>CM062245.1:2355883-3684883 GCA_031216285.1 Syzygium syzygioides
CAAGGTACAGAAGGTGAAGCTGTTCGATGCGGACCCAGGTGCGCTTAGGGCTCTTGAAGGGAGTGGGATTGAGGTGATGGTGGGGATACCCAATGAGATGCTGGCCGTGTTGGGCTCTTCGAGTGTTGCCTCTGATCTCTGGGTTCGCCAGAATGTGTCTAGCTTTGTGGGTAAAGGCGGTGTTGCCATCAGGTATGATGCAACAAGTTCTTGTTTTTGCCTTTTTTTCCTTTGTTTGGGGTTTGGTTTGTGTATGATTGATTGATTGTTTGATTGAGAGCTAAGTGTCTTTCCTTGTCGGATAATGATCTTGGGTTGTTAGATGAATCTAAAGCGAGCTAGTGAGATTGTGTTGGACACTTTTTAGAAGTGGAAGAGTGGAGATACAGCCTTTTTTTTGTTTTTCCTGGAATTCCCTCCTTCACATTAAATTTGAAGTAGTGAGATTAACTTAATTGTGGCACCTTTCCATTGAATCGTCCCAATTTGCGTGATGTTGTTTGGTTAGTGCCTTGCAGGTTGAATTTTCTGGGTCCGGATTCTTCAATCCTCTAGTTATATTTTTTTAGAGCATCAGTGTTTAAGTCATTGGTTTGAGATAGTGGGAGTTGCTTGTATGGACGATTATAGTCTTACACATAGTGGAGGATCTCTGCTCATATCAATGTCGAGGGTGAGAGCGAAGTTTATGGCTTGCTCAAACCTGTCTGTGGTAATCAGAAGGACCAAAACGAGTCTAGACTTGATGTTTCTTTAGTATATCTAGCAATGGAAGATATAAGCGTAATTGTTAACTCTGCCACTGTCCTTTCCTGCTTAAATATCATTATGCCTGCTTCCCAAGAACTTTCTTCGTTCTGCATCTGTGGGTTACAACATGGCAATGAACTTTAACGTGTTGATATGTGGATTCAATTTTTCTTGACTATCAAATGACAAAATGACAGGTATGTCGCGGTAGGCAATGAGCCCTTCCTCTCAAGCTATGCGGGTCAATTTCAGAACTATGTTATGCCAGCCCTGCTCAATCTACAACAGTCATTGGCCAAAGCAAATCTTGCTGGCTACGTCAAGCTAGTGGTCCCTTGCAATGCCGATGCATATGAAGCGGACCTTCCTTCTCAAGGGGCATTTCGTCCTGAACTTACACAAATCTTGACGCAACTCGTCTCTTTCCTGAGTTCGAATGGTTCCCCTTTCGTAGTGAACATTTATCCGTTCCTAAGCCTGTATGGGAACTCGGATTTTCCTCAAGACTATGCATTTTTTGAGGGAACTACTCATGCTGTGACAGATGGGGCCAATGTATACACTAATGCATTTGATGGGAATTTTGACACTCTAGTTGCAGCACTTACTAAATTAGGTTATGGTCAGATGCCCATAGTTATTGGGGAGGTGGGTTGGCCAACGGATGGAGCTTTGAGTGCGAATCTCACCGCTGCTCGGGCATTTAATCAAGGCCTTATTGATCATGTACTTAGCAACAGAGGAACTCCGTTGAGACCTGGAGTCCCTCCAATGGATGTGTATCTTTTCAGTCTAGTCGACGAAGGCGCCAAGAGTGTGCTTCCAGGAAACTTTGAGAGGCACTGGGGAATTTTCTCTTTTGATGGCCAGGCTAAATATGCCTTGAACCTCGGCATGAGCAACAGGTTGCTAAAAAATGCGAGGAGCGTGCAATATCTCCCGTCTAGGTGGTGCGTGGCTGACCCATCAAAGGATCTCTCCGCCGTTGCGAATCACATGAAGCTTGCTTGTAGCATTGCGGATTGCACTACGCTCAACTACGGTGGATCATGCAATGGTATTGGAGCAAAGGGAAATATCTCGTATGCATTCAACAGTTACTATCAAGTGCAGATGCAGAATTCACAGAGCTGTGATTTCGATGGGCTTGGGATGGTTACTTTCCTGGATCCGTCGGTAGGTGAATGTAGGTTTCTGGTCGGTGTAACTGATATTACTTCTGCTGCTGTTGGGACATATTGGAGAGGGGTCATGGTTGGGGTTTTGATTTTGTGGGGTGTCTGGGTGTTTGAAGTGTGAAGTTTCTTACTTGGGGTTTTTGTTGCTCCCCTCTTCTGAAAGTGAAACCGATAGTCATAGAAGTCAGGTCGCTATACTTAGACATACTCAGGATTACCCTAGTATATGTAGACTCTTCGTAATTGTCACAGAGAGTGAAGTTATGTAGTGAGATGAGAACCATTGATTCTTAAATTAACATTGGCATGGTATATCTTATGATTATTGCTTGAACATCGTGCTTTCAATAAAAAGAACGTCTCAATGCGCGAAAATTGTGGAGTGATTGCACAATGCAGTAAGATTCAATGTAAAATTATGGATTGATTGCATTCAGCCTTTCGTGCCAAAAAGAACCTGTAAGCAAGTAGATGATGCTGTAGAAAGTTTGGAGGGAGATATAAACAAGCTAGAAGAGAGGTAGAATTGACATCAACGGCTACAAGCAAACAAAGAACAAAGAACCGAAAACAGAACCGGTTACAACAAACAACAAAAGTCAACTACATGTCCGCAAAGGCTCACATACTCGAAAAGAACCGTACCAGAGCCAAAAATCCACCAGTAAATTGCGGCCCTCATCTATCGCCCTGTCCATCTTCTTGGTTTCGATGTTCAGTCATAAAGCTTTATCCTGGTAGTTATGAATGTGCGGCAGATTGGGCACGAGGCCAAGTCCGTTCCGCATTCGTAGCATGTCTGCAAAAGTCACGCGGAGGGGTTACGGATCCCGTAGAGATGTAACAGCAAATAAATCTGGCGTTCTTTTGAGTTTACCTGATGCCCACATCCAAATGCAAGATCCTTCTTACTCCACAAGCACACGGGACAACTCTGAAAAACAAGAAAAAAAGAACCACCGAGGTTTACAAGTGATCCTAGACTCGTGTTACCCTCTATCAAGGATAAAGGAACGGGACATCATATGAAAGTACATCAAGCGATTGAACATTCATTTCTGTATCGGTCCTGACATTTACTTTGAGTTGAGCTCCGCATTTGAGGAAAAAAAGTTACCTTGTGAGAAGGACTTTCAGTAGGAGTAGAAGTGTAAGAAAAGCCACTTCTGTGTTCGTTAGTGCTTGAGGGCATGCGCTTCGGGTAAGATTTTGCGGAACGGATCTGCTTTGGTGGAGGGAGAGGATACCTTCCCGAAGTTCCTCTTCGACATCTGAAATTACAAATACAAATCCTATAATTATGAATTGCTAATTTAAACTACACTTCAAAGTGTGTGCTCAATCGTTACCCAAGAAGTTGGAGATCGAGTGTAGCTTGGTATTGTGTTGGTATTTCCATCAACGCCGCAAGGGCAAACTCTGCCTCCTTCTTGGATGCGGGCATGCACTTCGACATGATGTCGGTGAAATTTACAAACTACAAGGCAGAAAAGAGTCGGGTCACAACGAGTCAAAGAATTATACGAGCAAGTTCTATAATCATTGTAGCTCGGTCTGTCAACCTGAAAGTTGTCAAAGGCTCGGTAGGGGATGTTGTCATCAAACTTGTGCATCATATCCCACGGTCCATCCCCGACTCCGACCAACACGATGGACAATGGATACTCACTGAAAGAATGGAAACGTACGTTCAGGATTGTGATTTGTGCAGTAGATGCATCAGATCTAGTAAAATGGAAGGTCATGCAATATCAAAACCTTGCTTTCACGATAGCCTCTATTGTTTTCTGTTCTTGGGGGCTCAAATGGCCAGGACCCGTGTCAACGCTTCTTGTGACCTTGCAAATGAAGTAAAACCAAATCATTAAGGTCGAGAAATTCATCATATGTGAAAGGCACAAAGTAAAGGGCTGCAGTTACTGCATAAACAAGAGCTCTTTATATACTGACCTGTCCATCAGCGATGATCACAAGGACATGATACTGTCCGCCACTGCTATTTACGATTTCAATGGCATTGTCAATAATGGGAGCAAATGATGTTGGTCCTGTTATTTTGGAAAACATAGGTACTTAGTCATTTCCACAGTTCCATAAGCAAAATTTGCAACACATGAAGGCGAAAAGTTTGAAACTAACCAGACAAATTTACGGCCGGAACTAGATCTCTGTAACGGGAAAGAACTTCCTCAAAGCCCTCACATAATCTATCGTCGGGATAAAAGCTAAAGACTTCCCGATCATGCGTTGTAGCTGCAAAACCAATGGAATTAGCAACTCTTCTAGGTAGTGTTACCTCTCATAACAACATCCACAAGTACTGACCATCGCCAAAACCAAAACAAGGAATGAGATTATCTTCATCGAAACTCGAGAGCGTCCTCCCAATTATAGATATTGCCTGTTCATACGGATTAGGGGTATCCCCAAGGTGATGTAGGCTCTTGCGGTTGAAAGATCGTGCACCTGTCCATTCGTTGCTTTTTGTGAAATCGATACCCACAATAAGATTGGAAGACTCGAGGCCAGCTTGAGCAAGAGCATTTGTGACCTGCATTCCACATTTATTCAGAGAATTTAACCTTGATCCTAGTGCTTTATATTTTTTGGAATAGCTCAGACTGTAAATGCAAAGCATTTTCACCTTATTCAGTGAATTAAGCTTGAACCTAGTGTTTTTTATTTTGCAAATGGCAAATAAGCATGAAAAGTAAAACCTAGAGTTGAGCACCTGTTCCAGCGAGTTGTAATCATCACCGATTCTGGAGTATTTTGACTGCACCTTGCCTTTTCTTTCGTGATCATAGTAATTCTCGGAAAATGAAGAGCGATTAGACGAGCTTCGAAATGATTGGGAGTCATAACTGCGGGAATCAAAGTAGCTGCTGCTGGTACTTCTCGATTCCTTATTCCCCATATTCACGTCCCTCCTTTCTCAGTCGTCAATTGCCTCGCTTCCACCGAAGATTACACGCCTTACACCACTAATCCGCTACCGGAAAGTGCTCTGAAACCAGCAATACCATCAAAGTTATAGGCACGTCAAGTACACAGCCCAATAGTTCTTGGATTCACCGATCTTTCAAGATATAAATTTCTAAGTTTCAAATAAATAAAACATTGTCGCAACATGCAGTAGTATGAACTCATTGGCTTGATAAAACCACAGACACAACATATGCAGATAACTATCAAACAAGGCGTTTCATTGTACAGTTTCCTAACCACACCACTTTCATAAATTACAATGGATTGTGCATAACTTGAAGGTATATAAGCTGCAAAATTGCTACCATCCACTTCTACCAGTAGCACAGTGACTTGAGAAACATGCAAAAACAGCCGAAACAAATGCTAAATTCAACCAAATTCTGTCACCATTCTCCATGAAAATTGTGATTCTTTCTCAGAAACACGCAGAGAATTTATGATTGGATTCCAGCCAATTCAGCAATAGATATGGACCGAGAGAGACAAACTAAAACCAGAGATCATGTCATAATTATCTGGACATCATAACAACAGAAATAGATTGTATTTACCTCAATTGCAGTGAAAACAAAAGAAAAGAAAGTAAAGGCTGTCGCAATCACAAGGTCTCGGAACGAATGCTCTGCAGGAAAGAAGCGGTTTTCATCCAAAATATATAGGGACATAGGAGTGTTGAACTGTTGATAAAATATAAAGTCAATGCCTTGCATCAAGAAATAAAATTAAAGGCAAAACGAAGGGGTTGAAGCTTCAAAACTGATGGGGAGCGCGACTTGAGCTGATCAGTTCTTCACGGAAATTACGGATGACAACAACCCTCCACCTAAAAGCTGTGGCCATATTATTATTAACCCATTTCTTGGGAAAAACCGGTGAAGTCACCCAATAAAAGTCAAAGACATGGCTCTTAAAAGCTCTGTACTTCCCAAGCAACTTCCCTGTAAACTTCCCAGAAAAAACACAAGATTGGAAAAAAGCTGCAAACCCTCTTGTCACAACCATCATTAGATGTTTTCTTAGTTGACCAAAAGGTTAATTAGGAACAGATAAGAAAGAAAAATTTCAAACGCTAAATTCAATCCCATTATTAAAACATGGTGAGCCTCGACTGCATAAAATCTAACCTTTATTCCTCGAAGCACGCAGAAATCACCTCCCGCAGGTTGTTCTTCAGAGTTGCTGCTTACAATGAGGAAGACAAATTCAAAGCGGAGCCTTCCTCGCTCTGGACAAGGCGAATGGAGTTTCTTAATGGTTTAATGTTCACTTCGCTTAAGATTATATACTACAAGTTTTCTTTGTTTTCTTCATCAACTCGCTCACCCTTTATCGTACGCAACAATCTTGACGTTTATCATATCAAAATGATTTCATAAAAAAATATATAGCAAAGTAAGACGCCACTAGGATCTTTTCTTGCGACTCTTCGAGGGAGTGTTGACATAACAAAATCCCCTGTCAGTCGCCGAAAAAAAAGCAGAAAAACAAGACCAATTCCGATTCCCTTATGAGCTATTGCCACGTTGAAAATGTCAATTTCCTCGGGGGTGCGCGATAGTGGACTTTTCGTTCCATTTTTATATCGAAGTTTCGGAGGGTCGGTCGTCGCCATGACGATGGAGGCGGTGCGTCACTGGACTCTTCATTTATATAATCTTTTGACAAACATAATGCAGAGAAATTAATTGGGGGAGAAGAAAATTCTAGACAAGAGGTTGCCGTAGTCTATGGTTTCCAAGATGCAATCGGGCAAGAAAGACTAGCCACCAGACTTTCAGAAGGAAGTTCTACATGTCGTCTTTAATTCAAGAAAGTTACAAAAGATAGGGTTGCTAAGAACAATCAAAGATGCATTATGTACTCCAAAGAAAAGGTGAAACTATAAACTAGCCGGATAGTATATTTCCGCCTTATGTACATACCGTGCGAGGGTCGGGTTTTTTTTTTTGGGGTCGAAACGCGAGGGTTGTTCACACTCTATTGATGTACATAGAGAATAATGCTACCTCCATTAGAACTGGCTAATGTCATAACATTCAAAAGCAAAACCTTGGAGCAGCAGAGTTGTGCATGGCCATCGCGTAGGATTCTATGGTCGAGTCATTGGAAAAGTTGCCAAATTTACCATTGTTGGTGTATTTTTTATTTTGTCGGATGAAGGGTAATTTTTAGAATTTTTAGCTGGAAAAGAATAAAAAAAGTCATAAACTTATTACACTTGTGTCAATTCAATGCTAAACCTCTAAATTGTATTAATTAAGTTATAAATCTTTTGACGATTTACTAATGTAGTTTATTCGACCAATTTTGATTGGAAAATCATTAGCATGGACGCCGGTTGTCTTACATCGCATGACCGACGCTAACGTGGGCAAATTTTACAAATTTTTATTATATATTATTTTCTTTTTATTTTCATTGTGATTGGCGAGGGTCGTCGGTGCCCAGGTGAGCCTTCACCAGATTTGGTGTGGTGGCCCTCACTCGGCTACGAGGGTCGAGCCCTCGCTAAACCCGGCGAGGGCAACCCTCATCCAGGCAGGGGCGGTCTTTGCCGAGGTCATGAGGGTCAATCACTCACCTAATACCGTGTGAGGAGCACTAGTGTGGTGGGGTAAGGTGATCATTAAAGCCGAAGAGCCCTTGCCACTTGAACACCGACTTTTCGGGAGAACGACTTTTGAGTAGGAAATAGGTTCATCTTACCTCTCGGTGCTCTCTTTTATTTTGCTTTTCTGTTTTTTGGTTTTTTAATGTGAGGTGGGTCGCGAGTAGGGGTTAGCAAATTGGAATTCGGTGTCTCTTTACTGTGAATAATTAATGCTGTGAGTAGTAAGGATGTGAGCCTGTGGGTTAGAGGTTCTTGTCTAATTGGGAGGAGTGGAATTCTCGTTTCCTTGTGTAAAATTCAAATCTATGATCTTCCATAGAAAAAACGATGTGATCTATGTGAAACTTGGTAGAGTTTTGACAATAATTGTGAGTTGGATGTGTTCGTTCTTTGGCTGTTGCTGTCAATAGTATCGTTCGTTTCCGGCCAAAACAAACTTCAAATAGGTTTCTCTTTGCATTCTACATCAAGTGAAATCTGTAAAGCAGAAGGAAAGTGTTGTTTTTTGTTTCTTTTGCTCTGGGTCTCTGAACAGTTTGGGATCTTGAACGCTTTCACCTGGAGTTTAGATGTTGTGATATGATATTTAAGGAGCCTGTTCTCGCACTAAGACCAATGCTTCTAATCACTTGTTAGAACCCTTTAGCCTCTGGCCTTTGGATCCACTTTTTTAAATATCATTGCACGATACGATACTTGAGGCGAATGGAACTATATATATTTTTCTGGATATCACGACATCTTGGGATTCATAGGATAAACTAATACTAAACCGTTAATGGACACATGGGATTGGCCTGCTAGAGGGAATACTTGATCTCTTGTGAAGGATGAAACATAGCTGTGTCCGTATACTGTCTTCCTCAAACTAAGTGTGTGTGTTTATATATATAAAAGAAAAAGTAGGCCAGTTCCTGTTAGGTTCCAAAGCCAATTTTAGGGCAGATTCGGTTTTCAATTCCAAAAATTGAGAATCGGCTCTAACATGATAGATTCCATATTTCTAGTCTAGAACCTAACCACCTAGAATACAATCACTCCCAAATGCTCTAATAGTTCATTTGCTTTTAATCTCAAAACCTAGTATTGAACACCGGTGCTCAAAATTTCTCTACTAATGCAGGGTACCATCCACAATGGCAATTGTCCATAAAGATCGGGATAATTGTCCAAAAGGTTCTTGAACCTATTGTACGGTGGTTAAATTCAATACTAAACCTTTCAATTGTGCCAATTTAGTCTTAAATCTTTTGACGATTTGCCAATTTAGTTTTTCCGATCAATTTTGCCAAGAAATAGCCAACGTGGATGTCGGCCGCCCTGCGTGGCATGGTGACGACTAGCACTGATGTAGACAAGTTTTGAATTTTTTTTTATTTTTTTCACGCGCCCCCCTTTTACCCACATCTTCGGTGCCTTGCATATGGTCGATTGAGTTCAGGTCACGTTCCAGACATCGGAAAAATTGAGGCCGGGCCTCCTTTTGTATCCTATGGGTTTCGTTTTAATCGAAGTGGGCCTTTAGCTAGTCCGCGCATTGATTAGAGTTTCACGAGCCTAATTAGTAGGCTTATGAGCCTGGGTTAGAGATGATGGGCTTAGTGTGGAATGAGTGGATCAAGCTATTAGACCAGTTTTGAATGCGATGGCCGAATGGGTTTCAAAAATGGTTTTTGTTCTCTCTTTACCTTTTCATTCTTTTGATCTTTCACTTTATTTTATTCTATTTTATACACATTTGATTTATGGATTAAAAATCAGGTATCAACAATCACAATTCGTCATTGTTCCAATTGCCACAAGATCACTAGTTCAAGAAAGTGATTGAACTGACATCCCTCAAATGAGGTTCACTTCTGCGAAGTTTGCTTAGCTGTTCTAGCGAGTTGTAATCATCACCAATTCTGGAGTACCTTGACTGTACCTTGCCCTTTCTTTCAAGATAATAGTAATTCTTGGAATGATAGTTACTTCTCGATTCTTTATTCCCCATGTTCACGTCCCGCCTTTCTCTGTTGTCAATAGCCTTGTTTCCACCAAAGATTTCACACCTTCTCACGCCACTAATCCGCTACCGGAGAGTGTTCTCAAACCAACAATACCATCAAAATGAGAAAATTACCTGGAAAGTCCTAATTTTGTTGTATTTGTGCCAATTCGATTTTAAACCTTTTAATTGTACCAATTAAGTCATCAACTTTTTGACGATTTGTCAATGTAGTCCATTGGGCCAATTTTGGTTGGATAACACTGATATGGACATCGACCACCCAATGTGGCACAACCAACACTGACGTTGATAATTTTTATAATTGTTCCCACATTTTTTTAATTTTTTTTCCTCTTTTTTGTAACTCGGGTTCGGCGAGGGCCAACTACCCTCGTTTGGTTTGGGTGAGGGCTTCGCAACCCTCACCAGCAAGGCAAGGGCCTTTGCTCCCTTATCGACCACAAGCGAGGGCATCAGGCCCTTGCCCAAATCTAGGTTAGGGCATCACAAGCCCCTCTCTTGTGGTTGGTGAGGGCATTGCGGGCCTCACCTAGACCAGGCTAGGGCGTTATAGCACTGATGAGAGCCTTGAGCCCTTGCCCATATCTAAAATAGGGCTGCAACCCTCGCCCAAACCTTGCCTGTGGCCGACAAGGATCGGTCGATGACCTAGCCATCCCACAGTTGAGAAAAAAAAAGAAAGAAAAGAAAAGAAAAATCGAAAGAAAAACTAAAAAGAAAAAAATAAAATAGAAAAAAGGAAAAAAATAAAAATTAGAAAAAAATTATAAAAATTATCCACATTAGCGTTGGTTATGCCACGTAGAACGACCGACTTTCACTTTTTGTGAAATCGATACCCACAATAAGATTGGAAGACTCGAGGCCAGCTTGAGCAAGAGCATTTGTGACCTGCATTTCCACATTTGTTCAGTGAATTTAAGCTTGATCCTAGTGCTTTATATTTTTGGAATAGCTCAGACTGTAAATGCAAAGCATTTTCACCTTATTCAGTGAATTAAGCTTGAACCTAGTGTTTTTTATTTTGCAAATGGTAAATAAGCATGAAAAGTAGAACCTAGAGTTGAGCACCTGTTCCAGCGAGTTGCAATCATCACCGATTCTGGAGTATTTTGACTGCACCTTGCCTTTTCTTTCATGATTATAGTAATTCTCGGAAAATGAAGAGCGATTAGACGAGCTTCGAAATGATTGGGAGTCATAACTGCGGGAATCAAAGTAGCTGCTGCTGTTACTTCTCGATTCTTTATTCCCCATTTATTGACCCTCATATGTGCGGCAACAATATTAATTTGATGAAAAAATTTTTTGAAAGTGAAATAATCGCAATTCGCATCTTTTTATTGCATGTCTTTATTACAAGAGAAATATACTATACAGGCCATAACTTGAATCGAAATAGAAAACCTTTTTCTAGGAAACCTATTCTAATTAGGAAACCTACTCAAAATAGGAAATCTAATTGATTTATAAAACTTTCCTAAAATATAACTAGAAACAATATTTCACAATATTTATCAAAATATGGAAATACGAACAGATTCAAAAAGGAAACAAGTACTAACAAATTTGGTTTAATTTCTAACACTCTCTCCTAAACCAAATTCTCTTCCATCGATCATTCCAAGCAGGCTCTTGAATTTTCGAAAAGCATCGATCTTGAAAGGTTTAGTAAAAATATCTGCTACTTGATCTCCGGTTTTCACATGCAATACTTCAACTTCATTCTCTTTAACCTGTTCTCGGATGAAGTGATATTGAACATCGATATGTTTACTTCGTTCATGAAAACTGGAATTTTCGCCAAAGCAATAGCAAAAACAATATCAACAAAAATCTCCGTTGCTTTCTTTTGCTCCATAAGAATATCTTTGACTAGTCTTTTCAATCATATTGCATGACAAACACATGAAGATGTAGCTACATATTCAGCTTCACATTTCGATAGAGTAACACTTGGCTGCTTCTTTGATGACCACGTGAAAGCAGTGTCGCACAAGAAAAATACAAATCCCGTGGTGCTTTTTCGATCGTCGATATCTCCAACCATAATCATTATCTGAATAAGCTCTACGTTTGAAAGATTCATAGCAATAATAGTGTAAGCCATGAGAAATAGTATCTTTGATATACCGAAGTATTCTCTTTGCAGCTTTAAGATGAGATAATTTCGGCTTCTCCATATATCGACTAACAATTCCAACACTATACATAATATCCGGTCTCATGCATGTCAAGTATCTCAAACTCCCAATCAAGCTTCTATAATATGTCGAATCAACATCGGCACCATCATCAAACTTCGAAAGCTTGGTTCCACACTCCATTAGTGTATTGACCGGCATACAGTTTTTCATATTGAATTTTTCAAGAATATTTTCTGCATATCCTTTTTGGGAAATAAAAATCCCATCGGCACTTTGCTTCACTTCGATACCAAGGAAATAATTCATGAGACCATTATCGGTCATCTCAAATTCTTTCACCGTCAATGGCTTAAAAGCATCAATCATCGCCGAATTATTTCCTGTAAAAATAAGATCATCAACATATAAACAGGCGAGTAGAATATCACCTTTTTCTTGCTTCAAATAGAGTGCATACTCGTATGGACATTGAGAAAATTCATTCGCCTTGAAATATGCATCAATTCTAGAATTCCATGTTCTCGGTGCTTGTTTAAGCCCATATAGAGCTTTCTTCAACCTTAGCACTTTGCCTTCATAACCTTTCACAACAAAACCCTCAGGTTGTTTAACATAAATTTCTTCTTCAAGGATGCCATTCAAGAATGCTGATTTGATATCCATTTGAAAAATCCGCCAATTATTTTGAGCAGCAATGGAAATAATCAATCTAATAGTTTCGATGTAGATGACAGGGGAAAAACTTCATCATAGTTGATTCCGGCTTTTTACTTGTACCCCTTCGCTACTAATCTATCTTTGTACCTTGTTACTTCACTTTTCTTATTCTTCTTGGTCTTGTATACCCATTTAACACCAATTGATTTCTTGTCCTTCAGAAGATTAGCAAGCTGCCATGTTTGATTTTTCTCGATGACTTCAATTTCTTCGTTCATGGCTTTCCTCTACTTTTCTTCTTTGGCCGCATCATCATAAGCAAGTGGTTCATGATCTACAAGAAGACATATAAGATGAAGCTCTTCGGTAGCTTCATAAATTTCAAACAATCTTCTTGATCTTGGCACTAGCGGTTCATCGACACTATTTGAAGAGGATGGTGTTGTTGAACTTGAATAAGATGTTAGAGAAGAAGGTGAAGGTTGATCTTTCAACTCCGTTTGATTGGAATCATCACGAACATTTGCTTCTTCTTTTAGATTTTCTTCCCACATTCCATCTTCATTGAGCTTGACATCTCTACTTACATACACTTTCAAAGTATTAGGATCAAATAATCGATAGGCTTTGGATGATGAGTCATACCCGATAAAGATGAGCCTTTTGCTTTTATCTTCAAGTTTCGATCTTTTTTGATCCGGGACATGAGCATAGGCAATGCTTTCAAAAATTCTCAAGTGCGAAACACTTGGTGTTCTCCCGGTCTATGCCTCTTGTGGAGTTACGCCTTCAAGTCCATATGTGGGATATCTATTTTGAAGATAGATGGCACATGAAACATCTTCAGCCCAAAGCTCCTTGGACAAATTTTTACTTTTCAACATGCTTCGAACCATATTAAGAATGGTTCTATTTTTCTGTTCAGCCACACTGTTTTGTTGAGGAGAATACGGGGCCATCAAGAAATGCCAAATACCATGATTTTCACAGAATTTGTTGAATATGGTTGAGGTGAATTCTCCACCATGATTAGTCCTTAAAGTTTTGATAAAATAGCCGCTTTCCTTTTCAGCCAGGTTCTTGAATTGTTTGAAAATATCAAACACTTCTGTCTTTTCTTTAAAAAAAACACCTAAGTTTTCCGAGTAAAATCGTCAATAAAAGTAACAAAATATCGATGATTACCATATGAGTGAAGATTGATCGGGCCACACAAATTAGAATGAATCAACTCAAGCGGCTTCTTTGCTCGATAAGTCGCCTCCTTTGGAAAGCTAGTTCTGGAATGCTTGCCGATAACATACCCTTCACATAATTGATCGAGATGATCAATATGTGGTAAGTCATAAATCATCTTCATGCGAGAAAGCAAATTGAGTCCGCTAAAATTGAGATGGCCAAACCTCAAATGCCACAACCATGAAGGATCATCTACGCACGCCTTTAGACATCGAGACATCTCACTCTTTATATTAAGAATAAACATCCTGTTCTTCGACATCTTCACATTTGCAATCAATTTATTATTCCGATCTCTCAACATAAGATTAAAATATCTCATATAAATAGTATAACCTTTCTCCAGAAGTTGTCCCAAACTCAAGATATTGCTTGACATTTTTGGAACATAATAAACATTAATAATAAAGTGACGTGCACCATTCTTTAAGCAAATCAAAATTGTACCTTTCCCTTCAACAAGAATTTTAGAGTTATCACCGAATAAGACATTCCCTTTAATTGTCTCATTTAACTCGGCAAACATCTCCTTTCTCCCACACATGTGATTACTTGCGCCAGTATCCAAATATCACGTATCGCTTTGACCTTCTTCATCTTCTTTGAATGTCAATAAGAGAACTTGATTAGCATTATTTACCAAGTTCGCCTTTTCATCTGGTCTGCTACTTTCTTTGTTCCAGCAATTAGAAGCATAATGGCCAAGTTTATTGCAATGATAACATTGGATTTTAAATTTATCATACCATTGGCTTGTCAAGTTCTTTTCTTTTCCACATACACCTTTTTGGTATTGGTATCCTCCATCATTTCGAGCAGGATCTCCACTACTTCGTCCACGACCTCTTCCTTGAAAGTGACCTCGGTCACGACTTCGATCACGATTTTGATTTGTCCCGCGATTTTGTATGGGATTTCTTCTTTGCTCCTTCTCATCTCGTATGGTCAACTGCGTTTCGAGAACTTCCTCCACCGGTTTAATCTTTTTTTTTTCTCAATCTTTCTTCATGGGCTTGTAATGAACCCATAAGTTCATCGACTATCACGGCATCAAAGTCTTTGGATTCTTTAATTGCAACAGCAATATGATCATACTTCTTGTCTAAGGACCGAAGTATTTTCTCAACAACACGAACATTGAAAACGTCTTCTCCGTTTCTTGTCATCTGATTAACAATTATCAAAATTCTCGTGAAATAATCGACAACCGATTCAGATTCTTTCATATGAATTACCTCGAATTCGCCTCTCAAGGTTTGACGGCGAATCTTCTGAAACTTTTTGAATTCCTTGATGTGTGTTTTGAAGAATCTCCCATGCTTCTTTAATGGTAGTAGCGTTCGAAACTTTTTTGAACATGGAATCATCTAACGCTTGATAGATGATCGACAGGGCATATTGATCTTTTGTTCGAACCTTCTCCAAGGCATTTCTCTGGTTCTGATTCAACGTGGCTTCATCCTCTGGCTCATCATAGCCAGTGTTAACAAATTCCCACACACTGTAGGCGCCGAGTAGAGCTTTCATTCTAACAGCTCAGTTACCATAATTTTCTTTGGTAAGACGAGGATATTGAAGAGGAAGTTGAATGTTTGTTGAGGCCATGATTACGAACCGTAAGCTCTGATTCTAATTTGTTGAACGTTAGAGGCGCGGCAACAATATTGATTTGATGGAAGATATTTTTGAAGATGAAACAATCGCAATTCGCGTTTTTTGATTGCATGTCTCTATTACAAGAGAAATAGACTATATACAGGCCATAATTTGATTCGAAATAGGAAACCTCTTTCTGGAAAACCTATTCTAATTAGGAAACCTCTTTCTGGAAAACCTATTCTAATTAGGAAACCTACTCAAAATAGGAAATCTAATTAATTTAGGAAACTTTCCTAAAATAGAACTAGAAACAATATCTATCAAAATATCACTACAAAAAAACTTATTTTTTGCGACGAAATTTGCAACGGAAATTTCGGAAAAATCCGTCGCAAATTGAATTTGCGACGGAAAAAATTCCGTCGCTACTCGGGTGTCGCAAATTTTTGCGACGGAAAATTCACAAATTCGTCGCAAATTTGCGATGAAAAAAAATTCGTCGCAAATTAGCCACGAACACAATCCGTCGCAAAATTCGTCGCAAATATTCCGTCGCAAATTTGCGACGAACTCAATCCGTCGCAAAATTCGTCGCAAAATCCGTCGCAAATTTCGTCGCAAATGTCGTCGCAAATTTGCGACGAACACGATCCGTCGCAAAATTCGTCGCAAAATCCATCACAAAATTTTTTTTTGGTCTCTAAATTGTGACGAAATATTTTTTTTTTGGTCTGTAAGAATTTTAACATTGTTTGAATTTTTTTCCTATTTTTTATTTTATCAGGACATTTATTTTGCACCTCTAGAGCTACAAAATAATAGACGAACAAGACAAGTCCATCGCCAGTTCTTCTTTAGAGCTTCGGAGTTCGCTCACCGCAGCAACCCGTCTTTCGTTTAGGTGGCTGATTCGAAAATATAAAGGTTTTCCTTTGCCCCCTTAATAGGAGTACGTCGAACTCATCCAGCGGAGACTACGACGACCGGAGCCGCCTTATGTTGCAGTCTTGTTAACTCAATTGTTTCGAGACATACCTGATTCTTTGGGGCGATTTTGTGATCATGTAATGTATTTCGATTCGACATCGGAGTATCAACAATTTTAGTCTATGATTATTGCAATTGCAAAGCGAGATTAATCTTCTTCGCTATAAGGTGGAAAAAAAAGCGTCATCTTGTTCGTTGAGACGAGACTGATGAGCATTTGAATCTCGTCGAAGTTTACCATGGCCGAGAGAGGTCAAAAGCAGCTCTGGTCGCTAGTTTTCCTTCCTCAGTCCTTGCAGAACTGCCAAGAAAACACCGAAAAATTTGCAAAGAACTGGCGATGGACATTTATTTTATTGGGGCGTAAGTGGAAATGAAAGTGAGCGAGCGGAACGTATCAGCACCTCTAGAGCTTGATGAGGCCAAGCGTCGAGCTGCTTCAAGAGCTCAACGAAGGCCAACCCATCGACGGAGAGAAGCAAGGGGTCGGCTTTCTCTTCCAAAGCCCTAACGATCTCGTCCCGCCCGCCCAGCTGCACCAGCTCGTCCCTCAGCTCCAAGACCCTCGCGCGGACGCCTTCGCCGAGCACCGCCCCGTTCTCCGCCCGCGAGAACTTGTCGATGAAGAGCCCCATGATCTCCCTCATCCCGGCCGAGCTCGGGGCGCTCGCGCCGCAGATTTCGCGGGGGAACCCTCGGGCGAAGAGGCAGGGCCTAGGGGCCGCGGGGTAGCGAGGGGATCGCCGGAGGCATGACAGCTCGGCGTGGGCCGGGACGGAGAACCTCCACGCTCTCTTCATTGCGAGGGACGAGGGTCTAACGGACAAGGCGGCATCTTTGGCTAGGGTCTTCGCCGGAGAGGCCGGATTCGAATCGGAGTAAAGCGTGGTCCAATCGCTCGCCGGCGAGGGATGGCTGGAGCGTTCGGCTCTGCACCGGACGACGATGGCGACACCGACGACGGACTGAAGAAGATGAAGAAGAAGAAGCAGCGGCAGCTCGCGGTCGTCGGATGGCGGTCGTGAGGTTGGAGGTTTCTGTCATGGTGGGCCGGTCACCTAAATCCAGAGGAGGAAGAAGAGAAGAAGAAGAGGAGGAGGAAGAAGACAAGAAAAAAGAAAAAAAAAAGAGAAAAAAAGCGGGTAAAAGGACAGGCGGGAATTTTTTGCTTTTGGTCAAAATGGGCGGGAATTCTTTTGCTGAAATGGGCGGGAATTTTTTTTTGCGACGGACCAATAAATCCGTCGCAAATTTGCGATGGACGAAAAAAATCCGTCGCAAATTTGCGACGGACTTAATGTTCCGTCGCAAATTTGCGACGGACTTAATGTTCCGTCGCAAATTTACGACGGACTTAATGTTCCGTCGCAAATTTGCTTGCGACGGACTTAATTTTCCGTCGCAAATTTGCTTGCGACGGACTTATTTTTCCGTCGCAAACTTAATTTTCCGTCGCAAATTTGCGACGGACTTATGTTCCGTCGCAAATTTGCTTGCGACGGACTTATTTTTCCGTCGCAAATTTGCGACGGACTTATTTTCCGTCGCAAATTTGCTTGCGACGGACTTAATTTTCCGTCGCAAATTTGCGACGGAATTATTTTCCGTCGCAAATTTGCTTGCGACGGACTTAATTTTCCGTCGCAAATTTGCTTGCGACGGACTTATGTTCCGTCGCAAATTTGCGACGGACTTAATTTTCCGTCGCAAATTTGCGACGGAATTATTTTCCGTCGCAAATTTGCTTGCGACAGACTTATTTTTCCGTCGCAAATTTGCGACGGACTTAATTTTCCGTCGCAAATTTGCGACGGACTTATTTTCCGTCGCAAATTTGCTTGCGACGAACTTATTTTTCCGTCGCAAATTTGCGACAAACTTATTTTTCCATCGCAAATTTGCGACGAATTTTTATTTCGTCGCAAATTCCGTCGCAATTTAGCAATGAAAATTATTCGTCGCTAATTTGCGACGGAAAAAAATTCCGTCGCAAATTAGCGACGAAAATTTCCGTCGCAAATTTTCGTCGCAAAATTCATGTTTTTTTGTAGTGTATGGAAATACGAACAGACTCAAAAAGAAAACAAGTACTAACAAATTTGATTTAATTTCTAACAATATTCATGTCCCTCCCTTCTCAGTTGTCAATTGCCTTGCTTCCACCGAAGATTACACGCCTTACACCACTAATCCGCCACCAGAAACTGTTCTGAAACCAGCAATACCATCAAAGTTATGAGCACGTCAAGTACACAGCCCAACAGTTCTTGGATTCACCGATCTTTCATGATATAAATTTCTAAGTTTCAAGTAAATAAAACATTGTCGCAACATGTAGTAATATGAACTCATTGGCTTGATAAAACCACAGACACAACATATGCAGATAACTATCAAACAAGGCGTTTCATTGTGCAGTTTCCTAACCACACCACTTTCAAAAATTACAATGGATTATGCATAACTTGAAGGTATATAAGCTGCAAAATTGCTACCATCCACTTCTACCAGTAGCGTAGTGACTTGAGAAACATGCAAAAACAGCCGAAACAAATGCTAAATTCAACCAAATTCTGTCACCATTCTCCATAAAAATTGTGATTCTTTCTCAGAAACACGCAGAGAATTTAGGATTGGATTCTAGCCAATTCAGCAGTAGATATAAACCGAGAGAGACAAACTAAAACCAGAGATCATGTCATAATTCACTGGACATCATAGACAACCGAAATAGATTGTATTTACCTCAATTGCAGTGAAAACAAAAGAAAAGAAAGAAAAGGCTGTCGCAATCACAAGGTCTCAGAACGGATGCTCTGCAGGAAAGAAGCGGTTTTCATCCAAAATATATAGGGACATAGGAGTGTTGAACTGTTGATATAATATAAAGTCAACGCCTTGCATCAAGAAATAAAATTAAGGCAAAACGAAGGGGTTGAATCTTCAAAACTGATGGGGAGCGCAACTTGAGCTGATCAGTTCTTCACGGAAATTACGGATGACAACAACCCTCCACCTAAAAGCTGTGGCCATATTATTATTAACCCATTTCTTGGGAAAAACCGGTGAAGTCACCCAATAAAGGTCACAGACAAGACTCTTAAAAGCTCTGCATTTCACAAGCAACTTCCCTGTAAACTTCCCAGGAAACAAGAAGATGGGAAAAAAGCTGCAAACCCTCTTGTCACACAATCATTAGATGTTTTCTTGGTTGACCAATAGGATAATTAGGAACAGGGAGAAAGAAAATTTCAAAAGCTAAATTCAATCCCATTATTAAAACATGGTGAGCCTCAACTGCATAAAATCTGACCTTTATTCCTCGAAGCACGCAGAAATCACCTCCCGCAGGTTGTTCTTCAGAGTCGCTGCTGACAATGAGGAAGACAAATTCAAAGCAGAGCAGAGCCTTCCTCTGTCTGGACAAGGCGAATGGATTTTCTTAACGGTTTAATATTCACTTTGTTTAAGATTATATACCATAAATTTTCTATGTTTTCTTCATCAACTCTCTCATCCTTTATCCTACGCAACAATCTTGACGTTTATCATATCAAAATGATTCTATAAAAAAAAAAACAGCAAGTAAGACGCCACTAGGATCTTTTCTTGCAACTCTGCGAGGGAGTGTCAATATAACAAAATCCCCTGTCCGTCGCCCAAAAATAAGCGGAAAAACAAGAGCAGTTCCGACTCCCTTATGAGATATCGCCAAGTGGAAGATGTCAATTTTCTTGGGGTGCGCAATGGTGGACTTTTCGTTCCCTTTTTTTAATTCGAAGTTTCGGACGGTCGGTCGTCACCATGACGATGGAGGCAGTGCGTCACTGGACTTATCCTTTATATAAATCTTTGACAGACATGCTGCAGACAGCAGAGCAATAACAGGGGAAGAAGAAAAATTCTAGACAAGAGCTTGCCATATTCTATGGTACTATGCCCTGATTCCAAGATGCAATCTGGCAAGAAAGACTAGCCACCAGACTTCACACAAGAAAGTTCCACTTGTCATCTTTAATTGAAGAAAGTTGCAATCAGAGATGCATTGTTGTAACAGTCCGGATTTTGGCCCATTTTTGAGAATTATAAAACGTGTAATTCGTCAGTGCGCTTATAATATAATTTCGCCTGGGAACTGATTACTCTCGGGTTCTTATTTTTAAAAATAGAAATTTTGCTAGAATCGCACTCGATCGAATTTGGCCGTTATTTATACCCTAAACTTGGCAGTCGATTTCCGGGAGTCTTGGGACGAAATAAATTGGACAGTGTCGACATTAATGTGGCAAGTATCGAGGTTGTCAGGAATAATGGAAAAGTTAGAGTTTTTGGACCAGGTGTGAATTTAGACTAGTAGACCCTTTGTTAAAATTTAGTCTCATTAATTTGGCCTTTGTCCTTTTTTATTTGCGAGGTTCATTTTGGAACAGTAGGTAATTTTCGATTTTGTATTCGGACCCTCGGTTTGCGTTTAATTTAAGATTGAGTTTAAATTTCTTTTAATTTCCCCCCTCTCTCTCTGCCCTCGGACGCGCGCACGTTTCCCCCCTTCTGCAGACGTCCCCTCACGCACGTTCGCCTCTCTCTCTCTCTCTCTCTCTCTCTCTCTCCCCGTTCCCTCTCTCTTTCTTTCTCTCTCTCTCTTCTTCCCCTCTGACCGTGCACGCTCCCCCTGTAGGCGTCCCCTCCACGCCATGCAGGTCTGACTTCTTTCTCTTCTCTCTCTCCTTCTTTTCTCTTTTTCTTCTCTCTTCTTTCTTTCTCTTTTGTTTCTCTTTTCTGGCTCGTGCGAACCCGACTGGTTCTGGTTCACTTCTGCTCGAGCTCGCCCGACCACCGTGCGTCGCCGCCGTCGCCGGCCAGCTCAGCCGCCGCGCCTCACCGTCCGCCGGTCGCCGCCCTCGACCGGCTGGTCTCTCTCTCTCCCCCTTCCGCGCCTGGCTTGCTGCTCGAACCGCGACTGGACGCCGCTCCGCCCGACGCCGTCCCGCTCGCCGCCAGCTGCAGCCCGTCGCCGGCGCGTCGCGCCGTCCACCAGCCGCCCTCCGCCACAGCCCGACCGTCGCCCCACCTGCACTCTTCCTCTCCCTCACGCTTGTGCGACAGGAAGTCGTCGCCGCTGCCCTCCGCGCCCGATGTGGCCCAGCCGCGCCTGTCGGCCGCCGCCGCCGTCCCCGCCGCTCCGACCGTCGCCATCGCCGCCACGAGCTAGCCCGGCCACGGCTTGAGCTCGCCGCGCCCGGTCGTCGCAGTCTGCGAGCTTGCCGCGCTTGGTCGCTGCTACCCGCCAGCAAGCCCGGTCGCCGCCGCGCCTGGCTGGTTCCGGCCGCCTGCCCAGCCGTCCAAGGAACCCCTCCTCTCTCCTCTTCGCCCCGTGAGCCCTCTCTCTCCCTCTCCCTCTCTGTTTTGGCCGAGAGAGGCCTCTCGCCGGAGGAGCTCCGGCACCGGCGTCACTGTTCCAGCGCGGACCTGCCGCCTCACCCAACTGTCCAGCCGTCTCATTTTCCTTTCTCTCTCTAACTGTGCCTCTCTCTCTCTCTCTCTCTCTCTCTAGGCCGTGGAATCGTCTAACCGTCGCCTAGGTTTGCGCCGTTCGCCGGAAACCGCCGCCGGCGTTACTGTTCCGGCGAGGGCCAGCCGCTGTCCAGCCACTTTCGACGCGAGTTCGACTCGGTTTGAAGCTTAAGACACCGGTGAGTTTGACCCTAAACCCTAATTAGGCTAATTTACATTTCTAGACGGGTTTAGGGGTTAATTAGGGCAATTTAGGGGTTAAATTGTGAAAGTGATTAGGGATTTTGATTGAGTTCGATTTGCTGGATTAGTATGATGAATTAATGGAGGATTAGTGGCCCGAGAGGCGCAATAAATGGGCTGGATAGTTTGGATTAAATTGGCCGGAGTTCGGGAATGTTCGGGTTTAATATGTGGATTATAATGCGCGCCGTATTTGATTTTGTGGTGGTCAATCAGAATGATATTTGAGGAGTATAATGGAGCATTTTGAAGACAATTATTGGCCTAGAATTGATGGTATAGTGGCTGACCACGATGGATTTAACTTAGGCGAAGCGCGATCAATTTGGGGCTTAATCGGACAATTATCGAGAATGATCGCTTCGTGCAATTGACTGGCGAATTAAGCATTGTTTGTGGTTAATTTGATGATGCCATGTCGCGTGTCTAGTGGAACTAGAAATGGATTAACTTGGTGGGCCTCGAATGCGCGAGTGCTTGTTGACCCGGTTATGTTAATGTGTGCATGGGTAGCATGCCAATTTGATGTTATGGCTGATTTAAATTGATTGTCTGATTTGGGCATGTTGATTTATGAATTTGAATATGCGCGGTACAAGTTGAGTATGTTACATCGTAATTCGCGCATGTGAATGCCCAAGTGTGAGCTTTATGGCCATGAATGTGCATCATGAGCATATGCACGGCATGTGCATTTATAAGTGTGCCCGAGTGACATGTGCATTATGATTTATGAATTTGAATATGCGCGGTACAAGTTGAGTATGTTACATCGTAATTCGCGCATGTGAATGCCCAAGTGTGAGCTTTATGGCCATGAATGTGCATCATGAGCATATGCACGGCATGTGCATTTATAAGTGTGCCCGAGTGACATGTGCATTATGATCACCTAAAATGTCCTGATGCGTTTAACGCGGGGTTCAGATAAAAATTGATGTTTGTGAATGTGTGATCACAATAAACCCTGATGCGTGTTACGCGGAGTAGTGAACCTGTCCTGAGGCGTGTTACGCGGGACGATGCCCGGTTTACCGGAAGATGACCAACCTGAGGCGTTTTATGCGGGTAATGTGTCATGAGCCTAATGCGTATTACGCGGGCCAGAGATCGATCTCGAAGTGATAGACCTAATGCGTTTTACGCGGGTCGGAGGAGAAATTGAGAAATGGCTGAGTGCTAGTGTGCAAGTATGCGGTAATGCATTGATGAGGCATGAGCATGAGTGCGAGCACTGGCATATGCATAACATGCGTTGTGACATAGGAATGCGCGTGTATGTGCTGTGATTAAATTCTGTCGCGTGATTGTTATTACTTATTGAACGCCTAACCTGCAGGGTCAAGTAATTTCTAGATTCGGGCTGAGGGCCTGAGTCATATACTGTTTAGACTATGTGCTGTTTGTTTAGTACTTGTCAGGAGGTGCATGTTAGCCTAGTTTAGATTTAGGGAATTACTCGCTGAGATTTATTCTCACGGTTGTTGAAAACTGACTTTTCAGATCCCCGACCTTGAGGACGACAGGCGTACCGATGCATTTTTGGGAAGAGCCCCCAGTTAGTTGTAGTGCTTGAACCCCGAGCCACTTACCCCTTTTTGTCAGTAGTGGCCTTGTATCGCTTTTGATTTTTGTTGGTGTTCGGGTTGTACTTGGATACTGTAAATGATTTCTATTACCAGTACAAGTGTGAATTTTTTGTGGTTATCCTTGGTTATGCGATTATGTACAGGTGGTTTTAAATTCTTCTGCATGTGCGTTAATTCTCTGTGTTGGATTTGGGTCGGCGACGCATCTTGGGACGTCGCACACAAACCGACCTCTGCGAGGGATGTGGCGCACCGAGAAGTGCGGGGCGTGACAATTGTGTACTCCAAAGAAGAGGTGAAACTATAAAGTAGCCGGATAGTATATTTCTGCCCTATGTACATACTGTGCGAGGGTCGGTTTCGTTTTTTTTTTTTTTGGGTCGAAATGGGAGGACAGTTCACACTCTATTGATGTACATAGGAACAATGCTACCTCCACTACAATTGGCTAATGCATAGCATTCAAAAGCAAAAAACTTGGAGCAGCAGAGTTGTGCATGGCCATACGTAATTTGCGTACGATTCTGTGGTCGAGTCATTGGAAAAGTTGCCAAAATTTCCATTGTTGGTGGATTTCTGACATTACAAAAAAACTGGATTTTTGCCATGAAAATTTGCGACGAATTTTCCAATGAAAAATAAATTTCGTTGGAAATTTCCAATGAAAAAAATTCGTTGCAAAATTCTTTGGAAATTTCCAACGAAAAAAAATTTGTCGCAAAATTCGTTGAAAATTTCTAACAAAATATTTTTCGTTGGAAAATTCGTTGGAAATTTGCAACGAAAAAAAATTCGTTGGAAATTTCCAACGAATTTTGCGACGAATTACAAAAAAACGGTATTGTTCGGTATTTTTTATATTCGTGGGAAAATTCGTTGGAAATTTCCAACGAATTTTAGATCTTCTGGGCAATTATTTGAGTGTGTATAATTTTCGTTGGAAATTTCCAATGAATTTTCCAACGAATTCAAGAAAACCATGTACTATTTGGCTTTTTTTTATATTCGTGGGAAAATTTGTTGGAACTTTCCAACGAATTTTCCAACGAATTTCAATTTTCCGGGCAATTATTTTAGTGTGTACAATTTTCGTTGGAAATTTCCAACGAAATTTTTTAACGAATTAAAAAAAACCCAGTACTATGCGGCATTTTTTTTATATTTGTGGAAAAATTCGTTGGAACTTTCCAACGAATTTTCCAACGAATTTCAATTTTCTGGGCAATTATTTGAGTGTGTACAATTTTCGTTGGAAAATTCGTTGGAAATTTTCAACGAATTTTTCAATGAATTTCAATTTTCCGAGCAATTATTTTAGTGTGTACAATTTTCGTTGCAAAATTCGTGGGAAATTTCCCACGAATTTTGCAACGAAAACCCTACTTCTTCCTTATTCAAATTTTTTGCGTTCGTTATTCCCACATTTCTCAATTTTCACATTCTCTCTCTCTCTCTCTCTCTCTCTCTCTCTCTCTCTCTCCTTTGCCTTCAGCTTCTCCTTCCGTCTTCTTCTCCGCCTCCCCCTTCGCCTCCTCCCCCGCTGCCCCCCCTTCTCCTTCGGCTCTGGCCCGACGTCGGCTCCCTCCCCGCGGCGCTACCGCGGCCATCCAGGGCTGCCCCCGACGCCCTCGATGCCCCCGACGCCACCATGGGCCACCCCTGACGCCCCCCGAGGCCACCATGGGCCGCCTCCAACGCCCTCGACGCCACCAAGCCTCGCCGGCGACAAGGTTGGGCGAGCTTGGCCCTCGCCGGAGACGAGGCTGGCCCTCGCCGGCCATGGCGATGGCCAAGCTCGCTATGGCCGGCGAGCTCAAGCTCGCTATGGCCGGCGAGCTCGAGCTCGCCTAGATCTGGGTGAGCTCGCCCCTCACCGGCGACGAGGCTGGCCCTCGCCGGCCATGGCGAGGGCCGAGCTCGCCATGGCTAACGAGCTCGAGCTCGTCCAGATCTGGGCGAGCTCGTCCCTCGCCGGAGACGAGGCTGGCCCTTGCCTGCGACGAGGGCGATATTTCGAAAAAAAAAAATTTCGTTGGAAAAAACATTTCCACGATTTTTCGACCAAAAAAAAATTTGTAATTTTTCCAACGAAAAATTTTTCATTGGAAAAAAAATTTCCACGATTATTCGACCAAAAAAAATTTTGTACTTTTTCCAATGAATTTAGCCACGAGTTTTTCAACTAATTTTCCAACGAAATAAAATTCGTCGCAAATTTCCAACGATCTATTACCAACGAATTTTTTTTCGTTGAAAAATTCGTTGGAAATTTGTTTTCCAACGAATTTTTCCAAATTTTTCGTTGGAAATTTCGTCGGAAAAAACCAGTTTTTTTATAGTGTGATTTGGTCGGATGAAGGGTAATTTGTAGAATTTTTAGTGGGAAAAATACCAAAAAAGTCCTAAACCTATTGCATTTATGCCAATTCACTTTTAAGCCATTCAATTATATCAATTGAGACGTAAACTTTTTGACGATTTGTCAATGTAGTTCATCCGATCAATTTTGATTGGAAATTGCTGACATTGACGTTGGCTGTTCTACATCACATGACTAGTGCTGACGCATATAAATTTTACAAATTATTATTATTATTATTATTATTATTATTATTATTATTATTATTATTGTGATTGGTGAGGTTCATTGGCACCCAAGCAAGCCCCGCTAGATTCAGGTGAGGGTGATCCTTACTCGGCTGTGAGGGTCGAGCCCTCGCTAGATCTGGCAAGGGCAACCCTTATCTAGGCGGAGGCGGCCTTCACCTGGGCCACAAGGGTCAAGCGATCGCCTGATACCATGTAAGGAGCACTAGTGTGGTCGGGGTAAGGTGATCATTAAAGCCGAAGAGCCCTTGCCACTTAAATACCGACTTTTCGAGAGAATGACTCTTGAGTAGTAAGTAGGTTCATCTTACCTCTCAATGCTGTCTCTTTTCTTTTGCTGTTCTGTTTTTTAGTTTTTTAATGTGAGGTGGGTCGCGATTAGGGGTGAGCAAATTGGAATTCGATGTCTTTTTGCGGCGAATAGTTAATGCTGTGAATAGTAAGAATGTGAGCTGTGTGGTAGAGTGTCACGTCCCGTACCTTACGGACATGTAACATCTCGCCACGGTCGTTAAGAATGCGATGCCTAGGATTCGTCGCCGACCCGTTATCAACGACTAAGAGAGTATACGCAGAAGCCAAACGAACACTCCATTCAACAAATATTCAAACGGGATAATAGAAAGAGACAATTTAAACAAACCAATAAACCATTTTATAAACTTAACGTTACATACAACGATAAAATATACAAGCCTTCCTAAAGGCCACAAACTCAGACCAGACATACTCAAAAAGGGATAGGGTGGTCGATCTGCTCCACTACTCTATTCAAAAGAGGTTCTCCAAAAAGATAGGGATTTCTAACCCTATCAAAAACCTCTACAGCATCTTGGTAGTGCTCTTGGTGAAGCTAGGTCAGATGCCTCGCTATAAGAACCAGGCAGCAAAGGCTCCGGTTCAGGATCTGACTCCTCAGACCATGCCTGGGGTTCCGTAACTATCGGTTCGGATTCATGATTAACAACAGCTCCATCAGGGCGATCAATCTCCATAAGATCCCACACTCCTAAATCATCGTCAGGAGAAATATTAAATCCCTAGAGAGGACCAAAAGTTTGAGCTCCATCTCTTAGAAACCATGCCATATACTTGTGAGCTGTCAAGTACTACTCACCATCATTGACCCAAACTGTACTCTCGTACTTCTGATACTTCCTATTCGCACCAGCTGGGTACTCAGTCACCTAATGCTTCGTTTTCGTTGGTACCCCGAAATGTAGCGGAGACTCAATCATAATCAAGGTCGAGGGACTAAAATGTTTAACAATGGGGAATGAGATAAAATGTTAATAAATAAACTATCTAAGCCTCGACTAGGGCAATACGTACTTCCGAAACCCTAATCATGCAATTCTAACTAATAGGGTAAGTTCTATCAAACGAACAATGGTACCACGTACCATGCAAAGTCTCAAATTGCATCACAACCGTGGCATACTATCAATATGCATAACAACAACAATAATAATCCAGACATACTCAATCATTCACACAAGTCTCGATTATAAGATGAAATTACCTCGGCCCTATATTGTGCCTCACGATTTTATCCCATAATTAAGCGCAAAGCATGCCATATGCACATAACACTCGAAGTTGTTCAGATTATTAACGACCCACCATAGGTCACACCGAACTCCTGCTGGTCTTCCGGTATAGCCAGGCATCACCCCGACAAGTTGAGTACATAACACTTTAGGCGTGGCAACGTCTGGGATTAAACCCCCCTGACAAGTTGAGTACCAGACGGCATTCCATTTAGGAGCATCGATTCAGCCTCCACCATGATCGGCAATGTCTGGGATTGAACCCTCTCGACAAGTCGGGTACCAAACAGCATCCAAACTTCCGCTGGACATCGTCTAGAGCTCATCTTATACGAAACTCATCATGGCCATACATGTAAACAACCACGCATTGCCAATTTTAATCTTCCTTAATTAGCCAATGCAAGTGTTTATGACGTGCAATTTACTGCAAATAAATATGCATGAATCGCACTCGTTTTTGTATTAAACATCAATTTCAACCATATGATCTTCATTCTAGGCCACGAAATCATCATTCCAACCACACGATCAAGCCATAGTCAATTACTCAGCCATGATTAAATAAATTAACCATATGATTAAACAATTTAACCATGTGATTGGCATTAAACAACTAATCCACCACACGATTGTCATTAAACCTTTAATCCGCACATAATCGACTAATTAGCCATGCGATTGTCAATCAAAACCACACGATCAACTTCATATCTCTAATAAGTCATAAGATTAAATTTTATCAAATCCTAATTTAATCTAAACCGTACGATTAAAATTAGCACATAATCATGTTAATTAAGCCCTAAAATTAACATTAACCAATCTAGAATCAATGGGGGCCATATGATCAATGTCCAAATCATCCAATTCAGCCACTACCACATGATTATTGCATCCACAAGACTAACCCACGAATTTAATTAAAACAACCAATAAACAATCGTAATTAACCAAATTAAGCATAATTAGCAACATTAAACATATGCTCAAGCTCAAGTCACATAATCTACCTATCTTAACATTCAAATCAGCCATATAATCATCAAATCCAGCCACCAAAAAATCCTTAATTCAGCATCTACTATAACCCCTAAATTAACCCCTAAATTACCCTAACAACCCCTAAACACTATCCATTGGTAACCTACTAACCTAATCAAGGTTTAGAGAGTTACTTACCACTAATTTAAGCTAAGAACCAAGCCAAAACCAGCAGCACCAGTCCCGGCCAAACCAAGAGCTTTGGCGAGCAGAGGCAGCCCAAATGGCGATCCGGCGAATGGCGGCTGCTCCGGGTGTGAACGGCGGCTTGGAGGCGGCTCACGGTGGTCCACGACAGTCTAGGGGTGGTGGTGTGAGGGTGCAAGGGTGGTGGACGGTGGTGGTGGGTGAGTTTTGGCCAAAGGGGGAGGGAGAGAGAAAGAAAATGAAGAGAGAGAAAGAGCAAGGGAGAAAGTGAGGAGAGAGAGAGAGAGAGGGCTGAACATATATCTCAAAATGGAGGGCTAGGATGAATCCTTGGTGCCCAAGTATTGATCTAAGGGCTAGGAATGCATTTAGCAAAAAGGTTTCTCGAAAGGCAATTGTGTAAATAATCAAAAAGGGCAAGGGCAAAGTTGTCCAAGAGGATTTTCAGTCACTAGGGGAAAAAGACCAACATATCCTTCCACTCAACAAAGAAATTCTAGAACACACAGGGGCAAAATCGTCTTTTCCAATTTCCAAGCCAATTTTCACTTTTTCGAGAATTTCTGAGCAAATCGATAATAAAGCGAGCTTAATGTGGCATCGTCCAATATAATAATTTTGACATCCTTGAAAGTTTGAAACCAAAATTTGGATTCCAATTTGTGGCTGAAATTGATTAAACGCGACTTTCGTGTATCTCAAACTAACGGGCGACTTTTAGTGTTTTTGCGTGTCGACCCGTGATTGATTTGATATCAATCCACGTTTAAGTTTACTCAAGCCATGGTGACTTCGGTTATCATGTAATTACGAGGGTCAATCACTAGTTCCGAATGACATGATCGTTAGAAATTGATTTTGGAACATTCGAAATGCATACAACGATTAAACGGAATCACCCGTGATGCAATTGTATAACATTATTAAATTGTTCCATAATCATTCTTGGATTGACCTATAATTGCAAAAAATATCCCCTCGTCAATCTTTATGGTCGAAGTGTCGATCCAGGTTCGAGTACTTGGGTCCTGCATACCGAAATCCTAACTAGCCATTCTCTAACGGTTAGTATTCTTAAGAATGACCAATTCCGAGTGAGATATAAAGAAAGTACATTGATGATAATATCATTTCATAAATCCCGAAAGTGGGTCGAAATTCAGAATGTCACATAGAGGCTCTTGTCTAACTGGGAGGAGTGGAATTCTCGTTGTCTTGTGTGAAATTCAAATCTATGATCTTCCATAGTGGAAACAGTGTTATCTATATGAAACTTGGTAGTATTTTGACAATAATTGTGAGTTGGATGTGTTCGTTCTTTGGCTGTTACCGTCAATAGTTTCGTTCTTTTGTCAAAACAAACTTCAAAGAGATTTCTCTTTGAATTCAGCATCAAGTGAAATCTCTAAAGCAGAAGGAAAGTGGTCTTTTTTGTTTCTTTTGCTCTGGGTATCTGAATAGTTTGGGATCTTGAACGCTTTCACCTGTAGTTTAGATGTTGTGATATGATATTTTGAGGAACCTGTTCTTGCACTTATGCCAATGCATCTAATCACTTGTTAGAACCCTTAAGCCTCTGGCCTTTGGATCTATTTTTTTTTTAAATATCATTGCACGATACGATACTTGAATCGAATGGAACAACATATTTTTCTGGATATCATGACATCTTGGGATTCATAAGATAAACTAATAGCCGTGGAGAACAATCATGTGCAGCATTCTAAACCGTTACTGGACGCATGGGATTGGCTTGCTAGAGGGATTACGTGGATCTCTTGTGAAGGAAGCATAGCTGTTTCCGTATATTGTCTTCCCCAAACTAAGTATGAAATAGAAAAGGGAAAATACCACAAAAAATTCTAAACTATATCACTTGTGACAAATTTACCCTAAATTTTTTTTGTGACACGAAAAACCTCAAATTATGTCACTTATGATAAATTTACCCTGAACTTTTTTTTTTGTGACACTAAAAATCCAAAATTGTACCCATTATGATACATTTACTCCACAATACTTTGGTCTAAGGTCATTTTCATCTTTTTCCTTTTTCTGTTTTTTTTCCTTTTTTTTTTAATTTCTTCTCCGGTGGAGGGAAGCCGGCGAGGGCCACCCCCGCCGGCGTTGGGCTAGAGCTGCCCTTGCCTAGGCGAGCGAGGGCAGCCCTCACCTGAGTCGGGCGAGGGCGACTCTTACCCGATGCCGGCGAGGGTCGCCCTCGCCGGCTTCCCTTTCGCCAGAGAAGAAAGAAAAAAAAGAAAAAAAAACAGAAAAAGAAAAAAGACGAAAATGCCCTTGGGACAAAGTATTGTGGGGTAAATGTGTCACAATGGATATAGTTTGGGGTTTTTAGTATCACAAAAAAATTCAGGGTAAATTTGTCATAAGTGGCATAGTTTAGGATTTTTCGTGTTACAAAAAAAAGCTCAGGGTAATTTTATCACAAGTGCCATAATTTGAGATTTTTTGTGGTATTTTCTTAAAAGAAAAAAATAGAAGTAGGCCGATTTCCAGGTCTACCCTGAAACTGGCCCTTTAAATTCAAAGCGGGCCAGTTCGCTTTCCAAATCCAAAAACTGAGAATCGGCTCTAACATAATAGGTTCCATATTTCTAGTTTAGAATTGAATTTACGTTGAAATCAATAATTCCTAGAGGCTATTATAGTTCATTTGCTTTTAATCTCAAAGCTTTTAAATCCAAAAGATTTGAGAACTCTCGTCAACCACGTATTGCTTTAGAAAAAAAAAAATTACCGTAACGCGAAAGTAAATAACATAGCAACTAGTTAATTTTGGGGATGGATTATATCATTAAATGTAAAGACCTGATATCCTGCGACTATTAAAACTTGACCTTTAGTTATAAAAGACCCATGATTGGGAAAATGACAGTGAAAGGATGGATTTTAATGATCAGCTAGAGAGACAGAGAGCGTGCCAACTGCTAAACAACGAAAATGGACTGCATAAAAGCATCAGTTGGTGAACAAGTTCATTGAGCTGGCAGTTCGAGTACAGTGAACAAAATGCTCACGGCACCAACTTCACTTTTGCTCAAGATGATGAGGCCAGTACATGAGACTGATTGTCATGCACATCCTAAAAAGCCACTATCATGTTCATGGAGACAACACATATGCACAGTATTCTTTAAAAATGTCAGTGACACTTTCCTTGAGGATGAACCCTGCATCTCTAAACTCAAGTGAAATACCGACTTCGACAAGTGACAAAATGATGCAGGAAAGTCCTGATAATACTGCTGCTTGTTCCTCTAGGCTGCTAGGTGAAGCTATACACACAATCTAACCCACCGAAATACTCTACTTTAAGTCTGATTGCAGCGAATACAGTAAAATTTATAATGAAAATCCTGCAATAAACGCTAAATACCAGTAGGTAATCAGTATTGAGGAAAAGCAAGAATGGAGGAGAATCGATGTCAGTCAATCAGCAACTGCAGCATCTTACTGCAGCACGTTGCCTATTTGAGCTTCACTAGTTCAGCCAGAACATCTTTGAGAGGCTCAGCAAGCTTGCTTTTCTTAGCCTGCGCAAAACTTGGGGTAAAAACTTGTCCAGGACAAGGCCGCACTAATGATGACCAGGGGGCAGCTGGAAGGATGATACAACCAGAATCGATTCTAAATGGTACCGTCATTGTCTAGACGAGGTTCCTTTTCTAAACAATTATATGGGGAATCAATGAGTTGACAGAAATGGCTCGCAAAGCCGAATAGCAAACGTGACCATTAGGAGATAGAATGACATATGCAGAGATGTTTACGATGTCTCTAGTCTTTAGCATGCAAGAAACTTTACACACATATTACCCTACATGAATTGTAAACAAAAAGTTGAAACTTCAATAACTCTAGTTATTGACAAAAAAAAAAGGGGTTAATAGCATAAAAAACCCTAAACTGGTACACATATGATAAATTTACTTTAGACTAATTTTTTGATCGCTAAACCCTAAATTGGTACACTCGTAAACTGTCACGTGTCATCCAACTCAAAAATTTGAAGGTAAAACTTAACGAAAATTGATGGAGGGTAAATTTATCATAAGTTTACCAGTTTTGAGTTTTTTGTCGTGAAAAAATCAGTTTGGGATAAATTTATCATAGGTATACCAGTTTAAGATTTTGGGTAGTCAAAAAATCAGTTTGGGATAAATTTGTTGCACATGTACCAGTTTGGATTTTTCATGATATTTGTCATATCCCGATTTTTGGGCCTGGAAAGCTGCAGGTAAATTGTAATATCCTCAATTTCAGTCCTTGGGAAATAGCTATGGTTTAAGTTTGGTGGTTTTCCAATCGGAACTAATTTTTACTCTTGTTTTGGAAAATCCAGTTTCAGATCCTTTGTACCCCTTCGTTTTGTTATTTTTAGGGAGACTTTTGTGATCCGAATTTCTAAACACTTCCTTCTTGAAAGTTGTTCCAAATATCTCGAAGTTTTACATACTTTAATTTCAGAATTTTTGGAGTTAATATGAATGGTACGATGGTCTGATTTTCGGACAGTGTAAAACTGCCCAGAATGGGTATTTCGATGATGTTCACACCGTCTTTATTTTCTACAAGCTTTTTTGGGCCGATTTTGGTAAAGTTTCCTTCACAAAAGTTGTTGAGAACTTCCTTTTTTATAACGTATACAAAGTTGGGAATTTTCTGAGATGATTTAGATTCTGGATAGAGCTTAATTTGAGAAACAAGAATTCTGTTCCAGCGAACTGTTTTTAGTCTGTATTTGAGCTACTAAAAATGGTATTTACAAAGAGATTCCGATTTTGTGTTCTCACGAGAAATGTTTGTCAAGACCTTGTTTATAACATATCCAAATTTGAGAATTTTTTGTGTCCATTTACTATTTTTTATGTCCAATTTCGTGAACAGTGCAAAGTTGTCCGATTTTATTAAATTTCAAAGATTTACCAATTGTTATATGAAAAACGTTGGAATCCCGACTTGATGTCTTTTGGTGATATTTGAGGACATTCCCATGCCGAACCTCGGGTTGGATGGAATTATTATGCGTGTTTATTGCGGAAAAACTTCAAAAAATCTTGTGATTAAATACGGCGCGGGTTGTGATTTTTGTGCCTTATTTCGTGTGACCCGATTGGCCCGAGTCATTTGCATAAGAATTCAGTAAATCCAGAAAACTCTAGGGAGTCTACGGTCTGGAAATTGGTAGAAAATCCTAAAAAGTTTGACAAAGTCAAATCTTATCCAATTCATCATTTCACGTAATTAATGCTTGGTCTTTTTTTTTCAACAAGCTATTATGAAGCCATTGATTGAAGTCTTGGCCATCAAGTATTGACCAAGAAAGGAAGAGGAAGCCACGGCAAGGAGGGGGAGCGAGAGAGAGACCCACGGCCAAGCTTGAGGAGAGAGAGAGAGAGAGAGAGAGAGAGAGAGAGAGAGAGAGAGAGAGAGAGAGATTTATGGGCCATTATAAATTTTTGACCTATGCTATTAATGCTTGGATGATGCGTGCGTTTACCTCATACTCCGATGATGCGCGCGCTTACCTCACACTCCTAAGTGACACGTGCGCTTACTTCATCCAAACCCTAGCCTTACTCCTCTATAAATAGAAGCTATTAGGAAGAGATTGGATACTCTTTCACACACACAAACTGGCCAAGAGAGAGAAAGAGAGAGAGAGTGCCGAGATAGGGAGAGAGAGAAAGAACCGAAATAGAGAGAGAAAGAGAAAGAGGGAGAGAGAAAACTGAGAGAGAGAAAGCCAAGGGAAAGAAAAGAAAGGGGTCGACACCGTGAGTTGCCGAGATCCCGAGGCCGTCGTTTTTCCCATCCATTTTCTACTCTCTAGTTCTGGTTTCGTTTAGAGTAAGTGAATTTCCTAATATCGGGAAAGGATATTGAGATGCGTTATGACGTGGTTTGCTTGGACCGTTTCTCGGTTGTTTGGTTGGTCGTAGTTGGTTCATTTCTCGATTTGATTATGTTTCATATTTGATGTTGTTTTGGGATAGAACCGAGTGTTGGTTTGTAAAGTGTGCATGATGTGGCCATGCGTGATATTCTCTTATTTGAACTTTGCTATTGATCTACCATCGATGCGGGCGCGGTTAGGGCCGACTTATGTTAATGACGATCGATATATCCTCGCTTAATATTAGTATTTTCACTTGCTGAGTCTCCCCGACTTATCTCCTGTTTTTCCCTCTCAGGTCTATAGGATGGTTAAACGGACCGCGGCGACAGGAAGAGTTTGAGCTATGTTGGAGTTCGAGAAAAGCTGGGAGCTGTGTGTCGCGACCTCCCCGAAACGATCCCGAGGCCTACGGGGTTTGGCTAGTGGATTGCTAAGTTAAACCTAGCTCGAGCTCTCCCAAGCCCATACCAATTCGTGACTTAAATTAAAGTTGTTAACATGCAAATCGATTTCATCTAGGAGTCGCCACTAATCGGTTTTCGGTAGGTCGATTAGACACCTAAGTAAAGCACGGGAGAAAGGCTTCACTTCTACAAACCAGAGATTCAATGGATTCGGGGACTTGATTACACTAATTGACAAACTAGTGCCATTTCGGTACCTGATCTTGTTTAGTTCATCACCTAACGTGTTCTCGATAACCGGGGGGTCTCAAAATTCTATTCCTAACTAGGCTAAGGGAAGCAACAATTAATATCTAAATCTAAACATGCATAATCAACTACATGTGAGGTTAATCTAAATGTACAACTCAAAGTGTGTGAACCGAGTGATGTGAGATTAAACTTAGCATTAAGCATGCGAAAAGGGCGAGAACACTAATTTCAACATCCAAATAAAACTTCTGATTTTTTTTTATTTTTTTTTTAAAATTAATCTTTTTTTAAAAATATTTTAATAAAAATTAAAAGATTTTTGAAATTATTTTTTTGGAAATTTTTGATTTTTTTGAAATTTTTTTAATTTTTTTTAATTTGTTTTTTGGAATTTCTGAATTTTTTTCGGAAATTTTTTTTTAAAAATTTTTTGAAATTTTTCGAGAACTTTTTGAAAATTTTTTTTTGATTTTTTTTTTTAAAAAAATTTTTGAAGATTTTTTTTAAGAGAAAAATAGAATAAAATAAAATAAAACAAAATAAAGTCCGGGTCTTCTCTTTTTTCTTTTTTCTTTTTTTTTAAAGATTAATTTTTATATATTGAAATAATATAAAATCGGGTCCGGGTCGGATCTCCCTATCCGACCCGAACCAGAACCGACCCGGGCACGCCTGCCCGGGTCCGTAGACAGACCGGGCTCATTTGTTTAGCCCGGTCTCATTTTTTCTTAAAAAAAAAAAGAGGGCCCAAAGCCCAACCGGAAAACCAATGAAAAAAGACAAATTGGCCCACGCACGAAATGGCCCAAAATCATATAAAAAAAAAACTTGATAAACCTAAAACCTGGCCCAATAGCTAATAAAAACTCTACCCGGTCATGACTCGCGAACCCGACCCGGACACGCGTTGTCCTACCCGACTCGCCCGCGCGCCCGACCCGGTTTGCGACCCGACTCACAGCCGCTCCGCGCCCAGGGGACTCGCCTGAACGCCGGCCGGCGCTCCGCCGTGGAGTGCATGCCCGGCCACCGCCCTCCGTCTCCTTGCTCGGCCGTCAACCACCGTCTCCTTTGCCGGCCCCTCCGTGCCCCCCAGCCTCCATGGCTGAGGGTTCTCGGCGCCGCGGCCGAGCCCTCGCTCGGCCGCCGCTCGTCAGACCCCGACCACCGCGGTCAGGGCTCGCCGTTGCGAACTAACCAAATCCCGACAAGGGACTGGCAGTTCGCTCCCTTCGAGGCCGCGCACGGACCGCCGCGACGACCGGCGGTGTAGCGGGACCGATCAACGCCTCAAAAATGCAGTGAAACCGGGACAAATCGGTTGAGGCGTATTATCAAACACATGACGGGCGTCGACGAAGATGAGGGATTTTAGCGCGATTGAGACTCAAACATGTCCACAACTTGTACACAACAATACGCAGAGCAGCAAGTCCGACCCCGGGGCGTCACGGGCCGGAACTCGTGCGAGCCGGATGGCCGCGAGCTCCGGCCAGCGACTTCCCCCCAAAACGGAACGCAAATGAAGACGGGGGGCAACTACAGTCCCTACTTGACTCGGCGATGGCGAACGGAAGGCGACCGCGGTAGATCGGGTTATACCCGCGCGCCTCGCACACCCACAAGCCGAGATCCTCGGGAAAATGCCCCGAATCCAAGCTAACAAAAACAAACCCGACGAAGCTCGTGACCTACCGTGAAAGGAGGAGGCTTGTCGACTTTGGTGGAGGAGCGGTAGTCACCGACAGGGGACCGCTCGCTCTCGATCTCACTCGCCGGACTCTCTCCCTGCTGTCTCTGGCGCTCCTCTCTTGAACCCCTCTGCTCTCTCCTTCTCGCTCTTGCCTCTTCTCTCTCGCTCGATGGGTCTCTCTTCTTGCTCTCTCTTCTCTTCTCTCCCTTTTTCTTCCCCCCTGTGCCTCTGGTCTTCCCTCCGTGCTTTTGCCCTCCTTGGAACTCCCTCCTTTTCTCCTGATTTCTTTGCTGTTTTTCTTGCATTCCCCAGGTCGCTGCCAGACTGAGAAAGAGGAGTGGCCAGCGTTGACTCATTCAACGCTGGCTTTCTTTTTCTTTTTTTTTTTTTTAATAATGACTAACTTAACTTTTTTTTTCTTTTTTTTCTTTTTCTTTTTCTTTTTTTTTTCTTAATTTAATTTTTGAAAATAAACCTGGAAAATATGTTCTAATAGGTCCTATTAATGCAAATGCATCTAATAGCTATATGCCATGCGGTTTTAATGAAAATATTTTTGGTTTAGGGATTAAAAGAATTAAGCCCTAATTTTTATGCGATAAAACCCTAAATAATTTGGGCAAAATTTAGGTGTCAACAGCTGCCTCTCTTTGAAGGGGAGTTCAAAGAAGTTCCATTCAAAGATAAGAGACACTTAAATTTTGTTGGGGGGAGGCATGAGATGGCACAATGCTTGAGGCATGGGGGTGATTATTATTGTTATTATTATTTTCACGAATACTATCCAAAAGGGGAATTCTTTTACTCGACAAGGTTTTACCATGTAAGAATGGTTTCAACCAAGAAGAAAGCCACACCGTGTAAGAACGGGCTTTCGGCTAAACGAAGAGATCATACCGTGTAAGAACGGACTTTGACTAGAAGGGAAGCCATATCGTGTAAGCACGGGCTCTTGGCTCAATGAAGAGGTCGTACCGTGTAAGAACGGATTTTGACCGAGAGGGAAGCCATGCCGTGTGAGAACGGGCTCTTGGCTCAATGAAGAGGTCATACCGTGTAAGAACGGACTTTTGATCGAAAGGGAAGCTATACCGTGTAAGAACGGGCTCTTGGCTCGATGAAGAGGTCATACCGTATAAGAACGGACTTCTGACCGAAAGGGAAGCCATACCGTGGAAGAACGGGCCCTTGGCTCAATGAAGAGGTCATACCGTGTAAGAACGGACTTTTGACCGAAAGGGAAGCCATACCGTGTAAGAACGGGCTCTTGGCTCGATGAAGAGGTCATACCGTGTAAGAACGGACTTTTGACCGAAAAGGAAGCCATACCGTGTAAGAACGGGCTCTTGGCTCGATGAAGAGGTCATACCGTGTAAGAACGGACTTTTGACCGAAAGGGAAGCCATACCGTGTAAGAACGGGCTCTTGGCTCGATGAAGAGGTCATACCGTGTAAGAACGAACTTTTGACCGAAAAGAAAGCCATATCACGTAAGAACGGGCCCTTGGCTCGATGAAGAGGTCATACCGTGTAAGAACGGATTTTGACCGAGAGGGAAGCCATGCCGTGTAAGAACGGGCTCTTGGCTCAATGAAGAGGTCATACCCTGTAAGAACGGACTTTTGACCGAAAGGGAAGCCATACCGTGTAAGAACGGGCTCTTGGCTCGATGAAGAGGTCATACCGTGTAAGAACGGACTTTTGACCGAAAGGGAAGCCATACCGTGTAAGAACGGGCTCTTGGCTCGATGAAGAGGTCATACCGTGTAAGAACGGACTTTTGACCGAAAAGGAAGCCATACCGTGTAAGAACGGGCTCTTGGCTCGATGAAGAGGTCATACCGTGTAAGAACGGACTTTTGACCGAAAGGGAAGCCATACCGTGTAAGAACGGGCTCTTGGCTCGATGAAGAGGTCATACCGTGTAAGAACGGACTTTTGACCGAAAAGGAAGCCATACCGTGTAAGAACGGGCTCTTGGCTCGATGAAGAGGTCATACCGTGTAAGAACGGACTTTTGACCGAAAGGGAAGCCATACCGTGTAAGAACGGGCTCTTGGCTCGATGAAGAGGTCATACCGTGTAAGAACGGACTTTTGACCGAAAAGGAAGCCATATCACGTAAGAACGGGCCTTCGACTACATGAAGTCTTGCTATATAAAGAAGGAAACTCTTGGCTGCGAAAGCTCGCCAGGTCGATAAGGTGCTCCGGGCTACAGAAGCCCACCGGGAAAGGAAAGAGGAGGACTCTGGGCTGCGAAAGCTCGCCAGGTCGATAAGGTGCTCCGGGCTGCAGAAGCTCACCGGGCAAGGAAAGAGGAGGACTCTGGGCTGCGAAAGCTCGCCAGGTCGATAAGGTGCTCCGGGCTGCAAAAGCCTACCGGGCAAGGAAAGAGGAGGACTCTGGGCTGCGAAAGCTCGCTAGGTCGATAAGGTGCTCCGGGCTGCAGAAACTCATCGGGCAAGGAAAGAGGAGGACTCTGGGCTGCGAAAGCTCGCCAGGTCGATAAGGTGCTCTGGGATGCAGAAGCCCACCGGGCAAGGAAAGAGGAGGACTTTGGGTTGCGAAAGCTCGCCAGGTCGATAAGGTGCTCCGGGCTGCAGAAGCCCACCGGGCAAGGAAAGAAGAAGACTCTGGGCTGCGAAAGCTTACCAGGTCGATAAGGTGCTCCGGGCTGCAGAAGCCCACCGGGCAAGGAAAGAAGAAGACTCTGGGCTGCGAAAGCTCACCAGGTCGATAAGGTACTCCGAGCTGCAAAAGCCCACCGGACAAGGAAAGAAGAAGACTCTGGGCTGCGAAAGCTCGCCAGGTCGATAAGGTGCTCCGGGCTGCAGAAGCCCACAGGGCAAGGAAAGAAGAAGACTCTAGGCTGCGAAAGCTCGCCAGGTCGATAAGGTGTTCCGGGCTGCAGAAGCCCACCGGGCAAGGAAAGAAGAAAACTCTGGGCTGCGAAAGCTCGCCAGGTCGATAAGGTGCTCCGGGCTGCAGAAGCCCACCGGGCAAGGAAAGAAGAAGACTCTGGGCTGCGAAAGCTCGCCAGGTCGATAAGGTGCTCCGGGCTGCAGAAGCCTATCGGGCAAGGAAAGAAGAAGACTCTGGATTGAAATTTAGGGGCTAAGACCTTGTAAACGTCGAAAATTCCATCTAGGGATTAAAACCCTATGAGCAGATAAGCTCCCGCCTAGGGACTAAAACCCTATGAACGGCAATAGGAACAACAGTTTGAAGAAACGCCTAGGGGCTAAAACCCTATGAACGTTAAATATTCCGCTCAGAGACTAAAACCCTATGAACAGGTAAGGGGAATAAAACTCAGAAGGAACGTCTAGGGACTAAAACCCTATGAACGCGAAAGATTCCACCTAGGGGCTAAAACCCTATTGAATGGCAAAGGGAATAAAACCCAGAAGGAACGCCTAGGGACTAAAACCCTATGAACGTCAAAGATTCCACATAGGAGCTAAAACTCTATTGAACGGCAAAGGGAATAAAACCCAGAAGGAACGCCTAGGGACTAAAACGTCAAAGATTCCGCCTGGGGGCTAAAACCCTATTGAACGGCAAATTGCACTCGAGATTTTGAGATACCTAATGTTTTTCAGTCAGGATTTTAAAATGCTCAAGATTTCCACTTAGGATTTTAAACTGCACTCAAGATTTTCGGGGTTTTAAGGAGAGACCCGGAACCTTTTGAAATCGGGGTTTAAGGATAGACCCGGAACCTTTCGAAATCGAGATTTAAGAATGACCCGTAACCTTTTGAAATCAGGGTTTAAGGATGACCCGTAAACTTTTGAAATCAGGGTTTAAGGATGATCCGAAACTTTTTGGAATCAGGGTTTAAGGATGACCCGAAACCTTTTGAAATCAAGGGTGAGGTGTACATACCTGTAGGTCAGATCAGATCGCTTAAAAGCCCTCTGTCAGCGAGGCTTGAAAAGACTCAGACACTTAGGGGTCCTTGTTCGAGGGTTTGATAGATCGCCTATTATGTCCTTGCCAGCAGAGTCATGGGAATTCGTGAATGCTTGGATGCATCTTAGCACTTCCGAGATCAGCTTGAAGGTTGGTGTTTGTGGAAACGTCACCTGTCTTACAGGATTAGTAATAACAGGTACGTGTTATAACAAGTGCTTTAGTAGCGAGTGCGTACTAGGCAAGATAACATCACAATAGGCCATATCAAAATGGTATCATCAACGGAAAAGGATTGACTGCACGAGTAATTTAGGATGAACTCAATTGTTTGGAAAGCACTCAATATCCTTTAATATTGCAAAATTGCCTTATTGCATGGAGGACGTCATTGATCATCAAATTCCCTTAGGAGAAAGTCTTTTATCAAAGTGATGTTAACTTCCGAAGGGAGCCTATTAAGCATGCAAAACAAGAATTTCTTAGTCTGAAAGAACTTTTCACATACTCTCAAAAAGGCTGTTTGATCCCATCCATTGATGTGGGAAGTAAACATGATCTCTCTATATACCTCACACTATCAGTGTCGAAGGCTTCAAGAATCATTCGCAATAAGTACGCATTGACCGATCCAAGAGGTCTTTTAAAGGACCGTAATGTAGGTTTGGTCACGGTTTCAGCAATGAATGAGCATTAGCGGCTAAGGAGTGAAATAATTTTTAATCAGCATCTTCATCAGGTTTACAAGTCAAGAAACCTTAAGATGGGATAAGACAACTTTCCCCCAACTTCTTCAAGCGGTAGCTTCTTTGGACATCCAAATTTCTACTTAAACCATCCAAATCAGAAGAGACTTTGGAGAAGGTTGTAACATTGGTTTGGGTAAAGGCTCGAAAGGCTCAGAAATTTTCAAAAGGGGTTTAGGAGTTGGTGATTATCATAACATCATTACCATATCATCCACTCTTTTGAAGGCACTTGACTTCTGAAATTCAACTCGTCTCGAAAGTCCATTGACTAATCATTTTAACGTAATAGCTTTGCTCCTTTCTCTAATGACTTTTGCTTTTGCAATGATTTTTCTTTTTTGCAAGCATTTTTCTTTTGACATCTTTTTTTTCAGATGAGAGCTTTTCTCTTGATGCAGCCTCTTTTTTTTTTCTCTGGGCATTGGCCTTGCTTTTACCAGGCACACTGCTTTTTCATGCCCCCTAGTTTTCATTTGACTTTTGCTCTTTTCATTTTTTTTTGAGCTTTCAAAACTTTCGAGACGTTTTTCACACTGTCTCATGAGTACCAATTGTCTTGATAAATCACGTGCTTTGCCCCAGTGTAGGGAGATGATCACTATTCGGTTTTATAAATGAATATTTAGGCTCAACTTGGCTAAATAAAAGGTATAAGTGTTTAGATAGAGAAATGAATGCTCTTCTTCATTTTGGGATGTTTCGAGCTTCCATAAGGACTCACATGAAGTTACCACAAAAGATTAATGCGAGTAAGGGCAAAGAAGTCTTTCTCATCATTTCCTCCAAAGCATGTCAACCAAAACCTCCAAATTTGCCCCGTTGTAGGGTGGTTCTTGACAGGGGTATTTTGTAAAAATTCTCCACATGTAAAGGCTCAAAGGGGCTTGACTATGGTCACCTGTAATGTGTAGGATAGAAGAAGGAAATGCCTCCTTTCATTTTGATCCATGTACTACTTGCGAATGAATCTCTTGCTCTTAAACAACACTAATTTTCTCTTCCACTCAACTCTCAAAGTGTTTGTGGGACATGTTTAGGAATTGCTTGCCTTTCCTCATTCTAAGTATTTCTCACTTGGCATTATTACCATCTCCCTTTCATTTTGTTGAGATCATCACGAATTGATTAATCTCCACAGGGAATTTTGATTCACAATGAATGATCCGTTAAGCAGACAAACAATTTTGAGATAATGATGATATTCAAAATTTCTGTGAAACTTTTTTTGGTAAAGGAATTTCTGTGAAAAGTTTGATTTTATCATTTTCACTTTTGTGCTCTTTGAAAGCATAAAAAACTTTCTTCATAATGAAAACTCTTCATTTGATTTCCATTTGAATTTCGGAAGAAGGGCACCTACTTGGGGTATGGCGACTTGGTAATCCTGTAGGGAATAAGAAAGAATGTGTTAGTTAAAGACCCTTTAAGGATTGAAAAATTGGGAACGATACAACATTACCCCTCGTTTGCATCTGTCCTTCAGGTCTTTAATGCTTCCTTCTTGGGTGTTCGACAACTCATTTCATTTGAATTCACTTCCTTGTATGTTTAGCAACTTCCTATACCCGCTTTCTTTATCTTGACTTTTCGGCACTGTTTCGATATTTGATGACATTACCCCTTAGATACTTTGCCCCATTTATTACATATTTCCTTGGTAGGAGGTGTCGCCTCCGCGGTCAGTGTGTGCGATAAAACCCTAAATAATTTGGGCAAAATTTAGGTGTCAACACTGTGAATCCAAAGTAGTGGGCTTAGGACACCCAAGCCATAATGGTTGTTGTGTGTAAATGGCTAAAATTGGCTAAGTTGGCTTGTAAAATATGTTTGCGTGTCCTGTAAATACAAGGTTTGCTCATGATGCTATTTGTCTGAATCCCATTGTTTGTTTTCAATGTGATTGTCCTGAGTTATGCTTCCGCTTGTGTTTAAAGAAAAATAATAATGAACGGGACGTCACGTTAATGACCCCGAGGTCAGGGTGTCACAATATTAACCCAAAAAAAAGGAAGGTCATGTACAACTTTTTGTGATTTCAAGGTTTTTTTGGGTAAGGAAATTTTTTTTTTTGTGATTTCAAGGTTTTAATCTTCCCGGACCAAAAAAAGAATAAGAATTTAATTTTTTTATCTACATGTATGAACTTCACGATGCTGCTAGATAGGCTTCCCATGAATAAAATACGCAACATTTTACTTTCAACAATATTTTGATAAGAATGTATAAAAAATTAAGAAGACAAAAGCATTTTTTTTAATTGTAAAAATTCTCATTATATTAGTTACAAAATTATATAAAAAAGGGAAAATACCACCAAAAATACCAAACTATGCCACTTGTGACACCCAAACTTTTTTTTGTGACACGAAAAATCCTAAATTATGTTACTTATGATAAATTTACCCTGAACTTTTTTTGTGACACTAAAAATCCCAAATTATGCCCATTGTGACATATTTACCCCATTACACTTTGTCCCTAGGTTATTTTCGTCTTTTTTCTTTTTCTATTTTTTTCCTTTTTTTTTCTTTCTTCTTCGGTGAGGGAAGTCAGTGAGGGCAGCCCTCGCCGGATCTGGTGAGGGCAACCCTTGCCGGAGTCTGGTGAGATTCGCCCTCGCCGGCGTCGAGCAAGGGCTTCCCTCGCCCCGTCCAGGCGAGGGCGACGCTCGCCAGACGCAGGCGAGGGTCGCCCTTGCCAGACGCAGGCGAGGGTTGCCCTCGCCAGATCTGGCGAGGGCCACCCTCGTCAGCTTCCCTTGCCGGAGAACAAAGAAAAAAAAATTAAAAAAGAAAAAAAATAGAAAAAGGAAAAAAGACGAAAATGCCCTAGGGACAAAGTGTATTGGGGTAAATGTGTCACAATGAGCATAGTTTGGGGTTTTTAGTATCACAAAAAAAAGTTCAGGATAAATTTATCATAAAGTGGCATAGTTTTAAGTTTTTTATATCACAAAAAAATGTTTAGGCTAAATCTATCACAAGTGGCATAGTTTGGGGTTCTTAGTAGTATTTTCACTATAAAAAAAGAGTACGGCTTAATAGGTGGAATTAATGCACTATTGGCAAAAAAAAAACAAGTGGTTACGATTGTTGTGCATATCATTTGATTTGCATCTATGTGGTATGAAGCAGCTTTTTAATTACATTGGGTACTTTTTTTTTAAAGATATATTGACTTAATATGTACCGTTAGGTGGCAAATCCATTTGATTAATGGCAATTATTTGTTTATTGTCATAAACTTTTGGTTAATAGATTCAAACGTCGGAAATGCATGGTAACAATCCAATAAGCATTTTAGCAATTCTTGTTCTCTTTAGAGAAATATATCATTATATAGGAAACTTCAAATAAAATAAAACATAGTTTCATTTATCAAATTGGTGCATAGCGCAGGCCCAACAATTGACTTTTATCTAAATGAATGTCCTTGACCTTTATTAAAAGCCCAAGAATCAAGATATGTTTTCAAGATGTTTATTGGGAAAAGCATAAGAAAAATCCTAAACCTATTGCATTGATATCAATTTAGTCATAAACCTTTTTTTTTTAATCAATTTAGTCATAAACCTTTTGTCTTTATGCAAATTCAATCATTCCGACTAATTTTGGCCGGATATTGCTGACGTGGACACCAGTTAGCCCACGTGACATCACCAGCACTGATGTTGATAATTTTTAATAAGGTTTAAATATTTTTCGATTTTTTAAATTATTTTTATGATATTTTTTTTTTCTTTTTTTTCCCTTTCTTCTACCTTTGGCTAGTGACCGGCCACCGGGGCCGGTGGTTTAAGTAGTAATTGCTAGGATTAGGGTTGCAATCGTACTTGTTTGTTAGGTTTTGTCAAAATAAGCTGCTTGCCTCTTTTCAAAAATATAGAAATACTCTAGGCCCTTCGTGCATGTACAATTGGGGCCTGCCTAACTGTGAGTTGCGACTCATGCTTTTTGTCTCCATCAATTGATATTAGAAAGTAGAAGATCATGGAAATGTGATTTTTGGTAACGGCAGTGGTGAAAACTGGGGCGGCAATTTGGTTGGAGGCAGCTGACCATGGAAAAGACTGCAAACTGACTTGGATGAACCTATTTTGATGGTCCAAGCATCCTGTTTATCCGAAGACTTCATATTCGAGTGAAAAGGATTTCGTGGAGTTTAAAGGGCGCAATCGTGCGCTGGTCACCCGGAAGGTGTAGAGGTGATGGTCGTGATTATTATGATAGATGGACGGTCGACATGGTGGAGCTTGTCCCGGAGATTATTGCCTAGAATTGAGAAAAATTGTCTAAAAAGTCCTAAATCTATTGTATTTTTGCTAATTCAGTCTTAAATCATTCAATTTTATCAACTGAGTCATAAACCTTTTTATTTCTTATCAATTGAGTCTATTCGGCTAATTTTGGTCATAAAGTACTGACATGGACGCTGGTCGGCCAACGTGGATAATTTTTAATAATTTTTGAATATTTTTATTTATTTTTCTTTTCTATTTTTTTCCTTTCTTGCTTCTTTTATTCCTCTTCCAGCCGGCCGCTGGGTGTCAGCAATTGGCTAGAGGTGAGTCGCCCTCGCCGGCCTCGGGGGAGGCTCGCCACGATTGGGCGAGGTCTGGGCGAGGTCGAACCTCGCCCAGCCAAGGCGAGGCTCGCCCTCCCTAGCAATGGCAGGGCTCAACTTCATGAGCAACGGGGAGGTTAAGCCTCAACCGGGGCCGGCGAGGCTTGCCGTTGCCAATGGCCGCGCAGGGGTGAGGCTCGCCTGAGGCTGACGAGGTCGACCTTACCAGCCCTCCCCTCTGGTTGGTTGTCAACACCCAATGACTTGCTAGAGAAGAAAGAAGGGGAGGAAAGGAAAAAAGAAAAACAAAGAGAAAGGAAAAAAAAAAGAAAAAAAAAGAAAAAAAAGAAAAAAAATTCTAAAATATTTTTAAAAATTGTCTACGTCAACGCCACATAGGCCGATCGGAGTCCACATTAGTGATTTTTGGTCAAAATTGGTCGAATGGACTCAGTTGGTAAGAAGTGAAAAGGTTTAGGATTTAGTTGGTAAGAAGTAAAAATGTTTAAGACTCAATTGACAAAATTGACAGGTTTATTACTGAATTAGTAATGTGCAATAGATTTATGACTTTTTGACAATTTTCCCCCAAGAATTATCCCTGTTACCGTTGTCATTGCATGAATTGGCTGCATGGTTTTCAGTATGGAGATTTGGACCTGTGTTCTCTAAATTAGCAACGCAAGTGTACGTATCGAACAAGTAATAAAGTGATGAATTAAAGTATTATTCCCACAGAGATTGTAGACAAATCAATCAAATTACTTACTAAAAGTGAAAAATTCTCAACTTTATCTAACCAATTAAAGATATAATAAAACAATCGAAATTCTAAAGAAAACTAAATTAACCTATTACGATTGAAATTTTCGAAAGCTAAATTAACCAAGACAGCAAACCAAAATCGAAAATAGAAATTCACAAACTAAACCTAGAAATTTCGAACATAAAGAAGCAAGAAGCAAAGGACTTTGATCAAGAATTAAAAACGTTAGAGCATCCGATTTCACTTAACCAATCAAGATTAATTAACCAAGCTTGTCATGCAATCAAATTGAAATTATAGTGTGATGGTAGAACTTCCTAATTTAAATTACTATCCTTGGTCCGGTATAGCAACCCTACTTAGATTTAGCAACCCACACTTGGTCCATGTGAATTTAAGTAAACCTAAGTGCATTAAAATCTATGAATGTTCTTGGATTCAATAAACCACCCTCGATTTACTTACTACCGAAACCACACAAACAACCTAGTATATCTCTATCTAAATTAAATTCGTGGCTATATATCATGAAGTACTCACATAAAATCTCCTTTCGGTTTCATCATGCAACAAAAATCATTCAAGTGGTGATCAAGCACTTAAAAGCATTAAGAACATGATATATAACTCACACATATGAGATCTAGAATTGCATAAACAAGTCTTGAAAATTAATAAATCATAGTTAAGTTACATCGTAGCTCTAACAACAAGTAGTCTAGAACATAATGAACATTAAACTAAAAACAATAACTAAACTAAACATGATGAAGAACTAGAACTGATTCACCAAGAAAAATCAAATGCTTGATTTTTTTTTTGCCTTCTCCTTCTTCTTCTTTTCCTCTCTTCTGAAATCACGTTTTTATACCTCCTCTTGTTTTTCAAGAAACCTTAATCACAATAGGATTGCAATTAAAGGTTCTTCCAAATTAGGACTCCTCTCAATATTAAAACTCCTTTTTTAGCTTGGACTTTGATTTTCTTCCCAAAATAGGCTTGATTCTTCTTGATTTCAGATTTACATAGCTTTAATCTCCAATTTGGGAAGCTTCTACACGATTTATGAACAATTGGATTGTTATGGATACTTTCACGTAGCTTAGGAGGACAAAACGCGTGGAAACCCGGTAAATCACAAAATTAGTCCCTGAGCTTCCTTTAACTTCAATTACCTACAAAAATTAATTAAAATAAATAGAGTAGGCATCAAATTCAATTAAAACTAAGCAAATATTAAGTTAAAATGATAAATAAACTCTATATAAAATAGAATTATCAACCTGGAAGGAACAAATTTCTTAGACTGTAGATTGAAGGGAGAAGCATTTTTTTTCTTGGGTGGGATCAAATGCAAGTTGAGCGAAAATGAGCTGGCAAAGCCCCAATTTGAACGTGGCATAACATGTGAAATCTGTTTTTTGTTTAGTCAAAACACATATACCATTTCATTCATTTAAAGACGGTTCACATGAGTGAAGTTGACAAGAGTCAATGCAAAATAAATCTCAGAGAGATTGGGGTGGTCTGGACAATCAGTTGGTTGGAAGTGTCCCTTTTCGATTGTACTTGGCAATCCAGTCTGCGACTTGATTGGCTTCGCGTGGACAATGAGCTAGAGAGACACCTTGAGATTGGGCGAGTAGTGCATTACATTCCTCAAAGAGACTTCGAAAAGCCCATAGGCTCAAAGATGGTTGATTAGTAAATCCAACAGTGGCTTCATTATCTGATAAAATGCTCACATGCTCCGCAAATTCATTTTTCAACTCAGCCGCTTCCCGCAGACAGAGCATGGCTTCCTTCACTACTTTGCCTTCACTTTCCAGAGGAGAAGAAGCAATCGCCACTTTTACAAACCCAGCTAAAATCAAACCCTTGTGATCCCTACATACCCCACCCACTGACCCCTTTGTTTTGCCTTTGATCCATGACCCGTCGACGTTGAATTTCCACTGTCCTATTGCTGGTGGCGACCACCGTTCTGTCATGGACTTCTCTGATTAGCCCCTTAGCTTAGGTAAGTTTTGCATGCGATAGTTACTGCTAAGATGGATAGCTTCATCTACAATTGCTCCTGGGTTTGGACTTTTTTGATGGAACACCTGGGCGTTCCTAGCCTTCCAGATTTGCCACAGGATTCCTGTGAGAAATTCTTGAAGGGACAGATTTGTGCCGTTGGTGAGTGCTTTGTCAAACCACCTATCCATTCTTGCTAAATTTCTCGAAGATACGTCCACTTGTAGCCTCGGGTCTGATGAGATTTTCTTGGTCCAGTCGCATAGGATGAAAGTATGCTCCATTGTCTCTGGATATTTTCGGCAAATTGGGCAAAGAGAGTCAATTATCGCCCTTCTTTTGTATAGATTTTTCATTGTGGGTAGAGCATTTCGGCACATACACCACAAGAAGAACCGAATTTTTAGCTCGGTATGTAGTTTCCATATCTTGGACCCTAGGGAGCGGGATTGCTGGTATGATGATGAAGCTTGTTCTATGTTTTACTTGGGTGTAGATGCACGTAGTTTGGAATATCCATGTCTAACCGTGTGCTCCCCTGATTTTTTCCAATGCAAATCTGTTTATCACTTTCCAGGTTTGGCTTGATCCGTATGGCAATCAGTTCTACTACTCTTTGAGGGTTCTCTCGGTTTGCTGGACTGCCAATCACACTCTGTTTCAGCCATTTATCCTCTCTAATGTTGACACTCTCTCCATTCCCCACCAGCTATTTAACATCTGAGCTTATGACATCCCTTTCCATTAACAAGCTTTGCCACCCCTACGAAGGGTGAGAGCCCTTTTTTTCTTTCATTAAGTATCCGTTTGGGAAGTAAATTCCTTTTAGTAGCTGGCACCATAATGCAGTCGGATCTTGTGCAAGTCTCCATGCTTGCTTAGCTAGCATTGCCTTGTTGAAGGTAATGAGGTCCTTGAAGTCCAAACCACCGTCTATTTTCCTTTCTTTTAGGGTTTCTCACTTTTTCCAATGGATACCCGATTTGGATGAGTTCAATTTCCACCAAAAGGATGCAATTTATGCTCAATTGCCCTGCACACAAAAAGGGAGATTTTGAAGATAGACATAGTATATTGGAGGCAAAAGAACACTATAAGTGCTATAACTTGTGTACGGCGCTCACTTTGGTGCCATAACTTTTTTTCGGATTACTTTGGTGCCAAGTCGGAGGAAAAACGATCACTTAAGTGTCATAACTTTTTTTTGGACCACTTTAGTGCTAAAATTTTTTAAAAACGATCACTTAAGTGCTAAAACTTTTGAAAAACGATCATTTTTTTTGGTAAAGGAAAAAAAAATTTGAAAAAAAACGATCATTTAAGTGCTAAAATTTTTGAAAAACGATCACTTAAGTGCCAATCTCCAACGAGACTCCGGCAAGCCACGTCAGCTTCAGAAATTAATAAAAAAAAAATGCTACGTCAGATTTCCGGCGAAAAATTGTGTACGGCACCGGAGTTGGCACTTAAGTGATCGTTTTTCAAAAATTTTAGCATTAAAGTGATCTAAAAAAAAGTTATGGTATTAAAGTGAGCGCCGTACACAAGTTATGGCACTTGTAGTGTACTTTTTCCGTATATTGGAGAAGTGCTTGTGTCACGCCCCGCACTCCTTGGCGCGCCACATCCCTCGCAGAGGTCGATTTGTGTGCGACGTCCCAGAACGCGTCGCCGACCCAACACCCAACACAGAGATTTAAAGCACATGCGGAAGCAACTCACTACCCGTACAAAGATAAACACACAACCAAGGATAACCATAGAAATCAACACAAGTACTAGTATTGGAAATCGTATACAATATCTAAGTACAACCCGAACACCAAAAATTAAAAGCGAGTCAAGGCCACTACTGACAAAAAGGGGTAAGTGGCTCGGGGTTCAGGCACTACAACTAGCTGGAGGCTCCTCCCAAAAATGCATCGATATGCCTGCCATCCTCAAGGCTGGGGGTTTGAAAAAGTGGTTTCAACAACGGTGAGAATAAATCTCAGCGAGTAATTCCCTAAACCTAAACTAGGCTAACGTGCACCTCCTGACAAGCGCTAACAACACATAATACACACATAACTGACTCAGGCCCTCGGGCCTAAATCTAATCTTACTTGACCCTGCAGATTAGGCATTTCATAAATAATAGTAGTCACGCGACAAGATTTAATCACGGCACATATATGCGCATTTCTATGTCACAATGCATGTTATGCATATGCCAATGCTCGCACTCATGCTCATGCCTCATCGATGCATTATCGCACACTTGCATACTAGCACTCTGCCATTTACCAATTTCTCCTCCGACCCGCGTTAAACGCATCAGGTCCGATCCGCGTAAAACGCATCAGGTCTATCACTTCGAGATCGATCTCTGGCCCGCGTAAAACGCATCAGGCTCATGACACATTACCTGCGTAAAACGCATCAGGTTGGTCATCTTCCGGTAAACCGGGCATCATCCTACGTAACACACCTCAGGACGGGTTCACTACCCCGCGTAAAACGCATCAGGGTTTATTGTGATCACACATTCACATGCGCCAATTTTTATCTGAACCCCGCGTAAGACGCATCAGGGCATTTTAGGTGATCATAATGCACATGTCACTCGGACACACTCATATATGCACATGCCGTGTCAATATTTGAGATGTACACCCATGGCCATGAAATTCACACTTGGGCACTTACAAATTTCACAATGAGCAATCAATTGCGCAACGCCACATATTCGATTTACCACGCAATAAGCTCAATCCACATTTTAATATGCCCAACCAATATACTAGCATGACCATGAAAGCAATTCAAGGCATTCTTGCACGGCACATAAATCACACATATAATTCGCACAATTGGCATTCAATTCAATTAATCACGAGCCCAATTAACCAAATCATCCAGCAAAGTCATGGCACAAATTCGACACATAATTTATACATATAAATCACCCAATTGGATCAGTATGAAATTTATGCACCCGAAGCCCGCCAAGCTAATCCATTCCTTGTCCCGCTAGACATGCGACATGGCATCATCAAATTAACTACATCCAAGGCTCAATTAGCCAGTCAATTACACAAATCGATCATTCCCGGTAATTGTACGTTTAGACCTCAATTTAATCGCGCCGCGCCCAAATTTAATCTCGTTGTGGGCGACCATTATACCGTAATTTCTAGGCTAATAATTATCGCCAAAATGCTCCATTATACTCTCCAAATATCATTCTAATCAGCACCACAAAACCAAAATACGGCGCGCACTATAATCCCCACATCAAACCCGAACTTTCCCGAACTCGGGCCGATTTAACCCAAACTGTCCAGCCCATTTATCGCGCCTCCCAGGCCACTAATCCTCCATTAATTTATCGCACTAAGCCCGTTGAATAGTCATAAAAACAGCCACCACCTGATCTATTAATTTCATCCACCATTTTGTCCAAATCCCGACACCCATGCTTTGCCACATCACAGCACTATACGGGCCACTAAACCTCGACCAAATAATCATCCTCGATCACCAAAAACATCACAAAACCAGCCTCTAACAGCAGCCATCATTTAACCTCTAAATTACCATAAATTAACCCCTAAAACCTGTCTAAAAATGCAAATTATCCTACTTAGGGTTTAGGGTCAAACTCACCGGGTGTCCTAAGCTTCAAAACCGAGCTGAATGAGTGACAATGGCGGCTGGACAGCGGCGACCCCTCGCCGGAACAGTAACAACGGCGGTGGCTCCGGCGAACAGCGCGAGCCTAGGCGGAGGGGCGGCTGGTCGCGGCGGTCGGGAGGGAGAGAGAGAGAAGTGGGGCGGCCGAGTGGTGCTGGGCGAGGCAGTGGTGGTGGTAGAACAGCACCGGTGGTGGTAGAACAGCACCAGTGGCGGCGGGGCTCCTACGGCGAGCGGCAGCAGTGGCGTGAGGGAGAGAGAGCAACCGGGAGAGAGAGAGAGGGGGGGAGGAATGGGTTGATGTACTGGCTGGTGAGGGGAGTTGGCTGGACGGCTAGGCAGTGGCTGGGACCCGCTAGGCGTGGCGGCGAGATCCTCCGGGGAGCGACGGCTCACGGCGGCGACGGTCGGAGGGGGAACCGAGAAAGAAGAGAGGAAGGGGGGCAGAGGAGAGGAAGATGTGGCGAGAGGGAGATGGAGGTTGAAGGGTGGTATAGACCGGCGGCAACTGGCTGGACGACGGAGGATAGACCGCCGGGCGGCTGAGCAGCGCCAGACCGTGGCGGCCGCAGCGACGAGCTACCGTTTGCGCGCTCCGCGAGCAGGCCGGCGACGGGTGGTTGCGGCGACCGACGGTGGCGCGACTCGGTCGGGGCGACGGCGGTGAGGCTGGGCTGGTCCCGACGAGGGTGGTCGGCGTCGGGCAGCAACAAGAAAAAATTAGAAATAGTCGGCGTCGAAGGAAGAAGAGGGAGGAGGAAGAAGAAGAGAAGAAAAAGAAAAAGGAAAAGAGAAAAAAAAAAAAAAGGAAGAGGAGAGAGAGTTGGTAGGGCGTAGGTGGTCAGGTCAGACGCAAGGGGGGGTGTCAGCGAGAGAGAGATAGAGAGAAAATAAAATGAAATATTTGAACATTCAAATATTAAACGCAAACCGAAGGTCCAAATTCAAAATCGAAAATGGTCTACTGGTCCAAAATAAGCCTTGCACATAAAAAGGGATAAAAGCCAAATTAATGAAACCAAATTTTAACGAGGGAGGTCTACTAGTCCAAATTCACACTTGGTCAAAAACTCTCCTTTTTCCATCATTCCTGACAATCTCAACATTGGCTACCATAATATTGACACTGTCCAATTTATTTCGTCCCGACACTCCCGAAAATCGACTCCAAAGTTTGGGGTCTAATTAACGGCAAAATTCAATCGAGTGCGATTCTAGCGAAATCTCTGATTTAAAATAATAACCATGAGTGATCAGTTCCCGAGCGAGATTTTACTATAAGCACACTGACAAATTACGTATTTTATAAATCCTAAAAATGGGTCAAAATCCGGAATGTCACAGCTTGTACTACTGTTTTGATTAAAGTCTCATTGCCCGCCTTTTATAGCAACTTTTCCTTCCAGCCATCTAACTCAATGTTTACCTTGATAGTATCCACGCGAACATCTGTTTTTTTGTTTGCCCCCAATCTGATGGAATATCAAGGTATTTCTCGATTTTTTCCATGATTGGTACTCTTAGTTCGGCTGCCAAATTGCTTTCGAGGTTTTAAGGGCAGCCTGCACTATAGAAGATCCCCTATTTGTTCAGATTGATTGCTTTTCCCGAAACAAAACAATATTGATTTAAGATACTAGCCAGATTTTGACATTCCTCAATAGTTCCATCTAGGAAGAATATGGCATCATCGGTAAATAGTAGGTGTGATAACGTAGGACAGTACATGTTCAGTTTGATCCCCTTCAAACTCCCATCCTCCACAACCTTTCTTAGGAGGGAAGAGAGCACATTAGACATGATTATAAATAAGTAAGGAGATAGTTGGTCTCCTTGTCTAATACCCCGAGATTGCTTGAAATACTGTAAAGGCTCTCCATTTACTTTGACACTAAAGGTGACTGTGGAGATACACTGTTTCACCAAAGACACCCATCCCTCACAGAAATCCATTTTCAACATGCTAGCACAAAGGAAGTCCCACTCCACTCTATCATATCCTTTTTACATGTCTAGCTTTAGGATCGCCTGGAACTTCCGTTTTCTTTTCCTAGTTCTTAGTTGATGAAGGATCTCCTGGACTATTAGTATATTATGTGACGCCCCAGAACGTCATGCGCTACACGTACCAATTAATATTATTAATAAATTGGCCAGCGGAAAACAAAGACTAAACATGAATATCACACAAATTTAGTCAAATTTCTTTTTCTTGTCATTAACAAATCCTTATCAAATTTACAACCCAAACAAAGCATCATACAAGTACAAAAAACAAAAACTAGGTAGGTCAGAGTTACTAATCTTCAACTAGATCCTTCATCTAAAAGTTTGCCTAAAGTCCGAAACTGTCACGGGTCAATCACTTCACCTTTTGCTGCGGAACCACCATCGTCTAGGTCGAAGCCCCTCAATGGGCCAATCAACTCCCCCTCCAAATTGAAATACCAAGCAACAAAAAGATAAGGAACCCATTCTGGAAGCCCCACATCAACCCATATCATAGAACTACACTTAGTATATACGGTATCAGGCTCCGGCATAAACATATCCTCATAAACAGCATCAAAATGAACAAGAACTCCAAAACGTAGGGGCTATAGAACATCCATCTTATAAGTCTGAAAAAAATAATGGAATGAGCGAAGCCTAGCAAATGAAATCCCTAGTTTTAAGTTAGGAAAATCAACTTACCATTTCCCCTGGCATAAACACATGCGCATGCATAGCAAACGATATGCATAGAACTTGAATGTAAGTTATACATTTTCCGTATAAATGTGCCGCAAAATCTGAATAATGCAACATATCATGATATTTCCACTCAGATGCAAGTATGATGTAAAATATTTATGCTCATGCGATTAGGTTCGTTACTTCATCTTCTTGAACACTCCCGGGGCATCCCGACCAACGAGGCATCCTAACTCCGAAACATTTCGGCACACACTCGGGGCATCCCGACCAACAAGGTATCTCGACTCCCGAGGCATCTCGAAACACTCCCTGGGGCATCCCGACCTACGGGGCATCGTCACACACTACTAAATGGGCAACGGAATTAATATTATTTTCATGCAAGTTATGACAACCAAGAATTTGTACGCATAAATCTGCTTTGACCCGTCCCATACCGAGCCATCACGGTTTTTATACTTTAAAGCCATGAAATGCATCATCCGAGCAATTTAAATATGAAACAATACATTTCAAACTCAGAAGCAACTTCGTTCATAAGCAAATTCAAGTTCAGATTCAAAAGGAAGTTCAGACTTAGAAGCGGGTTCAGACTTAAAAGCGGGTTCAGACTTAGAAGCGAATTCAAACTTAGAACCGGATTCAGACTTAGAAGCGAATTCATATTCAGAACCGAGTTCAGACTCAGAAGGAAGTTCAAACTCAAAACCGGATTCAGACTCAGAAGAAAGTTCAGACTAAGAAGCAAATTTAGACTCAGAAGTGGATTCAGATTCAGAAGCGAATTCAGACTCAGAAGAAAGTTCAGACTAAGAAGCGAATTTAGACTCAGAAGCGGATTCAGATTCAGAAGTGAATTCAGACTCAGAACCGGATTCAGACTCAGAAGCGAGTTCAAACTCATAAGCGAGTTCAGACTCAGAAGCAAATTCAGACTCAGAATCGAATTCAGACTTAAAAGGCTAAAGTCTGAAGGTAAAGTTTGAATGGTAAAGTCTGACCAGTAAAGTCTGAGTGGTAAAGTCTGAGCGGTAAGGTATGAAGGTAAAGTCTGAACGTAAGGTCTAAAGGTAAAGTTTGAACAATTTAAAAAGTATACAGAATTAGATTTTGAGATTAAAATCTGCCCAGTTTTAAAAATAAGCAAAATCATCACTTTGAGTATAAGAAATAAACATAATCATCACTTTGAGTATAAAAAATAAGCATAATTATCACTTTGAGTATAAAAAATAAATATAATCATCACTTTGAGTAAAACGGTTTTCTATTATGTTTAAACATACATAGACCAATAAGAAGAGTCCAACAATCACCTCAAAGATTACACTTACACGATCAGATCTAATTGTTTTGCTTGTCAATTATCACCATACTTTAAGGAAACAAATCACATCCATTTAAACGTGTATAGAACCAGCAAAACAGATTCAACCATCATCACAACCTCACTATCGCACATCAAAATAACCTTTTTCAAGCAATCAAGTTACAAGTGCCAAGTAGATTTACTTAGCTTAAACCTAGAGTTTTCACTTACCTTGCACAATATATGAACACCCCAAAGCTTAAAACTCTTCCGAAAAATTTTGGATTAGTGATGGTGAGAGTAGAAAGTGAAGAAGAGAGTGTGGGTTTGGGTAAAATTGTCTTCGGTAATTTACCCAGGCGAAGATAAAAACTGAGAAGTATACGAAAGGTGGGTAAATTCATTGTATTCACATGTGGCATCTAATCTCTTCATCATGGCCAGGTGGAAGAAATCAGTGGCTTAATTGTAGGAGTCTTGGCCAAGAAAAATGATTACCCAAGGCTTAGGTGTCTAGCTCAAGGAGACAAATGGCATTTGGTCAACTTTTCTTCAACAACCACGTGAGAGAAAGAAGAGTCCAAAGGATATTTTGAGCAGATTTCTTCCCCCTTTTTCTTACGGCAATAACATTACTTAACCAAGATTAATCAATAATAATAATAATAATAATAATAATAATAATAATAATAATACCCACTAATTACCAAGACGGCGGTAATTTAATTAACACTGTACTACGATTAACGTACATGACAACATCTAAATATTAAACACGTTGAACTCGGTACGATTACGTTTCCGAATCCGCGTTTCTTGAAATATGATCCAACGAAAATTCCTACGCGTTTGCACAAATACTCACTCAAAAATAATACTTAACTTTAAATCTAAGTATCATTTTCAAACGTAGAAATTTCTAACGTCACAAACATATTATTACGAAATTTCCCGATGTCACATATTATCTTGAATCAGTCTCCCGAAAACAAAAGCACTCTGTTCTATTGCGATAAGATTTGGGAGCTAGGGCTTGAGGCGGTTCACCATCACCTTTGAAATGATCTTGTAACTCAAGTTACACATGCTAATGGGTCTGAATTGTGCGATACTTTCTGGGCTAGAAACTTTAGGGATGAGCACTATGAGTGTTTTGTTGAGTTCTAGATCAAGGTTGCCTGATTGGAAGAAGGTGCTGATTAGCCTGTGTAGATAGTGTTGTAATTCCTCCCAATGATGATGGTAAAACTGGCCATTTATCCCATCGGGTCCCAGGGCTTTCGTTGCACCTTACTGAAAAGTTGCCTGCTTTACCTCTTCTATGGTCACCGGTGCCATCAAAGCCTCATTCATCCCCTCTTGGGCAAGAAAAGAACAATGGTCTAATATCAGGTCGAAGTTCCTGGTTCCCACTGATTTGTACAAGGACTCATAAAAACTAGCGATGTGTTGCTTCAGTCCTTTGGGATCTCGGCACCAAAGGTGATCTATTTTTAGCATTGATATTTTGTTTCTTTGTCTTTGTTGAACCGTAGCGGCATGGAAATATTTAGTGTTTTTATCTCCCCATTTAAACTAATTAATATAAGATCTCATACCCCAATATAGCTTTTCTTGCCTCTACAATTTCTAAATTTGTACTTTGATTTGTTGCATTTCTCCTTTGCTTGTATCCCCCATTCCTATATTTGTGAGGGTTGTAAGTCTTCTTTTTAATATCTCAATTTGGTTGTAGGCATTGGAGAATTTCTGTTTACTCCACAATTTTGAAGGTTCAGTGGTCTTCTTTAGTTTGCTAACAAAAGCTCCTAAATTATCTTTCGATCCACACCAGGTTTCCTTCACCAACTCCTTACACTGAACATCAGCTAGCCAAAATGCCTCAAACTTAAATTCTTTTTTTTTCTTTTAGTCCTCCTTGGGTAAAGGGACAGAAGAATTGGAATGTGGTCGTGTCGCGACCTCCCCGAATCGGCCCCGCTGCCTAAGGGGGTAGGCTAATGGATTACTAAGTTAAACCCAGCTTGAGCTCTCCCAAACCCATACCAATTTGCGACTTAAGTTTAAGTTATTAACATGCAGATCAATTTCATCTAGGAATCGCCACTAATCGATTTTTGGTGGGTCGATTAGATACCCAAGTGAAGCACGGGAGAATACTTCACTTTTACGAATCAGAGATTCAATGGGTAGGGGGACTTAATTATATTAGCGATCTACTAGTGCTCTTTCGGTACGCAAACTAACGTACCGGGCAGTCTATCGAAAAAATTAAGATTCCACCTAACCGTTCTAAAAATAGAAAATAACAATCAATGTATTAAAAGTGCGCAACTAGATAATCATAAAGAAAATAAATAATCAGCAACTTAGCATTGTCTCTAGAAAGGAAAAGATAATCAAAAGCCCTAAAAAAAATCCTAATGGCTTATTCGATTTTTGGGAATCTTTTAGGGGTTTTTCTCATTTTTTAAGCTTTTAACCTAAAATCTAATGAAATTAGGCCCAAAAATAATTTCTAGACATTTCCTGATTTTCTGGATTTTTTGGAATTTTCCGAATTTTTTCGAATTTTTTAATGTTTTTAAATTTTCTGATTTTTTTGGAATTTTTTTGGAATTTTTAATATTTTAATATTTTTTGAATTTTTTAATATTTCTAATGTTTTAATATTTTTAATAATATAATAATTCCGGACCGGGTCCTCTGACCCGATCCGCTTGACACCTATTCACGTGCATAAGCACAAAAACCGAGTTCTAGACACCAATTCCACAAAGAATCATCCGAACTTCCATTGAGACATTTCATCAAACATGTGATATGCAAATTGAAATATTCACTCTTTAGTGAGATCGGATACGATTTCTAGCTTTAGACATGATATATACAACTCTAAATGTCCATATATCACGAAAAATTCATCTCGGTTCACCCAGAAACGTTCGGAACTTTCAGACCCAAATTCGGTGCTCAGAGCTTCTAATATCTCATTCAAGCATTTCGACGAACAGTTAGCATGCGACTAAGAACGTGAGGTCCGAATCTGATTTTGGCGTGATTCTTGGCCTAACATGATACTTACAGACCCAATTCGTCATTATACACTACGATCCGACTTCGGTATCACACGATTGGGTCACGACACCACTTAGTGAACTTGGTACGTGAGACTACCAAGATAAAAGGGAAAGAAAAGGACAAGTAAGTACCTGGTTCAATCGCCGAGTTCCAGATCAATCGGGCTAGTATTGCCGGCGCGTAAAAATGCTCCTGATGATCGCCAACCTTCTTGCAACGAAGGGTTCTTCGTGGGTTTCTCAGTTCGGTTGTGAGGAGCTCCGATGGCCAAAAATGAGAGAACGGCTGAATCGGGTGTTCGCGGGCTCTTTGTGCACGGTGGAGGGGGCTTGACGGTGATTGGGGCGATCCTCCGACGAATGAGCGAAGCTTCATCTTCTCCGATTCCCCTCAAGATCTCTCTCGGTCTCTCCTCTCACTTTTTGCTCTTCTTTTTTTCTCGGTCCCTCTCCTGCTCTCTATTCTCTCCTTTTTTCAAGCTCCCCCCTCCTTTTCCGTTGTTCTCTTCTCCCCCTTTTTTTTAAAGAACCTCTTGCAGGTTCTTCTTGGGCATCGCTCCAAAAGGGCATACGATGGTCAACATTGCTTTTTCCTCCTTCCCCAGCTCAAAACTCCTGTTGATCAGTGCACCTCCCCCATCTTCTCATACGCTAGTAGGCAGTCCTCTTCTTGGGACTGAATCAGGTCCGTTTTTGGCTAAAACGGCTGCGATTCTCCTTGAGGTTTTGTCCAGCATAGGATGCAGCTATGAGCCATCACTTTCCTTCTTCTGTAATCACTGTTAAACCTTCCCCGATGCACCCCTTTTCTTTTGTTTTGGCTTTTCCTTCTTTTAATTTTAAATAAATAAAAATTATTTAAATAAAGAGAAAATATATTTCACTAAATCTATTAATGCAAATGCGCCTAATGTCTACATGCCACACAATTTAATGAAAATATTTTTATTTAGGGGTTAAAAATCAATCTCTAATTTTTCGTGCAATTAAACCCTAAATGAATAAGCAAAATTTAGGTGTAAACAAGTCGGAACCTAATGCAGGTAAGGCATAAGCTTTCGCGTTGGGGAACTGTACTCTCCAATTGATGCTGCAAAGGACCCTATCTAACCTCTTCCACACTAGTGCTTCTCCGTCCCTGTTGTTGGCCCGAGTGAATGTGCAACCCTTACTTTCTATATCTGTCGCGACCTAAAAAAATCGGGTTTTCCGATCTTAGGCTAATGGATTACTAGATCAATTAAATTAACTAACCTAGCTCAAGTTCTCCCAAACTCTACCAATTCGCAACTTAGGTCCAATTATGAGCATGCAAATATTTTTAATGGGAGTCGCCACTAATCATTTAGGGTAGGTTGATTAGAAACCTAAATAAAATAGCGGGAGTACTATTTTATTTCTGCGAACCAGAAATTATGAATTCGGGGACTTGGTTACGCTAGATTCCCTAACGCCCTTTTGGTACCAATTTCAAGAAAAATACTCAATTTGACAATTTTGATAAATCCTGACTTATAGTTCAAAGGTGCAGAAATTTTTTTATTTTTACTTATTTAAATAAAGCTAACTTATATGTAATGACGTGCAAAAATTGACATGCGATTAATGCAACCTAACATGCAAACTATATATCATGCGACCACGTGACCTATTTCTAATGACGGACATATTATTATTTTTCGTATTTTTTAATGAAATTCGGAATTGAAAATGCCAATTATCTAAACATGCAATTTTAAACTAAAGAAATTAACCTATTCTAGAGTAATCTTTTGATATTTTTTTATTACCAAAATTCGAAATCAAAATCAAGTAAAAAAATATATAATCGCTAAAATTTTCAAATTAAATTTCGATCTAAAGCCTGACAGATCGATCCTAAAATTCGAAATACCCGCTATGGAAATAACTCTATCTAAAGCCTAATAGATAGATTTATTTTCACGTGTACGGTTGCGGATTAGGGAATTTTCCTAATCGATCACATATTGAAAAAAATTAGATATCTCAAATATCTTGGATATATTCAAAGGATTTTGAAAATTCTAAATTCTATCCAAATTTGATAAGATCAGATATCCAAGATTTAAAAAAAAAGGAAATAAATCCTAATTGAAATATTGCCTATTATCTAAATATGCAAGATTAGATATCAATAAGCACAAATTAGGTAATAAAATATTCAAATCAAATCGGGATAAGATAATTACTTGATTTGTAGATTTCTTTCCAAATTTGAATTTGCAGTGAATCGGGATTACGGATCGGCGGTGCGTCGGGAGCGGTGACCCGACGTTGCGAGCGGCGATGGCGTCTCACGTCTGGCCGTGGGCTTGCTGGTGTTTTGCTAGTGAAACTTGGTCTGAGTGGCTAGCTCACGATGTGCAATCGGTGAGGGAGCTTGCGGCTAGCGATCTCGAAAGAACGCTAGCGTAGAACTTGGTAGAGGATGCTTATGGCCGCCGATGAGGATGCCAATCAAACGGAGTGCAACGGATGCATGCGTGTGTTGAAGTGCGAGTCCCTCCTGGAATTGTATTTGACTATCTGACCGAAATTCTCAAAAAACAAGCGATGAAACTCAACCTGTATGTGTTCGGTGAGAAGAAAATAAAATAAAAACAAAGACCCAAACCCTTCTCTTGCAGACGGTGGTCAATAGCCAAGAGAGTCTCTTGAACCGAGAATTTCATATATTCGGCCATGTACTGCTTTGACCACCGCTTGGACTCTTTCTTCAATTTCACGTGGTTTGTTTATTCAATTGTTAAACACGCTTGGCTTGATCGTGTTTGGCGTTGATCTAGGCTTCCACTACAAAAAAAACGCTTTTTTGCCACGAAAATTTTCCAACGAAAAATTTTCGTTGCAAATTTGCAACAAATTTTCCAACGAAAAATAAAATTCGTTGGAAATTTCCAACGAATTTTTTTTCGTCGCAAAATTCGTTGGAAATTTTCAACGAAAACTTTTCGTTGGTAAATTCGTTGGAAATTTCCAACGACTTTTCTTTCGTTGGACAATTTGTTGGAAATTTCCAACGAAAAAAAATTCGTTGGAAATTTCCAACGAATTTACCAACGAAATTTAATTTCCGGGTAATTATTTTTGTGTGGACAATTTTCGTTGGTAAATTCGTTGGAAATTTCCAACGAAAAGAAATTCGTTGGAAATTTCCAACGAATTTACCAACGAAATTTAATTTCCGGGTAATTATTTTTGTGTGGACAATTTTCGTTGGTAAATTCGTTGGAAATTTCCAACGAAAAAAAATTCGTTGGAAATTTCCAACGAATTTACCAACGAAATTTAATTTCCGGGTAATTATTTTTGTGTGGACAATTTCCAACGAATTTTGCGACGAAATTTAATTTCCGGGTAATTATTTTTGTTTGGACAATTTTCGTTGGTAAATTCGTTGGAAATTTCCAACGAAAAAAAATTCGTTGGAAATTTCCAACGAATTTACCAACGAAATTTAATTTCCGGGTAATTATTTTTGTGTGGACAATTTTCGTTGGTAAATTCGTTGGAAATTTCCAACGAAAAGAAATTCGTTGGAAATTTCCAACGAAAAGAAATTCGTTGGAAATTTCCAACGAATTTACCAACGAAATTTAATTTCCGGGTAATTATTTTTGTGTGTTCAATTTTCGTTGGTAAATTCGTTGGAAATTTCCAACGAAAAAAAATTCGTTGGAAATTTCCAACGAATTTACCAACGAAATTTAATTTCCGGGTAATTATTTTTGTGTGGACAATTTCCAACGAATTTTGCGACGAAATTTAATTTCCGGGTAATTATTTTTGTTTGGACAATTTTCGTTGGTAAATTCGTTGGAAATTTCCAACGAAAAAAAATTCGTTGGAAATTTCCAACGAATTTTCCAACGAAATTTAATTTCCGGGTAATTATTTTTGTGTGGACAATTTTCGTTGGAAATTTCCAACGAAATTTAATTTCCGGGTAATTATTTTTGTGTGTACAATTTTCGTTGGTAAATTCGTTAGAAATTTCCAACGAAAAAAAATTCGTTGGAAATTTCCAACGAATTTTGCGACGAAATTTAATTTTCGGGTAATTATTTTTGTGTATACAATTTTCGTTGGTAAATTCGTTGGAAATTTCCAACGAAAACAAATTCGTTGGAAATTTCCAACGAATTTACCAACGAAATTTAATTTCCGGGTAATTATTTTTGTGTGTACAATTCCAACGAATTTACCAACGAAATTTAATTTCCGGGTAATTATTATTGTGTGTACAATTTTCGTTGGTAAATTCGTTGGAAATTTCCAACGAAAAACAATTCGTTGGAAATTTCCAACTAATTTTCCAACGAAATTTAATTTCCGAGTAATTATGTTAGTGTTTACAATTTTCGTTGTAAAATTCGTGAGAAATTTCCCACGAATTTTGCAACGAAATACCTACTTCTCTTTATTCAAATTTTTCGCGCTCGTTTTTCCACTTTCACTCTCTCTCTCTCTCTCTCTCCCCTCCCCCGCTTTCTTCTCCTTCTTCTGCCTCTGCGCTCACGTTCGTCCTCCCCCGCCTTCTTCTCCTTCTTCTGCCTCTGCGCTCACGTTCGTCCTCCCCCGCGTCCCCCTGCTCGTCGGTTCTGCTCCGCCCGACCTGGCCACGCCGCCGAGCTCGCCGCCGTCGCAGCCCGACCACTGCGCCGCGCCGCCGACCAGCTCCGCCGCGTCGCCCGCCAGCGCCCGCCGCGCCCGGAGCCCCCGACGCCTTCGCCTTCAGCTTCTCCCTCCCTCTTCCTCTCCGCCTCCCCCTCCGGCTCCTCCCCCGCTGCCCCCCCTTCTCCTCCGGCTCCGGTACGACGTCGGCTCCCTCCCCGCGGCGCTGCCGCGGCCTCCAGGGCCGCCCCCGACGCCACCCCGACGCCCCCCCTCGACGCCCCCGAGGACACCATCGGCCGCCCCCGACGCCCCCCCCCCCCCCCGACGCCACCACGCCTCGTCGCCGGCGAGGGGCGAGCTCGCCCAGATCTGGGCGAGCTCGAGCTCGTCGGCGACGGGCGAGCTCGCCCAGATCTGGGCGAGCTCGCCTCTCGCCGGCGCGCGCTCGCCGGCCATGGCGAGGGCCGAGCTCGCCCCTCGCCGGCGACGAGCGCGAGCTCGCCCAGATCTGGGCGAGCTCGCCCCTCGCCGGCGACGAGCGCGAGCTCGCCCAGATCTGGGCGAGCTCGCCTCTCGCCGGCGCCCTCGCCGGCGACGAGGCTGGCCCTCGCCGGCGACGAGGCTAGCCCTCGCCGGCGGCGAGGGCGATTTTTCGAAAAAAAAAAAATTCGTCGGAAAAAATATTTCCGGGATTTTCAACCAAAAAAAATTGTAATTTTTCCAACGAAAAATTTTTCGTTGGAAAAAAAATTTCCACGATTTTTTGAACAAAATTTGTAATTTTTCCAACGAAATTTTTTTTGTTGGAAAAAAAATTTTCACGATTTTCTGAAAAAAATTTGTAATTTTTCCAACGAAAAATTTTTCGTTGGAAAAAAAATTTCCACGAATTTTTGACCGAAAAGTTTTTTTTGTAATTTTTCCAACGAATTTAGCTACGAATTTTTCAACAAATTTTCCAACGAAAGAAAATTCGTCGCAAATTTCCAACGAAAATTGAAATTTTTCGTTGGAAAAATTTCCAACAACCTATTACCAACGAATTTTTTTTCGTTGGAAAATTCGTTGGAAATTTCCTTTCCAACGAATTTTCCAGAATTTTCGTTGGAAATTTTCGTTGGAAAAAGCGTGTTTTTTTGTAGTGTTCTCGATCACTGGTCTGGACAGCAGAGGGACGCGAGCGCTAGCAGCAGCAGCTGGTGCAGCAGCAAATGATCCGCGGGCTCGAGCGGCAACAGGTAAGAGCAGCAGTGACAATCACGGACAGCGGTAGTGGATCAGCAGCAGCAACGGGAGCAGCAGATCGTGGATTGTCAGAGGCGCTGGAGTTGATGCACGGAGAAACCGTGATCCCGGCTGGTCAGGCTTGATAACGAGCAGCAAGGTCGCGGCCGTGGGTTGGTGTCATCGTCAGGCAGCCATGGACACCAACAGGAATCGTCGCAGCAACACCGGCGGCGCGCGGCAAGGCACGTTGGAGACACGGTCTTGAGGGACACGGCCGGAGACTTTCCCCCTCGCTCTTTTACGATCTCTCCTTATTTTTTCCTCTCTGTGTTTGTGTCTTGTGTGTCATCCCATCCCCAAAAGCCAAAAAGTCCCTCCTTGTTGACCGAAACCTCCCACTGTATGGCCCCTCCTCTCACGATTTTCTTTTTTTGTGTTTCTTTGAATAGCCGTGTATGAATTGTCCCCCCTCCCCCAGAGACATAAACATATATTTATAGTGTAAACCTAGGTCAATTAGCCGGGTTTTCTAATCCTAACGGGCTTAGGTTTAGGCTTTAATTTAATTCTAAGTGGGCTGAATTAATTTGGACTTTTCTTTAATTAAGCATAACGGGCTAATTTAAGCTCAAATTAAGACAACCAAGCCCTTTTGCGTGTGATTTTCGACCTATGCTTTCCGAGTGAGCCGAGTCTCGTTCAGTGCCCGACCTCGATTTACGTGATGAATTTTAAGCTTGCTTACCACCGCCGATCCGATGCGAAATGTAGTTAATCTATATGAACCTAAACTTTATGCTATGCGATTTGTAATATTTTTGTTCAGGGGTTAAAATTTAATCCCTAATTTTCTCTACAATTAACCACTAAATGATGTGCCGAAATTTAGGTGTCAACAATATCCATGAGTGAACATCTGTTTTGACAATCTTGGAACACGACTAGCTTGTAGTGCTCCACCACACTACCACCCACCTTTTTCCCAATGGTACAAGATTTCATTAAAATTCCGAGCACATATCAAAGGGAGGTGATTAGCTGTGTTTATAACTTGTAGATGATGCCACAGCCGGAGTCTTTCCTGGAAGTTTGTGGGGGCATGCATGAAAGTTATGCGCATAAGAGTTCCACTTTCTTGATCCCTGCACAATATGTCAATAAATTCTCTAGAGCTATCTTCCACTACCACTGTCACCCCCTCATTCCACAGCACATCCAATCCCCCCCGCAATCCCTATAGGGTCAATTATCTCCATATATTGAAATTGGATACGCCTCCTAACTCTGTCAACTACTGGTCTTTTATTCTTAGTTTCCACAAGGAAGACTAAATCAAGCCTTTCTTGAGCTACTAAGGTTTTGAGGTGCTAAACTGTCAGCGGAGTGCTTAGCCCCCGATAGTTCTAACTCAAAAGTTTCATATAACTCCCAGTGGCTTATTAGAGCTAGTCACCAGAGTCCATTCATTCCTTCATTCACCAAAAGGATCGGAGCATCAAGGAGCGTTTCCTTGTTAATGGATTGGTTGAGAATCTCACGCAGTCCAAGAGGGTTTTTTTTTTTTTTCTGTTTCCTTGCTGCTACCACTTTCTTAAAGGATTTTAGTTCGATCTTCTCCTTCCTTGGAGTCTTCACGAGCCCATCCTTCTTAGCCGACTCAAAAAGGATAATTTGGGAGTCATGCTTTGCAAAACCTGGTTGATTATTGCCTCGCATTTCAGCTGGTGAGTTCATCCCCCTTGGCCTCTCATCCTGTAGCTTGTCTTCAATCAGCCCAACGACTACCTTGCCCTTCGATCTAGGCAACTCCAGCTCTCTTGGGATGAGATCCCTTGGCGTTTCCGGAATTATCTTGACATCCTTGGGGATAAGGATATTTTTTTCGTAGAAGATCTTCCGAAAAGGGCTAGGTTCTTGTATTTCTGCTCTCAACCATTGCACAAAGCTGTACCTTTTGAGAAGGCGGGGCTCAATGAAAGTGTTGTTTTTTTTTACGGAACATGCATAGTTAAAAATTATAAACGTAGCGGAAAAAAAATAACTACACATGTATCTCCAAATGCGTTGTTCGTTTGTTTCAATCAAAAATCGGAAAGCCATAGGGGTTAAACGGATTACCTTTCGCAAAATACCCAGAACAATTTCGGTTCGGATGTTCTTCAGTTAGAGCCCCACAACCGTCGGACCTCTAGTTCAGACACACCACCAATCGCACAACGAACGGAAGGAAGAACTTGCGGATAATCACCAATAGAATTGTGCTAGCAATCTTGTGGCGACAATTCCCCGCACTCTTGATATTTCAGTCGCGGCTTCGGAAGAGAGAAAACGTATTTTCTTGACTCTCACGAACACATCTTGCACTCTTACTTGCACTGTTTCTTTTCTGTTTTTCTCACTCAGCAACTGTTGCTGATCACAATTTTTATTTTTTGTGCGTTCAGCAACAGTTGCTGATCGCGTGGACACTCATCACACGATCAGCAACCGTCGCTGATCGTGTGTGCATATAGCACACGACCAGCAACGGTTGCTGGTCGTGGACGAAGCCCACGGTCAGCAACAATTGCTGACCGTGGGTGATGCACACGGTCAACTGCTGACCGTGTGCATGCACCACCATCATCATTCATTTTTTTTTTTAAGTAAAAGACACACGATCAGCAAGGAGCTGATCGTGTGTTGCACACGGTCGACATTTGTTGACCGTGTGCACTTTTAATTAATATAATTTTATAAAATTAAGAGTGCAAGATCATTTGACACATTAATATGTGTCCACTTTAGGTTTGCATGTGCATCATATGCACGCACGCTCGTGACTGAAAATAAATGAAATTAAATCACATTTAATTTAATTACAATCTCACTAATCAATTACTATAATTGCAAACATATTTGCAATATTGCATCCTCCGTACAACGTCATTCTAAATTGGTTATGGTGTGTGACATCCCTAGGTTTATCACTAATCTAGTAGTAGGACTTGCACTAACACGTTAGTACTCCCAAGAGAATTGATTGTCCCGATTAATCTCTAGGTCCTACAAGCCATGATTGACATCTAGCAATATGTCATGGCTACCCAGACAGTGTGAATGTTTTAAGAACATAATGAACCTGTCAGCTTTGGTTACAGTGTAATTCAATTCCTCTGCCTTACTATGTCTCGATTGAACAAAGACCGTGGAATATTTGTCAAGTCACCAATTCGATTATATGCACAAATCTAATTGACATGCATTTTATATGAGACATGAACAGTTCATTCTCGGTTACAACCCCGGCCGAGGATTTTAATGCAATGTCAAGATTAGATTACATAGGACATCATTATAGTACCTTGCGTATAACAAGAAGACAGATTCCATTTTGCGCACACATATAACTTCGTATGTGAATGAACTATGGCCATCAAGTACAGAGACGGATCAACGAACCAGCAATATGTGCACATGTGAACCATAGCCATCCAACACACAAGTCAACACTGTGCCTCAGGTCTAAGGATTATTTACACAAGACCAGAGCATGAACGATTAGACATTGACCACGCTAAAAGCTTCCATGTTGCTAATCTATAAATGCGTGTCACGTTCAGTGAACTTGTATGATACAAACACCTGTGTTCTAGCTCGGGTATCATAATACCCAATGACTCATGACTCGTCATTCCCTTAAATATCTAATACTTAATGATGAAGCTAAGAACACATCGGTCTCAACAGGATTATTGATATCCACTCAATGATCCATCGACCGAGAACAATTTAAAGATTCAGTCTAACTGTGAACCTGTCACACATATTCTTAACGTCTCAAGAATAGGTCCAGTCACAACTGATCTTATGGAATCATTCATATATTTAAATAATTGGACAAATGAATGAATACGTCATTGCCATTAAATAAATAATGAATTTGAAAATACAACTTAAATCCCTCATATGTAACTATTACATAACAACTTTGGGGCATAGATCTAACAATCTCCCACTTGCACTAAAGCCAATTTGTTTGGTACCTCAAACCCATCTTGTCAATGTGTCTTTCAAAAGAAGACTGAGGTAAGGCCTTAGTGAAGGGATCTGCCACGTTTTCCGCTGAGGCAATTTTTTGCAAGGCGATATCACCTCTCCCAACAATTTCTCTAATGAGATGGAAGCGTCTCTTAATGTGCTTGGACTTTTGGTGAGACCTTGGTTCCTTCGCTTGAGCTATTGCCCCATTGTTATCACAAAACAATGTTATTGGTTGTTCAATGGAAGGAATGACTCCAAGTTCATAAATGAACTTCTTCATCCAAGCGGCTTCCTTTGCTGCTTCTGAAGCAGCTACATACTCTGCCTCGGTGGTGGAATCAACAGTTATGCTCTGTTTGGAACTCTTCCAACTAACTGCGCCACCATTAAGTGTAAAGACAAACCCAGATGTAGACTTATAATCATTAGGATCCGATTGAAAATCGGAATCAGTATAAGCTTCAACTTTAAACTCTCCTTCACCATATATCAAGAATAAATCGTTAGTTCTTCGCAAGTACTTGAGGATATTCTTGACTGCTATCCAGTGTTCTTCCCCTGGATCAGACTGATATCTGCTAGTAATGCTTACAGCATGTGCAATATCAGGTCTCGTACATAACATAGCATATATTATGCTTCTAATAGCAGATGCGTATTTGCCATCCGCTCTCTTTCTTCAGGAGTGTTGGGACACATCTCCTTGGAAAGATGGATTCCATGCCTAAAAGGCAATAATCCTCTTTTGGAAAATTGCATGTTAAAACGTGTTAACACTTTGTCTATGTACGTAGACTGTGAGAGGCCAATTAATCGTCTCGATCTATCTCTATAGATCTTGATACCTAAAATATAGGTTGCCTCTCCTAAATCTTTCATGGAGAATTTCTGTGACAAGAATAGTTTGATCGATGACATTATCGGTACATCGTTCCCAATCAAAAGTATATCATCGACGTACAAAACTAGAAATGCAATTGCACTCCCACTGACCTTCTTGTATACACAAGGTTCATCCGGGTTTTTGATGAAACAAAACGATTTGACTACTTCATCAAAACGAATGTTCCAACTTCTGGAGGCTTGTTTGAGTCCATAAATGGATCTCTTAAGCTTACACACCTTCTGACGTTCACCATTGGATTCAAAACCCCGTGATTGTTCCATATAGATGTCCTCCTCAAGAAAACCATTTAGAAAAGCCATTTTAACATCCATTTGGAATATCTCATAATCTAGGTGTGCAGCTATAGCCAACATAATCCGAATGGATTTTAGCATGGCTACAGGTGAGAAAGTCTCGTCATAATCAATTCCTTCTTTTTGACGATATCCTTTTGTCACGAGCCGTGCTTTATAAGTTCCAACTTGACCCTCAGCATTCATCTTCCTCTTGAAGATCCATTTACAGCCAATTGGTACAATACCATCAGGCAGGTCAACTAAGGTCCAAACTTCGTTGGAATACATTGAATCCATTTCGGATTTCATGGCTTCTAGCCATTTACCAGAATCGATGTCCAACATCGCCTCCTCATAAGTGTTGGGATCACCAGGTTGATCACCATCATTCACAATAAATAATGGTTCAATATGTTCAACCAAGTGTCTATAACGAGCAGGTGGATGAGATATTCTCGCACTCCTCCTAAGAGGTTGTGTATCAGAAGCTCCCACTGAATCAGAGATTGGTATGTGAACTTGGTTATTTGGTACTTCATTGTTCTCTTCTTGTAAGACTATTTTCCGCCCAGCACCACCTTCCTGGACGACCTGATTCTCCAGAAAAGAAGCATACCTACTGACCGAAATTCTTAGGTCAGATTGAAAATAAAAAAAGTATCTAAGAGACTCCTTTGGATATCCAATGAAGCGACCTTGTTCAGACCTAGCCTCTAATTTTTCCATTTTCAGCTTCTTGACGAAAGCTGGACAACCCCAAATCCTAATATGATTAAGACTTGGTTTCCTACTATGCCATATCTCATAAGGCGTAGTTGGAACAGATTTGGATGGCACTCTGTTCAGTACATATGCGGCTGTCTCGAGGGCATATTCCCAAAGGAATATAGGCAAATCAGTGTAACTCATCATAGATCGCACCATATCTAATAAAGTGCGATTTCTTCTTTCAGATACACCATTGTGTTATGGAGTTCCAGGAGGTGTCCACTGTGATACAATGCCATTATCCTTAAGATAGTCTAGGAATTTAGTACTAAGGTACTCACCTCCTCGATCAGATCGAAGAGCCTTAATACATTTTCCTGTTTGTTTCTCAACTTCAGCCCTGAATTCCTTGAATTTTTCAAAAGATTCGGATTTATACTTCATTAAGTACAAATAACCATACCGTGACTGATCATCGGTGAATGTAATGAAGTAAGAATAGCCACCTCGAGCATTTTCATTTATTGGTCCACATACATCTGTATGTATCAATCCTAGTATGTCAGCAGCTCGCGCACTATGTCCTACAAAGGGCGCTTTGGTCATTTTTCCTAGAAGACATGCCTCACAAGCCGAGTATGGCTCAAACATTGATGGATCAATATACCCATCATTACTCAACTTGTTGATTCTATCTTCTCCAATATGACATAATCGAAGATGCCAAACATACTTTGGGTTTGGACTATCTCTAGAGCGTTTATTAGTTGTGGCATTTATATCATTATTTTGTCGCTTATTGGCATTGGCAATCGCATTACCGGACATTATAATGGTATAAAGATTATTGGTTAATAAGCCAGAACCAACACATTTCCTATTATGATAAATAGAACATACATCATCAGCAAAAGAAAATTCATAATTCTCTTTACTCAAACGAGGTATAGAGATGATGTTCCTAACAGCATTCTCATAATGCAGGCAATTTTTCAATACTAATACATGTCCAGAGGGCAAACATAAACGAAAGTCCCTACAGCTAACACAGCAACTCTTGCTCCATTTGCAAATGTTAGGACAATTTCATTTCGCCCCAGCATCCTGCTTATTTCCAGATTCTGCAAAGACATACAAATATGTGAGGTTGCAGCAGAATCTAGAACCCATAAGTTGGATTCAGCACTAACCATAAGATTAATTTCAATAAGCATAGACACCATACCTTCGCAAGGTTGGTCCTTAGGCTTGACCTTCAAGCTCGCGAGGTACTTCCTGCAGTTCCTCCTCCAGTGCCCTTTGACACCACAATAGTGACAATTCCCTTTTTCAACCTTGGGCTTTGATTGCACAACATGTTTCATAGGCCTCTTCCATTTCTTTTTCTTCAAAACAGTCTTACTCTTTGAAGAAGAAACCTTAGCCATAGCCACCATATTGGGCCTCGTGTTGTGCATTTCCTTCTCATAAACTACTAGCATGCTATGTAACTCAGCAAGAGTTTTCTCCATCTTATGCATGTGGAAGTTTTGGACAAAGCCAGAGAAGGAATCGGGCAGAGATTGGAAGATCAAATCCACAGCTAACTCATTATCCATAACAAGATTGAGCCTAGCCAACTCTTCGATGTGCCATATCATTTTCAAAGCATGATCATTAACCGATGATCCTTCAACCATTCTCATACGGTACAATGCTTTAGATATCTCATATCTAAAGGTTCGACCATTCTCATGAGAATATTCTTTTAAGTGCAAGATGATCGACCTAGCATCTTCCATAGTTTCATATTTCTTCTGCAATTCATTGTTCATTGAAGCAAGCATGTATGACCTAACTTTTAGGTCATCATCATGCCACTTATCATAAGTAACGCGCTCCTCTTGGGTCCCACCCTCAGGAAAGGAGTTTGGCATCTTTTGATCAAGCACATACCCAATTTTCTCCGAATTGAGAACGATTCTCAAATTCCTCACCCAGTCAGTGAAATTGGATCCAGTCAAACAATTCTTGTCAAGTATAGAAGCGAGTGGGTTTGTGGTCACCATTTTAGAGTAATAATATATCTGTGCAGAAAATAAATTGTTAGCTGTTGTCTTTCAAAATAACCATTTCATTTTGGCCTTTAAATGAAATAGTGCCTCCCACTAAATTGTTCGAATCCCACACTCCTTAAAATGGGAAAACGGTAATCTTTGTTGGGTAAAGATTACTAGTGGGGATTGGAGTCCCACTAGCCCATAGCCCGCCTCACCTGACAGTTATTGGTGTTCTATAAACTTAGTGAGTGAACCAACTTGTTCAACGCATCATATGCGAGTCCCAATCATAACTTCGGCCTCTAGACCATGAAAGTCTCACCTGACAGTTATCGACATCATGATCATAGTTAAGTCTAACCCATCATCTCATGCAAGTATTGAAAACACAAACAATCTCCTCACCTGACAGTTATTGAAAATCGTTCGGCTTCAACCCCACAACATCATATGCATAATGGAGTGATCCAATATTATAAATGGCAATTGACCCCTATGTATCCATAGCCGGTCAATCAACTACTATAAAGTTGGACCAAACCACGACGATGGAAGGCCACGAGTCCGAAACTCGTTTCAACTTAATATAATTAATAAGGAGGTTTGGGTCATTATTAATAGTCTCACTTTGCACATTAACCAGTTTAACATACATAACAAATGAATAAATAAATAGATGTCACATGCATAAAAATCTATCCTACGTGGTGATCATGGAATTATGGTTCAATGGGTCTCGAGCCAATGAGCCCCATTTAGCCATTTTAATGTTTTAATAATAGAGTCTCGCTCTTCACTTCTTCTTGGATCCTTGAACTCTTCACGGACCGGGCCCATAGAGCTCTCCAGCTTAATGGCTCCTCCTCGTGTAATGTTTACATCAACAATTGATAATTCTAAACTATACTAAAAAAATAATATTACATGGAAATAAAAAGAAGGACGCAGCCTCCATTTAATAATTACAACCCCAAAAAATACCTATAATCATCATACATTCATCCATACATCAATCATATTGATTAGGGGTTTTTCCATGATCACCACCCTTCCTTACAAGCCATAAATTCTAAATTTAAAGCTTTGGAAGGCACAAATAAAATTTTGCACTGAATCAAATTCATGGCCGAGCAACGTAAGCCGCGTTGAGAAATCAAAACCGGTGAAACAAATTTCACGTGCGTGATTTCAAGTGACGGTAACGTTGTCGCCTCTAGATTCATAGTTGCGAATCATTTTGCAGAAGACAAAAATAAAAGAAAATAAGGTACGGATTTTTGATTCAAAATTGATTTAGTTCCGATTTTTGCTCGGTTGATCAAATTTATCATATAAAATAATCAACTTCTATAGGCCACTTAAGAGCAAGCAATTCTCTCAACAAAGTAAATTGGCCATTGAATCGCAAAAATATATAAGAACCAAAATCAATTAAACGCACGAGAACACCTAAGGATTGGCTCTGATACCACTGTTGGTTTTTTTTACGGAACATGCATAGTTAAAAATTATAAACGCAGTGGAAAAAAAATAACCACACATGTATCTCCAAAGGTGTTGTTCGTGCGTTTCAATCAAAAATCGGAAAGCCATAGGGGTTAAACGGATTACCTTTCGCAAAATGCCTAGAACAATTTCGGTTCGGATGTTCTTCAGTTCGAGCCCCACAACCGTCGGACCTCTAGTTCAGACACACCACCAATCGCACAACCAACGGAAGGAAGAACTTGCGGATAATCACCAATAGAATTGTGCTAGCAATCTTGTGGCGACAATTCCCCGCACTCTTGATATTTTAGTCGCGGCTTCGGAAGAGAGAAAACGTATTTTCTTGACTCTCACGAACACATCTTGCACTCTTACTTGCACTGTTTCTTTTCTGTTTTTCTCACTCAGCAACTGTTGCTGATCACAATTTTTATTTTTTGTGCGATCAGCAACAGTTGCTGATCGCGTGGACACTCATCACACGATCAGCAACCGTCGCTGATCGTGTGTGCATATAGCACACGACCAGCAACGGTTGCTGGTCGTGGACGAAGCCCACGGTCAGCAACAATTGCTGACCGTGGGTGATGCACACGGTCAACTGCTGACCGTGTGCATGCACCACCATCATCATTCATTTTTTTTTTTAAGTAAAAGACACACGATCAGCAAGGAGCTGATCGTGTGTTGCACACGGTCGACATTTGTTGACCGTGTGCACTTTTAATTAATATAATTTTATAAAATTAAGAGTGCAAGATCATTTGGCACATTAATATGTGTCCACTTTAGGTTTGCATGTGCATCATATGCACGCACGCTCGTGACTGAAAATAAATGAAATTAAATTACATTTAATTTAATTACAATCTCACTAATCAATTACTATAATTGCAAACATATTTGCAATATTGCATCCTCCGTACAACGTCATTCTAAATTGGTTATGGTGTGTGACATCCCTAGGTTCATCACTAATCTAGTAGTAGGACTTGCACTAACACGTTAGTACTCCCAAGAGAATTGATTGTCCCGATTAATCTCTAGGTCCTACAAGCCATGATTGACATCTAGCAATATGTCATGGCTACCCAGACAGTGTGAATGTTTTAAGAACATAATGAACCTGTCAGCTTTGGTTACAGTGTAATTCAATCCCTTTACCTTACTATGTCCCGATTGAACAAAGACCATGGAATATTTGTCAAGTCACCAATTCGATTATATGCACAAATCTAATTGACATGCATTTTATATGAGACATGAACAGTTCATTCTCGGTTACAACCCCGGCTGAGGATTTTAATGCAATGTCAAGATTAGATTGCATAGGACATCATTATAGTACCTTGCGTATAACAAGGAGACAGATTCCATTTTGCGCACACGTATAACTTCGTATGTGAACGAACTATGGCCATCAAGTACAGAGACGGATCAACGAACCAGCAATATGTGCACATGTGAACCATAGCCATCCAACACACAAGTCAACACTGTGCCTCAAGTCTAAGGATTATTTACACAAGACTAGAGCATGAACGATTAGACATTGACCATGCTAAAAGCTTCCATGTTGCTAATCGATAAATGCATGTCACGTTCAGTGAACTTGTCTGATACAAACACCTGTGTTCTAGCTCGGGTTTCATAATACCCAATGACTCGTGACTCATCATTCCCTTAAATATCCAATACTTAATGATGAAGCTAAGAACACATCGGTCTCAACAGGATTATTGATATCCACTCAATGATCCATTGATCGAGAACAATTTAAAGATTCAGTCTAACTGTGAACCTGTCACACATATTCTTAACGTCTCAAGAATAGGTCCAGTCACAACTGATCTTATGGAATCATTCATATATTTAAATAATTGGACAAATGAATGAATACGTCATTGCCATTAAATAAATAATGAATTTGAAAATACAACTTAAATCCCTCATATGTAACTATTACATAACAACTTTAGGGCATACATCTAACAGAAAATGCTAGGGGCATGTGAAATCTGTTAAGGCAGCAATTTTCTTGGATTGATGATCGAGCTGATGTGCCAACAAGCTAGTTTCATGTTATCCTCAACAACAACAATCGGAAAAAAGATTGACATTTTAAAAATCTCCCGTTGATAAGGTTGTTGTTGAGCCTCAAAAGCAAGAATTCGAGGTTTTTGAATTCCCTTTTCAAGAATTGGAGGATTTTGAGCTTGAGGAAGAATCTAATTATGAGCATGTCTTCCATGACGATGGAGAGATGCTTTTGGAGAAAAGCCCCTCTCCTGTTGATATGAATTTAGATATAGAAGAGATACGGGTGGAGAAATTTGAAGCCACAGAAAATGGAAAGAATAGCAGTCAATCCAAAATTGATTTGTTATACCAGGAAACTTAAACAAAAATCGATGTTGTAGTTTGGTTGGCATCTTTTTTTAGAGTAAGAATATTTAGGTTGATTTTTTAGTTGTGGTTCTGCATTCCGAAAGGATTATATCAAATATACTTCATCAGAGTTCTAAAAACTTGAGATCGAGCTTTTTTGTTTTCCAATGATGTTAGAATGATGTGGGGCACCTCGAGTTTGGATTTATTATTTGATGAATTTAGGAATTATGAAATTTGATATTTCCATATTTAATAAATTTTAAGACATTCATTTGGTATATAATATTTGAATTTACTGTTTCTATTATTTTAACTTTTTAAATGCGTTAAGATATCTTATTTTCATTGGAGATATCATAGGATTTAGTTGTTCTTTTTCGTTTAGCCAGGGTTTTGTTATACTCTCAGTATTTCTTTTTTTGAATTGTAATTTATAGAAAAGAGGGTTGCAACCATGCTTATTTGTTGTGTTTTATCGAGTAACTTGATTTGCCTTTTTCAGAATTACAAAAAAGGAAGAGATTTCCCTCTTTGCGTTTGGTTCGTGTATGCTTCGTGCGTTCGTCTTTGCGAATTGCGACTCGGCGCTTGTCATTTCCATTGCATCATTTTATAAAATTGGATTGGGAAAAAAGTCTATTTGAAGTCCCAAATTCAATCAAGATCAAAGGTATTCAGTTACAAAGGAATTAATAGATAAGTCCATTACATGCAACTAATATATAGAGTCTGTTTCTTGAAAATAGAACGGGAAAAAGGTCATCATAAATGTTATAACTTTTGTACGGCGCTCACTTAAGTATCATAACTTTTTTTTTATCATTAAGGTGTCATAACTTATGTACGACGTTTAATTGAGTATCATAACTTTTTTTTCAATTACTTGAGTGACATATAACTTTTCAATCGATTATTTGAGTGTTATAACTTTTTAAAAATTTTGATCATAAATGTTATGTCACATTGTATTTTTGGCACTTAGGTGAACGTTTTTAAAATTTTTTGACACTTAAATGATTGATTGAAAGTGATGAACACTCGAGGGAATTTTTTTTAGAAATTATGTCACTTAAGTGATAAAAAAAAAGCGTAATATTTAAATGAATTCCGTACAAAAATTACTGTTACCCTGCGTACCCACATAAAATGATTGCACACGTGACAAGAATTGTCAAATAAAATAAAGGACGTTGAATCCTTCGATCCTCGAAAGTTGCGACGCGTCTCCTTGTGGCATCGATTCGTCTTCGAACTCCTATGTGGTTTGTCCACATGCGCAAGGGGAGACCCAACCCGGCGAGCAAACAGAACTCAACAAGTGCTTTTAGGGGAATTCTTGCCACCTCATTTGGATTAGAAAAGAAAAATAGTAAGCAACGCAGAGAATGGGGGGTATAGGGATGTAAAACACAGGGCTGGCCTCCGCAGTAAAAGTGGTGGCCCAGATTGTGGCAATCGAGGTGAAAAAAGCCATGCTACTGCAGATCGCATACACAGATAGATCCAAACCGCTCAGGATAGTGTCTCCGGCTTGATGCGGTTTTCCAAGAGAAATGCTACTGGAATTGGCGGCAATGACGGTGGAATTGGCTGTGGGATTTGAAGAGTCATTCTGCCAATTTCCTCCCGGAGGAGTGAGAGCGGCTTGATAAGTGGCAGCCGCAATTAAGCTAGACACTACAAGGATTATATTGCGAGCGGATTCATCTTGGACTCGGAAAAAATTTGCACACTTCTCAAAGGCAGTTAGTTCCCTGCTAAGAAACTGTGATAGAGAGAGGGTAGGAGTAACTGCTCGATGTCCTAGACTGCGTAACCTGTTCACTAGATCTTGATCACCACTAGGATTATCTTGGAAGATTTCTAGAGCCGTCTTACCCCGGAAGTTCTTCGCTTTTACAGTTGTATACCCAATCAACAGCTTAATGATCTGGAAAAAGAGCAAAGGGAAAAAAAAATGAAGTATGGTTCCCTTTGCTTTTCAATCACTGCTTTTTCACCAGCTTTACTATCGAGCACAAAGTAAGCTCATGCCATATATCTATATGATTTTGATGATGCTTCATGATGCTAGCGATGCAGCGACTGATTTACAAAGGGAAAAGTTTATTTAACCTTATTTATTAAATGCAATCATCTCAACTAATGTAACAAAGTCTTGAGTCTTTTCAAAAAGTGCAATTTGGTTCTTGCACTTGAAACTATTTACGTGATAGCTACGAATTGTCTATGTGAGTAGTAACATAGGTGAATCCACGGAAGTGATGACCTGAATGACTATAATTTTTTCATAAAAAGTTTAGGACTTAATCACATCAACTGAAAAGGTTTAGGATTTAATTACATTTTGTATTTATGTTTTTTACTATGAAGAGAAAGATGACTTTGGACAGGTCTAGAAATTATCCTCTATGCATAATATTCAATTGATCAGGGAGTAATTTTTCTGTCCACAAAGTGATTATTTTTTGGTTGTGTCAGATTGTCCTTGTTAGCATCCATTTCACTAGCTTCTATCTCGTACAATATGTTGGGATGGACTGATTTCAAAAGAAGGAATGAGATTTTGCTAATCAATAGGAAAAATGAAAGAATTGAAAAGAATAAATTAAGTTATTGTTGTGTTTTGTAGGAGTGATTATGATGTAAAGAGTTGGAAGGAAATTATTTATCCAAAATCATCCAACTCAGAAAGATTTAGAGCTCACTAAAAACTGAGTTTTATAGGGGTTCGCAGGGAAGTAATTTTAATCATAACTTCTCTCCACTTACTTCTCTTCTTTCCTTCCTTTTTCTCTATATCTTCCAACCAAAACATTGTAGGCCAATAAAAATGAAAACAAAGTGGAAACATCACGAGCTCAACATAGTTTTTCCACTTTTGAAGTGAAACTATGGGCTTTTTAAATTGAAAAGTAAGCGTTAGTGTTGATAATCTTAAGCGCTGAAAATGGAAATAAAATATTGTTTGTTGATAATTAAAACTACATCACTGAATATGAATAATTTCTTTTCATACAAGTTTAATGTCATCCACTGTTAATTTTTAATTTCGAAGACTTAATTTAATTTTCAAACATGCCAATATGTATACATTAAATTCAACGAAAACAATTTAAAAAATCAACATACTCATATAATCATTCTCTTAATATGAGTAATGACTTCGACCAAAAACAAATGAGTATTTGACATTTTTTTAATATAAAAATGCACTACTTGTTAAACTAATTTTTACAACCCATCTGAATAGCATAAAAAGTCTATTATATGTTTGGATGGTGAGTGATTTGGAGAGAAATGAAATGATTAGAGAAATAACTAAGGAAACAAATGAAGATAAAAGAATGGATCCCCTATATAACACTACAAAAAAACATGTTTTTTGTGACGAAAAAATTGCAAAAATTCGTCCCAAATCGATTTTGTGACGAATTTAGCAACGGAAAAAATTCCGTCGCTACTAGGTTGTTGCAAATTTTTGCAACGGAAAAAAATTCGTCGCAAAATTCATCGCAAATAATTCGTCACAAAATTAGCCATGAACACTAGCTGTCGTAAAGTTCGTCACAAATTAGCCACGAACAATATCCATCGCAAAATTCGTCGCAAATTAGCCACGAACTTTATTCGTCGCAAAATTTGTGGCAAAATTTGTCACAAAATCTATCGCAAAATTAGCCACGAACTTTATTCGTCGCAAATTAGCCACGAACTTTATTCGTCACAAAATCCGTCGCAAAATTAGCCATAAACTTCATTCGTCGCAAAATTCGTCACAAAATTTATTGCAAAATTCGGTGCAAAATGTATTGGACGGAAATTAGGCACGAACTTGATTCGTCGCTATTTATTCGTCGCAAATTAGTCACGAACTGTAATGGTCGCAAAATTTGTATGTAAATATTCGTCGCAAATTTTACAGCATTTCGGCCATCAAATCTTGTCCATATCAATTGCTACGTCTTAATGAACATCATGTAATACGTTGAAAACAATCAAAGGACACGAGAAAACCATAGATTCCGCTTCAGAAACAGAAAACGAACAAACCAGACACAATGCCATATAATTGAAAAATGTAACTGAAAATAAGATGCTAGTCCGCAAAAAATAATGACATATGCAAAGTTGCAAAGCTTGACACAATGATATTTGATATATAATCTTATAATACATTCAAAACATTCATAGGAGGCGGGACAACCATAGATTCTACTTAGAAAACGAAAAATCGACAAACTAGACACAAGATTGGGCAGCTGTGGTACTCGACAGGACATCAAAAGCAGTCACTTTTATCGACACCTGATGAAATGTGGATACATAAATAAAGATATTCAATTAGTTTAGAATATAAAAGAAGTGTTTATGCATGGATGTGAAACTAGGTATAAAAAAACAAGTAAGAGGGTTAACAAAAAAACGTTTCGGGATGAACATCAATGTTCTTACATATGAGTATGAGTCAACTTTGACATCCACTGTAGTTTTTTCACTCTTGTAAACCGTATTTCTGTCACATAGGAGAAATTAGATCCTTGAACTAGTTATAAGAAAGTTGTGCACAAAAAGTAATCATAGGGCAAGAACAAATTGGTGAAACTACACTTATGTCATAAAAGATTGTGAAGCAAACTTACCCTCGATTTTGGCAATTTTAACTAGAAAGGACTAAGAAAATCATCAGCATCATCATCAATGTCAGCATCATTGTGTCACTCATCATTGTGCTCATCACCTATTGGATTGGCAGGAGGTACAGGAGGAACCTCATTGCGATTGATGTTGAGGTATCGCATAACGATTTGCATTTGCTGTTTCAAGTCATTTATTTCTTCGTCCCTCTCTACAATTATATTTTTCAGTTGGTTCACTTCTTGGGTCAATTGCTCGTCATATCGTGTCCTCCTTCGACCAGTCACATTGGATAATAAAGTTCCAGCATGATTCGGCATGAACATCCTTGATAAAGATCCCATCCCAAATATTTTTCCTTTTTTCACCCCACCCGTTGCCTCCATCCATAATGCCATACTGTCAACTGATGGCTCAGACGCACTTGCAGAACCATCACTACCACTAGCATTGTCCATTGAAACTTCATCATATTTTTCCTACATTAACAATATATATGAAAATAAAATAACTTCATATATATATCTACCATAAATATTAAAAGCATTCACGATTTTCATTCTAGTTTCCATAAAGCCCAAAGTATAACCCTACATACCTTAATAGCTTTTGCTCGATCGCCAATTCATGTCTAATCTTTCTTTTGAAATGTGCGTTCAAATGTAGCTGCAAATGTCGGTTCCGTCCCCAATTCTTGTGCCTACAAAATGTAAACATGAGTAATTGAATTAAATTAACTTATAACTTATTTAACAGACTTACCAGTCGTTTGTGATGCTCCCCAATGTTGATACAGCCTCAGCATATGTGACAGACCCTTCACTAGAACTAGAAAATCGATTCTTTTTATTCTGCTCACTAATTTGCTTACTCTTCTCAATTTCCCAAATTCTGTTAATTTCCGCCCAATTGTCAGCTGTAATGAAAGCCGGCTTCACTTTCCCGCTCTTCGCTCTATTCATCACATTTCGTATGTGATCACTGACTTTCTTCTGAAAAATTCTTCTCACTTCATTCTCTTGCTGGTCATCCTACCTGAACTTCCGCTGTAATCAATACAAGCAAAGCTGAAAGTTATTATGATGGTCATATATCCATTACCATGCACTAGACAATTCGGCGATAGACTTTGTTAAGTTCATCTCGAGGAAAATATCTGGTCCCTTTAGTATCAAAAACTAAAGAGCTGTTTTGGTCCCTTTACATCATTCTTGACCATCAATATACTACACCGAACTTAGTTGGTAAGAAAATAGAATATCTAAAACTTACCTTGAACTCATTCCACCACAAATCTTTCACCTCTTGTGGAACACTTCTGTCATTAACATACTCTCCCATCCAATAGTTTTTTACTATTTTATTCAGTTCCCTCACAACAAACGTAGCATCCGTGAATCTGCAAACATACGGATATTGTGCAACATCGACAATTTAGTTGATATCCATATCTAAAACCATAAATATTACATATACTAAAAAAAAATTAAAGTACTTACGAATCTCCAAATGAGCATATCAGGAATCGGTTATCTTCTTCACCTTCGTTTCCATCATTATGCGAATGTTGCGCTGAATAATAAGGTGGAACCGAAGGAGAGGGAGCCAAAGGAGATGGAACTGGAGGAGATTGAGTTCGCATGTGGCCAAGTCCCATAACATGTTCTTGAGTGTTGGAGGAAGGATCAACGTGTCCATATTGTCCATCAGCATATTGTGATTGCGGGTTAGATGAAAGGACAGGAGACGAGTGAAGAGGTTGGTCTTCTATGCATGTGACCTCCACGTTTATACTGACAAGTAGGAAGGTTAGACAAATATGTAAAAAAATATGAACACGTATTATGGACACGTAATGACGTACATGACGAAGCTTACCATTTTGATTGATAAGCAGAAAATGTTCCCTCTTAATTAGCCAATGTCGAGTGTTTGTGACGTGCAATTTCCTACAAACAAATATACTATGAATCGCACTCATTTTGATATCAAACATCAATATATGAGCACGATATGTCATGCTAAGCCGACATTAGCCATAATTAACCACACGATCCACTTTCAAACCACACGATAATTCATCAAGTACAAGAACAACCATGAAACATCAATTTCAACCACACGATTTTTGTTTTCGGCCACACGATCATCAATCAAAGTGGCTGGCCATAGGGATTATAAGCCATTTATTTTTTTGTCCATCTAAAAAAATTTAAATTTCACTCAAAGTGGGTGGCCATAGATATTCTAAGCCATTATGTAAAGTTTTGAAATTTTGTTATTTTATTATTATTTTTATTTTTTGGGCACCTAAAAGAATGTAAATTTCACTAAAAGTGGGTGGCCACATGTATTATAAGCTATTCTGTGAAGTTTTCAAATTTTTGATTTTTCAAATTTTTTTTGGGCACCTACAAAAATTTAAATTTCACTCAAAGTGGTTGGCCACAAGCATTCTAAACCATTCTGTGAAGTTTTGTAATAAAATTAATTTTATTATTTTTTTTAATTTTTTGGGCAGGTAAAAAAATTTAAATGTCACTAAAAATGGGTGGCTACAGGTATTTTAAGCCATTTTGTAAAGTTTTGTAATATTTATTTTTGTATTTTTTAATTTTTTTTGGACACGTAAAAAAAATTTAAATTTCACTCAAAGTAGGTGGCCATATAAATTAGAAGCAATTCTGTGAAGTTTCAAATTTTTTAAATATTTAATTTTTTTAGCCACCTAACAAAATTATTTTTCACTCAAAGTCGATAACCACATGTATTCTAAGCCATTCTGTAAAGTTTTGTAATTTTTTATTTTATTATTATTTTTACATTTTTGTGCACCTAAAAAATTTACAATTTCTCTAAAAATGGGTGGCCATAGGTATTTTAAGCCATTTTATAATATTTTCAAAATTTTGAATTTATTTTTTTTTTCGAGCACCTAAAAAAATTAAATTTCACTCAAAGTGGGTGGCCACAGTTATTTTTTGCCATTTTGTGATATTTTGAAATTTTTGTTTTTTTAATTTAAAAAAAATTCACCAACCCACTCATCGGTGGCCGCGTTAGTTTGCGCTCAGTTCCTTTCACGAGAGGTCCTGGGTTCAAACTCGCCCATCGGTGATTTAAGTGGGGGATTGTGGCGGTGGGATGCTGCGCTAGCCCCCCTCGAGAACTAGTTGGGCAGCACCGCTGATTTGAGTTCTAACTTGCCGGCTGCATGAACACCTCGGTTATCAAAAAAAAAATTCACCAAATTTAATATTTTCCCAAAATATGACTTTTTTAAATTTTCACGAAATTTTTCGGAATTTTTCTAGAATTGTTCAATTTTAATGCATTTTCTAAATAAACGCTTAATCAATCACCTGATCATCGTTAAACGCTTAATCGCGATATAATGAACAAATTAACCAGTCGAACATTGATCAAAGTCACATGCAATCCTGAAATCGACCCCTAACTTAGCCAACCAATCAGAAACTAAACAATCCCTAAACAAGTCCGATTAATACTCATTATAGTAGGTAGGGTTTAGGAAGTTGTTTACTTAGTTTAAGGTCAAGAAAAACCCAACAATAATTAGATTTTGGCTTGGTTAATAGTGGCGAGCTTGGCACAAGCGTCGGCTGAAGTGATAGCTAGTTGGCCAAGCGCTTGGCCACGGCCAGGCAAACCACGGTGGAGTTGGGTGGTGATGGCGTCGGCCGACGGCGAGCTGGGTGGCGACGACGGCGGCAAGCTGGGCAGCAACTGCGAGGCCAAGTGCTCGGGCGAGGCTAGGCGGAAACGGCTGGGCTGCTGCTGAGTGGTGACGATTGGGCGGCGGGTGGGCGACGATGGCGAGATCGGTGAGGCTGGGCGGCGACGGTTTGGCGGTGGCTGGGCAGGGACGGCGAGCTCGGTGAGGCTGGGCAGCGGATGGGCGACGACGGCGAGGTTGGCGAGGCTGGGCGACAACGACTTCAAGCGGCTGCGAGACGGGCCGGCGAGCGAGGAGGCGGCGAGCTCCGCCAGGCGAGCGGTGACCCCACATGCAGGTAGACGACGACGGGGATGGCAGCGAAGGGGGCGACAGCGGTTGCAGCTTGATGGCGGCGGATCAGTGCACTCGACGAAGGCAATGGAAAGAAGAAGAAGAAGAGGAAACACCAAAAATTGTCAGAAAAGAAAAGTTGACGGGGGTACGTACGCGTGCACGCGTGAGATAGAGATTGCGACGGACGAGAGTTGTCCGTCTCAAATTTGCGACAGACGCTAATTTACGGGGTTTGTCGCAAATTTGAGACAGACATTTTTATCCGTCGCAAATTTGCGACGAACATTTTATGGTCCGTCGCAAATTTGTGATAGACAATTTGGTCCGTGGCAAATTTGCGATGGACATTGTTGGTCCGTCGCAACTTGCGACAGACATTGTTCGTCCGTCGCAAATTTGGAAGGAAATTTTTTTCCCGTCCCAAATTTGCGATGGACATTGTTCATCCGTTGTAAATTTGCAATGGACCAAAACAATTTGTCGTAAATTTGTGACGGACCAAAACAGTCCGTCGCAAATTTGGGAGGAAAATATTTTCCCGTCCCAAATTTGAGACGGATAGTTTGGTCTGTCGCAAATTTGCAACGGACCTGTTTGGACCCGTCGCAAATTTGCAACGGACGTTTTTGTTCATCGCAAATTTGCCACAGACGTTTATTTGCTATCGCAAATTTGCAACGGACTTTTTTGTCTATTGCAAACTTGGGAGGGAATTTTTTTCCGTCTCAAATTTGCGACTGACAGTTTGGTCCGTCGCAAATTTGCAACAGACCTGTTTGGACCCGTCGCAAATTTGCATCAGACTTTTTTGTTCGTCGCAAACTTAACGACATTTCTTGAATTCTACCAAAAACCAAGTCTCTTTTCTAGAGAACTCCCACAATTTGTTATCATCCATGTCTTCCAAGTCCTATTTAAATGTTCCCTAAGGCACTCAACTGATTCACAACCAACAAACTTAGACACAAAATAGTCTTGCAAATTGCCAACACATAAGAGAAAGCACAGTGGAACTTTAGAAGGAAGAAAGAGAAGTGAATGGCCACCACAGCAGCTGAGACGATGCTTCAGTGTGTCGTAGATGGAAGCTTGCAAATTTTGCGACGGATTCGAACAATTGGCGTGAATTTTTTGGTTCGTCAATAATTCTTCGATGAACAGTAGCCACGAATAAGTTGTTGTAAAATGAGTGACGAAATTAGCAATGATCCAAATCCAATGGAAAATATAATATCGCAAATGTCATCGCATGAATAATATTTGACTTGTCGTCATTTAGCGACAAATTTTCCGACAATCAATTAAATTAAGAAGAATAAGCGACAATAACAGTAATAACAAGTATGATTCATCGTACCTAGCTGTATCTGCCTATTGATTATCGTCGAACTAATCTTTACCCAAAAAAAAAACAGTAATAACAACAACAATAATGTTAATGAATAATAACAAGAACAATAATAATTATTATGACAACCAAAATAGCACTTTTCGCAATAATAATTACACATCATTAGTGTTTTGTCACAAAAATTTTAATCTTCGTCTTTGTCTTCGTCTTCGTCTTCATCTTCATCATCTGTCTCAAAATCAGATGCTGAACAGTCTTGTACATTTAATTCGGAAATTTCTGTTGGATCCACATCTATCATAACTCCACATGGATCTCGTAAATTTGAAATGTTATATTCTTCAGTTTCAACCGTGTTACAAACTTCCTCTTGTTGATAGGCTCTATCCTTCTAGTGTTCCTCGATTTTTCTCCGTGCTTTGATTTTACATACATCCCACCAATCAGTTTTGTCACGTTTTAAATTAGGATATGATGCATAACATACTTGAAATGCTTGTTGTGCCAAGACAAATGGTTCATATTTCATATATATTTTCTTGTGATTTATTTCAACCAAATTAAGCTTTGTATGCACTTTCTTTCCTCTGACGGGGTCGAACCACTTGCACTTAAATAACACAATCCGCATCAGGTCTATGATACTCTATCTATATGATTTTATCTAACAAGCCATAAAAATCATCTTTTGAATTGCCACCATTGGATGACTGAATAGATACACCACTATTCATTGTGGCTTTTCCCATTCCATATTCTTGAGAGTGAAAATTATATCCATTTATGAAATATGCTGGCCAACTCCGCACTCTTAACTATGGACCCCATAACAGATAATATAGCAATCCTTACTCTCCAAGTTCATCATGATTACTGTGAACTTAAGGTTACACACGTAAAGGCAATAATATATATTTCAATAAATGATGTATAAAATTTTAATAACTTGATTTTGGTCCATAGGCAACTTGCATATGTTTTGAACCATGCTGCAAGTTGTTCATGAAACTCATTTTGTATTAGTCCATACATTGAAGTTTGGAAAATCCTAGTAATAAATACCATTTATATATTAGCGAATATTTGACAGACAATACATATATTTGCAAATTTACACTTACTCGAAGTATGGCTCGACTTTTGGGCAATTCAGTAAAATATATGTATGGGCTGCATGCAATTCTTCACCTGTTAAGTAACAAAACTGACATACGCCGCTTAATCGACCCAGATAATTAAAAATAGAGAATACTTTGCAATTAGGATCAATGGGGCCTTCATCATTTCTGCCTGCTTTTCCCCTCTTGCACTGCACGTGTGGCTCAAAATAGTATGATGCAAATGTTGTCACTTCTTCCACAATATATGCATTACAAATTGAAGCTTCAACCCGTGCCTTATTCTTTACTTTTTTCTGCAAATGATATAAGAATCTAGTTGCAGTAGAAAGAAGTTTATCAGAACATAATATATAATAAAGTTATTTGAACTTTATTTAAAAAAAAACTTACATCTCAAATGGATACATCCATCGAAATTGTATATGACCTGCAACTTTGGCCTCATAAAGCAAGTGAACTAAGAGATGCTCCATCGAATCAAAAAATGATGGAGGAAATATCCTTTCTAAATTGCAAAGAATAATTAGAATATCTCTTTCTAGTTTGTTCATGTGCAATGCTTTTAACACTATCAAGCAAATATCAGGAAATTACTTAACTCTGTAATAAAGCCCCATACAAAGTTCGGTAAAACTTCTTTGAAAACTATTGGAATTAGTCTTTTCCATCAATATGTGATAATCATGACTCTTCAAACCTGTCAACTTGCATTCATTCAAATCAACACATCTTCTGAGATTCAAAGCATATCCATTAGGAAACCACACAGATTTCAACCATTGACAAACAACTCGTCTTTACTCCTTATCCAATGTATAAACTGCTTTTGATTTTGGTCCCCTGCTACTTACATCCACATCTAGTGTTGGTCGATCACAAATATCTTTCATATCTTTTCTTACGTTCAAGTTGTCTTTTATTTTTTCAGTGACATCCACCACAGTATTTATGACATTGTCGAAAACATTCTTTCCTATGTGCATGACATCAAGATTATGATGAATAAAATAAACCCTCCAATATGGTAGATCCCAAAATATACTGCGTTTTGTCCACTTATGTGTATTTCCGTATGCAAAAGTCGTGTTGTGAGGGTTTTGAACAACAGTTGGAAAGTCCTGCACCCGCTCTCAAATTTGATCGCCAGTCAACTTCAATGGTGGACGTGTTCTTTCAGTCCTATTCTTCATGAACTCTTTTTTATTCATTCTGAATGTATGATTTATCGGTAAAAATTGTCTGTGACAGTCAAAATAGCTAGGTTTCGTTCCATGTTTTAATCTAAATGACTTTGATCTCTCCAAACATATCGGACGTCCTAAGATCCCAGCTGTACTCCATCCAGATAACATTTTGTAAGCTGAAAAGTCATTTATCATCCAAAAAAGAGCAGCCTTCATTACAAATGTTTGATCAGTAGAAACATCATATGTATGGACACCTTCCTCCTATAGCCGTTGTAACTCTTCAATCAATGGTTGCATATAAATATTTATTAACTTTTTCGGATTTTGTGGGCCAGGCACGATCAATGTCAAAAATATATAAGGTGTCTTCATACACATACCAAGTGAAAAATTATACGGCATTAAGATAACTGGCTAGCATGAACAACTTTTTCCTGATTTCCCAAATAGGGTAAATCCATCAGCATAGAGACCTAACATGATGTTTCAAGGCTCTATCGCAAACTCAGGGTGCATTCTATCAAAATGCTTCCATGCCTCTGTATCCGAAGGATAACACATTAGATCCTCTTTTGTTTCATGATTTGCGTGCCAAGTCATGTGTTCAACTATGGCTTGAGACGCATAAAGTATTTACAATCTTGGGATTAAGGGCAGATAAAATATTTGCTTGCATAGTCTACGATTTTAATTATGACCCTGCCTCCTGTTAATCTTATACCTAGGTTGGCTACAGAATTTGCAAGATTCTGCATTTTCATCATCTCTCAAATATGACATACAACTCCTACTACATACATCAATCCTTACAACCGGAACATCTAAGTTATCCACTAACTTTTTCATATCGTAAAAATCACTTGGCATGCTATTATCACGAGGCATTGTTTCTCGCATTACTTTAACAAAAAAGTTGAAGCAATCTTGCGATATATTATGCTTTGTCTTGATATTTAATAGTCTTGTTATCACTGATAACTTAGTGTGGTTGTCACAACCTGGCCATAAAGATTCATCTGCTCCTTTCAACACTTCCCAAAACTAATTAGATGAAAAAGTTCCATTACACACATTCTCATCAAAACCCGTTACTCATATATTTTCCAATTGTGATGCATGACTAGTGCCCACTTGTTCATGTGTAGGAGTAAAACTAGTACTTGCATTGTTCGAATCTGAAACAAAATTCTGACCAGCTGCATCAATCACCATCCTCTCATATGGGCTCAATTGGTCATAATAGCTACATTCTTCCCTAACGGAAAATTGGTCACTTCTTCGATATCCTTCATCAGATATAAATGGTTCACCATGGCAAGTCCAATTATAATAATTCAGAGTAAACTTAAATCTACAAAGATGTTCTCTAACTGTATCACACACATGAAATTTGCCATTACTACACTTTCTACATGAACACCTTAACTTATTTCGATCCATGAACTCATATTTACTACTAGCAAAATCTAAAAATAGTTCCAACCCAGTACGAAACTCATCGGTCAATCCTTGACGTCCAGATAAGTTCTTATTATACATTCAAACCCTGTTTCTTTGCATTGTGTCTGTATTAAAATAAAAAAAATCACTTAAAATATTTAAAATATCATATCTACCATTGTTAATTAAAAAAATTTATGAAAATTAAAATTTTGTTTGTCACGCAACAATTACTTTGAAAATTTAAAAAATGAAAAAATTACCATGTAAAGAAGACTTATCTAGATATTCGATTGAAATCTTGATGGCAGAAAGTGATCAATTTGAAGAGAATTGCAAAGTTCACGTGGATTGCGAGACCTTCAATTGGACACGTACCTAAATAAAAGCAAAATCACTTAATATTCATTTTTTAATAATTTTTTATTTTTCCGAATTTAAAAAAAATTTTCTTATAATTTTCTCCTATCGCCGGTGAGGCCGCTCGGCCTCGCCATGGCCACCGGTCCGGTTGATCTGGGCGAGGCCGGGTGGTCTGGCCATGGCCACCAGTCTACCTTGCCGTCACCCAGCTTAGCAATTTAGAGTCCTATTACAAGGCACGTAATTGTCATGGGCCATAAAGCTTTCTAGCTAAGGACAAGCCTATGAGGCGCCTAATGAGCATAAACACCAGGCTTGCCTTATCTCGATAAATCTTTCCCAAGAATAATGTGGTGAATCGCATCCTCATAATTGACTGTCCCACACCCAATTTAGCTCAGACATATTGTCCCTCTAGCAGCACATGCAGATCACTTCAGCATAGAAATGGTTTTGACCTAACATGGCCATTACATAACCATTGAAAATATTTTTTATATTAGATTGGTGCGCCTTGTTCTTGTATACATGCAAACATGCAAATTTTCGCTGCTTCGTACTAAATGCCAGAAAAAAGAGTAAAGACAAAATAGTAGACTTCTTACTAAAAACTAAGAAATACTTTGTTTAGGGATGGAGAGCGAGAGAAAAACAGAATACTACTCATTGGATGCAGCTTCCCCTTGTTGACCCAATTCCCCTATGGAATACTAAAACAAGCGAAGCTCTGGCTCTTACTTCCTAGTAACTCAACATATAGCTAAAACTTTCAGTTGCTAAGCTTAAAGAAGTGGATCAGGATTACGGACCCCAAGGATTAGTTTTAGGAATCGCAAAGCAAATATTCAATCAATAGGCCATAAGAAATTAGCAGATAAATAAAATGTTTATTGCATGGTTACTGGTTGATCTTCCAGTAGGCTTGCGTTAAGCACCCTCGCTCACCATCATTGAGAAATAAAATGCTAGTTATTTGAATGAGACTCAACTAAGTGGGAAGGGCTACTAACTTGATGTTTTTCGATTGACAATTGGACTTCCGTTGTCCCATGTGAGAAAAAAACAAGGAGAAGAACGTGCATACATATAAAAGTTTTGAATTTACAGGAGGAAGATGGAGGAGAAGGCGGTGCTATCAATCCTCTGAGGTTATGTTCCCTCGAGGAGCACTTTAAGGGTCAAAACAAGAATGTACAGCTCCTCTGTTTCTGACCTTCCTGTTCTACTCCAGCCGCGTCATGCCTCCACTGCATGCCTACCGTCTAGCCGACAAAGCTAAATTCACTGTCGTGTGCTGTCCTTGCTACTGATGGAAGAACAGTTCAACAAGGAAGAATGAGAAGAGAACTCGGAAGCTGCCATGGACAAAGAGCAATTACTGGATAACTCTCTCTTGGGGAATGACACGTTTTTATGATGAGAGCAAGCGCTTGGGCAGTCGCCTTTTAACTTGTGAAGTGCACACCCACAATTGCGAAGGTATGGCCTCCGCTCGATCTCCACATCATTCATTGACAAGCTTCCATCTACGACACACTGAAGCATCGTCTCAGCTGCTATGGTGGCCATTCTCTTCTCTTTCTGCCTTCTAAAGTTCCACTGTGCTTTCTCTTATGTGTTGGCAATTTGCAAGACTATTTTGTGTCTAAGTTTTTTTGTTGTGAATCAGTTGAGTGCCTTAGGGAACATTTAAATAGGAGTTGGAAGACATGGACGATAACAAATTGTGGGAGTTCTCTAGAAAAGAGACTTGATTTTTGGTAGAATTCAAGAAATGCCGTCGCCTTAGAGAACGTGCAAGCGAAGTTTTGCAATGCGTGAGCCAATTCAACAAGATAAGATAAATTAATCGAATAACTCTAATTAATCCTAAGCCAATAATTTGCGATCTGAATTTATTTATATTTTTATTTTTCTCATCATTGATACTTGAAGATGTGAGGAGTAGCAGCAGAGGCTGTCTTAATGAATCACAACTACGGCCCACCAGGTACGCAATGGTGTTAGCTCCAGCAACGGCGAATCCGATATTTGATTGGAGCTGTTTCAAAATTTGAAGTTCTCAAGTGGCAAAAAACAAAATTTTAAGTCCTAAATTGACTCCCTGCCCAAATCTTAAGTCCTGTTTCTGAATTTATCTCTATTACTGTCGAGAAGATTAAATCATAACAATATACTGGTTAGTCATTTGTGAGTTCTTCATCACCCCTTCCTCATTGATGTAAATGACAATTAAGTTTTTCATAAACATAAGTCAGACGCTATTAGGGATAAGCAATCGGGCCAGTTCGACTCAGGAATCAAACTGAACAAGCCATACTAGTTTCAGGCCGGCTCACATGGAGACCAATTTGGTTTTCAGATAAAAAAGTTGGGAACGGGCCTTGTGCGATTCGTTCCCAATTCAATACCATCAAGCGCTCGATTCTATCCGGAAATCAACCTCGCAAGGCAGGTTCTAATGAGAATAGGTTGGGAAGAGATTCACCCTATCCCTAAGTTAGCCTTTTACTCTTTTATCAAACGCCCTGCCGCCCCTCAATCCCAAATTCGTTCGCGATTCGCCGCCCTCCTCTCCACTCCTAGGTACTCTCCACATGCCGGTTTCGTTTTACTGCATGCGAGGAGCACTAGTGTGGTAGGGGTAAGGTCTAGGTTTTATTCTTTAGTGTCGATGCCATATGCCGAAAGATTTCTTGGAAAGCTGAAGAACTCTTGCTGCTTGAACACTGACTTTTCGAGAGAACGACTTTTTGAGGAGTGAAAATAGGGCTTTTCTTACCTCTCAGGGCTCTCTCTGTTTTTTTTTTTGCTTTTCCGTTTTCTGAAAGTAGTGTCACGAATAGGAGTGAGCAAATTGGAATTCGGTGTCTTTTTACTGTGCATTGTCAATGCTGTAGTAGTAAGAATGTGAGCCTGTGTGGTAGAGGTTCTTGTCTAATTGGGAGGAGTGGAATTCTGGTTTCCTTGTGTGAATCTCAAATCTATGATTTTCCATAGCGGAAACAATGTGGTCTCTATGAAACTTGGTAATGTCGTAACAATAATTGGCAATTGGATGAGTTCATTCTTTGGCTGTTGCTGTTAATAGTTTTCTTCTTTTATGGCCAAAACAAACTTCACCGAGGTTTATCATCCACGTTAAGCATCAAAGTGAAATAGCTAAAGCAGAAGGAAAGTGTTGTTTTTTTGTTTCTTTTGCTCTGGGTATCTGAACAGTGTCAAAATTAAGTGATCCATTTTTAAAAAGTGTTGGCTGGAAAAATCTTTTACATTATGTCAAAAAGTGTAGGCTGGAAAGATCTTCTTCAGATGTCAAAAGTATAGGACTGAAAAATCTTAGTATTAGCAAAAAAATTGTGGGATAAAAAATCTACAGAAGTCCAAAATTGCGAGCTGTTAAGTCGGTGAAACTTGCCTACAAATAGGCAAGGGCGATCAGCCCGGGAGACAAGTAGCAAAAACAATAAACTAGGGTATCAACTACCCCACACACATCCCCCTCTTGTAATACTCAAAACTACTTAATAAACATTTCCCTTGTGCCTTCATTCCCTTGCCAGTTCCCGTCAACCTTTGCCCATGATAGGAAAATAATAGTGAAAGGATGGACTTTAATGCTCACCTGGAAGGACAGAGCGTGCTAAAGAACGAAAATGAACTGCATAAAAGCATCAGTTGGTGAACTAGTTCATTGAGATGGCGGCTCGATTACAGTGAACAAAATGCTCATGGCACCAACTTCACTGGCTCAAGACGATGAGGTGAGCACATGAGACTGATTGTCACGCATATCATAAAAAGCCACTATCTTGTTCAGGGAGTCAACACATATGCACTGCACTCTTTAAAAATATCAGTAACACTTCCCTCCGGATGAACCCTGCATTTCTAAACTCAAGTGAAGTACCGACTCCGACAAGTGACAAAATGATTCAGGAAAGTCCTGAGAGTGAGGATACTGCTGCTTGTTCTGCTAGGCCGCTAGGTGAAGCTATGTACACAATCTAACCCCCCGAACTACTCTGCTCTGAGTCCAAGTGCGGCAAATACAGTAAAATTTATAAAGAAAATCCTGCAGTTAACATTAGATATTAGGTGGTAATCAGTATCAAGGAAGAGCAAGAATGGAGAAGAAGCCATGTCGGTCAATCAGCAACTGCGTATCGTACTACAACGCGTTGCTTATTTAAGCTTAACTAGTTCAGCCAGAACATCTTTGAGAGGCTCGGCAAGGTTGCTTTTCTTAAACTGCACAAAGCTTGGGGTAAAAACTTGTCCAGGACAGGATAGCACTAACGATGATGTCACACTTAGAATCCTACGGGAGTAGGGGTAGTGACACTGCCGTCCTTCCTCTCGAAGGATGTAGCCTCAAACCATACCCGAAATCAACTCCCAAATGTCCCTATCAAAAGCGTTCTTGAACTATTGGCCACTAACCGAGGAACCTGAAAAACACGAAAGATGAAAGGAATGAGTTACCATAGCCCAGTGAGTAATATATTTCTTCCAAGCGGATCGAATAATTACTACGTATCGTTATAAAATGATATCAATCTCGTCATCTCAAATTCAATATACGATATACATAAAATATTGAAAATATATGATTACTTTCCCACAAAACTTTATATGTACAAGATTAGTCAACAAAACTTATTCAACAATAACAAACAACCATCAATGGTATAATCCATTGACTAATCTCATCAAATCACACATCGATGGTCCACTCCATCAACTAATTTAATGCTCATCATCAAACAATGGTCATGTTTAACGTCGTGACGAAAGCCACCAAGTTTACCCCCCTAGCTAGGTCTACCACCTATATCAGCCGGTAGTTCAGCCCAGAAGGACATCTGATAGTATGCATATTCCCCCCTCAATGGGTTCTCATCATAGCGATGTGAGCAATATAAACCAACATCTTTCTCCAACAACCCACAATCAACACCAGAAAGTCATTTCACAAAATGATTTTACAAACCGAATCATATAACCTTTCACAATTCCATTTATCAATTAGATTGGATTTTGTAAAACATTTCGCAACCAAATACGTACAACTTTTGGCAATTCCCTTCACAAAACATTGACCAAAGCATTCACAAATGATCATTTCAAACTACTTCATAAGACTTTCCAATGCCTTTTTAATTGATTTAAAAGGCAGTAAAAGTTTGATCCAATTTATGGAAAAAAAACATGCTCTTAGCAACTTATACTATATTAAAACTCTATCATTTTCAATTTATGAGTTTGTAAATTCATGGAAAAAATAGTACCACTCACTTGGGAAAAGCTGAAAGCCAACTTACGGTGGTTACTTGAGCCAACGCACTCGCATTCCTATTAATTAATCAAAAAACGATATTCAAAATCGAGTAATACACAACTCTAACGAACAACTCGACTAAACCACATTTAATTGTCAATAAAAAGACTTTGACACACTAACGAGTAACCTTGTTTAAAGCAAGCGTTCATCTTTTTCCTTATGCGTATTATCCGTTACGCGTAACTCGCACGTGAATTTCAGAATTTCGTTCCAATCAACCCAGACTTTGGAATCGATTTTTGTTAGACCCCACGGCTCCACAATGTCTTGACTATCATTTCCACAAAAACCAGAGCCTACTAACTCCTCAATCGAGCCCCGTAGTTCAAAATCGATGTCACTTCAAATTCGTGCCCCTAATTCAAAAATTACTCCAATTAAATGAATAATCAGCTTGATTACTCACCTGGCGTTGTGATTCGTAGTTGATTCAACTTGTCAGGACATCCGGATTGTGAACGTGCGGAAATTTTCTTCTCTCCCTCTTTTCCCCTTTTCCTCTCTTCTCGAGCTCCTCTTGCTTCTTGTTTAATCCGCCGCTTACTGCTTCTTCTTTCCTTACTTTAAGCTTCCAACGCACTATTTACTGGAGGAGGAAGAAAATGGACTAGGCTTTGGACTTAACTAATAAAATAATGGGCTAGTTTATGTCCCATATATTACAGATGACTAGGAGGCAGCTGGAAGGATGATACAACCAGAATCCATTCTAAATGGTGAAGACGAGGTTACTTTTCTAAACACTTATATAAGGAATCAACGAGTTGCTTTTCTTAGCCTGCACAAAACTTGGGGTAAAAACTTGTCCAAGACAAGGTAGCACTAATGATGACCGGGAGGCAGCTGGAAGGATGATACCACCAGAATCGATTCTAAATGGTACAGTCATTGTCTAGACGAGGTTCCTTTTCTAAACACTTATATAAGGAATCAATGAGTTGACAGAAATGGCTCGCAAAGCTGCATAGCAAACATGACCATTAGGAGATAGAATGACATATACAGAGATCTTTATGATGTATCTAGTCTTTAGCATGCAGGAAACTTTACACACATATTTCACCACATGAATTGTAAACAAGAAGTTGAAACTTCAGTAACTCTAGTTGGATAACATCTGAAGTTCGTTTCACTGACTACTCCTAATCATAAGCTGTGTCATGAATAGAACCGAATGAATCCAAAACATAAAATGTTGACACAAAGCTCAGAACTTGCACTCGATTCTTCAGTTCAAAATAATATTAGCACGTTTCGCTATGCTTCATTCTCACAATCATCCAGCACAAGCCAAATTTTCCAATTAATGGAACAAGAAAGAGAAGCTTTTCAGGGGATGAGAATAAATTTGAATAAAGGTTGTCAAGATTTTCTCTACTAAGGCAGGGTGCAGCCACAAGGAAATAGTCCATGGCGAGCTAAAGAACTTAAAGAATGGTCATAGAATATAATGCTAACTATACTAAAATCGGTTAATATCACAGTATTTAAGAAAAAAATTGAAGCAGCAGAGTTGTGCATTGCCGTACAAATTTGGCGGACAATTCTATGGTCAAGTCATTGAAAAAGTGGGAAAAATTTTCTGTTGTTGGTAGATTTCTGATTTCACTGGATGAAGGGTAATTTGTGGAATTTTGAGTTATTTTTTCAATAACAGCTACCACGAGTTTTTCTTCAATAGATAGTAGATATATTAACAGTCAGAGAAAATAAATTGGACTGTATGCAACATTTTACTTTCAACAACAATTTGATAAGAATGTATAAAAAAAAATGACGAAGACAAATGCATTTTTTCACTTGTAAAAATTCTTATATTAGTCAGAAAATTATATCAAAGCATCAAAAGAACACGGCCTAGTTGGTGGAATTCATGTACTATTGGCAAAAATACAAGTGGTGTCGTTTGTTGTGCACATCATTTGATTTGCTCCTATATTGTGCATATCGTTTGTCGTTGGGGTATTTTTTTTAAGATATATTGACTTAACATGTACCATTAGGTGGTAAATTCATTGGATTAATGACAATTATTCGTTTATTCTCATAAACTTTTGGTGAATAGATTTAACTGTCATAAATGCACACTAAAAATCCTATAAGCATTTGAGTAATTCTTATTCTCTTTAGCAAAATATGTATAGAGGAAACTTCAAATAAAATAGAATAAAACATAGTTTCATTTATCAAATTCGTGCGTAGCTCGGACCTGTTAATTAAATTTTATCTGAATGAATGTCCTTGACCTTAATTAAAAGCCCAAGAATCATGATATGTTTTCGAGATGTTCGTTCTACCAGCACAAGGAAGCAATAAGCTAGACGTTAAGAATATTTACATTATACTACTCTGTATATTATTGTAATGTATAGTATAGATTCATTTTAGTATTCCTGTCATTATTCGTTAAGAAATTATTAAGTGCAACGCGTGTTCGAAAACAAAGTGCAAAATATTGACTTGCGTCCTTCATTTAATAAATTTGGGATTTTTTAGAATTTAATATTTTCTTCTTGAATTAAGTTAGTTTTCAATATTCATTTAGTATGGAACATTTGAGTTTATTGTTTCTATTATTTTCACTTTTCAAATTTCCTAATGTATCTTATGTTTAATTGGAAGGTATCTAATTGTTTTTTCCTTAGGTTTAGCTAGTCTTTGGTTATATTCTTACTATTTCTCTTTGTTACTATATTAAGTAGTCATTGCTAAGATTAGGGTTGCAATATTACTCGTTCTTTAGATTTTGTGAAAATACGCTGTTTGCCTCTTTTCAGAAATACTCTAGGCCCTTCCTGCATGTACGATTGAGGCCTGCGTAAGCGCGAGCTGCAATTCATGCTTTTTAACTCCATTCGTCGGTTGATATTAGAACGTAGAAAATCGTGGGAATGTGATGTTTGATAACGATAATGGTGAAAATTGCCTCGTTGACAAAGATGGGAGGTCCAGGCTTTGAAGGCGAGCATCTCATTGGAACCTGGAGCAGTAATTCGATGGGATGCAGCTGACTATGGAAAAGATTGCAAACTGACTTGGCGTCGTAAGACAGGAGAGAAACCTAAGTGGAGGCAAAGAAGTGACGCCTCGTGGAAATTGAGCCTGGGGCCAACCGTTCGATGAACCTTTTTCGATGGTCCAAACGTCCGCTGGTTGCCACAGAAGGTGCACAGGTGATGCCCGCAATTATTATGATTGATGTACGGTCGACATAGTTGAGCTTGTCATGGAGATTGCCGCCAAGAATTGTGCCCGTTACCGTTGTCTCGTAGAGTTGCATGATTTGGCTGCAAGGTTCTATGCTTAGATGGATATTTGAACCTAAAAGATTTTATGGCGGATGCAGATCACTTCTCCCATTGCACGTTCGTATTCAAATATCGACGAGCAAGTCTCTTAGCTTGTAGATTGGAGGGAGATGCTTTTACTTTTTTTCTTGTGGGATCAAGTGCAAGTTGAGCATAAAGAAGCAGGTAAAGGCCGATTTGAACGTGCGAACAATCCAATTTCATGTTATCCTCTATAACAGCAATAAGAAAAAAAATCGACACTTTAATAGTTCCCGTTGATAAGGATGTTGTTTAGCCTCAAAAGAAAAAGGTCGAAGTTTTTGAATTGCCTTTTCAAAACTGGAGGATATTGAGCTTGAAGAAGAATCTCTGACCATTTTTTTTTCAATGATGTGAGAATAATGTGGGACCTCTAGTTTGGATTTGCGTCTTTTATTTGATGAATTTAGAATTTTGAAATTTGATATTTCCTTCTTTAATAAAATTCGGGACATTCATTTGGTATAGAATATTGACTTACTGTTATTAGAATTTTAACCTTTTAAATGCGTTAAGATATCTTATCTTTGATTGGAAGTTATAATAAAGTCTAATTGTTCGTTTAGCTAGGGCTTTGTTATATTCATAGCATTTTTTTTTGAGTTGTAATTTCTAGAAAAAAGGTTGCAACCATGCTTATTTGTTGTGTTCTGTCGGATCACGCAGTTTGCCTCTTTCCAGAAATGCAGAAAATCAAGAGATTTCCCTCTGTGTTTTGTGCGAGTGTGCTTTGGGCGTTCGTCTTTGCGAGTTGCAACTTGGTGCTTTTCATGTCCACTGCGTCATTTTATAAAGTTGGATTAGGAAAACAAGCTATTTGGAGTCTCGAATTCAAGCAAGATTAAAGGTCTTCATAGGAAATAATGGGTGAGTCCATTACAATGTACTAAGATGGGCTGCAAGCACGCCAAGAAAAATAAAAATAGATAATACTTGCCAAATAATTTCAATCCTTCGATCCACGAAAGTTGCAACGCGTCTCCTTGTGGCATCGATTCTTCGTCGAACTCTCATGTGCTTTATCATCATTATCAAGGAGAGGCCCAACACGGCGAGCAAAGAGAACTCAACAACAACAAGGAGCAGTAGGGAAAATGCTGCCACCACATTGGTTTGTTGGATTAAAACAGAAATGAAGTAAGCAGCGCAGAAAAGGGGTATAAGGGTGTAAAACAAAGGGTTGGCCTCTATATTAAAAGTGGTGGCCCAGATTGTGGCAATGGAGGCGAAAAAAGCCATGCTATTGAAGATCGTGTACACATATAGTGCCGCACCGCTCAGGATAATGTCTCCGGCTTTATGCGGTTTTTCAAGAGCAGTGCTGCTGGAATTGGCGGCAACGACAGTGGAATTGGAAGGGGAATCCTCCTGCCAGTATCCTCCCGGAGGAGTGAGAGCAGCTTGGTAAGTGGCGGCTGCAATTAAGGTAGACACTACAAGGATAACTTGGCGAACGGATTCATCTTGGACTCTGAAAAAATTTGCACACTTCTCAAAGGCAGTTAGTTCCCCGCTCAAAAACTGTGATGGAGACAGGGTTGGAGTAATTGCCCAACGTCTTAGACCGCATAGCCTATTTGCTAGATCTTCATCGCCACTAGGATTCACTCGGAAGATTTCTAGAGCCGTCTTACCCTGTAAGTTCTTCGCTTTTACAGTCGTATATCCAATCAACAGTTTGATGATCTGGAAAAAGTGCAAAGGGGAGAAAATAAGTACGGTTCCCTTCAATTTTCAAAAACTGCTTTGTCACAAACTTTACTGTCGTGCACAAAGTGAGCTCATTCACTATATCTGTATGAGTTTGATCGTGCTAATGATGCAATGACCAAATTACAAAGGGAAAAGTTTATTTAACCTTACTTATTAAATGCAATCATTTCAACTATTGTAATGAAGTCCCGAGTCTTTTAAAAAGTGCGATCTAGTCCTTTCACTTGAAATTATTTATGTGATAGTTGGGAATTGCCCATGTGATTCGGAACTTAGGTGAATCCACAGAAGTGATGACCTGAATGATCATGATTTTTCATAAAAGTTTAGGACTTAATCACGTCAATTAAAAGGTTTATGATTTAATTACAATTTGCATTTATGGTTTTTTGCTATGAAGAGAAAGACTACCTTAGGCAAGTGTACATATATCCTCTATGCATAAAATTCAACTGATCAGGGAAAACTTCTCTCATCCACAAAGTGATTATTTTATGGTTGTGTCGGATTTTCCTTGTTACCATCCATTTAACTAGCTTCTATCTCGTACGACATGCGGATGGACTGATTTCGAAAGAAGGAAAGAGATTTTGCTAATCCATAGGTAAAATGAAATAATATAAAAGAATGAATTAAGTTATTGTTTTTTTTTTTGGTAAGGTAAGTAGTATAACTTTCAGCGAATAATTACAAGAGCAAAGATGAACACAAAAACCTCGCACCAGAGGAGACACAAGAGTCTCGGCAGGTGCAAAGGTGTCGCAGCTGAAACAGGCGCACAAAGTACGCTAAAAGGCTAAGAAATACAAGTAGCCAATACATGAAAGCTCGAAGGAAATCAAGCTATAAGAGCTCACAAGAAAATTCTTGGCGATATACCCCAATTCTTGTTGATATACCCCAAGTTATTGTTGTGTTATGTAGGAGCAATTATGATGTAAAGAGTTGGAAGGAAATTATTCATCCAAAATCATCCAACTTAGAAAGATTTAGAGCTCACTAAAAACTGAATTTCATAGGGGCTCGAAGGGAAACAATATTAATAACTTTTCTCTCCACTAAATAAACTGTAAACAAGGTGATCTCTCTATATCACTCCTTTTCTTTCCTTTCTTTTTCTCTATATCCTCCAACCAAAACAATATTAGGCCAATTAAAATGAACAGAAAGTGGAAGCATCATGGGCTTAAATACTTTTCCCACTTTTGAAGCGAAACTATGGGCTTTTTTTTTAAAAAAAAAAAAGTGAGCGCTAGTGTTGATAATCTTAAGTGCTGAAAATAGAAATAAAAATTTGTTTGTTGATAATTAAAAATAGATCACTGAATATGATTACTGTCTTTTCAAATATGGTACTATGATTACTATTGATAAGTTTTAACAATATAATTGGGAAGATTCTAATACTGTCCATTATACTGCTTACTAGGTTAGGCAAATGTTTTGACTGAATTGAGTCTTTTAAGTCAAACACTAACTAGGATTATCATACAAGTTTGATGTCATCCACTACTAAATTTTTAATTTCGACCACTTAATTTAATTATCAAACATGCCCATTTGTATATATTAGATTAAACGAAAACAATCAAAAACAATCTACAAACTCATATAATCACTATCTTCATGAGAATTTGATTTTTTTAAAATATATGGAAGCACTACTTGTTGACCTAATTTTTGCAATCCATCTGAATGGCATAAAAAGTCTACTATATGTGTGGATGGGGTGATATGAAGAGAAATGAAATGATTAGAATAATCACTAAGGAAACAAACGAAGATAAAAGAATAGATCAACATGTGTAAAAACTGCATTCAATACTAGGGTCAAGCATACCCTCCCGTGACCAAGTGGCCGGGAAATTTATAATAGAGAGAATTGGAAGTAGAAGATTGGGAGGGAAGGAGTGATAGCCAATCCCTCCTAATTCCTTTTCTTCTCTCCATCAAAAGAAACCAAACAAGATGGTCCCGTTCCAATCTCCTCATTTTGAATGTCTTCTTAAACCATGTACTTATTACCATTATATATGTTCCTAGGCAAGCTTGTGTTGAATTGAAGGATTGAACAATAAAAGCATGACTAACCACGAAACCGATCAACTATACCTCGGGCTGCCCATCAGATGTAGCAATATGTAAAGCGGTGTTACCATCTTGGTCTTTCCAGTCCAAGATTTGAGTTAGATGGACTCGTTTAAGCCATCCAAACAAAACCTTGAATGCTTTGAGATTATGGTTCTTGACGGCAACATGAATTGCAGTCTCGCATTGGCTCGTCAAGTCTTCGATGGACAATCTGCAAGCTGACAAGAATTCGGCCAAGAGCTCCAGCTCATCATCTCCTTCTTTCCCTGCGACATAATGCAAAGGGGTGATCCCGCATCGTCCTCGGACTCGGATCAACTTGGGGTCGAGGGTCATTAGTGCCCTCGTGGTTTGATAATGCTCGTTTTGCAAAGCCAAGTGCATGGGGCTGTAACCCTCTGGATCCACCTTCCGAGTGAACGATGGCTTCAAGATGGCCACCTCCATGGCCACTTGGGTTTTCCCGGCAGCCGCAGCAACGTGTAGAGGAGTAAGTGGGAAGGGGTCCTTGGATGCACGATCCAAGAGCTTTCGGTCCTCCACAATTAACCTGTGGAGCTCATCAACATCATCATTTTCTATCGCTTGTTGAAGCCAAGGGTCCATATTTTGGCCAGGGAAATGTAGGAGAAGAGGGGCTTTGCTCGTTGATGTCGGATGGAAGTAGGAGTAGCGAACTTGCAAAATCATATATGGTGCCATACATAGTCAACCAAAATATAATTACGTGAGTCATTGTTCATGATATATCTTGCATGTGAAGAAACAATTCAATTGGTTGGGGGATCTTTCTCTTTAGAGAACTTGCATGCTAAGTTTTGCAATGCTAGGAGTCAAGTCGCCAATAACTTGCATGCGAAGTTTCGAAACAGCCTCAGCGGTTTCGATAAATTACGACTAGCTAAAACCTGTGTGAATCATAAGAATTTCAACGCTTGACTTCCATTGACATCGAACTTGATAATCTGATTGGAACTTTTTTAAAAATTTTAAGTCATCAAGTAGCCAAAATAAAACTTCAACTCTTCAATTGACTAACATGCCCAAACTTAAGCCCTTTCTCTACTTTTATCTCTATTACCGTCAAGAAGATTAAATCAATGTCTATAAACTGGTAATTCATTTGTGGGTTCTTCATCACTTGTTCCTCTTTAATGCAATTGGCAATTGAGTTTTCCATAATCATAAATCAGATGGATACTATTAGGAATGAGCAATTAAGCCGGTTCTGTTGCGGAAGCTAAGCGATCAAACAATAAAATTGATAGAATAAGAAAATAAATCGAACACTAGATTTACGTGATTCGGTCGTAGTGACCTACGTCTACGGGGAGAGCAGCATGAAATTCCACTATAGATTAAGCAATACAACGGAGATTAAAACCACACTCAAGTCACTTAAACACTCTTGGTGTTTCCAAAATCGCAATTACATCCAATAACTCATGCAGTGTTTAGCCCTATAATTTCTCACGAAATAATCTCTCAATCTTACGAAGGAATTATACACAAATCTTATCACAAGATTTACTTGCTACAAACACTTAAACTCTTGATGTAATTCCACGAACAAAATCACAAACCCAATGCCAAGCACTCGCTTAGAATATCTTCATGTCAACCGCAGCGCTTCAAGACTTCTCTTCGTGTCCTCTACAGCGTGCACCCTCGAGTATATATATAAGTCACCGCCATGGATTAATGAATCTTTGGATCGTCATCAAAGATAGCCAGCTGTGTTGGAGAAGGAAATGGAATCCAACTAGGATTCGGTCAACCAACCCAACTTTGTTCTTCTTCTTCTTTTTAATCTTTTTGTTGCTTTCTTTCTTTGTGTGACACATTGACCGAGTCAATGTCCAACTCAAAGTCCATGTTGGACTTTCCAGTTTCTAGCCACAGACTCCAACTTAAATTTGGAAACTACCTTAAATCACAACTCGTCCACCGTAGATAATGTTCGTAATCTGCAATTTTATATTTTCAACTTTCCTGCATCAAGGTTATACAAATAAAATAAATTCAGGTCAGGTTCGTTCAATGGGCTCAAACTCGAGATATATTTTAACAATCTCCACCTTGGCTCGACGTTTGAGCCAAGTTACAATCGCTTTGATAGAATCTGAATTTCGCTACTATTCTCCCATAGCCCCAATGGGCTCAACCACTATATACGTTTTTCAAGTCTAAACCTCGCTTGAACTTCACCTTAGCGGTGGACCTTATCAAAATACTAACTCCACATGTACCTTTAACCACTCCACAAGAATTTTTCGACACAACCTCCTCAACCGCAGATAAAGCAAAACTATCATTGCATCTATATCTGCTCGGAGATCAAATACGCACCATGTCAATATCAGCAATTACAGTAACTATTGGCTCAATATGCTCTACCTCGCTACAAGCACCATTCGTGTCGATTATTGTGCTAGTACTTGCTACCTTAGGAGTTTCTAGTTGCAACTCCACCTCAAACTGAACACCGTTCATATCCTTATGAACACTGCTATTAACACTCATAGCCAGAAGTATTGGAGGTTCGTCAAATGTAACTTCTCTGCTGATAATAGGTGAATTTAATTCCAGGCACCACAGCTTATAGCCCCACTCACCTTATGCATAACCTAGGAACATGCACTTTCTTATCCTTCCATCGAGCTTACCATCACTAACTCAAACACAACATGGACAACCAAATATTCTAAGAATAGAATAATTAGTAACGTTACCCGACCACACTTCTTCAAGAGTTCGACATTCAATCGCAGTCGATGGGGACCTATTTTTCATGTAGCTCGCCATATTAAGCGCATCCGTCAGGAATCTCCTAGCCATACTAGCACTAGAGAGCATTTTATGAACCGTCTCTAGTAATGTTTTGCTTATCAACTCTGCAATCTATTGTGATTCATTGGCACTAGTGCGGTGTCTCACTATGCCTTCCTTTATATAGAATTCATTTAATAGCTTCGAGCAAAACTCCATGCTACTGTCAGTCCGCACTTGCTTGATTGTTTTACTAGTCTCCTTTTCAATCAAAGCTTTTAATTGCCTGATCCTGACAGCATCATCAAACTTATGTCTTAGCACAAATACTCAAGTCTTCATCGAGTAGTCGTCAACAACTATTAACATAAATTTGGCACTCTTCTTTGAAGGAAATCGCGACAACCTGCGAACATCCAAGTGAATCAATTCTACAATTTCCATGGTTTTTTTGACAACCGTACTAAACTGCACTTTCCGTTGATCTAAATCACAGCACTTGCATCCATTCAATTCGTTAGCCATATAATTACATAGCAAATTCCTTGCACTTAGAACCTCCAAGCTTCTATCGCTAATGTGCCCTAAACGCATATGCCACAATTCAGACTCTCAAATCGATGCATTCAACGGCTCTGCAATGAATTCCGTCATTGTCTCACCTTGAAGCTCATACAGGCCACTATGCTTGATTTCTTTCATTATCACCAATGCACCTCGAACAACTTTAGGAACTCCACATTCTAAAAAATACCGACACCCAATTGAATCCAGAGCACTCACGGAAATCATATTTTTCTTCAACTCTGGAACATGCCTCACGCCAGTCAATTTTCTCACAATACCATCATGCATTCTGATTCTGATGTCACCAACACTTACAATATCGCATTCAGCGTTGTTCCCCAATTGCACTATACTACTATTCGTGCACTGATAAGTAGTAAACCAGTTCCTATTTGATATAGTGTGAAAAGAACAACCAGAATCCATAATTCATCCGCCAAACGACAAATTATTAGTGACAAATAGGACAAAATCAACATTATCCGAATTACTGTCAGCTATAGCTGCAACATCATCCGTAGGATCAACTCTAATTCCTTTACCTTTATTGTTTTTCAGCTTAAGGCAATCCCTTCTAAAATGTCCCCTCTTGCCATAACTCCAACAGACAATACCACCAGTCCTAAACTGATTTCGTCTATTCGAGTTCATACTACTTCTGCTAACACGTGTACCAATTCTTCCTCTATTTTCACCTACTAAAGTAGCAGATATATATTCGCCAGATTCTCTTCTACGGATGTTTTCACTTAGAATTAAATCTCGAACACTATCGAACATCAAACTTATTGACTCGGAGGAATTACTAACAACAGTAACAGTAGTATTCCAACTATCAGGCAATGAGGATATTAGAATCAAAGTACGTATCTTATCTTGAAAGTCAATATCAAATGAACTCAATTGACTAACGATCACATTGAATTCATTAATATGATCAGCAACTGACGCACATTTGCTCATCTTCAAATTAAACAGGCGTCGCATCAAATAGACCTTGTTGATTGCAAAGCTTTCTCGTACATGTCCGACAAGACTTTCATCAAATCCGCAGTAGTCTTCTCATTCACGATGTTAAACGCGACGTTATGAGCCAACGTCAGTTGAATAACACCCAAAGCTCGTCTATCCAGCAATTCCCAATTATCTTACTTCATCGTCTCTGGCTTCTCCCTAGACAAGGGCAAATGCAATTTCATCTGATATAGATGATCCTCAATTTGCATCTTCCAGAAACCAAAATCCTTCCCATCAAATCTGTCGATTTTCACTTTCCTTCTTCTGCCGCCATCAATTCACTTCAACTTAAGCAAGCCTAGCTCTAATACTAATTGTTGCGGAAGTCAAGTGATCAAACAATAAAATTGATAGAATAAGAAAATAAATTAGACACTAGATTTACGTGGTTCGATCGTTATAACCTACGTTCATGGGGAGAGCAATACGGAATTCCATTATAGATCAAGCAATAAAACAGAGATTACAACCACACTCGATTCACTCAAATATTTTTAGTGTCTCCCAAGCCCCAATTATATCGAATAACTTACGCAGTATTTAGCCCCACAATTCCTCATAAAATATTCTCTCAATCTAACGAAGGAATTATACACAAATCTTATCACAAGATTTACTTGCTACAAATACTTGAACTCTTGATGAAATTCTACGAACAAAATCACAAACCCATTGCCACGCACTCGCTTAGAATATCTTCATGTCAACCGCGGCGCTTCAAGACTTCTCTTCGCGTCCTCTACGGCGTGCACCCTCGAGTATATCTATAAGTCACCACCAAGGATTAATGAATCTTTGGATCGTCATCAAAGATAGCCAATTGTGTTGGAGAAGGAAATAGAATCCAACTAGGATTCGGTCAACCAACCCAACTTTCTTCTTCTTCTTCTTTTTAATCTTTTCGTTGCTTTCTTTCCTTGTCTGACACATTGACCGAGTCAATGTCTAACTCAAAGTCCATATTGGACTTTCCAGTTTCTAGCCGCAGAATCTAACTTAAATCTGGAAACTACCTTAAATCACAACTCGTGCACCGTAGATAATGTCTGTAATCTACAATTTTATATTTTCAACTTTCTTGCATCAAGCTTATACAAATAAAATCAATTCGGGTTGGGTTTGTTCGATGGGCTCAAACTCGAGACATATTTTAACAGGTTCAATCCGGGAACCAACCCAAACTAGCCTTATCGGTTGCATGGGAATTGGTTCAATTTTCGGATAAAAAGATTGGGAACTGGTCTTGATCAATTCAGTTCCCAATTCTTTACTCTCAACCGATCAATTTTATTGAAAAACCAGCCTTGCAAGACAAAGTTAGATGCCTTGCCCCCTTTCTCTCTCTCTCTCTTAGTTATTGACTCTCCCTCTTCAGCGGCTTGATCTCGACTTCGTTCGTGATTCGCTGCTCTCCTCTCCACTCAGAGGTACTCTATACGTTGGTTTCCTTTTCGATTTCTTCGTGGAATGGTTTTTGAGCTAAATTTCCTCTACCATCTATGGGATAATCCCATGGCTCCGTGTGAGGTGCACTAGTGTGGTGGAGAAAGGTGATCATTAAAGCCGAAGAACTCTTGCCACTCGAACACTGACATTTCGAGAAAATGACTTTTGAGGTGTGAAAATAGGCTTTTCTTACCTCTCAGTGCTCTCTCTTTTCTTTAGCTTTTCTGTTTTTTCGGTTTTTTAATGCGAGGTGGGTCACGAGTAGGGATGAGCAAATTTAAATTCGGCGTCTTTTTACTGTGAAGACTCCATACCGTGACTTTTCTTTTTATTGTGGTAGAGGTTCTTGTCTAATTGGGAGCAGTGGAATTCTGGTTTCCTTGCGTGAAATTCAAATCTATGTTCTTCCATAGTGGAAACAATGTGGTCTATATGAAACTTGGTAGCGTTTTAACAATAATTGTGAGTTGCATGTGTTCGTTCTTTGGCTGTTACTGTCAATGGTGTAGTTCTTTTGCGGCCAAAACAAACTTCACAGAGTTTTCTCTTTGCATTCAATATCAGTGAAATCTGTTAGAAATTAAACCAAATCTGTTAGTATTTGTTTCCTTTTTGAGTTTGTTCGTATTTTCATATTTTGATTTTTCATATATATGATAAGATATTAAGAGATAAGATAAGATATTATGAAATATTATTTTTAGTTATATTTTAAGAAAGTTTCCTAAGTCAATTAGATTTTCTATTTTGAGTAGGTTTCCTAGAAAGAGATTTCCTATTTCGAATCAAACTATGGCCTATATATAGTTTATTTCTCTTATAATTAAGACATGCAATAGAAAAGCACGAATTGCGATTGTTTCACCTTAAAAAATTTCTTCCATCAAATCAATATTGTTGCCGCACCTCTGACGTTCAACAAAATCTCTAAAGCAAAAGGAAAGTGTTGTTTTTTTTTTTTATTTCTTTTGCTCTGGTATATGAACAATTTGGAATCTTGAATGCTTTCAACCGTAGTTTGATGTTTTGATATGATATTTAAGGAACTTGTTCCTGTAGTTATGTCAATGCATCTAATCACTTTTTAGAACCCTTCAGCCTCTGGGCTTTGGATCTACTTTTTAAAAATCATTGCATGATTTGATACTTGAAGTGAATAGAATTATATATTTATGGATATCATGACATCCTGAGATTCATCGGATAAACTGATAATCGTGGAGAACAATCATCTATAGCATTCTAAACCTTACTGGATGCATAGGATTGGCTTGAGAGAGGGAATACTTGGATCTCTTGCGAAGGATGAAACATAGCTGCATCCATATGTTGTCGTCCTCAAACTGAGTATGAAACTAAAGAAAATGTAGGTGGATGTACCCTCAAATTGGTAGGTTCGATTCTAGGCTAGTTTCAATGTCCATCGGTTCAATTTTGGAAAACTAGTTATGTTAGTTTAGGTTTTGAATTCCCGATCTAATATTAAAATATATTTCGAATTTGAATTCGTATACGAAATTCAATACAAATTGAATGAGGAGTGGTGGTAATTTCGTAAATATCCAAGTTTGACCAAGAGCAGGACTTGGACTTCTCTCGATTGCTGAAAAGAAAAAGTGAAGCACTTTAACTTTGGTTGTACGTGTGAGGCCAAGAAAAGAGAAAAGAAAATGAAGTAATATATATATATATATATATATATATATATATATAGGTCTTCTTTGCCTCTAGCCCTAGGTTGTCCTTTGTCTTTCTTTGAAGTGAAGCCGTCAGTGGGTTTCCCTTATGTGTGACAAGAGCTGCAAGGTCTAGAGCACAATTGGCGCACGGACAGAGTGAGTGCCTGTCAGACGTCAGGGAGCAGTATAGAAGATGAGTATTATAATTTAATTTTCAATGTCGAGCAAAAATAATAAATTATTAAAATATATTTCGAATTTGAATTTATTTATGAAATCTAATACAAATTGGATGAGGAACGGTGGCAATTTCGTAAATATTCAAGTTTGACCAAGATCAAGACTTGGACGTCTCTGGATTGTTGAAATGAAAAAAAAAGGACTTCAACTTTGGTTATACTTGTGGGACCAAGAAAAGAGAAAAGAAAACAAAGCAAAATATACATAGGTCTTCTTTTGGCATTAGCTCTAAGTCGTCCTTTGTTTTTCTTTGAAGTGAAGCCGCTAGTGGGTTTCCTTGATGTGTTAAAAAAGCCGCACAGTGAACGATTGAGGGAGTTCCTTGAGACACGAGCCGCACACCCAAGCGAAGACAGCCGACCACAGGACCCCCTTGAGGCGCACAAGGTGGAGATCCGAATCCACGATTTTGTGCCGTGAGTTTATATCCAAGTAAGTTATTTTATTTGTAAACATTATAAGTTTGGATATAATTCAAGTATAAAAATACTTGAGCGCGTGAACAATTGTAAATTCTAATTCTCTGATTATAATAAATTATTTATTCCCTATTATCCTCATGAATGTAAGTACCGACACTCGGACCGAATCAAGTAAATCTTTGGTATCTTTTATTATTTCTCGTTTATTTCTCCTGTTCTCTTGCATTAACTTAATTGCAAGATCCCGATTAGCATTTCCGTGTTAATATTTTACAGCAATTAATATCAGAGCTTGAGGATAGGATTTTATATATTTTGATTTGGGGCTTTTGTTTGTTTAATTATTATTTCGAAATTTTATTATTGCAATTATATTTAAAGCGAAAGTAGAAATTGAGAAGTTTAATAGGAGGAATAACTTTCAGTTATAGAGTGTTAAGATAGAAATGCTATTAACAATTCAAGGTTTGGCCGAAGCATTGGAGGCTAAGGATAAGTTGCCCGAAATAATGAAAGATGCCAAAAAGGACGTGCTAATGAGGAAGATAAGGAGATAGAATGACATATATAAAGATCATTACGATAACTCTAGTTTTTAGCACGCAGTAATAATTAATACACTTATTGCCCCTACATGAATTGTAAACAAAAAGTCGAAACTTCACTAACTCTAGTTGGATAACAACTGAAGTTCGTTTCACTAGCGACTCCTAATCATAAGCTCTGTCATGAAAAGAACCGAATGAATCAAACCATAAAATGATGACACAAAGCTCGGAACTTGCACTCAATTCTTCAGTCCAAAATGATATTAGCACGTTTCGCCAGGCTTGATTCTCACAATTATCCAGCACAAGCCAACATTTTCCATTAATGGAACAAGAAAGAGAAAAGCTTTTCAGGGGATGAGAGTAATTTGAACAAAGGTGCTCAAGATTTTCTCTACTTATGCAGGGTACCAGCCACAACGAAAATTGTCCATGGCGAGCTAAAGATCTCAAAGAATGGTCATAGAGCATAATGCCAACTATACTAAAATTGGTTAATATCGTAACATTTAGAAGAAAAAAAAATTGAAGAAGCGGAGTTGTGCATGGGCATACAAATTTCGCAGACGAATCTGTGGTCCAATCATTAATATCGTAACATTGGGATCTATCTCTATCCGCGAACTTGTATGTGAAGTTTCGCAATGCGTGAGCCAAGTTAGCAAGATAATTGAAATTAATAGAAAAGGTCTAATTAATCCTAACACAGTATTTGTGGTCTGATCTTTTTTTTTGAAGTTGATCTGAATTTAGATATGGATGAGATTTCGGTAGAAAAATTTGAAGCAATAGAAAATCGAAAGAATTACAATAGATATAAAATTGATTTCGTTATACCAGAATATTTACAGAATCAATTGATGGATTGATGTTGAATTTTGGTAGAGATCTTTTCTTAAAGCAAGTATATTTTGATTGATTTTGCAAAGATGGCTCTGAATTCCAAGAGTATTGTCGCAGAGATACTTTGCCAGACAACCGACATTTTAAAAAGTCAAGGTCGGGCTTTTTTATTAATAAAGTGAGAATTATGTGGGGCACCTCAAGTTTGGTATTGTGGCTTCTATTGGATGAATTTAAGATTTTGAATTTTGATATTTACTTCTTTAAAGTCAGTTTAGGATCCTCATTTAGAATATAATAGTTGAACTTAATGTTTTAATTTTTTTTTAAACTTTTTAATTGCCTGAAGATATCTTACCTTCGATTGGAAGATCCCACATGATCTAGTTGTTTTTAAAGGTTTAGCTAGGCTTTTGTTATATTCTTGGGATTTATTTTTCTGTACCTTTGTTGAGTAGTAATCTCTAGAAAAAGGGTTGCAATTGTGTTTATTTGTTGTGTTTTATAGGATCACATAGTTCGCCTCTTTTCAGAAATACAGAAAACTGAGATATTTCTCTCATTGCGTATGGTCCATGTACGCTTCCGACATTCATATTTGCAAATTGTCACTTGGTGCTTTTCGTTTCCGTGTAGGTCATTTTGATGAAGTTGTATTAGGAGAAAATCTCCTCTTAAAGGTCTTTAGGGCTTAAGGGATTGATAGACGAGTCCATCGCATGCAACTAATAAGAAGAGAATTTCTTGCAAACTTCAATACTAGAACGACAAGAGTGGTAAAAGTAAATAATACATGCGAATCATTCCTTTAATCCGAGGATGTTGCTGACCCGTCTTCTTGTGGCATCAACTCGGTTTACAACTCCGATGTGCCCTCGCCACATGAAACGGGGGAGCCCCAGCGTGGTGCCCAGCGAGAGCGAAAGAAAGTACCCCAGGAGAGATCCTACGACCCTATCGGATTTGGGGAACTCAATCACAAGGAATAAACAGTAGGCAACGCTGAGAAAAGTCAGGAGTTGTAAACGATGCCAGTGTGGGGCCATAGCGGAAGAGCGGCGACCCTGATTGAGGCGACAGAGACGAAAAAAGCCATGCCGTTGAGACATGCGAACGAATACAGATCTGAGCCACTCATTATAATGTTTCCGGCTTGATGTGGCTTTTCAATAGCAAAGCCGCTGGAACTGGCAGTAATGACAGTGGAGGAATTGGCCGGGGAATTTGAAGAGGAATCCTGCCAGTATCCTCCAGGAGGACTGAGAAGGGCTTGGTAAGTGGCAGTCGCAATTAAGGTAGCCACTACAAGGATTACGTTGCGAGTCACTTCATCTTCGATGCCCCAAGAATTTGAGTACTTTTCAAAGGCAGTTAAATCCCTGCTAAAAAACTGTGATAGAGAGAGGCTAGAAGTAGATCTTGGGCATAACCTCTTCGCAACATTTTCATCAAAATGAACATTCACTTGGAAGATGTCCAGAGCTGTCCTATTCTGGAAGTTCTTCGCATTTGCATTCGTATACCCAATCAATAAATTGATGATCTGGAAGAAAAGAGAAGAAAATGAAATATGTATCACTTCAATTTCAATCACTGCTATGTTACAGGCTTTACTATTGTGCACAAAGTGAACCCATGCCATATAAGTTTGAATGATGCAAGTGATGCAACGATCAATGAGCAAAGGGAAAAGTTTACTAAATCTGACTTATCAAATTCAATTCTTTCAACCAATGTAATGAAGTCCTGAATCTTTTTAAAAAGTGTGATCTAGTCCTTTCACCCGAAATTATTTACATGGTAGCTGGGAATATCACATATGCCTTATAACATAAGCGAATCTACAAAAGTGATAACCCTAATAACTATGATCTTTTGTAAAAGTATAGGCCTTAATTACGCCAACGGAAATGCTTAGGATTCAATCACATTTTGTATATTAGTTCTCTTGCTATCAAGAGAAAGACTTCCTAAGACAGGTATATATACTTATATCCTTGATGCATAAGATTCAACTAATCAGGGAAAGTGATTATTTTATGGTTGTGTCGAATTGTCCTTGTTAGCTTCCATTTCACCAGCTTTTATCTCGTACAATATTTTCAAATTGCCTGATTTTGAAAGAAGGAAAGAGATTTTGCTAATCTATAGGAAAAATGAAATAATAGAAATTATTGTTGTGTTAGGTAGGAGTAATTATGATGTAAAGAGTTCGAAGGGAATTATTGATCCAAAATCATCTAACTTAAAAAGATTTAGAGCTCGCTAAAAACTGAGTTTTATAGCGGTTCAAAGGGAAACAATATTGATCATAACTTTTCTCTCCACTTACTACTGTAAACCAGGTGATCTCTCTATATCGCTCCTTTTCTTTCCTTCCCTTTTCTCTATAACCTCCAACCAAAATATAGTTAGGCCAATTAAAATGAACACAAAGTGGAAGCATCACGAGCTTAAAATGGTTTTCCCACTTTTGAAGTGAAACTGTGGGCTTGTTTAATTGAAAAGTAAGCACTAGTGTTGATAATCTTAGGCGGTGAAAATAGAAATGAAAAATTTTTCGTTGATAATTAAGATTACAACACTGAATATGATTAATTTCTTTCCAAATATGAAACTATGATTACTATTGATAGGTTTTAACAATATAATAGGGAATATTCTGATTATTGTCCATTGTAAAGATTACTAGATTAGGTAGGTGTTTTGACTGAATTGAGTCTTATAAGTCAAACACCTATTAGGATTATCATACAAGTTTGATGTCGTCCACTGCTAAGTTTTTAATCTTGAATACTTAATTAATTTTTAAACATGCCCATATGTATATGATAAATTAAACGAAAACAATGAAAAAACAATCTACGTACTCATATAGTCACTATCTTAATGACTATTTGACTCTATTGTATATATAGAAGCACTACTTGTTGACCAAAATTTTACAACCCATCGGAATGACATAAAAGTGTACTATATGTGCGGATGGGCCTACCCTCCCCTGACCAAGTGCACGGGAAATTTGTCAGAGAGAGAATTGGAAGTGGAAGATTGTGGGAGGCAAGTGATATCCAATCCCTCCTAATTCCTTTTCTTCTCTCCATCAAAAGAAACAAAACAAGGTAGTCCCGTTCAAATCTCCTCATTCTGAATGTTTTCTAAAACCATGTACTTATTACCATTATGTTTGCTCCCGGATAAGATTGTGTTGAATTGAAGGATCGAATAATAAAATCATTAAAAACCACGAAACCGATAAACTATACCTTGGGCTGCCCTTCATATGCAGCAATATGTAAGACGGTGTTACCATCTTGATCTTTCTAGTCCAAGATTCGTGTCAAACAGACTCGCTTAAGCCATCCAAACAAAACCTTATGCTTCAGTATTGCCCCTCTTGATGGCAACATGAACCGCAATTTCACATTGGCTCGTCAAGTCTTTGATGGACGATTTGCAAGTAGATAGGAATTCGGTCAAGAGTTCTAGGAGCTCCACGTTCTCCTCCTCATTTTCTCCTTTTTCTACAGCTACAAAATGCAAAGGGGTGATCCCACCTCATCCTTGGACTCGGATCAACTTAGGATCAAGGGTCATCAATGTCCTTGCAGTGTCATAATGCTTATTCTTCAAAGCCAAGTGCATAGGACTATGACCTACTCGATTCAACTTTCGAGTGAACGACAGTTTCAAGATGGCTATCTCCATGGCCACTTTAGTTTTCCCCATTTCCGCGGCATTGTGTAGTGGAGTATTTGGGAAGGGGCTCTCGGATCCATGATCTAAGAGATTTTCATCCCGCTCAATTAATCTATATAGCTCATTAACATTATCAGCTGCTATTGCTTCTTGAAGGGTCATTGCTTGACGAGGGGAATGTAGGAGAAGAGGGGCTTTTCCCATTGATGATGGATGGAAGTAGGAGTGGCGAACTTGCAAAATCATATAATGGGGCGAGTCACTGTTTATGATTTATCCCGTAGAAACAATTCAATTGGTTGGGGGATCGTTCTCTTTAGAGAACTTGCATGTGAAGTTTCGCGATGCAGTGAGTGAAGTCGTAAAAAATAAATTAAATTAATCGAACAAATGTAATTAACCCTTAGCCAATAATTTGTGGTCCGAATTTTTATGTTTTGTTTATGTTAATGTCGGTGGGTGTAATATCCAAACGGCCTGAGCGGTTTCGATAAATCATAACTACACCCACCCGCTTCGCAAAGATGGTATCTACTTAAAACTATGTGAAGTATAAGAATTTCATCACTCGAATTCCGCTAACAGTGAACTCGATAATCTGATTAGAGCTTTTTTTTAAAAAAATAATTAAGTTATCAAGTGGCCAAAATAAAACTTTAACTCTTCAATTGAATAAACACCCAAACTTAAGCCCTTTTATACGCTTATCTCTATTGCCGTCAAGAAGATTAAATCAATAACTATAAACTTGTAAGTCATTAGTGGGTTCTTCATCACTTGTTCCTCTTTAATGTAATTGGTAATTGAGTTTTTCATAATCATAAATCAGTTACTATTACGAGCGAGTAATCGGACCAATGAACTAGCCTTATCAATTCCAAGCTAGTTCACATAGGACTTGTTTGATTTTCGGACAAAAAGTTTGGAAACTGGTTTTGATCAATTCGGTTCCCGATTCTATGCCCTGAACAGATTAATTTTACCGAAAAAGTGGCCTTGCAAGACAAAGTTGTAGATCAACCTGTTCACCCCTCATCCTAAGTTAATCCTTTTACTCTTTTATCAGATCTCTCTCGCTCTCTCATTTCTCCCTCTTTGTTACTCAATCTTCCTCTTCAGCAGCTCAATCTTGACTTCGTTGCGATTTGCCACACTCCTCTCCACTCCGAGGTACTCTCTACGTTGGTTTCGTTTTTCGATTTCTTCGTGGAATGGTTCCTGAGCTAAATTTCCTTTGCCATCGACGGGATAACCCCATGACTCCTTGTGAGGAGCACTAGTCTGGCGGGGTAAGGTGATCACTAAAGCTGAAGAACTCTTGCCACCGGAACACTAACTTTTCGAGAGAATGACTTATCGAGGAGGGAAAATAGGGATTTTCTTGGCTCTCGGTGCTCTCTCTTTAAAAAACACGGTACGATGCTTTGCCTGGCTTGCTAAGTTCCACTTCACCTTCGCGAGTGACGTGGTACGCTCACTTCACATAAAGTTTCCTCTTTTTCTCATAATGCCATAACAAAGCAAAGAGTTTGCTTTTCACAATAAAAAGACACCGAATTCCGATTTGCTCGCCCAACTCGTAACCCACAACGTTTAGAAACCAAAAAACAGAAAAGCAAAAGACGAGAGAGCAACGGTAAAAAAAGCCCTATTTTCACTCCTCAATAGTCGTTCAGACGAAAAGCCGGTGTTTAAGTGGCAAGAGTTCTTCAGCTTTAATGATTCGGGAACTCTGGAGAACTGCATAATTTTTTAGAAAGAATAAAATTTAACCATAACACAAAATTAAATAACATAGCTACTAGCTAATTTTGGGGATGGATTATATATTTAAATATAAATATCTCGTCCAATGACTATTAAAACTTGACCTTTAGTTATAAAAGACCCATGATGGGAAAATGATAGTTAAAGGATGGATTTTAATGCTCAGCTGGAGAGACAAAGAGCGTAAGAACGAAAATTAACTGCATAAAAGCATCACCCGGTGAACTCTTTCATTGGGTTTGGAGCAGCCCAACATGTTCGGGAGTTGATTTGAAATATCTCGATGATTGTTCATCAAGAATATCTAATAGGAAGGAGTCCTATTATGGTAGGACGCAGAAAAGGAAGAAATCTATATAAGGAGTCTTATTTAGAAAAAATACCGAGATGGAACCAATTATGGTGTTTGCCAAATTAGATAAATTCTAATCAATCGAAGACATTTCTAATTGGTAGGTGATTGTCAATCAATTAAGGAGGATTCCTAATTTGGGGGTACGTTTACCACTAAAAATAGAAGGACTTGGGTAGAGGTTTCTGTATGCACTTGAAAATACTCCGGAGAGATCACAAAAGTTTTCAACAATGTGTGTAAACACGTGAGATCTTAAGAGTTCATCAAGTGATGATGTGTTTTGTGATAGTTTTGAGGATCTATTGCGAGAGAAACACTGCTAGAGTGTTAATTGTAATCCTTTGATTATAGTAAAGCAGCTCCTAGATCAACATTCCGTGATTTTTTCCACATTGGATTTCCATGTAACAATTTTGGTATATCGTTCTCCTTGTCTTTTGTTTGCTGTGTTATTTATGTCTTTCTACAAAGAGAATATATGGCCGCATATTGCGCGATTTTGGCAGTTAGAATTCCATTGCTGTTGACACCTAAAGTTTGATTAATTGCATAGAAAATTAGAGATTAATTTTTAACTCCTAAACAAACATATTTTTCTTAAATTACATGGCATAAAGATATTAGGTGCATTTGCATTAATAGGGTTAGAATATATTTTTATTTTTTATTATTAAAAAATAGAAACTTCAACAAAAAAAGAAAAAAGAAGAAGAATCGGGCCGGTTTGACCCGGCCCACCCCACTTGAGCCCTCTCCCTTCCTTTCTTTCCTTGGCCCATTTCCCTTATTTTGTTTAATCTTGGCCCAGCCCATGGTCTTCTGAGCCCATACCTCATTTTCCCTCTCTATCCTTTCTTCTTCCACGCCTTTTCAAGAGGAAGGACAGGAGGAGCAGAAGTGGAAGGCGCGCTCGTACAAGAGAGAAGGACCCGAGGAACCAAGGAGAGGAACGAGGCAGCAGGCGCAGGCAGTTTCGAATTCGAAGGCACGTCTTGTTGTGTTTCGTTCGGTCTTTAGGTTCAGTTTTCATGAGCAATGAAGTCACCACATCTTTGCTCCTTTCGAGATTTATTGTGTCTTTTCAGCTGAACGTGATGAGTCGCCAGCGCGATGGTAGTCGTCGGAGGTGAAGAGCTTTTTCTAGTGGTAGTGTCCAGTGATGTTTGTCAACGGTGGGCGTTCGGTGTCTAAAAAATGTTTGGTGATGAAATATGTTATTCTTGGCTTAAAATGAGATGATGAAAGTGTGATTGTTGAATTTGTCTGATTTTGGAATTGATATGGGATGTCGAAGTTTCTGGGTTGATGAAAGGAGGCATTATGGCCGGGAGCTGTCAGCGTTGGGGACGGTCAGGTAGAGAGAATAATAAGGGTTTGGGCTTAACTCAATTCTAGTGTAGAAAGGCTTGAGCTGGTTTTGGGTTTTGCAGTAAGGGCTGGGTATATTTGGGCTTGTTCTCTGATGGGCTTGGTTCAATTAAGAAGGCTTGATAATGAGCCCACTTTTCTCCATGAGCCCAATTTCTATTGTTATAAATTTTTTGTTATAAAATATAACATTATTTCATTTATCACATTTGTGCATAGCAAGTGCATCATAACTAATTTTTATATAAATGATTGTCTTAGACCTTATCATTAACCGAAGTCCCCTGAACAAGCTTGATGGGTTTTCTTAACATAAAATATCCCATAGGGGCTCGAGGTTTAAACAACCAATTACATGGAAGGGCCTGATTACGATGTGCGATGGCTTTCCAGTTGGCCGATCAATTAGCTGCACAGTGACAATGGGCCACTTGAGCAAAGTGAAGTTGGTCCACACCCAAAACTTAAAGAGCTTGTGAATAGTCATAGTTTGAATGAGCAAGCGCAGATCATATCCTTGGCCTTATTTAAAGAATCCAAATATCTTTTCGAGATCTTAGTGTCCCAGCACAAGGAAGCAATGCGCTAGAGGCTAGGAATATTTACATTATATTACTAAGTATATTGTTGCAGTGTATAGCGTAGACTATTATTAATATGCCTAACATTACTTGTTAAGAAAATATTAAATGCAACACGTTTACGAAGAAAAAGTGCAATAATTAATAGAAAATTCACGTTGATCTAAATTTTGATATCGACAAGATCCCTGCTTTCTCCCAAGAAACTCACATGAAATGGAAACAATAACAATATATTCGAAATTAATTTCATTATACCAGAAAATCTAAAGAATCAATTGATGCATAGATCTTGAATTGCAAACAAAAAAGGTTGAAACCTCAATGACTCTAGCTGGTTAACATCTAAAGTTCTTTTAACGGGTGACTCCAAATCAAAAGCTCTGTCATTAAAAGAACCGAATGAAGCCAAAACATAAAATGTTGACTCAAAGCTCGGAACTTGCATTCAATTCTTGAGGTCAAAATGATATTAGCATCTTCCCCATGCTTGATTCTCAAGCAAGATTTAAGGTCTTCAGAGGAAATAATAGATGAGTCCATTACAAGAAATATAAATTGGATGGACACATGAAAAGAAATATCAAAGTAACTAATACTTGTGAAGTAATCTCAATCCTTCGATCCTTGAAAGCTGCAACGCATCTCCTTGTGGCATTGATCCGTCGTCGAACTCCTATGTGCTTTATCCTCATGTACAAGGGGAGACCTGGCATGGTGAGCAAACAGAACTCAACAAGTATTACTAGGTAAATTCCTGGCCCCGCATTAGTATACGGAATTTGGTAGAAAAGAAATTAAGGGGGCATTTGGCAACTTGCCAAATAGTGAAAATTTCTGTTCTTTTATTTCCAAAATCAGTTTGAGAACATAAATCTGTTTGTTAAAATTTTTGTGCCCTAGCACAAATTTGCAAAAAATTATTCCTAGAATCAGTTTTAAAACTTAATCAAGAAGCAAAAAAAAAAAAACTTATTGGTTCTGGAACAATTTTTTCATTTATGATTCTTCTTGGTTTTTTTCTTTCTTTTTTATTTGTTCTTCATCTTCTTCCTAGTTTGCCATCGGCATGCCGCCGGCCGGCTGCCAGCGATCGGCCAAGGCCAGTGAGGTCGATCGTCACCACCCCTGGCGACGGTGAGGTTGGCCTTGCCAGATCTGGGTGAAAGTCGAGCCTTGCTCGGCCAAGGCGAGGCCGACCTCGCTGTCACCACCATCGGCGACGGCAAGGTTGGCCTCGCCAAATTTGGGTGAGGTCGAGTCTCGCCCGGCCATGACGAGGCCGACCTCGCCGTCGCGATCAGCGAGGCTGGCAGTGAGGGCTATGACGCCTTTGTCGACCCTAGCCTATGGCCGATTGCTAGCACCGACGACCGGCCATGGCCAAGGAAAGGAAGGAAAAAAAAAAGGAAAACAAAGGAAAAAAAAGAAATAAATATTAAAAAATTCAAAATATTATTAAAATATGTTTAATAAAAAGAAGTTTTGTGTAGTTACCAAACACATTTTTGTTCTTTTTCTATTTTAAGAATACAAATTTTGGGCAGTTACCAAATGCCTTCAAATGTTTAGAAATTGTTATCTGGCACAAAATAAAAAATAATCATTTCTGAGTAGAATCAGTTCTTGGGCACAGAATCGTTGCCATGTGCACCCTAAGTAAGCAATGGAGAGAAGGGGTATAGGGATGTAAAACAAAGGATTGGCCTCTACAATAAAGTGATGGCCCAAATTGTGGCAATGGAGGCGAAAAAGGCCATGCTATTGCAGATCGTGTGCACATATAATCCCAAACCGCTCAGGATTATGTCTCCGGCATGATGTTGTTTTTCAAGAGCAATGCTGCTGGAATTGGCGATAACGACAGTGGAATTGTCCATGGTATTTGAAGAGGAATCGTGCCAATATCCTTCTGGAGGAGCGAGAGCAGCTTGGAAAGTGGCAGCTGCAATGAAGGTAGACACTATACAGATTACGTTGCGAGCAGATTCATCTTGGACTCTGAAAAAATTTGCACACTTCTCAAAGAAAGTTAGTTCCCTGCTGAAAAACTGTGATAGAGAGAGGGAAGGAGTAAATTGTACTGCTTGACATCCTTCACGGCGTAACCTATGTGCTAGATCTTGATCGCCACCCTAATTCACTTCGAAGATGTCTAGAGCCGTCTTACCCTGGAGGTTCTTCGCTTCTAGAGTCGTATACCCAATCAACAGCGTGATGATCTGAAAAAAACATATGGTTCCCTGCAATTTCCAATCATTGCTCTGTCACAAGATTTACTATTGTGCACGAAGTGAGCTCATGCCATATATCTATATGAGTTTGATGATGCTAGCGACAGAATAACCAATGTACAAAGGGAAAAGTTTATTTAACCGTATTTATTAAATGCAATCATTTCAACTAATATAATGAAGTCCTGAGTCTTTTCAAAATGTGCATTTTGGTCCTTTCATTTGAAATTATTTACGTGATAAGAAAGAATTGCCTATGTGAGTTGTAACATAGGTAAATCCACGGAAATGATGACCTGAATGACTATAATTTTTCATATAATGTCAACTGAAATGGTTTAGGATTTAATTACATTTTGTATTTATGGTTTTTTGCTACGAAGAGTAAGACGACTTTAGACAGGTATATGTATCGTCTATGGATAATATTCAATTGATCAAGGAGTAATTTTTCCGCGACAAAGTGATTATTTTATGGTCGTGTCGGATTAGCCTCATTAGCATCTATTTCACTAGCTTTTATCTCGTACAATATGCTGGGATGGACTGATTTCGAAAGAAGGAAAGAGATTTTGCTCATCAATAGGAAAAATGAAAGAATAGAAAAGTGTAAATTAAGTTATTGTTGTGTTGCAGGAGTGATTATGATGTAAAAAGTTGGAAGGAAATTTCCAACTTAGAAAGATTTAAAGCTCACTAAAAACTGAGTTTTATAGGGGTTGAGAGGGAAATAATTGTAATCATAACTTTTCTCTCCACTTAACTAAACTGTAATCAATGTGATCGCTCTATATCACTTTTTTTCTTTCCTTCCTTTTTCTCTATACCGTCCAACCAAAATATTGTTAGGCCAATTAAAATGAACACAAAATGGAAACATCACGAGCTTAACATAGTTCTCCCACTTTTCAAGTGAAAGTATGGGCTTTTTTTAATTGATTGTTTATTGAAAAGTAAGCGCTAGTGTTGACAATCTTAAGCAATGAAAATAGAAATAAAAATATTTTGTGTGTTTATTTAAAAATACATAACTGAATTTGATTAATGTCTTGCCAAAGATGGAATATGATTACTATTGATAGTTTTCAATAATAATTGAGAAGATTCTAATACTATCCATTATACTAATTACTAGATTAGGTAAATGTTTTGGCTAAATTTAGTGTTTTAAGTCGAAAACTAATTAGGATTATCATGCAAGTTTAATGTCATCCACTGCTAAATTTTTAATTTCGAGCACTTAATTTAATTTTCAAACATGCCAATATGTATATATTAGATTAAATGAAAACAATTAAAAACAATCTACATGCTCATATAATAACTACCGTAATATGAGTATTTGACTTTTCTTTATTATAAAAAAGTACTAATTGTTGTCCTAATTTTTACAACCCGTCTGAATGGCATAAAAAGTATATTATATGTTTCGATCGTGAGTGATTAGGAGAGAAATGAAATGATTAGAATAATCGCTAAGGAAACAAATGAAGATAAAATAATGGATCCACCTTGTAAAAACTGCATTCAGTACTTGGGTAGAGCCTAGCCTCCCGTGACCAAGTGCACGGGGAAATTGTCAAAAGGAGAATAGGAAGTATAAGATTGGTAGGGAAGGAGTGATATCCAGTCCCTCCTAATTCCTTTTCTTCTCTACAACAAAAGAAACCAAACATGGTGGTCCCGTTCAAATCTCCTCATTCTGAACGATTTATAAAACCATGTACTTATTACCATTATATATGTTCCCGCATAAGATTGCGTCAAATTGAAGGATTGAACAATAAAAGCACGAATAACTACGAAACCAATGAACTATACCTTGGGCTGCTCTCTAGATGCAACAATATGTAAGACGGTGCTACCATCTTGATCTTTCCAATTTAAGAATTTTGTTAGATGGACTCGCTTAAACCATCCAAACAAAACCTTGAATGCTTGGAGGTTATGGTTCTTGATAGCAACATGAACTGCTATCTCACATTGGCTCATCAAGTCTTCGATGGACGATTTGCAAGCAGATAGGAATTCAGCTAGGAGTTCCAGGAGCTCCACATTCTCTTGCCCATTGTTTCCTTTTTCCCCGGCTACAAAATGCAAGGGGGTGATCCCATCTCGTCCCCGGACTCACATCAACTTAGGGTCGAGGATCATCAGTGCCCTCACAATGTGATAAGGCTTCTTTTGCAAAGCCAAGTGTAGAGGGCTGATCCCCTCGATTCAGCTTTCGAGCGAACGACGACCTTAAGAGGGCTATCTCCACGGCCACTTTAGTTTTCCCCTTGTCCGCAGCGTCATGTAGTGGAGTATTTGGGAAGGGGCCCTCGGATCCATGATCCAAGAGATTTTCCTCTGGCTCAATTGACTACATAGCTCATTAACATCATCCGCTGCCATTGCTTCTTGAAGGGTCATTGTTCGAGGATGGAAATGTAGGAACAGAGGGGCTTTGCTTGATGATTATCGATGGAAGTAGGAGCGGCGAGCTTGCAAAATTATAAATAGTGGCGTAGTCAACGAGAATTGATTTAGGTGAGTCAACGTCTATGATATTTTGTGGTCTGAAGTTGTGTGGAGTAGCAGCTGAGGCTGTCCCGACAAATCATAGCTACCCCCGACCTGGTACGGAATGATGGTAACCACACAAAACCGTGTCGAGTATTGAGAATTTCATTGATTAAATTCCATTTACGGCAATCTCGACATCTGATTAGAGCTTTTTTTAGAATTTTAAGTCGTCAAGTGGTCAAAACAGAATCTTAAACCCTCAATTGACCAACTGTTCAAACCTTTTAAGTCCTGTTTCGATACTTATCCCCACGATTGTCAAGAAGATTTAAATCGATATGCATAAACTAGCGGGTCATCGGTGGGTTCTTTCATCACTTGTTCCTCTTTAATGTAGTTGGCAATTGAGTTTCCCTGATAAAAAAAAAATCAGACCGCAGGTATAATAGTTTCCCTGGCTTTTGATCTCAAAGCTTTCAACCCAAAAGACCCATGACAGGAAAATGACAGTGAAAGGATGGATTTGTATGTTCAGCTGGAGAGACAGAGAGAGCGTCAAAGAACAAATGGAGATGACTTTGAACGAGATGCTCGTGGCGCCAACTTCACTGGCTCAGAACGACGGTCGATGGTTCTATAATTGGAGAGAGCTGAAAAGCAAAGGAGTGGTCCCCCATCCACATTTCCGCGTCGAAAGCCAACACCAACTACCCACTTACCAGTCACTAACGATTCGATTGAAAGACACATTTCATAGATATTCAAACTATTCGATTAAGCTCGCATGCTACTCAAACAAAGTCTCTTCAAGCTTGAGCTGAAGCGAGTAGATCGAGTACTTACTCGAACACCAAAGATCGAGCTAAGTTCAAGTCATCATTGATTCAATTTCGAGTAGTTTCATTCATTGGCATTCCTGCTTAGGATCTCTGTTCAATCTTATAAATTATGTTTTGAAATGTAACCTTCACTGTGATACACGGTAAGCGAATATTATCCGTTTTTGCGCAACCTTCCGAAAATTTGTAGATTTTCAATTATTGAAGTTGCTTCTATTTAAGAAGAAATTATTGCGATATCATTTAGAGCTCCGAAACACAGTTGATTTTTTCGTTTTGGTGACAACGCTAAAGCCTATCGAGATGGTTCTGCTCTTTGCCCAAATATAAATATAATTTAAGATGCACCGCCCCTCTCTCTCTCTCTCTCTCTCTCCTGTTCTCTCTAGATCTCTCCTCTCCTCTAGAAGCTGCAACTTGCCTAGAAGAAAAGTCAAACTTGGCAACAAGTTTGGCGCATACTAAATGTGGAGGCTTCCCACACCGACTCTTGCTCCCCACAAATAGGAGCCAGCGCTCCATGCGAAGGGCATAGTGTTGGTGAGCATGTGGTGTTGTGTAGGGTGCGGCGGGAGTTGCGAGTGGCGCGTGCGGAGAGTAATGAGTGCAGTGAGTACAGGATTGTGAGAAGTGGGCATTATAAAGCAACGGGTGTTGATGCGTGAGTGGTGTTATGCATTTGTTCTTGTAATAGTAAAAGTTAGAGCGCGCTTGTTTCAAGGAAAGTTTTTTAAGGAAATCATTTTTTCAGATTTTCACTCATTTGATTTGTCAAAAATAATTAGTCAACCGAAAATACTTTTTGATCAAGGAAAATATTCATATATAAAATTAGAAAAGTGAATTACCTAATCTAAGAAAGTGAAAATACTTTCCAAAATTATTTTCCTTTATTTTATTAATATTTTATTCTTTTCTTTCTTTCTTTTTCTTTTGTTTCTTGTTTTTTATTTTTATTTTTATTTTTAAAAATAAAAATATTCACAAATTCGAATTTTTTTTTTGCCTAAGATAAAATCATGGAATTGAAATCATTTCCCAAATGAGATTCAAACGCCTGAAAATATTTTCGATCACATATCACCAAATAAATGAAAACTAAATATTTTCCCGAAAAATGATTTTTCGAAAAACATTTTTCAAAAACGTTACATTTTCCGTGAAATAAATGCACCCTTAGTGTTTATTGTAGTTGGTAACCACTTGGTTCTCAACAGGTAGGGTCACAACCAAGTTAGTCGGGGATCGTGAATCGAGCGATCGAGATCGTGGTACGCAAAGACAATGATTGGAGGCCAGTATACATGAGCAGGCAGTCAGGGATCGGAGTACGCTGAAATTTTGCTAGTGCACAGTCGAAGACTATTATCAATTGGTTTGGGTTCAAGCTTACTTGTAGTGTCGGGCATTATATCGAAGTCAGATGGCAGATATTTCGAGTTCGGAGAACAGTGTCGCATAGCTCATCAACTCCAATTATAATAATTGGAGCACCTGCATGCAATTTTACTTGTTGGTCAAGACTCGTGGGATATCGTTGGTGGCAGCAACACCACACCACCCACAGACGACGGCGAGTTAAGAAAATGGAATATCAAAGTGGTTAAGGCTTTTTATGTTCTTGCTGTAACTATTGAAGATTAATTATTACATCATGTCAAGAGCGCGAAAACCTCGAAGGAGGCGCAGGATAACTTGGCAGCACTATTCATGAGGACGAACGAATACAAGTTGCAAAGGCTGTGGAGCAAGCTAATGTTGGTATCGCAACAAAAAATGACAGTGAGTATATTCTTCAATTTGGTCAGAGTTGGCTCTTTTGCCCATTCATGGGTGACTGTAACAATATCATTATATTCCGGCTTTAACTTGTGAATGATAATTCCTCTCATCCTTATCTCAGAGGTGGCATTATGAGGATTGAACTTTGAAATTTCTTCACAAATAGATTTAACTTTGTAGAAGTATTGGCCAACCAAGAAGCCTTAGACAGACTAATGTCCAAGGTCTCGGTTAAGGAAAATGGAAGTGCCCTATTTAGTAATGAAAGAGGGTTCAAGGGTCAGAGAAGAAGTGTTGCAGACATTAATGATGGCAAACAAAGGGAAGTCAAGGAGAATGTCAAAAGCGACCAGAAGGGACATGCCCTCGGCTAGGGGGAGCTCGCAGAGATCGCGACAAAGATGACAATGGAGATAAGAGCAATAGAAGACATAACGGACGGTGTTACATCTGCGGCAAAGTAGGTCACTTTGCTAGAGGCTGTCGAGTCAAAAGAGTTGAAGGAAACATTGCAGTATCTAAGGAGATGGATAGCGAAGAGGAGTAGGATTTCCAAGCTTTCATTGCAGTGGAGGAACAAGAAGAGCTCACAACCTGCTTTACCATTGAGTTGGAAGATCAGACGACCTTCATCACGGTAAATGATAAATTGATCAATTATGATAGTGATTGGATAGTGAATTTGGGGTGCTCAAATCATATGACTGAAGATCAAGGCAAGCTATCAAACATGCCTGAGATCACCGGTGGATAAGTAGTTGTTACTGAAGACAACTCAAGGTTGCCAGTTACCCATGTCGGTCGAACAGTGGTAACACCCCAATTTAGTTCACATCAGATTGAATTGAAAAACGTATATCATGTGTCGGGAATGAAAAAAATCTATTGTCTATGTCATAACTCACAGACTCTGGTAATTATGTGGTGTTCAGTCCAAGAGATGCTAAGATGTACTGCAGTTTGAAACCTACTGGTACACCAATCATGGAGGGTGTCGACTAGAGTTTGTCTACATGATGTCAAAACATATAGGATACCTGAACCAAACTCAAAAGAGTGATATGCCTGATTTATTATACGTGCAGCTCAGGCACATAAGCTACCATAAGTCAAAGGACATGATGAAGAAAGGCATGCTAAAGGGTGTTCCCCACTTGGAAGTTCAAGAAGATATAGTCTGTGTCGGGTGTCAATATGGGAAGGCACATTAGCTAACATATGAGGAGTCTACATTCAAAACTAAGATGCCTCTTGAGCTCACCCACTCAGATGTATTTAGACCGGTAAAACAACCATTAGTCAGAGGATCAAAGTAAATGATAATGTTCATCGATGACTTCTCTGGTTACATATGGGTCAACTTCATGAAAGAAAAATCTGAGGCATTAAACAAATTTAAGGAGTTTAAAGAAAAACTAGAGAATGAATTAGGCATAAAAATACTATACTTCAATACTGACAAATGGGGTGAATATACATCAAATGAGTTTACAAAGTATCCGCAAGAGTGCAAGATACGTTGACAATTTACCTTTCCGAACGTGCCACAGTAAAATGGAGTTGCTGAAAGAAGGAATTGGCATTTGGCAGACTTGTAGGAGCATGTTGCATGCGAAACACATTCCACCTAAATCTTGGGCCGAATGTATGAAAATAGCAGCGCACGTGATCAACATGCTACCTCAAGTAGGCTTTGGCTTTATGTCACCATATGAGAAGCTACGGAATCGAAAGCCCACGGTAAGTCATTTTATAGTATTTGGATATGTATACTATGCATTTGTGCCAAATCATCTATGTAGCAAGTTCGATAAGAAGGCAATTCACTGTATATTTGTGGGCTACGATGATCAAAGGGAAGGGTGGAAGGATTGTGATCTTACAACAGGGAGATGTTACACTTTCAGAAATGTGGTGTTCAACGAACTATCATCATGGTGGTCATCACAAGCTGTTGAACTACCAAATTCAAAACTAATCGAAGAATAGGTTCATGATGAGCTGGATAGGACCAACCGATTGAAGAAGAAAATGAACCGGTAGCAAGAAGAGAAGAAGTCGGAGCACAATCACCAGAAGAATCAAAAAGTTCGTGGCGAACTGGTGTATGTCTGAGAATGACATAAGACCTCCGACCAAGTCAGGTAGAAGAACCTGAAGAGAGGTATCTCAACTTAGGAGATCAAAAAGGCAAAGGAAACCAAATCCCAAATATGCAAATGCGGCGTTGACCAAAGATGTTGGAGTGATTGAGCCATCTACATAGGAGGAAGCCTCACATGGTGCGGAATGGAGGAGGGCCATGGAAGAAGAGATCCAAGAACTAGGAAGAACAAGACATGGGATTTGGTGCCAAGGCCAAAAGAGGTATGTCCTATATCTTGCAAATGGGTTTATAAACTTAAAAATCAATCAAATGGGTCAATAGAAAGATACAGGGCACGATTGGTTGCTCCAGAATTCTCTCAAAAGTATGGCTTAAATTATGATGAGACCTTTAGCCTGGTAGCAAAGGTTACTAAAGTTCGAGTCCTACTAGCACTTTTAGCAAACAAGTCATGGCTGTTATTGCAAATGGATGTGAAGATGCCTTCTTACATGGGGAACTAGATCAAGATATATACATAGAGTAGCTAGATGGCTTCAAAAGTAAGACTCATCCAAACTACGTTTGCAAGTTAAATATAGCTCTCTTTGGCTTAAAGCAAGCCCCAAGAGCATGGTATGGGAAAATTGCTGAATTCTTGGTGCAAAGTGGTTACTCAGTAACCCCAGCAGACTCGAGCTTGTTTGTGAATGCAAAATATGGAAATCTTGTGATGCAAAGTGGTTACTCAGTAGGCCTAGCAAACTCGAGATTGTTTGTGAATCCAAAAGACAGAAATCTTGTGATAGTATTGATCTACGTAGATGATCTAAACATCATTGGAGATGATGAATATAATATTCCCTTCTTTAATTAAGTTAGTTTAGGATATTCATTTGGTAGATACCGTAGGATCTGGTTGTTTTTTTTTTTAGGTTTGGCGAGGCTTTTTTTATATTCTCAGTATTTCCTTTTCTATTACTTTATTGAGTAGTAATTTCTAGAAAAGGAGTTTGCATATATTCGTTGTTGTGTTTTATCGGATCACGCAATTTGCCTCCTCCTAGAAATACAGAAAATCGAGTGATTTCTCTCTGCTAGTTTTGTGCGTGTACGTTTCGGGTGTTCGTGTTTGCGAGTTGTGACTTAGTGCTTTTTGTTTCCACTGCATCATTTTATGAAGTTGAATTAGTAAAAAGCTGCTGGAAGTCCCAACTTCAAGCAAGATTAAAGGTTTTTGGGGATTATGGATAAATAGATAAGTCCATTACATGCAACTAATCAAAGGAGTCTTATTTCTTGCAAACCTCAAGACAAGAAACATAGATAATATGCACAGGCGACAAGAATAGTTAAGTAGATAATACTCGCAATTTATTTCTGATCCTTCGATCCTAGGAAGTCACCACGCCTCCTTGTGGCATCGATGCGTTTTTTAACTAGGACGTGCATTCCATGCACGCACCAGGGGAGCAGCAACGCGGAGATCAGCGAGCAACCAAAAAATGCCAATAAGAGAATTGCTGTGACTTCATTCTGTTTTGGGAATTCGACCATAAGGGAAATAATATAGGCAAAGCTGAGAATGGACACAGAGAAGTAAACCATGAAGGGTTTGGACATTAATGAAATGCCGGTAGCCCAGATTGTGCCGATGGAGGTGAAAAAAGCTGTGCTGTTGAGGACCGTGAACAAATATAGCTTTGGGCCGTTCAGGATCATGTTTCCGGCTTGATGTGGTTTTCCATTAGCAATGCCGCTAGAATGGGTGGTAATGGCGGTGGAAATGACCGAGGGACTCGAAGAGGAATCCACCCAGTATCCTCCCGGAGGAGCGAGAGCAGCTTGGTAAGTGGCAGTTGCGATTAAGGTCGACACTAGAAGGATTATTTTGTGAGTGGATTTATCTTGGATTCCAAAAAAAGATGCGTGCTTCTCGAAGAAGGTTAGTTCCATGCTAAAAAACTTTGATAGAGAGAGGGTAGGAGTAAAAAGTCTTGCTAGATATCTTCGTCGACGTAACATCTTCACAACATCTTTATTGCCATAGGGATTCGCTTGGAAGATTTCCAGAGCTGTCTCATCCTGGAAGTTCTTTGCATTTACATTCGTATGCCCAATCAACAGCGTGATGATCTAGAAGAAATGCAAAGGAAACGAAATGAAGTATGTACCCATTTAATTACAATCACTACTCTGTTACTAGCTTTACTATTGTGCACAAAGTGAGCTCATGCCATATTAATATATATGATGCTAGTGATGCAACAGCGGATGTACAAGGGAAAAAGTTTACTAAACCTTATTTATCAAATGCAATCATTTCAACTAATGTTACGAAGTCCCGAATCTTTTCAAAAAGTGTGATTTAGTCCTTTCAACAAAATAATTTACGGGATAGCTAGGAATTGCCCCTGTGAGTTGTGACATAGGCACGTACACAGAAGTAACGATCATTTTTCATAAAAGTTTAGGATTTAACCATGTCAATTAAAAGGTTTAGAATTCAATTATGTTTGGCATATGAGTTTTTTTCGCTATGAAGAGCTTAGGCATTTATTCTTATATCCTTCATACATCAGATTCAACTGACCAAGGAGTGATTTCCCTGTCCACGAAGTGATTATTTATGGTTGTGTTGGATTGTCCTTGTTAGCTTCTCCCTCGTACAATATGTTTCGATAGACTGATTTCGAAAGAAGGAAAGCGATTTTGCTAATCAATAGGAAAAATAAAAGAATAGAAAAGAATGAATTAAGATAGGCTCATGCTATTTCCACCTCTAAAATAGCTTTAGACATATCGTAAACTTTAAATGGTTCAAAATAGCCCTCATTGGAACCTCATTGATGATATGATTGATGAAAGAGAGGAAAAATATAACTTTAATGTAGCTCAATCAATCTAATAATTTTCATCAACTTTTTCTAAATTGTTGTTTTTTCTTCTTTTTTTTTTGGTAAAGATTGTTGTTTTTTCTTCTTTTAATTCTAAATCGGAGAATTTTACATGTTCATTGATTTTTTATGATAATCATCTAAGGTTCGATGATTTAAAAAAAATTAAATAATCGCAAATATAATTCAAAAGAATATTAATAAAATATGTTATTTACTATGCTTCTCTACAGGTCATTCACAAATAACTCCTTCTTGTATGCAATTATTTAGTTCAAGTTATTTAGGGGAATTCTATGGTTAAATTTACGAACTCTTTATGATTACGATCTATATTTAAGATATTTTAGTCAACAAAGATAAAGAACAAGGTTCAAACTCATTACAAAAAATCATTTACAGAAATTAACTTGAGCACATTAGTAAGTAGAAGAGAAAAAAATGAAGTTTGCACAAAAACGAATGGAAAATAATATAAGGTGGTGGAGTAGATCGTCATTGTTTTGATTTAATATAGACAGTTTTATATTTTCATGACAATATGCTTTTTTTACATTTCCATAAATAGTAACTTTCATCCTTTCCATTTGTGATTTTGATTATTTAGTTTTCATCAGATTATTTTCATCGTTTCAATAAGTTAAGGGATGCTATAACCATTTAGAACGTAAAAATAGCACAAGCCATTAAGTTATCGTTGTGCTAGGTAGGAGGCAAGGCGATCTCTGTATCCCTCCTTTGTTTTCCTTCCTTAATTTCTCTAACTCCTCCAACCAAACATTGTTATGCCAATTAAAATGAATTCAAATTTAGTCTCCATTCGTTTCGTAAAAAATGTGACATTTTTGGAAAATATTTTTCACGAAACCATTTTCTAGGAAAATGACAATATTTTCCAATATTCGGTTGAAACTTGAATATGAACTAGAAAATATTTTCCACCGTTTGGAATCCATTGTGATTTTCTAGGGAAAATTACCAAAAAAATCGAATTTTTAACTATTTTTATTTTTTTATTCTTTTCTTTCTTTTTTCTTTTGCTTCTTCACGGTGACCGGCCACAGGCAAGCTTGAGCCTTCCCACAAACCGATGAGGCTTGAGCTTGCTAGATTCCTGCAAGGTCAAGCCTCACCCGAGGTCGCCAGAGCCTTACTAACGTTTGGCGACCTCGGGTGAGTTCAATTTCGCCGGCCTGTGGTGAGGCTCGAGCTTGCTTGTGATCGATCACTAGCTATCGCCATGGTTGGTGACCGGGCAATGAAGAAGCAAAAAAAAAAAGAAAATAAAAAAAATTAAAACATTTATTTAAAAATATAAAAAATAAATAAAAAATAAAAAAGGTAAAATGTGTTATTTGAAAGAAAGTGAGGTGAAAGAAAATATGAAAAAGCGGAAAATATTTTCCTCACTTTTAAAGGTTTTTTTTTCCATTAGTGGAAAGTGTTTTCTATGATTAGTTTATTTTCCAGGAAATGAGCCCCGGCAAATCCATAAAACATTTTGTTGAAAGTTATTTTTCGTGAAAAGAATGGAGCCTTAAAGCTTGATTGTTTCTCAATAGAAAATTTTCAAATGAAACTATAGGCTTATTCTGATAAAATTGAAAACTAAGTGCTAGTATTGATGATCTTAAGTGCTGGAAAGAGAAGTAAAAAATTGTTGGATAATAATTAAAAATACACCATTGAATATAATTAATTTGTCACCCAACACGGAACTGTGAGAGCATTTTTTGACAATATAATCGGGAATATTCTAATTATTATCCGTTATACTGATTACTATATCTAGTGAATGTTTTGACTCAATTGAGTCTTTTAAAATCAAATAATAAGTACGATTATATTATTACTATGTTAATATGAGTATATGAGTATACTCATATTATTACTATGTTAATATGAGTATATGACTTCTTTTTTATATAAAAAAACACTACTTGTTGACCTAAATTTTGATAACCCATGAGGGGTCAAACCTACTCACACGTGACCTTGTGCATGGGAAAGCTGTCAAAAAGAACATTAGAAATACAAGATTGGGAGGGAAGGGGTGATATCGATACCTCGCAATTCCTCTTCTTTTTTTCAACAGAAGAAACCAAATAAGTTGATCCGTTCAAATCTCCTCTCTCTGAATGTTTTTAAAAATATGTACTTTCATGTATCATTATCATAAAATTTGCTATTACGCTACGTTGAATTCAAGGACGGAACAATAAAAGAATGAATAACGCGAAATCGATGAACTATACCTCGGGCTGATTTTCGGACGCAGCAATATGTAAGACGTTATTACCATCTTGGTCTTTCCAGTCCAAGATTTCCGTCAAATAGGCTCGCTTAAGCCATCCAAACAAAACCTTGAATGCTTCGGTGTTGCGGTTCTTGACAGCAACATGAACTGCAGTCTCCCATTGGCTCGTCAAGTCTTCGATGGATGATCTGCAAGCGGATAGGAATTCAGCTAGGAGCTCCAGGAGCTCCTCGAGCTCCTGCTTATTGTCTCCTTTCTTTCCAGCGACCCAATGCAAAGGTGTGATCCCGCCTCGTCCTCGGACTCGGATCAACTGAGGGTCGAGGGTTGCTAGTCCCCTAGCAGTGTGGTAATGCTTCTTTTCCAAAGCCAAGTGCATGGGGCTATAACCCTTTCGATTCAGCTTTCGGGCGAGTGATGGCTTCAAGATGGCCATCTCCATGGCCACTTGAGTTTTCCCCTGGTCCGCGGCGTCGTGTAGTGGAGTATGTGGGAAGGGGTCTTCGGATCCACAATCTAAGAGATTTCCGTCTCCCTCTATTAACCTATATAGCTCATTAACATCATCATCTACTATTGCTCGCGGAAGGTCCATGGTTTGAGGAGGGAAATGTGGGAGCAGAGGGGCTTTGCTCATTGATGATCGATGTAAGTAGGAGTAGCGAGCTTGCAAAATCATAAATAGGGCCACGGTCAACGAAAACTTAATTATTGGAAGTCATTGTTTACGATTTATCCCGCAGGAGCGGTTGGTCTTTCTCAGTCAGAAAATTTTAATCATTACGTTTGGCAATGCGTGAGCCAAGTCACCACAATAATCAAACATTGAGGAAGAAGTGTAATCAATCTTAAGCCAATAATTTGTGGTCTGACAATTTTTTTTACCTTTTTAATATTGTTGGGTGTCATTCCTTTTTAACTACTTGAGGTTGCGTGGAGTGGGAGCTGAGGCTGTCTTGATAAATCACGACCACACCCACCTGGCACGCAAAATTGTAACCACTTAAATCGTGTGGAGTACGAGAATTTCATTGCTTGCATCGACGTTTGATTCAGCTTTTTAAACAAAATCTTACATCCTCAATTGATGAACTGCGGGCCTCAAGTCCAATTTCTACACTTATCTCTATTACCCTCCGTAAGATCAAATCAATATACATAAACTGGTGAGTTATTGGTGGGTTCTTCATCACATGCTCCTCATTAATGCAATTGGCAATTGAGTTTTTCCATAATGATAAATCAGACGGCTGCTATAATATTTTCGCTTGCTTTTAGCCCCAAAGCTTTTAACCCAAAAGTTTCAGGATTATTCTTGTGAATTGTAACTGCATATTATTTTAGGAAAAAATAAATAAATAAATAAATAATACCTGTAATGCAAAATTAGATAACATGGCTATTAGATAATTTTGGGGATGGGTTATATATTTAAATTTAAATATCTCGTCTCCTGTGGGAATTAAAGCTCGACCTTTAGTAATAAAAGACGCATCACAGGAAAATGATGGTGAAAGGATGGAGAGACAAAAAGAGAGCCGAAGAACGGAAATGAACTGCATAAAAACCTTACCTAGTGAAGTTGGCGGTTCGGGTTCAGTGTACGAAATGCTGGTGGCGCCAACTTCGGTGGCGCCGAGGGTGGAGCGAGTACACGAGATGATTGTGATGCATATAATAAAAGCCAACATCATTTCAGGGAGTCAAATCACATGCACCGTACACTTCAAGTAGCAGTAACACTTCCTCAAGGTGGACCTTGCGCTATCTGACCGGAGATGTCTGCTGGCCCTCACGTTGCCTACTTGAGCTTAACAAGAGTTGGAGAATCGTCATAGAAAAAAGAGAGAAATGTGATATTCTTTAGGTTACAAAATGAAGAATACAAGACCTCTGCATATCGGATGAGAATACAATTAGGCTTAAATATTATCGAAGTAAATTACAATTAACGTAATCCTAAATAGTAATAATCCTAATATAATCTACCATCCCCTCAAACTCATGGTGATTTGAGAGAAGTCAACTAGAATTTGGAGAAAAGATCCAAAAAAACAGCCCAAATGGATGTGTCTAGGTGAAAATATATAGTTTAGTCATCCAATGATGTGGAGACGAGATGGACAGTTCCATTATGCACATGATATCGAATGAAATGAAAAATTATGTCAATGTTGCGCTAATAGAAAATATTGTTATGTGCTATTTGGATAGCAGTACGGTTATCGTAATGAATGAATGTGCCGCCGCTATAATGACGCATTCCCATGTCTTCCCGTAGCCATCGTAACCACAATAACTCTCATATCGTATCGGCAAGAACTTCATATTGCTTCTGTACTAGAGTAAGAGTCAGTGGTCTGTTTCTTGTTACACTACGAGATAAGTGAGTTCCCCAAAAAGAAACATTAACCCATAGTAAGCTGTGTCATGTAGAATGAGTGACGAGATAAGTTAGTGGAGTGACGATCTTGAGGGTCATTAGGCCAATCAACATCATAATAAGCTGTGCCGACGTATAATGAGCAAAAAAGTGAAGGCCATGAAATAATGTCTCATTGACCTAATGAAGAATTTGAAAGACCACAGCAAATGAGTCCTATGGGGCATAGTCATGTATCGACCGACAATGTTAACAACATAAGCGATGCTAGGTTGAGTAAGAGTGAGAGATTTAAGACTGCCGACTAGCTGTCGATAAAGTGTAAGATTCGAAAGAGGAGTCTCATCTTTGGCATTAAATTTGGCATTGGTATCAATAGGGGTTGTAACCACCTTATTGTTTGTGAGTCCTCTTGAGAAAAAAGATCAATTGCATACTTGCTTTGAGAAAGATAATGACTAGAGGAATCTGAAGTAATCTCCAAGCCTAGAAAATAACTGAGTCGCCCAAGATCTTTCATTTGAAATTGTTTGCTAAGGCATTGCTGGAGTTTTGAAATGCTAGTATGATCATCTTTGGTAATAACCATGTTATCCACATATAAGAGAAGCACAATAGACCCATGAGATGTATGTCGAACAAAAAGAGTATGGTCATAGGAATTTGATGTAAAAGTCAAGATTTCCATTATGGAGCTCAACTTGGAATATCATGCTCGAGGAGCCTGTTTCAATTCATATAATGCTTGATGTAATCAACACACTTTATTAGAAGAATGAGTTTATCTTAGGGAAAGCACCATATAGACTTCCTCAGTGGGATCACAACTTAGGAATGCATTATTAACATCTATCTAGAACAGAGACCAGCGTTTATCTGCAAAACAACAATAAAAAGACTATGAACAAAAGTAAGGTGAGCAATAGGAGCAAAAGTTTGATTTGAAACTTTTTTTTTAAAGCGATAAATTGATAAATTTAGAGTTATGGTACCAAATTCCAAGAGGATTGTAGCGCACATTCTTTATCATATAACTCGACATTCTACAAACTCTGGTTGAGCTCTTTTTTTTTTCCAATGATTTGAGAATGATGTGGGGCACCTCAAGTTTGGATTTACGTCTTTTATTTGATGAATTTAGGATTTTGAAATTTGATATCTCTTTCATTAATAAAATTTAGGGCATTCATTTGGTGTAGAATATTTGAATTTACTATTTTTATTATTTTAATTTTTAAAATCTGTTAAGATATCTTATCTTTGATGGGAAGATATAATAAGATCTATGTTCTTTTAGTTTAGCTAGGGTTTTGTTATATTCTCAGTGTTTCTTTGCTTTAGATTTTTAGAAAAAGGGTTGCAACCGTGCTTATTTGTTGTGTTTTATCAGACCAGGCAATTTGCCACATTTTAGAAATACAGAAAATCAAGAGATTTCGCTCTGTGTCTTGCGCGTGTACACTTCGGGCGTTCATCTTTGTGAGCTGCGACTCGGTGCCTTTTGTGCATCGGTTTATAAAAGTTGGATTAGAAAAAGGCTATTAGAAATCCCGAATTCAAGCAAGATTAAAGGTCTTCAGAGGAAATAATAGATGAGTCCATTACAAGAAATATAAATTGGATGCACACATGAAAAGAGATATCAAAGTAAATAGTACTTGCGAAGTAATCTCAATCCTTCGATCCTCGAAAATTGTGACGCGTCTCCTTCTGGCATCAATCCGTAACTCCTAATGTGCTTTATCCTCATGTATCAGGGGAGACCCAACACGGCTAGCAAACAGAACTCAACAAGTACCACTAGGTCTAGGTAAATTCCTGCCGCCACATTCATTTCTGGAATTTGGATTAGAAAAGAAATAAAGTAAGCAGCGCAGAGAATGGGTATAGGGATGTAAAACAAAGGGTTGGCCTCTACGGTAAGAGTGGTGGCCCAGATTGTGGCAATCGAGGCGAAAAAAACCATGCTATTGCAGATCATGTACACGAATAGTCCCACACCGCTTAGGATAATGTCTCCGGCATGACGTGGCTTTTCAATAGCAATGCCGCGGAATTGGCAGTAATGACAGTGGAATTGGCCAGGGATTTGAAGAGGAATCCGGCCAGTATCCTCCCGGAGGAGAGAGAGCAGCTTGGTAAGTGGCAGCTGCAATTAAGGCAGACACTACAAGGATTATGTTGCGAGCGGCTTCATCTTGGACTCTGCAAAAATTTGCACACTTCTAAAAGGCAGTTAGTTCCCTGCTGAAAAAAAGAAAGAAATATTTGGACATGATATGTATCGTTAGGTCATTATATGGTTGTAAATTCATCTAGAATTTTACCTATGGAAGTTATTCTTCTATTGGTATTTATTTTGGGTTAGTAGATTTAAATGTCATAAATGCACGGTAATAACACTATAAACGTTTAAGTAATTCTTATTGTCTGTAAAATAATATACAATATAGGAAACTTCAAGTAAAATACAACACAGTTTCATTTATCAAATTCGTGCACAGCAGGGGCATAATAACTAAATTTTATCTAAATAAATGTCCTTGAGCTTATTTAAAAGCCCAAGAATCAAGATATGTTTTCGAGATGTTAGTGTCTATCACCACAAGGAAGCAATTAGTCAGAGGCTAGGAATATTTACATTATGCTACTTAAGTATGTCATTGTCGCGTGTAGCACAGACTAATGTTGGTGCTCCTAACATTATTTGTTAAGAAACTATTAAGTGCGATACGTTTTCGAAAGAGAAGTGCAAAATATTGACCTTACGTCTTTCGTTTGATAAACTTAGGATTTTTGAAACTGTTATTTTCTTCTTTAATTAAGTCAGTTTAGAGTATTCATTCAGTAAAGAATATTTGAATTAGTTCTTTATATTATATCAAACTTTTAAAATTTGCCAAGGTATCTTATCTTTGACCGGAATTTTTTTTTTATAAGATTTAGCTAGGCTTTTGTTATATTCTCACCATTTCTTTTGGTTACTTTAACTAATAATTGGGGTTGCAATGGTATATGTTTGTTAGGTTTTGTCGAAATACGCAGCTTGCCTCTTTGCAGAAATTCAGAAAACCAAGAAATTTCTCTCTAGGCCCTTCCTGCGTGTAAGATTCGGGTGTCCGTGTGAAGGAGTTGCGACTCATTCTTTTCGTCTCTACTGCGTCGGTTGACATTAGAACGTGGAAGATTAGGGGAACATGATGTTTGGTGACAACGAAAAAAACTGCCTCATCGACAAAGATCTGGTGCCAAGGGCTTTGACGGGGCGGATCTCAACAGAAGCTGGAACAGCAATTCGGCGTGATACAGCTGACCATGGATGCGATTGCAGATGGACTTGGGGGTGTTTGGTCAGCTTTGAGAAGGGGTTTTGAGCATTTAAAGCCCCTTGGGAAAAATATGAGGTGTTTGGTTCAACTTTTGGGACTCTATTCACCAAATGCTAGCATTTGAAATACTGAGAGCCCAAAGCTGGTAGGAACCTGTTTTGGGCTTTTGGCATTCTCGAAATTCTACAGTAGCGATTTAATGACTTTTTTCTTTTTACTTTTCAATATTGTCCTCACTTAGAATCATGTGTTCCATTTTTGCCCTAAAAAAATACTGTTTATCTTCTTCTTCAAGCTATCTTCGCCGAAGCTACCGCGGGTTGAGTGACCCAGATATGGCTGATGACGGTCGTGCGACCTCGCATCGCGCATCCTTTGCTCGCCTAGGCGATGGCCGTCCTTGGCAATCATAAGCGACGGCCGCTTGAGGTTGCGCGACCGCCTAGGCACCGTCGCCTAGGGTTGCGCAACCCCAGGCAATGACGGCCTAGGTTGCGCAATCCAAGTGACTGCCACCTGGGTTGTGCGACCCTCGCCAGTGGTTGTTTGACCTTAGGCGATGGCCACTGGTGCCAAATTTGGCTCACTGGCGGTCGTCCGACCTTAGGCAATGGCCGCTGGTGCCAGATCTGGCTCGCCGGCAGCTGTAGATCTTCGCCGGCTCCTACGAAGGGTAGGGTAACCTCTTTTTTACAATAAAAAAGAAAATTTTCAAAGCCCTTTGGAAAAAAAATTTGCTAAATATTACTTGAGCCAAAGTAGCTTCACAAAAATTTTTTTACCAAACGTCATTTATATTTCCTCAAGGATCTTTTAATCTAAAGGTATTTGCATTCCGCTCATTTGTAAAGTGGAACCAAATGGACCCTTGGTGTCCTAGGGCTGGAGAGAAACCTAGGTGGGGACAAAGAAATGGCTCTGAGGGCATATTGAGCCCACGGCCAACCATTCAATGAACCTATTTTGGTGGGCCAAAGTAATGGGACGTCCTGTTTATCCGAAAACTTCCGGTTTGAGCGAAAAGGATTTCGAGGAGTTTGAGGAGCGTAAACACTGGTCGCCACAGAAGGTGCGCAGGTGGTGGTCCCGATTATTATGACAGAGGAACGGTCGACATGGTGGAGCAAGTAATGGAGATTACTGTGAAGAATCGGGACCCTTACCATTGTCTCTGAGAGTTACATGAATTCGCTGCAAGATACCCTGTTTTCATTGATATTTGAATCTAAAAGATTTTGTCATAGATGTAAATCATCTTTTCTGTTGCATGTGCATATCCAAATATCGACGAGAAAATTTCTTTGTAATAACTTGGTCTGATGAAGGCGGCAAGTGATAGCCCAACCTGAGAGTACCGGAGGACCCATAAATTTCTAGGATGGCAAAGGAGGTAAAATGAATCAAATCACACACTTCTATATGTAACTCAAAAGATGCGCATAATGGCAATGTTCAGTATTGGCGTCATGAGAAAACGTCTATCTATATGGCATAGAATAAAATCATGAGGCTTGGTATGGGATGATTTCACACAATAACTGGAGAGTTAATTTAGGAGTGTCACATTCTTAGCTTGAGGATTGAAGGGAGATGCTTGCTTTTGGCGGCACTAAATGCAGGTTGAGCGGAAAAGAGCAAGTAAAGGGCCAATTAGAATGTGGCATAAAATGTGAAATCTGTTAAGGTGTCAAATTTCATGGATTTGATGGTCTAGTCGATCTGCAAACAAAGCCAGTTTCATGTTATTCCCGACAACAATAGCCAAAAAAAGATCCGACACTTTTATAATACCCGTCGATAAGGTTGCTGTTGAGCCTCGAGCAGGAAGTCAGTTTTTAAATTTCCTTTTCAAGAACCAGAGGAATTTGAGCTTGAGGAAGAATCTCAGGGTTAGCTTTTTTTCCATGACGATGGAGAGATAGATTTGGGAGAAAAGTCCCTCTCCTGTTGATATGAATTTAGATACAGGTGAGATTCGGGTGGAGAAATTTTAAGCGCTTAAAAGTGGAAAGAATAACAGTAGATCCAAAATTGATTTCATTATATACCAGAAAATATGAAGAATCCAACTGATCGATCGATCTTGGAGTTTGGTTGGGATCTTTTCTTCAAGCAAGAAATTTGGGTTGATTTTGCAGGTATGGTTCCAAATTCCAAGAGTATTGCAGCACATACACTTAACTAGATAACCCGGCATTTTAAAAACTAGAGGTCATGCTATACTTTAAGAAACGGCAAATGATGTGGGACACCTTAAGTTTCGATTTACGTCTTTTATCTGATTAATTTTGGATATTGAAATTTAATATTTCCTTCTTTAATTAAGTTGGATTAAGTATCTAATATTTGAATTTATTGTTTTTATTATTTCAACTTTTTTAATAGGTCAAGATATCTTATCTTTCGTTGGAAGATACCATTGTTTTTCAAGGTTTAGCTATGCTTTTGTTAGATTCTCAGTGTTTCTTCTTCTGTTACTTTATTGAGAAGTAATTTCTAGAAAAATGGTTGCAACCGTGTTTATTGGTTGTGTTTTATTGGATTCAGAAATACAGAAAATTGAAAGATTTCCCTCTGTGCGATTTATGCAAGTACCCTTTGGGTGTTTGTGTCTGCGAGTTGCGACTCGGTGCTTTTCCTTTCAAAGTCGTTTTATGAAATTGAATAAGGAAAAAAGCTAATCAAAGTCCGACTTCAAGCAATATCAAAAGTCTCTTTAATAGATGAGTCCATTACACGCAAATAATAAAAAGGAGTCCATTTCTTGCAAACCTCAAGACTAGAAACATCAAATTACATGCACACGCGCCAAGAATAGTGAAAGTAAATCATACTGGCGAATTATTTCTCATCCTTCGATCCTAGGAAGATGCCGACGCGTCTCTTCATGACCTCCTCCGATTTAGAGCTCGGCGATGCTTTGTCTGCAAGTACATGGGGATCCCCACCGTAGCGATCAGCCAGGATAGATAAAATCCCAATAGCAAAGTTTGTCCGAGACAATTGGATTTCGGGAATTCGATTGTAAGGGAAAAAAAGTAGGCAAGGCTGAGCAAGGACACAGAGAAGTGAACCATCACACCGTCGGGCAATAGTGGGATAGCGATGGCCCAGATTGTGCCCATGGAAACCAAAAAAGTGATGCTGTTGAGGACTGTGAACACGTACAGACTCGAGCCGCCCAGGATAATGTTTCCGGCTTGATGTGGTTTTCCAATAGCAATGCCGCTGGAATTGGCTGTTATGACAGTTGAATTGGCTGGGAGGTTTGAAGAGTCATCCTGCCAGTATCCTCCCGGAGGACTGAGAGCGGCTTGGTAAGTGGTAGTCACAATTAAGGTAGACACTACAAGGATAATGTCGCGAGTGGCTTCATCTCAGATGACGAAAAAGCGTGCGCGCTTCTCTAAGACAGTTAGTTTTGAGCTAAAAAACTGTGATTGAGAGATGGTAGGGAAAAAATATCTATCTAGATGTCCTTGATGGCGTAACCACTTTGTAACATCTTGATCGTCATGATGGTTCTCTTGGAAGATTTCCAGAGCCGTCTTACCCTGGAAGTTCTTCGCATTTACATTCATAAAATCAATCAGCAGCTTGATGATATGGATGAAATGCAAAAAGAACAAAATGAAGATGCATTCCTTCAATTTTAGTCACTGCTCTGTCACAAGCTTTACTATTGTGCACATAGTAAGCTCAAGCCATGTAACTTCGATTGATGCTAGTGACGCAATGACTAATGTACAAAGGGAAAAGGTTTGCTAAACCTAATTCATCAAATGCAATCAATTCAGCCTATGTAATGAAATCTTGAATCTTTTCAAAAAGTGCGGTTTAGTCCTTTAACTCAGAATTATTTACGTGATACCTATGTGAGTGGTAGTATGAGCGAATTCCTAGAAGTGATGACCCTAATGACCATGATTTTTCATAGAAGTTTAGAACTTAACCATGTCAACTAAAAGGTTCAGGATTCAATTATATTTTGTATACAAGGTTTCTTGCTATGAAGAGAAGACTACCTTAGATAGGTAGTGATTACTCTATGGTTGTGTCAGATTGTCCTAGTTAGGTTATGTTTCGCTAGCTTCTATGCCATACAATATGTTCGGATGGACTAATTTCGAAAGGAGCAAAAGAGATTACGCTAATCAATAGGAAAAATGAAACAACATAAAAGAATGATTTGAGTTATTGTTGCGTCAGGTGGGAGTGATTATGATGGAAAGAGTTGGAAGGCAATTATTCATCCAAACCCACCAACTTAGAGAGATTTAGAGCTCACTAAAAAATGAGTTTTACAAGGGGTTCGATGGGAAATATCTTTAATCATAACTTTTCTCGCCACTAAATAAACTGTAAACAAGGTCATGTCTATGTCACTCCTTTGTTTTCCTTCCTTTTTCTCTATATCCTCCGATCAAAACATTGCTAGGCCTATTAAAATGAACTCAAATTAGAAGCATCACTCGCTTAAAATAGTCTTCTCACTAGCAGTTGTTTAATTGAAAATGGCCATGTTTAGACAAAATTGAAAAATAAAAACTAGTATTGATAATTTGAAGCGCTGAAAATAGAAATAAAAATTTGTATGACAATAACTGAAAAATACATCACTAAGATTAATTTCTTACCAAGAATGAAACTTCGATTTCTATTGATAGGCTTCTAACAATACAGCTGGGAAGATTCTAATTACAATCTATTGTATTGATTATTAGATTAAGTGAATGCTTTGACTGAATTGAGTCTTTTAAGTCAAAGGGAAATGGTGAGCTGACACTGTCTTAAGTCTTCCAAATGAAAGGTGGTCTCCCCACCTTTAATTCTACGCCTTGAATGATATGAATACATTTGTTTCTTAAAATAAAAACCAATGCTCTCTCAACATGTGATCTGGCTTGCACTGTTACTTAATAGTACCGTTAGGCTAGCAATGTTTTAAGCCAAATACTAATCCGGATTATCATACAAGTTTAATCTTATTCACAGCTAAATTTTTAATTTCCAACACTAATTGGATTTTCAAATAGGCCATATGTATTAAATCAAGCCAAAAAAATTGAAAATAATTTACATACTAGTACTATAACTGTCTTAATATGAGTAATTGACTTTTCTTAAAAAGCCAAAAAAAAAACAGACATTATTTGTTGATTTGATTTTCACAACCCATATGACTGGCATAAACAGCCTCTTGTGTGTTTGGATGGAGTGATTTGGAGAGAAATGAAATGTTTAGAGTAATCACCAAGGCAGCAAATGAAGATAAAACATTTGATCAACCTATAAAAATGTATCAAATATAAGGGTCGAGCCTACGCTCTAATGATCTTGTGGACAGGATATATTGGAATATTCTAACATATTAAGCATTTAGAGTAGTTGACAATGATTTTCCAAAATCTCACATGATATCAAAGCATGAGGTCTTAAGTTTAATTTTTTATAAACCCCTATTCGCCTCTCCAATTACATATTTACATGTTTTAGGCTTAAACCAAGTCCAACATATAAAAGAGGAGGAGTGTCAGAATATTCAATAATAATAATAATAATAATATTCAAATCTCACGGGAAAAATGTCAAAAAGACAACTGGAAGTAGCAGATTCAGAGGGAAGGAGTGATATCCAATCCCTCCTAATTCCTTTTCTTTTCTATAACAAAAGAAACCAAACAAGGTGGTCCCGTTCAAATCTCCTCATTCTGAATGTTTTCTAAAACCAAGAACTTATTGCCATACTATTTTTGTTCCTAGATAATATTGTGCCCTGAAGGATCAAACAATAAAACCACAAATAATCACGAAACCAATGAACTATACCTTGGGCTGCCCTTTGAATGCAGCAATATGTAAGATGGTGTTATCATCTTGGTCTTTCCAATTCAAGATAAGTGTCATATGGACTCGTGTAAGCCACCCAAACAAAACCTTGAATGCTTTGAGGTTGTGGTTCTTGGTGGCAACATGAACCGCTGTCTCGCATTGGCTCGTCAAGTCTTCAATGGACAATCTGCAAGCAGATAGGAATTTGGCCAAGAGCTCTAGCTCATCGTCTCCTTCTTCCCCGCAACATAATGCAAACGGGTGATCCCACATTGTCCTCAGACTCGAATCAACTGGGGGTCAAGGGTTATCAGTGCCCTCGTGGTGTGATAATGCTCATGTTGCAAAGCCAAGTGCATGGGGCTATAACCTTCCGGATCTAGCTTCCGAGTGAATGATGGTTTCAAGATGGCCACCTCCATGGCTACTTGGGTTTCCCCTCTAGCTGTGGCGACGTGTAGAGGAGTATTTGGGAAGGGGTCCTCAAATACACAATCCAAGAGTTTTTGGTCCTCCACAATTAACTTATGTAGCTTATCAACATCATCATTTTCGATTGCTTGTTGAAGCCGAGGGTCCATTGTTTGATGAGGGAATGAAGGAGCAGAGGGACTTTGCTCGTTGATGGTCGATGGAAGAAAGAGTAGCGAACTTACAACATTATAAATAGTGCCCTAGTCAACCCAAAAATAACAAGGCGAGTCATTGTTTATGATGTATCCCGTAGGAACAATTGAATCGGTTGGGGGATCTTTCTCTTTAGAGAACTTACATGCGAAGTTTCGCACCGTGTGAGCCAAATCAGCAAGTTAATCTAAATTAATCGAACAAGTCTAATTAATCCGTTGGGTGTCATTTCTCCGCAACTACGTGAAGTTATGGGGGGTAGCACCTGAGGCTGTCTCGATAATCGATAACTCCACCCAACAGTTCGCAAAGATGTTATCTCCTTGAAACGGGGTGAAGCATAAGAATGTCAATGTTTTAATTCCACTAACGGCGAACTCGATAATCTGATTAGAGCCTCTTTTAAAAAAAAATTAAGTCATCAAGGCCAAAAGAAAACTTCGACTCTTCAATTGACTAAACGCCCAAACTTAAGCGCTATTCTACACTTATCTCTATTACTATCGAGAAGAATAAACTAATATCTACAAACTGGGGAGTCATTAGTAGGTTCTTCATCACTTGTTCAGATTTAATGCAGTTGGCAATTTGAGTTTTATATAATCATAAATAAGCTGGATGCTATTAGGAGTGAGCAATCGGGCTGGTTTAATCTAGGAACTTGCTTGAACTGGCCTCATTGGCTGCAAGCCAGTTTGCACGAGAATCGGTTTGATTTCTGGATAAAAAGATTGGGAGCCAGTCTTGATCAATTTAGTTCCCGATTTTAACTGGTTGATTTTGCCAAAAACTGGCCTTGCAAGACGAAGTTCAAGGGTTGAACCGGTTTTCAACCGGGTCACTGCTAATCCCAAGTTAATCTTTTCAATCTTTTATTAGATGCCTGCTCTCTCTCTCTCTCTCTTCATTTCTCTCTATCAGGTACTCACTCTTCCTCTTCATCGGCTCGATCTTGACTTCGTTCGCGATTCTTCATTCTCCACTCCACTCTGAGGTACTCTCTACGTTGGTTACATTTTCGATTTCTTCGTGGAATAGTATCTAGGCTAAATTTCCTCTGCCATCTGCGGATAATCCCCTGACTCCGCGTGAGGAGCACTAGTGTAGTGGGTTAACGTCAAGATTTTACTGATCTAATGTCGATGCCGTACGCCGAACGGTGTTTTGGATTATAGCATTAAAGCTGAAGAACTCTTGCCGCTTTCACACTGACTTTTCGAGAGAATGACCTTTTGAGGAGCGAAAGAGGGGCTTTTCTTACGGCTCTGTGCTCTCTCTTTTCTTTTGCTTTTCTGTTTTTTTGTTTTTTAATGTGAGGAGGGTCACGGGTCACTGCTAATCCCAAGTTAATCTTTTTAATCTTTTATCAGATGCATGCTCTCTCTCTCTTCATTTTTCTCTATCAGGTACTCACTCTTCCTCTTCAGCGGCTCGATCTCGACTTCGTTCGTGATTTGCCATTCTCCTCTCCACTCTGAGGTACTTTCTACGTTGGTTAGGGAAAACTACCAAAAAAGTCCTAAACTTTTTGTATTAATGCCAATTTATTCCTAAACCTTTTTTTGGTGCCAATTCAGTCATAAATCTTTTACATTGATGCTAATTTAGTTCTAAACTTTTTTTTGGTACCAATTGAGTTCTAAACCTTTTGTATTGATGCCAATTCAGTCCTAAATCTTTTGTTTTTATGCAAATTCAATCATTCCGAACAATTTTGACAGGATTTTACTGACGTGGATGCCAATCGGCCAGTCACCAGCACTGACGTGGACAACTTTAATAATATTTTAATATTTTTTTGAATTTTTATTAATTTTTTTCTTCTTTTTCTTTTCTTTTTTTTTCTCTCCCCTCCCTCCAGCCGGTCGCTAGACCGGAGACCAGTCAGAGGCCAACGCTAGCGAGGCTCATCCACGCCGGCCACTAACGAGGCTCGCCCTCGCCGGCCACTAGAGAGGGCGACATCGCGCTGGGTGAGGCTCAAGCCCTCGTCGGAGGTCGCTGGCAAGGGCTCAAGCCTCACCGTGGTTGGGTGAGGCCTAACCTCGCCAAATTCGGCGAGGTCGAGCCTCGCCGGCGGCTGGGCGAGGCACGACCTTGCCAGATCTAGCGAGGTCGAGCCTCACCCAATCATGGCGAGGTTTGCCTTCGCCATAGTTGGCGAGGTTGAGCCTCACCGGCAGCTAGGCGAGGCCACCCTCGCCAGTGGCCGGCGTGGACGAGCCTCGCCGGCACTGGCCTATGGCCGGTAGCCGGTCTGGTGATCGGTTGGAGGGAGGGGAGAGAAAAAAAATAAAAGAAAAAAAAAATTCAAAAATATTAAAATATTATTAAAGTTGTCCACATCAATGTCGGTGACTGGCCGCCGATCGGTCAGCGTTCACGTCAGCAAAATCAAGTCAATATTGACTGGAATGACTGAATTGGCACAAAGACAAAAGATTTATGACTGAATTGATATAAATGCGAAAGGTTTATGACTCAATTGACACAAAAAAAAGGTTTATGACTAAATTGGCACAAATGCAAAAGGTTTAGAACTGAATTAGCATAAAAAAATTTAGAATTAAATTAATGTCAATGTAAAATGTTTAAGACTTTTTTTATACTTCTCTCACGTTGGTTACATTTTCGATTTCTTCGTGGAATGGTATCTGAGCTAAATTTCCTCTGCCTTCTGCGGGATAATCCCCTGACTCCGCGTGAGGAGCACTACTGTAGTGGGTTAACGTCAACACTTTACTGATTTAATGTCGATGCCAGAATATGCCTTCGGTTCTTCCCATCATTCAAAAAGTGGTTAAGGTGATGCACCTCTCTTCTCTCGGAAGAGTTTCCCTCTACCTATCGGGGTAGCCTCAAAAATGGAAACCCTAATTGCATAACCCCCAGCTCATCTCGCATGTGAAAGCTTCCTTCTTCCCTCGAAGCATATTTAGTCAAGGCAAAGCCTAAATGTTCCTCTCACACTTTCCTCTTCTGGCTCTTTCACTTTGAGTCAAGAAATTATTTTCGGCAACCCAAAGAGTCGAAATCCATATACCCACCCACTACTCATCATCTTGTTTACTCATAAAGATCCGAACACGCAAATCCATCCTTAAGAACTCCAGCTGTAGCTGGAACCCCTTGGTGAAGGCGGGAGACCCTAGTCTCGTCCAGTTCGGGGCTTCATAGCTGTGGCGGGTCTTGTACACTTCAATGGAGCCGGAAGATGACGAAAATCATAGGCTTGCCCTGCTCTGCAAACGATTAGGAAGATTGTGGTCAGATAAAGTTACTAAGAATGTGGAAGGTGTTCTGGCAGCAGCAAAAGGTAAAGATGGTAGACTGACGCTGATAGGGCAACTACTAAAAAAATCCAAAAATTAACTTTCAAGCTCTCCAAAACACAATAAGGAGGGCATGGAGAGTGGAAAGTGCAGTATTCACACCTTTAGAGCAGGGTATTTTTGCTATAACCTTTGATTCCCTAGCTGTGAGGAACAAAGTGATGGACCTTGGTCCTTGGTCTTTCATGAACAATATCTTGATCTTGAAACCATGGGAACCAAACACCTCTGCTTTAAGCTATAGATTTGATTCATGTGACTTCTGGGTACATATATCGGGGCTCCCTTTCGAGTGGCTTTCAGTGGAAGTTGTTCATGAGGTTGCTGGTAATATTGGCCAAGTACAAGAAGTTAGAATTGAAACAAGAGGAATGGTGTCTTATGGGAGGGTGCGAGTGACATTGGATCTTAACCTACCCCTACAGTCAGGCATGCTTGCTGATAATGAAGGAAAGAAAATTTGGCTGGATTTTACATATGAGAGGCTCCCTTATTTCTGTTTCTCTTGTGGAAAAATAGGGCATTATGCTTCAGACTGTGAGGAGCTGCCATTAAGTGTCGAGGATGTGACAATAGAGGAAGACAGACTTTTCGGCCCTTAGCTGAAGGCTGAAGTAAGCAACTACAGTCCGTTTCGAAAGCTATTTCACAGCAAAGACTTAGCACAACCGATGGAAGAGGAGAGAATCCTGAAAACATCAACCCACTCTGGACAAATAGTTATATATGGAGAGAGTAGCTCGACCCACATCCAGCAAATTTCTCAAAGAGAGGAGGATAATGCGCAAACTAAACTCTCTAGAAGGAGCAGTTCAGAAGATCAAAGTAAGCAACGGGCTAAATTTCCCGAGTTCTTGATTCGTGACCAAGGACTTCCCAAGGAACTGAACTCCATCATGGCACAAGCTTGCTCCAATATAAAGAAGCTAAGTGGCAAGAAAACTCCCGTGTGGAAGAAAACCAGAAGGTTTAGCCCATATGACACTCAAGGGGATAAACTGTTACTATTAGACGACGCTCAACTGCTGGAAACACCAATACGGGAAGTGGAAGGTACTGGAAGATGGGTTGTGGTGGCTAGCCCTAATAAGCCACCGGAGACATTATGAAAATCATAAGGTTGAACTGTCAGGGGTTGGGTACACCTCTGACGGTCCAGCATTTGAGAGCCCTAGTGGCTTAGGAAAGGCCCGAACTACTTTTTCTTATGGAAACAAAAAATCGAGAAGAAAGGATCCCAGGTGTACGGAGGATGTTGAAGTTTGATGAATGCTTTGTTGTCAACCCAAGGGGGACAAGGGGTGGCTTAGCAATTTTGTGGAATGCTCATGCGGCACTATCAATCTTACACGCTTCAAATGAAGTAATAGATATTGAATGTGAATAGGAGGTCTATAAAATGAAGATGAGAGTTACGTTTGTACATGCACCATCAACTTTCCAATAAAGAACCAAGACGTGGGATGAAATCTATAAAATTAGCTAGAGCAACAACTACCTTGGGTTTGCTTGGGAGATTTCAACGAAATAATGTACCATTGGGAGAAGGTGGGCAAACGATTGGCCGAGCACTACATACTACATACTTTTAGGGGGTTTCTACACAGCTGTGAACTAATGGACCTAGAAAGTAAGGGTTGTGCATATACCCGGTCCAACAATCATGAAGAAGATGAGCTGGTGAAGGAAAGACTAGATAGAGCAGTTAGCACCATGAGATGGAGATTACAGTTCCCTAAGGCAGAAGTGCATGCATTATTGGCTATTGGTTCGGATCACTGCCCGATCCTAGTAACTATCCATCTAGCCCGAAAGAGAACTAAGAAGAGTTTCAGCTTTAAAGCATACTGGTTAGAGGACGACGAATGCAGAGAGGTAATCAATAGGGCATGGTATTCTTCAGCGACAGCAAACGAGGGCCTCAGGATAAGGATGAGTAACGATGTTGTTGCCCTACAAAGATGGAGCAAGGGGAAGTTTACCAATGGGCAGGGGAAAATAAAGATCATAATGCAACAAATACAGTCCATCACAAGCCAGCCAACTGCAGGAAAGGAAAAAGAACAACTGCAAAAGTTGAGGAATGAGGTTCAAAGGCTATGGAGTCAGGAGGAAATGTATTGGGCAATGCGCTCGAGGATCAATTGGCTAAAGTGGGGGGACCAAAACACCAAGTTCTTTCACGCTTCAACCATACAAAGGAGACACATAAACAAAATTTCAATGCTAAAGGATAATACAGGGAACTGGACCCGTGACCAAGAGCAAATAAAGACGATGTCCTATGACTTCTTTAGGGATCTGTATACCTTAGCTAGCTAAAGACAATTCACCCCACTGCTTCAATATTGCTCATGTAGAGTTAAGGAGGAAACAAACAGTAGGCTGCTCGAGGAAGTTATACTAGAGGAAGTCAAGCAAGCTACCTTCCAGCTTGGTTCTTCAAAGGCCCCAGGTCCAGATGTTTGAATGGACAATTTTTCTAACATTACGAGGAAGATATAAAGTAGGAAGTAGTATAAGAGGTCAAGAACTTCTTTCTCACTGGCGTGCTTGATCCTCAGTTGAATAGAACACTCATTTCCTTAGTGCCAAAAGTGAAAAACCCAGAGAATTTGGAAGAGTTTAGACCCATTAGCTTGTGCAATTTCGTATATAAGATCATTTCAAAAGTACTAGCTAATAGATTGAAACCATGGCTCCCAGAGTTGATAGAAGTTGAACAGAGTGCCTTTATAGGAGGACAGCAAATTCAGGATAATATTCTTGTTGTCTAGGAAGTCTTGCACCAAATAAGAGTTCAGAAGCGCAAACGAAAATTTCAGGCGGTCTTAAAGTTAGACATGCAAAACGCTTACGATCGGATCAAATGGGACTTCTTAAAGGCTTGTATAATTACAATGGGGTTCAATGAAAATGGGTAAATTTGATAATGTAATGTGCTACAGCAACCGCACTGAGTGTTAAACTTAATGGGGAACCCTTGCCCTACTTCCAACCTACAAGAGGAATAAGGCAAGGTGACCCCTTATCCCCATACCTTTTCATCGTGGTTGCAAACTTCCTATCCATGATGATGAAAAAAGCTGTGCAAGACGGCACTTTAAAAGGGATACAGCTGAATAGAAATTGCCCCGTACTCTCTCACCTACTCTTTGCAAATGATTCAATATTCTTTCTAGATGGGAAGATACTAGAATGCCAGAATCTAGCGAGCATCATAAACCAGTACTGCTTTGCATCGGGACAAGCAGTCAATTTTAACAAGTCGGGTATTTTCTTCAGCAAGGATTGCCCTAGTGATCTAAGAAGGAACATGGATAAAGAACTAAGGGTCCCGGAGATTGAAAAAACAGGAAAGTACTTAGGAATCCCCTCTGATTGGGGAGCTTCCAAAAAGCAAATGTTTGCTTGGATCCTGGCAAGGGTAAATATGAAGCTCGAAGGGTGGAAAGAAAATACCATGTCTAAAGCAGGGAAAGAAATCTTGATAAAAACTGTTGTCCAAGCATTACCACAATATGCCATGTCAATCTTCAAGATCCCAGTTTCAGTATGTCGAGCAATCGAACAAAAACTAGTAACCTTCTGGTGAAAGAATCAAACTACAACAAAAGGAGTTCACTGGAGAAAAGCCGAAGTCCTAAAACAGAGAAAAGACAGGAGAGGCCTTGGATTTAGGGATTTAATAGCATTTAACAAGACAATGTTGGGAAAACAGGCTTGGATGCTAGCACAGAACCATAAAACTCTGTGTAGTCAGGTGCTGAAAGGTATCTACTACCCAACTAAGGGGGTGTTTGGTTGGGTTTTGTGAAGGAGCTTTCAGCCTCCAAAGCCCTTTAGGGGAAATATTTTGTGTTTGTTTTAGCATTTGGCCTAGCATTTGGCCAAATGCTAGCATTCCACGAATGCTACTGTTCAATATTTTATTATTATTATTATTTTTTGGGTTTGAAGCTTCTTCTTCTTCTTCTTCGGGCAAGAGCGGCCGGCGACGGAGAAAGGCCGGCGAGCCAGATCCGCCCCCGCCGGCGGTCGCCTGAGGCCAGGCGACCCTCGGCGGGGGTCGCACGGCCGCCTGGGGTCGCGCGACCCCAGGCGGCCGTCGCCTGAGGTCGTGCGACCTAGGCGGCCGTCGCTTGGGTCGCACGACCTCAGGCGACCGCCGCCTGGGGTCGCGCGACCTTGGGCGGCCGTCGCCTGGGGTCGCGCGACCTCGGGCGGCCGTCGCCTGGGTCGCGCGACCCAGGCGGCCGCTTGGGTCCCGGGACCCTCGCCGAGGGTCGCCCGGCCTCGGGCGACGGCTGCCGGCGGTCGCCCGACCTCAGGCGACGGCCGCCGGCGCCAGATCTGGCTCGCCGGCGGCCGGTCGGCGACAGATCTGGCTCGCGAGCGGCCGGCCGACGCCGGCTTCGGCGAAGGGTAAATTAGGTTTTTTCTTCCCAAAGTCCATTTGCAAAAAAAATTCACCAAACACTATATTTGGACCATAGTAGCTTTACAAAATATTTTTACCAAACACCATTTGCATTTCCCCAATGGGCTTTCACCCAAAGTATTTGCATTTCCCCAAATGCATTCCCCCAATGCCGAACCAAACAAGCCCTAAATGTTTCTGGAAGGCAGAGAGGGGATCCAGACCATCGTGGGGATGGCAAAGCATACTTATGGGAAGAACATTAATTGAAGATTCGGTATTGTGGTTGGTTGGGAATGGACAGAACATCAACATCAAGGAGGATAAGTGGCTAAGACGGGGAAGGATAGGGGGACTGGCAAATGCAGGGGATCCAACATTGGTTGCTGATCTGATAAATCAGGAAGACCACACATGGAAGGAACCAGTCCTGCGAAGGGTATTTGATGAAAAGGTAGTGCGAGAGATTCTCACGGTACAAATAAGACCGCAGATAAAAGAAGATAAGCTGATCTGGACTGGCACGAGGGAAGGGGAGTACTCTGTTAAGAGCTGCTACAACAACATTCGCAAGATCGAAAACATGGTAACACAGAACGCATCCTCCTCCTATCAACCCCCAACTAAGCTCTGGAATAGAATTTGGAAAATGAAAACTCCACACAAAATCAGAAATTTCATATGGAGTGTGTTAAAATGCTCTCCCGATGAAAGATAACCTGTACAGAAGGAAGATGGTACCTGATCCGACTTGCCCATACTACGAAACACATGTAGAGACGCTGGAACATCTATTTCTTCTCTGCAAATGGACAAGGGAAGTCTGGGAAGCGCCTGCTCTGAACATACAGAATTCCAAATATCTGATTTCCAAAATAGATGACTAGATGTTAAGACTCCTACCCAGAAACAACAAAGACTCACCTGAATTCGAGCTAGTTTCGATTATTCTCTGGGAAATATGGAAAGCAAGGAACAGCCTGGTATTCAGAAATCATCTCCTGAACCCAGAAGTAGAGATGGCCACGGTTCGGAACCGACCGGTTCCGGTTCGTGTCCAAGAAGGAACCGGAACATTTTTTTTTTCTTCAGTTGAATCGATCGGCATCGGTTCTCTTCAGTCGGGGCCGGTCGGCGGAGCCGGCAGCAGACGTCGCCGAGCTCAGGCGAGCCTCGCCGGCGTCGGGCGAGGCTCGCCCTCGCCTGGGCCAGCGATGGCGAGCCTTGCCGGACGCCGGCGAGGCTCGCCTGAGCCAGATCCAGGCGAGGGCGAGCCTCGCTGGCGTCGGGCGAGGCTCGCCTCGCTCGCCCAGGCGAGCGAGGCGAGCCTCGCCCGACGCTGGCGAGGCTCGCCCTCGCCTGGATCTGGCTCGGGCGAGCCTCGCCGGCGTCGGGCGAGGCTGGCCCTCGCTCGCCTGGGCAAGTGAGGACGAGCCTCGCCCGACGCCGGCGAGGCTCGCCTGAGCCAGATCCAGGCGAGGGCGAGCCTCGCCCTCGCCTAGGCGAGCGAGGGCGAGCCTCGCCCGACGCCGGCGAGGCTCGCCCGACGCTAGATCCAGGCGAGGGCCAGCCTCACCGGCGTCAGGCGAGGCTCGCCCTCGCCCGACGCCGGCGAGGGCAGCCTCGCCCGATGTCGGCGACCTCTGTCGGCCCTAGTGAGGGCCGGCGGAGGAAGAAAAAAAAAGGAAAAGACAAAACAGAAAAGAAAATAAAAAAAATTGAAAAATTATTGTTCCGGTGAGTGACGGTGACGAAACATTATTCAATATAAATTGTAATTAAAATGTAAATTGTAATTAAATTTAAGGACAAAAAGACAAGACATGGCTTGAACTTAATAAATTATCATTAAGCACGTTACAATTCGTTACAACGATCTAAAAAAAAAAAAGAGCACAATATATATGCTCTAAAATGATCCCAAAATCTAAACATTCCGTGCACAGGGATCAAAGGTCACATGTCGTCGGATTATACTTGGGTTTCCCTAAGCTCATGTGGGCGTACCCGATATGAGAAACAAGGGTTCCCAAAATATTTGCCAACTCCAATAGTTCTTTTACCCTCAATCGTCACTACCCGTTCCAGTACCGATAGCGGTAGTATCTCAATCGTTAAAAAATTCGGATTCAGCATTGCGATCTATCTCTTGTAGCCGGTATTGAGCCTTCGTCCAATCAGCAATACAAGCTTGCATCTCCACTGATTCTGCATCTAATCTTGAACGATGTTCATCCAAAATATTACCTCCGGCACTAAATGCTTGTTCGACCGCAACTGTGAAACAAGGGGTTGAAAAAATCTATTTTGCAATAAGAGAAAGGATTGGGTATCGGCTTGGTGCCTCTTCCACCAATCCAAAATTAAAAAATCCGTACCACCTTCGGATTCAGTAAATTCAAATGAAATGCTTAGATAACTCTCTAATTCAGAAATATTTCCTACTACTCCCTTTTGTTTTTTTTGTCTATGTAATAAAAGTTGGTACCCTCTACTAATTTTACATGTACTGTCATTTTGTATCTCCATAGATTGAGAAAATCCAATACCACCTAAATTATATTTAGTATAAAATTCATTATATAATTCTATTACTACGTTTTTAACATTACGTACTATAGTTGTAACATTTATCTCATCACAATGTAAACATTGATAATACACACGCAAAAAGTCATTTAAGCCATCCATTTTGCAACGCGGATAAAAAACACAAGCAACTAAATAAATAATGGAAATTTCCATATAATAATGTAGCCACTTCATTTTCATTGCAAGTATAGTATGTTGTAATTCAACATCATTTTCACATTCATCAAAAATTCCGACAATATTAGTACACTCTATTAAAAATAAATGTGTAGTAGGATAATAAACACCGGACAAAGTATAAGTTGCATCATTAAAAACCTTTAAAACATCTAAATTTTTTTGGCAAATATCCGACTCTTATGGGTATAAATTAATCTGGGGTACATTATTAGAAATGAATGCACATAATAAATCTTTATATGCTAAAGATTCAGCAAGCAAGTGGAAAGTAGAATTCCAACGAGTTGGAACATCTTTTGGAAATCTTTTTGGCTTTTACGATTTTCTCTACAAAATCTACCCCATTCTTTCATTTTTTGGGGATGTTTCAATAAAAATTGAATCGCCGTTTTTATTGGTTGAAGAAAAATATCGAGAGTTTTCAAACCATCTTATACACATAAATTTAAAACATGACAAGCACATCTAACGTGAAAAAATTTTCCGCCAAAAGCGGGTTTACAAATATTTTCTAACTCAGCAATTGAAGCGGTATTTGTTGCAGCATTATCAAAACCAATTGAAAAAATTTTGTTAAGCAAATAATATTCTTCTAAAATTTGCCTAATTATTCTATAAATATTATTTGCCGTATGATTATCATCGAAAACTCTAAATGCAATAACTCTTTTTTGAATACTCCACTCGTCATCTATCCAATGACATGTTATGCCCATGTAAGAATGATTTTGCCAAGGATCACTCCAAATATCACTACCTATATGCACGCATCCATTAAATTGCATAAAAAAATTTTGTAAATCTTTTTTTCCTTTTCTGTAAAGATCTTTAATTACTCGTTTAGTTGTATTTCTAGGAACACGTTTTGCTTGTGGAGCACATGCTTTTTGTACAAATTCATTAAAACCAAATCTTTCTCCAAAATTAAATGCTAAATGCTCAACGCAAATAAATTTGCCTAATTCTTCCTTATAAGTTTTGTCATTATAACAAAATAAAGGGGAAGTGTTAGGATTGACGTACCCGGAAATTTGTTGTTGCCCGATATCGATTCCCGTTTCAGTTGGATGTTTACTCCTAAGATGTCGTTTAAATGTTCCATATCCTTGTCCACCTGTATATTTATATATTTTCCCACAATATTTACAAATTATATCATACCTTTTTTCACCAATATCAAACCTTTCCATTTTCGTGAAATGATTCCAAATGTTAGATGTAAATTCTCGTTCCGCTTCCTTTGTTGTAGATACTTCGCCAGGAGGATGAAAACTTTCTTGAGTCGGGACGCGCTCCATATCGGGAAAAATGTTGATTTCATCATCTTGAAAATCTGCATATTCACGAGGATCAAAAGAATGATGGGATTCCGTCGCGATATTCTTACCTTTGCCAGATGGCACTCGACTTCCACTTGCCATTTTTCGAGTGGATTGAGAGAATTGAGCGGACTAATTAGGAGAATTAAGAAAGAATTGTGTGAATTGAGAAAATTGAGAGAATTTAAGAGAATTTCAAGTATTCAGAGAATTTGAGACTTGAGAGAATTGTGTGAGTATTGAGAGAATTTGTGAGAATTTATAGGAAAAAATTGAGAAGAAAATTAAAAAAACAGAAAAAAAGAGATAACCGTTGCAATTGCAACGGTTATCTCATTTTTTTTTTTGCCCGTTGGGGCTTATGCCCGTTGGGGGCAAAAGCCCGTTGGGGCTTTTGCCCGTTGGGAATGGGCCCGCGCAGCTGCGGCCCTGCGCCTGCGGGCCACTTTTTTTTTTTTCTTTCTGTTGCTGATGTCACGCCCCTCACTTCTCGGTGCGCCACATCCCTCGCAGAAGTCGATTTGTGTGCGACGTCCCAGGACGCGTCGCCGACCCAACACCCAACACAAAGATATACAGCACATGCGGAAGCAATTCAAACCACCCGTACATATATCAATACATGACCAAGGGTATTTCCCCAAAATCAACATTTGTACTAATACCGGAATTAATTTACAATATCCTAGTACAGCCCGTATACCAAAAATCAAAAGCAATTCAAGGCCACTACTAACAAAAGGGGATAAGTGGCTCGGGCTCAGGCACTACAACTAGCCGAGGGCTTCTCTCAAAAATGCATCAGGACACCTGTCATCCTCAAGGCCGGGGATCTGAAAATGTCGGTTTTACAACAACCGTGAGAATAAATCTCAGCGAGTAATTCCCTAAACCTAAACTAGGCTAACATGCACCTCCTGACAAGTACTAGACAGACAGCACACAAACTAAACAGTACATGACTCAGGCCCTCGGCCCGAATCTAGAAATCACATGACCCTGCAGGTTAGGCGTACTAGGAATAATAACAAACACGCAACAGAACTTGATCACAGTGTATGTACACGCATTCCCATGTCACAACGCACGTTATGCATATGCCAGTGCTCGCACTCATGCTCATGCCTCATCAATGCATTACCGCATACTTGCACACTAGCACTCAGCCATTTCTCAATTTCTCCTCCGACCCGCGGTAAACTCATCAGGTCCGACCCGCGTAACACGCATCAGGTCTATTTCTTTAATCACAACACTTCGTGGCCCGCGTTAAAACGCCTCAACTGGCCCAGTGTCTCTAGCCCGCGTCAAAACGCATCAGGCGCAACACCGATCTCCTTACGAACCAGAGCCCGCGTAAAACGCATCAGGTTGGTCGTCTTCCGGGCGTACCGGGCATCGTCCCGCGTAACACGCATCAGGACGGCATTCACTACCCCGCGTAACACGCATCAGGGTTTATTGTGATCACACATTCACAAACCTCAATTTTATCTGAACCCCGCGTTAGACGCATCAGGGCAATTTAGGTAATCACAATGCACATGTCACTCGGGCATACTCGTATATGCATATGTCGTGCCAATGTTCATGATACACATTCGTGACTGCAATAACCACACTTGGGCACTCATAAATTTCACAATGGCATTTAGTTCAATGAATCACGAACCCAAGTAAATCAAATCACCCCACACAGTCATGGCACAATTTCGACACATAAATTATGCATATAAAACACCCAATTGGATCAACATGAAATTTATGCACCCGAAGCCCGCCAAGCTAATCTATTCTTGGTCTCACTGGATATGCAACTAGGCACCATCAAATTAATCAGAATTGAGGCTCAATTGGCCAATCAATTTCAACCAATCTCGGTATTCACACGCCTAGTCCTCAAATTAATCGCGTCGCGCCCAAATTTAATCCCGCCATGGGTGACCATCAAACCGTAATTTCTGGGCCAATAATTATCGCAAAAATATTCTATTATACTCCCCAAATATCAGTCTAATTGACCACCACCAAAAATTAATATACGGCTCGCAAATAATCCACAAATAAAACCCGAACTCGAGCCAAATTAATCCGAACTGACTAACCCATTTATCGCGCCTCTCGGGCCACTAATCCTCCATTAATTTATCAAACTAATCCATCAAATTGGCCACAATCAAAACCCCTGATTAATTCTACAATTTAACCCCTAAATAACCCTAATTAATCCCTAAACCGGTCTAGAAATGTAAATTATCCTAATTAGGGTTTAGGGTTGTACTCATCGGGTGTCCTACGCTTAAAACGGGCCGGACGAACCAAATCGGGCTCGGGTGAACAGTGACCGGCGTGAACAGTGTCTCCGGAACAGTGCCTCGCCGGAACAGTGCCTCGCTGGAACAGTGACCGGCCAGAATGAACAGTGGACCGAGAAGAACAATGACGGCGAGGGCGCGGGCTCGTGGGCGGCTCAGCGAGGCTGGGCGGCGGGCTGATCGGCCGGGGCGGCAACCGGCGAGCGGCGGCGACGGCTCCTCCGGCGAGGCCTTCCACGGCCGAACCAGGGAGAGAGGGGAGAGAGAGCTGGGGGAAAGTGAGGCTGAGGTGGGGTGGGTAAGGCCGTCGGGGACCGACCGGCGGTGGGCGGAGCGGCGGCGACGGCCGGGGCGGCTGGGGCGACGGCGGGCGCGGCGAGCTTGCTGTTCGCGTGCACCGGGAGAGGGAAGGAGCGGACGGGGCGGCGGCCAGCGCGGCGGAGGCCGGCGAGGCGACGGCGGCTGTCGGAACGGCCGAGGGGACGGCGGCGACGGCCAGGCACGGCCGGGGGCAGCGACGGGCGGCGAGCCGCGGCGGCGAGCTCGCGCCGCGCGTGCGCCTCGCTGCTGCGCGCGCGCCTCGCGGGCCGGCTGGCGACGGCAACGGTCGACGCGGCTAGGGCGACGGCGGCGACGGCGAGCGGCGGCGGTTCCGGCGGCGGCGGGCGGAGCTGGACGGGCGGCTGCGCAGTGGTCGGCGAACGGAGCAGAAGCAGAAGCAGGTCGGGAAGCAGCGAAGGAGGAAGGGGGAGGAGAGAAAAAGGAAAAGAAAAGAAAAGAGGAAAAGAAAGAGGAGAGAGAGAGTAGGTGGGGGAGGGGACATTACCGGATGGGACAGGGGGGCGCGCGGGAAGGGGATCCGAGGGAAGAGAGAGAGAGAGAGAGAGAGAGAGAAATTTTAAAACAAATTTGAACGAAATCAAATATTAAACACAAACCGGGGGTCCAATTTAAAAATCGAAAGTTGCTCACTAACCCCGAGTGAACCTCGCAACTAAAAAGGGACAAAGGCCAAGTTAACTGAACTAAAATTTTCCGAGGGAGGTCTACTAGTCCAAATTTGCACCTGGTCAAAACTCACAATTTTTCCACTATTCCTGATAATTTCAATACCGGCTACACTAATATCGACACCGTCCAATTTATTACGTCCTGAAACTCCCGAAAATCGACTGCCAAGTTCAGGGTCTAAATAACGACAAAAATTCGATCGAGTGCGATTCTAGCGAAATCTCTGGTTGAAAATAATAACCGAGAGTGATCAGTTCTCGGGCGAGATTTTACTATAAGCACACTGACAAATTATGCATTTTATAAACCCCAAAATTTGGATTAAAAATTCGGGATGTTACAGCTGATGCGGTGATGCCGGCAACATGCGGCCAACGGCCGCCATCGCCGGACTCGCTGGTATCGCCAGCATCGGGCGAGGCCGGCCTCGCCCGACGCCGGCGAGGTCGAGCCCTCGCCGGCCGAGCTGCGACTGCGCACTGCGCACTGCGCAAGTGCGCAGGCTGCCTTTTCTTTTTTTTTTTTTTTTTGGAACCGGCGGTTCCGGGTCGGTTCATAAATTTCGGGAACCGGAACCGGGCCCGTCGGGCATGAGCCGGTTTCGGTTCCGAACCGCGGAACCGGTCAACGGGCCGGTTCTGGGTTTGACCGGGCCGGTTCCGGTCTGGTTCCGGGCCAAAACCGGCCCGTGGCCATGTCTACCCAGAAGCGTTGATAGAGAGAGGACAACAAATGCTCAGGAACTTCAACAAATGGAACTACACCAACAGGAAAATTGAAGCCGAGATTTGTAATGAAAACGAAGCTTGGATCCCTCCACAAAGAAAAGCAATCAAAGTCAATATAGATGCTGCTTACCAACCTGGTTCATTAGAAGGATCGATCACCTGTGTGTGTCGCAACTCGTCTGGGATCTTGACAGATGGCTTCGCGAAGGATGTCCTCGTCTCCTCCGCCGAGCAAGATGAGTGTTTAGCTTTGACAGAAACCCTTCATTTTCTCTTGTCTCGGGCGGGTGATAGAATGACTCTGGAGTCAGATTGCTTTTCCTTAGTCAACAACGTGGAAGCTTCGCAGAAACTGCCGTGGGAACAGACGGCCCTCATCTGCGAAGCTCGTGAGCTGCTTCTTTCTTTCCCTAATATTAAGCTCCAATATTGTAATAGAAATAGAAATAGAGTGGCGGACTGGGTAGCGAAGGCTTATAGAAAAAAAAAAGCTCTCTCAACACTGGTTGACTAGTCCTCCGCAGACCCTCACTTAACTGCTTTGTTTTGAGACCCTTTTACAGGGTTTCTCTGACTTTGATTATTAATGAAAAGCCTTCAATTCTGACCAAAAAAAAAAAAAAGTCGATGCCGTACGCCGAGCGGTGTTTTGGATTATAGCATTAAAGTTGAAGAACTCTTGCCGCTTTCACACTGACTTTTCAAGAGAATGACCTTTTGAGGAGTGAAAGAGGGGCTTTTCTTACGGCTCTGTGCTCCCTCTTTTCTTTTGCTTTGCTGTTTTTTTTGTTTTTAATGTGAGGAGGGTCACGAGTAGGGCTGAGCAAATTGGACTTCGGTGTCTTTTTACCGTGAATAGTCAATACTGTGAGTAGTTAGAATGCGAGCCTGTGTGGTAGAGTTGGTGGCGGTTCTTGTCTAATTTGAAGTGGAATTCCCGTTTCCTTACGAGAAATTCAAATCTCTGATCTTCCATAGTGGAAACTATCTATATGCAAAACATACAATGCATCGTTATAAAGCTCTAGGACAGGACCCTGTGAACTATGCATAAAAAATGAATGTGCAATAAATTAAACGAACTATTGTAAATTTCCTAATCTAAAATGTTAAAAATAAATGCTAAGCAAAATGAGATGGATTTGATAATAGACTAATGTTAAAAATAAATGCAATCTAGATGCCACTCTTTTAATCTTTTTATTTTTTGCTCTTTTTTATATTATCACTCAATAGAATATAATCAAATACCGGCTAGCACGTGTCGCCTCCAGGGTTTACTCCCCGGCTATCGGCCGTGCGGGGGTTCCCTGGGTTATAAAAAAAAAAGAATATAATCAAATACCTATGAATAGGATAAAACTAATACGCTGAAACCTTAATAAAAAGGGTCCAATTTTGTTTGACAAAAGATCTCGGCAAAAGCCGATTTTTGAGGATTTGATCAAATAAAATACACAGTTCTATTGATCAAATTCATGCGTTGCGTGGGCATGACAACTTATTTTCATCTTAATGAATGTCCTTGACCTTATGTAAAAGCCCAAGAATTAAGATATGTTTTCGAGAAGTTGGTTTCTACCAGCACAAGGAAGCAATTAGCTAGACGCCAGGAATATTTTAGGAAACAATTAAGTATAGATTAATGTTAGTGTTCCTAACTTATTTGTTAAGAAACCATTAAGCGCAACAGATTTTCGGAAAAAAGTGCACTTGACCTTGCGTCTCATTTGATAAGTTTGAGGCTTTTAGAATTTAATAACTTCTTCTTTTATTAAGTCAGTTTGGAATATTCATTTAGTATATAATATATGAATTTATTGCTTCTAGAATTGTTACTTATAAAATTTGTTAAGGTATCTTATCTTTAATTGGAAGACATCTAGTTGTTTTTTTTTCTGGCTTAGCTAGGCTTTTAGCCTTTTATTATAGTCTCGCTATTTTTTTTGTTACTCTATTAAGCAGTAATTCCTAGGATTCGGTTGCAACCGTACCTGTTTGTCCAGGTTTTGTCAATACACGTGGTTCGCCTCTTTTCAGAAATATAGGGAAAAAAAATCTCTGGGCCCTATGCCGCTTTGGGCTTGCGTGTGCGCGAGTTGCGGTTCATGCTTTTCATCTCCACCGCTCAGTTGATACTAGAGCCTGGAAGATCATGGGAGCTTTATGTTTGGTAACAACAACAATGGCGAAACCTGCCTCGATGACAAAGATCGGGGGCCCAATCTTTGATGGCGAGCATCTCAACAGAACACGGAGCGGCAATTTCGATGGGATGCAGCTGACTATGGACACGATTGCAAACTGTTTTGGTGTCCTAGGGCTGGAGAGGAACATCCTGTTTATCCGGAGACTTGAGATTCAAGAGAAAAGGATTTCAAGGAGTTTGAGGAGCGCACTCAGTAGACCGGTCGCCACAGAAGGCCTGGAGGTGATGGTTGGGATTATTATTGCAGACGGACAATTGACATGGTGGAGTTTGTCATGGAGATTACTGCCCAGAATTGGGACCATTACCGGTGTTTCAGAGAGTTACATGAATTCCTGCAAGGTTCCCTGTTTTAATGGATATTTGAACCTGAAATTTTTTATTACAAAGGCAAATCACATTTTCCCTTGCATATACTTATCCAAATATGGACGATCAAATCTCTCCGATTGAAGGGAGATGCACTTTTTTGGTGGGATCAAGTGCAAGTTGAGCGGAAAAGCGCAGGTAAAGCGCTGATTAGAATGTGGCATACAGTGTGAAATCTTTTAAGGGAGCGATTTTGGTGGATTGATGTTCGAGCCGATGTGCAAACAAGCCAGTTTCATGTTATCCTAGATAAAAACAACCAAAAAAGGTTTGCCATTTTTATAATTTCCATCGATAAGGTTCCGCTTGAGCCTCAGGAGTTGAAGTTTTTTAATTTCCTTTTCAAGAAATGGGGGAAGATTTTCAGGGCTAGCATGTTTTCCAAAAGCCCCTCTCACATTGATATGAATTTAGAGCCGGTTAGTTTCGCGAAAAATGTGACATTTTTGAAAAATGCTTTCCACAAAGTCATTTTTCAAGAAAATGACAATTTTTTCTGGTGCAGTTGAAACTTGAAAATGAACTGGAAAATATTTTCCGCTATTCAGTATCCAATTTGATTTTCTAGTGAAAATTAAAAAAAAATTTAAAATTTTAATTATTTTTATTTTAAAATTATTTTTCTTTTTCGTTTTTTCTTCTTCCTTGGCTGGCTGCCGGCCATGGCACTGGCTGGCAACTAGCCACAGGCAAGCTCGAGCCTTGCCATAGGCCGACGACCAAGGCCAATGAGCTCGGGCCTCACCAGACGTTGGCGAGCCTCTAGTGACCTCGAGCCTTGCCCAACTTGTTGGATCCAACTGAGCTCAAGCTCGCCGGCCTTAGGCGACCTTTCTGGAATTTGGCGAGCTCGAGCCTTGCTAGCTTGTGGTTAGCAACCCGGTTTAAAAAAAAAAAGAAAGGAAAAAAACAGAAATAAAAATTTTAAAAATTAAAAACTCAACTTTAAAAAAAAAAGAGGAAAAATAAAAATAAAATGAAAATGTGTTATTAGAAAGTGGAAAACATTTTCCTCACTTTTGAATGTATTTTTTCCATTTGGTGTTAAATGTTTTCCATAGCAAGTTTTTTTTCCGTTAAACAAACCTTGGAAAAGCCTTAGATACAAAAGATATTAGTCGGAGAAATTTGGAGCTATAGAAAATGGAAACAATAATAATTGATCGAAAATTTATTTCCTTAGACCAACAAATTTAAAGAATCATTGATGGATCGATCTCGAAGTTTGGTTGTGATCTTTCTCTTAAAGCAAGAAATTTTGATCGATTATGCTGATATTGTAGCAGATATTAACCCTACATTTTAAAAACTCAAATGTTGAGCTTTTTCGCCAACACTGTAGCAGATTTTTAAGTTTGGATTTACGTTTTTTATGGGAGGGATTTAGGATTTTGAAATTTGATATTTTCCTCTTTAAATAAATTAGTTTAGGAATATACTCACATAGAGTATATTTGAATTTATTGTTGTTACTATTTTAACTTTTTAGATGCGTTAAAATAGGTTTAGCTTAGGCTTTTGTTACACATTTAGTATTTCTTTTTCTGTTACTTAATTAAATAGTAATTTCTAGAAAAGGGTTGCAACCGTGTGTGTTTTATCAGATCAAGCGGTTGGCCTCTTTCGGGAAATACAAAAAATTGAACGCTTCTGGCGTTCGTGTTTGCAACTTGCGGCGCGGTGATTTCGTTACTAGTCTGTTTTATAAAGTTGAATTTGGAGAAAATCTGTTCAAAGTCCCGACTTTAAGCAAGATCAGAGGTATTTTGGGATCGATGAATTAATAGATGAGTCCATTACATGCAAAAAAAAAAGAGTCTAGTTCTTCCAAACCTCAAGACTAGAAACATAGATAATATGCATACGCAACAAGAATAGTTAAAGTAAATAATACTTGTAAATCATAGCCGATACTGCGATCCTAGGTAGTTGCCAGCGTGTCTCCTTGGTATCGATTCGGTTTAGAACCCTGATGTGCTTCAACCACTTTAAGATGGGGACCAACACCACCGCGACTATCACGGACGCATAAAGAATTCTTAGGATATAATTTATGACAAGATTGCGTTGCGGGAATTCGACTGCAATGGATATAAAGTAAGCAAGGCAGAGAAGTAATATAGAGAAGTAAACCATGAAAGTGTGGGGCCATAGTGGATTAGCGATGACCCAAATTGTGCCAATGGAGGCAAAAAACGGTACTGTTGAGGATCACGAACGTATATAGGTCCCAGCCGCTCAGGATGATGTTTCCGGCTCGATCCGGTTCTTCAACAGCAATGCCGCTGGAATTGGCGGTAACAATAGTGGCATTGGGCGGGGGATTTGAAGAGTTATCCCCCCAGTATCCTCCCGGAGGACTGCGAACGGCTTGGTAAGTCATAGTCGCAATCAAGGTAGCCACTGTAAGGATTATATTACGACCGGATTCATCTCGGAGGCCTAACAATGATGCCCACTTCTGAAAGAAATTTAGTTTCATGCTAAAATATCCTGATACAGAGAGGGTGGGATGAAGACGTCCTTCTTCACGGTATAACCTCGTTGCTAGATCTTGATCACCATAATAATACAAGTGGAAGTAATCCAGAGCCGAATCACCTTCCTAGTTCCTCGCATTTACATTCGTAAACCGAATCAACAACCTGATGATCTGGAAGAGATGTAAAGGGAACAAAATGAAGTATGGTTCCCTTCATTTTTCCATCACTGCTTTGCACAAGCTCTACTATTGTGCACAAAGTGATCCCATGCGAGAAGTTTGAATGATGCTAGTGATGTAATGGCTGATGTACAAAGGGAACAAGTTTACGAAACCTTATTTATCAAATGCAACCATTTCAACCAATGTAAAGAAGTCCTGATTCTTTTCAAAAGAGCAATTTAATCTTTGCACCTGAAATTGTTTACGTGATAGCTTGGAATTGCCTATGTGAGTTGTAACATAGGCAAGTGATTACTTGAATGATTATGGTTTTAATAATGCTTAGGATTTAATCAGATCAACCGAAATGTTTAGGATTGATTGATTACATTTTGTATATGAGTTTTTTTTTTTTTGGTAGGAAGAGAAAGAATACCTGACAGGTGAATATGTATGTCCTTTACGCATAAAAATTTTAACTGATCAAGGAGTAAATTTCCCGTCCACAAAATGAGTTTTTTTTATGGTTGTGTCGGATTATTTTAGGTGCTGAAAGCAGAAATAGGATTTTCTGATAAAAAACTACATCTGTGAATGTGATTAATTTCTTACCAAACATGGAAAGCGATTATTATTGATATATAAGTGGGAAGATTCTAATTACTATCCATTATACTGATTACTAGGTTAAGTGAATGTTTTAACTGAATTGAGTCTTTTAAGTCAAATACTAATTAGAATTATCAACAAGTTTAACCTCATTTAGTGTCAAATTTTTAATGTCTAGCACTTAAACTGGATTTTCAAACAGTCCCTTATGTATCTCTTAAACTAAACAAAAACAAGAAAAAATAGTCTACATACTCATATTTCACTATCTTAATATGAGTATCTGACTTTAAAAAAAAAAAAGCACTACTTGTCGACCTAATTTTCACTAAGGGGTGAGCACCGGTGTCTACTCGAAACCGAACCAAATTGGCCCTACTCAACTGAATATGGTTCAGTTCCATTTGTCTCCAATTTGGTTCCCGGTTTCTACTGTACGGGTAGGTTTCCGGTTCTTGGTGATAGACTCATCCACCCATCCATCTACTAAGGAACAGACGGTTTAGGACTAGTTTTAGAAACCCAAACGGCATTGCTTTCTTATTTCTCATATCGCAGCCTAGGGGTGAGTGGTTCCCAATCCGGTCCGGTTCCAAGGTAGAACCGGGAATCGGACCGAGAGAACCGATTCCCAATTTTTGAAACCGTGGACCGGACCGGTTGGTTTTAGGACCGGGAACCGGACCGAACCAACAGTCTGGTCCGGTTCCGGTCCAATTCAATGGAACCGGTTACTTAGAGTTTGGGGTTTTTTTTTGTCAAACACTTAAGGTTTGGTTCACATTTTACTAATTTTTTTTAATGAATTTATGTCAATGAAGTTCACTTAGAGTTTAATTTACATTTTACTAATTTTTATCAATGAATTTATGATAATGAAGTTTACTTAGAATTTAGTTTACATTTTATTAGTTTTTTTAAAGAAAAAGTAATAAAAATATATATTAAATAGTCGGTCCGGTCCGGTCCGGTCCGGTTCCAAGGGAACCGGACTGCCCGGGAACCGGTTCCGCTTTTAGGAACAGGGAACCGGACCAAACTCGTCGGTTCGATCCGGTCCGGTCCGGTCCCGGTTTGGGCGGTCCAAGTTGCTCACCCCTATCGCAGCCTCTCTTCTCTCATCTCTCACTCTAGCTCTCTACTCTCTAGTCTTGAATAGACAATATAGCGCAACATCCTTTTAAAAATTATGAAGTAACATTTGAACAACATATTTTTGAAATACTCCAGTAAAGAATCAAATCGGTTGGTTCCCGCGTAGACATTGGAATCCAACCTGACCGATAGGGTCGGTTTCTCTACAGGGTAAGTTTTATCTTCCAAAATTCAGAAACAGTCCTAATAGGGTACATTCAACCTACCCACCCTGACTGATCACCCCTTGATTTTCACAACCCATCTGAACGGAATAAAAAGTCCATCATATGTTTGGATGGATTGGTTTGGAGAGAAACGAAATGGTCAATCACTAAGGAAACAAACGGAGATAATAGAGTGGATCAACCCCCGAACCGGGTTTAATACTAGGGTCGAGCCTATCCTCCTGTGACCTTGTGCACAGGAAAATTGTCACAAAAAATTGGAAGTAGAAGATTGGGAGGGAAGGAATGATCTCGATCCCTCTTAATACCTTTTCTTCTCTCCATCAAAAGAAAGCAGAAAAGGTGATCCCGTTCAAATCTCGTCTCCAGAGTGTTTCTAGAACCATGTATTTTCAACCCTTGGTACGTCATTATCATAGGATCTATTTATATTATGTCGAATTCAAGAATTGAACAATACAAGCACTAACAATCACAAAATCGATCCTTACCCAAAAAAAAAAAACAATCACAAAATCGATGAATTACACCCACATGAACTATACCTCGGACTGCATTCTAAGCACAGCAATATGTAAGATGGTGTTACCATTTTTGTCTTTCCAATCCAAGATTTCTGTCATATGGAGCCGCCTAAGCGATCCAAACAAAACCTTGAATGCTCTTAGGTTGCCTTTCTTGAGAGCAATGTGAACCACAGTCTTGCATTTGTTTGTCAAGTCTTCATTGGACGAGTTGCAAATAGATAGAAATGCGGCTAGGAGTCCCAAGAGCTTCGCGTTCTCCTGATCATTGTCTCTTCTTTCCCCGGCTACAAAATGAAAAGGGGTGATCCCGCCTCGTCCTCGGACTTGGATCAACTCGGCGTCGAGAGTCATCAATGCCCTTGCAATGTGATAATGATTCTCTTGCAAAGCCAAGTGCACGGGACTCTGACCCCCTCGATTCAGCATTCAAGTGAAAGACAGCTTCAAGATGGCTATCTCCATGGCCACTTTAATCTTCCCCTTATTCACCGCGTTGTGTAGTGGAGTATTTGGGAAGGGGTCCTTGAATCCATGATCTAAGAGATTTTCGTCAAGATCAATTAAGCGATATAGCTCATCAACATCATCAGTTTGTACTGCTTGTTGAAACTGAGGATGCATTGTTTGAGGAGGGAAATGTAGGAGCAGAGGGGGTTTGCTCGTTGATGATGGATGGAAGTAGGAATAGCGAACTTGCAAAATCATATATAGTGCCATAGTCAACGAGAATTTAATTAGTTGAGTCATTGTTTATAATTTATCCCCGTAGGAACAATTTAATTGGACGGGGAATCTTTCTCTTTAGAGAACTCACATGCAAAGTTTTGCAATGCGTGAGCCAAGTCAGCAAGAAAATCCAAATTAATCGAAGAAGTCTAATTAATACTACCCCAGTAATTTGTGGTCTGATTTTTTTGTTTTTATATTGCTGGGTGTCGTTTCTCCATGGCTTCATGTAGTTATGGGGAGTAGCAGCTGAGGCTGCCTTGATAAATCACAACTACACCCACCCGGTTCGCAAAGATGGTATCTACTTGAAACTAGGTGAAGCATAAGAATTTCAATGCTCTAATTCCACTCATAGCGAACTCGATCATCCGCTTAGAGCTTCTTTGTTTTTTTTTTAAATTTAAGTCATCAAGTGGCCAAAATAAAACTTTGACTCTTCAATTGATTAAATGCCCAAACTGAGGCCCTTTCCTACACTTATCACTAGAGAAAATTAAGCCAGTATATATATAAGACTGTGAGTCATTAGTGGGTTCTTCATCACTTGTTCCTCTTTAATGCAATTGGCAGTTGGTTTTCATAATCTTAAATCAGACATATGCAATTAGGAGTGAGCAATCGGGTCAGTTCAATCCCAAAACCAGCTCAAAACGGCCCTATTGATTGCAAGCTGTTTCACACGGAATTAGTTCGATTTTCAGATAAAAAGATTGAAAACCAATCTGGATCAATTCGGTTCCCAATTATATACCCTGAACCGATTAATTTTACCGACAAAATGGCCTTGCAAGACAAATTTCTAGGGTTCAACCGGTTCACCGTTCATCACAAATTAATCTTTTTACTCTTTTATCAGATGCCTTGTCGCCTCTCTCTCTCTCTCTCAGATTGGTCAGGTCTTCTTTGACGCCGCGCGACTGGCCCTTCGATCTCGACTCCATTTGCGATCTACGAGATAATCCCATGACTCCGTGTGAGGAGCACTAGCGGGCTGGGGGTAAGGTCAAGATTTTATTCGGTCAGCGGTGATGTCATATGCCTGAAGGTTTTCTGGATTGTAGCATTTAAGCTGAAGAACTCTTGCCATTTAAACAGAGACTTTTCGAGAGAATGACTTTTGAGAAGTGACAATAGGCTTTTCTTTACCAAAAAACCGTGGAAGATGGCTTTTCTTTTGAAGTTGGGTCATGGTCTACGATTTATCCCGTAGAAATGTTGCTGGGCGAGGCTCGCCCTCGCCGATAACCTGCGAGGACCCACTGACCAAATGTCTAGGTTTGGCAACCTACCAGAAGGGAAAAAAAAGGAAAATGAAAAGAAAAAGTATTAAAATATTATTAAATTTATCTACGTCGGCATCATCCGTCCTACATTGTCTATGCCACGTAGGACCGCCGGCATTTGTATCAACGATTTTTGGCCAAAATTAATTAGATGAACTGAATTGACACAAATGCAAAAGATTTATGACTCAATTGATAAACACAAAAAGTTTAGAACTATATTGGCACAATTACAATAGGTTTAAGACTATTTTTGGTAAATTTCCTGTTTTTGTCGGTCTTGCATGCGAAGATTCCCAACCCGTGAGTCAAGATAATTTAGATTAATTGAAGAAGTCTAAATAATCCTAAACCACTAAGGTTTTGTTTTGACGACTTGAAGACTTCAAATTTAGAAAAAAAACCCCAGTCAGATGTATAGTTTGCGATCGATTGAATGCAAGCATTGGAAATTCTGATCGTCCTTACAGTTTAATTAATTACCGCTTTTGCGTACCATGGTGGGTGTGGCTGTGATTCGTCAAGACAGCCTCATCTGCTACTCCCCACAATTTTATGTACTAAAAAACAATGGGAAAACTTGTCCAAAAAGTCCTAAATCTATTGTCTAACGGTTAATTTAAAAATAATTTATAAAATTTATAAAAATTGTCCACATTGATGCTAGCTATCCACTGGCCGTGAAATGAGAAAGAACACATGAATTTGAATAAAGGTGACAGATTTTTCACTTGAACCATCTACCAATATTACCTTTTATTTCCCAAGGGAGTTTGACAGATTGTTAAGGGAGCGCAAATAATCCTCTTGTGACGCACTTGCCTGTCGCACAAACTTCCCCAAGTCCTATCGATCACAATTTGATTTTCTCGTTAATTATTCCATTGGGTTTTACTTAGGATTTCGCTTAAAGTTCTGGTTGAGGGGTTTTTCAACAACTGGACTCTGGGAGGCATGAACTTTGCTTGCTGAAACCAGAGCCTCGGTGGCTCATGTATCTAGTGCAGTCGACAGCTTTGCCGCTACTTCTTCCCTTTCTGGTTGAGGAGGAAAGAAAGATGCTGCTGAAAGATGCCTTCCTTCGAAGCGTACATACAGACAAACGTAATTGGAAAACTGTATTATGTATGTTGGCAAATTGACTTCAGAATAATGTCAAACGGATACCTTTCTTTCAGCTCACGATGATCTTGTCTTGACTCCTTGTCCTATATCTCCAAGGATTTGTTACTTTGGATGGATGAGATTGAACTTCCAGTCCTAGGAAAGAGGCACTGGATCAGAGGTCTACCCTTTTTTGAGCTTGCTTTGGCTGGTAGAAGCTGCTGCTTCTATTCTATTCATTATAATTGGCCTAGCCGACTAAGTGAATTTGGAAATTCTGGGATCATTCTATGTTAATTTAGCAATCATTAAATGGTCATAAAAATTCTCAAACTAGTGCCCCTGACCCAAATACAGTCTCTATGAGCAGTATGGTATTTGATGTGGAGGACAGATATGGATCAGGAGTACAAGCTTTGAATATTTCACTTATCAATATTCTTGGGAAGCAAAAACGTCTGGCTACATGACAATAATCGAGATGAGGAACCCACATTGTTTCTACATCCCCAAATACTTTCCAACCATTGCTTAGCCAACTTTAGCCCACGAGAGAGAGAGAGAGAGACTTTTAGTGAGTAGTCTCTTGCATATCTAGAGCGAAAAAATTAAGTGTCAATAAACTTTCTCACGTTTATGAGAGCATTAGGACCTATGTGTGTCTCATCTAGCTTGGGCAAATCCAAAACTATGGCTTTTAATGCATTTGTTACCTGTACTCATAGAATTTGCACCCGTTGATGCCCAACACCATGCTGACAGCTAATCCCACGGGTATGTTTTGAAGGAAAACATCGGAAGTCGGGCCCAGTTGAATTGGGTCTCTCCGGGGGTTGATTCGAGTCAAGAAGTCTGATTTCCGAGTAATTGTTCCCGAGTAACTCGCTCGAAGTGGATGGATTTGCAAGGCAGGTGCCAGAAATTACTCGCATGCCCTTCTACTTTTTAAAAGATATTTTTTTTTGCCCTAATTCATTTATTTAGTAATTAGTTCAGAAAATTCCACGTTATCCAACGTTTTAACATTTTATTCATTCAAGGGTCTTGTCACAAAATGTCTCAAGGACACTGATTAAGTTAATTAGAGGTGGAAGTAACAATTTTCAAAGTATTTTGAAATAAAAGAATGAAGTGTTCTAATAAAATCACTTAATTACTTCAAATGATGAAGCTCTAAATTCTTAAATCATATTTGACACAATGCAGTAGCCATAAATTTATTCTGTACGACATGACTGTTTTGTAAAATTTATGTGCTTAAGGAGAAAAAAATGCCAAAAAATGAATCCTCACACATGTCTGGTATGGATTGGGAAATTCACATTGAAAATAAATGAGTCAAAACGGATTGTATTGATCAATTTGGATCAGACTATTTATGACCCTAACCAAGCCACTCATTTGACGGGCCTACTCTTGGCCTGATTTGCCAAGATCAAGTCTCAAATATATAGGAACAAAACAGTCCTTACTTAGCTTTTGCAAGAGGGCGAAGGACGAATTGCAGGAAACTCGGCACAGCCAAACAAACTAACAATTGATTAAAAAATTATACCATTTAATAATGTTTGGTTTGAATTAATGAAGTTTAATGTAATATCATTTTCAATCTGATTTAAAAAATTCTCTCTCCTGACTAGCAGATGTTCATGTGCGCGTGGATTTTCAAGATACATAAGTGTCAATGCCAAAACCACCTTATCGTAGGGGCCACTGGCATAATTTTACCTATTAAAGATATGAGAAAAACCGGAAATGATTACTTATTCAAAATGTTCTTCGATTAAGGTGTATTAATGCCGTGGGGCCGCACGTTCAATCGCTCATTTTAAAATTTTGGTTGTCGCCATCTTGCACTCGCGACACATGTATAATCACTTGCCTCCGTGCATATTTTATGCCCAATGAAAAGTTACCAAGGTATAATACAAATATTACAAGCCGAAAACGAAATGATTGTTCAAATATGAGCCAATATATGTTGTTAAAGGGGAAAAGTGCCAAAAAAAGTCCAAAACTTTTTACATTAGTGCCAATTTAGTCATAAACCTTTTTTTGGTGCCAATTCAGTCTTAAACCTCTTGTTTTTGTGCCAATTTAGTCCTTCAGGTCAATTTTAACCGGAATTTGCCGACGTGAACGTCTGCCGGCCGGCGGCCGATCACCGATGCCAATGTGACGCCGACATGAACAACTTTAATAATATTTTAATATTTTTTTGAATTTTTATTTTTTTTCCTTTTTTTCTTTTTTTTCCACTTATTTTTTTGGTCCCCCCTCCTTCCTCTGGCCAGTCACCAGTCCGGCGACCGGCCAGAGGCCAGAGGCCGGCGAACTCGACCTCTGTATAGTCCTTTCACTCGAAACCTATAGTGAAGCCTTGAATTCAATTATTTCAACCATTGTAATGAAGTCTTGAATCTTTTCAACAAGTGCAGTATAGTCTTGTCACCCGAAATTATTTACATGGTAGCTAGGAATATCTCATGTGAATTGTAACATAGGCGAATTCACAAAAGGGATGACTCTAATATTATGATCTTCCAAAAAGTATAGGCCTTAATTATGTCAATTGAAAGGCTTAGGATTCAATCAAATTGGGTATATTACTTCTCTCAGGATGAAGAGAAAAGACTTCCTAGGACAGGTATATTTATATCCTTGATGCATAAGATTCAACTGATCTGTGACTAATTTTCAATTCATAAAGTGATTATTTTATGATTTTATCAGATTATCCTTGTTAGCTTCCATTTCACTAGCTTCAATCTCGTACGATATCTTTGGATGGACTGATTTCAAAAGAAGGAAAAAGATTTTGCTAATCCATAGGAAAAATGAAATAATAGCGAAGAATGAATTAGTTATTGTTGTGTTCCGTAGGAGTGATTATGATGGAAAGAGTTGGAAGGAAATTATTCATCCAAAATCATCTAAATTAGAGAGATCTAGAGCTCACTAAAAACTGAGTTTTATAGGGGTTTGAAGGGAAACAATTTTAATCAGAACCATTCTCTCCACTTACTAAACTGTAAATAATTTGATCTCTCTATATCACTTGTTTTCTTTCTTTCTTTTTTTCTCTATATCCTCCGACCGAAACAATGTTAGGCCAATTAAAATGAACACAAAATGGAAGCATCTCGAGCTTAAAATAGTTTTCCCACTTTTGAAGTGAAACTATGACCTCATTTTGATAAAATTGAAAAATAAGCGCTAGTGTTGATAATCTTAAATGTTGAAAATAGAAATTAAAAATTGTTTATTGATAATTAAAATACATTCCTGAATATGATTAATTTCATGCCAACTACAATACTATTGGGAAGATTCTAATCAATGTCCATTATACTGATCATTGAGTCTTTTAAGTCAAACACTAATTAGGATTATCATACAAGTTTAATGTCATCCACTGCTAAATTTTTAATTCTAGCACTTAATTTAATTTTCAAGCATGCCAATATGTATATATATTAAATTAAACGAAAACAATGAAAAAAACAATCTACATGCTCATATAATCACTATCTTAATATGAGTATTTGACCTTTTTTAATTATAAAAAAGCACTACTTGTTGACCTAATTTTTACAACCCATCTGAATGACATAAAAAGTCTATATTTATGTTTGGATGGTGAGTGATTTGGAGAGAAATGAAATGATTAGAATAACGATTAAGGAAACAAATGAATATAAAAGAATTGGAAGTAGAAGATTGGGAGGGAGGGAGGGAGTGATATCCATCCTTCTTGATTCCCTTTCTTCTTTCCAACGAAAGAAGCCAAATAGGGTGGCCCTGCCCGAATCTCCTCATTCTGAATGCTTTCCAAAGCCATGTACTTAAACTTATTATATTTGTTCCGGGATAAGATTGTGTCGAATTGAAGGATTGAACAATAAAAGCACAAATAACCACGAAATTGATTAACTATACCTCGGGCGGCGCTTCGGATGCAGCAATATGTAAGATGGTGTTACCATCTTGGTCTTTCTAGTTCAAAATTTGTGTTAGATGGACTCGCTTAAGTTATCCAAACAAAACCTTAAATGCTTCAATGTTGCCCCTTTTGACAGCAATGTGAACCATAGTCTCACATTGACTTGTCAAGTCTTCGATGGATGATTTGCAAGCATACAGGAATTCAGCCAAGAGTTCCAGGAGTGCCATGTTCTCCTGCTCATTGTCTCCTTTTTCCCCTGCTACAAAATGCAAAGGGGTGATCCCACCTCGTCCTCGGACTCGAATCCACTCGGGATCGAGGGTCATCAGTGCCCTCGCAGTGTGATAATGCTTCTTTTGCAAAGCCAAGTGCATGGGGCTATGACCCCCTCGATTCAGCTTTCGAGCGAATGACGGCTTCAAGATGGCTATCTCCATGGCCACTTTAGTTTTCCCTTTGTCCGTGGCACCGTGTAGTGAAGTATTTGGGAAGGGGCCCTCGGATCCGTGGTCTAAGAGATTTTCGTCCCGCTCAATTGAGCTATACAGCTCGTTAACATCATCAGCTGCTATTGCTTCTTGAAGGGTCATTGTTTGAGGAGGGAAATGAAGGAGCAGAGGGGCTTTGCTCGTTGATGATCGATGGAAGTAGGAACAGCGAGCTTGAAAAATTATAAATAGTGGCGTAGTCAACGAGAATTGATTTCTGTGAGTCAGCGTTTATAATAATTATAAATAGCAGCTGAGGCTGTCCAGACAAATCCCAGCTAGCCCCAACCTGGTACGAAACGATGGTAACCACTTAAACTGTGGAGAGTATTAAGAATTTCATTGACCAAATTCCATTTAAGGCGAGCTCGACATCTGATTAGAGCTTTTTTAGAATTTTAAGTCTTCAAGCGGTCAAAACTAAACCTTCAACCCTCAGTTTGACCAACTGTTCAAACTTTTAAGTCCTGTTTCGATACTTATCCCCATGACAGTCGAGAAGATTAAATCGATATCCAAAGACTAGTGGATAGTTGGTGGGTTCTTTCTTCACTTGTTCCTCTTTAATGTAGTTGGCAATTGAGTTTCCCATGATCATAAAAATCAGACCGCAGGTATAATAGTTTCCCTCGCTTTTGATCTCAAAGCTTTTAACCCAAAAGACCCATGACTGGAAAATGACAGTGAAAGGATGGATTTGTATGTTCAGCTGGAGAGAGAGAGAGCGTCAAAGAACGAATGGAGATGACAGTGAACGAGGTGCTCGTGACGCCACTTTCACTGGCTCAGAACAACGGTCGATGGTTCTATAATTGGAGAGAGCTGAAAAGCAAAGGAGTGGTCCCCCATCCACATTTCCGCGTCGAAAGCAAACACCAACTACCCACTCACCAGCCAATAACGATTCCATTGAAAGACACATTTCATAGATATTCAAACTATTCAATGAGGCTCGCATGCTACCCAAACAAAGTCTCTTCTACCTTGAGCTGAACCGAGTCGATTGAGTACTTACTCAAACATCAAGTATCCAGCTAAGTTCGAGTCATCCTTGATTCAAGTTTGAGCAGCTTCGTCGGTTTGCATTCCTGCTTAGGACCTCTGTTCAGCCTCATAAATTATGTTTTGGAACGTAACCTTCATTGCGATATGCGGTGTTTGATTTTTGAGTCATGTCGTGCAAGCGACAAGCATATATTATCCGTTTTTGTGCAACTTTTTGAAAATGCGCAGATTTTCAATTATCGAAGTTACTTCTATTTAAGAAGAAATTTTTTGCGATATCACTTAGAGCTCCGAAACACACTTGATTTTTTCGTTTTGGTGACTACGCTAAATCCTATCGAGATGGTTCTGCTCTTTGCCCAAATATAATTATAATTTAAGATGCACCGCCTCTCTCTCTCTCTCTCTCCTGTTCTCTCTAGATCTCTCTCCTCTACTCTAGAAGCTGCATCTTGCCTAGAAGAAAAGTCAAACTTGGCAACAAGTTGGCAAGTTGGCGCATACTAAATGTGGAGACTTCCCACACCGACTTTTGCTCCCCGCAAATAGGAGCAAGTGCTCCATGCGAAGTTCATAGCGTTGGTGAGTGTGTGGTGTTGTGTCGTGAGTGGCGCGTGCGGAGAGTAATGAGTGCAGTGAGTACAGAGTCGTGAATAGACTGAAGTGGGCATTATAAAGCAATGGGTGTTAGCGCGTGAGTGGCGTCATGCATTTACTGTTGTAATAATAAAAGTTAGTGTTTATTATAATTGGCAACCACTTGATTCTCAACAGGTGGTGTCACAGCCAGCTTAGTCAGGGACCGCGAACCCAGCGATAGGGACCATGGTAGGCAAAGACAATGGTTGGGGACTCTTGTAAGTGTGAAGGCATTTAGGGATCGAAGTACATTGAAATTCTGCCAGTGCACAATTAGGGACTGTGATCGAGTGGTCTGGGTTCAAGCTTACTTGGTGTAGCGACGCGCTCCAAGAAGCTCAACAACTCCAATTATAATAATTGGAGTACTAGCATTCAGTTTTACTTGCTGGGTCAAGACTTGTGGAATATCATTGGCGGTGGCTACACAACATCATCCACGAACAATAGCGAGTTAAGAAAATTGAACATCAAAATGTGAGGGTGTGCTTCGTATTCCCCAGCAACAGGACATCCGGGGTCCCGCTCCCCGAGGTTGTAGGGGGCAACGTCCCCTGAAAGCCAGGTTTTTATATTTTGAATTCTTGATTTTATTAGTAGTTTGGGCTTAGGCTTATGAATAACTACTGAACACACACACACATGTGTATATATATGTATATATATATATATATATATATATATATATATATATATATTCTTTCTTTCTCTTGTAATAGAGAGATGTAACAGAGAGGTATTAATTATAGTGGAATTCTCAGCTGGACGTAACTCTAGTTTAAATGTGAACCATGATAAAACTTTGCATCTCAAATTCTCTTTCTCACTTTTACTCTCTCTCTCTCTTTTTTGGTGATTGTGTTGCAAATCCTAACACAAAGTGGGTAAGGCTCTTTATGTTCTTGCTGTAACTATTGAAGATTAATTGTTACCACATATAAAGATCTCTGTGCGTATGTGTTGACAACCTGAACATGATAGTGGCTTTTTATAATATGCATGACAATCAGTCTCGTGTACTCGCCTCATCGTCTTGAGCCAGTGAAGTTGGCTCCATGAGCATTTTGTTCACTGTACTCGAACTGCCATCTCAATGAAAGAGTTCACCAAGCGATGCTGTTATAAAGTTCATGTTTGTTCTTTAGCACGCTCTTCGTCTCTGTAGCATAGCATTAAAATGTATCCTTTCACCATCATATTCCTATCATAGGTCTTTTATAACTAAAGGTCAAGTTTTAATAGTCATAGGATATGAGTAGACCCATTAAATGGGTGGATTGGATCGGGTCGGATTTGGGTCGAGTCATAATTGTCTGACTCAAATTGACCATTAATCCATTTATGATCCATTTATCCATAATGTAAATTTCTTGACCCATACCTGACCTGACCCTACCCATACCCAACATATACCCAACTCGACCCATATTGTTAAAATACTTTCATATTTTAATTCAATCTAGGAAAATTTGTTTCTTATGATTTTTTTAAAAATTATATTTTTGAAACACTTATATGCAATACAAGTTTAGTGGATATTTTATATAATTTTTTTTAAATTGACGTTCCGTTTGTTTTGCGAAAAATGCGACATTTCTAGAAATAGTCATTTTCCAAGAAAATTACAATATTTTCTGGTGTTTGATTGAAATCTAAAAATAAATCAGAAAATATTTTCTGTCATTTGATATGGAAAATATGATTTGATTTCCCTTGGTGCACTCATTTTAATAATTTTTATTTTTTAAATCGAATATTTAATTATTTATATTTTATTTTTCTTTTCTTTTCTTTTTTTTTAAAGAAAATCGAATTTTTAATTCTTTTTTTCTTTTTTTTGTTTTTTTTTCCTTCTTCTTCGACCGGTTGCCGACCACAACGACTACCGGTGACCAGCGAAGCTCAAGCTCGCTAGGCTGGCGAGACACGGCGAGCCTCGTGTCTCGCCAGATCGACCGTCCACCATGCCGATGGATATTCGAACCTAAAAGATTTTGTTGCAGATACATTTCACTTCTCCCATTGTACGTACGTGTTCAAATATCGACGAGCAAATCCTTGGCTTGTAGATTGAAGGGAGATGCTTTCATTTTTTTTCGTGTGGGATCAAGTGCAAGTTAAGCATAAACGAGCATGTAAAGCGCCGATTTGAACATGGCATAAAATGTGAAATCTATTGAGGCGGCGATTTTCTCGGATTAATGATCGAGCTGATGTGTCGACAAGCCAGTTTCATGTTGTCCTCGATAACATCAATCAAAGAAATAAAAAATCTTCGACACTTTCATAATTCTTGTTGATAAGGTTGTTGTTTAGCCTAAAGAGCAAGAAGTCAAAGTTCCCTTTTCAAAATTGGAGGCCTTTGAGCTTGCAGAAGAATCTTTGAGCATGTTTTCCATGACGATGGAGAGATGATTTTGGAGAAAAGGCCCTCTGATGTTAATATGAATTTAGATATAGATGAGATTCAGGTGGAGAAATTTAAAGCGAAAGGAAACGGAAAGAAGAACAGTATATCCAAAATTGATTTCATTATACCAGGAAATCTAAAAAATCAATTGATAGATTGATCTTGAAGTTTGGTTGGGATCTTTTCTTAAAGCAAGAAATTGACTGATTTTGTAGATATAATTCCAAGGTCCAAGTGGATTGTAGCACATATTCTTTTTCAGATAATCCGACATTACTTAAAAGTTGGAGTTTGAGCTTTTCTTTTCCAATGATGTGAGAATGATGTGGGGCACTTTAAGTTTGGATTTACACCTTTTATTTGATGAATTTAGGATTGTGAAATTTGATATTTCCTTCTTTAATAAAATTTAGGACATTCATTTGGTATCGAATAGTTGAATTTACCGTGTTTATTAATTTAAGTTTTTGAATGTGTTAAAATATCTTATCTTTGATTGGAAGATATCATAAGATCTAGTTGTTCTTTTACGTTTAACTAGGGTTTTGTTATATTCACAGTATTTCTTTTTTTGAGTTGTAAATTCTAGAAAAAAGGGTTGCAGCCGTGCTTATTTATTATGTTTTATCGGACCGTGCAGTTTGCCTCTTTCCAGAAATATAGAAAATCAAGAGATTTCCCTCTTTGTGTTTTGTGCGTTTACGCTTGAGCCGTACGTCTTTGCGAGTTGTGACTCAGTGCCTTTCCTTTCTGGGTCATTTTACAAAGTTGAATTAGGAAAAAAGCTATTCGAAGTCCCAAATTCAAGCAAGATTGAAGGTCTTGAGAGGAAATAGTAGATGAGTCCGTTACATGAAACTAATAAAAAGAGTGTTTCTTGCAAATTGGAATTCGGTGTCTTTTTACTTTGAATAGTCAATGCTGTGAATACTGAATAGTTAGAATGTGAGCCTGTGTGGTAGAGGTTCTTGTCTAATTGGGAGGAGTTGAATTCTCGTTTCCTTGTGTGAAATTCAAATCTATGATCTTCCATAGTGGAAAGAGGCTTGGCAAGCCAAGATAATTACCAAAAAAGTCGGGATAAGAACAGCGCAAGTGCCATAACTTTCGTACAGCGCTCACTTAAGTGTCATATCTTTTTTTTAGCTCACTTGAATGCTAAAAATTTGAAAAATCGATCACTTGAGTACCAAATGTCATTTGACAGCCGGAAAATCCGACGTGGCTTCGCCGGAGTTGACGTGAATAATATTTTAATAATTTTTTGAATTTTTTATTTTTCCTTTTTTTGCAATTTTTTTTTCAATGCTGGCGAGGGTCACCGGCGACCCTCACCAACTGCAAAGGCCTTGCCCAAATCGGGCGAGGGCCACCTTGCCCTCGATCGCGAAGGCCTTGGGCAAGGCTGTCGCAGCCTCGCCGACGGCGGGCGAGGCCACGAAGGCCGTTGCCAAATTTGGGCGGTTGTGGGCGAGGTGGCCTCACCAGATCTGACGAGGTGGCCTCACCTGCGGCCTCCCGGATTTGGCAACGGTCTTGGTGGCCTCGCCCACCGTCGGCAAGGCCACAACGGTCTTGGCGGCCTCGCCCACCGCCAATGAGGCCGCAACGGCCTCGCCCAAGGCCTTCGCGGCCGCTGATTTGGGCGAGGCCTTTGTAGCCGACGAGGGTCGCCGGTGACCCTCGCCAGCATTGAAAAGAAATTGCAAAAAAAAAAAAAGAGAAAATTTTTTTAAAGATAAAAAACATTTAAAAAATCCACGTATGATGGCAAATTAATAAAAAAATCCACGATGGATAGTTCGCCGGAAATAGTGCTCAAATAGTCTATTTTCGCCGGAAGTGGCACTCAAATAATTTATTTTACTCCAATGTGACGCTCAAATGAGCCAAAAAAAAGTTATGGCACTCAAATGAATGCCGTACGAAAGTTATTGCACTCTTAGTGTCCTTATCCCAAAAAAGTCATAAACTTATTTTATTTGTATAAATTCAGTTCTAAATCTTTAAATTTGGCCAATTTATATATAAACCTTTTGATAGTTTACTAATTTAATCCATTCGGCTAATTTTGGCCGGTAATAGCTAACATGGACATCGATCGTTCTACATGACATGACCGGCACTAACGTGAATAATTTTTTAATTTTTTAATTTTCTTTTATTTTCCTTTTTTCTTTTCGCTGTAGCCGGTGAGGGCTGTGAAGACCTCACCCAGATCTAGGTGAGGCCTATCTCACCATGGCCTCGACTAGATTTGGGCGAGGCTTGCTAGCCATAGTGAAAAAAAATAAGGAAAATAAAAAAAATTTATCCACGTCAGCATGGGCCTTGTCACTTGGGTTTCCCCAGCGGCCGCGATGAAGTGTAGAGGAGTATTTGGTAAGGGTTTCTCCGATACACAATCTAAGAGTTTTCGGTCCTCCGCAATTAAGTAATGTAGCTCATCAACATCATCATGTTCTATTGCTTGTTGAAGCCGAGGGTCCATTGTTTGACGAGGGAAACGTAGGAGAAGAGGGGCTTTGCTCGTTGATGATGGATGGAAGTAGGAGTAGCGAATTTGCGGAATCATAAATAGTGCCACAGTCAATTAAAGTGTAATTAGGCGACTCGGTGTTTATGATGCATCTCATAGGAACAACGCAACTGGTTGGGGATCTTTCTCTTGAAGGCGCATGCAAAGTTTCGCAATGCGTGAGCCAAGTCTCAAATTCGTTCGCGATTCGCACACTCTCCTCCAGGGAAAAGTGCCAAAAAAGTCCTAAACCTTTTGCATTAGTGCCAATTTAGTCCTAAACCTTTTTTTGGTGCCAATTCAGTCCTAAACCTTTTCCATTTGTGCCAATTTAGTCCTAAACCTTTTTTTGGTGCCAATTTAGTCCTAAACCTTTTAAATTGGTGCCAATTCAGTCCTAAACCTTTTGTTTTTGTGCCAATTTAGTCCTTCCGGTCAATTTTGACCGGAATTTGCTGACGTGGACGCTCGCCGGCCGGCGGCCGGTCACCGGCGCTGACGTGGCGCTGACATGGACAACTTAAATAATATTTTAATAAATTTTGAATTTTTCTGTTTTTTACCTTTTTTTTTTCTTTTTTTCCACTTTTTTTCTTTGTTTTTTTTTTTCTTTCTCTTCCTCTGGCCGGTCGCCGGTCCAGCGATCGGCCAGAGGCCAGTGGCCGGCAAGGTCGAGCTCGCCGGCCACTGGCGAGAGCAGGCTCGCCCTCGCCTTGGTCGGGCGAGGCTCGCTGGATCTGGCGAGGCCGCCCTCGCCGCTGGCCAGCGAGGGCGAGCCTCACCTTGGTCGGGGGCGAGGCCCGACCTCGCCGGATCGCGGCGAGGGCGAGCATCGCCATGGTCGGGCGAGGCCCGACCTCGCCCGACCAAGGCGAGGTTCGCCCTCGCCGGTGGCCGACGAGGGCGAGCCTGCCCTCGCCAGTGGCCGGCGAGCTCGACCTCGCCGGCCAGAGGAAGAGAACGAAAAAAAAACAAAGAAAAAAAGTGGAAAAAAAAAGAAAAAAAGGAAAAAAAAACAGAAAAATTCAAATTTTATTAAAATATTATTTAAGTTGTCCATGTCAGCGCCACGTCAGCGCCGGTAACCGGCCGCCGGCCGGCGAGCGTCCACGTCAGCAAATTCCGGTCAAAATTGACCGGAAGGACTAAATTGACACAAAAACAAAAGGTTTAGGACTGAATTGGCACCAATTTAAAAGGTTTAGGACTAAATTGGCACCAAAAAAAGGTTTAGGACTAAATTGGCACAAATGGAAAAGGTTTAGGACTGAATTGGCACCAAAAAAAGGTTTAGGACTAAATTGGCACTAATGCAAAAGGTTTAGGACTTTTTTGGCACTTTTCCCCTCTCCTCCACATGTCGGTTTCGTTTTCTGATTACTCCATGCGAGGAGCATTAATGTGGTGGGGTATGGTCAAGTTTTTAATCATTAAGTGTCGATGCCTTATGCCGAAAGGATTCTTGGGAAGCTGAAGAACTCTTGCCACTTGAACACTGACTTTTTGAGAGAATGACTTTTGAGGAGTGAAAACAGGGCTTTTCGTTGCTCTCTCTTTTCTCTTGCTTTTCTATTTTTCGTTTTTTTTTTAATGTGATACATGTCACGAGTAAGAGGGAATATTAGGATCTCTTGTGAAGGATGAAACATAGCTGCATCCGTATATCATCTTTCCTCAAACTAAGCATGAAAAGAAGAAGAAGAAAAAGACGTAAACCAGTTCCCAGGTCTACCCTGAAACTAGCTGGTTAGGTTCCAAGCTAGTCTTAGGGCCAGTTTGATTTCTAGTTCCAAAGATTGAGATCGGCTCTAACAAGATAGATTTGATGTTTTTAGTCTAGAACCTAACCACCTTGAAGTTAATCACTCCTAAATGCTATAATAGTTCGTGTGCTTTTAATCTGAAAGCTTTTAAACCAAAAGATTTGGGTATTCTCGCGAACTACATTTTGTTTTACAAAAAATAAAATATAACCATAATGCAAAATTAAATAACAGAGCTACCAGCTAATTTTGGGGATGGATTATATATTTAAATCTAAAGACCTCAATCCTATGACTATTATAACTTGATCTTTTGTCATAAAAGACCCATACTAGGAAAATGATAGTGGAAGGATGGATTTTAATGCACAGCTGGAGAGACAGAGCGCGTGCTAAAGAACTAAAATCAATTGCTTAATAGCATCATTTGGTGAACTCTTTCATTGAGATGGCAGTTCGAGTACAGCGAACGAAATTCTCATGGCACCATTACTGCCAAGAATGGTGACCATTACTGTAGTCTCAGAGAGTTACATGAATTCGCGGCAAGGTAACCAGTTTTAATGGATATATGAACCTGGAAATGCTCTATGGCAGATGTAGATCACTTTTTCATTGTGTGTAATATTCAAATATCGACAAGCAAATCGCTTATATATTGAAGGGAGATGCTCTTCTTTTTCGTGGGATCAAAGATAGGTTGAGTGGAAAAGAGCAGGTAAACATAAAATGCCAATGCTATTTAGGTTGATTATCGAGCTGATGTGCAAAGCAGCCAGTTTTTGATTTCCATTTCACGAACGGGAGGATTTTGTGCTCAAAGAAGAATCTCAGGATGCTCGTTTTCCATGACGATGGAGACAGATTTTGAAGAAAAGCTCCTCTCATGTCGATTTGATTTAGATACATATGAGATTTGGCGGAGAAATTTGAACCGATAGAAAATGGAAAGAATAACATTAGATAAAATGATTTTTGTCATACCAAAGAATTTAAAGAATCAATTGATGGACTGATCTTACTCTATCAGATAATCCCATATTTTAAAAAATCGAGGCCGAGCATTTTTTTCAAATAAAGGGAGAATGATGTGGGACACCTCAAGTATGGATTAACGTTTTTTATTTGATGAATGTAGGATTTTGAAAGTTGATATTTCCTCATTTTATTAAGTTAGTTTAGGATATTCATTAAACATAGAATATTTGTATCTGTTGCTTTTTTTAGGTTTATCTATACTTTTGTCATATTCTCAGTATTTCCTTTTCTGTTACTCTATTGAGCAGTAATTTATATAAAAGCGTTGCTTGTTTATTTTCCGTGTTTTTATCAAATCACGCAGCTTGCCTCTTTCCAGAAATACTAAAAATCGAGACATTTCTCTCTGTTCATTTTATGCTTATATACTTCGACGTTTGTGTTTGCGAGGTGCAACTCCCAGTGCTGTTCGTTTCCACTGCGTCATTTTATGACACGGAAACAGGAAAAAAGGCTGTCAGAAATCCCGACTTCAAGCAAGATTAAAGGTCTTTAGGCATTCAGGAATTAATAAATGAGTCCCTTACGTTCAACTAATAAAAAGAGTCCTTTATTTTGTGGCAAGAAAAGGGTTCAGAACTCAAAATTACATCGTTACTTTCATAATAAAACATAAATTATATATGCATATGTAACAAGAATAGCTATAGTAAATACTACTTGGGAAAGCTGCTGACGCTTCTCCTTGTGGCATCAATTTTGTTTAGATCTTCGAGGTCTTCTCGGCGCTTTCGAAAGAAGTACATGGAGCACCCCATCGCGGCCGACAGCAACAAGACATAAATGAACGCTAGCAGAACTATCGGTACGTCCTTGGATTTCGAAAATTCCATTACGAGGAAAAAGTAGGCAATGCCGAGGTAAGATAAAGACACGCAAGCCCATATACTGCCGGGCAATAGTGGAATGGCCATGGTCCAGATTAGGCCGATGGAATATGAAAAAGTCAAGGTGTTGATGTATGCAAAATAAACAAGGTTTCCGGCTTGATGTGGTTTTTCAATAGCAATGTTGCTGGAATTGGCAGTAACGGCGGTGGAATTGGCCGGGGGATTTGAAGAGGAATCCTGCCAATATCCTCCCGGAGGACTGAGAGCAGCTTGGAAAGTGGCGGCCACAATTAGGGCCGCCACTACAAGGGTTACCTTGCGACTGTCCTTACCTTGATCCCTGGAAATAGGTACGTACTTTCCCATGCTAAAAGCTTGTGATAGAGAGAGGGTGGGAGTAAAACGTCTTGCTCGACGCCCTTCACAGCGTAACCTCTTGGCAACATCTTGATCGTCAAAAGGATTCGCTTCGAAGATTTCCAGAGCTGTCTTATCCTGAAAGTTCTTCGCATTTACATTCGCATGCCCAATTAATAGCTTGATGATCTGGAAGAAATGTAAAGGGAACAAAATGAAGCTCGTCTCCCTTCATTTTCAATCACTGCTTTGTCACAAGTTTTATTATTGTGCACAGAGTGATCTCTGCCATATATGTTCGAATGATGCTAGTGATGCAATAGTAACTATCCAAAGGGAAAACGTTTCCTAAAATTTATCACATGAAATTGTTTCAATCACTGTAACAAAGTCTTGAATCTTTTCAAAAAGATAGATTTAATCCTTTCTCCCGAAACTATATACATGATGGCTAGGAGTTACCCATGTGTGTTGTAACATAGACGAATCCACACAAGTGAAGACCCGAATAATAATGATTATTTATAAAAGTTTAGGATTCAATCACATCAATTTAAAGGTTTAGGATTCTATTTCATTTTGTATGAGTTATTTTGTTACAAAGAGAAAGACTACCTTAGACAAGCATATTTATATCCTATTATGCATAATATTTAAAAAATAAGAGTCATTTTCCCCGTCAACAAAGCAATTATTTATGGTTGCATCGGATTGTCTTTCAAGAGAAGGAAAGAGATTTTGCTAATCAATAAAAAAAATAAAAAGAATAGAAAAGAATGAGTTTAAGTTATTGTTGTGTTAGGTAGGAGTTTATGATGGAAAGAGTTGAAAGGAAGTTACTACAGTAAGTGAATTTTTTAAACTAAATTAAGTCTTTCGAGTGAAATTCTAATTAGGGTAATCGTACAAATTTGATCTCATTCAGTGCTTAATTTTTTTTTTTATTTTCAACACTTAATTGGATTCGCAAACAGGCGTATAGGTATCTATCAAACAAAATGAGTATAATTAAAAAAACACATATTCACTATCTTAATGTGAGTACTTGACTTTTTTCTCTGAAAAATAAAACACTACCTGTTGACCAAATTTTCACAGCCCCTCTAAACTGCATAAAAGTCTATTATATGTTTGGATGGAATGATCGGTGAGAATTGAAAAGATTAATCACAAACCAAGATAAAAGAATGGATCAACCTGTAATAGCTGTATTCAATATAAGGGTCCAGCCTACCCTCTCGTAACGTGCACAGGATAATCGTGATATTCATCTCTCCTAATTCCTTTGCTTCCCTCCATCAAAAGAAACCGAAAAAAGTGAGCCCGTTCAAATCTCCTCTCTCTAATTGTTTCTTAAACGACGTAACTTCAATTGATGGTATTTTATTATTTATAGGGAAGTTTTTCGTAATATTAACCCTAACGAAGATAAAAAAATGGATCAACCTCTAATTGTTAGCGGACCAATTTGAAGTTTTTCGTGGTATTTACCTTATAGATTTTCATGTTGACTTGTCACGCCATCATGTGTCATCCACATCAACAAATTTAACGGTAAAATTTGATGAAAGTAAATGAAGGGTAAATTTGTCATAAGTATATCAGTTTTGAATTTTTCATGATTAAAAAATTAATTTGGGGTATATTTGTCATTGGTATATTAAGTTGGAGTTTTTTGTAGTATTAACTCTTATTTATAAGATTTGTTCCTAGATCAAATTACGTCGAATTCAAGAATCACACAATAAAAGCGCGAATTTTTATGAAATCATTGAACTATACCTCAGGTTGCTGTTCAGACACAGCAATATGTAAGGCAGTGTTACCATCTTGATCTTTCCAACTTAAGATTGTTGTCAGATGGACTGACTTAAGCCATCCAAGCAAAACAATGAATGCTCCGATGTTGTGGTTCTTGACGGCAACGTGAACCGCAGTCTCGCATTGGCTCGTCAAGTCTTCGATGGACGATTTGCAAGCAAATAGGAATTCAGCCAGGAGTTCCAGGAGCTCCTCGTTGTCCCGCTCATTGTCTCCTTTTTCCCAGGCTACAAAATGCATGGGGGTGATCCCGCCTCGCCCTCGGACTCGGATCAATTCGGGATCGAGGGTCATCAGTGCCCTCGCAGTGTCATAATGCTTATTTTGCAAAGCCAAGTGCATGGGGCTGTGACCCCCTCGATTTAGCTTTCGAGCGAACGATGGCTTCAAGATGGCTATCTCCATGGCCACTTTCGTTTTCCCCTTGTCCGCAGCTTCGTGTAGTGGAGTATTGGGGAAGGGGCCCGCGGATCCGCGATCTAGGATATTTTCGTCCCGCTCAATTGAGCTATACAGCTCAGTAACATCATCAGCTGCTATTGCTTCTTGAAGGGTCATTGTTTGAGGAGGGAAATGTAGGAGCCGAGGGATTTGCTCGTTGATGACCGATGGAAGTAGGAACAGAGAGCTTGCAAAATTATAAATAGTGGCGTAGTCAATGAGAATTGATTAAGATGAGTCAACGTTTATAATAATTACAAATAGCAGCTGAGGCTGTCTGACAAAGCCCAACTATCCCCCAGCCTCGTACGAAACGATGGTAACCAGCTAAACTGTGGAGAGTAAAATCCCAGCTACCCCCAACCTGGTAGGAAACGATGGTAACCACTTAAACTGTGGAGAGTATTACGAATTTCATTGACTAAATTCCATTTACGGCGAGCTCGACATCTGATTAGAGCTTTTTTAGAATTTGAAGTCCTCAAGTGGTCAAAACTAAACCTTCAACCCTCCGTTTGACCAACTGTTCATTTCGATACTTATCCCCATGACAGTCAAGAAGATTATTTCGATATCCATAAACTAGTGGGTCCTTGGTAGGTTCTTTCATCACTTGTTCCTCTTTAATGTAGTTGGCAATTGAGTTTTCCATGATCATAGAAGTCAGACGGCAGCTATAATAGTTTTCCTCGCTTTTGATCTCAAAGCTTTTAACCCAAAAGACCCATGACAAGAAAATGACAGTGAAAGGACGGATTTATTGTTCAGCTGGAGAGACAGATAGCGTCAAAGAACGAATGGAGATGATAGTGAACGAGATGCTCGTGGCACCAACTTCACTGGCTTAGAACGATGGCCGATGGTTCTTGTGAGATCTTTGGTAGGCCTACTATTAATTGTTCTAAAAACTTAAGCTGTTAGATAAATGTGTGATTTAATATTTAATTACTCTAATACATCTCCTCACACTTAATCTGATTTTTTTGCCTAGTACAAAACGTTGATATATTTAATTGGGGAAACAAATAAGACCTGAAAATATTTAAATTCAGGACTACTAGCTTTGATATTATGTGAGGTTTTTTATGGGATCACTGCCAACTGTTCTAAAAACTTAAACTGTTAGATGAAGACGTGATTTAATATTTAATTACTCTAACAGTTTGTCATGACCTCCCCGAGCCGGCCCTACCACCTACGAGGTTTGGCTAATGGATTACTAAGTTAAACCTAGCTCGAGCTCTTCCAAGCCCATACCAATTCACGACTTATGTTTAAGTTGTTAACATGCAAATTAATGTCATTTAGGAGTCGCCACTAATCGGCTTTTGATAGGTCGATTAGACACCTAAGTAAAGCACGGGAAAAAAGCTTCACTTCTACGAACCAGAGATTCAACAGGTACGGGGATTTGATTACACTAATTAACAAACTAGTGCCCTTTTGGTACCTAATCCTGTTCAATTACCGCTTAACGTGTTCACACTAATCGGGAGTCTCAAAATTCGATCCCTAACCAAGCTAGAGAAAGCGACAATCAACACGTGAACTTAACATGCATAATTAACTACATGTGAAGTTAAATTAAACACGCAATTCAAAGTGTGTGCACCAAATAACATGCATTCAAATATGACACCAATCATACAGTAAGGCGAGAAAAGCCAATTCCAAAGAATAAATAATATTCTTTTGATTTTCGCAATTTTTAATTTTTTTTTGAATTTTTTTTATTTTTAAAAATATTTTTTAATATTAAAATAATAATAAAATATTAAAATAATATAAAAACGGACCCGGGTGCACCGGCCCGGGTCCACCGTGAGTTGGGCTCAATTCGGAATAAACCCAGCACTCAAGTAAAACAATAAAAAAAAACACCTAAGCCCAGCCCACTAGAAATAAAAGACTAAGTAAGCCTTCAGCCCAAATCACCAATTCAGCCCATCCGCGAAAGGCCAAGACCAAAAAAAAACTATTCTAATTCTAAACTAAAATGCCCAAAACCTAATAAATCTAAATTCAGACCCAAACACCAAACAAAATCCTACAATCGGCCCACACACTAAACAAAAACCCTACCCGATTGCAATCCGCGAACCCGACCCGGTTCGTGGCCGTCGACTCGACTCGCCCGACCCCAGGTGCTCTATTTTTATTTATATTTTTCTCTCTTTTCTGATTTTTTTTTATTTCTCTTGATTTTCTCCTCTTTTGCTTTTCCTTTCTCTCTTTTTTTTTTTGTTTCTCTTTCTTTTTCTATCATTTCTTTTCTGGTCTTCCCCCATGTGCTTTTCCAGAACTTCTCCCCTGTTCTTTGTTCTTCACCGAGAGCTCCTCAACACACCACGCCGGGCACGCCGCTCGGCTTTCGACCGACGACGCGCGCCGCGAACGCCGACGACCGACACCGGGCTCCCACTCTCACCACCGACAGGCGACAGCCACATCCACCAAATCGACAACTAGTATCGAGCACGAGACGACACCGCCGACCAAACACCGATCTCGACTTATATATTTTTTATAACTCTACGTCTCAACCAGATCTAAAACCCTAAACATATACTCACATAAAACACATGATGCAGGGTTGGGAAAAGAATTACGACGGCCTCCAACTGCAGGCGTGGATCCGGTGACACGAATGGCAACTCAAGCAAAGGCTTCATCAAAGGCCCACTCGGGCACATGACCGATACGCCATCACAACCAACAAAATAACACAAAAGCAGTCACCGAACACTAATATCAGAATAAACAAACGTGAATCTAAGATTTTTACGGATCGACGCGATGACCTCGGTTTAGGTTTTCATTCGGGCATTTCATCGAACAAGTGGAATGCGCCTAAAACCAAGGGTTTCTAAGTGGATTTCCAGCAGGATTCAAAGGTTTTTCTTGATAGAAATCGCTCAAGAACACGTGCTGAAGGTGAAAAGAAGCATTTTTCTCGTCTTGTGGTGCTGGGCGACCACCGAATAGGCTCGGTGTGCCCGGCACCCGAGAGGCAGGGGAGGGGGAAGCGAAACAGGGGAAGAAGAAGAGAGACCCACCTGGTTCACGGCCAAACGGAGTGAGGCGCAACAACCGGGGGAGTTCGGCGACGGCACAGGCGGCCCTCCGGCGAACGGGCGAGACTCGGGCCTCCTCGACTCCCCTCAGCTTGCTCACGGTCTCCTCTTTCTCTCTTCAAACTCTCTCCTTTTTCCTCCTTTCGGTCTCTCTCGGATCTGTCTCACTCTGGCTCTCTCGCCCTGTGTTCCTCGCTCGGCCCCCGTTTTCTCGCTTCTCCGTTCCCACCTTTAGCTCTCTCGAGCTCTCTCTCTCTCGGAACTCCCCCTCTCCGAACTCCACCCTTGCCCCCCTGCTTTTGTTCTGGTTTCTCCTCTCTTAGTATGTGGAGAACGTCCCCTTTTGATGAATGGACTGCACGACCAAAGGGGAGAGTGCCCTTTATGTCAGTCAAAGAAAGAAGAAAGCTTCTCCTTTTTTTTGTGATTTTCTATTTGACTTCTCCTTTCCCTTCTAGTGCCCCCTTCTGGACGTGCATTTCCTGAGGAAAAGCAGATGGCCTTCCCCTCCTTTGAGCCTTGGGGCCATAAAGCTTTTTTTATTATTTTCTATCTTGTTTTTTTGTGTTCTGCTTTCTTCTCTTTTTCTTTTTCATGAAAATACGCGAACCCCCTTTTCATGAAAATATACGAACCCCCTCCGTATTTCCGCGTCGGAAGCAAGTCACCAGCCACTAATGATTCGATTGAAAGACACATTTCATAGATATTCAAACTATTCAATTAAGCTCGCATGCTACTCAAGCAATGTCTCTTCAAGCTTGAGCTGAGCCGAGTTGATTGAGTACTTACTAAAACATCAAAGATCGAGCTAAGTTTGAGTCGTCCTTGATTCGAGTTCGAGCAGCTTCATCCGTCCACATTCCTGCTTAAGACCTCCGTTTAGCCTCATAAATTATGTTGTGGAATGTAAACTTCACTGTGCTATGCGGTGTTTGATTTTTGAGGCATGTCGTGCAAGCAACAAGCATATATTATCCGTTTTTACGCAATTTCTGAAAAAATTGTGGATTTTCAATTATCAAAGTTACTTCTATTTAAAACACCCAGATTTGGCGAAATTGAGCCTCGCCCTGGCTGTGTGACGGCGAGGGCTGGTGACGGCGGAGCTCGCTCGCCATGGCTGGGTGAGCTCCGCCCTCGCCTTGCCCGGCGCTGACAAGGTGGAACTCGCCGGCCTTAGCCTCTGGCCAGTCGCCAGTAGTCGGATCGGTAACCGGAGAAGAATATAGGAAAAAAAAAGAAACAGAGAAAAAAAGTCAGAAATATTTAAAAAAATATTAAATTATTATCACGTAGTCAGCGGGCTTCCATGTCAGCGCTGGCAGGCCAAAAGTGGCCGGATGGACTGAATTGACACAATTGTAAAAAGTTTAGGACTGAATTGACAAAAAAAAAGATTTATCATTGAATTAGCGCAATTGCAAAAGATTTAGGACTTTTTTGGTAATTTTCCCACTTGTTGTAATAAAACTGAAAAATAAGTGCTAGTGTTGATATTCTTAAGAGTAATAGAAATAAAAAAAATAACAATTAAAAGTACATCACCGAATATGATTAATTTCTTACCAAATATGGAACTGCCATAGCTATTGGCAGGTTTCGTAATTCGGAAGATTCTAGTTATTATCCATAGTACCGATTACTAGATTAAGTGAATGTTTTGATTGAATTGAGTTTTCTAAGCCAAATGCTAATTAGGATTATCGTGCAAATTTAATCTCATCCAGTGCTAAATTTTTTATTTCCAACGCTAAATTGGACTTTGAAACAGGCCCATGTGTATCCATCAAATTGAACGAAAACAGTTAAAAATAATCTACATACTCATATTGTCACTGTCTTAATATGAGTGTTTAATTTTCCTCATGTTGACCTAATTTCCTCAACCCAGCTGACGGCATTAAAGGTCTGTTGTAAATTTGATCGAGTGATTCGGAGAGAAATGGAAAGAAGATAAAAGATGGATCGATCTGTACAAACTATATTAAATATTCTGTCGAGCCTCCCCACCCGCGCCCTTGTGCATGGGAAATTATCAAAAAGAGAAATGGAAGTAGAAGATTGGTAGGAAAGGATTGATATATATCCCTCCTAATTCCTTTTCTTCTCTGCATCAAAAGAACCAAACAAGGTGATCCCGCAATCTTCATTATCATAACATCTATTTCGGAATTGGATTATGTCGATTCAAGGATTGAACAATAAAAGCATAAACAATTATGAAATCGATAAACTATACCTCGGGCTGCCCTACGGATGCAATAATATATAGGACATTGTTACCATCTTGGTCTTTCTAATTCAAGATTATTGTCATATTGGCTTTCGTAAGCACAAAACGTTTTCCGATTCTTTCAAAGAGGAAATTGCTTTCCTGAATTTAAGCTTTCATATTGTCTATAAATGTCTACAACAATTATAGACAAGTGAACCATCAAAGTGTCGGGGAATCGTGCAATAGCGATGGCCAAGACACTGCCAATGGAGGCGGTAAAAACTATGCTGTTGAGGATCGTGAAATAATATAGATTCAAGCTGCTCAGGATCATGTTTTAAGCTTGATGTGCTTTTCCAATAGCAATGTTGCTGGAATTGGTGGTTTGTATGGCATGCCAAAAATCCCTGCGCACTTATCAGACACAGTTAGTTCCGTGCCAAAACAGTGATAGAGAGAGAGAGAAGAGAGGGAGAGAGAGAGAGAGTATGAGGTAACATCTTGTTTGACATTCTCGACGGAGTAACTTGTTCTCAACATCTTGATCATCATTACGATTCGCTTGGAAGATTTTCATAGCCACCTTCTCTTGGAACTACTTGCGCATTTACCTTCGTATACCCTATCAATAGCTTGATGATATGGAAAAAATGCAAGGAAACAAAATGAAGTTTGTAACCTTTCAATTGCAATTATAGCCTTGTCGCTAGCTTCACAATTGTGCACAAACTGAGTTCATGCCATATAAGTTTGACTGATATTAGTGATGCGACCACCGATGTACAAAGGGGAAAAGATTACTGAACCTTATTTATTAAATGGAATTACTTCAACCAATGTAACAAATTCCTTATTCCTTTCAAAAAGTGCAATTTAGTCTATTCACCATAAATTGTTTAAGTGATGGCTAGGAATTGGCCATTTGAATTATAATAGGCGAATTCACATCAATTGAGAAGGTTTCACATTCAATTACATGTTGTACACAAGCTTTTTTCCTATGTAGAGAGAGATAACCTTGGGAAAATTGTCAAAACAATGCTAAACCTATTGCACTTTTCCCAATTCAATCCTAAATCTTTTAAGTTTGCCAATTAAGTCCTAAACCTTTTCACTTCTTGCCAATTGAGTCCATTTTGCAGGCTAGCGCTGACTTGACAATTTTTTAATTTTTTTTCGAATTTTTTAACTATTTTATTTTATTTTTTGACTTCTTCCTATGGCCGGTCCGACGACCGGCCTGTCGTCGGACTGGCCAGAGGTGAGGGCCAGTGAGGTCGACCTCGCCAGCCTCTAGCGAGAACGAGCCTCGCCGGCCCCTGACTGGGCAAGGTCGCCTTGCCCAAATGTCGGTGAGGGACCTCACCGGTCAGAGGAAGAAGTCAGAAAAAAAAAGAAAAAAAGATTAAAAAATTCGAAAAAAATATTAAAAAATTGTCACGTTAGCATTGGTCGGACGGCTGGCACCGGCCGGTGGCCATGTTAGCATTGACCGGACGGCCGGCACTGGTCAGCGGCCATGTTAGTGCCGACCGGCAAAATGGACTCAATTGGCAAGAAGTGACAAGGTTTAGGACTGAATTGGCAAAAAGTAAAAAGATTTAGGACTCAATTGGTAAACTTAAAAGATTTAGGACTGAATTGGCAAAAGTGCAAAATGTTTAAGACTGTTTTGACAATTTTCCCACCCAAGCCGCGACAAATTACGGTTAGTTGCTATGTTAAATATGCAACAAATAGACATGCTAGCTTCTTAGTAAACTGATAAAGATACCATATGCCGGATTTATATTAAGCAACATTTGACTAATTAAAGAAGATCTTCACGTTGTTGCAGAATCTTGCAGATTTTTTTTTTGAAAGTTTTATAAATAACCTCATTTCTTCATTTAATCATTAGACCACAATCATAAGAGTATTCAAAAAAAAATTTTCATTGTGTGTGGCGAGAACGGAAAATTATCTAAAGATGTGAATTGATTCGGAATTGGTATTTAGATAGTTGTTAAATGAGAGATATAAGTTCAGTTTGGAAAGTAATATATATGTATGATATTGGGTAGTATCATAAATATGAAACAAATAGCACTGCTGGCTTTTTGGAATATGGAGAGCTCGATTTTTTTTGTGATTTGCGCAAGTACTTCATGCGTTGACCTAGACTAAGAGTAAATGAGTTGCGACAAACTTCAGTTAGGTACGATGTTAAAATATGAGATAAATAGTGCATGCTAGCTGCTTACTAAACTCTTAAAGATACCGTACGACAGATTGCTTTTGAGCAACATTTGGCTATTCAAACAAGATCTACATGTGAGTCACGTTGATGCATAATATACAGATATACAGACAGCCACTACGCGCGTGATTCAACAGATGAGGGAGTACTTTTCCTGTCCACAAATTGGTTTAGTTGTTGTGGTGTCGGATTGTCCTTGTTTGCTTCCATTTCACTAGCTTCTATCTCCTACAATCTGTTTCGATGGACTGATTTCAAAAGAAGGAAAGAGATGTTGCTGATTGACAGAAAAAAAAAATGAAGAACAGAAACATTTGCAGAAACATGTAGAAGTAGAAACATTTATAGAGACTATGCTTAAATGATTAAAACACGCACTCAAATCGGATACGAATGCCAAACATGTTAAGCCAAGTTCGAATTCATGCAGACTTTGACAAACCATGTAGAAGTAGAACCAAATCTGCAGAAGTTACATGTAAGACACATCAGGTGTGAGACACAGAGACTACATTTTCAGAGTTCAACCGCCAACCCCAACCTACCAATATACAAAAGACCAACTTTAACATAAAAGAGTTAACACTTCCCAGTCCAATAGAGCTGTAGCTACTAAAAGATTCACATAAAGCTAGTTAGGGTTACTGGCAGTATCCCCTGCACCACCAGTCCTCCTCACCTGCAGTCAAGTATGCACTTAGATTAGCAGTGTTATGATACACCAATAGAGAAACCCAGCAAATAATAAATATCCAGATGCGATTTTCATCCCATTACTTTCTGCAACACACCTGGAATGAAAATTTCACTTGAAGCTGGAGAAGAAGAGCGGGCACTTGGAAGGAACAGACGATTTTTTAAGCCTACAGTTACTCTTGTCCCACCTACCACTCCAGTCGGACTGGTAAAGGCAGCCATTTTGTATGTATCGTCAACACACAATGCAGCTCATGCTGCAATTTTAATGTTTAAAGAGATAATTATTTACCCGTTGATGAACAAAACATACAGACTTTCCCTAATGAAGCTCTCCTTAGTTAAGTAGAATCGTGAACATAAAGTCCAAATGCAGAACTTCTTTTCTTGTCAATTTGACGCATACAACTGGGTCAGTCTCAGACTTCAACAGGCAGGGTAAATCTATGCTACACTCTTTAGGTCAAGTTGAGATGGAGCAAGTTCTGTTGTTCTTAGTACCTCTTCTGCAATCCCCCTGTTCAGCCCTTGTGCAAACATGTTTTGCTATTCTCGACCACGTTACAGAAAATTTCACTGCTTATCATATGAATACTTGCAATTGCATCTCTTCTGAAAATTTTTGACTCTTTAGGGTGAATGGATCTTGCATGGACTAGATGGTTGCAGTGATTCCAAATTCCTTCATTGTCATATTTATGCTGTGAAATGCATAACTATTGGCTCAACAAAGGATTTGTTTTAACTCACGTTTTGGACTTTGCTGTACTCTTTGGAAATATGCTCGATGCAGAAGTACTTTATAGTCAAGAATTATTTAGTTGCGAAGGAATTATGGAGTTTGGTCCTAACCTCACATGCTTTTTCTAGTTGTTATCGATGTCCATGGATCTATTTATTGCTTGAACCACGATAACAACGGCATCTCTTCTTTATAGGGGGACAATTGCATTACTGACGATCAGGTATATATATGCTTTTTATGATTATTGAGTTTTTTGTCTCCAGGCTCTTAACAATTGCGAGTATTCATATCAATGTCAACATTACAGCATTCTGGAACCAAAGGAGAAAACCACAATGTACTAAAAAAGGCAAGATAAAAAAAAATACTATGCTATTGACCGAAGCTGTAAAAAAACCTAGTCAGTTAAGTTCAAGCATTAAAAAGGATTAATTAGTAGCATCGTTTCACTTACAGATGCCCGAGATGCAGCAGAGTGATGAGTTGCACTATTTGGATCAGCCCATGTGACAGTAGGGATATTGCCATCCAGCTTGATTTTTTGCCTTGAATAGTCAGCACATATGTTATTGTAGTGCAACCAGAATTTTGAGGATCCTGTTCTCTGTAAGAGTAAAAAATAAACAGCATAAGCTTTAACATTCACATGATTGGTGAAATTACACTAAATCAGATTGCACCGTCAGCTAGTGAAGTGATGATTCTAGCAAAACAAAGATGATTGAATGGCCATTCATCGAGCAGAGATCTAACCAAACATCTAGAGAGGACAGAGCACTCAAAGCACAAATGGTGAAGCTACCAATGAATGACCGAATCTCGTAATAGTCTCAGACAATATCTTTCTTCTTCTTCTTCAAATTCAACAAAATCGTTCAACAACTCAAGATAGCCAGATCTCCCAAAAAAAGGAAACTCCAACAAAAACGGTCAACTCCACACTCTTAGAAGATCTAGATTCTTGATGGCTCACAGCCGAGATAGGGTGAAACAAGAGTTTCCACATAGATAGCAAGTTTGGCCCTCCTGATGGGAGAATCCTTGTAAGTGTTATCCTCTGGATTGAACAGAATGCTGTCAAAGAAATCGACCTCGAAAATGATTTTTCCCCTCCTTGTGTGCACAATGGGGATCTGAAAATAACTACCAGGTATGCCTTCAGCCGAAAAGCTGAACAATTTTGTCCACGTTCCTTTTCTCCCATGCTCATTCATTATCCACGCCATGAACCAGTAGTCATTCGAGGTGTACATTAACAGATTAGCCCCGTGAATATTGAGTCCTTGGTAAATTATGTCCCCATTCCATTCAGGGACCGGAAGCACCTGGTGGAATATCTCTTCCGACAAATCAAACGACATAATCTTTCTCCCCTCATCAATCCCGCACCAGTGTAAGGCCGCCTTCCAATAAACTCCTTTGTGATCACCATCAAGGGGGCTTTCTTGTTGCACTTGTATCCTTCTCCAATAACTAGACTTGAGCGAAAATATCCCCACCTCACATAATTTAGAACCCTCACTGACTACCCCTTTACAGTCATCAGATGCACCCTCACCGACTACCTCACCGACTACCGCTTTGTAGTCATCGGATGCAGGGTCATATCCGAATCCAAAGAACTCCCCTCCTAGAAAAATATCGGAAATGGGAATTTTCCTAAGCTCCTCGGTGGTCGGGTTATACAGTATAAATCCGCTTATGACATCTAAACATACCAAACCATTGCAGGACCCCACGATGATGGGTTCCCATGTACCATTGTCAATTCTCGAAGGACGAAATTTTATCCCCGCGCGATCGTCGTCCAACACTTCACAGTCTATGGTCTCGATAGGGAAAGTCTTGAGGATTCTCTGGCTGGAGATTGTATCCCCTGCCTTTAGCCTTTGCAAATGCCACTTGGCGAAGCCTGGATCGGAAATTAGAGACCGCCATCGTCTACACACGCATTTCAATCGCATCAACGACTTAATCGGGAGCCTCGATAATACCTCGATGATGATATCCTCAGGTAGACTTTCTGCCGCCGCCGAGGATGGTGGTCGGCTACTCGCAGGTTGAGATGGGGCTCGCTAGGGAGGACGAGGTTCAGGCTCTGGCCACTCGATCGCCGATCTCGGCGTTGCCCTTGTCAGCGACGGCGCCAAGGGCGACGAGGAGGGCGGTCGGCGACAGCTACTCGCGGGCTTGGGTGGAGCTCGCGAGGGAGGACGCCAGGGAGGACGAGGCTCGGGCTCCGGCCACCTGATCGCCGATCTCGGCGTTGCCATCGTCGACGGCGACAGCGACGAGGGTGGTAACGGGGAGGGTGGTCGCCAACGGCTACTCGCAGGCCGAGACGGGGCTCGAGGGGGAGGACGCCAGGGAGGACGATCTTCGGGCTCCGGCCGCCTGATCGCCGATCTCGGCGTCGCCGTCGCCGACGACAGCGACCAGGGCGGTCGGCGGTCGGGTTGGATTTTGCCGGAGGGTTTTGGGGTTTAGAAACAGTAAATGTAATCTACGTACTCGTACTGTCAAGTATCTTAATCAGCTACTTGCTGACCTAATTTTCGCAACCCAGCTGAATGGCATAAAAAAAAGTCCATTATAAGTTGGGATGGAGTCACTGTCATTACATTTGTTTCGGAATCGGATTCTGTCGGTTCGAGGATGCACAAACAACCACGAAATCGATGAATTATGTCTCGTAATGCCCTATAGATGTAGCAATACATAAGACAGTATTACCATCTTAATCTTTCCGATTCAAGGTTGGCGTAATATTGACTCTCTTAAACCATCCAACGGCACCTTGGATGCTTGGAGGTTGTGGCTCTTAATGGCAGTGTGTTGCATTGGCCCGTCAAGTTTTCGATGGACGATCTACAAGCGGATAGGTTCTCGGTTAGGAGCTCTAGCTCAATGTCTCTCGTTCCCTCGGCGACTTAGTGCAAAGGGGTGGAACCGTGTCATTCGTGGACTCAGATATCGAGGGTCTCGGTGCCCTCACGGTGCAATAACAGTTGTTTTGCAAAGCCAATTGCACGGGTCTGTAACCCTCTCGATTCGCCTTCCGAGGGAACCACGGCTTCAAGATGGCCATCTCCATGGCCACTTGGGTTTTCCCGGTGGCCATGGTTACCTGTACAGGAGTATCTGGGAAGGGGCCCTTAGATGCAAGATTTGGCTCATCCTTTATTAACCCATGTAGCTCATCAACGTTGTCATGTTCTATTGCTTGTTGCAGCTGACTTTGGTACTCAAATACTGGTAATTACTTAAACTATGTGGGGCATAAGAATTCCAATGCTTGAATTCTACCAACGGCGAACTGAGTTTTTAATGTTTTCAAGTCCTGAACTGGCCAAAACAAGACATTAAATGATCGATAGACCAACTGCAAAAATCTTAAATCCTGTTTTTCGGCTGATCAATGTCCATAACTGGCGAGGCATTGGCAATTGAGTTTTCCATAATCATGAATTAGACGGCTGCTATAGCAGTTCACTCGCTTCTAATCTCAAAGCTTTTAACCCAATAGTTTAAAGGATACTCTCTGTGAATTATAACTACATACTGATTTAGAAAAACATAAATCAAGCCGTAATGCGAAATTGTATAACATAGAAACTAGCTAATTTTGGGGATGATGGACATTTAAATTTAAATATCTCGTATGCTATGACTATTAAAACTCGACCTTTAGTCATAAAAGACCCATGATTGGAAAATGACAACGAAAGGATGGACTTTTTATGTTTCAGCTGGAGAGACAGAGAGCGCCAAAGATCGGAAATGAACTGCATAAAAACCTCACTTAGTGAACTCTTCCAGTGAGACGACAGTTTGGGTACGGTGAATGAAATGCTCATGGCACCAACTTCATTGGCTCAAAACAACGAGAAGACGAGGTGAGTACATGAGATGATCGTCATGCATATTATAAAAAGACACTATCGTGCTCAGGAAGTCAACACATATGCACAGTACACTTCAAAAATATCAGTAACACTTTCCTCAAGGATAAACCTTACATCTCTGAATTCAAGTAAATTACTGAATCCGACAAGTGACAAAATGATGCAGGAAAGTCCTGAGGATACTGCTTCTTGTTCTGCTAGGGGAAGCTTTACACACAACCTAACCCACCGAACTACTCTACCGTGAGTCCGAGAGCAGCAAATACAGTAAAGATTATAAACGAAAAAACCTGCAATCAACATTAAAGACCAGGCAGTAATCAGCATCAAGGAAAAGCAAGAACGGAGAAGAAACCGTGTCAGTCAATCAGCAACTACGGATCTCTGCTGGGCTGTCATGTTGCCTTTTTGAGCTTAACTAGTTCGGCCAAAACATCTTTGAGAGGCTCGGCAAGCTTGCTTTTCTTAGCCTGCACAAAACTTGGGGTCAAAATTTGTCTAAGACAAGGTAGCAGTAACGATGACAAGGAGGCAGCCAGAAGGATAATACAACCAGAATCGGTTCCAAATGGTAGAGTAGTTGATTAACGAGTTTCCTTTTCTAAACACTTAAATAAGGAATCAATGGGTTGACAAAAATGGCTTGCAAAGCCGAATAGCAAATATGCTCATAAGGAGAGAGAATGACATATACAGAGACTTCTATGATGTCTCTAGTTTTTGCCATGCAGGAATGTTTATATACATATTACCCCTACATGAATTGTAAACAAAAAGCCGAAACTTCAAAAACTCAAGTTGGACAACATCTAAAGTTCTTTTAACTGGTGACTCCAAATCGAAAGCTGTCGTAAAAAGAACCCTATGATACCACAACATGAAACGTTGACTCAAAACTTGGAACTTGCATTCAATTCTTCATTTCAAAACATGTTTCGCCATGCGTGATTCTCACAACTATCCAGCACAAATTTTCCACTAATGGAACATACAAAACATATGCCTTTCAGGGGATGAAAACAGCTTTGAACAGAGGTGCTCATAGTCTCTACTAATGCAGGTTACCAGCCACATCGGAAATTGTCCATGGCAAGTCACAGATCTTAAAGCATGATTACAGATTACCTTCAAGGATGGAACAAGAGCAAAAACTTCATCCGGAGTTTCTGGACAGACATTCCCAATTACACATATCTGCACGAAATCTAAGATTAATGGCGCTGCATCTTCTTAAGAAAAGGTACCCAAAATGTTGAGATTAGTACCTCGCCCTCTGTGACACCATATTGTGTAAGAGGCCTTCAAGTTGAGTTAATGGTTAACAACATTTTTACCACTGCATGGGCCCTCATTAGGATAAATAGTACTAAAATAATTAAAGCACTCAACAGAAACTTAAAAAACAAGGATACTCTAGAGCTCTTCTCACTGATGCTGGATCTGCATAGTGAATTCCATTTTTGGCATACTGCAATCCACGGTCAAAGGATCTGAAATGGCAGTTGACTCAGGTATGTTGAAAGAGGAGGATCAAAACAATACCCATAAGAATGTACTGCTTACACAGGAATTTTGATTGTTGGATCCTCAGATAATATGACCATTTGCTCCTGGATTCCTTGTAAGATTTCAGTGGCTTCACAGTCCATCAGACATTTGGCATGCTTTGGGAGTTCTATAAATTCGATAAAATGACAAGATCAGGGAGCATACCCAACACGGTAGCTACTAGCTAGTCTAAACCAAACCTAAAAATTAACAAAAAGGTAAACTATTATTCACATGTGGCATCATTGCCAATATGCCCAATTAACTGAAGAACCCAACACAACTCTGCTCTTTGGCCAGAAGAGGAAAAACCGAGACTCCACAGTCTAAAATGAACTTGCTGAAGTCCAATCTGACTCTAGTAAGTCAGAAACGGAACAATCATACAGGTTACCGAAATGCGGATGTAAGCTTACAATCATGAGCCAAGGATTGGGTACATTCATTAACTCATAGAGGTATAAGTAATTTGAACAGCATCTGTCTCTCCATTCGTATTAACTAGAATGCCTTTTTACCAAGCCCGTCTTGCTTGAACCCAAATATTTCATATAAAAAAAAATATAGGACCCTTATCGATCTCATTTCATTCTGGATTTTCATAGCTAAAACAAACCCATTCAAGTGAAGCTCCATGCGTGAAGTTAAACCCCTCAGTCAGAGGTTGAAGTAACCCATAACTAAGAAATTCAATCTGCCCCACCCCAAAAAAAGGCGTGGCATGGCCAAAAATGTACCTTGCTCAACTCTGAGCTCTAGAGGAAGCGGTTCTTTTGGGGCGGAACTTTTTGCAGCCTTGCCAGTCTTATCTCCTTTCCCTCCTTTGCCCAAATTCACTAAGAGAATACACAGATTGCCAGGACAAAACAATCACCACGCAGTGAGTATCAAATAACACATTGCAAACAACAGAAACCACATGGAACTGCCAAGCAATAAATCCACTGAAATAGCCTGAAAATGATGACTCGGAACCGGACATTTACTCAACAAACTGTCTGCTTTGCCACCAGATGAGAAGCCGAAAATTCCATCGCCCAGACCTATGCAAATAGCACCACAAGGAAACATCATATTGCAAGAAAATGGAGCAAATCACGGAAAGTCACAGAAGCCATACCTCCAACCACTTACAAGTAACAAGGAATTAAACCCGAAAGCTAAACGAAATAAAAAGATGCAAACCTTCGGAATCAAACTGAACCTTCCTCCCCTTCTTGGGTTTCCCAGAGCTATCGTCCTTGCCTTTCGCAGATGCTACACGTCAAAGACACACAACCATGGAATTCTTGACATAAACCAAGCACAGCAACAGGCTGACTGCTACAAATGAGAGAATCAGAAGGAAGTGAAATGGGTCACATTACTTTTACCTCCGTTGGATGTTGCGGATTTGAGCGAGGACTTGACCGCCTTACTGGGCACTGAAGACCCTTTTCCTCCCTTCTCCGCCATCACCAGCTTCTGCAACTACCAACTCAAGAAACCAAACGGGATTCACGGCACGATCACGTCGAATCTTGAAATGGGTGTATCGGAATTGGTAGACTGAAGGAATGTAGGGACGGTGCGCGAGCCGAACGTACCTGAGGGAAGCAGAATCAGAGCTCCAATTCGGCTTTGCTGTGCTGGGTTTTCCAGAATTTGGAGTTTTGAGAGTGAAAGGTGAAAGCTTTTTTCTGGGTATCTGAAGCATTCTATATATCGTTGGGCGGGTCCTTGGAAAAAAGATACCGCGTGTTAAATGTTCTCTCTATTTTTTTGGTAACAAAGGGAAATAAGATACCAATTGTTGGAATTTTTATGTCAGTAGAAGATTACTTTATGATAAGAATTTTATAATTTACGGAATTCGGAGTTCATTTACTATGAAAAGTTTGCGTTTATAATAAAATTAACTTCATATAATGTGTCATTTACAATTCAAAATTGAATTGATTAAATTGAATTAATTTACGAGGCCGTGCGTAGATCTTTGATTTAGTAAAACTGAACTTTTATTTCAAAGGTAAAACTCAATTCATATCCCAACAGTTTATCTTCTCAATTTTTAACTCAATTTGACTCTCCAGGTCCTCATCAAACATCATCAGTAAGAAGTCTAACAAAAAAAATCATGTGTTTGGAGGAAAGGAGTCTAGGAGGTGCATATAGCAGTCTACGTTGCTGGTATATTGGATAATGAATGGTTTAGGATTAGTTTCTCAAGAATTTCTTCTTTGGTTTATGGAGATTCTCATCTTATAGAGGCTGTGTCTACTTCACAAATTGTAGATTACATTGTAAATGATGACTCAGAACCAAACTAATTGATGGGCATAGGAGAAGTTACAGATCCTCCTGAAGCGCAATACAATGCTTCTTGCCGATATATACGACCGTCAGCCAATTCGCTATCTCTCTCGCCCTTTATTATGGCCGCAATCCGTTTTGCCAGTTCTTTTCCCGATCTTATGAGGGTCCGACATGCTTCTTTGCGATCTTTCCTCTGTGGCGACATCCTTTGCCTTCTCTGATGACTCTACTCCTTCCTCTGTCTCCCTCATCACCAACTTCCTCTCCAATTCTCGCGGTAGCTTAATGTCCGGTTGCATTATCCTAGGATGATCTGTTGTGCTGGTTTCGGCTACGAATATTGTCGGGCCATCTGCTCTTGGAAATCGAACTTCCGGGCTTAGCTTTTGCTTGCCTTGATCTTCTCTTGCAGCGAGGGTCTCCTTTCCCCTAGTTGTGGTGTCATATGAAGCCAAGCTATTATGAGGTGTTGTTGCTCCCCTCATGGTTTTCTCTTGGTCGAAGAAGAGGGCTTGAACCACGGTCCGTAAGGGCAGGCGCTCGTTCTTCACGGCATGCGCCCGTACCTCCGGAGACAGCTTCTGGCAATCTAAAATCCGACAGAGGAACTTCTTGTCGGCTTTGGACAAATCAGGATGCTCCTGCTAGCACATGAAGAAGCAAGAAGCCAATTGTTAAGCCATCCATTAAACACACGAGCACCTTGATTGTCAAGATAAGAACATCTACTCTATTTCTCCGATGCTTCTGTCTATGTGCAATGCTTCAAAGATATTACCTTCAGGTAGATGTTAATAGCTTTGTAGAGGTCATCATGCAGTGGCCTGGCAACATCTGGCAAGCATTCAGCAAGAGATACTACTTTCGATGCAGGCATGTTGACGTCCTTGGATATCACTTGAAGATAAGAATCAATGAGCTTCCCGACCTTCCTAACTGATCTCATAGACTCTCCCTTCTCTGAAGGTCCAGGAGCTTGTCTTCTCCACAGTACCCAAAAACTTTCCAACACCGACCGTACCAATTCCACATCGTACAAGTGTTGGTCTGATGTGGAATAAGAAGGAAACAGCAGATCACTCACTGTTGCCTCTTCCAACTGCTGACTGGACCTCCGGACAAGTTCAGTTTTAGTTAATGGAGATGATCCTAGATAGTTTGCAAGACTCAGAAGCCTTAGCAGGAAATTAATTGAAAGAGAACCCCGTTCTGCTGGGATCATGCTGACTATAGCCTCTAGGATTCGCCGGTTCTTCACTGTGATTTCTTCTGGTTGTGATGCAGCACTTCCGATAGTCCTAGTCCTAGTCGTGTCTGGTAGCCAGCGAGAGGCATAGACATGCAAAGCTTCACCAATAAGCTGTGAAGGAAGCATATTGGTCGATCGTACTGCAACGATAATATATCGGAACAGGTCTATGTCTAGATCAGAAATATCTTCTGTCCACCAGTCACGAGGTACGGATTGGCGATGTTTCTTGTCATATCCTGGTCTCGTATAAGTATAAGACCATGTGACCTGCATATATGTTACAACCATTGTTATATTCTTTCCACTGAAAATTTTGTATAAATGAAGCAAAAGTGGCAAAACAAGAAATGCCTCAACCTTCGGTGGAGGAGTGAGAATTTTCTCCACAATTGAGTCCATGCACCTCCTGGCAATTCCAAGAGATTCAGACCATTCAGGTAATTTGATTGTAGTCTGAAGCGTGATGATGGAGTCCTTCCAGCCCTCGAGGATGCACGAATGGAAGAAAGCCTCGAGCTTCAGCACAAAATTTCCTTTTTCCACCACTTCGGTCATCCGGAGGAACTTGGCAGCGCAAAATGCAGGTAGAAAGTTATAAGCGCTGAAGTTGATGGTAATTCCATAGCAATATTTAGCGCACAACTCAAAAGCCTCTTCACCTCCAGGAATGTCGTGGAGATCTATGGTGATTTCACCATCATCCGTTGGGCAAAGCTGTTGTAAGAGACCACATTTTGGTAGCAGAGCAAACTGCAACTAAAAGCTGTGTGTTAATTGAGCTGAAAAATCGCAAACAATTCAAGTAACATAAAAAGTTATGTACACTCATGAGTTTTCAATGCATTCCTTTTTCTATCCGAAGATGAGATTGTGTTCATGAATTCTAAAAAGTTTCATCATCTGCTATGTGATTTACACGCACGTAGATTTATTTCCACTCCATAATTCAAACCTAATATCAGCAGCATTGAGTTGTCCTAATATTTATGTTGAGTAGGGCTTTCTGAACCTGTACCTTATGGAGAAGATAATTGATGTTGTTGATTCGTAAAATTAGGTCTGTCGGTGTATCTGAAGTCACAGTTCTGCAAATGTTTGTCCAAACTAAGATGTCAACCACAACTTTCATCAGTATATGCAAAAAAAGGGTCTCCATCTTTGTTCACTATCTGTACCTTGTTGCTTCTTCTGTGTAAAATGTGTCTGGCCTTGTCCCAAGTTTCATAAACTTCATCTTTGTGGTTCCTTTTTGTTTTTATCCAAATTCCAGGGCTCATGACCAGATTCCGAGTCTCAATAGCCTCACCTTTCAGCAAATGCGCTTCGAACTACCAGAAATTCAGACAACTATGGTCTATCCATTTTAAGATGATCAATCGAGAAACTTCGCAAGAACTTCCCAGCAAAGTGTAACTAAGAATGGATCAACAACAAACAGGAGCTTCCTGCACAAATGTAAGGAGGGAGTTGTCAAAAGCACAGCAATCACATGATTCTGTATGCTATTCAAGCCCAAAAGAAAAAAGAAAAAAAGACCGAAAGAGGGTGATTTGAGATGCCCAATTTCTCTTTCTCATAAAGGCAATGAATCAATTAGTTGAAGCACAAATTTCATTCAGTACCAGCAGATTCCAATGAAGAAACTGATCCACAAATCTAATCACAAATTGAGGATCAACAGCAATTTCAAATTCAACGTTTAAAGATAGACATCAACAGAGACTGAGGTTGATCAGGTAAAAACCGAAAAGCAAATGGCAGAAAAGGGATAGCCAAGATAATTGAAACAGAAAATGGAAGAGAAACACCTAAACCCAAAAACTATCCGCTAATGAACCATTGAGGAACAAGTTAAAAAAGAAGAAGGAAGAGAAAGAGAAGGCAAGATTACATATTCTCATTCAGAAAAAGGGGAATGCAGTTCAAATTTGATCGAGAGAACTCGAGAAAGGAGGAGAACAGGAAAACAAAGAATAGAGCAGAAAACCAAGCAGCTTCACCTTTTCATTAATTCTTCCATCAGAAGTCACTCATTTATAGGTAAAATTCTTCATAGACATGAACCTCACAGACGCTTTCCAAAGAATCACCGAGAAATGAAAAAATGCTCTAACTCTTAGGAAAACACTCTGCCTGAAATCATGCAGATATGTCTCCGTTGTTTATGGTAAGTGACAAAAATCTTTAATAAAGCAACTGGTCTGTTAAAGTATGATGATGAGAAATCAGAATCCATTTAAGTAAAATCTTGGGATTTTCTACCCTTTTTGCCAAATTCTGATAGTTGTAGCAAAAAAACACTTAAAATGGTGAGACTTCTGGTTTTGAAAAAGATGAGGTCGGCACTTACGTGTGTGAACTGAATAGCTATTACCACCTTTATTGCATCATTTATCATTCATTCCATAAACACTATAAGGAAGTAATACATTACAGCATCAGCATGGACCAACCTTTTACTCATGAACAAAAATGGCACCTCAATTACTGTGGAGTTATGGGAAATCTGATTTTGGAAACGATAGAATCTGACACCAGGAGAAGGCAGTACAGCTTTCGAGAAATTAAAGAGGAAGATTGATGGAGAGTAATTTTATTATTTAGGAAGTTATGTGTAACAGGTCATGTTTTAATTAGTTTTGCAGCATCAGATTTTAGTTTCCTTATTTGCCGAAAAATGTCTACAATGTTTTAATCTCGGGAAATATGTCGTAATTCAATGTAATGATGCTTCAACTTTTTTTAGCGTAATTTGCATTGGAGTTTGGTTCCCAAAGAGCCTAAGCTAATAAATTTTATGAAAAATCTAAGATAATATTTAAATAAGCTGATAAATAATCTATTTCATGAATATAAACTTGCCCAGTTTTCCTCTTACGTATGCAGGCTAAAAATGGGAATCAGATTTAAATCCTTCTTTAATAACATGTCTTGCTTGAAAGTAAAACCTATTAATTCAGGTTTTAACCAAACTGTCAAGATTTGGCAGCATAATTTGGCATTTGCTTCCTTCTTTTTAATCAAAATCTGTGTGTATCACCGGTAAATATTTGAATTAGTGAAGCAGATGTATTGTAGCTATCTCGTGCTAACGTTCCTAAATCTTGCTATATAGAATTTCTTTCCAAAAATTGAGAAATATTGAGCACCTGACCCAAAATCCAAAATCTCTGGCTGCTCCGCTTCTTCTATGATCTATGACGCACTAATAACACAATTTTTTTTGGGCCAGTCGTAATAGAAGTTTAATCTGAGAATGCTGAGTAACTAATTTTGCAATTTCTAGCAACTTATACGTAATGCAGATGCATACAATAAAAGCCACTAATGTACCTTATAACTATCACCCTTTATATTTCTTTCTGCAGAATCTTGATGATGGATTCAGACATCAGAAAGGATGGCTTCTCTTAACTGAGACTTTCTTTCTTAACAATTATTTTATGTACTTTTAGCTATCTGAAACTAGCAGTACATGACATGGTTGATGAGTGTGAGACCTGCAATTGCATGGTATACATGTTGCTCAAAGTTCTGTCAGGACACAGACATTTCATTCAATCCCTTGAAAAAGTAAATAAGAATCGCCCCCACTTCGAACTGTGTGTTGTGTGCTAGTGGTCCTATTGTGCAATTATATCTCTTGGGTTTGTCTTTATTACCAAAGATCTTCTAAAATCTTGGCTAGGCCAAGTTTTTTTTTTCTTCTTTCTTCCAGAAAAGAGTAATGGAGATAAAAGAAAGTAGCTGAGTGACGATGCACATGTAGGCTAGGCTCATTCACAGCAAGTACTTGACATGTTACACAAAACTAAAAAGGAAAAAAAGCCCTTGAGGTTCTTCTTTCAAATGGTTAAACCAATAAAGGCTTAGAAAATTGCAGAAACCTCAGAACCCACCTTTCAGAAAGTTAGCTTTATACTTCACCCTCAGCCTCGGTTCAGGTCCATTGCTTATGTGAAGAATCAGAAAAATTGTGTCTTTGCTTCAGTCACCTTTTTAGGTGAAAAAATTGCAGAATCTCAGACTCTCATTTCTGGGCAAATCTGATCTCCTCTGTGTCATCTAGCCTGTTAAGTTAAATTCTCTTTATAAAGTTTGGAAAGACACTGCCGAAGTGTGCCCCCTAGAAAAAGTTTTATTTGTTGTTTAATGTCATTGAGAAAAAGTCAAAAATAATTTTCTCTTGTCCACGTCCTATTTGGATTGTCCTAATTAATAACCCAAGAGGAGATTTTCTCTAACATCTACATCTTTTCATAGCCTAACCAGATTTTGCAAAATGATGTTCACGTGGATAACACTAATTACCGAATGACAAAATCAGCAAGTAAGCTTCCGGCAGGATTCATGAGAATTACCTGAAAGAGGTAGGAAAAAACATACCTGGGTATTCCTTTGATCCCGCGAGATCACAAAGGACTAACTACACAGCTGTAAAACTTCAACAGATTTAGCTTTCAACCTTCTAGAGTGACTAAAGAAGATTGATGTCTGTGTGTTGTTTACGGGCTCCAGTTTGGACATGAATCCAAGAAACATCAAGAAACCTCTATCAGCACCGCAGCATAAGAGATGATTTTTCTGCCTCTTCATGCAAGCTAGTCATCTCTAGAAGAGCTGAACCTTTATGCAAGAACAAAGGCACAGAAGTTTCAAGGATATGAAGCAATTGGCTCAGAAAAAGAAAGATGGGCGTTTCTGTTGATGTTTCACCAAGAAAAATGGGAGGAGCTTTTTTCTTTTTATCAGAAAAAGGGGAAAAGAAAAGGAGAAGAGTTGATTGGTTAGGATTAGTCAACATATGTTAATGCATAAAAGGATGGTGTCATAAAACCAAGACTGAACCAAGAATGGAGAGAGAGAGAGAGAGATGCACAATAATTAAACAGGTAGCAAGGAAAGCAAAAAGCGAGTCCCTCTCTTTCTTTGATCTCTCTCCCCCACATATTGAGAAACACTGGGGCTCTATGATTGAATTCACCAAAAAGCATGCAATGGCAAGTGGACTGACCCCTCTTTGCTTAGGTGCTTCTCGTGAAACCGTGGGCTCCAAACGGGACCCATCACCAGAAACATTACGAAACTACGGGAGGCTTGCACACAAAATCGATTCACAGAGTGATGTTCTTGATTCGTTTTGTTCTTTCACTGCGACTCACTTAACATAAGTATATCAGATCACTTTATAAGTCGATTTTGTACGCCGTTCTTAGCATCGCTTCCTGTATTACGTCCAACGCTTCTGTTCTTCCATCTTCGTGATCATCATCATGCTTCTCCCCACTATCTTTGAGTATATTCTCCTTCTCCACGGCCCCATTTGGCGAAAGGGGTTTTTGTTCTTCGATTTGCATGTCGGCCACGTGTCGCATGTGTACCGTCGGTTCAGCTGTCTGAGAAGTCATCATCTCTTGACTTGATGGGACTTTGGTCCTCTCTCTCTCCCTCTCTCTCTCTCTCTCTTTCTTCTTCTCTTGGGGCCTTCTCGACTTGGATTGTAATGGAATCGCTTGCTTTGTTGGTGGTTTCGGAGGCCAGACCCAGACAAAGGGTTTGCCCGGTGTCATCGTGTGCTTGTTTGTAGCATCGGAGCAGCTTGTGATGTGCCCGTGCGTGCGCAAGTCTTCATGGAGAATCATTGCTTTGGTGATTTGATGCGCTCGTCTCGGGATCCACATGTGCTAATGTGTCCATGGTAGGAAGGGCCCTCGCAACTTTCATCGTTCAGGGGGAGCATGGATTTACTATCTGGTGTGTTTTGTCGTTAAGATGAGCTGAGCTGAACGTGATAAGACAAGGATGGAACGTAATAGGATTTCCGGTGTGCGTACTATATTTTATTTTATTATAACCGGATAATACGTCGAGTATAGACCTTGTATCAAACTTGGTGGTTTGGTGTTCATGGATTGTGATCGCTTCAGAAATAAGAAAAAGAACAACAATAACTATTCAATTGAAAAGGAAACGACAGAAACTAACGCAATGTCTAAGCCACGGCGTTTCACCAAGAAGCCGTATGTGCCGATGTTTGACGACCTTGACTACCTCTGTACCTCATACTAATCACATGAAGGGCGACCAGCGCAAGATTGGTGTTCTCCAGAGAGAGAGAGAGAGCGAGAGATAGAAGGGGGTCATTCATCTCTAGGTGAAAAATGTTCATCCATAGTATTTATCCAAGTTATATCTGAGCAAGTCAAGTTTGAATAAATCATAACATATTCGATAGGATAAATATATCTTACTTTGGACTACATATTGACCTACCAACAATTTTTGGGCAATTGTTATAGTTTGGTATTCAGTCGCATATGTTTAGTTGAATTGAAAATTTAATCACTTAAAAGTAAAGTAGGCAAAATTATGACAGTTAGGTTACACAATCATAGAGTTAATTCTTGCCACAATTAATTTTTCGGTAGGATGAAAGAGACCTTCATGAGCATAACCTAATTCTGTTATGATAGGCATAGTATTAAAAAAAACCAATAGCATAAGATAATCTCAAAATGTGTTAATACAAACATGTGAGTGATTTATTTTTCTTTTTTTTGGTCAGAAACATGCGAGTGATTAAAATCTATACCCTAATGAACAAAATCCTATACAATTATTCTCTAACTAAATCATCTTCATTTAGACACGAGTCATTTGCTTCTATGAAGATGTAAGTTTTGTAGGTGACAAATGCATCCACAAAATTTGCGATAGGAGCAAGGTCCAAATATTATTTGTTCATTGTCATCCGACGTTGCTTGAATATAGGATTTTAATAGTCATATCTGCACATAGTCTCCCACTACTTAAAACTTAGTAGTTTGAGTAAGACTTTCTAATTAACCAGAGCCAAGTTTCGCATCTTTCATTTTTAAGTTCGTTTCGCGTGCTGTCCCCGATGTTTTCGTTCTACAATTTGGAAGGAGTCAGGACAGTTGACTTTTGACAGAGTGATGAAGTCTAATCTTGCCAGGTCACATGATGGATTGGAGAGAGTTCGCTTTGCAATAATCACAACTTAAATTCTACGGGTCTACTTAACTAAGTTAAATGCCACGTGGACTCTATTTAACATCTTCCAAAGTATTTTTGTTTTCTGAACTCGGGCCAACCAATTATACCTAACTAAATCAATCTCTTTTCTTATGCATGATATACATAACTTTTTTTTTTGGTTGACTGCAAATTGAGGGTCAAGGTGTACAAAATGGCGAAAACGAAGGATGTGATTACTACTGCTATGAGTAATTTAGTTATTTATTAAAGAGAGAGAACTCTCTGATTACCAATAGTTTCTAAGTTATAACGTAGAGATAGAACCCACTATTTATTGAATTTGCAAGAAGTAGTCGCTAAGGCTCGGTACTAAAGATTGTTGCATGTACCCATAACATGTGACCTCACTTCATCTAGGCAACTAAATTATATGGACATCCTCACGATCCAACAGCTGAGGTGGAATAAACCTGGATGCACCGGATACATACAAGACTTGCTCTTTCTTAACGCGCAAACTCCCAACGACTAAGCGCACACAGACCAAGACTACTAGAAGTGAAAAGGAAAGGCCCACTTGGAGGAACGAATGGAATGCTCATTCAAGAGATAATGCCTAGAAGGCAACGACTAAGAACTTTGCTAACTTCAGTTCTAGATGCTCATGTCTTCATCTTTTGTCCATCGCTGATTAATATCTCATTTGTATAGACGAACCCATTTCGATTTTTTGGTTAGAGAGAGAGAGAATAGCGTGATTTTATGTCATGCAAAAAAATTTCTGTTAAGTTCTTCCTAGGTCAACATGCATTAATTCGACAATCATTTGATATCACTTGATATAGAGAGATTTTATAAAGTAATTTCAATCAACACCTCGTAACCAAAGAGGGGTCGTCAACTTATATTTATTGCTTATAAACTTTATTCCACACTCAAAAGTTAAAAATCAATATTCTTTTCTGTTTCTTTTTTCTGGTTTTTTTGTTCCTTTTTCTTTTTCAATTTGGCCCCATATCGGACAAAGTGATGTGATTAGGAGGACGATGATGACTATCATGATGAATTGCACTGATCAACGTCATGCCCCACCTTTTAATGCAAAATGGACCTTTAGATCTTGTAAATTGCATGTTAACAATTACTATCTGTTGGACGGATGCCGGCCATGTGCCTTAGAAAAAGTTTCGAGAACTGCCACTTCATGCATTAATTGCATATCATGCATACACATAGTTGCATAGTGACCCTTCGTTAGCGAAAGGAAACTGCGATGGAACATGTTCATTACTAGTAATAATAATAGCATCCTAAGTGGAAAATTATAGTCAATGAAAGACCGGCCAAAATTGCTTCATATTCAACTAGATGGAAACTAGGGTTTTGCGCTTCAAGAAAAAAAGAAGCTGTAAAATTTGTGTAATGTTTTACTCTAAGTCACTTGACCTCTTAAGGACACAAATTCTCTAATTTTGACGCGACGCGCTTGCCTTTGATAGAACATAGCAGATGCGCTTAGTAAGCATAGACGGACATTAAGTACCTCTTAATTGCAACTTGAAAGAAATTTGATGTACAGAAATATCATATCTCTTCAAGTTTTCGTGTCGACTCTCGCTCACTTTTATAACATTAGGGTTTACAAGTTCAAACAACCAAGGTATATTTTACTAGCTAGCTGGGAGCTAATAAAGACTATCAACTATATGTGGGCATAAATTTCATGGTCCAATGCGGACCATTCGATAAAGCGAGTGTCCAAACTATATTTTAATGAAATGGTCCCTAATGGACCGGTTTAATAAACACAGCATCGCCCGACCTCTTCGTTTGGATGCTGCGTGAGATTCCTAGCCAATGTTGGATTTTGCATCCAAGACATGATTAATGAGTACAACCTGATCACCCCCAAATTATGTGGTATCCATAAATTTTTTATTTGTTTGATCAAAGAGTTTGCGTAATTCAGGGCAAATCATGTCGTGGTAGTTGCATGTGCGTATTAAATAAATGCGCTAATGTCGATATTTTAAAGAGGGATAGTCGGTTAGCAGTTGCCACCTTCTGCGTACATGAAAATTCATTTTTTATCAACTAACTTTTGTATATGGTTATTTATAGGGGAAAAAGGGGGCATCATGTGGGTTGGATAAGGCCGCAAGGATAAAAATAGGACGGCATTTTGTTCAAATAGATAAGAGTTCATGCTCTCGATACCACAAATTACGTTTGTAAAAGAGTTCAATGTATGCTTTGTTCATCCACAATCTTTAGATTTTGTAAAATTAGTGTCGATAGATCTAAGAATTTAATTAGTTCTAACATTTGTTCAATTACCTTCTACAATCTCAGTCAGAATGATTGAGTTACAATTGTCAAGAGAGCCTACTGATCTTGCTGCTCTTAGCGTCTCCTTTCCATAGGGTAGGATTTTTTAGGCTCTAGCTTCATCTCTTCTTTTTGTTGGTTTTGATTGATTTGGCACCATTTGCTCACTAGTGGGCATGATTGAAGCTAGCGTAAATTAGGGCTCTATATAGACCACAACACACTTCGATGTGAGCATGAAGTCCTCAAAAAGCAACTACAACAAGATATGGTGTCGTGCAGACTTCTGGTTAGAAAGAAAAAGGGCACATTGCAGCTGTAGAGACATTGAGGAGATGTTTCAGTGAAGTAATTATAGCACGCCAATATGTGAGCGTAGCTGCTAGGCAACATAAAGTTATTAGCCTATAGAAGACAAGGGGTGGCACTAAAACAGGAACCTTGGGACCTTCTTAACAGTGTATAGAAAAAACGGTCTATATCTCTCTCTCTCTACACGCGCGGGAGTGTGCACGTGGGTGCTCACATCAATGTGTGTCACGAGCACCATCGATTGACAACTGCCGCCCTCAATCAGTGATAGTCTTCATCGAGATCAAGGGAGACAGTTGAGTTAGGCAGCGTGTGGTCCATCGGCGATGCTGGGGTTGACACCGCCCTGATGAAGCTTGAAGTTGGTGGTCACCAAGTGGCTAAGGTGGTGTTGCTATCATCGGTTGAAGAAAGAGAGAATGTTTTGTTAGGGTTTTGTTTTTGGTAAGGCTTGTTAGCGTTTTGTTTATGGGACTAGAAATGAAAAATTACCTACACATATGATGCTTGCACTATTCGGAATGGAAAATGATATAAATGGTCCCCGAACTTGGATTCAACATACAATATTATCACCGAACTTTTAATTTATTCAATGTGGCCCATAAACTTTGTTTTGATGTTTAACATGGTCTATAAACTTTTAAACGTTTTCATATAGGCTAAAGACTATATTGAATGTTTACTAATAGTTTAAGGATCATATTGAACAAATTAAAATTTTAGGAATAATATTGCACATTGGATCAAAGTTTAGAGACCATATTACGAAAATTAAAAATTCAACGATGACATTGCACATTCAACTAAACTTCAAAAATCAATTTTGCTATTATCACATTCCAAAAATCATCCCGAGGGAGAAGGAAATATTTGATTGGTGATCCGTATGGTCTATGCAGTAGAAATTGTGTAAACTTTGCATTATTGACAATGAACCTAATAAAAATCCATGAAAATAACCCTAGCCTTTTCAATTGCGCATAGTCAATCTCTACTCTATGGAATGGGCCTACTAATCCAAGAAAGTCCAAAAGAGAAGCTGTTGTTCCGTTTATGGGCAGTCAGGCCTAGTTGGTGCCACCGCATTGGTCAGTCTCAGTAACCCAATTTGTTCCCGAGTCCTATTAGGAAGCAGGCTGAATGGATCCCAGATCATGTCTGGGCATATGAAAGCACAATATTCTTTCTCCCTGCACATTGTTCACCCACTTTCCAAGGAATCTTTGGACAAAATGGAAACTTTAGCTTCCAATGGAAATCATCACTTACTTCACTTGGAGGCTGAGTTTTCAACCTCACACCTGTCATATCACCCTAAAAAAGAATTGCTATTCCCGTAACCACACGGAACTCTAGCATGAGATGTTGGTGATGGTGCTGCGCCATGTTATGCTCTATGGTTGTTTATAGATTGAGAGTTATGTGGACCATAAAGTGCTTCATTAGAAAAATTTGTGAGAAAATTATCTAGAAAATTATAAATTTATTGTACTTTTACCAATTCAATCATAAACTTTTTAATTGTGCCAATTTTATTTAAATCTCAAACATTTTCACACTTTGCTGATTGAGTTTATATGACCATTCTTCCAACCAAGTTTAGTCAGAAATCGTTGACGCGGATGTCGGCCGACATTGAAGTAGATAATTTTTTAATATTTTTTCTAATTATTTATTATTATTGTAGAAAGCGTCTATTGGGAGAATCGACTAACCTGTTCGATACACTCCAAAACAAAATTTCCAGGATCATACGTTGAATCACTAGCAAATGATGAACAATTCTACTACACGTTGGTCCGAATACAATCACAAGGAAAATATTCTTGTTCCACAGCGTTAATGCCGATTGTCTTCTGAAAGTAGAAACGGAATTCTAATGCATCGAGAGAGAGTTCTGAATTTTTTCTTGCATTTTATTCATGTACCGAAGAAGTTATCTTAACTTCCATTAAGAAACTCTCCTCGCACCTTTTCAAAAAGTGTCTCTCAGATGCACCTCTTATTAGAGCAAATGGTGTCCTTTGGACACACACATCATGGGCGAACCGATGAAAAATAATATCTCCCACTCGCACATGATGGGCTCGATGATGCTCTATCAAGAACATAATGCATTCAATATTCATCTACCTTAGAAACAATTCATACTAGCAAAAAAGCCATGCGACCAGTGAGTACACCTGCACTTGAGAGCTCTAATTATGCACCTGTTAGGGACAACATAATGGCTACAACCCCAAAAATAAATGAACAATTGATGTCTCACAGTGCCCCAAACATATTTTGTTACATCAGTCCAAGTATACTTATCCCTTAAAGACCATACTTGACTTTTCTCAAAAACACTATGTATTTACAATTATTTTCAAAAGCCATTGAAGGTGAAATAATTGGTCGACCAGTAAACACATGCGATTGATGTAAAACAACAATAGTCTTCCTTCGCACTCATGTCTCTCTCCATTTCGGAACAACTGCTTTCCTAGACATATCCTATAAAGCCATATCTATTCATGACCGCTGGTAACATGCTAAAGTAGCAACATTAATCTTCTATTTTGAGAACATAGTCACAAGTAACATAGGACACAAAGTAAGGTAAATTATAAATTACCTTAAGGACTCACACGATGAATAAATAGGGATAATTGTACTCATCTTCCTTATTGATCAAATAAAACACATGTAGTATGAATTACATGCTATAGTGGATTTCTTTTTCTATAAGAGAGTATGTCATTTATTAATCATATCCACTATACGAATCTTAGCCTAAACACAGTCGCATGCTTCTCACGTACTCATGTTTAGCCTGAGTGCTATATCAGCTCGCTTTCCACAGCGCCCAATTTAGTACTCACATCCGGCTACCTTCAGGCATACATAATTGTGGGACTATCATGTTCAGTCTTATCACATACGAATAACAAACCTTATCTTGATTCCGATCAAGGCGACATTAAATCGTTTTATGTACTAAACTGCTCTTCCAGCATTTATAGTACATATCATCTCATCTCAACCCGCTTACTATAGCGTTTGAGGTGATTGCTCGTGTAAGTGAGCTATTCATTGCCTGGTGACATACCTTTCAACAATATGTGTGTTTGTGTTAGTCTCATAACATTGTACTAATCGATAAAACATCAATTCATTAACAAACAAGTACAATACATATACATACATAATCCAGTGATCCTCAACAATAGTACATATCATAATCACATTTTACGTAATCCTAGAGACATCCTGTGGGTCAAGAACACGTCTCTTGGAACAGCCTTCGTAAATGGATCAGCAACCATCATGTTGGTTGAAATATATTGCAGGACTATTTCCTTCTGCACTATCATATCTCTGATGAAGTTATTCTTTATGTCAATGTGCTTCGTCCTACCATGGTACTTGGGATCTTTCACATAGGCAATGACTGCTTGACTATCGCAATAAACTGTCACTGGTCTTGAGACATCAGTGACAATGGCTAAATTTTCCAAGAAACGTTTTAGCCATACTGCTTCTTGCATTGCAGCAGACACATGCAATAAATTCTGCCTCCATTGTAGATAAAGTTATGCATGCCTGTTTCTTGCTATTTCAAGAAATTGCCCCATCATTAAGCAAGAACACATATTCTGACGTCGATTTACGCTCATTTAGGTCTCCTCCCCAATCAGCATCAGAGTATCCTAATAAGCGTAAATCACTTCCTTGATAGCAAAGTTGATAGTCCATAGTGCCTTTCAAGTATCTCAAGATCCTCTTAACTACTTTCCAGTGTATTGGACCGGGATTTGATTGATATCGGCTTACTAACCCTACAGTAGGACATATGTCGGGTCGAGTACACATCGTAGCATACATTAAACTTCCGACAGTACTAGCGTAAGGAACAGTTACCATTTCTTTCTTTTCTTCTAGAGTATTAGGATACATTTTAGTACTCAGGCCTTCGCCTTGCATAACATGAGTATCAATGGGATTACAGTGCTGCATATTGAAGCGTTCAAGAATCTTCATTATATAAGACTCTTGTGACATAGCAAGGAGTTTCCTTGATTGATCTCTTTCAATCTTAACTTTCAATATATATGCAGCTTCTCCCATATCTTTCATTTCAAAATTGGAAGATAACCATTCTTTTATGGTTATAACCAAATCCTTGTCATTCCCAGCCAACAGAATACCGTCCACATAAAGAGATAAAATCATAAATTTATCCTCGGACCGTTTGATATACACACAGTGATCCTCTTCGATCATCGTGAACCCAAAAGAAGTTATGGTTCAATGAAACGAAAATACCACTGTCTAGATGATTGCTTAAGGCCATAAATTAAGCGATGAAGTTTGCAAACTTTATGCTTTTGACCTTCAGCAATGAAACCTGTCGATTATTTCATATAGATTTCTTCATCTAGTTCTCCATTGAAAAATGCTGTCTTTATATCCATTTGATGTAATTCTAGGTCCAAATGTGCAACAATGGCTAGGATAAGGCGTATGGAGGCACACCTTATAATTGGTGAAAAAGTTTTCTTATAGTCTACACCCTCTTGTTGAGTATAGCCTTTTGCCACAAGGCGAGCCTTATACTTTTCAATGGATCCATCCGCCATTCGCTTAATCTTGAAAATCCATTTGTTTCCAATAGTCTTGCGATTGGGTGACAGATCAACCAAGTCCCAGACGTGATTTGTCCTTAAAGACTCAATTTTGTCTTCCAAAGATTTTCTCCATTCTTCTTTATCAGGAGATGAGAGTGCCTCTTGAATTGTTTTAGGCTCCGCATCGTCTTGTGGAGCAATCATAAATGCTTCCCCTTCAATCTCGAATCGACGACGGGGAATACTTTTACAATTACTTTTACGCAACTAAATTTCTTGAGAATTCAGTTTACTAGGCAACGCTACACTCCCGCTAGGTCTTGTATGTTGAGGTAAATCTGTATTTTCCTCAATAACATTAGTGGGTGTGTTATCAGGATCTTCCATTTCATGTAATTGGAAGTCCTTATCGATCTCACCTCTACTAGGAAAATCATTCTCTAAGAACGTGACATCTCGTGACTCCATTTCAGTCACACTTCCATCAGCATGTTCACCTATGAACACGTACCCTTTGGAGTGTTCGGAGTATCTAATAAAGATACATTTCTTTCCTTTAGGACCTAATTTGCCATGTTTATGGGAAGAATCATGAACATATGCTGCACACCCCTAAGGTTGTAGATTACTTAAGTCTGGTTTTCTACCGGTCCATAATTCATAGGGGGTGAAAGCAACTGACTTAGAGGGCACACGATTAAGTATATAGGCAGCAGTTAATAACGCATCTCCCTAATATGAGACAAAGAGATTTGCCTGTGCCATCATAGACCTAACCATTTCCAAAAGGGTTCTATTCCTTCTTTCTGTAACCCCATTTTGTTGCGGAGTACCAGGAATAGTCAATTATCTTATAATTCCCTTTTTCATCACAAGGAGCCTTGAATTATTCAGATAGATATTCACGTCCGCGATCGGTTCTCAATGCCTTTATTATTTTGTTCAACTGATTCTCTACCAAAGCTATAAATCGCCTAAAGCAATCCAATGCTTTGGACTTATGAGAGATCAGAAAAAAATAACCGAAACGTGTGAAGTCATTTATAAAAGTGATGAAATATGAGGCTCCATGCCTCGCCCTCACATTTAAAGGACCACAAATGTCAGAATGTATAAGTTGCAATGGAAGTTCAGCTCTGGTTCCTTTACCAAATGGTTTTCTAGTTGTTTTTTCCGTTAAACAATGTTTACATACGGATAGTTCAACATTAGCGAGTGATCCCAAAAGGCCTTCTCTTGCTAATCGTTTTATTCCTTGTAACCCAATGTAACCTAGTCTAGCATGCTAACTGCTTGCATCAATCTTCACATTACTAGAAGATGCAATTAAAGAAAAACAACCATCAACATTAACTTTGTACACATCATAGTCAATGTCTAACATCATAAAGCCATTCAATATATAACCAGAACCGTAATAAACTATTCCAAACAAAATGTCAACATAATCACCATGAAAATTAAAAACATAACCTAAGCTAAGAAGAACAACCATAAAGACCAAGTTTCGTCGAATATCTGGAGCATAGAGGACATCATGTAGGAATAGGTTTCGACCATAACGAAAGGTTAATTTACATGTGCCAATACCCTTCACTTCAATTCTTGAGTTATTTCCAACATATATCTATCTTCTTCCAGGCTGTATTTGATGATACTCCACAGATGCTCCTCGATCTCTAGCTACGTGGTCTGTTGCTTCTGAGTCTACAGTCCACATTGGATGAGATTCAGCAAGCATTACAGTGCTAGAAACAAAAGCATTACTCAAAGTGATGGAGTAATGTGGTACCTTTTTCGGCTCAGTGCATTCACGAGCGAAGTAGCCCAGTTTGCCACAATTGTAGCACATCATTTTGGTCTTGCCCTTCTTCCCGCCACGCTTCTTACGTCGGAAGGTTTTGGCTCTCTTGGGTGCCTGATCAGTTTCTTTTCCTTTGTTGTTGAATTTATGGTTTCTCTTGCGCATAAAGCTCGAAGATTTACCCAAACCTGATTCAGCAACATAAGCATGGGTAGAGGATTTTGCAGCCTCTAGGCGCTCTCATCTTTTAATTCCAAATGACGCGCAATATCGTCAAAAGTGATGATATTTTTATTGTGCATCATATTGATTTTCATATGTTCCCAGCTGTCAGGAAGAGACCTTATAACAGCCTGAACTTGCTATTCGTCAGTTAAGGTATGACCTGCCGACTTCAGCTGATGTATCATATTTGACATCTCCCGAAGATGCTGCCTCATCGATAGATTTGAGCGCTTCCGATGTGTCAAATTTGATGGTGAGTCTCCTCAACTTAGTGGTAGACCTACCCCCGAACTTATCTTTCAAGACAACTCACATTGCTTGAGTTTTGTCATAACTTTCAAACTCACACATGAGATCATCTTGCATACAGCTCAGCAACGTGATGCGAGCAACGCTATTTTTCTTTTTCCAAGCTTGAAAAGCTTCTTGATCTCTTTTGTGTTGAGTGGAAGTTCCATGCTTAGGTTCATCCATAGTGTGGTTGAGGGTTTCCAAAACCTCTTGCTCCTTAAGGATATATTGAACTTTTCGGTGCCAAATGTCATAATTATCACCGTTTAGCTTCTCACCCTTATTGAGGTCAGCCACAATGGTCTTGGATGCCGAAGCCATAATCACTATCTTCTACACATTGACATAATAAACGCAGAATCAATTACTAGCACATTTTCCTCATAAACACACATATTTTAATTTGTAACAAAGACAAACTAAATTAATGATAATTCAACAAAATACACCAAAACGAAAGTTCACGATGTTCCCAATCAGTTTCGGCATACGATTGTTCTACTATCATTAACTTGTTTAATTTGTGCAAATTTTAAGTTCTAGGTGTGAATTTCTTCTAATTCTACCAACCTACGAACTCCCACTAGACTAGATAATTCACAAAAATATCTAAAAACAATGATCACATCCTTTCTAGCAATCATATAGTATGGCATGATGTAAATTAACAAATAGAACATTTTTGCAACAAATATAATCAACAGCGGAATTCATGACGTAAGGATCTCCAGCCATTATTTTAATATGCTCAAAATTAGGAAATTGCACGCGCGTTAAACCATATAAACATGCTATCAATGAATCATGCTCTACATAATCTTTATGTGGTTATTTATATGTAAGCTAGCTTTTGTATTTCAAAAACCATAGGGAAATACATGTAAAATGCAATAATACCCCAAAAAATACACGTATTTAGGGTTCTGTATGCATTTTCATACCTTTAAAAGCTTCAAACATATAAAATAACTATACCACGATGTAGATAATTTCAATACGAACACAACGGTACCAACCATAGCCCAATCGGACCATCCACGCTCCACCTAAGTGCGCGGCGCGTGTGACTCACTCACCTGCCCAATTCGGGCATTGGAAGCCGGTCCGATCGATTCGACCATTGACCGATCAGACCGGTTGACCGATCACGGGTTGGGTCTCCGGATCGGGTCATGGGTCGGGTCTCTGGGTCAGGTCACGGGTTGGGTCTCCGGTCGGGTCAGGTTGCCGATCGCCGAAGATGATCGATCGGTGAGATGACGTCATCAATGACGTCAGCGTGTCATTACCGACAGTTTTGTTGACGTCATTGATGACATAAGCACACATCGTTTGGCCGACGCGCGGGTGCCATTCACGCGCTGGCAGGGCCAGCGCCTTGGGCGTGTGGCTCCCACGCGCTATGGCTTCTGGCCGTGCGTGTGAGCGCGTCCGGCGTCTTCCGACGGTGCTCGACTCACTATTCTGCTCATCTCGACGAGTTCTTCAATTTTATATATTCAAAAATTACTTTCTCCACATAAAATTTTTGGAAAATCATCCGAACAGAACGGTCACTCGTAACGATCAAACCTGTTCTTCGTTTCAATTCATGTTCGTCGATTGATCTTGCAATTCCCGAGCAATGAACATGCAGATAGTATGAAGTTCATCATCATGATCTCCATATCAAATAGCAAGCGGAAAAAAAATCAATGGGAAAATAAGGAAGAGATCATAACCGAGGCTTTGATACCAATGTAGGAAGCGTCTATTGCAAGAATCGACTAACCTGTTCGATGCACTCCAAAACAAAATTTACAGGATCGTATGTTGAATTACCGGCAAACGATGAACAATTCTACTACACGTTGGTCCGAATACAATCACAAGGAAAGTATTCTTGTTCCACAGCGTTAATGCCGATTGTCTTCTGAAAGTAGAAACGGAATCCTAATGTATCGAGAGAGAGTTTCGAATTTTTTCTTATATTTTATTCATGTAACGAAGAAGTTATCTTAACTTCCATTAAGAAACTCTCCTCGCACCTCTTCAAAAGATGTCTCTCAGACGCACCTCTTATTAGAACAAATGGTATCCCTTGGACACATACATCATGGGCAGACCGACAAAAAATAACAATTATTATTTTCTTTTTCTTTTCTTTCTTTTTTTTTTCCCTTTCTTCCTTTAGCTAGTTGCTGAGGCGAGCTCCACTAGCCACTGGCAAGGGTGAGCCTTGCCCACCCCTAGCGAGGCTCGACCTTGCCCACCCCTAGCAAGGCTCGACCTTGCCCAGCCACAGGTAGGGGTGTCAAAACCAAACACTATAGCCGAACCGAAACACGAATCGACCCGAATAGGCCAGAAATTTTAGGATATTTTCGGTTTGGGTCTTACTATGTTCGGGTCTATAATTATAAAATGGGTATTGTGACTTGTTTCGGTTCGGTTCGGGTCATAACACGAATCAAACCAAAACACATTACTTTACCAAAATTGAGTTGATACCCTAAGTATTAATTCGCGATATACTCTCTCTCACAGAACAATTTGTCTCCTTCCACATGCCCATCGTCTCCTACCCTCACCGCCTCCTCAATCAAGGCTATCTCGGTCTCCCCCTTTGTTGCTGGGTTGATTTGCCTACATCTTGGTCATCACTCCCTGAGGAAGCTCCAATCCGACGAGCTTGCCACAGTCCGCCTAGGCTCTTCCAAGAGAACGCTCCTTCCGGTCTATATAATTGTAATCAAGTTGACAAAGCTAAGAGGTTAAGGGACAATGTTATCTGGCCATCCCAAATGCGTGACAACTACGTGTATGCAGCCCTATTCAAAGGAATTTGTATATAAGGTGATTTGGACAGGGCTTGTCATTTTCTTTATTAACTGGTAGACTCTGGGGTTTCTCCGAATATTTTTTGCTACAACATTTTGATTGATAAAAGCCTGTAAATTAGGATTGAAAAGAGAGGCTTCTCAAATTCTCAGTAAAATGAAGAAGAATGGTCTAGCTCCTGATGCGGTTACATGGAGGACTCTTGACAAATTACATAGCAGTGTGAAATTGCAATCTTACACCGAGGATTCAACATCACAATTTGAAGAGTGTCTGCCTATGTTGATTAGGGAAGATAGGTTTAAATACTTATGATGTCATCGAGAAGCATTAAAAAAGGTTTGCTGGTTTGGCAAACCCACATCAAAAAATAACCAGAAACCCAAAACTTCTGACTCGAACCAAACTGAATTGACCCGGATTTTCAGTACAGGTCCTATGCGATTGGGGTCAGGTTCGGGTCAAAGACAACATGAACACATATGATTTGGGTCAGGTTGGATACTAGTAGAACCCGACCCGACCTGACCCATGACATCCCTAGCCATAGGTGAGGCTTAACTCTCGCCGGCCCTCACCTCTGGCCGGTCGTTGGCCATCGCTGAGGCTTAGTGATCGGCTAGAGGAAGAAGGGAAGAAAAGAAAGAAAGAAAAGAAAAGGAAAAAATGAAATTGAAAAATATTAATAAAAATTGCTACATTAGCGCCGACGTGCCGCGTAAGATGGTTAGCATTTGCGATAGTGATTTTTGGCCAAAATTGAGTGGATGGACTCAATTAACAAAATATGAAAAGTTTTAGGACTCAATTGGCACAATTAAAAGGTTTAAGACTAAATTGACAAAAGCGTAATAAGTTTATGATTTTTTGGCCAAATTTCCTGAAATTTGACAAGATACTAGATGCTTACACCCATATAATCAAGGGATGACAATTTTTCTAGGAAATAATAGGTCCACAGCCCAATCGAGTTCTCATTGTGATCAAGTCGAGTCTACACTAGGTAATCCTTTAACTCGGCTCGCCTTGATTATGCATAACTTGAGGCTCGATGGATCCTAATATGTCAAGTTATTGAGCATGATTTGACTTGTTTTAATGGTAAAATCTAGTCTAATTAGCTCGAGTTGAGCTTAAACTGACTCGAACTTTGATAATATAGTACAATCGAATTGCAAACACTACTGTCTTTTCACTTCATATCAAAACACGTTTGGCACCTGCCCGAGAATGATTCTCTTTGTTTCACAAAGGAGTCAGAACTATATTTCACTTACTATCAAAACACGTTTTGCACCTCCAGAAAAACCAACAAAGAAAATGTGCTCTGAAATTATTGTCCGTGCATTGACTTGGTTGATTTATCATCCTTCATAACTCACAATTAATGTGCCTTGTGCATGAAATAAGTGTGATTGTGGGATCCTATAAGCCTTTCATCCTTCTACGGTATTGAACAGCAAGTGAAACTCGGCCTGAGGAAACTTATGAGCATTTTAGCCCCACAAAGCAAGTAATGGATCCCCTGAACTGCATCAGAGAAAAAGACTCTACAGAGCATGTCTCGCTTTTACACGAATTTGAGCCTTTCAAGAACCGCTACTCTGGTTCGTATGATCCTGCTGTTGATCATCATCCCCTAGATGAGATTAATGCTTGCATTGACTATGACCTCTTCATGCAAATCCTTGGGGAAGACAATGTGCCTGAACGTGCAAAGAAAAATGTCGCGGGAATTTGTATGAAGGGTTCTCTGGAATATGCTCAGCAGTGCGAGCCAAAGAAAATGAAGAATGTAATTTCTGTAGCTGGTACAATCGAGAAAAGGAAGGTAATGACTCCAGTTTCAAACCCCCGATGAATAGTCTCGAAGAAACTTGCAGCAAATAGAATTTGCACTGTGAACTAGGATTTGAGTCAAAATGATCATTTTGACATGAGCCATTTTGAGTGAAAGTTTTTCCTTAAGGTAGACAAAAAAGGAGTCCTAGCTTTTGTTGCTTGTAAATTACACTTGACCGTGAATCTAATTGAACAAGACGTGCATTTTGTTTGATGTGTGCACATTGTTTGCATTACTAGTTGCTCCCAAGTTAGAGGGTAGAGTTTGAAATACCTAGACACGCTTTGATGAGATTGATTTTGGACAGGGTTATCTGTTCCAAACATATTGCTAGTGCCTGCTCGATAAAAGGAGAATACGTTTTATAGCAATTTCTTCATATATTTTTCCTTTACTGTTCAAGAATATGGTTTCCATTGTTCATGTTTTTTTTTTTACCTTTGAAGTTAAGTAACTAGTCTACAGAGGATTGAAGTGCACATGGTGACCAGAAGACAATTTCATGCGAATGTTCGTGTGTTGAAAGGCAAACTTTGTGTGTCACGCCCGTGATTTTTTCTGGCCTAATAGCAGTTAGAATTAACTGCTTACTTTATAGAACAGTTATTCCTCATGTATTTTGTTTGTTGATTAGCAGTCTTCATTAGTAATTGATTTACATAATACATGAAAGAAGGATAGCACTGAATATGACCGATCTATGCAGATCCTTCAGGAAGGTGCAACAGAGAGTGAAAACAAATGGCCCAGAAGGAAAAGATTACAAAAGGGCTCTTTGGAATATGCTCAAAGGCAAGAGCTCAAGAAAATTAAGAACAGAATTGCCGCTGCTCATTCTTTCGAGAAAGTTCAGGTAAAAGTTCCCTATATGTAGCATCAATTTAGTCATGTTACAATTGCCGTCATCTCAGTCGACGAGGCTGGATCAAAAGTAATCACTCCAAATTTTTTGTGGTAAACTAGAATTTTGTTCAAAATACTTCTCCAAATGAGGTTCTGAATGTGTTGATGCCACTAATTGATCAGAATCACATCCTCGAATTGGAGCAAAAGGCCGTAAGGATGCGCAGGCAAAATGATAATCGCAGAAAGCTGTTGGTGGTAACCATGTTTAAACTCTCTCTCTCTCTCACCGACCAAAAAAAAACTCTCTCTCTCTCTCTCTCTCTCTCTCTCTATCTCTCTCTCATTGTTTTTCAGAATCCGATCCACAGTCTTTAATATAGAGCGAAATAGGACTCATGCTCGGACCACCCTTTTCTCTGAAGCTATGACAGATTTTCAAGAAAAATTACTAGGTACTTATCTTTGGTGTTGGAAAGACTTCACAAATAATGCTGGATTAATAACAAATCTGCACTTTGAGAAGTGAAGAGATGGTCATTAATGGAATTTGCATACTTAACATTCGTCCAACACTGCTCGCGCCATTTTCTTCCCCCAAGACTATAAGTAATTGAAATCTCCAGTTTCGTTGGATTGGTTTAATAAGGTGATTAAAGTCCAAACTTATAACCATGGATGAGTAAGCGAGGCATTCAAAGTAATGAGTTGAGTCATTATCGGATCCAAGAAGTACCTCTTTTACACATGATTTGCCTACCTTGTAGCTAAGCCCGATCATAACAAGGCGGATTTGGATGGATTTAGGTTTGGCCCGTCTGTTAAATGCGGCTAGCATAGTTGCACAGGGACGGTTTGGGCCAGTACTGAGAACAGAAACCATTGACTATACGATGCTCTTGAGACACTTACGGTTAGGAGAAAGAGAAGGAACAGATACAATGAAGAAATTAATATGCAAGAACTCATTCTTGCAATGATCAGATGCTTCATATATTCTTGATTTTGAAGTGTAATTTTGTTAGCTCATATTCTCCCTCTCCCTCTCCATAATGCCATCACATATATGAAAACTGATTATACCCTGTTCATCTTATTTTTCTCACAGGATTGGGCAGGACCAAATGCGGTTGGTGGCTTTAGACCCTTGACAAGGACCTTTTCTGGACCACTTTGATTCTGGGCCTGCATATTTTCAGACATTACCTTTTTTCTCCCCTTAACTCTTTGATCAATGTTGGAAGTTTATGATGAACATCAAAATCATCAACACTCATAGGTGTCATTTACTAAGCAAGCGTTTGATATAATTTAAGTACTTTTGTGTTCGACTAATGATTGCAGTGAGTAATATGCATTGTCGATCAATCAAATTATGCTTGCACTATATTTGCTGCACTACAATACATTACCAGAATTTTCTGGGAGCAATCAAATTTTGCCCTGCTGAGGAGCTTTTAGAATCAAGATGTTATTCAAAGAAGTAATAACAAAGGCTAGAAAACGTCTATGAATGAGTACCCTTAGTATCAGAAAAGGAGCTCTGATGATTTTCTGTAAGTCCACTTGCTATTTTCAAGTAATCCTGATTCATCAGTAACTACCAATAAGTGCAATTTGAATTTCATAACACAATCATCACACAGTTCCACATTCGGGCTGGAGCAGCTCTTGTCTGAGTTAGAGCGTTAAGATTTTCTTTGGAAAAACGCAATGAACTTGGGGTATGGTCTATTGTACTGTCGTTCTCCTCATCTGCTTTATTGTACAGTTGGTTGGGCTCTTAATCAAATAATTTATCTCGTTCGCTCGAAAAATAGAAAAGGATGGTTTATAATGTAGTAACTTGCAAAAGTTCACACGTGTTGCTCGTAAGTAAAAAACCTGACATTTAAAAGATCTTGTAAATTCGATTTATTGAGAATTACTATGAATTATCAATTAATGGAATGAAATTATTGACATTATATCGAAAAATTGTACAAATATCTGGAAAGAGAAAAATAAACCAACATTTAAAATTTTTCTGGTATAGTACTTTTTTGAGGAAACATGTCACATTTAGTGGCTCAAATGAACTGTTGTTAATATCTTCAATGACTCGAATTCTAGCCATGTTGCAATTGTTGCAGCAAGTCTAAATTTTGCCATTTCTGCTTCAGTACTTTGGGTTGTCAAAGTCCAATACCTTCTGTTTGTTGAAAGCACGAGCAGCAGCAATTCTGTTCTAACTTTTCATTACCTCCGCCTTTCAACATCTTCAAAAGAACCCTTTTGATATTGTTTTCTTGTGACCCAAGGCTTGACAATAGGAACACTTTCGGTCCTACTGCATATTCCGGTGCCACCTACTGCAGAATTGCCATCTCCCGAAAAATCCTACATTTTGTTTCCCTTCCCCTTGCTCTCATTTTCTCATCATCATCATTGATCAATTTCACATTCCCATCAATACATCTTCTGCCTCTACTCACCGTTCTTTGTCAATTACTTATTTCTTGTCTGCCACATCTTGCTGAAGGATTTCTATAAAGTAGTTCCGGTTGGTGAATTCATTGTCAATTGGTGGATCCACAGTATATGGAGACAAGAATTGGATTCAAGTAGTTCAAAATCTTGTAGAACTCCTGTCTGCTCTGATGTATCAATTCAATATTGATATCAATAGAGTACAGTTGGTTCATTTTTACTGTAAGCTAGTTTTTGTTGACAAATGTTCCAAAGTTGTGCATGACCTTCCCTATTCTTTCAGATGAACATTGAGATTCTGATCTCCGAAGAACAACCTTCCCAAAGAATCACCATCAGACCTATCACATGCATTAAGCACATAAGACATTTGTAGGCCAATGAAGAAAAAAGCCTGACGATTACTTGTCCTCATGGTCCTGGACAGCACTTTTAGTTGCCAAATGATGTACTTCTTTACACACTTAAAAGCTGATTCTCTCTCTTGAATGCCAATAGAAAAAAGGTTCATTTTCAGGCATCTAACACAGAGTTAGCCTTTGAACACCAACATATGCAAGATACCGACTTGGGATGTTCTTTTCTGTAGGAAAAAAAAATTGCCGTGTCGCTAAACTGTACAGCAAAGTTTTTGTTGAGAAATAAGTCAGCACAAATGAAGTACATTAAACAGTTACGACTATTAATTGCACATTGCGACGATCTAAAAGTTTACAACGTGAAGATCTATGGAACCTAGCTTAGACTCTCCATCTTTGTCTGCATCACAGGCACGAATTCAGTCATTAACTATAGTGCATATACACACAACTCCCGTTTACCACAATTTTGCCCCCATTGAAAAGATCAGAACAGCATTTTAGCTAAATCAAGTTCAAAATTAGAAAGGAAAGTCTGTCAAAACAACCAATGTTTAATTACCAGCCAAAATTGCAACAAGATTGGCATGATGTAAAGGTTCAATAATGTAGCTCACTGATATTAGGATAATGTCAGCAGAAGCACGTGTCATCTCTTTTTGGTTTGACTTCTACGCTCTCATTCTCTTCACCATGGTTATCAACTTACGATGCTGATTGGTTAACCAAATTAATGATTGTAGTAAAGCTAATGGCAAAAGCTCTGTCTACACTACAAGTTCCACTTCGTTTTCTTCTTTTCCACCTAAAGACGCTATATCTATCCCTATAAAGTGAGCAAGTAGCGAGTAGTACAGATCTTTTTTTCCTTGGCATTGAATATCTGTGGAGAACTCAGGATGTCCTTTGATCAATGAAAAACGGGGCAATCTCCAACCTTAATGCCAGGAGCGGTAGGACAACTAGCGAGAGGGTAGTGATCATCTAAATCCAGGCCCCACCACCTCATCCCATTAATGTCCCTAATCAGCAAAGTGTAATAGCAAAGTATGGCCATGAAGGCGACGCCGGCATCGAGCCCAGCAGACAAAATGTAGTTGTGCCTTCCCCATCAGCTTTTGCACCTCCTGTACACATATATGTTGAAGAAAACTCCAATGGTTAACCAACAGATGTTGTTCACTGCTGTTGCTGGTGGCACAGATGGCGGGCCACTTATGATGATAGGCATGTTGATGAGCATTAGCCATTTCTTCTCAGGAAACATCCGAGAGAGGATCTGGACCGGGACTGGAGCAAGAATTCCTACAAGAAAGAAATAGTTCATCTTGGCATATACCCCAAGGCGGCCGAACATCCTGAGTGGTCCGACCACACCCCAAATGATGGAGGCATTGCAATATACGTCATCCCCAGGGCACGTCCACGGGCTTCCCACCAGCAATTTGGATGGATTGCAGAAGTTATCCACGCATGTGAGGAGCCCCCAGGCCGTGCCAAAGTAGACTGAAGATGCAACTACCGTCCCCACCAGCTTCATTCAGGAGAAATAAGTCATGTTAGTTCCTACTATTTGAATGTGTATGATTATCTGACAATAGTACTAAACATAAGATGAGACATGGCAATGATAAATATCGAAACTCGGAAATTACCTGAACAATGAATGGACTTTGGTGGGGTTTTCATGTAATGGCCCAACTTAAAGTCTCAGAGAAAAGTTTTCACTTGCACCAGGCATACATAACCATATGTCTTGAATACCACATTCGCCTGAGGCCTTCTAGGATACATGTAACCGATTATTAGCTCCAAGATGACATTCAATCCAGGTTGCTGATCATGAAGGGCGACGTCCCATCAATAGTAAGAGGAGATTTTCATAGAAGATTAAAAACGACTTACATTGACTATACGTGGTTTGTGGTGGCCGTGACTACTCCAATCGGCAACATGAAGAATAGAACTATACCAATTGCTAGCATGACTCCCCACTATGGAAGTTGAAGCTGTCCGCCAAATCCTTCACAAGCAAGCATGGCAAGTCCGATCATTATCAGTGACAGTGAATAGAACCACCATTGTGGGACAGCTTCATAATTCTTCTTCATCAGTCTAGTATGCACGTCATCGAACTTATCTTGAAAAGCTGCCTGTGTTTGTTGTCAAATAGTCCTGTAAATGGAATGTTAGAATCTGTTTTTGAGATGATTCATCCTCACAGCTCCACTACTTTGTGCGCCACCAACTTTGTAAAATGACATGGTTATTATCATTCAATTACTGAATGCAATTCTATTTTACTGCAAAAGTTTTGTAGGATTTCTTGATATATTTTGCAGGTGATTAAAAGAAAGAATAGAGGTAGCTCTTTGTCCCTATAGTGATACTCAGTGATAAGTGCAAAGAGTAGAAAGCATTCGCCTGCCATGGAAGAGAGCGACATGCGATACTGTGGCTGCCAAGGTTGCAAAGCTTGATACATAGGCAAAAGTGAAGAAGACACTCAGGTGAATTTTACTGTATTCATCATATCCTTGCTGATTGAATTGGAAGTTTGTCTCGTTCAAGACTAATCCGACATTGTATTTGCCCCCATTAGCATCAAACACATGCGACGAGATAATGGGGAACCACTGGGCTTCAAATGCATTGGTCCAGTAGGCAATCGGGATTAACATGTAGAGCGTGACGAAGAAACCGACGCTGATGTTTATAATTGCATACCCCAGGGTGGCTAAAGGAGATCCAGTGAAGGAAGCAATAGTCACCCAATCCAAGGCAAAGGATCCAATACCAAGACCACGACCTCCGGACCCAGTCCTTCCGTATCCAACATACGAATGATGGGGCAGTTATGGATGGAAACAGATAGTTTGGAATGACATAGTACGCGAAACTCGATATGAGGACAATGAGGAAGAACCGCAGTCTTGTCAACCCTCCTTTGGGCCTGACCACCTCCTCATGCAGTGCCCTGAAAGTCCGACGAAAGTGGACTTGTGACAACGAAAGAAGCAAATAAAGAAGTGGTCTCAGAGGCATACCTGAAGAGAGACCTGAACTAGGTTCGCTGGCCACCACATGTATGGCGAATCAACAAGGAATTTCCAGAATATCCCCGCCCATCCATATCCAAGCATCTGCAATTTTTCGTACATTCTGTTCCATAAGGGATGGTCGATAATCACAGTAATGTGTAGACAGGGCAAGAAAACATGAACACTAATGATTGTCAAACCCCAGCCCGAGTGGTTACTATTGAATGTACCTGTGTAGTTAGTGTCGGCAACATAGCTGCTACAGGATGAATATGACCGTGATAAAAGGCCATGACTATGGTGATGATGCTCATGGCGTACACATTGCTTGAGCCCGTGTTGGGGAATATGGTTATAAGGCATGTTCCTTCAAGTTGAAGGGTCCTGGATTCAATGAGAACGACAATTTTGTTCCTGGGACGCGAACAGCTTTCTTCGGTAGAACCGCTGCCATAAATTTTCCCAAAGGAAGTACCACAATCTGAGCAGAAACTGATGTCAAAGAGAGTGCGTTTTGGCGGTAGCCGAAGAACTGGTTTAAAAAAGCCAGAGTTGCGCATGCGGTGATTCCCAGAACCCATGTTCGAAATGTCAGGCAGGGCAAGGTGCGATCATCCTTAATCGAAACAGTCAATCTTACTTGCTCGATTGGAGAATCATTCCCTTCATCTACAGATAATTCATCATCCACCAGTGAATGATTGTTGAAAGCAACTCGGCAATAGTTCATGAAAGTTCCAATGAAAGATGGGTTGTGTATTATTGCTCATGCCATTAATCAAACAGAACTAACGAACCCCGTCACCTTTGAGACTGCTTGTTACAACCGTTTCTGAGACATGCTTTTGCTCAAGTATCAAAAGGCCACTATGTTAACGCGGACACTGACTCAGAGACTTGGTCATGTTTCAACAGATACAGAAGCAAATAGTAAGTTGAGTTCTAAGCAGGGCAATTTCTCCAAAATATTAAAACTACCATGGCTGACTCGCTGAGAAAATAATACTGATAATCAAGTTCACCGTTGAATTGCACTTCTACTTCATTCGTTGTTGCAGTTGAAACTTACTTGGTATTCATATATAGACTAGACAGCTTTTATTCAATAGAGTGCAAAGAAAAATGCAGGAACTTTATGTTCCTGCATTTTTCAACACGAACATCATACAATGAAAAGAAGTTGCTTATCGCGAAACCCAACATCAAGAGTTCACTAAAGAAAGATTCATTCACCAGAACTGTCGAAACTGTGACCATCGGGTTGAAGCTTCCTGGGCTGATACGACAGTGAAACTCCATGGTCATCATCCAGGCGCTCCATTCTTGATCAGCGATAATTTTGTTTTTCACTATTTAAAGATGAAGGGCTTAACACGCCATAAAGCATATAGTCTCTCACAGCATCTGCCGGCAAGAAGACTCTTGGCTAAGGTACTTCTGAGTTTGTCAGTCTCCGCACGGATTCTATTGACATGTCCGGCTATGTTGTGCTTTAAATTTCAGTTCAGTTGTCTCTACTACTACAGGGCTGCTCATGGCGGATCACTCTCAGGCTCAGAGGACTAGACGGAGAGGCACAGTCCAAGGGGAGGGATTGTTGGTTATGTGATTCTTTTGGTACCCTCTCAAGTTGCTATTGAATGGAACTGAGAAGAATCTGCGATGATTCCTCCTTGGAAGTCAACAAGTCATGTGGTATTAAAAAAGATACACAATCTGAACGGCCATGTCCAGCTTCGTACTCTGTAGTATGTACTCTAGAGAGTGAGCGAGAGAGAGAGAGAGAGAGAGAGAGAGAGAGAGAGAGAGAGAGAGAGAGAGAGAGAGAGAGAGAGAGGAGGGTGTGGCCCGAGGGGGTTAGTGCCAAATTAACGTCTCATGCTAGTCTTTAAGAATTGATACATTTACTATATAAAAGTCGCGCGAGGTTGAATAACGTGGCATGCTCACATGCTTCTTCCTATCGACCTATCGAGGGTGATTAGCACTCCCGGACATTGATTGGCTCTTTTTAAAGACTAGCAGAGAGTCACGTGCGGTGCAAATGGGGTTGCCTCTTATTTTGCGTCACCGTGCTTTTAGAAGCTGATTAAAACGTATTTTGTAAACATGTCCTGTGCGAAGAACATTAATCTCTAATATTGACAACACAACTGCATGTAGGGCGGAAAAGGAAAAAGATTGGTTTCATATTATATGTCTCTTCGCTATAGCAAATACATAGAAGATACAGATAAAATTGTCCTAATATGTTGCGCAGAACATCTATTCATTATAAATGTTAATTATAAAGAATCATATGGTGTAATCATATTTTTTTTCTAATCTTATCAATGACATCATTCTTGTAACCCTTTAAATATTTTTCAGCGCAACATCTTTTTTCTGTCTTGAACATATAAATCTACTCAATCCTAAAAAAATAATCTCTTAGTGGTTCCTATGTTTATAATCTCTTGATCTAAGTTACTATTTTGAAAATTTTCTAATTTATAGAGTGGTCTTATATATATTATGAGAAAATGACACAAATAGTTCTTGAACTTTGGACCAATGTGCATTACGGTCTTTGAACATTTAATTTGTTCAATGTACTAAAGTTCAGGGACTACGTTAAACAAATAAAAAATTCAAGGATGACATTACACAATGAGCTAAAATTCATGGACCACGTTGAATAGATTAAAAGTGCATGGACCACATTGCACATTGGACCAAAATTCAGAGATCGTTTGTATCATTATCCCATCTATTATCTCTTGATTAAGTTATAATTTTATCAATTTATATATAATAAGTACAGGCATATCAGTTATGCTTCAAGATGAATCGAAACTGAATTTGGTTAAGCATAGTTTTACGGTTCTTTATCAGACATTTGGTTTTATTCATACATGATATTTGTTTTTTAAGAAGAGGACCATGAAGAAAAAGAAAACCAACATTTTTGTTATGATAATCACCCATAATGGGACAATTGATTGTCTCCCAAATCTTTAGTATGATCATGAAATGATAAACACTCATTTGAGAAAGTGATGACAATAGTAAACACGCACGGATATGGCCGTTCCCTCTCTCCCTCGCTTGCGGCTCCCTAGCTCCTCTCACTCACGGCCCTCTAGCTTTATCACGCTCGAGACCTTCGGCACCTCGCGGACAATGGACCGAACCAATTGAGCCAAACCCCGACAGCGCGGACTTGGAAGTGCACTGCCTCAAGAAACCACAGGTCTATGGCCGTGCGAGGCTAGCGTCTGGAGGTCGCGACCTCCACGGACGTAGGCCGCGAGCTTTGCCCTGAGAGAAAAACAGACGAAGGAAGTTACCGACAAAGAACTTAACACTATCTAACTTTTGACTGAGCGACTACGGATAGATTATGCAATTGAAAGCGAAGGTCTTAACTCACGAGACATGGATTTGTCTGAAAACAAAACAAAACGAAACGTTCGCTAAGTCTTACCCTCAATCGATATCCTCAATCGCTCCAACAACCGCATGTTCTGGTGCCACATCCGACAGGACCGCCATTTTCCGACAGAAATTCTACTCTTTCCTTCCCTTCCCCTGTTCTCGTTTTCTCAACACGGTCACGGACCGGTTTCGCATTCCGATCATACTCAAATTCATCTTCTGCCTCTACTCGCCGCTCTTTTTTTAAATTACTTGTTCCTTTTCTACCGCATCTTGCCGAGGGATTTCTATAAACTAGTTCCGGTCGGTGAATCCATTGTCAATTGATGGATCCACAGTATACCGTGGCAAGAATATCTATACGGAAATCACTATAGTTCGATCCATTTTTACTGTAAGCTAGTTTTTCTTGATAAATGTTTTAAAGCTATACTTGACCTCCCCTTTTCTTTCACATGGACATTGAGCTTCATTTCTCCGAAAGAACAACCTTACCAAAGAATGAGTCTCCAATCACCATCACAGTTATTACATGCATTTAGCACATAAAACATTTGCAGGCCAACCAAGAAAACTGCTTGAAGATTAGTTGTCCTTATAGTCCTGGACAGCAACTTTAGTTACAAACTGAAAAGCTGATTATCTCACTTTAGCGCAAATAAAAAATAAAGGGTCATTTTCAGGCATCTCATACAAAGTTTTCCTTTGAACACCGACATATGCATCATACCGGCCTGGGATGATGTTCTTCTCCGTTGGAAAAGGAATTGCCCTGGGCTAAACTGTACCACAAAGTATATGTCGAGAAATGAGTCTGCAAATGAAGTACATTAAACAGTTAAGACTTTTTGATTGCATGTTGCGAAAATCTAATGGTTTACAATGTGAAGATCTAGGAACATTAGGCCTCTCCATCTTTGTCTGTATCCCATTCTCAAATTCAGTCGTTAATTATAGTGCATATATATACAACTCTCGTTTAGCTTGGTTTCAATCTATTGAAATGATCAGAACAGTATTTTAGCTCCATCAAGATTCAAAACTAGAAAGGAAAGTCCGTCAAAACCAACTTAAGTTTAATTACTAGCCAAAATTACAGCAAGATAGGCATGATGTAAAGGATTCATAATGTAGATTATTAAGCTCACTGATATTAGGACAATGTCAGCAGAAGCATGTGTCTTTTCTTTTTGGTTCGACTTCTACACACTCGTTCTCTTCACCATGGTTATTAACTTATGATGCTGATTGGTTTGTCATATTAATGGTTGTAGTAAACCTAAGGACAAATGATCTATCCACACTAAAAGATCTATTTCGTTTTCTTCTTTTCCACGTGGAGCTTTGACAGTATATGTATCCCTAGAAAGTGAGCCTGTAGTGAATAATACAGATCTTGTTTTTCCTTGACATTGCACATCTGTGAAGAACTTAGGATGTCCTTCGATCAACGAAAAACAGGGCAATCTCCAACCTTGATGTCTGGAGCAGTTGGACAACTAGCGAGAGGGCAATGATCGTCCAAATCCAGGCCCCACCACCTCATCCCATTAATGTCCCTAATCTGCAATGTATAATAGCAAAGTATGGCCATGAAGGCGACGCCAGCATCAAGCCCAGCAGACAAAATGTAGTTGTGCCTTGTCCACCAACTTTTGTACCTCCTGAACACATATATGTTGAAGAAAACCCCGACAGTTATCCAACAGATGGTGTTCACCGCTGTTGCCGTTGGCATAGACGGCGGGCCACTTATGATGATAGGCATGTTGATAAGCCTTATCCAATTCCTCTCGGGAAACATCTGAGAGAGGATACAGACTGGGAGCAGAGCGAGAATTCCTATAAGAAAGAAATAGTTCATCTTGGGATATACCCCAAGGCGGCCGAACATCCTGAGTGGTCCGACCACTCCCCAAATGATGGAGGCATTGTAAAATAAGTCGTCCCCAGGGCACGTCCATGGGCTTCCCACAGGCAATTTGGACGGATCACAGATGTTATCCACAGATGTGAGGAGCCACCAGGCTGTGCCAAAGTAGACTGAAGATGCAACTACCGTTCCCACCAGCTTCATTCGGGAGAAATAAGTAAATGTTAGTTCCTACTATTTGAATGTGTATATTTATCTGACAACTGTACTAAACATAAGACGAGACATGGTAATGGTAAATATTGAAACTCGGACATTACCTGGACAATGAACATGGACTTCGATGGAATTTTCATGTAATGGCCCAACTTAAAGTCTGAGAGAAAAGTCATCGCCGCTTACACAACCATATATATCTTGAATACCACATTTGCCAGAGGCCTTCCAGGATACATGTAACCGATTATAAGTTCCGAGATGACATTCAATCCAGGTTGCTGAACATGAAAGGCGATGTCTCATCAATAGCATGAGGAGATTTTCATAGAGATCATAAACGACTTATATTGACTATACATGGTTTGTGGTGGCCGTGATTACTCCAATCGGCAACATGAAGAATAGAACTATACCAATTGCTAGCATGACTCCCCACTATGGAAGTTGAAGCTGTCCGCCAAATCCTTCGCAAGCAACCATGGTGAGTCCGATCATTATCAGCAACAGTGAAGAGAACCACCATTGTGGGACAGCTTCATAATTCTTCTTCATCAGTCTAGTATGCACGTCATCAAACTTATCTCGAAAAGCTGCCTGTGTTTGCTGCCAAATAGTCCTGTAAATGGAATGTTAGAATCTGTTTTAGAGATGATTCCTCCTCACAGCTCTGCAATTTTGTGCACCATCAACTTTGTAAAATGACATAGTTTTTATCATTCAATTACTAAATGCAATTCTGTTTTATTGCAAGAGTTTTGTAGGATTTTTTGATATAAGTTGCAGGTGATCAAACGAAAGAATAGATGCAGTTCTTTATCTGTATAGTGATCCTCAGTGATAAGTACAAAGGTTAAAAGGCATTCACCTGCCATGGAAGAGAGCGACATGAGACACTGTAGCTGCCAAGGTCGCAAAGCTTGATCCATAAGTAAAAGCGAAGAAGATACTCAGGTGAATTTTACTGTAATCATCATATCCTTGCTGATTGAATTGGAAGTTTGTCTCATTCAGAACTAATCCAATGTCGTATTTGCCTCCGTTAGCATCAAACACGTGCGATGAGATAATGGGGAACCGCTTCGCTTCAAATGCATTCGTCCAGTAGGCTATTGGGATTAACACATACAGTGTGTGGAAGACACCGAGGCATATGTTTATAATTGCAAACCCCGGGGTGGCTAAAGGAGATCCTGCGAAGGAAGGCACAGTAGCCCAATCCAGGGAAAAGGAACTAATACCTAGACCGCGACGTCTGGACCCGATTTGTTGCGCTGTGACCGAGTCTTTCCATATCCAACATACAAAGGATAAGGCAGTTATGGATGGAAACAGATAGTTTGGAAAAACATAGTATGCAAAACTTGATATGAGGACTACAAGGAAGAACTGCAGCCTCGTCAATCCTCCTTTGGGCCTGAGCTCGTCCTCATGCAGTGCCCTGAAAGTTCATTGAAAATGGACTTGTGACAATGGAAGAAGTAACTGAAAGAAAGAAGCAAATAAAAAGTGGTCTCAGAGCCATACCTGAAGAGAGAAACCTGAACCAGGTTCGCTGGCCACCACATGTATGGCAAATCAACAAGGAACTTTCGGAAAGTCCCCGCCCATCCATATCCAAGCATCTGTCATTTTTCATACATCCCGTTCCATCAGGGAAGGTAGATAATCATAGAAATGTGTAGACAGGGGAAGAAAACATGAACACTAATGATTGTCAAACCCCAGCCCAAGAGTGATTACTATTGAATGTACCTGTGTAGTTAGCGTCAGCAACATGGCTGCTAGAGGATGAATATGACGGTGATAAAAGGCCATGACTATGGTGATGATGTAAGTGGTGTACACGTAGCTTGAGCCCGTGTTGGCGAATATGGTTATCAGGATATGTTCCTTTAAGTTGAAGGGTCCTGGATTCAATAAGAAGGACCATTTTGTTCCTGGGACTCGAACAACTTTCTTTGGCAAAACTGCTGCCATAAATTTTCCCAAAGGAAGTACCACAATCTGAGCAGAAACCGACGTCAAAGAGAGTGCGTTTTGGTGGTAGCTGAAGAACTGATTTAAAAAAGCCAGAGTTGAGCATGCGGTGATTCCCAGAACCCATGTTCGAAATGTCAAGTAGGGCAAGGTGGGATCATCCTTAATCGAAACAGTCAATCTCACTTCCTCGATTGGAGAATCATTCACTTCATCTGCAGATAATTCATCATCTACTAGTGAATGATTGTTGAAAGCAACTCGGCAATAGTTTATGAAAGTTTTAATGACAGATGGGTTATGTATTATTGCTCATGCCATTAACAGAACGAAGGAACCCCATCACCTTTGAGACTGCTTGTTAAGTCCAGTTCTGAGAAATACTTTTGCTCAATTATCAAAAGGCCTCTACGTTAACAGACGCACACTGACTCAGAGACTTGGTCATGTTTCAGCAGATACAGAAGCAAATAGTAAGTTGTGTTCTAAGCAGGGCACTTTCTTCAAAATTTTAAGACTACCATGGCTGGCTCGCCGCAAAAATAATACTGATAACGAAGTTCACCGTTGAATTGCACTTCTACTTCATTCGTTGTTGCGGTTGAAACTTACTGTGGTATTCATATACAGACCAGACACCTTTTATTCAGCAGAGAGCACAGAAAAATGCAGGAACATAATTCAATGGGAACATCATTCAATGAAAAGAAGTTGCCATATCTCGAAACCCAACATCAAAAGTTCACTAAAGAAAGATTCATTCACCAGAACTGTCGAAATTGTGACCATTAGGTTGACGCTTCTTGGGCTGTTAAGAGAGTGAAACTCCATGGTTGTCATCCGGTCGCTCCATTCTTGATCAGTGATAAATTTTTTTTCTCACTTTCTATAGAAAAAAGGCTTAACACGCCTTAAAGATTATAGTCTCTTATAGAGCTTCTGCCGGCAAGAAGAATATTTGTTAAGGTACTTTTAAGTTTGTCGTCTCCGCATGGATTCTATTGCTATGTCAACTTTGTTTTGCTTCCGTTTTCAGCGTCTCTACTGCACACAGCGGGTTATGATGGATCACTCTCAGACTCAGAGTACTAAACGGAGGTACAGTCCAAGGAGAGATTGTTGGTGATCTGATTCTTTTGGGACCCTCTCAAGTTGCTGCCGAATGTAATTGAGAACAAACTGCAAAGATTCCTCGTTGGAAGTGAACAAGTCATCTGAACGGCCATGTCCGCGAGTTGTGCCGCGGTTATTTGACTTGTGAAATTTTGCACCACAAGCTTTTGTCTTCTTCCATGTGTTCATTAATTGCCGCATCCCTATCATTCCCTTCAAGTCACACATTCACGTGTATTCTGTAGTCTGTACTCGAGAGAGAGGGGTAGGTGTGGCCTGAGTGGGTTGGTGTCGAATTAAGGTATTGTGCGAGTGTCACGATCCCGAGGTAGAGTCGGCCCGAAGGGATATATTTACTGTATGAAGGTCACGCGAGGTTCAACAACATGACATGCTCACGTGCTCCTATGTATTCTGTAGTATGTACTCTATAGAGAGAGAGAGAGAGAGAGAGAGAGAGAGAGAGAGAGAGAGAGAGAGAGAGAGAGAGAGAGAGAGAGAGAGAGAGAGAGAGAGGTGTGGTCTAAGTGGGCTGGTGTCGAATTATCAGATTATACTAATCACTAAGAAGGGATATAATTACTATATGACGGACACGCGAGGTTAAACAACATGACATGCTCAAGTGCTCCTTTGTATTCTATAGTCTGTACTCCAGAGAGAGAGTGAGAGAGAGATGTTGTCCGAGTGGGTTGGTGTCGAATTATTGTATCACGCTAGTCACTAAGAAGGGATATATTTACTATAATAAAGGTTGCGCGAGGTTGAACAACATGACATGCTCACGTGCTCTCATTTATTGAGTTCTTAATGGTTATTAGCACTCCCGAACATTTGTTGGCTCTTTTTAAAGACTAGTAGACAGTCACGGGCGTTGCAAATGGGGTTGCGTCTTATATTGTTGCGTCTCAATGCTTTTTCAGAAGCAAATTAAACCACATTTTGTAAACATAGAGTCATGTATGGACAACGTTAATCTTTAACAATAAAAACACAACTGCATATGGAACGAAAGTGGGAAAAAATTGGTCTCAAATTGCATGTTTCTTGGCTGTAGAGATAACACTGTTCTAATATGTTACACAGAAAATCTATTCATTAGAAATGTTAATTATATAAAGCATCAAATAATATAATTCCGTTTTTTTCTAATCTCGTCATTGACATCGTTTTTGTAACAACTTTTAAATATTTTTCAGTGCAACATCCTTTTTCTATTTTGATCATATAAATTCAATCAATAGTAAAAAAATAAACTCTTAGAGGTTCCTATCTCTTGATATAAATTACTATTTTGCGAATTTTCTAATTGTGACCTTTTGATCTAAGTTATTATTTTATTGATTTATATATAATAAGTTAAGGTATATCAATTATGCTTCGAGATGTATAGAAACCAAATTTGGTTAAGCATAGTTTACGGTTCTTTATTGGATATTTGGTTAACAAATAAATTACAGACAAAATATCACTACAAGGAAAAAGAAGAAGAAGAAGATGAATGCAACAATATTAAGCATCATCTAGCTAGTTAATTTCTTAGGGGCTATCTATCAATGTGAAATGATTTTGTTGATTGACCCTTGGAAGGACCTCAAATAAAAAGAAAGATAAATCGGTATTATCATTGTAATCCAGAAATTTCAAATGACGACCTCAAATGTAGTAGTTTTTATAAAACAGAGTTTAGAGTGAATTTTGTTCCAAATAAAGCTAGATCAATGAGCTTTAAGCCATAGTTGCTCGAGCTTCGAACTTACATATATGCTCGCTCTCTCTCTCTCTCTCTCCTTGCTCGTGGTTCTCAAGCTCCTCTCACTCACGGCCTGCTCTACCTCCTCTCACTCGCGGCCAAAAGTTGACTGAACCGACTGAACCAAACCCTGACACCAAGGCCATGGAAGTGCCCTGCCTCAAGCAATCACAGAGCTATGGCCATGCGAGGCTAGCGTCCGGAGGTCGTGACCTCCATGGTACATAGGCCGCCAGCTCCGCACGGAGAGAAAAACAGAGCAAGGAAATTTCAGACATAGAACTAACAATCTCTTGAAACGTTTGTCTGAGTCCCTTCGGATAGATTTTGCAATTGAAAGCGAAGGTCTAAATCACGGGACATGAATTTGTCTGAAAAAAAAAAAACGTTCGTGGTGCCAACAACCGCATGTTCCGGTGCCACATCCGGCAGGACCACCATTTTCCGAAAGAAATTCTACTCTTTCTTTTCCCTTCCCCTTGCACTCATTTTCTCAACACAGTCACTGATCCGTTTTTGCATTCCTCCATCATACTTGAATGCATCTTCTGCCTCTACCCGCTGTTCTTTGTCGATTACTTGTTCCTTGTCTACGGCATCTTCCCGAGGGATTTCTATAAACTAGTTTGGGTTGGTGAATCCATTGTCAATTGGTGAATCCACAGCATACCGTGGCAAGTATATTTATACTGAAATCACTATAGTTCGGTTGGTCCATTTTTACTGTAAGCTAGTTTTTCTTGATAAATGTTCCAAAGCTATCACTATCACACTCATTACATGCGTTAAGCACATAAGACATTTGCAGGCTAATGAAGAAAACTGCCTGAAGATTAGTTTGTCCTTATAGTCCTGGACAGTAATTTTAGTAATTAATTGATGTACTAACTTAAAAACTGACAAGATGATTCTCTCTCTTTAGTGCCAACAAATATGGAGGGTCACTTTCAAGCATCTCACACAAAGTTAGCCTTTCAACGCCGAGTGTGCGTGATGCTGGCCTGGGATGATGTTCCTGTCCGTCGGAAATGGAATTGCCCTGGGCTAAACTGTACTGCAAAGTGTTTGTCGAGAAATCAGTGTGCAAATGAACTACATTACATAGTTAAGACTTTCAATTGCATGTTGCGAGGATCTAATGGTTTACAATATGAAGATCTAGGAACATTAGGCCTCTCCATCTTTGTCTGCATCCCATTCTCAGATTCAGGCATTAATTATAGTGCATATATTCACAACTCTCGTTTGGCTAACACCAGTTTCGAATTAGAAAGGAAAGTCTGTCAAAACCAACTAATGTTTAATTACTGGCAAAAATGACAGCAAAATTGGCATGATGTAAAGGATCCATGTTGTAGATTGTTAAGGTCACTGACATTAGGATAATGTCAGCAGGAGCAGGTGTGTTCTCTTTTTTGTTCGGCTTCTACACTCTCGTTCTCTTCACCATGGATATTAACACATGATGCTGATTGGTTCATCAAATTAATGGTTGTAGTGAAAAATGAGGGCAAAAGATCTATCCATATTACAAGTTCAATTTCGTTTTCTTCTTTTGCACTTGAAGATTTGAAAGTACAAGCATCTGTAAAAAGTGAGCATGTAGTGAGAAGTACAGATACCATTCCCCTTTACGTTGCATATCGGCGAAGAACTCAGGATGTCCTTCGATCAACGAAAAACAGGGCAATGTTTAACCTGAATGCCCGGAGCGGTTGGACAATGGGCGAGAGGGCAGTGATCATCCAAATCCAGGCCCCACCAACTCATCCCATTAATGTCCGTAATCTGCAATGTGAAATAGCAAAGTACCGCCATGAAGGCAACGCCGGCATCGAGCCCAGCGGACAAAATGTAGTTGTGCCTAGCCCACCAACTTTTGTACCTCCTGTACACATATATGTCGAAGAAAACTCCGACGGTTATCCAACATATGTAATTCACCGATGTTGCCGGTAGCATATTCCCTGCGCCACTTATGATGATAGGCATGTTGATGAGCCTTATCCATTTCTTCTCTGGAAACATTCGAGAGAGGATCCAGACCGGGACCGGAGCGAGAATTCCGATGAGAAAGAAATAATTCATCTTGGCATAAAGCCCAAGGCGGCCGAACATTCTGAGTGGTCCCACCACGCCCCAAATGATGGAGGCATTGTAAAATACATCGTACCCCGGGCACGTCCACGGGCTTCCCTCAGGCAATTTGGACGGGTCACAGATGTAATCCACCGATGTGAGGAGCCACCAGGCCGTGCCAAAGTAGACTGAAGATGCAACTACCGTTCCCACCAGCTTCATTCAGGAGAAATAAGTCAATGTTAGTTTCTACTATTTTGAATGTATAAAATCATCTGAAAACAGTACTAAGCATAATATGAGACATGGTAATGGTAAATATCAAAACTCGGACATTACCTGAACAATGAACATGGACTTTGGTGGGATTTTCATGTAATGGCCCAACTTAAAGTCCGAGAGAAAAGTTATCGCTTGCACCATGCTTATATAACCATATGTCTTGAATGCCACATTCGCCAGAGGCCTTCCAGGATACATGAAACCAATTATCAGCTCCGTGATGACGTTCAATCCAGGTTGCTGAACATGAAAGCCAATGTCTCATCAATTATGAGAGGAGTTTTTCTTGAAGATCGGAAGCGATTTTTATTGACTATACCTGGTTTGTGGTGGCCGTGATTACTCCAATTGGCAACAGGAAGAATACAGCTAAACCAAGTGCTAGGAGGACTCCCCAGTACGGAAGTTGAAGCTGTCTGCCAAATCCTTCACAAGCAACCATGGCGAGTCCTGTCATTATCAGCATCAGCGAATAGAACCACCATTGTGGGACAGCATCATAGTTCTTCTTCATCAGTCTAGTATGCACGTCATCAAACTTATCCCGAAAAGTTGCCTTCGTTTGTTGCCACATAGTCCTGTAAATGGAATGTAAGAATATTTTGAGATAATTCATCATCTCACGGGTCCGCAACTTTGTGCGCCGCCAACTTTATAAACCTCACGGTTTTTATCATTTAATCACTAAATGCTATTCTGTTTTACTACAAAAGTTTTGTAAGATTTCTTGATATATTTTGCAGGTGATTAAAAGAAAGAACGGAGGCAGTTCTCTATCCATTTAGTGATACTCATAATCAGCAGAAGTGTAAAAAGCATTCACCTGCCATGGAAGAGAGCGACATGAGATACAGTAGCAGCCAAAGTCGCAAAGCTCAATCCATAAGCAAAAGCAAAGAAGATACTCAGGTTAACTTTACTGTAATCATCATATCCATGCTGATTAAATTGGAAGTTTGTCTCGTTCAGGACTAATCCGACATCATAATCGACTCCCTTAGCATCAAACACGTGCGATGAGATAATGGGGAACCGCTTGGCTTCGAATGCGTTGGTCCAGTAGGCAATTGGGATTAACACATATAGCGTGAGGAAGAAACCGATGCTTATGTTTATAATTGCAAAGCCCGGGTAAGCTAACGGAGATCCATTCCAGGCAGCAACCGTAGCCCAATCCAGGGAAAAGGAGCCAATACCGAGACCATGACGTCCAGAGCCGATTATTTGGGCTGTGACTGAGTGCTTCCATATCCAACATACAAAGGATAGGGCAGTTATGGATGGAAACAGATAGTTAGGAACGACATAGTACGCAAAACTCGATATGAGGACTACGAGGAAGAACTGCAGCCTTGTCAATCCTCTTTTGGGCCTCACCTCCTCCTCATGCAACGCCCTGAATGTCCAACGAAAGTGGACTCATGACAACGAAAGAAGTAACTGTAAAGAATGAAGAAAACAAAGAAGTCTTAATGGCATACCTGAAGAGAGAGACCTGAACCAGGTTCGCTGGCCACCACATGTATGGCGAATCAACGAGAAACTTTCGGAAAATCCCCGCCCATCCATATCCAAGCATCTGCAATTTATCGTACATTTGGTTCCATCATGGAAGGTCAATAATCACAGTAGCTTGTAGACACAGCAAGAAAACACCAACAAGAATGATTGTCAAACCCCAGACCAAGAGTGATTACTAACAAATATACCTGTGTAGTCAGGGTCAGTAACAGGGCTGCTAGAGGATGAATATGACGGTGATAAAAGGCCATGACAATGGTGATGATGTTGATAGCGTACACGCCGCTGGAGCCCGCGTTGGCAAATATGGTTATCAAGACATGTTCCTTCAAGTTGAAGGGTCCCGGATTCAATGAGAACGACCATTTTGTTCCTGGAGCACGAACAGCTTTCTTTGGTAGAACTGCTGCCATAAATTTTCCCAGAGGAAGTACCGCAATCTGAGCAGAAACCGACGTCAAGGAGAGTGAGTTTTGCCGGAAGCCGAAGAACTGATTTAAAAAGGACAGAGTCGCACATGCGGTGAGTCCCGGAAACCATGTTCGAAATGTCAAGCAGGGCAAGGTCGGATCGTCCTTAATCGAAACGGTCAATCTCACTTCCTCGATTGGAGAATCATTTACTTCATCTGCAGAAAATTTATCATCCATTAGTGAATGATTGTTGAATGCAACTCGGCAATAGTTTATGGAAGTTCCAGTGAAAGATGGATTATGTAATATTGCTCATGCCATTCACCAAACAGAACGAACGAACCCCTTCACCTTTAAAACCGCTTGTTACAACCGTTTCTGAGACATGCTTTTGCTCAGTTATCAAAGGCCATCATGTTAACACACACACTGACTCAGAGGCTTGGTCGTGTTTCAACAGATGCAGAAGCAAATGGTAAGTTGAGTTCTAAGCTGGGCACTTTCTCTGAAATTTAAACTCCCATGACTGACTCGCAGCAAAAATTACACTAATAACCAAGTTCGAAGTTGAATTGCACTTCTGCTTCAGTCGGTGTTGCCGTGAAAACTCGTGGTATTCATATACAGATCAGACACCTTTTATTCACCAGAGTGCAAAGAAAAATCCGAAAGCATAAAGCAACATGTACATCATACAACGAAAAGAAGTCGCTTTTTCTCGAAACCCAACATCAAAAGTTCACTAAAGAAAGATTCATTCACCAGAATTGTCAAGCTTGTGACTATCAGTTTCAAGCTTCTTGGGCTGATAAGAGAGTGAAACTCCAGAGTCATCATCCGGTTGCTCCATTCTTGATCAGTGAAAATTTTGTTCTTCGCTTTCTAATGAAGGTCATAACACGCCATAGAAATCATAGTCTCTTATAGCATCTGCCGGCAAGAGAAATATAAGTTAAGGTACGTTCAAGTTTGTCATCTTCCTATGGATTCACTCAATATGTCAGATTGAGTCATGCTTTCATTTTCAGTGGTCTCTACCGGACAGCTGTTCACGAAGGATCATTCTCAGACTCAAGAGTACAGTCCAAGGAGTGACTGTTGGTCATCTGATTCTTTAGGGACCTCTCTTAGTTGTTGTTAATGGGTATTGGGCTGAATCTGCAAAGATTCCTTTTGGAAGTCAACAAGTCACGTTACGTTAAAAGACAAGATCTGAACGGCCATATCCACTGCATTGATGGTCCTAGTATTGATGGGGTTATTTCCAATTTTGCCTCACAAGCTGTCTTCTTCAAGGCACACATTCACATGTAATCTCTTGTCCTTACACTGGAGAGGTGTGGCCCAAGTGGATCGACGTCAAATTACCGTATCTTCAACAGTATAATATGAATGGTTATACGGTAAACTGACTGGATACATCTACTACTTTTCTTTTGGGAAAATAGTGCAAATGGTGTAACAGCCCGAATTTTGATGTAATTTTCGGGATCAATAAAACTGATATTAATTCGCATTTCATTTTAGTCAGTCTCGCCCAGAGCTGATCACTCTCGGGATACTAACCAATGGGGCATGGCTAACTAGAAAACGGTACGTGGACCGGGGACCCTATCGTGGAACGGACACCGATCACTAGAGACGCTGAGGGAATATTCTGGGCCAACGTGGGCCGATCGTAGGAAAGGGTAATGGATTGAGTTTGGCCAAGGCCAACGATGTATAATAGGGACGCAAGTGATTCTGCAAGACCGAAGTACACGTGGCCAACCAGTCCTGAACCTGAACCGAACGATCGTGACCCTTAAAACTAATAATAATTTCTCATTCTCTCAATGATCAAGACCGTTACGACACAGATAATCCTAGGTCGATACGCGTAACTTCTAAACAGCCGCCCGTTAGTGAGAGACCCTGAAACCGAAAGTTTAGCGAGTTTTATTCACGAAATTGGACCCGGACTTCGATGTCGATTTTCGAAGGCTTAAGAGACCATTTTTGGAGATCTGACGTCATATTATACTGGCCACGCACATTTGGGGCTAAAATAGCCAAAGATTGAAATTTTGACGGAAATTGGGGAAAATTACGATTTTGCCCCTGTGGGTGTCGGTATTTAATTTTGAGGCCGTTTGAGGTTATTTTTCGAGGCCGACACCATTTTTGAGTGGCCACGCATACCGGGAGTCGTTTCCGACAAAAAGTGGAATTTCGACAAAAATTGGAAAAATAATATTATTTTATTCCCGGAACTTCACAGTTGATTTTCAAGAGCTTAGAAAGTGAATTTTTCGATTCCGACGCCATATTAAGTTGGCCACGCATATAAGGGACGCGTATGTGCAAAAATTGGAATTTCGGTTCGGGATCGAAAAATTACGAAAATGCTCCTAGGCCATTTTTAATTAATTCCGAAATTTGGATTAAATTTTGGGATTAACCAAGGTTAGTTAAGGCTAACCCAGGTCTGGTCAGCCCTTGGTTAGGGGTAAATGACCAACATGCCCTTGAATTATTGGATTAGATCAATTTTGGGCCATTAGATTAGGGGTAAAATTGTCCTTTGGCCCTAGATTTTGACACTTGGCACCCCTAGTCTACAAAGTTTGACTAAGATAAACACACACTCTCTCTCTCTCATGCAGAACACTCGGCAGCCCCATTTTCCAATTTTTTCTTCCCCTTTTTCCCTTCCGTTTCTGTTTTTCCTTGGGCGTTTCTGCCATTTTCGGTACTGTTCACGCCGGAACAGTACCGGCCGGAGCTTCCCCCGCCGAGCTAGCATCACCAGCAACTATTTCCCCCTCCGTGCAGCCTCAATAGCCCAGGTTTTGGTCCAAAACAGCACTGTTTTTCTCTGTTTTTCACTGTTTTTCACATTTTCCAGTTTTTGCAAACAGTGTCGCCGGAGCTTCGCCGGAGCTCCGATCGCCATTCCGTCGACACCCGGCTGCTCAGCACCCTCATACGTCTCCGTCGCACCCAGCCCATACAGCATCCGTACGGAAGTACTGTTCACGTCCGTACGAAAACACTGTTCATCGCCGTACGGACCGTCTCGCTGTCACCGGCACGTCGCCAGCCACTGTTTTCCAGCCGTCCCGTGCTGTCCGTACAAAAGTACTGTTCACAGTACTGTTCACGGGGGTACTGTTCACCGGTACTGTTCACCCGTCCGTTCGCGTCGCCGTCTCGGGAATTCTGCTGCCGGTTGCACTGTTCATCAGTGATCGGCCGCCATTCCCCATCGTCGTGACTCTCGATTAGGTGAGTAAAATCCCTAAACTTGGATTAGGACTGATAATGCGTTTTTCTGGACTGGCTTAGATAGTATCAGTGTGTATTTGAGATTGGATTGGGGATTGACTGGTAGAAATTATTATCGGAAATTTATGGTAAACAATTGAGGATTTATTGGGATGAGAAATTGAATTAATTGATTAGTTTAGGATCCCGTTAGAAAAATTGCTGGGTATGTCCGGGTGGATTGGTTGTACGTAAATTGTGCTTGATTGTGATTGAATTTCATTGGTGCTCATGGTGCATAGCATTGCATAACATGGACACGCATTATGTATGCCTAGAGTGTGGCATGTTGTGAAATTGTGTGAGAATGCGTGCTTGCCATGAGTGTGTGATCACCTAAATTACCCTGAAGCGTTATACGCTGGGTCCAGATAATAATGAATTGTGTGATCACCTGAGGACCTACGGGTCGTGACCTTCGGGTCGATACCGTCCTCATGCACTTTGAAGCAGGACGATGCCCGGTACGTCCGGAAGGCGACCATCCTCATGCACTTTGAAGCAGGCTCTGGTTCGCAAGGAAAACAGTGGTGCGCCTCATGCACTTTGAAGCAGGCTAGAGACACTGGGCCAGATCGGTTGCTGCGCCTCATGCACTTTGAAGCAAGCTAGACGCACCGGGCCGTGAAAAATTGATGACTCGAGTCGTGATAATAATAAATTAGGCAGTGTGCCAGTGTGCCAGTGTGGGCCAGTGGGCCGGGATTTGCACGTGTCAAGTCCATGACATTTGCATACATGAACATGCATAGACTGGCATGCGAGAATGTGAGAATCAGTGCATAAGCATGTGATTGGCATATATGTGAATATGAGTGCCACGTATGTACTGTGAATATTATATATTGATCTATCTAACCTGCAGGGTCTAAGAATGACTTGGTTGGTATTGATTGGTGATTTAAGTATTTATTTTCCGGTCAGGAGATTGCATGTTAGCCTAACCTAGGTTTAGGGGTTGAACTAATTGAGATTCGTCTCACAGTTGTGTAAACCGAAATATTTCAGACCCCCAACAGTGAGGATGGCAGAGACGCCAATCCATTTTGGGATTCCTGGAACCATGAGGGTGTTGCCTATAAGTCTGGGAGGTAGTTGAGGAGGAACCTACGGAAGCTGATGAAGAACTGGATTCCTTGGAGCAGGGTGTGAAGGGGGAGGATTTTTTAGAGCCCGTCTTATTCAGTTTAGCTTCCCTAGTCATTCGCCATTTTTGGATATCTTGGCTGCTAACCGTCTTCTACGTTGTGTCTTTTGGTTCTATGTAATGAATATATTGTAAAAAGGTTTTTATGTTAATAATATAAAGTCTTGAGTGTTTGGTTGTGCTATCCTTGGCCTCATGTGTTTTATTGCCCGGGTGTATATATTTATTCATATACGTGCTTCCGCTTGTGCTTGATCTTTGTGTGGGCATTGGGTCGGCGACGCTTCCTGGGAGCGTTGCACTATAATCGACCGTGACGGGATGTTGCGTTCCAGTGGGGTACGGGGCGTGACAAATGGTCCTTGGACTTTAGTCTAATATGCAATGTAGTTCCTGAACTTTTAATTTGTTCAATGTAGTCCTTAAACTTTAGCCCGATGTGAAATATGGTCCATGAACTTTTAATTTGTTCAATATAGTTCCTAAAGTTTTTATACATGTTCGAACTAGTCCCTTGACCTTAGAAAAATGTTCAATGTTGTTCTTCCATCAATTTAAGTTTGAACATATACCTAAAGTTTAAGGACCATATTAAACAAATTAAACCTTCAATGACCAAATTGCACATTAAGCTAAAATTCAGGGACCACATTAAATAAATTGAAAGTTCAGTGATCACATCGCACATTGAGTCAAAATTCAAATATCATTTATATCATTATTCCTTTTCTTTTGCAATCTCAATCTTGAGCAGTACTATATTCTGTGTGTCAATGTTTGTCAATGTTTTCATTCGTAGATGAACCTTTCTTCGGTTTTCATGATGAAGTTAAGTGAATATGATTGGTTTTACATTCCTGCTTTTGGCAAGTTCCTTCCACCTATGAAATGCTTAGGATGGATGTCACTCTACGTCGCCACTCACGTCCAAGTTGAAGCTGACAAAGAGTAAAATTACTAGGAAACGAACAGGATTGCATTGTACCTCAATATCTTGACAAACGGCATTCTCTTTATCTATTTTTTACCCTAAAAATATAAACTGACATAACAGCGGATTAATAATGTTAGTGACGGAAAAATTTGATTACACAAACTCTGCAAGATAAGGCACTTCGTTGCATAAAAGAAAAGTTAGTAAAGCAAATTGTACAAACATTACTTCGGAGGTAAACGTTTGGTGTAATCTGTTGGTTGTATTGTAACTATGCTTTGTCGTGCTATTAGTTTTAGTGTGAAGCGTTTGATGCTACATAACTCACAGCAACACCTAAAATTAGCAATTTTGGACTTGACTTATTTACACGTCATGTAGTTAATCGAGGGTGCTCAGTTGGAGCTTAATTAAGTTCACGTCGCGAACGGGTCAACCCAATCATAAATGCAAATAGCAAACTTGACCTAATGACCCTTTCAACCCATTAATGACATACTATGCGGGTCTATTTGAACAAATTAGCATGTTGATCGTGTCAACATGATTTTGCATGCATTTAAACACATCTCTACGCATTAAACACATCAATAAACGTTTGTCAATTCCTAGTAGGGTCAAAAAAAAAAAAAATTAATCCTATGCATATGTTAGACCTATCTTATTAAACCTTTTGTTAAATTATGTCTCGAGTTTGAGCCACTTCACAGAACCCAACCCGATTGGATAAATATCTAATAGCTCAATTAAATTCAAGAATTCGACTCACCAAGGTTGGACGAACGAGAGGAAAGATGGCCACTACTAAACAAATTAAAAGCTCCCTAAAGAAATGCTTGGGGACCTGTTTCTCTATTCCTTAGCCTGCATAGTAGCTGGACATAGGAGGGTCCAGTAGAAAAATGGTAGGTTTCTCTCTCAGCTCTTGCAGTGGCCGTCTGTGGCTTGTTGAAGGGAGCCGCCCGAGGACTCCACGAAGCAGCCGCACAGTGAACTCCTCGAAATCTGCGAGTTGAGTTTATTTGGTTGGTAAATACCCGAAATTTGTGCTGTGAGTCTTTATATCCCTTCACCTTTGGAACTGCTTGTTACAACTGGTTCTGCGACATGCTTTTGCTCAGTTCTCAAAGGCCATTATGTTAACACGCACACGACTCAGAGGCTTAGTCATGTTTCAACAGATGCAGAAGCAAATTGCAAGTTGACTTCTGAGCAGGGTGCTTTCTCTGAAATTTAAACTACCACGACTGACTCGCGGCGAATATTACAATAATAACCAAGTTCGCAGTAAAATTGCACTTCTACTTTGGTTGGTGTTGCCGCTGAAACTTATGTGTTATTCATATATAGACCAGACACATTTTATTTAGCAGAGTACAAAGAAAATCTAACAACATTATTCAACACGAACATCGTACAGCAAAAAGAAGTTGCTGTATCTCGAACCCCAGCATCAAAAGTTTACTAAAGAAACATTCATTCACCAGAATTTTAAGGTTGTGACTATCAGGTTCAAGCTTCTTGATCAGTGACAATTTTGTTTTTCACTTTCTAAGGAAGAAACATGGGTTAAAGGTACGCTGATGTTTGTCATCTTGGCATGGATTCAATTGATAATGTCGGGTTGATTGAATCTTTCATTTTCAGTTGTCTGTCTATACTAGACAGCAGGTCGTAATGGATTGCTTTCAGACTCACGGTACAGTCCAAGGAGCGAACGTTGGTGATCTGATTCTCTTGGGACCTGTCTAAGTTGCTGTTGAATGGGAATTGAGAGAAATCTGCAAAGATTCCTCTTTCCGAAGTTGACAAGTCATGATAAGATAAAAAGACAGAAAATCTGAAGTATTCTGTCAACTAGTTTTGATGGGATTATTTCAGTTTTGCGTCACAAGCTTCATTATTATCCCCATCCCTATCCTTCCCTTCAAGGCGCACATTCGCATGCAATCTCCAGTATGTACTCTGAATAGGTGTGGCCCTAGTGGGTTGATGACAAATTATCGTATCATGAACAGTATGATCTGAATGGTTATACCTTAAACCGACTGGATACGTTCAATGCTTTTCTTTTACAATCTCAGTCATGAACAGTGTGATATTCTATGTTTCAATGTCTGTCGATATTTCCGTTCGTAGATGAACCTTTCTTTGGTTTTTCCGAATTGAAGCGGACAAGAAACGAACAGGATTGCATGAGACCTCAACATTTTACGAACAAACCGCATTCCCTTTTTCTATTTCTTTTTCCAACAATAGAAATCGAGACGACGCCGCAACAACAATGTTAGCAACAGGAAAATTCGATTGCAATAATGTGCAAGTTAAGGGGACTTCATTGCATCAAGGAAAAGTTAGAAAAGTAAACCGAACAAACAACACATCTTTGGAATAAACGTCGGTTTGGTGTAGTGTGTTGGTTGGGGAAAAATGCCAAAAGAGTCATAAACCATTTACATTATTGTCAATTTAGTCCTAAAACTTTTTTTTGTGCCAATTCAGTCCTAAACCTTTTGTGTTAGTGCCAATTTAGTCATAAACTTTTTTTGTGCCAATTTAGTCCTAAACCTTTTGCATTGGTGCAAATTCAGTTCTAAACCTTTTGTCTTTATGTCAATTTAGTCCTTCCATCCAATTTTGGCCAGATTTTACTGACGTGGACGCCGGCCAGCCAGCAGCTGATCACCGGCACTAATATGGACAACTTTAATAATATTTTATAATTTTTTTGAATATTTATTTATTTTTTCTTTTTTTCTTTTTTTTTTCCTTCCCCTCTCTCCTTCCTCCAGCTGGTCGCCAGACCGGCAACTAGCCAGAGGTCAGAGGCCAGAGGCCAGCACTAGCGAGGCTCACCCTTGCTGACCATTGGCGAGGTCGACCTCGCCGGCCATTGGTGTAACATCCTGAATTTCGACCTATTTTCGGGATCAATAAAGTGTAAATTATTTCTCATTTAATTTTAGAAAGTCTCGCCCGGACTTGATTAATCACGGGATACTAACCTTATGGGAAAAGCTAAATAGAAATAGGTACGTGGACTGGGGACCTGATTGCGAGTTAGGCACGGACTTCGAAGAACGCTGAGGGAATATTTTAGACCAACGTGGGCCGATCTTAGAAAGGTGACATATTAGATTCGGCCAATGATGTACGATCGGATCGCGGGTGATTCCGCATGACCGAGAGTACACATGGCGAACGATTCCCAAACTAACCTAAGTGACCGAGACCTCCGGTACTAGTGATAATTCCTTGCGCTTTCTCGAAAATCGAGGCCATTACGATTCGGACAACCCTAGGTCGACACGCGTAACACCTAAACAGCCACCCGTTAGTGAGAGGCTCTAGAATTTTAAAATGATCAAATTTAATCGCGAGATTGAACCTGAATTTCGACGTCGAAATTTTGTGGACGTTTACGATTATTTTTCAAGACCAAAGTCGTTTTGGTGTGGCCACGCACATTTGGGACTAAGCTAGCCAGAAATTGGAATTTCGACGAAAATTGGGGAAAATTACGGTTTTGCCCTTGTGGGCACCGGGACTGGATTCGGAGGCCGTTTAAGGTTATTTTACGTGGCCAAGGTCATTTTGGGGCATTCACACACATTTAAAGTGGTTCCGGTCAAAAATTGGAATTTCGACAAAAATTAGAAAAATAATATTTATTTTATTCCCGGAACTTCGCAGTCGATTTCCGAGGGTTTAAAAAGTGAATTTCGTGAATCCGACGCCATATTATGTTGGCCACACACATATGGAATGCGTATGTGCAAAAATTGAAATTTCGCCCCGGGACCGGAAAAATGACAGTTTTGCCCCTGGCCGGTATTAATTCCGAATTTTTTTGGGAAAATTTTAGGATAATTGTCAAGGGTTATCAGCTACATTATTGGACCAAAAGACCATTTTACCCCTCACTTTTTGGATAAGATTGAATTAGAACCGTTGGATTAAGGGTATTTTGGTCAAAACCGACGGATCAGCGACACATGGCGCTTGTGGGCTGCCTTATTTGACCAATTCAGATCAGTTTCTCTCTCCTCACTTCCCCTCACGTGCAGATCAGTCCCCAGAACCAGCAGATTAGCCCCCCTCTCTCTCTCTCTCAATTTTTCTCTCTTTCTCTTCGCCGGTTTGCCTTGCCGGAGCTTGCCGCCAGCCACCGGAGTGCCGCCGTCGATCGCTGTGCCCCGCCGTCGACCACCACAGTCCCCCAGTCTCAGCCCCGCCTCTGGCCAGCCTTTTCTCTCTCCCTTTCCCTCTCTTTTTCCTTCTTTTTCTCTCCCGGGTTTACACCGCCGCCGCTTCGGAGCCTTGTCGGAGCTTCGCCGGAGCTCCGATCGCCGCGCCGTCGAAACCCAGACATCCAGCACGCCCGTACGTCACCGTCCAACCATGTCCGTACAGTGTCCGTACGGATTTTACTGCTCACGTCCCCGTACGGATTACTGTTCACCGCCGTCCGTACACCGCCGCGGCCGTCACGGCCGTCTCGCCGGCTGCCGTTCCTGCCCGTCCGAACAGTACCGTGAACAGTGTCGGTGAACAGTACCGCGTGAACAGTGCACGCTCGGGAATTCCGCCGCCGGTTTCACTGTTCATCAGTGATCGGCTGCCGTTCCCCGTCGCCGTGGTCCAGAAAGTAGGTGATTATATTTCCTAAACCCGGATTAGGACTGATTGTGTGTTTTTCTGGACTGGCCTAGGTATTATCAGTGTAGTCTGGACTGGTTTAGGTAGTGTCGGTATATAATTCGGACTGGATTGAGGACAAATGGGTAGAATAAATTCAAGAAAAATTAGTGGGATTATTAGAGATAATTATTGGGCTAATTCGGATTAATTGGGAATTTTATGATTAGATTGCCGGGTATGCCCGGACTGATTGGCTTGTATTCGGTACCCAATTGCTGGAAAATTTGAATAATGCCATGTCATGTGACTGCGTGGCTGACTTGTGCGGAGTGTGATTGGCCCTTTAATGGCTTGAATGGATTATTGAATATTATTGAATTATCCATTGTGAATTGGGCCGCACGGTATTAATTAGCCAGTGAACGATTGTTGTGGCATGAAATTGACTGAGTGCCTAATTATATTTGATGCTCATGGTGTATCATACTGCATTGCATGGTCACGTATTGTGAATGCCGAGAATGAGACGTGTGATAAATTATGCGAGAATGCGTGCCTGCCATGAGCATGTGATCACCTAAATGCCCTGATGCGTGTTATGCGGGGTTCAGATAATAATTGGCTATATGTTCGTGCTATCACATTTCGCCTTGATGCGTGTTACACGGGGTGTGCCGTCCTGATGCGTGTTACGCGGGACGATGCCCAGTACGTCCGGAAGACGACCATCCTGATGCGTTTTACGCGGGCTCTGGTTTGTGAGGAGATTGGTGTTGCGCCTGATGCGTTTTGACGCGGGCTAGAGACACCGGGCCAGTTGATGCGTTTTAACGCGGGCCACGAAGTGTTGTGATTAAATAAAGAGACCTAATGCGTTTTACGCGGGTCATATTAAATGATAAATTGAGAAAGTTTCAGTGTGCCAGTGTGGGCTAGTGAGCCGAGACATGAATGTGGACATTTGCATGCATAAGAATGCGTGAGCCAGAATGCGAGTATGCGAGACTCGGTGAATGACACGCAATATTATCACTATTGAGTATGAGCATGCGTTTGACGTACGCGTGAACCGAGTGCTTGGGTATGTGATTTGATTATATGATTATTGTGAATAACCTGCAGGGTCAACCAGGTAAGTGATCTAGGCCAGAGGGCCTAGATCAGAGTTTATTTATGAGTTGGATTGCAGTGTTGTTTTGTGCTGTCAGTCAGGAGATTGCATGTTAGCCTAACCTAGGTTTAGGGGGTTATACTCGCTGAGATTCGTCTCACGGTTGTAATAACCCACATTTTCAGACCCCCAGCAGTAGGATGCCGAGGTCACCACCTCTTTTTGGAATACCGCATTATATCTAGTGGTCGTCGAGCATGCACCATGGTGGAAATGGAGCAGAACGGAGAAGTGACTGTTTGGTTATTCACAGCTGTTGGTGTTTCCTTTTTGGTTGTAGTGAACATTGTAAAAAAAGGTTTTCGTTGGTAACACCAGTGTATATATTTTCTGAGGTACTTGACTGCTATTTGGTTGTTCTACCTTGGTCTTATGTGTTATATTGTACGGGTGTATATATTTAATTATAGACGTTGCTTCCGCATGTGTTTGATCTCTGATTGGGCATTGGGTCGGCAATGCTTCCTTGGAGCATTGCACCATAATCGACTGTGACGGAATGTTGCGTTCCAGTAGGGTACGGGGCGTGACAATTGGTGAGGCTCGTCCTCGCCAGTGACGGCGAAGGTGAGCCTCGCCATGGCTGGGTGAGGCCTGCCCTTGCCAGATCTAGCGAGGTTGTGCCTCATCCAGTCACCGACGAGGCTCAACCTCACCAGATCAGGCGAGGCCGGGCCTTGTCGGCCTTTGACGGGTCACTGGTCCAGCGACCGACTAGACGAAGGAGGGAGGGGAGAGGGAAAAATAAAATAAAATTTCAAAAAAAATATTAAAATATTTTTAAATTTGTCTACGTTAGCGCCAGTGACCGACCGATGGCTAGTCGGCGTCCACGTTAGCAAAATCCGGCCAAAATTAACCAGAAGAACTAAATTGGCACAAAAACATAAGGTTTAGGACTGAATTGGCACAAATATAAAAAAGTTTAAGACTGAATTAGCATCAATGCAAAAAGTTTAGGACTGAATTAGCATAAAAAAAGATTTATGACTAAATTGGTACTAATGCAAAAGGTTTATGACGTATTTGGCACTTTTCCGTGTTGGTTGTCTTGTAACTATGTTTTGCTGTGCTATAATTTTATTGTAAAGTGTTGAAATTTGTGTATTTGATGACACAGAATTCACCGCCAACACCTACAGTTAGCGAATTTGACATGACTTATTTACACGTCATGCAGTTAATTAAGAGTGCTCGGTTTTGAGCTTAATTATGCTCGTGTCATGAACGGGACGGGTCGACCCAATCATATACAAAGAACAAACGTGGTATTTGTTGATTGATCCTTTCAACCCATTTATGACATGCTTACACGTCTAATTGAACAGTTTAACACGTTGGTTGCGTCAACATGATTTTAGATGAAATTAAACGCATCAATATACGTTTAAACCCATTTCTACACATTAAACATGTCAACACACGTTTGTCAATTCCTAGCAGGGTCGACAATAGTTAAATTCCACGCGTATGTTAGGGCTATCTTACTACAGTTTCTAACCAAATAGATAAACTAATCAATAGTTTCTAACGTGCCAAGGATGGTATCTAAACTTCTGCACCATTGCATAGTGTCTGACACATTATGATCATTCATTCTTGTTTTTCTCCCTTAATGAAGTTGTTAAAAGCAATTTATGATCATTGATTTCACTTCAAATTTGCACAAGAAACATTGGATCCGACCGTTTTCCAAGTACTCGCCCACCGGTTCCTCAATGGACGAGAACATGTTATAAGCCAGGCCTAAAAATTGCATATTCTCAAGAGGATCCTTCTTGTGTGTACCCTGGAAAGAAGACGAGGCATTTCATAAAATTCCGGTTCAAAGACCTTTAAGCAAAAGAAAGCAAAATGGAAATTTCTCCGTAAAAGAGTCTCCAGGGAAGAACAAGAAAGACATACGTTTTCCATTTCTGCTTCAGTACTTTGGGGGTGTCAAAATCAAACTATCACCTTCTGTTTCTCCAAAACACGAGCAGCTGCAATTCTGTTCTTAATTTTTGTTAGCTCCCAGCCTTTGCGCATCTTCAAATGGACCCTCTTGATACAGTTTTCTTGTCAAGACGGACTAATGTTTAATTGCTTGCCAAAACTACAGCAAGATTGGCATGATGTTAAGTATCCCATGATGTAAATTGTTAAGCTGAATGATATTAGGATAATGTCAGCAGAAGCATGAGTTTTCTCTTTTTGGTTTGACTTCTACACTCGCATTCTCTTCACCATGGTTAATGGCTTATGAAGCCGTTTGGTTCATCAAATTTAGGGTTGTAGTGAAAAATAAGGGCAAAAGATCTATCCACACCACATGTTTCTATTTCATTTTCTTCAATTCCACATGAAGACTAAACAGTATAAGTATCTCTAGAAAATGAGCGTGTAGTGAGTAGTACAGATATTTTTCCACTTGACATTGCACATCAGCGAAGAACTTGAGATGTCCTCCGATCAATGAAAAATGGGGCAATCTTTAACCTGAATGCCCGGAGCAGTAGGACAACTAGCGAGAGGGCAGTGATCATCCAATTCCAGGCCCCACCACCTCATTTCATTAATGTCCCTAATCTGCAATGTGAAATAGCAAAGAATGGCCATGAAGGCGACACCAGCATCAAGACCAAAAGACAAAATGTAGTTGTGCCTTGCCCACCAACTTTTGTACCTCCTGTACACATATATGTTGAAGAAAACTCCGATGGTTATCCAACATATGTAGTTCACTACCGTGGCTTGTAGCATGTTCCCCACGCCACTTATGATGATAGGCATGTTGATGAGCCTTACCCATTTATTCTCAGGAAACATTCGAGAGAGGATCCAGACCGGGACTGGAGCGAGAAGTCTGATGAGAAAGAAATAGTTCATCTTGACTTATAGCCCTAGGGGGCCAAACATCCTGAGTGGTCCGACCACACCCCAAATGATGGAGGCATTGTAAAATACATTGTACCCAGGGCACGTCCACTGGCTTCCCACAGGCAATTTGGACGGATGGCACAAGTAATCCACAGATGTGAGGAGCCACCAGGCCGTGCCAAAGTAGACTGAAGATGCAACTACCGTTCACACCAGCTTCATTCAGGAGAAATAAGTCAATGTTAGTTCCTGCTATTTGAATGTGTACAATTATCTGACAACAGTACTAAACATAAGATGAGACATGGTAGTGGTAAATATTGACACTCGGAATTTACCTGAACAATGAACATGGACTTTGGTGGGATTTTCATGTAATGGCCCAACTTAAAGTCTGAAAGAAAAGTTATCGCCTGCACCAGGCTTACATAACCATATGTCTTGAATACAACATTCGCCAGAGGCCTTCCAGGATACAGGTAACCAATTATTAGCTCTGAGATGACATTCAATCCAGGTTGCGGATCATCAAAGGCGACGTCTCATCAATAGCAAGAGGGAATTTACATAGAGGATTGAAAGCGACTTATATTGACTATACCTGGTTTGTGGTGGCCGTGATTACTCCAATCGGCAACATGAAGAATAGAACTATACCAATTGCTAGCATGACTCCCCAGAACGGAAGTTGGAGCTGTCCACCAAATCCTTCACAAGCAACCATGGCGAGTCCGATCATTATCAGCGACAGTGAATAGAACCACCATTGTGGGACAGCATCATAGTTCTTCTTCATCAGTCTAGTATGCACGTCATTGAACTTATCTCGAAAAGTTGCCTTTGTTTGTTGCCAAATGATCCTGTAAATGGAATGTTAGAATCTGCTTTTGAGATGATTCATTCTCACTGCTCCGCAAGTTTGTGTGCCACCAATTTTGTAAGCCACATGGTTTTTATCAGTCAATTTCTAAAAGCTATTCTGTTTTATTGCAACAGTTTTGTAGAATTTGTTGATTTATTTTGCACGTGAATGACAGAAAGAATAGAGATAGCTCTCTATCCATCTAGTGATACTCAGTGAAGATTTAAAAGCATTCACCTGCCATGGAAGAGAGCAACATGAGATAGCATAGCTGCCAAGGTCGCAAAGCTCAATCCATAAACAAAAGCGAAGAAGATACTCAGGTGAACTTTACTGTAGGCGTCATATCCTTGCTGATTGAATTCGAAGTTTGTCTCATTCAGAACTAATCCAACGTTGTATTCTCGTCCGTTCCAATAAAAAATGTGCGGTGAGATAATGGGGAACCGCTTGGCTTTGAATGCATTAGTCTAGTAGGCAATAGGGATTAACACGTAGACTGTGAGGAAGAAACCGACGATTATGTTTATAATTGCAAACCCTGGGTAGGCTAACGGAGATCCATTGAAGGCAGCAACAGTAACCCAATCCAGGGCAAAGAAGCCAATACCGAGACCACTAAATCCAGAGCCGATTATTTGCACTGTGACCGAGTCCTTCCATATCCAACAAACAAAGGATAGGGCAGCTATGGATGGAAACAGATAGTTTGGAACAACATAGTATGCGAAACTCGATACGAGGACTACAAGGAAGAACTGCAGCCTCGTCAATGCTCTTTTGGGCCTGACCTCCTCCTCATGCAGTGCCCTAAAAGTCCAACGAAAGTCGACTCTTGACAACGAAAGAAGTAACTGCAGAGAAAGAAGAAAATAAAGCCGTCTTTGAGGCATACCTGAAGAGAGAGACCTGAATCGGGTTTGCTGGCCACCACGTGTATGGTGAATCAACAAGAAATTTCCGGAAAATCCCCGCCCACCCATATCCAAGGATCTGCAGTTTTTCGTACATTTTGTTCCATCATGGAAGGTCAATAATCGCAGTAGCTTGTAGACAGGGCAAGAAAACAACAACACTAATGATTGTCAAAGCCCAGGCCAAGAGCGATTACTAATGAATATAACTGTGTAGTTAGTGTTAGCAGCATGGCTGCTAGAGGATGAATATGACGGTGATAAAAGGCCATGACAATGGTGACGATGTTGATGGCATACACACCGCTCGAGCCCGCATTGGCGAATATGGTTATGAGGACATGTTCCTTCAAGTTGAAGGGCCCTGAATTCAATGAGAAGGACCATTTAGTCCCTGGGATGCGAACCGCTTTCTTTGGTAGAACCGCTGCCATAAATTTTCCCAGAGGAAGTACCGCAATCTGAGCTGAAACTGATGTCAAAGAGAGCGAGTTTTGCCGGAAGCTGAAGAACTGATTTAAAAAAGACAGAACTGCGCCTGCAGTGATTCCCAGGAACCATGTTCAAAATGTCAAGTAGGGCAAGGTCAGATCATCCTTAATCGAAACTGTCAATCTCACTTCCTCGATTGGAGAATCATTTACTTCATCTGCAGATAATTTATCCCCTAGTGAATGATTGTTGAAAGCAACTCGACAATAGTTTGTGAAAGTTCCAACGAAAGATCGGTTATGGAATAATGCTCATGGCATTCATCAAACAGAAGGAACGAACCCCATCACCTTTGAAACTGCTTGTTACAACCGGTTCTGAGACATAGAGTTTTCCTCATTTATTAAAGGCCATTATGTTAACACGCACACTGACTCAGACGCTTGGTCATGTTTCAACAGATGCAGAAGCAAATAGTAAGTTGAGTTCTAAACAGGGCAGTTTCTCCAAAATTTAAACTTCCAGGACTGACTCGCAGCAAAATTTATACAATTAACCAAGTTAACAGTTGAATTGCACTTCCACATTCGGTGTTGCGGTTAAAACTCACTGTGATATTCATATACAGATCAGACACCTTTATTCAGCAGAGTGCAAAAAGAAAACTCTAACAACATATTTTAACGCAAACATCATAAAATCAAAAGAGGTTGCTGTATCTCGAAAGCCAATAGCAAAAGTTCACTAAAGAAAGATTCTTTCACCAGAATTTTCGAGTTTGTGACTATCAGGTTCAAGCTTCTCGGGCTGATAAGAGAGTGGAACTCCAGAGTCATCACACGGTTGCTCCATTCTTGATCTGTAAGAATTGGTATCGCTTTCTAAAGAAGAAGGGCTTAACACTCCGTAAAAATCAGAGTCTCTTATAGCATCTGCCGGCAGGAAGCACATGGGTTAAGGTACGTTTAAGTTTGTCATCTTCGCGTGATATGTCGGGTGGAGTGAGGCTTTTATTTTCAGTCGTCCCTACTACACACAGCTGCTCATGATGGATCACTCTCAGACTCAGAGTACAGCTCAAGGAGAGAACGTTGGTGGTCTTACTCTTTTGGGACCACTCTAAAATGGGATTTTAGAAGAATCTGGAAAGGTTCCTCTTTGGAAGTCAACAAGTCACGTGAAGTTTAAAGACAATTTCTGAGTGGCCACACCCACATCCACTGGTTTTGATGGGGTTATTTCAATTTTGCATCACAAGCTGTGTGAACTTCGATGTGTTCATAAATATCCCCATCCCTGTCTTTCCCTATCGTATTATAAACAACATAAGTTTATTGCTTTTCTTTTGCAATCTCAATCATGCACAGTACAATATTCTATGTGTCCATCCATGTCTTTCAATGTTTTCATTCGTAGATGAACCTTTCTTTGGTTTTTGCGGCCCCTTTGGTTTTCACGGTGTAGTTGTACTTAAGTCAATATGAATGGTTTTACGAAAGTCCAAGAGAGCAGATTTGTCACCAATTCCTGCTTTTGGCGAGTTCCTTCCCCCTATGAATTGCTTGGGATGGACGACACGAACAAGATTGCATCAGACCTCGTTATCTTGCGAACAAATAGCATTCTCCCTTTCTATTCTTTTTCCCCAACGACAGTGTTAAATTACGTCTTGAGTTTAAGCAATCAAACAATACCCGATCTAAAACTATTCACGTAGTCCACATCGCCGACTATATGAAATGTTTATACACATGGAATTTGTTGCGATGGGTGTCGCGCCGGGTTTACACTTATTTCTCAGCCACACAAGGGGAACTTTCTTTCTGACTTCACGTGTGTTGTAGCCACGATATTAAATGAAGGATGGAACCCACAAGCTTCTCTCTTTTAGCCTCACAGGGAAACTCCTTCGCAAGTTGAATTGGCAAAGTAAAAGTGGTGGGCTTGTTTGGTATCCTTCCATTTCCTTCTTTCGTTTCTTTCGTTTGTTTCCTTCCTTCCAGCCGCAGCCGACAAAAGGAAAGAGTAACTGAAGATCCCATGCGCACATTAATCGAAGGAGCATGTTGGATACTTACCGCAGTCGCATCATTGATTTAAGTGGGGGGCTCTCGTCGTGTATAAATAGAAAGCTCCTTGTCAGCTCTTCGACGAGCGAAGTAAGAGCACGAAGAAGAAGATGAATAGGTGCTCTGAACACCATGTCTTTTGTGAGTAATATCTACCTCCATCTTGAGTGTTCCAGGTTAGATTAAACATTGTGGATTTCGGATGTAAATTATAAGGTTGGAAAACACTTGAGCGTGAGCTATTGCAACTCTGTGATTCTCCAATTTTACAGTGGATTATTTATTGGCCTCCCTTGTGGGCGTAAATTCCGACACTTGGATCGAACCACGTAAACCTCTCGTGTTCATCTTTACTGTTCCTTGTTTTATTTTCTCTGATAATTTTCATTTTCTAGTGTCCCGATATAATTGCCCGTTTTATATCAAATGGAAACTGAGACAACGGCATATTAACGATGTTATTGATAATAAAAATTTGATTGCATAAATGTGCCAGTTAAGGGACCTCATTGCATAAAAGAAAAGTTATAAAACTAGATTGAACAAACAACATTACTTTCAAGGTAAACGCTGTTTATATGTCATGTAGTTGATTATGGGTGCTCAATCGGAGCTCAGTTTTGTCCATGGACATGAACAGGTCAACCCAACCAAATACAAAAACAACAAACATATCGTTCGTAACCCTTTCAACCCATTATGATATTCTTAGACCCGTTTCGTTGAATCGGTTAACATATTACTTGCATTGACACGATTTTAGATTATATTTAAACACGTCAATATACGTTCAAACACATTTCTACATAATAAACACTTGAATATATGTTTGTCAATTCCTAGTAGGGTCAATAATAGTTCAATTGTAAGCATATGTTAGACCTATCTTATTAGAGTTTTGAATATAATAGATAAACTAATCAACTAGGACATCTAATTTATAAAACACCAAGGATGGTATCTAAATTTTTGCTCCATGGGATACTATCAACACATTGGATCCATTCATTCTTGTTTTTTTTCCCTTAATGAACTTGCAGAGAGAAATAATTATCATTGATTTCACTTCAAATTTGCACATGAAACATTGGATCCGACCGTGTACAAAGTCAAGTTTATAACTGATGGTCACACAAAATATGGTTTTACTTCTCTTTAAGTACAATGCCCAATGGGCCTTGCTGTTGTCTTCCACGATGGATGTGTCATAAGCCTAGTAGGTTCGATCTCGTGCAAAATATTACCTTGTAAGACACAAATACATGCCGAAAATAATTTACAATCTTTAGCTTGATCTGTGTTATATAAGTCAATTTAAAATATATAGGTTGAACTCAAATACGACTCATCATTTACCGCAAAATTGTGCAACTTTTAGACTCAGGCCATGTCATTTTTTTTTTGTTACAATGTCAAATATACCGCTTGACAATAGTAACTTATCGATCTTGTTATTCGTTTGGCTTTGATTAAACAGGTGCAGAAACAGTTGCGGAAACAGCTACATTTTGAGAGAAAGCCGATTGGTTTGACCCCTGCCGCTTGGTGCATGGTGCAAGCCAAAGATTTTGACAACTGGAATTAAAAGCATGGATAAATCTAGAGTTGGGAAAATTATCAGAAAAGTCCTAATTTTTTTACTAATTAAGTCCTAAACCTTTTGTATTTATGCTAATTCAATCCATCCAGTCAATTATGGCTAGAAATTATTGATGTGGTGCCGTTGTTGATGACGTAAACAATTTTAAAATTTTTTTAAAAATTTTATAAAATTATTATTATTATTTTCTCTTTCTTTTCCTTCCTTTTTTTTTCTGTTTTTTCATTATGGTGGCGAGGCACTGTCTCACTGGATAAATTTGCGGCCTCTGGCAAGGGCTGCCAGGGGCTGGGCAAGGCACAACCTCACCGGACAAATAGTAAGTTGAGTTCTAAACAGCGCACTTTCTCTCTTGCTTTAATACCATGTGAGATTTGGGTGATATTACTGTCAACAGTTCTAAAAAGTACAATTATTCAATGAATGTGTGATTTAATTTTTAATTATTATAACTGGTTAAACCAAGTAGACACAACGAAATTGACACGAGAGGAAAGGTCCTAAGATAGTCAAATTTTTCATTTGTGTGTGATCACATGTAAAGTAGATGCACGTTCGATCACACAATAAAGAAAAGCTCAACCTAATCTAGCACTCCCCCCTCCCCCGTGTGTTTATTGTGCATGTGTGCTTTCAACCCCTCACCTCGCTTCTTACCCCGTAACAAGCAACAAAACCACCATCACGACCACCATTGCGTCCATTTGCAGCTTATCGAACATTATTCTCTCTCTCTCTCTCTCTCTCTCTCTCTCTCTCTCTCTCTCTCTCTCTCTCTGTAATTTATGGGCCTAGCAAAACCCAGCCCAAAGCCCATCTAATCTAGCCTTAAGGGAACTGCAGACAGGAGAGAAAATTTGCGCGTACATGTCTCTAATGACTCGACAAGCCGGATTAAATCCAATTCGCAATGTCTAGTAACGATTCAAGCTATTTGTTCATCTAATCAAAGTAATTTTCGAAGTTAAAGCGTAAATTTAGACTTATGTGAATTCTGAATTGTGGAGTCCGATTTAAGAGTTGTTGAGCTATGGAATTGTATGAAAATGATAGTTCAAAGAGTTGTCGAGCCACAAGGTCTGACGAAATTCCATTCCAAATTATTGTTTGATCGAAACGAATTTTTTGAAGTTTCGCTTGCAAGCGCCCCATAGGGAATAGGTTTGAATAATTACTTTGGGCCACAGTTTTTTTTGGCTTGTAGGAGGCAATTTGTCAATGATCAAGCTTAGTTTAGTCAATTTGTACTTGAGTTAGCATTTTACTTGATTTTGATATTGTTTTTCGTATATTTGATAGGATTGCAAGTTCATCGTCTCGAACAATCTTTCTTGTTTGATGTTAAGGCATTTTTAGGTGAGTGGTGCATATCTCTTCTTTAAATTTATAGATTCATGACTTGAAAGTGATAGGGATTCAATATGTTATGAGTTACAAAATAGTAAGCTATAATGTCTAAATTTATAAATTTGCACGTACATGCCTCCGACATCTCGACAAGCCGGATTAACTCCAATTCACAACGTCCGGTAATGATTCAAGTTATTTGTTCATCTAATCAGAGTAATTTTCGAAGTTAAGGCGTAAATTCGGGCTTATGTGAATTCTGAATTGTGGAGTCTGATTTAGTAGTTGTTAAGCTGTGGAATTATATGAAAATGATAGTTTAGGAAGTTGTGGATCCATGGGTCGATTCCAAGTTGCGGTTGTTCAGAATGAATTTTTAAAGTTTCGTGTGTAAGCTCCGCATAGTGAATAGCTTTGAATAATTACTTTGGGCAAGCGTTTTATTGGCCTGTGGGAGGCAATTTTTCAAGGATCAAGCTTAGTTTAGTCGATTTGTAGATGAGGTAGCGTTTTACTTGATTTTGATATTGTTTCTCACTCATTTGATAGGACCGTGAGTTTCGTCATCTTGAATAATCTTTGTTGTTTGGTTTAAGGCATTTCTAGGTGAGTGATGCTCATCTCTTCTTTGAATTTATAAATTCATGACTTGAAAGGATAGGGATTCAGTACATTATGAGTTACAAAATAGCATTTCTGTTGTATAAAAAATGGATTAGGAATTTACTACTTTTTGGATATTTGTGAATGGTTGAAGAAGTGTTTTGTGAAAGGTTATATCTATTACTTTGCATATTTGGTTTACAAAATGATTTGAGAAATGCTTTAAAAATGGTATTCTGACTGATGAACTAAGTTGTGAAAGAGTATATGTTTAGGTTTATGAAATGTATTCCGATTTATGCTATAGATTTTGGATTGATTTTTCGGATTATTAAAATATGATGGTTTGATACTCATTATCATTGTGAACACGAATATCGACTTTTGGATATGCATAATAGTTTTAGAATATCCTTTTGTGCCAAGCTACCAGCTGACAATATGTGGACACCTTGTTAGGGCACATTGTCACCAAGCGTTATGTTGTAACCATGATTAGATATTGAGCATGAAATTGATTGATGGAATAGACCATTGATGTATTATTCAATATTGTTGATTTAAATGCTTATTTTTTATACGTATAAAGCTCTATTGACATGAAATAACTTTATTTGAAATGATACGTAAATTATGTTATGGGTTTAGATTATTGAGTTTGATACGTAAATTATGTTATGGGTTTAGATTATTGAGTTTTGGTATTGCTTATAAATTTGCATAGTGGGTGTTCTATCTGCTTAAATAGATATGTACTACTTAGTGGACTGTAATTAGTATGGCTAGTGGCAAGTAGAGCGAGAGGGTTATTAGCAGGGAGTATGGGTTGAGATAGTTGTATTTAAGTGTGAGATGGGTATATGTAAGGTTTAGTTAGATATGTTTAGAAATATAAACATATTTTGTTTCTTTTTGTGGAATTTAGAAATATCTTTTTGTAACTAATTCCTTGTTTTATTGGATATATATTTCGATAATAGTTTAATATTGATTCTTGTTTAAGGGTGCCTTCTTTTTTGGATGGCCGTGTCATTTCCTTTATTTTTTAATTCCATCTCTAATAGTCCAAAGATTCAAATCTGTGTAACATTCTGAACAATTCATGTAGAGCACTGCAAATACAATTAAAACTTTAATAGCTCCTACATAAAGGAGAAGTTGCGCAGCAGTTACGAAAGAACCAATCCCTAGGTGAACTACAAGAACCTAGAGCAACAACTCGGGAGGATACAACAGACAATGGACGCGATTGCAGACTGACTTAATGTCCTGGGGCTAGAGAGAAACCTAGGTGAGGACAAAGAAGTGGGCGTCTGAGTCAGTGTGAGTGTTAACATAATGGCCTTTGATAAATGAGGAAAACTCTGTCTCAGAACCAGTTGTAACAAGCAGTTTCAAAGGTGATGGGGTTCGTTCCTTCTGTTTGATGAATGGCATGAGCATTATTCCATAACCCATCTTTCGTTGGAACTTTCATAAACTATTGTCGAGTTGCTTTCAACAATCAATCACTAGTGGATGATGAATTGTCTGCAGATGAAGTAAATGATTCTCCAATTGAGGAAGTGAGATTGACCGTTTCGATTAAGGACGATCTGACCTTGCCCTGCTTGACATTTCGAACGTGGTTCCTGGGAATCACCACATGTGCAGCTCTGTCTTTTTTAAATCAGTTCTTCGGCTTCCGCCAAAACTCACTCTCTTTGAAGCCGGTATCTGCTTAGATTGCCGTACTTCCTCTGGGAAAATTTATGGCGGTAGTTCTACCGAAGAAAGCGGTTTGTGTCCCAGGGACTAAATGGTCTTTCTCATTGAATCCAGGGCCCTTCAACTTGAAGGAACATGTCCTAATAACCAAATTCGCCAATGCGGGCTCGAGCAGCATATACGCCATCTACATCATCACCATTGTCATGGCCTTTTATCACCGTCATATTCATCCTTCAGCAGCATGCTTCTGACACTAACTACACAGGTATATTCATTAGTAATCACTCTTGGCCTGGGCTTTGACAATCATTAGTGTTGATGTTTTCTTGCCCTGTCTACAAGCTACTGTGATTATTGACCTTCCATGATGGAACAAAATGTACGAAAAATTGCAGATGCTTGGATATGGGTGGGCGGGGATTTTCCAGAAATTCCTTGTTGATTCACCATAAACGTGGTGGCCAGCAAACCTGGTTCAGGTCTCTCTCTTCAGGTATGCCTCAAAGATGGCTTTATTTTCTTCTTTCTCTGCAGTTACTTCTTTCGTTGTCAAGAGTTGACTTTCGTTGGACTTTTAGGGCACTGCATGAGGAGGAAGTCAGGCCCAAAAGAGCATTGACGAGGCTGCAGTTCTTCCTTGTAGTCCTTGTATCGAGTTTCGCATTCTATGTTGTTCCAAACTATCTGTTTCCATCCATAACTGCCCTATCCTTTGTATGTTGGATATGGAAGGACTCAGTCACAGCGCAAATAATTGGCTCCAGACATAGTGGTCTCGGTATTGGCTCCGTTGCCCTAGATTGGGCTACTATTGCTGCCTTCAATGGATCTCCGCTAGCCTACCCAAGGTTTGCAATTATAAACATTATTGTCGGTTTCTTCCTCACAGTCTAAGTGTTAATCCCTATTGACTACTGGACCAACGCATTCGAAGCCAAGCGCTTCCCCATTATCTCATTGCACATTTTTTATGCTAACGGACAAGAATACAATGTCGCATTAGTCCTAAATGGGACAAACTTCAAATTCAATCAGCAAGGATATGATGACTACAGTAAAGTTCACCTAAGTATCTTCTTCGCTTTTATTTATGGATTGAGCTTTGCGACCTTGGCAGCTACGGTATCTCATGTCGCTCTCTTCCATGGCAGGTGAATGCTTTTAACTCTTTGTACTGGTCACAGAGTATCACTAGATGGATAGAGAACTACCTCTATTCTTTCTGTTATTCACCTGCAAAATAAATCACCAAATTCTACAAAACTGTTGCAGTAAAACAGAATAGCTTTTAGAAATTGACTGATAAAAACCATGTGGCTTGCAAAATTGGTGGCACACAAACTTGCGGAGCAGTGAGGATGAATCATCTCAAAAGCGGATTCTAACATTCCATTTACAGGATTATTTGGCAACAAACAAGGGCAGCTTTTAAAGATAAGTTCGATGACGTGCATACTAGACTGATGAAGAAGAACTATGATGCTGTCCCACAATGGTGGTTCTATTCACTGATCCTGATAATGACTGGACTCGCCGTGGCTGCTTGTGAAGGATTTGGCGGGCAGCTTCAACTTCCGTTCTGGGGAGTTATCCTAGCAATCGGTATAGCTGTATTCTTCATGTTGCCAATTGGAGTGATCACCGCTACCACAAACCAGGTATAGTCAATAAAATCGTTTCTGATCTTCTATGAAAATCTCCTCTTGCTATTGATGAGACATTGCCTTTCGTGTTCGGCAACCCGGATTGAATGTCATCACGGAGCTGATAATCGATTACCTGTATCCTGGAAGGCCTCTGGCGAATGTGGCATTCAAGACATATGGTTATATAAGCATGGGGCAGGCGATAACTTTTCTTTCAGACTTTAAGTTGGGCCATTACATGAAAATCCCACCAAAGTCCATGTTAATGGCCCAACTTAAAGTCTGAAAGAAAAGTTATCGCCTGCCCCATGCTTATATAACCATAAGTCTTGAATGCCACATTCGCCAGAGGCCTCCCAGGATACAGGTAATCGATTATCAGCTCCGTGATGACATTCAATCCGGGTTGCCGAACACGAAAGGCAATGTCTCATCAATAGCAAGAGGAGATTTTCATAGAAGATCAGAAATGATTTTATTGACTATACCTGGTTTGTGGTAGCCGTAATCACTCCAATTGGCAACATGAAGAATACAGCTATATCGATTGCTAGGATAACTCCCCAGAACGGAAGTTGAAGCTGCCCACCAAATCCTTCACAAGCAGCCACGGCAAGTCCGGTCATTATCAGGATCAGTGACTAGAACCACCATTGTGGGATAGCATCATAGTTCTTCTTCATCAGTCTAGTATGCACGTCATCGAACTTATCTTTAAAAGTTGCCCTTGTTTGTTGCCAAATAATCCTGTAAATGGAATGTTAGAATCCGCTTTTGAGATGATTCATCCTCACTGCTCCGCAAGTTTGTGTGCCACCAATTTTGTAAGCCACATGGTTTTTATCAGTCAATTTCTAAAAGCTATTCTGTTTTACTGCAACAGTTTTGTAGAATTTGGTGATTTATTTTGCAGGTGAATAACAGAAAGAATAGAGGTAGTTCTCTATCCATCTAGTGAAACTCAGTGACCAGTACAAAGAGTTAAAAGCATTCACCTGCCATGGAAGAGAGTGACATGAGATACCGTAGCTGCCAAGGTCGCAAAGCTCAATCCATAAATAAAAGCGAAGAAGACACTCAGGTGAACTTTACTGTAGTCATCATATCCTTGCTGATTGAATTTGAAGTTTGTCCCACTCAGGACTAATGCGATGTTGTATTCTTGTCCATTAGCATAAAAAATGTGCGATGAGATAATGGGGAAGCGCTTGGCTTCGAATGCGTTGGTCCAGTAGGGAATAGGGATTAACACGTAGACTGTGAGGAAGAAACCGACAATTATGTTTATAATTGCAAACCTTGGGTAGGCTAGCGGAGATCCATTGAAGGCAGCAATAGTAGCCCAATCCAGGGCAAAGGAGCCAATACCGAGACCACTACGTCTGGAGCCAATTATTTGCGCTGTGACTGAGTCCTTCCATATCCAACATACAAAGGATGGGGCAGTTATGGATGGAAACAGATAGTTTGGAACAACATAGAATGCGAAACTCGATACGAGGACTACAAGGAAGAACTGCAGCCTCGTCAATGCTCTCTTGGGCTTGACCTCCTCCTCATGCAATGCCCTGAAAGTCCAACGAAAGTCGACTCTTGACAACGAAAGAAGTAACTGCAGAGAAAGAAGAAAATAAAGCTGTCTTCTAGGCATACCTGAAGAGAGAGACCTGAACCAGGTTCGTTGGCCACCACATGTATGGTGAATCAACAAGGAATTTCCGGAAAATCCCAGCCCACCCATATCCAAGCATCTGCAATTTTTCGTACATTTTTTTCCATCATGGAAGGTCAATAATCACAGTAGCTTGCAGACAGGGTAAGAAACATCAACACTAATGATTGTCAAATTACTAATGAGTATACCTGTGTAGTTAGTGTCGGCAGCATGGCTTCTAGAGGATGAATATGCTGGTGACAAAAGGCCATGACAATGGTGATGATGTTGATGGCGTACACGCCGCTTGAGCCCGCATTGGCGAATATGGTTATGAGGACATGTTCCCTGGGACGTGAACGGCTTTCTCTGTTAGAACCGCTGCCATAAATTTTCCCAGAGGAAGTACCGCAATCTGAGTGGTAACAGACGTCAAAGAGAGCGGGTTTTGCCAGAAGCTGAAGAACTGGTTTAAAAATGACAGAGCTGCGCATGCAGTGATTCCCAGAAACCATGTTCGAAATGTCAAGCAGGGCAAGGTTGGATCGTCCTTAATTGAAACGGTCAATCTCACTTCCTCGATTGGTGAATCATTTACTTCATCTGCATATAATTCATCATCCACTAGTGAATGATTGTTGAAAGCAACTCGACAATAGTTTGTGAAAGTTCCAATAAAAGATGGGTTATGGTATAATGCTAATGCCATTCATCAAAAATAACGAACGAACCCAATTACCTTTGAAACTGCTTGTTACAACCGGTTCTGAGACATAGAGTTTTCCTCATTTATTAAAGGCCATTATGTTAACACGCACACTGACTCAGACGCTTGGTCATGTTTCAACAGATGCAGAAGCAAATAGTAAGTTGAGTTCTAAACAGGGCGGTTTCTCCAAAATTTAAACTTCCAGGACTGACTCGCAGCAAAAGTTATTGAATTAACCAAGTTAACAGTTGAATTGCACTTCCACATTCGGTGTTGCGGTTAAAACTCACTGTGGTATTCATATACAGATCAGACACCTTTATTCAGCAGAGTTTAAAAAGAAAATCCAACAACATATTTTAACAAACATGATACAATCAAAACAAGTTGCTTTATCTCGAAAACCCAATATCAAAAGTTCACTAATGAAAGATTAATTTACCAGAATTTTCGAGGTTGTGACTATCAGGTTCAAGCTTCTCTGGCTGATAAGATGGTGAAACTCCAGAGTCATCATACGTTTGCTCCATTCTTGATCTGTAAGAATTGGTATTATTTTCTAAAGAAGAACGGCTTAACACTCCGTAAAAATAAGAGTCTCTTATAGCATCTGCCAGCAGGAAGCATGTGGGTTAAGCATGCGGCTTAACACCCACATCCACTAGTTTTGATTGGGTTATTTCAATTTTGCATCAGAACCTTTTTCTTCTTCCATATGGTTCATTAATATCCCCATCCCTGTCATTCCCTATCGTATCATAAACAGTATGAGTTTATTACTTTTATTTTGCAATCTCGATCATGCACAGTACAATATTCTATGTGTCCATTAATGTCTTTAAATGTTTTCATATTCGTAAATGAACCTTTCCTTGGTTTTTTCAGCCCCTTCGGTCTGCATGATGTAGTTAAGGAATGGTTCTGAGAATGTCCACGAGAGTAGATTTGTGACCAATTCCTGCTTTTGGCAAGTTCCTTCCCCCTGTGAAATAATTGCATTAGACCTCAATATGTTACGAACAAATAGCATTCTCCTTTTCTATTCTTTTTTTCCCTAATTATAGTGTTAAATTATGTCTCCAGTTTAGGTCATTGAGCAATGCCCGATCTAAAAAATTTGACGTAGGCCACATGACTGACTATATGAAATGTTTATGCACATGGAATTTGCTGTGATGGGTGTCGTGGGTGATTTACATTTATTTCTTAGCCATAGAAGGGGAACTTTCTTTCTGATTGCTTAGATAGCCGACGAAGACTTCATCCCTTCAAGGGGATAATTGTCCAGCAAATCCTAAACCTACTGTATGGCAGTCAATTTAGTCATAAACATTTCAATTGTGTCAATTAAGTCCCAAACATTTTGATAATTTGTCAATTTACTCCTAAACGTCCCTAAACCTTTTGAAGATTTGCCAATTTAGTCATAAACATTTTATTTTGATATTTGGCCGAAAGATCTACATTAACAAATCGTCAAACAAATCATCAAAAGATTTATAACTAAATTAGCAAATCATCAAAAAATTTAGGGCTAAATTGACACAATTAAAATGTTTGTGATTAAATTGAGATTTATGACTAAATTGATCAGTTGAAAAACTTAGGACTGAATTGATCTTGGTACAATGGATTTAGAATTTTTGGGACAATTTTCCTCCCCTCCACGTGCAGTAACCGCGTTATCAAATGAAGGAGGGAACCCGCCAGCTTCTCTCTTCTGTGTTCACACGGAAACCCCTTCGCAAGTAGAATTGGCAAAAGTGAAAGTCGGGGGCATGTTTAGTTTTGTATCCCTTTCATTTACTTCTTTTGTTTCTTTCCTTTGTTTCCTTCCTGCCAGCTGCAGCCAACAAAAGGGAAGAGTTGGTGAAGCACCCATGCGCACATTAATCGAAGGAGCAAGGTGGAGACCTACGCGCAGCCGCATCATTGATTTAGGTGGGGGGCTCTTCTCGTGTATAAATAGAAAGCTCCTTGTCATCTCTTTGACATGCGAAGTCAGAGCACGAAGAAGAAGATGAATAGATGATCTGAACACTTTGTCTTCTGTACGCAATATTTACATCCATCTTCAATGTTTTTAAGTCGAGATTAAACGTTCGTGGATTTCGGATGTAAATTTACAGGATCGGGAGACATTTGAACGTGAGTTACTGCAATTATGTGATTCTTCGTTTTTATAGTAGAAAAGTTGTTGGCTCTTCTCGTAAGCATAAATTCCGACGCTTAAACCGAACAGCGTAAATCTCCCGTGTTCACCTTTATTGTTTCCCATTTTATTTTCTCTGATAATCTTCATCTTCTCGTGTCCCGATATAATTGCCCATTTTATATCAAATGGAAACTGATGCAATGGCGGATTGATGATGTTAGTGATAATAAAAATTTGATTGCACAAATAGTTAAGGGACTTCATGACATAAAAGAAAAGTTAGAAAACTGAATTGAACAAACGACATCACTCTGGAGGTAAACGTTGTTTCCATGTCACGTAGTTCATTATGGGTGCTCAGTCGGAGCTCAATTTTGTCCATGGACATGAACAGGTCGACCCAACAAAATGCACAAACAACAAACATATCATTCGCGACCCTTTCAACTCATTTATGACATTTTTAGACCCGTTTTATTGAACAGGTTAACATATTGCTCGTGTTGACATGATTTTAGATATATTTAAACACATATGGTTCAATTGTAAGCATATGTTAGACTTATCTTATACGAGTTTGTAAATCCATAGATAAACTAATCAACTAGGATATCGGATTTCTAAAACACCAAGGATGGTATGTAAATATTTGCTCCATGGGATGCTGTCAACACGTTGAATCCATCCATTCTTGTTGTTTTTGCCCGTAATGAGCTTGCAGAGAGAAACAAATGATCGTAGATTTCACTTCAAATTTGCAAATGAAACATTGGATCCGACCGTGTACAAAGTCAAGTGTATAAATGATGGTCCCACAAAATATGGTTTTACTTCTCCTTTAAGTACAATGCCCAATGAGCCTTGCGGTTATCTTCTGCGATTAATGTGTCATAAGCCTAGTGGGTTGGATATCGTGCAAAATATTACCTTGTAAGACACAAATACATGTCGAAAATTATTTACAATCTTCAGCTTGATCTATGTTATATAAGTCAATTTAAAAATATAGGTTTAACTCAAATATGACTCGTCAAAAACCGCAAAATTCGCAACTTTTATACTTAAGCCATGTCATTTTTTTTCGCTGCAGTGTCGAATATACTGCTTGACAATTGTAACTTCTCGATCTTGTTATTCTTTTCACTTTGATTAAATAGTTGCGGAAACAGCTACAGCTTGGTGCATGGTGCAAGCCGAAGATTTTGACAAATGGAATTAAAGGGAATGGATAAATCTAGAGTTTGTTTGGAGAGATTTTACTTTTGACATTTTTCTAATCTTAACTAAGTGAAATTTTCACAATCTATAAATATTGTCACATAATTGTATGGATAATCATATAAAATTTGAATAATATTTCAGATCTGGACAAGAAAAAAAGGTTGGAACCGTGCTTATTTGCTGTGTTTTATTGGATCGTCGCGGTTTGCTTCTTTCTAGAAGTATAAAAAATTAAGAAATTTCCCTCTACGTGTTTTGTGCGTGTAAGCTTTGGGTGTTCGTGTTTGCGAGCTTCGACTCAGCGCTCTTCGATCTCATTGCAGCAGAAAACAGCTATTTGAAGTCCCGACTTGAAGCAAGATTAAAGGTCTTTAGGATTTAATCGATGACTCCAACACTCAACTAAAGTAAGAATCTAGTTCTAGCAACCCTCAGGACTAGACACATAGATTACATGCAAACACGACGAAAATAGTTAAAGTAATCAATGCTCACATTCTCGACCTTTCGACTCTAGGAGGGTGTCAACACATCTCCCTGTGGTATCGATTCGGTTTACAATTCCGGTGTGGTTTCTCCACACGACCAAGGGGACCACCAACCCGGCGACCACCAACGACACATAAAATCCCCCTAGCAAATTTGCTGGGACAGCCTCAGATTTTGGGAATTGGGATACAAGACTATAAGAGAAGGCAGTGCCGAGAATGACCATAGCGATGCAAACCATGTTAGTGCGAGGCAATAGTGGAATAGCGGTGGCCCAGATTGTGCCGATGGAGGTGAAAAAGGCCATGCTGTTGACGACCGAGAAGAAATATAGACTCCAGCCGTTCATGATAATGTCTCCGGCTTGATGCGGGTTTCCAATACCGGCGGTGGTGGAATTGGCCGAGAGATTTGAAGAAGAATCCTGCCAGTAGCCTCCTGGAGGGCTGAGAGCGGCTTGGTAAGTGGCGGTAGCAATTAAGGTAGACACTACAAGGATTATGTCGCGTGCTTTTTCGTCTCCGAAGCCAAAGAAAAATTCGTACTTCTCTAGGCCAGTTAGTTCCATCCCAAAAAACTTTGATAGAGAGAGGGGGGGATGGCTAGAACATCTTTTAGGGCGTAACCTCTTCTCGAGATTTTGATTGTCTTGAGGATTTTCTATAAAGATGTCAAAAGCCGTCTTACCCTTAGAGTTCTTCGCATTTACATCCGCGTGTTTGATCAGAAGCTTGATGATCTGGAAGAAATGTAAAGGAAACAAAATGATGTATGCATACCTTCAATTTGAATCACTGCTTTGTCACTAGCTTAACCATTTTGCACGAAGTTAGCTCATGCCATATGTTTGAATAATGCTAGTGATGCAACAACTGATGTACAAATGAAAAAAGTTCATTGGACCTTATTTATCAAACAAAATAATTTCGACCAATGTAACAGAGTCCCAAATCTTTTCAAAAAGTGTAATTTAGTCCCTTCACATGAAATTATTCCCATGATAGCTAGGAATTGCCCATGTGAGTTATAATGTAGGTGAATCCCCATAAGCGATGACTTGAATGACTAATTATTCAAAAAAGTTTAAAACTTAATCACATCAACTGAAAGGTTTATAATTCAATTTTAATTTGTGTGTATGCTGTGAAGGGGAAGATTACCTTTTTTTTTTTTGGTCGAAAAGGAAGACTACCTTAGACAGGTATACTTATAGCCTATATGCATAACATTCTACTAGTCAGGGAGTAATTTTCCCGTCCACAAAGCGATTGTTTTATGGTTGCATGGGATTGTCCATGTTAGCTTTCATTGCACTAGTTTCTATTTAGTACAATATTTTCAGATGGACTGATTTTGAAAGAAGCAGAGAAATTTTGCTAGTCAATAGTAAAAACGAAGAATAGACAATGATGAATTAAGTTAGTAGGTATAACTTAGAGATATTGAGCTCACTAACAACTGAATTTTATAGGGGTTCGAAGGAAACAATTTCAATCATACCTTTGCTCTCCATTAATTAAACTGTAGGCAAGGTAATCTCTACATCACTCCTTTATCCTCCAACCAAAATATTGTTAGGCCTATTAAAAAGAAACCAAACAAGTTGATCCCGTTATAATCCCCTCTCTCTGAATGTTTTTAAAAACCATGTACTTTCAACACCTTGCGTTTCATTATCATTACATTGTTTCTTGGATTAGATTATGTCGAAGTCAAGGATCGAACAATAAAAGCATGAACAACTACGAAATCAATGAACTATGCTGGCATGAACTATTACCTCAGGTTGCTTTTCAGACACGGCAATATGCAAGGCGTTGTTACCATCGTGGTCTTTCCATTTCAAGATATGTGTCAGATTGACTCGTTGAAGCCATCCAAACAAAACCTTGAATGCTTTAACATTTTGGTTCTTGACGGCAATGTGAACCGCAGTCTCACCTCGGCTCGTCAAGTCTTTGATAGACGGTTTGCAAGCAAAAAGGAACTCGGCCAAGATCTCCAGCTCATTATCTCCTTGTTTCTCGGATATATAATGCAAAGGGGTGATACCGCATCGTCCTTGGACTCGGATCAACTTAGGGTCGAAGGTCTTAAGTGCCCTCGCGGTGTCATAATGCTGGAATTGCAAAGCCAAGTGCATGGGGCTATAACCCTCCGGATTCAGCTTCCGAGCGAATGACGGTTTCATAATGGCCATCTCCATGGCCACGTCGGTTTTCCCAGCGGCTGCCGCAATGTGTAGTGGAGTGTTTGGGAAGGGGTCCTTAGATGCACGATCTAAGAGTTTTCGCTCCTCCACGATCAACCTGTGTAGCTCATCAACATTGTCATGTTCTATTGCTTGTTCAAGCCGAGTGTCCCTAGCCTTTCTTTCTTCTTTTTTTGCCAGACTCGTGCCCATTGGTTGAGGAGGGAAATGTAGGAGCAGAGGGGCCTTGCTCGTTGATGATCGAGCAAAATCATATATAGTGCCACGGTCAACGAAAATTTAGTTAGATAAGTCAACAAGTGTACAGGTGGGCCCATCGCCACGTTGGGGTGAGTGGGGCCCAATATATCTTCTTTTTTTTTTTTGGTCTAAAGGAGCCCAATATATCTTAGACGGTGCTTTTCTCTCTACCCTGTCAATTCCGCTTTTTCCCTTTTTCTCCATGTAAAATAATGAGCGAATAAAGCTGAAAGCAAAATAAATAAAGGTAAAGCAAACCAAAAAAAGAAAAAAAGAAAAAAGAAAAGTAAAAGTGCCACTTCCCATCAACCCATCGAATCTTTCTCAGATAATAGAAAAGCAGTCACGCCTAGTTATTGCTAATCCCAAACTAAAGAAGATAATTTGCAGAATTTAATTGAAGATTTGAGGAGTTCATGCACCAGATCTGCCTTCTCCTTTATTTAAAACGAGTCCACTTGTAAACTTAAGAACAATATTATCTCCCCGAGCTCAAGACCTTGCATCAGTTCTTCGATTTGATTCAATATAGGAAGGCGAGTTTTCTACTCTTGACTATAACGGTTTATTGAATGAAGATTTTGAGTTTCGAGTTTAGCATCGAATTAACTTGTAATATGTTGGAAACGTATGCGGAAAAGCAAAAGACAGAACACCAGAAATTTACGTGGTTCGATTACGTAGTGATCTACGTCCACGGGCGAGGCAAGACAAAGTTCCACTATAATCAAAAGAGAGTACAAATTTCAGAAGTCGAAACAACGAAAAAACCTCACGGCTCACCAAAACTCTCTGAAAGCAAAACTCTCTCTACAACAATGAGAAAACCTAGCCACGGTACAAATAGGGTTCCCGAAAATTTTCTTAAGGGCGTAGCCCCCGAACCCCCCGCACATTGGTTCGCTTCCTCCAGCTTGGGCGGTCCGCTATGGAGATTTGTTCGCTTGCTGCGGGTTGGGCCTATCGGCCCAACCCTTCGCGTCGCGAACCAAATCTCAATTTTCTTTCCACTTTCGGGTCGCACAAAAATATGTCGGGTCGGGTCATGAATCGGACCGAGTACATTAAATTCAAGACATATTTTACATAATATAAAGCTCTTTTAAATCATGGATGCACAACAAATTTGACAATTTATTTATAAATGGGTAAGTCACTGGTGGGTTCTTCATCGTTTGCTCCTTTTTAATGTAATTGGCAAGTGAGCTTTCCATAGTCAAAAATCAAATGGCTGCTAATAATAGTTCACTTGCTTTTTAATCTCAAAGCTTTTAACCTAAAGGTTTTAGGAATGCTCTCGTGAATTATAAATATGTATTGCAAAACCGTAATGCAAAATTAGTTTACATAGCTACTTGCTTACTTTGGGGAGGAGTTAGTAATTTAAACTTAAATATATCATATTCTATGACTATCAAAAGCCGACTTTTAGTTGGAATTTTAAGACAACCATATAAATGATGATAACTGACTCAATTAAGATCGTAACTTTGTTCTAGAGTTGCTTACTCGAGCTTCACAATTAATTATTGATAAGTTACTAGAAGCGCCAATTATTTTGAAAAGTGTTTGCCAACTACAACTAATTGATAAGCTTTTAAAAAAAAGATGTCAGTAAATTATAGGAATAGTTGATACCTTCAAACAATCAAAAGAATACTGGTAAGTGGACTCAAATAAGCATTGGTAAATTCGTATACGAGTTGATGACCTTAACACGTCAGTCAGCTTTGCAAATGAATCCGGGTAAATTATTGGAACAATTAATAATATGAAAATAATCAAATGTACATTATTACAACTTGAGTTGGTAACTCAAGTTTCACAAATAAATTTCTTAAGCTTTTGAAAAAGTCGGGTAAGGTTTAAAAGTGATGGTAACTTCGAAAAAGTTTTGATAACTTTAACACCCGTTGGTTAGCTCCGTCAATAAATATTGGTAAATTATTGGAATAGTTCGTAATGTTGAAAAAATAAAATAAACTTTGGTGAGTGAACCCAAATAGAGTTGCTAATTTTGTCTAAGTATGAGTGATTTTAACACAGTTTGAAAATCCTAGAAAAATGTCATTAAATTATTGGAACAGTTGGCAATTTTTGAAAATAATAATAAAAAAGAACATTGATAATTTATTGAACTAAAGTTGATAAGTTCATATAAGAGTTTATAATTCAAGTTCCATAATAAAATGTTAGTATGATATTAAGAGAGCCAGTAATTTTGAATTAAGTTGGTAATTTCGTGTAAGAATTGGTAACCTTTAACCCAATGATCAGTTATAAAATAAATGTTGTGAACTATTGGAACAGTTGGTAATTTTGTGGAATCAAATAAATGTCGGTGAGTGGACTCAAATAAGAGTTGGTAATTTAATATAATAATTAGTACCATTATCAGTTGGTAAGCTGCATAAATTAATTTTGGTAAATTAATGCAACAATTGATAATTTCGAAACAATCAAATTAAAGTGAACAAGTGACTTAAACAGTAGTTGTTGAGCTAAAATTAGTTGGTAGCTTAATGGAAGAAAAATGGGCAAGTCACTTAAATTAAGGTTGGTAATTTTGAATTGAAGTTAGCACCTCATCATATTGGTAAGTTATACGTATTAATCTTGATTAATTATGAAAACAATTACTAATCTTGAAAGTACAAATAAATATTGGTACTTTCAAAAAGTCGTCGGTAACTTAATAATATATTAATAGCTATATAAGTATACATATCGATGATCAAATACCATTTGTGAAAAGGAGAAAATGTCTCTCTTTGTTTTATAAGAGTCGAAATTGTGATGACTATTCGGAAGACCAAAAATCAAAGTATTGGTCATCGATGAATAAAAGCAAAGTGCTAAATTTGATATCACATGTATCACGTTTGCATCCTCATGTCTTTATTCTGTTCTTTGTCGGGAAGAAAGGAGAATTCTTGGAGACGAAAAGCACTTTGCATACTTGACTAGTTAATAGCATCTTCAATCTTGATTACTGGCAATATAAAGTCTTTATTGATTATAGCTAACAAAAGACAACATAAGGGCCAAAGGCAAAGATATCATATTATATAAATATAATGTTCGTATGATCATGTCTCTTTAATGTGTTAGGCTCCAGCCTCGTTAAAATTGTTTCTTGCGATGACGTTGGCACAGTGCAAAGAAATCCAAATCTGTTCAAGTCATCCATGCGTTCGGCAGAGACTACATTAATCACTCATTGGACCATCTTCCATTCATATATTAAAGGTTCAACCTATTGTCTGCCCTACCACACAAAAAGAAAAGAAAGAAGACCAATCGTCCACACCCAATTTGGAGAGAGCACATTCTCAAAAGTGAAAGTTATTCTTCTTTTATGTTCAAAAAAACGTTAAGAATTGTTATTTAATCGATCATTCCTTCAAAATTGTGAGATAAAGTCACAGCATCTATTTATCTTCTAAAGAGGTTAACACTGTTTACTACATTTGGTATTGGCTGTTCAAATTTGTTGTCCCTTTTCTATTTTTTCCTTTTCCTTTGTCGTTCCTTTCATTCCTTTTCCCTTCCTGTTACTGCCCCTTGCCCTCTCTCTCTCTCTCTCTCTCTCTCTCTCTCTCTCTCTCTCTCTCTCTCTCTCTCTCTCTCTCTCTCTCTCTCTCTCATGAAATGGTTCGAGCCACCACCACTTGTCGCCTCCTTCGCCATGGCAACTCTGTGTGTGGTGTATGTCTGTGCTTGTTTACGTGTGCGTGTGTTTATATATAACTTACTGTGTTTGTTTACGGATTTTATTTTGAAGGAGAAAGAAAAAGAAAGGAGGAGGAAAATAGGTTGATCAAATATCGATCGTTGACCCAGTTGACTATTGAAGTGAAATGATGTTGTAAAAGGTGCAATCTTTAGAACAACTTACTCTAATAGGTGCGATGCATCATAGATGTTCTAATTAACCTATTGAGAAGATGCAACTTGTCAAATTATATTTGGATATAACAATTTATGTGGATTCAAAATTTCCAGTCACTTAGATAAACTGAGATCCTTGACAGGTTGTGTGTTCAGTTTTACAGGTCATTAGTTGGAAAGCGTGGTTACAACTGGATGTTGCTTTGTTGACTATTAAGGTAGAGTATATGATGTCAACTCACGCAATCAAGAAAGTTATTTGATGTCACGACTGACCTCCACGTTTCAAAGATCTCGCCTGGTAGATGCTAAGTCTAGGTTTAGAACTTAACTCGGGCTTTCCCAAGCCTATACTATAACGCAACTTGTGGTTTAGGCTTTTAACATTCAAGTGGTTTATATCTAGAAGTTGTCACTAATCGGTTTAGAGTGGATCGATTATACACTCAAGTAAAGTGACGGAAGAATCACTCTACTCCTACGAACTAGAGATTAAATGAGTTTGGGAACTTGATTACACTAGTTAGGTAACTAATGCCCTTTTGATACCTTTTTACCCTGTTCATTTCAGAAAATATTTATTAGGCAATTTAGATTAATTTTAGGACTTTTCTCTTAACATGTGAGGTGATCAAGCGGGTGCACAATCATTAAAGATTAACAGTCAAACTAGATATGCACCCTAAGGTTCTAATTCTAACTAAGGCAACAACATTCGAAATATGACAATTTATGCGATTATATTCTAATTCAAAACAACATGCATAATAATAATACAACAGTAGTACAAATACATGCAAAATACTACCGTACAGTCCTATAGGTCTATCTAACTTAAACCTAATTACTAATCAAATAGTTCACATAACTTAGAAAATTATTCAAAATACTAATTTTGAATTATCTCATAATTCTAAAAGAAATAAAAAAAATTTATTATTTGTTTAAAAAAAGTAAAACAATAATAATAATACTATAAAAAAATAATTTTTTATTATTTTTATTTTTTTAAAATATTAATATAATAATCAACCTGATCGGATATAGTTAACGGATCCGACCTAAGGCGTTGACCTGGGTTGTTGACCCGATTCTTGAACCAGGTTAGGTCTATTCCACGTTGGCCGAGCGAGATTTGGCCACTCGCCGATCGACCCAGGCCAGCTCCGGCTTGGTTTTCAACCCTAAGGACCACCACGAAACACCCACAGTCACCCAGCTCACCATCCGACCACCTACTCGTCAGCCGGCAACCGAAACCAAATCGGCCTCATTGAGCCATTTCATTAAACAGTTGGTCTACATGGTTGAAAATGGGGAACTAGGACTTGTTTTGGAGCTTCGGCCTGCTCAAGGGATCACAAATCTTTTCCGATAACGTGTATGGACCTGGAGGGGTGTCAGTATGTGTCATGCCCCGAACCTCGAGCGCACTAACATCCCACTAATGGCCGTGTAATGGCAAGGTCTCAAGATGCATTGCCGACCCAAAGAAATAACACTGATCAAATGAGAGCATGCCGAAACGAACTTGAAAACCCCAACAACAATCAATAAAATGGAATAGTAAGGAAAACACTTTGAGAAGAAAACTAATGAAGCCATTTTATAAACACATTGTTAACCCCAGAAAGATACATACATACAAGCCTATCACGAGGCCACTTCCTAAAAGATCACACATAAACAAAAAAGGATTCGATGGTCGAGTTAACCTAGTTTCACTATCAAAAGGAGACGGTCAAAAAAATAGGATTTCCAAACCCATCATTAAACTCGGTGATACCCGGGAGGCGTCTTCAGATCAGATTCCTCTTTATCTGGATCGAACTCCTGATCCATCACTTTTCCGTCGAGTGGGTCAATATCCATTGGATCCCATACTTCTTCCCCTATATCTCCATTCGGTGGTCCATCAAAACCCCTAATAGGTCCAAACAACCCATCTTTGTCCCTAAAAAACTACACTATGAACTCATGTGGCTTCCACATTGCCAATCCTTCATCCGCCTAGATGGTGGTTGCATGCTTCTAGTATGCCCTATTCGGCCCCACCGAATACTCAGATATAATTGTGCCCATGTCCATGGGCACTCCTAAATGAGTGAGTGATCGGTTCATAGTCGGGGGTCTGAAAACATTTAACGAATAACAATAAGATAAACTCAGCAGGTTAACGACCTAAGCCTCTATTAGGAAGTCAACTCATCTCGGATGCATCTAAAACATGCAGCGATACAACAACTGCAAATCAATAGCAAAGCAACCCCTACTTTGCCCTGACCATATACACAAGAAGACAATACAATCCTGCATAAACGAACAAGCCATAAAATCATCGCAAGCATTCTTACATTGCCTTAGTACACACGCTTTGCACAATATAACTCAGTACGTACCACAATAATACAATCGGTAAATAGATAATCCGAATACATAGCAACTTTCACAAACTCAAATGTCTCGATCATTACGGCCACTCAGGGCACGCCCATCCTTGCATGGGAGTCTTCTGGTTTTAACCAGATATTTCATTGCGGCCACTCAAAACACATCCGTCCTTGTGCGGGGGTCTTCCGGCTTAACCGGGTATTTATTATGGCCACTTAGGGTGCCCCGTAATCCACACGGAGGTCTTCCGACTTAACCGGGTATTTATTATGGCCACTCAGGGCACGCCCGTCCTTGTACGGGGGTCTTTCAGCTTAACGGGGTATTTATTACAACCACTCAGGGCATGTCGGTAATGGACATAGGGGTCTTCCGACTTAACAGGGTATTTCAAATTATTGCAACTTTTATGCCAAAAAAAAACGCAATAATTAATTTACATGTGATATTATACACATAATTAAACCGTCAGACTTTGCATACTTCTCTTTTCAAACATCATTGCCCTATTTATCTTATAAAACTTGACATATAAATAGGACATCTCAAGGCATGTTATTTATATGTCCACAAAAACCCTTTCAAAAAAAATTAAATAACAAGGTTTGACATAGGGCAATTATTATTCAGGGCAAGATGGAGAATAAAAAGCATAAAACGAACATAATTCCACATTTAAATCAAGTAGAAAACAATCATATAAAATACACATATCGCCCTAATTGTGATAACTTATCAACCAATTAGTGATAGCTTATCACCCAAAACTTTGATAGCTTATTATCCCTTTGACGATAGCTTATTACCCTTTTTACGATATCTTATCATCATTTCCTCAATAGTCCATCGTATAATTGGCGATATCTTATCATTAAAACCTCGATAGTTTATCGCATTTTCTCAATAACCTATCGAGTCCACTTATCACTTATCGTGATAACTTATCACTACTGCTTATTACTTATCACGATAACTTATCAACTAATCTCTAATTAATTATCACTAAGCATAATTAACTTAATCTAAACTCATTCTAATCAAATTTAACGTACTAATCAAGGGATTAGGGCAATAACTCACCCATTAATGATTCCAATGACACAAGTACGACGAGGGCAATGAGGGCTACACACGTCTCGGTCTGGAAATGACACGTGATGATGGCGAATGACTGGACAACAGCAGCAACAACTTCGGTGGGTTGAGCTTGGCTCATAGTGGAGGCGAACCGGCAGGGAAGTGGCTCAAAGCGACGCACGGCAGCACGGTGCAGCTTGGGGGCGGTAAGGGCGGTGAATGGCAGCCAAGACAGCAACTAGGGGCGGTGATGGTGGCCAAAAATGGTGAGAGCGTGAAGGAGGAAATGGAGAGAGAGAGAGAGAGACAGAGAGAGAGAGAGAGACAGAGAGAGGGCGCCAGTTGAGGGAGAGAGGAGAGAGAGAGTGAGAGTAAAATGAGAGATATTTCTCATGCAAAACTTCTTGATCAAGTCTAGATCAATTCCCCAAATGTTCATCATTTCCTCACATAAATGCTAGACTTTTGCTCCCCCTTTGTCATTTCTCAATAAATGCTAGAAGGACATTTAGGTAATTTCACAAAGTATAGTATAAAATTTTATACACATATATGGACCAGAATTTTGTACGGGCTTGTATAAATCGAGTTCAAGCTCAAAAGGATAAAGATTGGGCTACAATTGCTAATGGGCTTGAAAATAGGCTAAGTGGGCCTCATTGGGTTCACTTGGGCTTGCTTGGGTCCAATTGGGCCAAAGCACAATGGGCGTGAGGACCAATGCGCCTTCACGAGGCCCAATGGGCCTTCGCTCAGCCCACTTCTTCGTGGGCTCCAATTCTCGGCCCGTTAATTCCTTTTCCAAGTATTTCGAGCAAACCGATAAATTGGAGGATTAACAAGGCGGCGTCCAATAGTTTCATCTTAATATCCTCGAAAGTTCGACCCCTAATTTCAAACTCTAATTCATGATCAAAATCGATTAATTGTGACTTTAGTATATCTTAAATTAACAGACGGCTTTTAAGAGTTATGTGAATTCGACCCGTGGTTGATTTTGATATCAAACCACGTTTAAGTTTTCTCGAGTCATAGGTGACATCGGTTGTCATGCAATTGCGAGGGGTCAATCGCTAGTTTTGAAGTCTACGATTGTTAGGAATTGGTTTAAGGAATTCCATACAATGGTCAGGTGAAATCACTCGCAATCCGATTGTATACTATATGGCAAAACATTCTATAACCATTCCTAATCGGTCTATAATAGTTCAAAATTTTCCCTCGTTAATCCTTATGGTCGAATTGCTAATCCATGGTCGAGTTCTTAGTTCATGCATACTTAATTCCTTAATAGCCTTTTCCTATTGGTTAGTCTCTTGTAAGTGATTAATTCAAAGCGAGATTTAACTAACAGTGTATCAATAAATACAGTCATTTTATTACATCATGAATAGGGTTGAAATTTGAGGATGTCACAATATGGGTTGGGATTCGTGCAAAACGACCAACACAAGTCCCTACCAAATCGTGCTAAAAAACAAGGGAAAACAGAGGGTGCCAAGGCCAAGAAGACTCATTGGTTGGTGTTGTCTCTAGAGGGGGTCTCCGGCCTTCCTATTGGCAACGACAGGGTTGCTGGTGCTCCTTGACGACTTTCAAACTCTCTTAGCTCACTCTTTTTCTGTCGGTTGCTCTCAAATCTTTGAAAATCCCTCTCTCTCTCTCTCTCTCTCTCTCTCTCTCTCTTTGTGTTCTGCTCTGTTTTTTTACCTTTGAACCAAACCCATCTCTCTCCTTCTCGTCGGTTTTGATAGTGGCTGGGATCCACTGCTCCTACTCCATTAATTCACTGACGACGGCTTGTACTGGCCTACTCTACCCCGTGATTTTTTGTGGCCATCCTAGACCGGTGTAGGGAAGGAGAGTCCTACACCCTTGCTCCTCGGTTCTCACGGTCAACTAGAGAGGAAGAGGAGAGAGGGAGAGACCAGGAAAGGAGGGAGGACAGGACTAGCCATGAATGCCCTCCCTGCGCTTCCCTACTTGCCTGGTCTTCGCTTGATGGGGATGTCAAGGCCGCTCCGCCGTCCATGGATTCTACGGTAAAAAACAAGGGAAGATAGAGGACAAAAGAAAGGGCTGACAGAATGGAGAAAAGGAGAGGAAGGAGCTGGGCCAAGCCGGGCCGAGCCTAGCTACCGTGGGAGGAAAAGAAGAGAAAGGGGAGCAGGTTGGGCCCGTAGGTAGGAAAAAAAGAGAAGGCCGGGTCGACCCGACCCAAATTTTTTAATTAAATTTTTTTAAATTTTGTTTTTTGTTTTGTTTTGTTTTTTTTAATTAAAAGAGGAAAAATATATTCTAATATTTCAAAATGCACCTATGTCTATATGTAATGCAATTGAAACTAAATAATTTTTTTGTTTAGGAATTAAGGACATTAACACCTAAATTTTGTGTAATTAAAAATAGATGTCAACATCTGGTTGAGAGGTTTGCTTAGTTGTTTGAAATTGTTGTAGGAGAAGATTGTTATTTACTGCAATAATCAGAGTGCGATATATTTGGCCAAAAATTAAATGTATCACTTGCAGGCGAAACACATTGGTGTCAAATATAATTTTATATGTGATATCGTGTCATAAGGAACCTCATTCGTTGAGAAAGTGCACACAATAGATAATCTAACAAAGCATATGCAATTGACTAAGTTCCAATGCTATTCGGACTTCGTTAGCTTCTACGGTTAGTGAGGAGCCCAGAGGGGTTTGGCAGAAACCACAATCGATGAGATAAAATTGGACTTCTCGCCAAGGTGGAGATTCGTTGATCCCAGCTCAAAATTAATTCTGATTGTTTTGAAATTCGATCGATAATTGAATCACAAGGTAACTCAGGCCCTATTATTGGACTCTTGCCAACAAAATGGTCGGTGATGCTAAAAAAGAAATTTATTTCCCACAAGACTTCATTTAAGATGAAGTCCATGTTGACATTGGAGAAGGGCTCATAGTTGTTTTGCAATTGATTTAATGGTGCGTTAAATTCGAAATTGATTTAATCACCCGTTATTATTCCCAAACAGCTCTCCCCTCTGTTCTATATTTTTCGAAATCATTCTTTCAGTTCTCTGTTCTGCAGTTTCTGAAAAAAGTTCGCTACCTTCTGAAAAACGTTCTCTCCTTTTCCTTCTGAAAAACGTTCTTTGCATTTGCATTGTTTTCGATAGTGTTCATTTTTCGAGTTTGTTCAAGTTCGCCGGAAGCTTGGAAGTGCCGCAATCTCATTTTACGGAATCATAGTTGATACTTCAATAAACACTAGGCATCTTCAATCTTGATTATTGGCAAAATTCAGGGATTACTTGTGTAATAATTGGGGTGCTCGCTAACACCATCTTTAGGTTACACCAGGCAGACACCACGCAATTTGACTCGAGCAGGAGGCTAAGACAGAGTCAACTATTTCATTTGTGTGTGATTACACGTAGAGTAGAGTAGATGCATGTTCGATCACACAATAAAAGAAAAGCTTGACCTAATTTAGCGCCCCCCCCCTCCCTCCCTCTCTCTCTCGTGTGTTTATTTTGTAATATTTCTCAATATTTATTTTTCCTTTACTTTATTCAATAGTAAGTTTTAGAAAAAAGGGGTCACAACCGTGTTTTTTGTTGTTTTCTTTGATCAGATCACACGGTTCTCCTTTTTCTAGAAACATAAAGAAATTTTGAGAAATTTCACTCTGTGTTTTGTGCATCTACACTTCAAGCGTTCGTGCTTACGAGTTACGAATGCTTTTCGTTTCCACCATGTCATTTTATGAAGTTGAATTAAGGAAAAGGGCTGTTCGAAGTCCCAACTTCATGCAAGAGTAAAGGTCTTTGGGGATGAGGAATCAATGGAGTCCACCACATGAAACTAATAAAAAGAGTCTAGTCCTTGAAAACCTCAAGACTAGAAACATTGATTATATGCATATGCGAGAAGAATACTCGAGAGTAAATAAAGCTTGCAAACTATTTCCAATCCTTCTGTTCTAGGAAGTTGCCGATGTGTCTCCTTGTGGCATCGATTCCACGCAGGATTTGGTTGTAGTATAAATACAAATACATGGGGATCGCCAACACGACAATCAGTATATCGATACAAAATATCACCATGTTGTGTCCTGTGGCCTCATCGAATATCAGGAGTTCGATAGTAGTGATAGGAAAGTAGGCAACACTGAGAATCATCATCAACGCGTAAACCATGAAACTATGGGGCAATAGGGGAATAGCGATGATCCAGATTGTGGTGACAGAGGCCAAAAAAATCGTACCGTTGAGGGCCGTGAACTGGTATGGTCTCGAGCTGTACGGGATAATGTCTCCAGCTTGATGCAGTACTTCAACAGCATTGCCGCTGGAACTGGCTAGGGGATTTGAAGAGTTATCCAGCCAGGATCCTCCCGGTGAAGTGACAACGGCTTGGTAAGTCGCGGTCGCAATCAAGGCAGCCACTACGAGGATTATGTTGCAAGCAGATTCATCTCGGGGGCCAAACCAAAATGTGAGCTTCTCAAAGATAGTTCCATGCTTAAAAACTGTGACAGAGAGAGGTTGAGGGCAAAGAGTCTTGCTACACATCCTACACGGTGTAACATCTGCACAAGATCTTGATCGCCACTAGGATTCTTTTGGAAGATATCCAGAGCCGTCTTATCCCGGAAGTTCTTTGCATTTACTTTGACATACCCAATCAACAGCTTGATGATCTGGAAAGAAATGCAAAGGGAACAGAATGAAGTATGTAGCCCTTCAATTTCAATCAATGCTTCACTATTGGGCACAAAGTGGGCTCATGCCATATAGGTTTGAGTGATGCTAGTGATGCAATGACCGATGCACTGTGGGAACAAAACCTTATTTATCAAATGCTGTCATTTCAACTTGTGAACGAAGTCCCGAACTTTTCAAAAAGTGGGATTTCCTCATCTCCCCCAAAATTATTTACGTGATAGCTAGAAATTGCCCACGCGAGTTGTAACATGGTCAAATTCATAGAAGTAATGATCCGAATGACTATGATTTTTTATAAAAGCTTAGGACCTAATCAAGTCAACTGAAAGGTTTAGGATTCAATTATATTTTATATATGAGTTTTTTGGCTATGAATAGAAAGACTACCTTCTTTTTTTTTTTTACATAAAGAGAAAGACTACCTTGGACGGGTATATTTTTATCATTTATGCATAACATTCAACTAATCATGGGGTAATTTTCCCGTCTGCAAAGTGATTATTTTAGGGTTGTGTGGGATTGTCCATGTTAGCTTCCATTCCCTAGCTTCAATCTCGTACAATATATGTTCAGATGGACGGATTTCGAGAGAAGGAAAGAGAATTCGCTAATCAATAGGAAAAATAAAAGAAAAGAAAAGAATGAAATAAATTATTAGGTTGGAGGTGATTATGATGGAAGGAGTTGGAAGGAAATTATTCGTCCAAAACCATTCAACTTAGAGATATTTAGAGCTCGCTAAAACTTGAGTTTGATAAGGGGTTCAAAGGGAAACAACTTTTATCATCCCTTTTTTCTCCACTATTAACTGTAAACAGGGTGAAGTCTATATCCCGCCTATGTTTTCCCTCCCTTTTCTCTACATCCTCCTACCAAAACATTATTAGGCCAAATAAAAATAGTTTTCCCACTAGTAGCCTTGAAATGAAAAAATTTGTTTGAAAAATACATCACTGAATATGATTATTTTCTTACCAAACATGAAATTGCGATAACTTAATAGATGAGTTATTTCATGAAGTTTATCGGTAGAATTTTGAGGTTGAAATCTCTAAAAAAATTTATTTCATAAAATAAAGAGTTCTGAAGTCGAATAATATTGTGATATTATCCATTAGCAATTCCAAAACACAAAATAGATTTATAAATGGATGTGTCCAATTGTGTGTGTGTTTTTTACTGGGAAGCCTTCAATACAATCTAATTATTACAATTTTCACCTACAATATATCCCATGACTCGATAAATCATTTTGTGAATCTTTCTTGTGTTTCTGGTGGATCACTCAAAGCAAGCAAATTTATGGACACTTCTACAATACACAACGCCATGCAATATAACAAATGTCAATCCTCAGATTAGACACTTATAGACAAATATTAATCGTTGGATAAAAATAATACATGATAAAAGTTGCAAAACATGTAGTACAAGTCTCCTCTCTCTCTCTCTCTCTCTCTCTCTCTCTCTCTCTCTCTCTAAATGTTTATAAATCCATATATTTTCAAGCCAGGTATTTCATTATAGGAACATTTGTTCCTGGATTAGATTATGTCAAATTCAAGGATCAAATAAGAAAAGCAACAACAACAAGGAAATCAATGAACCAGACCTCGGGCTGCTTTTCAGACATGGCAATATGTAAGGCGGTGTTACCATCTTCATCTTTCCAATTCAAGATTTCTGTCAAATGAACTCACTTAAACCATCCAAACAAAACCTTGAATGTTTTCAAGTTGCGTTTCTTGACAGCAATGTGAACCACAGTCTCGCATCTGCTCGTCAAGTCTTCGATGGATGGTTTGCAAGCGCATAAGAATTCAGCCAGTCCTTATTGTCTCCTTTTTCTCGAACGACAAAATGCAAAGGGATGATCCCGCCTCGTCCTCGGAATCTGATCAACTTAGGGTCGAGCGTCATCAGTGCCCTCCCGTTGTGATAATGCTTCTTTCACAAAGCCAAGTGCATAGGGCTGTGACCCCCTCGATTGAGCTTTCGAGCGAACGATGGCTTCAAGATGGCCATCTCCATGGCCACTTAAGTCTTCCCCTTGTCCACAGCGTCGTGTAGTGGAGTATTTGCGAAGGGTTTCTCATATGCACGATCGAAGATATTTCCCTCCTGCTCATTCAAGCGATATAGCTCATCAACATCAACATTTTCTATTGCTCGTTGAAGCCAAGGGTCCATTGTTTTGACGAGGGAAATGTAGGAGAAGAGGGGCTGTGCTCGTTAGAGATGGATGGAAGTAGGACATGCAGAATCATAAATAGTGCCATAGTCGACCAAAACTTAATTAAGTGAGTCATTCTTTATGATTTATCCCGTAGAAACAACTTAAATGGTCGGGTGGTATTTCTCCCCGTCCTATCACGCAGTGATGGTAACTACTTAAACTGTGTAAAGTATAGAAAATCCAAAGGTTTGAATTCCACGAACGGCAAACTCGACATCTAATTAAAGCTTTTTTCAAATTTTAAGTCCTCGAGTGGCCAAAACAAAACCTTTCAAAGTCCTCAATTGACCAACTGCTCAAACTTCGAGTCCTGTTTTGCACTTATCCCTATTATTATCAAGAATATTAAATTAATATTTAAAATCTGGTGAGTCTTTGGTGGGTTCTTCATTACTTGTTCCTCTGTAATGTAGTTGGCAATTGGGTTTTCCACAAAGAACCACTATCATGTTCAGGGAGCCAACACATTTCAGTATCAGAGGAAACTGCAACTAAAGTCTCTCTATTAACTGAGCTGAAATAAATCAACATAAACTATTCAGGCAACATAAAAAGTTTTGTACACTTAAGAGTAGTAGATACATTCCTTTCTCTACCCGAAGATGAGATTGTGTTTAAGAGTTTCAAGAAGTTTCAATATCTGCTATTTGATTCACACGCACGTAAATTTATAACCCCTCCAGATAATTTAATGTAATGTCAGCAGGATTAAGTTGTGCTAATATTTATGTTGAGTGGGGCTTTCAGAACCTGCACCTTCGGGAGAAGATAACTGATGTTGTTGAATGGGGCTTTCTGCAAATGTTTGTCAAAAACTAACATTTAATCTCCAGTAGAATCGATTTTTTCAAAAAAGAAGTATCTCCATTTTTTTCACTATATGTAACATGTAGCTTCTTCTGTGTAAAACGGGTCTGGCCTTTAAATATGAAGCGAAACAAAGACAGCACGTGGAGCTTGCAGCTCTGTGCATGGAACCGTGTGTGGTAAAAATTTGTTTTATAGCGTAGTGTATTCGAAATATATTCGACTGGCCTTTCTGTTATCATCACCTGACCACACAGCAAAAACAAGATCTAGAGAGCCTTTAAATAGGAAGAGAAATAGAGAGAGCATGTGGAGCTTGCAGCTCTATGCATTCGAAATATTCGTCTTCCTTTGTGTAAATTAATTATCATCCATCATCGATCATTAATTGACCACAAATTGAAAAAGGGAGTGCATGTTGAACCACATGCAAAGTGCCCGAGAATGATAAAGCCTAAGGATGATAGGAGACCGAAAATGATTTTTGCAAATCGAGGCCAAGAGAGCTTGTTATTCCATGGACCATTCCCTAAGTTAGCGTGAAGCCCAAAAACTTGAAATTTCTTTATATGTAGCATAATATATAAGGGTGATCAGTTTCAGGGTGAGCTGATTTCCAGTTTATGGAATCAAGAATCGGCCTACTAGATCTGGGACCCACTCGGGAGCCGGACCAACAGGTCCGGTTTGGTTCCAAGGTTGATCCAGGAACCAACCGTATCTCCTTTTTTCCTCCTAATATCCTGTTGGATTGCAAGTGTTGTTGCATAGTCTAAATACATAAAGGAGAGGCGCTATGCCACAAGGAATATGTGAGCATGAGGCATGGAGCCATGAGGGAGGCGTGAGCATTGCATGGTTGACACTGAGAGAAGTGAGAGTGAGAGGCATGAGCGGCGAGCGTGCGTGACTGACTCCGAGCAAGAAAAGAATGAGAATTAAAATTTTGGAAATTTGGAATAATAAGAATTTTAAAAAATCGGTCTAGTCTGGGTCCATGTTTGGAATCGGAAACCGAACCGATATTCACTGATTTCAAAATTTAGGAACTGATTGGTTTAGTCTGGTTCAATTTGGTACTTTTGCTCACCCCTAATGATATATAAAGCCTGTCATGCGACAAACGAAACAATATTTTGATGATGTCCCCCGTGTGATATTTTTGGATAAGTCTACTTATCATCTTGAAATAATACAGATTTCGAGAGTTTATTTACCTAAAAAGTAGATAGTTTCGATCTCGTAAAACGGAATAGAAAAAACGGAAGGAAGGAATGAAAACAAGCGGGGTGAATACGAAGGAGTCGAACGTGGAGGGGAAGAGTATGGAGGCAATTTATTTGCAATCCAATCATATTTTGTTCGGCTGTTTTCCAACAAACTGCACCACCACCAAGCTTAGATAGCAACCATTTATGGATTTTGTCTCATCTAAATCTGACACATAGTTGGCATCATTGTATGGCAACTTCTACCCCATCACTTTTACATTTAAAAAAGTACAAAAAAGCAACAAAAAGAAATAGATAGAGAAGTTGACAGCAGACACGGTAGCCTACTCCCCCTCATCTAGCAACAATTACAATCAGCAAAGCCTTTTATCCAAACTGCAAACTATTCTCTTTTGGAGAGATTGGAATCACTATCAGCAAGGTCTTTTTTGGCCAGAAAATATTAGGAAGAGATTGCAAATACAATCAAAGTGCTTGGGCTAGAAGGAAACAGCACTGAAAATGAAATTCCAGTCTTGCAAGAGTTTTCCTTTGATCCACTAGCGCTTTTTGACATTCACATCGATGCAATAGCATGACTTGAACCTGAGCCGATCGATATCAATATATTGATATCACTGCGATTCAATTTCACTCTAGTTACAGCTAGTGAATGAACCTGTGCATTGCATGAGAAGAATATCATCGTAAGCAAATTTAGGATAATACCATCGTACATGAGAACTATTCGTACACACCTGTCCAAAAAATAACAAGTACAGAAATACGGGTGTCAGGGCAGTCGAGGGAATTTAGAGAAATCTGGCTGCCTCCGCTGCATGTATGCTGTTTTGCCCTCGTTCCCTTCTTCGCTTCCGTAGAATAGAAGTGTTGCATCACCACCTAGTCCCTAAACAAAGGGAAGAAAGAAAAAGAAACAACAGTAAGTGTTGTCAACCATGCCCAATGAATAATTCAAAGGGGCTCCCGAGAAATTGATTGAAGGTTTTATTACATCATGATGATGAATGGAACCTCAGCGTTATGTACATTGGTCACAGAATAGCTAAAATCAAAATGCATTTTGTGTGATAAATGGAATACAACGGAGAAACTGAGGAACCTGAATCCGAAACTTGACTAGCTATGATGACATGTTTATGAGGGCAGATCGCTCTAAAAGGTTCAACTGCTAGATGGGAATGAAACGCGTTTGCAATGCCCATCAAACCCAACATTGGAATGCTGTTGGACTCTTAACAACATGGATGGTAACAAGACAACTATTATTGCTGTGTAATGAGATGTTCGGTACTGAAGGTACCTGAAGCCCTGCGTGGCCATCGTCGACGGCATTAAGGGCTGATTTGAGCACCCTGATTGCCATTGGGCTATTTCTCAATATCTCTCTGCACCACTTGATTGTTTCCTGCTCCAAATTCTCTAGCTGAACAAGATCAACAAATCATTAGCATTGCTTAAGTTGGTAAACTGGATGGTCAAGAGAACGTGCCTAGTTCATCTTTGTATATATTGCAGTCTGCAACACAATGAGAATGCTATTAGGTCTTTGCAAGCTATATACTTTTGTCTTAGTAAACAAGATTTAAGCATGGTTCTGCAGTTCTTTCCCATTCTCATCAGTTTTTCCTCTGGAAGAAATTAAGGACAGTTGAAGTTACGATAAGTCAGTGAAATGAACTCACCGGCACAACAACATTAATGAGTCCCATCTTGTCTGCTTCAGAAGCTGTATAGAACCTTGCCAAAAACCACATTTCACGTGCCTTTTTAGGCCCGACCTGTTTGTTCATATTTATGCCACAAGTTTCTTACTATGCAGAAGTATAACACAGTCAACAGTAACCCATCCAAAATTAAGAAGAAAGAAAACGATGTGACGTGTCGTAATTTAAGCAACATGATAGCAAAGGCAAGTTCATCCATAATGCTCACCAATCGAGACATGATTGAACTTCCGTAACCAGCATCAAAGCTTCCAACCTTAAAAGAGCAAAAACGAGAACAGATTACATCATAACTTTATGACTTCAAATTGAACAAATGGGAACAGTTGAAAGGCTGTCAGCTTAGATTAATTATATGGATCATACTGTGCTATACACCATAAGGAAGGCAGAACCGACCAGGTATCCTCTATCAAAAGCAATTACGGTAGTATCTCCTTCTTACCTCAACCTCAATGAAAACTCTTTTGCTAGAATAAGAAACACTTAGACAAGTCATAAGTACCTTAGGACCGGTTTGACCAAAAATAGCATTATCAGCAGCAATTGTCAGATCACAGACCATATGCAGTATATGTCCTCCTCCAACGGCATAGCCAGCAACCTGAATTGGTAGAGGGGGATAATCCATAAACCCCATCAGAAGTAAATTCACCAGAGAGAACACGGCAATTAATATGTGCAGTGAGAGTGAAATGAGGAGAACATTTACCATTGCTATTACTGGCTTAGGGAGACGCCTAATTTGGACCTGCAAATGGAAGCAACCAAAACATGAAAGCCTGCTTTATGTGACACTCAAGTAATGGGAGCGCTTTGTTTTGCTTTGCACGAACATGAAAAGCTCCATTAGCGGCCGTTTTATTTATGTGAAAGGAATAGAAATGTATAGTTTTTTAACACCAGGACTGAAAAATAGGTACCAGAAAGATCCATCGACCGATAAAAAGGTGATACAGGATGGGCAATTGCACCAACTTAGAATGACTATATCACGCTAGACAAAGTTTGGCCAGGTTAACATTGTACCTGCAAATCCAGGACATTTAGCCTGCCAACATCTCCGGGATCAGCATAACCGTCCTTCGTCCTCAAAGCCTGCTCACCACCGCTGCAGAATGCCTTGGTTCCCTAAACATTGAGTGTGTTGAAGAAACAAAATTAGGCATTGCACGACCCTGAAATCCACTGGACGAATAAGCCACCGACATTTTGATGCGGCCTCGATTTTACACGCGAGACTTTAATTTCATGAGCAAAAGACAATGCATCTGGAATTTGCAAAGATTCAAAATGAACTCTATTTTAAAGACTCCCCCAATCAAGTTTTCTCAAGCCATGAATGAAGAAGACTAGTTTACTTGGCCTAATTTAATCGCGAACCCAAAATTTTCGAAGCATCAGTCTGCTCTGCTATTACTTTCCTGGAAAGTGAGAATTATAAGAAGAAAATCAAGATATTACAGAAATGGACAGTACCTTTCCAGTGAGAATGATGACCCCAATCGAAACATCGTCTCTCGCATCGCTAAGTGCCCGGCTCAGCTCCTTGATTGTCTTCGGCCTGAACGCATTTCTTCTCTCCGGCCTATTAATCGTAATCTGCACAGCACCAACGAAGGAGAAAGGGCATTGCTTATGTATTAATGATCATTCATTGCAGAAGGCTGACCACACATCATAACCGAGCTTCGTCGCTCCATCGAAAAACCTTGGCGATTCCTTCGCCGACAGCTTTCTCGTAGATGACGTCAGTGAACTTCAGGCCCGACCCATCGTCCGCAGTCCTCCACACGACCGGATGGTCGGGGACTTCGCCATGAATGCGATGGTAGGCGTCGTTCATGGAGCCGCCGCCAGCACAGGGCCGAGCGGAGACAGGGGACGGCCCCCCCGGAGCAGGGTCGGGAGGGGACAGGTGGTTGACGACCGCAGCGACCCTCCTGGCGACGGCGGCCATGCCCTTGTCCGACGTCGTAATCGCCATTGAAGGAGGAGGAGGAGGTGGAAGAAGTCGGTAGTAGCAAGTGAAGCACAAAATAATGAACCAGACAGAAAGCACGTGGAGCTCGCAGCTCCATGCATGGAACTGTGCGTGGATATGTATTCGAAATATTCGTCTGCCCTTTGTGTAAATTAACCATCACATCATCATTTATCTATTGACCATGTAGAGAAAAGGTTGTGAGTATGCAAAAGGAGGTGAGAGCTTGTTACTGTTAAAATATTTAAACATTAAACACACTTCATTTCACTATTTAAGTTTTTAGAACATTTTATGGTGATTTTACTAGATCCTTCACATATCAAACAGGAGATTTTAAATTCAATTTTTTACAAATCTCTATTTGCCTCACTTACTATATATTTTCATGTTCAGTCATAGATAAAAGCCCAGCCTAAACGTGAGAGGGACTGTTAAAATGATTTAATATTAATCACGCATTTACCTAACAAATTAATCTTGTAGATAACGCACATAGTTCATGTTGATTACAAGAAAAACCCTTTGGCAGGATTTGGCTCGATTCCTAATAAATATACCTTATTATATGAGCCCAACGACTTCTCATATAATCAATTGAGATTCGACCATGAAATGTGCCCTGACCAAAAAAAGAAGCTGTGAAATGTGCAGGGGTCTAACTGTCTATTAAGGACCGGTTCTGAAAAATTAAAACTAAAAACTGTCCGTTGATTCTATAGATCCACATGGGAACTGGATCAGAACTGGACCGTTGATCTGGTCTGGTTCCCGGGTGGGTCCATGGAACCGGTTCCAAGTGAGAGAGAGAGAGAGATAATGAACGGCCGAATGCGCTGCCATAAATTAATGGAAGTTGAGAGTTGAGATCGTGAGTTGATGAGCGATGAGCTTAAAAGTTGAAATCATGAATGAGAGATAGAAAGACGACTCGGACAAATTGAGAGTGAGACAAAACGAGCACTTAGTTAATTGGCATTGAGTTTTAGATTAGGGATTTTAGGATTTTCATTTTTCTTAAAACGTTTTCTTTATTTTTTTGGTTGGAAATTTTCTTAAAATTATATATATTACCCATTCAGTCCAGGTGGATGGTTCCACGCCTAGAACCGAGAAACGGACCGGTCCCCATGGGAGCCACCGGTTCCGATCCTATCCAGTCCTGGCGGTTTCTAGTTCCTTTACACACCTCTAGTTTGACCAACCCCACAAGTTAAAAAAAGTAGTAGAATAATTAAATATTAAATTACACCTTCATCTAACAGTTTAAGCTTTTAAAATAGTTGGTAATGGTCCCACTAAAATCTCATAAAGTATCAAAACTGGAGATCTTGAGTTCAAATCTTTTTAGGCCCCATTTACCTTCCAATTAAATATGTCAAGGCTTAATATTAGGCAAAAAAAAGCACACTAAGCATGAGGAGAGTATTATAATAATTAAATATTAAACCACATATTCATCTAACAGTTTGAATCCACACAAAAGAAAGTAATTCTTCTATTTAGTCGATCCATTGGGATTCTCTAAAATTATGAAATAAGGTTTCATTATATTTATTTTCTTGAGAAGATGCAGTATATCAAATTGTGTTTTAATATAACATGTTATGTAAATTTAGATTTTCCTGGTCACTTGAATAGATAGAGGTCCTTGATATGTTGTATGTTTAGTTTTGCAGATCGTCGGTTGGAAAGCACAATAACAATTAATGGTTGCTTTGTCGACAACTGAAGCAGAACCCAATATGTTAACCGAGGAAATCAAGGAAGATATTTGATTTAGAGGTTTGCTCTGTGATTTGGGATTGCTGTAGGAGAAGATGTTGGAAATTTGGGACAAATTGATGGATGGGTGAATGAGAAATTGATGCTCAAAGAACACCCTTGAGTTGGAAGTGGGAAGTGAAAAGCACTAGTCCCACATTGGAAAAGGAAGAAGGCTAAAGAGTGGTTTATATACGGTTATACTTATTTGAAGTGGTAACTATTGTAGCACAAACTCTTTGCCACGCGCGCAGGCGCAGGGGGGTGCAAATCCGACGCCCAACAAGTTGAAACTTGGGCGCGAGCGCGCATCCTGCGGGACCGAAAAGTGGGCCTTGCGACAAGCCCAATTTTGCTAGCCTTCTAATTTAATTTTTCCGACTCAATTAATGGTGCGTTAAACGGTAAGCTGTTACGAAATTGATTTTGTAACGGCAGAATTAATCGGCCATTATTCCAGACGCAATTGATTTTGTAACGGCGGATTTAATTGGCCGTTATTCTTAATGCGTATTGATTTTGTAACGGCTAATTTAATCGCCCGTTATTGTTCCCTAACAGCTCTCCCCTCTGTTCTATATTTATCGAAATCATTCTTTCAGTTCAAAACACTGCAGCTCTGAAAAACGTTCTCATCTCTGCAGCTTCTGAAAAACATTCGCTGCTTTCCTTCTGAAAAACGTTCTCTGCATTTGCATTGTTTTCGATAGTGTTCATTTTCGAGTTTGTTCAAGTTCGCCGGAAGCTTGGAAGTGCCGCGATCTCTTCTTCGCTGTCAGCCGTTGTATCCTGGGAGACAGACGTTCGCAAAACCTCAATCGCGTGCGGGAGGGAACGAATCTGTTTTAAGGAAACTGTGTCGAACACAGGCCTCGGTATTCGATTGTATCGATTCCAATTTTGTTATTGCAACTTCATTTCTTTGTAATTCCGTATTGTTGTAATATTTAAGCTAATGCCATTTGAATTTTCTGGCCAACAATCTTAAAACAGATTCGTTATTTTAAAGAATTCAAATGGCTACTGGGAAAGAAGTCGTGGATGTGGCTGCTCGAAAATGATGGTGTCGATGTGATTGCTAACAACATCACCAAAGACTCTGCCTATGCTGTGGCTGTCCAATTGCCTGGCTCATCCTCCGTTCATCCTGCGGTTTCTGTACACCATGGCGAAAAGCCTGAAAAGTTCGACGGACTGAACTTTAAAAGGTGGCAGCAAAAGATGCTGTTTTATTTGACCACCTTGAATCTTGCGAGATTCTTGACTGAGGATGCTCCTAAATTATCCGAAGAAGAAACGGATAAGCAGGCCTTCAACGTTGTTGATGCTTGGAAGCACTCTGATTTCTTGTGCAGAAATTAAAAAAGAGGGCAAATCGCCGTTTCCGGGGATCGAACCCGGATCACCTGCGTGACAGGCTGGAATACTCGCCGAGCTCGGTTGCGCGGGCTTGTGACCCGAGTTGGGGGCATCATTGTGGTGGGACATGGGTTCAGATCCTTTGGGTCGGGCCTGATGTGGCTACTTTCTGGCCCGCCCGTACCAAGCTGAGAGATGAACCGTGTGGTTCGGGTGAAGGCTCAGGCCACGCGGATCCTAGAGTGGAGGGGACCGCGTGAGGCTGGCTTCGCAGAGCAAGTGAAAACCTCCCGCTCCCGATTAGTGGAAGGATAACGGGCCCGTGCCAGCGTTATTCGGTGCCACCCAGGCCCGCCTGAGCCCAATTGAACCACTGCTTTGAATGAAATTACGTCATGGATGGCTTACATGACTCATTGTACAATGTTTATTGTGCAAAAAGAATGGCAAAGGAATTATGGGAAGCCTTGGACCGAAAATATAAAACAGAGAATGCCGGAGCAAAGAAATTTGTTGTCGGTCGATTCCTTGATTATAAAATGGTCGATTTTAAGACTGTCATCAGTCAAGTGCAAGAAATTCAAGTGATCTTGCAAGAAATTCTGGCTGAAGGAATGATCTTGAGTGAAACCTTCCAAGTGGCTGCTATTATTGAAAAGCTACCTCCTGGGTGGAAGGATTTCAAGAACTATCTCAAGCACAAGCGAAAGGAAATGAACCTGGAAGAGCTGATTGTCAGACTTCGAATCGAAGAAGACAATAGACGATTTGAACGCAAAGGGAATATATGTTCTGGAAGCTTAGAATGAAGTCTTTCAGATTTTTCAAGTTAGAAGAATTATCTATGTTCTGAAATATTCAGACTTTATTAGTTCTTGAACACCCACAAAAGCTAAAGTTCTGAGATTCAGAAAAAATTCAGAAGTAGACGCGTAAGCTGAAATTTTTCAGAAGCAGATTCTTCAGAAGCAAATGCAGAAGCAGATTCTTCAGAAGCAAATGCAGAAGCAGATTCTTCAGAAGTAGACGCGTAAGCTGAAATTTTTCAGAAGCAGATTCTTCAGAAGCAAATGCAGAAGCAGATTCTTCAGAAGCAGACACAGAAGTCGAAATTTTCAGAAGCAGATGAAGACGCAGTAGTTCTTCAGAAGCAGACAAAGATGCAGTAATTCTTCAGAAGCAAAATTCAGAACAAAGAAGAACAGCTAGTGTGGTAAAGAGGCTGAATGGCTACGCCATTTCTTAGAGGATATTCCAAAAATGGAAAAAACCTGTGCCACCAATAAGTATACAATTGGAAGAGTACAGAGTAATATGTATAATGGCAAGTCTAGACATATACGTCGTAGACATAATACCATTAGACAACTACTTTCAACGGGAATTATCTCAATTGACTACGTAAAGTCAAGAGATAATATTGCGGATCCGCTATCCAAAGGGTTAAATGGAGAGTTAGTTGAGAAATCGACAAGAGGAATGGGACTAAAGCCCATGAAAGAATAAGTTGGTATAAAGGAAACCCAACCTAGTTGACTGGAGATCCCAATATCTAGGTTCAAAGGGACAACCTAATTATACAAACTTAGTGATGTCACTGTGGGGGGTATCCCTAAAACCATTCCTATATAAAATATCAGTGATATTGTGAAGGGAAAGGATAGCAATTTTGCTTTAATGATTCTTAAGTAGAGTAAATAAATTACTCAGAATTAAGTAATCACCTATGCAAGAGAGAAGTGGGGCCGCTTCAAAGGAGAATTAATCAAGGGCTAAATTCTTTAGAATCTCTTGCAGAACCAGGTTGATGTTCATGGCCAAAACGAACATAACTATGAGAACTGAACAAACGCTTAGATGATTCATGTGTGAAGTGTATGGTTCATTTACATAAGAAAGCTGGACAGTTCAAGGACATCATGTCTACTGGACAACTAGTAAAGTAAATATACTTTCACAAGGAAAGGTTCAAAGGGTAACACCTACCTATCCTATACAGGTTTCAATTGTTGAACACTATCACAGAGTCAAAACTAAAACAATTTTCATTCATGTGGGGGATTGTTGGAAATTTGGGACAAATTCATGGATGGGTGAATGAGAAATTGATGCTCAAAGAACACCCTTGAGTTGGAAGTGGGAAGTGAAAAGCACTAGTCCCACATTGGAAAAGGAAGAAGGCTAAAGAGTGGTTTATATACGGTTATACTTATTTGAAGTGGTAACTATTGTAGCATAAACTCTCTGCCTCGCGCGCAGGCGCAAGGGAGGTGCAAATCCGACGCCCAACAAGTTGAAACTTGGGCGCGAGCGCGCATCCTGCGTACACGATTGCGGGACCGAAAAGTTTCCGACTCAATTAATGCAAGCTATTACGAAATTGATTTTGTAACGGCAGAATTAATTGGCCGTTATTCTTAATGCGTATTGATTTTGTAACGGCTAATTTAATCGCCCGTTATTCTTAATGCGTATTGATTTTGTAACGGCTAATTTAATCGCCCGTTATTGTTCCCTAACAGCTCTCCCCTCTGTTCTATATTTATCGAAATCATTCTTTCAGTTCAAAACACTGCAGCTCTGAAAAACGTTCTCATCTCTGCAGCTTCTGAAAAACATTCGCTGCTTTCCTTCTGAAAAACGTTCTCTGCATTTGCATTGTTTTCGATAGTGTTCATTTTCGAGTTTGTTCAAGTTCGCCGGAAGCTTGGAAGTGCCGCGATCTCTTCTTCGCTGTCAGCCGTTGTATCCTGGGAGACAGACGTTCGCAAAACCTCAATCGCGTGCGGGAGGGAACAAATCTGTTTTAAGGAAACTGTGTCGAACACAGGCCTCGGTATTCGATTGTATCGATTCCAATTTTGTTATTGCAACTTCATTTCTTTGTAATTCCGTATTGTTGTAATATTTAAGCTAATGCCATTTGAATTTTTTGGCCAACAGAAGATTGTTATTTACTACTACAATCAGAGTACAAGAGTTAGGGACATGGGCATTGTCGATTTCTTGAAGGCTGATACATTCGCAAGGTCTGCTGCTCCCATTGGGGCATTTCGATTCGGTCTCTCTCTCTTTTCACTGTCCACATGGTGAGGCAATGCGCTACTCTGTTTTCTCTCTGTTTGACTACATATATTCTTGCTTTCGATTGTTCATTGAGATGGTTAATGCTTTTATAATTTTCCTTGATAGATTCGAGCGGCCTTGTTTCGCAAGAGAGCTTATCCACTTCGGAGTTTTTGCAATCGTTACAGATATGTTCATCATCTGCTATTTGATTTACACACACGTAAATTTATTTCCCCTCCATGTAATTCAAACTAATGTCAGCAGGATTGAGTTGTCCTAATATTTATGTCGAGTAGGGCTTTCAGAACCTGTACCTTTTGGAGAAGATAAACGATGTTGTTGATTATGTTCGTCAAAAGCTAAAATTTCAATCACCAATATCATCGGCATTTGCGGAAAACCAATCACCATTTTTGTTCATTATCCGTACCTTGTTGCTGCTTCTGTGCAAAACGTGTCTGGCCTTTAAATATGAAGCGAAATAGAGACAGCACGTGGAGCTTGCAGCTCTATGCATGGAGCTGTGTCTCGTAAAATTTGTTCTGTAGAGTATTGGATTCGAAATATTTGTCTGCTGCCTTCCTGCTAAAATATCATCACATGACCACACAGCAAAACCAAGATCCAGAGAGAGCATGCAGCTCTGTGCATGAATCCGTGGGCGGATATGTACTCGAAATATTCGTCTACCTTTGCGTAAATTAATTATCACATCATCAATCATTCTTTGACCATAAACTGAAAAAGGGAGTGCATGTTGAACCACATGCAAAAAGCCTTCTGTCTTTTTCTTCCCCTTTCCCTACTGATCTACGTGCCCAAGAACCATCTAGCCTAAAGTGAGTGTTGCATATCTAGGCGAAGAGAGCTTGTTCCGTGGACCATTTACCATTCTCTCAATTAGTGTAAAGCCCAAAAACTCGAAATTTATTTGTATCTAGCATGTTATACAAAGTTTTTTTTTTTTTTTTTTTTTTTTTGGTAAGGTATGTTATACAAAGTTTGTCACTTGACAAATGAAAAAATATTTTGCTAATATCCCCCGTGTGATATTTTTTGATACGTTTGCTTATCATTTTGAAATAATACCAATTTCTGGAGTTTTTTTTTTTTTGGTAAGGAGACCAATTTCTGGAGTTTTTTTACATAAAAACAGACAATTTCGATTCATATAACTTATCACATGAGTCAAACGACTTCTCAAAGAATCGATTGAAATTCAATATGAAACGTGGATTAGGCACCGGCCTCCTCTAAAGATGTTAAGAAAACCAAGGAGTGTTGTACTGTGTCTGTGCTGACGTTGCCACAGGGCATATAGTCAAAATCTGCTCAAGCCATCCACTGTTTTAGCAGAGACTAAACTAATCACTAGTTAAACTTTCAATTCATTAATTAAAGGCAGCTCTGTATATCACGTGACCCCGCAGCAATAAAGCCAAGATCTAAAATGTCTTTATATATGAAGAGAGATGGAGATAGCACGTGGAGCTCGCATCTCTATGCATGACGCGAGAAATTTTTTTCAAAAAATCATAAATTTATTTTATGAATATCAATTTAATTATAAATTTTTTATTTTGATCAATTTAGTTATAAAATTTTTAATAAATTACCAATGTAATCATTCTAACAAATTTTGACTAGAAATCGTTGATGTAGATGCATGCTATCCTACATGACTCAGTCATAAATTTATTGTACGGATATCAATTTAGTCATAAATTTTCCATTTTTGTCATGAACCTTTCAACAAGTTGTCAATATCATTACGATTAATTTTGATATGAAATCGCTCACGTGGATGCATGCCATCCTACATGACTCAGTTGGTTCAAACGTGGACAATTTTGCAATTTTTTTAAAAAAATTGGGTTTTTTATTATTTTCTTTTTTTCTTTTTCTTTTATGTTCATTTTTCTTTCTTTTTTTTTTTCCTATTGTGGTCGGTGAGGTTGTCAGGGCCTTACCAAGATCAGGACGAGGGCTGCCTCACCATGACCCCACAATGGAAGAAAGAAGAAGAAAAGAATGAAAAGCAAAAAAGAAACGGAAAAATTCAAAAAACTTATTAGAAATTTCAGAAAAATTATTTAAATATTGCAAAAATTGTCAACGTAAACTCTAGTCATGTCTCGTAGAACAGTCGATATCCATTTTAGTAATTTCAGTTTAAAATTGCCAATAGAACTACATTGGTAAATCACAAAAAAGTTTATGACTAAATAGCTGAATTGAAAATTTATAATTGAACTCACATTCATATATAGATGTCAAGACTTTTTTTTGTAGTTATCCACTGAAACTGTGTATGGATAAATTTGTTTTGAGCTTATTGTATGCGAAACTATCCTCTGCCTTTGTGTAAAAAAATCATCACATCATCAATTATTAATTGACCATGAACTGAAAAAATCATCAACATCATCAATTATTATGTGGAACCACATTATTATTAAAACATTTACAAATTAAATAACCTTTATCTAACACGATATGTTTTTAGAATACTTGACAGTGATCCCACCAATTCTTTCATGTATCGAGCAGAAGAGCTTGAATTCAAATCTCTACAGATATTTATTTGCTGTACTTATTATTTATTTTCAGTCACAGATAAAAGCCTAAAGTGAGAGGAACTGTTAAAATGATTGAATATTAATTGTGCATTCACCTAACTGGTTAATCTTTTAGATAATGCATAGGTCATGTTGATTACAAAATGGACCCATTTGGCGAGACTTGGCTTGGTTCCTAATAAATATACCTTATTAGAGCACGTGTTGAGCTCGGGCCTCATTAAAATCTGCTCAAGTAAACTGTTTCTCAGGATGACGTTGCCACAAGGCAAGTAATTCAAGCCTGCTCATGTCATGATCCATGTGTTCAGCAAAGACAATTAACAGGACCATAAATTGAAGGCATCTATCCTCTGCCTTGTCTTTTTGTTATGACATCTACGGGAGGAAAATGACATTGCCACAGGTCAAGTAATTTAAGCTTCTCTCTCTCGTATGTTTATTGTACGTGTGTGCTTTCGAACCCACACCTCGCTTTTTACCCCATAACCGACAACAAAAGCATCATCACGACCACCCTTGCGTCCTTCTGCAGTTTGCTTCTTACGTTCTCCGATTGCCTGCAACCAACAACAAAATCACCATCACCACCACTGCATATCACTGCCTCTTCTTACCTTCCCCAATTGCCTGCAACCAACAACAAAATCACCATCACCATCACTGACCTGGCATCAAGAGATTTCTCTCTAGGCCCTTCATGCATATTTTTTTTCAGGCATGCATGTGTGTGAGAGTTGTGACTCATGCTTTTCATCTCCACTGCATCGGTTGATATTAGAATATGGAAGACTATGGTAATGTAATGTCTGGTAGGAGCGAAAATTGCCTCATTGACAAAGATCTTGTTGACAAAGATCGGGGCCCAGGCTTTAACGTCAAGCATCTCAACAGAACCTGGAGCAGCAATTCGATGGGATGCAGCTGGCCATAGACGCGATTGCAAACTGACTTGGTGTCCTAAGGCTGAAGAGAAACCTAGGTGGGGACAAAGAAGTGGCGCCACATATATTGAGCCTGGGGCCAACCGTTAGATGAACCTATTCCGGTGGTTCAAAGTAGTGGGACGTCCTGTTTATCTCAAGACTTCAGCTTCAAGTGAAGGACGGTCGACATGGTGGAGCTGTTCATGGAGATTACTGACACAAAATGAAGGGAAAGAAGGAAGGATCGAAGAAGAAGAATTCCATAAGAAGACTGGAGAAGCTTTTGCATTTATTGCATTTTGGCTTGTCTTCTTTACATGTACAATGCTCAATGTATAATACAAATATGAACAGTAAAAGGAAATAATATCTCCTATGAGAATAATATGGAATCAATTATAATCCTAGACCGATTCATCCAATCAACTATTATTCCGGACTAATTTAATGTATCAATTATAATCCGGACTGGTTAATCATATCTCCAGCATATTTTCCAACACTCCTCCTCAAGCTGGTGGCCTACATATATTAGAGTTATTATTGGAAGATATATTTGAAGATCCTGATTTTGGTGCCGATTCTAATTAAGGACTGTTTGATTAGATAAATCTGTGATCGAGATAGTGAATAGGAAATTCATAATTCTATTATTTCTCTATTTACTTACATTCTTAGACTATAAATACATCAATGTAATTGTACATAATCAATATATGAAAAAGGCTTTCCCTTCCATTTTTCTCTTCATGGTATTAGAGCCAGGTGATCATTGAGCCCTTCTTTTTTTTGTCGGCTGCCACCAGCCATCCGTCCATTTCTCCTTTAGATCAATCATCTTTCATTTGGTTTGCTTCGATTGATTTTTCTGGGCACTGTCTTTTTTGGATTGATTATGATGTCCGAACAAAACTCCCAAACCGAACAAAACTCTGGAACTGAGGAACTCTCTGGCCACACATCAGATGCATGGTCAAGGCCTCGGATAGTCCAGGTTCAAATTTAGTCAGCATGGTTTTGACAGGTGATAATTACAACAGCTGGTCACAAGCCATGACCATTGCTTTATCCGCAAAGGACAAAATGGGTTTTGTCATGAGAGTTATCCTAAACAAGGTGAAGATGACATCACTAGGTATTACAATAATTTGCAACGTTATTGGGATGAGTTGAACAATTTGGAACCCTTGCCGAATTGCTCTTGTGAGGCAAGGACATTGTTTGTGACTCAACTTGAAAATCGATGTCTTTATCAATTCTTAATGGGTTTAAACCCAAAGTATTCCAATGTGATCAGTCAAGTTCTGCTCATGAATCCATTACCCATTGTTGTGAGGGCTTACTCACTTACTCTTCAAGACGAATCTCAACACTATGTTCACTCGACTTGTTCCTCTACCGAAAACACACTATTATCATATGGTTCAATGCGAAATATCCCACCTTAAACGGATTTGTCACTATCGGCTCCGTCCCATAAGTACATCGAGATAGCTTCTGCTCACCTTGCAAAATGCGGCCCTCCATCATGTGCCCGTGAACATTGTGCCCATTGCAGTATACTAGGCCATTCCGTGATGTTTGCTTCCGCCTCCATGGATTTCCCGCTAATTATAAGAAACGGCATTGTGACCGGCCCCCTACCAAGCCCTCGGACAACAAGCCTGTCACTAATCCCAAGAGCTCCTCTTCCGTGCCTCCACCACCATTCACCAGTGAGCAATATAAACAAATCATGCAATTACTCCAAGAGGTAAACATTCCCAACACAAATTTCGCAGGTACTATTCTTGACTTGAATTCTAATTCATTAAATTCTTCCACTTGGGTTATTGACACCGGACCCACAAATCACATTACACCTAATCCTGAATCAATTCAATATGCACAAGCATACCCAAAACCTTTTTCCTACTGTTGGCATACCTAATGGAGTTGGAGTTCCTGTCACTTCACACGGCTCGGTATCTCTTACGCCAACCCTCACCTTTACTGATGTTCTTTGTGCTCCAACTTTTAAATTTAATCTCCTATCCATTTCCAAAATTACTTAACACTTAAATTGCTCAGTTATTTTTTTTCCCACTTATTATTTGTTTCGGGACCTCTTGACGAAGAAGATCATTGGTCAAGGCCTTGAACGTGTTGGTCTCTACTACTTGGAGCTCCCTCCCAAACGCGCCTCTTTATCCTCCTATTCTTCTATTCACAATTTATGGCATGCCTGTTTTGGCCACCCGTCTAAGTCAGTCTTCTATATCTTACAAGATTCTCTTGGTGTTGGTTCAAATAAAGAGTCTAGTCCATATGATACTTGTCACTTGTTCAAACAAACTCGTTTAAGTTTTCATTCTAGTTCTATTTCTAGTATGCAACCTTTTGATATTATTTATGTTGACATTTGGGGACCTTACTCTCAATTTACTCATAAGACATGTCGCTATTTTTTTAACTATTGTGGATGATTTTTCTCGTTATACATGGGTATTTCTTATCACTTGTAAGTTTGATGTTATTGATACACTTATTAAATTTCATACCTTTGTTAAAACACATCATCAAATAGCAATCAAAACCATTCAATCTTATAACAGATCCGAATTTCTATCTTCCAAATTGCAATCTTTTTTTCACTCACAAGGCATTCGCCATCAGTGTAGTTGCCCTCATACTCCACAACAAAATGGAGTTGTTGAGCACAAACATCGCCACTTGCTCAATGTGACTTGCGCTCTTCGATTTCATTCAGGAATTCCACTTTCTTTTTGGGGTGATTGTGTTCTCACCGTCACACAACTAATCAGTTGTCTACCCACACCTTTACTTCAAAATAAAAGTCCATATGAAAGTCTTCACAAAACATCACCCACTTATGACCACATTCGAGTCTTTGGTTCTCTTTGTTACGCTTCTTTTGGACACCTTCATTCTAACAAATTCGGTCCTCGCTCTCGTCATTGTGTCTTCATTGGATATTCGACTGACCATAAAGGCTATCGCCTCTTTGACCTCCACGACCATATAATTTTCACCAGTTGTAACTTCATTTTTTATGAAAATATTTTTCCATTTCGTGCCACACATGAAACTACATCACCTCAACCTAACATTGTTATCCTACTTGCCGTTCATGATGACCTATTGCCCATTCCATCCCCGCATACACCCATGGCCATACTGAATGACGAAATTCCCAACTCTTTGAGTAGCCCGGCACCGCCGCCCCAATGCCCGTCCCGCACTCACCGCAAACCCACCCATCTCCAAGATTACCACTGCACCATTGTCACTTCCAACCAATTATCTTCAGGACTTAAGAGTCCTACTACGGGTATGCCCTATCCCCTTTCCAATTATTTATCATACTCCAAATTCTCTCCATCTTCTCGTGCTTTTTTAGCCTCTATCAGTACTAAGCAGGAACCCATCATCTATGACTCTACATGTCAATCTCCCAAATGGAGGGAGGCAATGTCTTTGGAATTACAGGCTCTTGAACAAAACCACACGTAGGATATTGTACCTCTTCCATGCGGTAAAAAGGCGATTGGTTGCAAATGGGATTACAAGATCAAGTATAAATCTGATGGGATCATTGAGCGACATAAAGCTCGTTTGGTTGCAAATGGTTATACTCAAGCCGAGGGGATCAACTATCATGACACATTTGCCTCTGTTACTAAAATGGTCATAGTAAGAACTCTCATTGTTGTAGCCACTATTCGCCACTGGCCTTTACATCAGTTTAATGTTAACAATGCGTTTCTCCATGGTGACCTTGATGAAGAGGTCTACATGACTTTACCACCAGGACTTCACATTAAGGGAGGGAACTTGGTTTGTCATTTAAAAAAGTGTCTTTATGGACTTAAACAAGCCTCCCGCCAATGGTTTGCCAAGTTTTCATCTGCTTTACTTGATGTTGGTTTCATTAAGTCTAAGGCCGATTACTCTTTATTCACGACTACATGTGGTTCCTTTATTACTGTGATTCTAGTTTATGTTGATGATTTGGTGATCTCAGGGGATGATCATGTATGCATACATTTGCTCAAGCATTTTTTACATGCTCATTTTTTGCATCAAGGACTTAGGTCCTCTTAAATATTTCCTCGGCATAGAAGTTTTTCGATCAAATAAGGGCATTTATCTCTCTCAAAGGAAATACACCTTGACATTATTTCTAATACTAGTCTTCTTGGTGGGCGTCCCATTAACACACCCATGGAATCGAACCTTTGGTTCAGTGAGTCCCCCGAGCTAGCCGATCTAGCTTCTTATCGTCACTTGATTGGACGTCTTTTGTACCTCACTGCTACTCACCTGGATATTCTATTTTTTGTTCAACATCTCAGCCAGTTTATACATGCTCCACATGATGATCATTGGCAAGCTGCACTTTGGATAGTCCGATATTTGAAATCTGATCCGGGTTTTGGAATATTTTTTTCGACCGACTCATCCCTTACATTACAAGGATATACAGACTTTGATTGGGCTGCATGTTCATCCACATGTCGTTCTGTTTTTTGTTACTGTACGCTCCTGATCTTTTGCCCTGTTTCTTGGTGTTCTAAGAAACAGCACACTATTGCTCGATCTTCAGCCGAGGCTGAATAGAGAGCCATGGCATCTACAGCTTGTGAGATTACATGGCTTCGCATGCTTCTCACCAATCTTGCTGTCCCGTTGTCCACTGCTGACCTTTTTTGTAACAACCAAGCGGCTATCCATAGTGCTACTAATTCAGTTTTCCACAGGCAGCGTACCAAACATATTGAGATTGATTGCCATCCCATTCATATAAAAACTTCAGGATGGCACACTTCGACCTCTTCATATTCCTAGCCATTCACAGCTCGCGGATCTATTCACAAAAGCCGTTTCTCATGCTCTTTTTCTTTCTTTCAAGCGCAAGTTGTTGACGTTCATGCACTCACCAACTTGAGGGGGAGTATTAGAGTTATTATTGGAAGATATATTTGAAGATCTTGATTGTGGTGCCGATTCTAATTAAGGACTGATTAATTAGATAAATCCATGATTAATACAGTGAATAGGAAATTCATAATTCTCTGTATATTATTTCTCTATTTACTTACATTATTAGACTATAAATACATCAATGTAATTGTAAAGAATCAATATATGAAAAAGGCTTTCCCTTCCATTTTTCTCTTCAATATATGTTCAAGACACCTAGCTTATTTAGTAGATTTGTGTGTTGTCTTTGGCATACGGGCTTAGTAAGATATCAAGATATCAGTATGCTATTCTGTGGTTTTGATTCCTCTTGTCTCAATTATCCCTTCTTGGATCTTGTCTCAAGTGAAGTGACAATTAACTTCATATGCTTTGTTCATTCGTGTACTATGGGGTTTGACGCAAGTTTGAGTGCTATATCATTGTCACAAAATAGCAGAGTCAGTCCCTTAACTTGTACCCAAGGTCCATAAGTAAGCCTTGTATTCATACTATTTCACAGATTGTTTTGGCCATGGCTCGATATTTAGCTTCAACTGATGACAAGGATAGAGTATATTGCTTCTTTGTTTTCAATGAAAGCAATGATTCCCCAAGTTTAATACAGATCCAGTAATGGAGCTTCGACTCATTGGGCAAGTCGCTTAATTAGTGTCACAATTGGCTATCATCTCCATATTACATATCGAGGAAAAAAGTATACCAAGTTATTGATATTTCTTCAAGTACTTTACGGCCTTGAAAGTTGCATTCATTTCGGATAGTTTCAGACTATACATGAACCGACCAAGTGTTTGTACTGCATAACATATATCAAGCCTAATCATGGTGAGGTAGATAAGCCTTTCAACGAGTCTTGCTAGATTGCTAGGTCTTTGAGTGATGGGTCATCATCTTGAGATGATAATCCTGCATCATAATCAACCGTGGTCAATTTGGCATTATGCTTGATGGGAATAATAGCTGATTTGCATCCTAATAGACTTGTTTTTTATATAATTTCCCCAAAAAATTCTGTTGGCTAAGAGAGATTCTTAGGTTTGATTGGGCAATGTTAATCCCGAGGATAAATTTGGATGATCCAAATCTTATAATATGGAAAGTGGAATGCAGATATTCTTTTAGATGTTTGAAGGCAAATTCATCGTTTCCCATAATTAGTATGTCATCAACATATATCATTAGATAAATAGATGACATACCTCTTGTCCATGTAAATAGAGCATAATCATGTCTAGACTGATTAAAACTGGTTGTTGTTAATGCAGTAGTAAATTTAGTGTACCACTATCGGCAAACTTATTTGAGACTATAGAGGGATTTACGAAGACAATATACTCTAGACTCCCCTGTCTTCATAAACCTTGTGAAAGATCCATATAGATTTCTTCATCCAAATCACCATAGAAAAAAGCACTGTTGACATCCATCTAATGTAGTTGCCAATCATGAAAAGCAGCAATTGAAATATATGAATGAATCATGACATCTTTAACTACAGGAGAGAAAGTTTTGTGCTAGTTGAAGCCTTCTTGTTGCATAAAGCCTTTGGCCACTAAACGAGCTTTATATCTTTGAATGGATCCACATGCTCTATATTTTATCTTGTAAACCCATTTGCGGCCAATTAGTTGACGATGAGGTGGTAAGGGTACAATATCCCAAGTCTTATCTTCCATTAAGACATGTAATTCTGCTTCCATAGCCCTTTTGACAACGTTGATTGATGGTTGCTTCGTTGTAGGAAGAAGGTTCTCTTTCCTTTGAGATACAACTAATACAACACATCTTTCAACGACAATCAAGGAAAACATAAGAAGAAATTGGATAATGAATACCTGGTGAATTTAAAGCAGTTCACAAGTAGTCCATAGTCCATGTAGGTGACCTATTAGTGTGGCCTAAGCATCGAGGTGGATCATGCTGACCTTCTACAGGTTCAAGAGATGCATCAACATTAATTGTGGAAGAGGGGGCAAAGTTCTCTTTGAAATGTATGGTAGATTCCACAATTGAATGTTCCAAAATTGAAGAATCGGTAGCAATTTATATCCCTGGAGAATCGCCGGATGAATCGAAAGTGCAATAAGAATATATTGTTGACTAGAAGACAAATCCTCCTCAGATAAACCCCCTACAATACAACCCACATCTCTTGCAACTCTTCTTTTGTTTTAGGGCTGAGCATTTTTCTAAAGTAGGACCTAAAATCTGAAAACTTGACCAGTGATAATCTGTAGGTCCTAGGTTTCAAGGTATGCAAGATAGGTTCCAAGTTTCAAAATTTGGAGAACTTATTTCAACGGGCAACTTCAAGGTTCTAGGTAGGAGCCTAAGACCTCAAATAAGTTTTTTGTGTTTTTTCTTATTCTATATCTTTGTGTGATCTTACGGTGCTCCATGGCATTAAATGATGAGTGTGTAATCTAAGACCACTTGTTTGAGTTTTCATTTTATGACTTGTTAATATTTTATATTTTTCGTATTTCTAAATATAAGTTATGGTAAGTGGTTCGTAGAAGCAAATGGTGGTCATTAAAGGTAATGATTAACTGCGATTGTTCAATTAATAATACATGTGGAACTTGGGTAGATCTTGAAATCGATACTAGAACCTTTGATTGGATAGGTTTCAAGTTCTAAGATATATATATGGTAGGTTCTAGATTCCAGATGGAACTTGAACGGAACTTGAAACAATGAAACCTAGAACCGCTCATTCCTATTCTGTCCTCAATTCGAGCCGCCGCCACTTGTTGCCTTCTTCGCTATGGCAACTGTGTTGTGTATGTTTGTGCTCGAGTGTGTGTGTGTGTGTGTGTGTGTGTGTGTGTGTGTGTGTGTGTGTCTATATATATATATATATGTGTCATATATATATATTAAAATGATTGATTTGTACTCACATTGTGTTTGTTTACATATTTTATTTGAAGAAGAAAGAAAAAGAAAGATAAAGGAAACTAGGTTGATCAAATATTGACGTTGACTATTGAAGTGAAATGAAGTTGATGTCGCGTGAAAGAGTGAAAGGAGCCAAACAAGAAGAATTTTATTCCAAAAGGTGCAATCTTTAGAACAATTTTATCCTAATAGGTGCGATATATCATATATTTTCTAATTAACCTATTGAGAAGATGCAACTTATCAAATTAAATTTGTATACAACAGGTTATGTGGATTTAGTTGGAAAGCGCAGTTATAGCCAGAAGTTGCTTTGTTAACCACTGAAGTAGAGTATATGATGTCAATCAAGGCAATCAAAAAAGTTATTTGGTTCAAAGGTTTGCTCAGTCATCTAGAATTGTCGTAGGACGAGGTTGTTATTTACTGCAACAATCAGAGTGCAAGACATTTGGCAAAAATCAGATGTGTCACGAGCAGCCGAAACACATTGGTGTCCAGTACAATTTTAAACGTGATATTGTGTCATAAGGAACCACATTCATTGAGAAAGTGCGCACGACAGATAATCTAACGAAGCACATGTCATTGACTAAGTTCCAATATTATTCAAATTTGGTTAGTTTCTATAATAAGTGAGGAGTCCAGAGGGGTTTGGGAGAAACGATAACTGATGAAATGAAATTGGACTTCTCATCAAGGTGAAGATTCATTGATCATGGCACTAAGTTAATTATGATTGTTTTGAAATTTGATCTATAATTGAATCACAAGGAAACTCGGGTCATATTGTTGGACTCTTGCCAACAGGATTGTTGGTGATGCAAAAAAGGAAATTAATTTCCCACAAGGCTTCTTTTCTTCATTGAAGATAAAGTCTATATTGGCATCGGAGAAGGGCTTATGGTTGTTTTGCATATAATTTTGTTATGGAGTATGCTCAACATATATAAAAACTTGCAAGAGACCTAAACAGCATTGAGAACCGTCATTCAAGAAACTGACAGTTAATAAAACTACTGTTTTTGTGATTGATTCTTGTAAGTTCGAGTTGAATCTAGAATTGGAAAACACTTGGGAGTGACTGTGATTGAACAATTTGAATATCTTCTTTACCAATTATAATGGAACCTATCTTCTTTATCAATTATAATGGAACGATCTTGACGATCTCTTCCCATGTAGTTGGCATATCGTTGAACCACGTAAATCTAATGTATTCAAGTTTTATTTATACAATTTATTTCTTACTCAAATCTTTTTTCTTTATGTGTGTTTTGTTTATGCTTCCTTATTAGTCATAATAAATCATGTTTTAGAGATAGAAAGATTCATTATGGATCCCATAAAAAGAACCATGCATTTCTTAACTTACGGTTGAGTTTGACTACTTATCATACTTAAAGAGATTAGAAAGGGTAAAACAAAATCCAAAATCTGACGACCAAGAAGATAAATATCGCAATAAAATCTTCCTACTATCTTCTTCCTGCAAAATTTGAGGCATCCTCAACTCGACATTCTCATCCTCAGCTCCCAGTTATCGATGTTTTGGCTTTGTCAAGGATACCATCTGGCACCACAACCCTGAACACCGCATAGTGATGATTCAAGCTTTTCTCGCCTTGTAGCCGGTGAACGCTGCCCAATGCTCCCGCACTCGAATTTGGAAAAGCGTAAAACACACGTCTGATTCTCTGATGCACAAGTGCCATCGCACACCTTAAACAAGATGAGGTGCAACAGAAAAGCTCAATATCAGGAGATTCATCACTCTATTTCAGAAAATATATGGCCCGTAACGCTTGTTACGCCAAAAGAAATGCAACTTCCCTTGTTATTTTCATTTAGGTCTTAAACGTGAAAAATATCTAATGTTGAAAGAGTACAGGAATGTAAAGTGCGTGTGCAAAGAAACATTACTGTCTGAGGCAGAATCTTAGGGATTTTGGGCAAATAATAATTAGATAAATAGCCTGCACATGCTCCAAACCAGATATTTACAGTTGATTCGTTTAACTTACTTTGTGCATGGCTCCCAAACAAGGTAGATGTCATTGCCAGTGCATAAATATGGTCTACTAGAGAGATCACCTTTTCCATGAGCATCATCATGTTTGTCATCAGTGTCGACCTGAATTCCCACAATTATAAGATGTCAGTTCCAAGCCGACATCGTCTCATTAAATGCAAATAAGAAGCACAGAATCAAGCTATAGAATCAAATGCAATGGTTGGTTCCATATGTTCAGTGCCAACTAATCCTCAAATATTTCATCTTTAATGCCAACTAGTTATTTGGTGGACAGTGCATTTATTATTGATTTAGTAAGCGTTGTCATCAAAAGGTGTTCACTTAATGTTCATCGTATATACAGATTTGACTTTTAGCAAGTCTATCAAGACAATGAAATTGACTAAGAGATGATTATAACATGCACACAACTAACCATATGAGAGCTCATAAAAGTTTGAGTTGAGCAATAGCAGATGGACCAGTATGATGATATTCGCAAATGTTGAGAAAAGATCACGCACTTCTAAACAGAGAAACAAGTGACACTTAGATGCCATTGTCATGCTGGGAAGGTTTGCCAGGATTTCCTTCACATGTAAAGAAGTTTACCTCGGCGACATCAGTTTTCTGTCTTTTTGCTTGAGACTTTGCAGCAGATAGACTAGAGTCCTCTGGGGTAGCTTCATCTTCACATCTCACATCAGGGAATAAGCGTCTGTCCCTGGCAGCAGATGATTCAATGGCCACCATCACAGCATGTCGCAACGGGTGCCAAAATGAAGAGCTTCTGTGAGTCCGTTCATCTACCCACAACCGAGGATGTAAACAAGAAACGGATGTCTCAACTTGCTCCGGCCCACCTGAGGAACATCGTTGAAGACATAAGTCATGTTTTATCAATCCGGTCATGTCAGCGGGAGATTTGGTGGAACTACTACATTCAATGGCAACTTCTATTTCTGGAGTATGCCAATAGCAGACTTCATCACATGCCCTTGCAATCACTTGATTAGATAAAGGATCTACAATTGCTGCAGCATTGACCACCTGTAGACAAGAGAAGGGTGTAACAAAAGCAAACTTTGTGCAATTTCCACAACATAAGAGGTGTCCACACCAGCTTAAAACAAAATTGGACGCACGATTGGGGAGCAAGTTTAAGTGCTATATTTCCTTCCCGAAAACTCTATTTTACTATGCCTATGAATGAACATATCAAGGGATAACCGTCTAAAGGACCCAACAATTGAAATGATCGGATTGTTTTTCACTTTTCTAAAACAGATTTCTTCTTGCATTTTGGTTCAAAAGTCAATAAACGTTCCTTTCACATAAAAACGTCATATTCCTGTCAAGTTAATTTCAACAAGTAAATCTCACTTCTTGTTACCAAACCCGAAATGATGCCCATAAGCCATTGCAAGCTATGATGTACCCTCTAAGACTTGATGAGAAAAATGTTGAAAGTGCAAACACATGAGCAGTTAGAAATGAAACTTGTCAAACATGTACTTGGATGTGCGTAACTTCATATAACACTGATTCAAAGGAGAAAAAAAAGTAGGACAAAGGGAAGGTTGTCTCCCAAATTGTCTAAGCAGTATAACCCTCAGAAAGAAATGATTGCCATGTATAAGAGAATTTTCTTTTATTTGGTAAGATGGGGAGGTCAGGGAAGGATTCATATCCAAGACCTCTCAGATCTTGACTAGTCTGAGATATAATTAGCTGCAGACTTGAAGAAATCAACAAAGTTGCTTTCATTAATTGCAAGTCAAGGGAAAACCTGAACACTTACCACATTACCATGAGATTTTGCCAATTCCAGAGCATACTTCATAAAACTTACAACTGATTGTGAGTCTTCTTCACTAAACCCAGTAATGCCACTGATATTACTGCTATGTGGAAAATCAGTAGTCAAGAGAACAATCTAGTATTGACATAAGGTATGGATAACTGCACATAACACACATGAAAATAGAGGAACAATAGTTCCTCTTGATCATTGACAAGAAGTAAAATTGGGAAATGCAAAAATAAAAGACAGAGATTTGCACAAACTCCCTTGGATTAAGTTTGATTGCAAAAGGTGGGAGAGGAGAATGATATGACTTAAACCTGGCCTAGGGCCTTAAAAAGAGTGATTTCAACCAACTAGGTAACCCTTGGTCTCTAGAGTCACGATACATTAGTAGCCCTTATGCATGATTTGAGAGTAAATCCTCTGCTTTATACATGACACAAAACTCCTCTCAGTCCAGACGCAACCAAAACTGACATAACTCAGCTGAATTAAGTAAAATCAATCACATCCTAAATTGCTGGTCGTCCCCCCAATGGTAGAACCCTTTTAAAGGGCCAAACCAGTCGCAGTCAAAGTAGAGGACGCCTGATGAATAGGAGCCGTTCCCTTGGAAAATCTCGCAATGCTAGTAAAGCTCAGCGTTCTCAATCCAGACCTCATGCTACAAGGAGAACAGTAGAGGCGAATCAGGATTCCTCACGCCCTCTAGACCAGAATTTCCGTACCTCCACCCCTAGATCGTGGGCTAATGTTGCTAAAGTCCAGACTAAAGGTTACAATCTAGAGTTTATTCCACCTGTTGAGGAAAATGGAGAGATTATAGTGGACATATCTCCTGAGATAGCTGCTGATACAAATCCCTTTTGGTCAGAATGCATTGTTGGTCACTATGTGGGGAAGAAAATCCCATTTAAAATGACTGAAGAAGCTTTTAAAAGAGCTTGGGGGGATCAACTCTCGGATGTTAGGCTTCACGAAAATGGGTTCTACTTTTTCCGTATTCCGAGCGCCGACCTACGCAGGAAGATAATCGACATGGGCCCGGTCTCTATATTCAGCAGCACCATGTTATTCCAGCAATGGCATCCCAAGCTTAACCTCAAGAAGGGTGATATGGAAGCATTGCCGGTTTGGGTCAGACTTAGAGACATTCCTTTCTCTCTCTGGTCCCCGGCTGGCATCAGCAGGATCTCTAGTGCTATTGGAAGGCCACTATATGTGGATACACTAACTGAAAAAATGTCTAGAATCTCCTTTGCGCGTGTGTGTGTGCAAATTAAAGCTGAGACCCCCCGGTTAGAAGTGGTGAAAGTTCGCTGGGATGGAGAAGTGTACCAGATACAGGTTGAATATGAGTGGAAGCCTTTAGCTTATATGGAATGTGGTATTTTCGGGCACAAGTCTGGTTCTGTTGGTTTTGCTTGTGGCCCTACTCAGGCTGAGACTAGAATGGCGAACACCCTTCGGCCCCAGGGTACTGAAGAGTGGGTTCAAGTCAACAGAAGAAGAGGTAAAAATACACTGAGGAAGGATGCTAACCAGTTGAGACCTCCTCCTAATCCTTCGCTGGTGGTGAATTCTGGAGGGGAAGGCCCCCGAAATACTGCTATTGACTTCCCCTCCTCTGCTCATGGTCGCTCAGAACCTGACCAGAACGCCTTCAAGCCTACTGATTCTGGGATTTTCGGTGCTGTTCCTGATCTGCGTCTAGACTCGAATGCAGAAGGCGAGCAACCTTTGGCCCCTGATGTGAACCCCTCTACTGAACATGGGCAGATAAGGCCTCAACAGAGTATTCCGTTGGAGGCCAATGATGGGCTGCACCTTGCTGGTTCTGGTAGACCAGAACCTGTCTCCCAACGAGCAGCAGACCAGCGTATGATCTCTACTGCAGCAGAGGAGGACCTGCTGCAACACCATTCTGTTCTGACCAAAAACCAGCCAAGTTTAGCACCACTTCAGGCTCGTCCAGGTTTTTTTTTTGCACAGGAGCCCGGTACAGCCTTAAATGCACTGGACCGCCCCTTAGAAATGAACCTTGGGGGGATGCCCCTATTGGGGACTGAATTGCAATCTGGCCAATTTCGGGAGGCGCTTGGCGCTGTTCCGACATCTCCGGATGAACATAACTCTGACCCCTTTTCTGTCTCTCGCTCGATGGCTCAGACTGCTCCCCTCTCCTCATCGGCAAATGATTTACTGGAGGTTCATCCTTCTGTTCCTGATTCCCCTGTTTTTCCAGACCAGCAAAATGAGGATCGGGTCATTTATTCCCACTCCCCCTCTGAAGGCTCTCTGGGTTCCACTGGTGGCGCAAATGATAGTGACTCCGATGACCTTCTTGGGGAGGAACTTGCTGCTTTCTCCCCTCCAAACACCCGGTCCCGCCATAAAGCATCCAAGAAGTCTCTACCTAGGTTGAGCGACCATGGTAAGGGCCCTGGCTCGTCTTCCTCCAAGAAAGCCAAGAGGAAGAAGGCTAGGAAACCACCCAGATAATTTATACTTGTTTACCTATGTTTTTTGGTTGTTGGAATGTAAGGGGCTTAGTTAACCCGGTAAGGCAAGCTGAGATTCGCGCCTTTATCAGGAACCATCGCCTCTCTTGTATTGGCATAGTGGAAACTAAAATAAAAGATCACCTTTTTGCTAGTATTTCTCGGGATTTATTTGGGAACTGGCGTTGGATATCTAACTATGACTTCTCCCCCTTAGGGAGAATCTGGTTTGGTTGGAATCCCGATGAGATGGATGTTAATCTTTTGTCCACTACCGACCAGTTGATCCATGTTCAACTCAGCCTCTCCTCTTTAAACAAGACGTGCCTATGTACTATGGTCTATGGTGAGCACTCTTTTATTAAGCGTCGGTCCCTTTGGGCTGATCTTGTTCGATTGTCCTCTTGTAATCTCCCGTGGATCGTTGCGGGGGATTTTAATGCTATCAAAGATCCAGGGGACAGAGTGGGGAGTTCGACTCCTTGGATACCAGCTTTTGATGATTTCGGGGATTGTCTGAACCAGGCGGGACTTGAAGATCTTCGATATGTTGGTTGTAGATTCACATGGACATACTCTACAGGCGCGAATAGGAAATTACGCAAGATTGATCGGGTGCTTGTAAATGACATTTGGACTCAACAGTTCTCGTTCTCAGAAGCTTCCTTCCTTCCGTCTGGGATCTCAGATCACTCGCCTATGGTCATTAGAATCCTATTGCCTCAAAACTCCAAGAAGCCATTCAAGTTCTTCAACTTTTGGGCTTCTCACCCTTCCTTTTTTGAGATAGTTAAGCAAGTTTGGATGACTCCGGTGGTGGGATCCCCTATGTTCACTATTTGTTGTAAACTCCGCTTTCTCAAGGCAAAGTTGAAGCAACTCAACAGGAGCTCATTCTCCGATATTTCTTCGAGGACTGAGAAGGCCAGGGCGGACTTATATGCAGTTCAAACAGCTTTGGAACTGCATCCTTTTGACGAAGACCTGCAAAATAGGGAAGTTGATCTTATGCGAACCTTCTATACCTTGAAGATACAGGAGGAATCCCTTTTCAGACAGAAGTCCAGGATTAGATGGCTTAAGGAGGGAGACCAGAATACTAAATTTTTCCACCACTTCGTCAATAAAAGGCGTTTACACAATCGCATTTTATCGGTGTCGACAGAGGATGGGATTCTTCTTCATGATCCCTTTCAGGTCAAAAATCATATTGTCAACCATTTTCAGGCTTTACTCAATGGGCCGTCTGCTTCCATTCAGGCCACAGTCTCGGATATTAGCCCCTTCATTGCGAGGGCCCTGGATGAGGATCAGAGATCTAGTTTGATTCGACCGATTTCAGATGGGGAAATCAAAGCTACCCTCTTCTCTCTTGCAAAAGGGAAAGCTCCTGGGCCTGATGGATTTAGTGTTGATTTTTTCAAAACTACTTGGGAGATCACTGGGCCATCTGTTCTCTCGGCGGTCAGGAATTTTTTTGACTCTGGTTGTCTGCTCAAAGAGCTTAACAATACTATCTTAACTCTTGTTCCGAAAGCTCCTAACGCCTCTTCCATGTCGGATTTTCGTCCGATTGCATGTTGTAACACCCTGTACAAATGCATTTCTAAAATCCTGGCTAGGCGGGTAGCTCTTGTTCTGTCTTCTCTCATTAGCCCTGCCCAAACAGCTTTTATTAAGGGGCGCAGGATTAGTGACAATATTATGATTGCCCAGGAGTTATTTGCGAACTTCCACCACCATGCTTACCTTCCAAAGTGTGCTATTAAAGTGGACTTCCAAAAAGCCTACGATACCGTTGACTGGAACTTCATTGAGAAGGTCTTACTGGCCTTCAAATTCCCCGAATCCTTCATCAAACTGGTTATGGCTTGTGTCTCGACGGCCAAGTTTTCGGTTTCAATAAATGGGGAAATGCATGGATTTTTTAGTAGTTCACGAGGTATACGGCAAGGAGACCCTCTTTCGCCGTACATTTTTATACTTGTTATGGAAGTGTTCTCTGGTATTCTCCAAGCCAAAACTGATAGCCGGGATTTCCATTGGTTCTGGCGATGTAAAAAGACCCGCCTATCCCACCTTTTCTTTGCGGATGACGTGCTCTTGTTCTCAGAAGGCCACTTGAGCTCAGTGGTACTAATCAAAGATGCACTTCAATTGTTCACAGATTGGTCTGGTCTCAAACCTAACCCTAGTAAAAGCAACGTTTTTCTATCTGGGGGGAACCCGGATTTATGTGATCAAATCCTCCATTGCTTTGGATTCCAACAAGGTTCTCTCCCCTTCCGTTACTTGGGGGTACCTATCATATCTTCTAGATTATGCAAAGAGGATTGCAAGTACCTGGTTGATTCCATAACCGCCCGAGCCCGGTCCTGGACTCAGAGGTTCCTCTCGTTTGCTGGTCGCCTACAGTTAATCAAGTCAGTTTTATATTCTATGCAAGTTTATTGGGCCTCCATCTTCTATATGCCGAAATCTGTCTTGTATAGAATAGAGACTATTTTACGCCAATTCCTTTGGAAAGGACCTGAACTGGGGCCAGGTGGTGCTAGAGTGGCGTGGAGTACGGTATGCCTCCCCAAAGAAGAAGGTGGCCTTGGACTTCGGCGGCTTGGTGAGTACAATCGAGCCTTGACGCTCAAGCACATATGGCTTCTATTTTCCGATAAAGAATCCATGTGGTGTAAATGGATCCATTCCAACTTCTTAAAAAAGCAAAATTTTTGGGTTGTTTCCAAACCCACATGCTGCTCTTGGACATGGAAGAAGATCCTGGATATGAGAAACACTGCCCAGACTATGTTTCGATGGAGAGTTGGGAATGGGTCTTCCCTCTCATTTTGGTTTGATTGGTGGCATCCCAGAGGCCCGTTCTTTCAGATTTTCAGCAATGGGGAGATCTATCAATCAAGGATTCCAAGAGACACCACGGTTAGGAGGTTCTTTCACTATTCTTGGCAACCTTCGCCCACTCTGGACACTTTGCTGGGCTTGATGGCTGTTTGTCCACCCCTTTTGGATAACCAAGAGGATGCTTTAATCTGGACTCCTCATCCCACTGAAGCTTTCTCGGTTGCACGTGCTTGGGACTATATTCGTAGGAAAGGCCATCCAGTCTCCTGGCATTCTTTTGTTTGGGATAGGAACATTGCCCCTCGCCATGCCTTCCTTCTCTGGCTCGCTTCTACTAATCGGCTCCCCACACAGGTTTTTCTCATACAAATCCGAAGGATTGCGGATGCTGCTTGTGCTTTTTGTGGCTTAGTTCCAGACTCCATCAATCACCTCTTCTTTGAGTGCTCCTCCACTAGTAGACTTGCATCCTTCTGGGCTTCTAGATGTAGCCTTCCTTGGCGCAACAGACCTTGGCTTGAGCACATTGAGTGGTCTATGCAGGTATGTGGGGGCCCTTCCTTTCCCCATCGAGTTTCGAGGTTCGCCTTCGGTGCCTTATGTCATATCATCTGGATCGAAAGGAATAACGCCTTGTTCAGGAACAAGACCATCTCTTTGCCGGGGTTGCGCAATCATCTCCTAAAAGTGGTGAAGGACAAAATTAGTTCCTTGGGTACAGTTGATGACACTCCTAGGAATCGCATCTTCCAAAGGAAGTGGGACCTCTCGGCGTCTATTTTTTCCACCATTTAGGTCCCCTAGATGGCGTCTAGCTCATTGTACTTGGAGAATTGGATACTCAGCAGATCCGGCGGTTCCTTTCAAGAGAACCTCCTCCCTTGCGGTCTTGCGACTTCCTATGGCTCCTTATTCAGGTGGCCGTATCGGATCTTTGGGGATGTCTTATCGCGGCTCTGGTGCTTGGAGGTTACGGTCTCTTTGATGCTTCCTATTCCGAGAGCCCTCTCCTCTCCTCGCCATGTTGCTGTTCTTCCGGCTACTCCAGTTGACCAGGCGGTTGTCACTCCTGTTTCTTCCGGTGTCCACGACCTACTCCAGAGGTTTTAGTCTACAGGGTTCCGGACTAGATTGGTTTTTCTCCTTTTGGTCTCAGTTGCTCTTGTATTTAATTGGCTTTTGGCCTTTTTTCTCTTCGCCCTGCTGGACCACTCTTGACCTTCTATATGGTCAGGTGGTTTGAGCTTAGGTTGTATTTGGTGTTGTGATTAGTTATACATATTTACCTTTACCAAAAAAAAAAAAAAAATTTTAGATGGCCACTCAAACTGCAACTTTTTGTGAGTCTTTGGTTTTCGGACTCCAACTTCCAACTTATCTGCTTGGAAATAAATTCTGAAGGAGGTAAAAAGTTTAAAATGAGCACCCGAAGCTGCCCAAGAAAATATCGAAATTCATAAGGAAGTTATCTCGGAAAAACCACTTTAACCTTCTCCTTTAATTGACAAAACATTAGAACGGACATCTGCACATGCTGATGCAAATACCCTAAAACTACAAAAATGTCCTAAAACATGATGGCAATATTTGATCTTAAGACATGCATGCATTACCATTACTGATGCGAAAATTTAAAAGAGACGTACTAGGTTGGTGGATGGTATGAGGTGGGCCATAGCTTGCACTGTTCTACCCACTCTTCCGTTGATGATGCAGCATATTTGCAGACCTATCACAAAATAGCATGAGTAAGTACAAAGAACAAAATTTTACTTTGCTGTCACATAATGAAGTGAAACAATGCCTCTTTCAGGTTACATGTTTCAGGGAGTTCTTATGTAGCATATCTTCTTACAAGCATATTTGAATACAAATTTAAACAGATTCAGATAAGCATGATATGCAACTGATTAAGCTTCAGAATTTTATTTACAACTAGTAGACGTTCCTAATATCAAAATCATCTATGCACTTCAAAAACTTTGAGAAGGATGTGCGCTTCCACCTAATATTAGATAGGCTATGGTATATCCTACCCCGACTTTATTCCGGGCTATAAACATTGCTTCTTGTCATGCCATAATGTACTCGAATAAACAATTTACGTGATGAAAAAGAAAAATGATAAAAAAAATTCAAGAGATGGAAATTTCATTTAAATTCAGAGTCTGAAAGCCAAATTAATCTACATACACAGTGACATCCTATCCAGCCACCGTAAGTGCTATTTTACAGAATCTAATGCCATAGACAATGCAGATGTTTACTGTTTCTTTATAATGATTAACCAGCAAAGATGTTCCAACAATTCATTCACTCGAAAGTACAGTTCATTGGATGCGCGAACATAATAGAGCAAGCAATATTAGTGTACAACAACCAATGCCAAGAAGCCCTCTCTAGCATAAATAACCTATAAAGCATTGAAAGAAAAAACCAAAAGAAATTCCCAAGCAAAGCCCATAAAGGTCTATTTTGGTCATAAACACAAAATATACCTCCTAAAGCAGCAGAAAGGAGATCACTGTGAAAAAACTCTTTTCAGCTAAATGACAATTTGATGCAGACATATCACCCGATATGCATTAATTAATTAATTGAGATTTTCCGTCAAAAGATAAAGGAGGGAGAATTCGTGAAATAAAATTTTGTAGAACTTGGAAAATGTAAGAAGAGAAACGGCATGAACAGATGTCAACTACACCAGCGGTTCATGGTAGTATAAGATGCTCCATCAGTAGACATTACCACTCACGGATATCACAACTTGTCAGCGCTACATATGGTTCTCTCTACAAATTATTGAAGATAATGTAAAATATGAAAAATCAACATAAAACACTAAGAAGAAAACAACCCACTTTTGCCACAAAAGGACTCAACTGACAAGAATTAATTACATCCTTCACATCACATGGAATTCCATCAAAATCACCATTTTCAGGAGCCAGACATAAGATCACTGATAGCTAAAGTGTCCCTGTCAAAACCATTACAACAACCAAACAGTTCACCAAATCCATAAGAAATTAGTTAAAGAATTGTTGAAAAGCTGGTAGGTAAAAGATGATTTGTTGATGGAAAAAATACGAACAGCTATCCTAGGTTTCCATCAAATAGACCTTGCATAGGAAATAATTAGAAGATTCTTCGAGACAATTACCGGTTCATCCTCAAAAGCAAATTACCATATGTTGAGTGGGCCACTGTTTTTATTTGGTTTCTTGTTTTCTTAACTTTTTTCTATCTTTCAATCCTATTTACTTCCTGCTAATGTTCCTTCTCTTCATATCATGTGCACATAAGAAGAACGGTAATCCTATTCAATCAATTTTCATGATTGATAAGGGAAAAACAACAAACTGAGCACATAAACTAACAAGCAATACAGGTTATTTTCATGATTGTTCATCAGGTTTTTCAACGCCTTGCATAGCTAATACGTATTAGAAAACAAGCCCAACACCAGAAACCAATGGTAAAATTTGAGTTTCAGCAGAAAACATGCTTCCTGAATCATTCATTTTGATTTTCATAAGAGTCCCTCAAAAGAATTTTGCGGCAGTAGAAGGAGAAAATATAGGATATGCATGGAGACTGGAGGAGGTAAGGAGCAGCCCCCATTCACCCCACAACATAAGGAAACCATCCACCGAAATCCACAGCTTCATCACTGTATAGTGTGGCTTAGGAGAAAGTGTCTTGTAGAGGAATTATATAGGTGATGTGAATATGACTTTAAATATCTACTGCTGATTGACTTGGTATACTCAAGTTAATGACTTATGGTGCTTCCAATACAGTAAAAGCTTTCTCATAGCTTTGGGGCTTAAAAGTTCAGATATAATTTCTTTGATCTGATGACAATTGACATGCATGGGGTCAGAAGATTCTAATCCCTCTTTTCTGTTACTTAAAAGCAGTAAATACACAGGACTGATGTCTGATCAAGAACTACATGCGTGGGCATAAACAACAGAAAGTTAATTCTTTGCATGAAATTGCTCCTGTTAAATGACCTTTGCACGAGGAAAAAAATATTTTGATGATCTTTATTGCACTTTTAAAGGGTAACCCAGGAAAAAAAGGCAATGGAAAGACCTAGTTAAGCAATCGCTCTTATGCTCACTTAATTAGTAAAGCTCCTATCCTGATGAGTGAAGCTCCACTAATGATTTCCATCTTAATATTGCAAGATGACATGCACGGCAAAAATTGTTCCTCAATTTCAAAGATGCAAGAAACAATGATGTTCAAATATTATCATTAAGTGAACAATCCACCAATAACAAAACGAGATACCTCATAACACAGATATTCTCATGAACCAAGAATGTACCTCCTTCGAGACACTTCTTCTTCACCCGCTTCACGTGATGAAGGTCCTCCAATGGCGCAATTTGACTCAAACGCCTAACCAATAATGAAATAATCGACTCCCAAATTTGAGCGAAAAATCAAACCAGATACGAAGCAGCAAGGTCTGAGAAGCACAGAACGAGCTTAATACATAGAGTCTAACGCAAAACAGTAAGGCTGACCTTATTATTGTGTTCGTGAGCTTTGGCTGCTCAATCTGAGCAGCCACCATGTTCACTGCTAGCAAAAGAAAAACACAACAAAATGCCAATTCCGTAGCGTAAAATACAGCAGCAAAAGTGAAGTTCAGATATTTCACTTAGGATTCGTCAGTCATCTGTTAAGAACAAACCTGTGAGTTGCTGATCAGGAGGAAATGGTGGCCTGGCAGGAACGTGGATGATTCGCCACGCATCGTTCTCACTGCTCATTACTCTTCACAGCTAGCTTTGGTCACTGGCCCAACAGGAGGCGATCGAGGACGAAAGCAGAGAGAAGTCATAATGTCATGTTGTAAGCTCTTATGATCTGTATCGAAACCGAGGACATGACCCAAAATCACAAGCATTTGGCAAGAAACCAACTCAGGATTGATGCAATATCTTCTCACATGTGTATGTGAGCTCTTATTATCAGTACAGTCTCAAATTAGGATCGAATTGAGGTTAAATTGGAGGCTCTAAGGTCACGGCCAGCAAATTCCAATGCTAATCCAGCCAATTCCAGTCAAGGATAACGTTTACAATCAGGTATCCAACAAATCTTGATCATGTATGGCACTTTTAACTATGAAACGAGCAAATTCTGGACATATGCAGCTCTGACAGCCATGATGCCAACAAATTCCTAACAAGTACAGCATTATTAACATGAATTTCCACTTTCGACTCAGCATACAAAAGTATATGCTAATGTGATCAAAGTGTCATCAAATTTGCATGAAATTTATGACACATAGAGACCCTCATATCATGACTGGAAAAGTTAGGCTTATTTATCAGTAACTTTCGGGCACATCAATTTGGAGCATTAAGTCCAAATTTAATATGAATTGACCATAGCACGTTCCTATGTCACCGGATAACCCCAGTGAACTATGATCTTCGGCCACTGCCGTTAACCCTCACGTCCACCAAAATTAACCACCAAACGTTTAACAAATACGAACCAAGCAGTACCAATATGCACAGGAAGAGAATGTAAAAACAGAAATTCGGCTAATGAAATTTACCAAAAAATTGTCAAGCATATCAGTGATTTGAAACCATTGAGTCACATGGAATGCATACAATAGCAGAAAGGGGTGCTCAGTAAAGTACTCGAAAACAATAAAGATCAGATCATCAAAAAGTGAAGGAAAATCTCGGTTGACAGGAAATGGACTAGCAAACACCATAAGTTGTTAGTTTTTTTGAGAAAATAATCTCAGACATGACGGATTGCTTTCTAAACGATGAATAACACGAGCTAACAATCACAAATCTGATTCACGCATTTCATCGAACAAATGGTGAGCATCTCGGAAAATGATTCTGTATGTGATATCAATGCGACATTTCAATCCAGATGCTCCTAGAAAAGGTTTAATTCATATCAGTGAAGAATAGGTTCGATCCCGATCACTTTCAAACAAATATTGACATCGACTTCAAACTCAACTTACACATGCGAAATAAGCTATGCAGAGAGAGTGTTTCGAACCTTACGCTCATACATCTTACTACAAAAATCGACATAAAAATATTTTACAGGTAAATTCACTCGAGACCTTTCTCGACTTCTTCCACAACCAGCGAACACAACCTTCAATCCCGCGAACATGCTTCAATGACTTACTCCGTTACACAGATGTTACGCGTGATGGGAATTTTAAACGTCTGTACTGAACAACAACCAATCCAGATGCTAGGCATGATAGCACTCCTCAGATTTGCACACGGGTTTCACTCAGGCATTTCAATGAACATATGGCAGGCATCTCAGTGTGGTGATCGAGACGAAGGAACGAAGCATCGATTTCAAACCATACGACCACAATATCATCAAATGAGGCTCAAATCAATAAATGGATCGTCAGTTGGAGACTATTTTCACATAGAACACACAACTAGAGTTCTCGGCCTCTGTCTCTCGCGTACAGAGCAACGTAAACAGAGCATAACCAATACCTCGAAAGAAAAGTAACAACAGAACAGACACTGAATTGAACGACGATCAGATCGGATAATATTGTCTCGATGGATTTTTCAATATGATTATCGACGTCAATGAATATCGACGGCCCTCTCTCTCTCTCTCTCTCAAGGGTCCGAGAAAAAACACGAGCAAACAAGATTACATCCGAAAAAAACAGAAATAACGGGAAAAAAACGGCCGTCTTACCAATGGAAACTGATGACGTCACAACGCCCGTATACTTTCGTATCTCTATCAAGAAACAAGATTCAAATACAGGGGAATTCGCCCCCAAGATACCCCAAAAAGAAGAGAAAAAAACGAAAAGTACCTATTAAGAATCAAATGGGTAAAGACTAGTTCGGACCGATTTCCGAGTTGAATGGGTTCGGTTGCCCGCCCCTAAATTTGATTGGATAAATTGGAAAATGAGAGTCCTAACTAGATAAGCGATGAAAGTAAAGGGATGGAAAGTAGAACTTATGGAGGAGATGATATTAGAGTTTTGATTTTCCTTTCGAGTAGCGAGTTTAACATTTGCAATACTAATTAAGAATCAGACTCCAAATAAAGCACCTTGGTTCTAGCTTATTGAGATGCGGAGATCAGTCGTACATAAACTCATTGAGAACAAGACTCTGAAAGAAAATCACGAGGGGTGTAAAACTTGTCAGTCCGAAGATATGTGGACCGACCATTACCATTTTGGTACTTAATAAGATGTTTGAGGAAAGAACTAGCCTTCAAGATCTTCCTCCATGCGCAGGTGGAGTTACCAGTGGATGTAGCGAACCATGACGATTTGATTTGCTCGATTTTAAGATGATGTTGTTCTTGTCATCTGATTGGACCTCCATTCCGTCTGATTTATTCGTGGGCTAATCAATCTGGACTCAATTGAGGCAGATTTCTTAAAAACATTATGGCTATGGAGAAAATGAAAAAGAAAGGCTCGATTGAAAATAAATTTCTAAGGAATAATGACACAAACAGTCTATAAACTTTGACCTAATAAGTAATTTAGTCCCGGAACTTTTAATTTGTTTAATGTAGTCCGTGGACTTTACGCTAATGTTCAATGTGATCTTTGAAATTTCGTTTTGCTCAATGCCATCCCTTGATTTTCTATACATGTTCAATTTAGTCACTGAACTATATGAAAATGTTCAATATAGTCTCTAAACTTGAACGAATGAAATGACTACATTGAACATTTTCATATAGTTCAAGGACTAAATCGAATATGTACAAAAAAAAATCCAGGGATGACATTAAACAAAATAAAAGTTCAGAGATCACATTGAACATTAGCCTAAAGTTTATAGACTACATTGGATAAATTAAAAGTTCCGGGATCAAATTGCATATTAGACCAAAGTTCAATAACCGTTTGTGTCATTTTCCCAATTCCTAAAGCACATTACACCTGCTCGAAAAATCAAAAGTATCAAGGCTTGGCTAACACATATCCAAAGTTCGGGGCTATGTGGGAAATATTCCCCAATAATATCCGACTTTATCCACACCGTGTGGAATATTTAGACTCTGGTTCTCTCTCTCTCTCTCACTTACGTCTAAAAAAACTTCCAGACGACCGACCATTGGGCGTCTCACCAGGACTCTGGTTATCTTTCATTCCATCGTCATTGTCTCTGACTCTGACGACTTCTCCCTCTGATTTGATCGTCGTTCAAGGTCTGTCTATCGTTGCTTTTCTTTCAAGGTATTGGTTATGCTCTGTTGACGTTGCTCTGTACGCGAGACTGACGCCTAGTTGTGTTTAAAATTGCTGCTTTACTCTTGCGTCTCCATCACTAAACTGAGACGCCTGCCATGTGTTCGTTGAAATGCCGCGCGAGACTCGTGTGGCAAATCTGAGGGAGTGTTATCATGCTTAGCATCTGGAGTGATTGTTGTTCGGTACAGACGTTTAAAATTCCCGTCATGCGTAATGTTTGTGTGGATGAGTAAGTCGCTGAAGCACGTTCACGGGATTGAAGTTTGTGTTTGCTGGTCGTGGAAGAAGTCGAGAAAGGTCTTGAGTTAATTTTACCTGTAAAATGTTTGTGTGTTGATTTTTGTAGTAAGATGTATGAGCGTGGGGTTCGAAACACTCTCTCTGCATTGCTTATTTTGCAAGTGAAAGTTGAGTTTGAAGTCGATGTTGATATTTGCTTGAAAAGTGATTGGGATTGAAACTATTCTTCACTGATATGAATTAAACCTTTGCTAGAAGCATCTGGATTGAAATGTTGCATTAGAATGGCATAGAGAATAATTTTCCGAGATGCTCGCCATTTGTTCAACGAAATGCATAAGTCAGATTTGTGATTGGTAGCTTGTGTTATTGATCATTTGGAAAGCAATCTGTCATGTCTCAATGATTTTTGTTGAAAAAAAAAAAACAACTACTTGTGGTGTTTGGTAGTCCATTTACTGTCAACCAATATTTTCCTTCACTTATTGATGATCTGATTTTATCATCTTTGAGTACTTTACTGACCACACCTTTCTGCTATTATATGCATTCTATGTTACTCAATGGTGATTAGCTGTGGTTCCTGGCGAGAAATGTGGTTTCAAATCACTGATACGCATGACAATTTTCTGCTAAATTTCATTAGCCGAATTCCAGTTTTTACGTTCTCTTTAGGTGCATATGGGTACTGCTTGGTTTGTATTTGTTAAGCTTTTAGTGGTTAATGGCGGTGGAAGTGAGGGTTAATGGCAGTGGCTGAAGATGATAGTTCACTGGGGTTCTTCCCGTTCAGTTTTCATTCTGCAGCCCAGTGCAGCCGAAACTGCACAGCTTCCATGTCTGCAACAGCGCCCAGTTCTTCGTTCAATCTGGTGTCAAACCTTGACCTGCAACGATGGCGACTCACAAGCATTGGGCCACGACACTCTCCGTCTTCAATTCACTTTCTTGTTCAACCTTATCGTAGCAAGGGCACTCGTTGTCTTGCTTCGCCTCCACTTTCTTCCCCAGCTGGTGGTGAAAATGTTGCAAGAACTGAGAACCTTGAAGAGGGTAGGCCGAGTTTCAAGTGGGTCAAGGTGGGACCTCATGCTACTGAGGAGCAGAGGATGGCCATATCTAATCTTCCTTTTAAGATGACAAAAAGGTGCAAGGCATTGATGAGGCAAATCATATATTTTGATCCTCAGAGGGCGAGCTTGTCGGATGTTTTGGCTGCTTGGGTGAGGATTATGAAGCCCAGTAGAGCCGATTGGCTTGCAGTTCTGAAAGAATTGAAGAGGCTGAATCATCCTGCTCATCTTGAGGTAACTGCCCTCGTTTGATTTCATTGGTTGTTTGTTAGCTATTTAAGCTATGATGCACCATCTCTGTCTGTTGGAAGAGCATGAGTTGAAAGATTTTCATGCTATGTTGATGAATTTGATTTTTCGCGTTGACATTTATCTTTTGCTGTTGGAAAGAGCTGTAATTTGTCATCTTGCAAACTCAAGTTTCTGCAATTAGATCAGAATTTTGTGGATGGTGGCCTGGAAAAAGAGCCGTCAAAATCTAGTGAACTAGTGATTGTTAGCTTTTGTGAGGAGTGAGAGTTTCTTCTTGACAATACAGTACATAGTACTGGATGGCTGTCGAGGTGCCCCGATTTGTGGATGTGTTCAAAATTGTTCGCATGAAAATTGTTGAATTGTGGGGATCCTCATGCTTTGTTAATCTGATTTACGCAATTTACAAAGAAATTCTTAAATTCAACTCATGAATCCTCAGACTGTTTCTAGGTGGCAGAACTTGCTTTGTTAGAAGAATCTTTCGAAGCTAATGTTCGTGACTATACAAAACTAATCCATTGGTATGGAAAGCAAGACCAACTTCAAGATGCAGAAAAAGCTCTTCTAGCCATGAAGCAAAGAGGCTTTATCTGTGATCAGGTTACCTTGACTGCTATGGTTGATATGTACAGCAAGGCTGGGCATTTTGAGCTGGCGAATAAAACATTTGAAGAAATCAAGCTGCTTGGATTGCCATTGGATAAAAGGTCATGCGGCTCAATGGTCATGGCCTACATTAGAGCTGGAATGCCTGAACAAGGAGAGATTTTACTGAGAGAAATGGATGAACTAGAGATCTTTGCTGGAAGTGAAGTTTATAAGGCACTGTTGAGAAATTATTCCATGATTGGCAAAAGCGATGGAGCTCAGAGGGTTTTTGATGCTATTCAATTTGCAGGGATTATTCCAGATGCTAGGCTATGCGGGCTGCTTATAAATGCCTATGCAACTACAGGACAAAGTGACAAGGCCCACGTTGCCTTTGAGAATATGAGGAAGGCTGGTATCGAACCTAGTGATAAATGTGTGGCCCTCGTTCTGCATGCATATGAAAGAGATAACAAGATAAACAAAGCACTGGACTTTCTGATAGATTTGGAGAGAGATGGTATCGTAATTGGAAATGAAGCATCCGAAAGACTTGCTGGATGGCTCTGCAGACTTGGGGTGGTAAAACAAGTGGAGCTAGTCTTAAGAGAGTATGCAACTAAGGAAACTAATCAGGGAATGTGCACTTCCTAGATAAATTGAAGCTTCCTGGTAAGTGGCAAAAAACAAAAAGTCATTTCCCATATATGATAACAATCATCAGGACAGTAGTGTTTCTTCGAAATGCAAACTTTATTCTGCTTCTGTCATCATGGTAATTGTTTCCTGAGTTTCTGCAAATTGTGCGGTTGTTTCTTAGTTGCAAATAGAGGCTTTGCTTTTTGTAACTATCTCCTCTTGGAGACATGTCTAATATATTCAGACTCTTTGAGAGATGAAATGTCCATTGGTTGAATACATTCTTTGGCTTTGGCATTGTGTAGTTCCTTCCCAATCAAAAGCTGTACTTCTTCAAGGAATTTTTACATAGCCATGTTTCCAATTTTCTTATAAAAATGTATTTCTATTCTTCTCATTCTTTTGAATTATCAGTGATTCAGCAGTGTATTGGAAGCCTCAGCATTTATGGCCAAAGTTTAGCTATTTTCTGTTGATTAGCTGATGATTTTTGTTAAATATGTCTTGAATTTTATGTACTCGGGCCGGTTCATTACCTAACCCGAAATATTTTTGTGCAACCCAAAAGTGGAGAAAAAATTGAGATTTAGTTCGTGACGCGGAGGGTTAGGCTGATAGGCCCAAACCCGGAACAAGCGAACAAATCTCTATGGCGGTCTGCCCAAACCGGAGCAAGCGAGCCAATGTCTCGGGGAATTTGGGGGCGTAGCCCCCAAGGAAAATTTTTTGGAGAGCCCTATATATACTGCGCCTAGGTTTTTTCATTGATGATGAGAGATTTGTGAGACGTGAGGTTTTGTTAAGTCGTTTTTCGACTTCTGAAAATTGTACTCTCTTTGATTATAGTGGAATCTTGTTTTGCCTCGCCCGTGAACATAGATCACTTTGTGATCGAACCACGTAAATCCTTGTGTTTTGCATTTGTTTTTTCACGTTTGTTTTGAACAATTTTGATAATGAATGAAGTTGAGTTCTCGGTTCACTTTTGCTCAGAGATCTAGAGAGGTCTTTGGGACACAATATCAGCCACATACACTTAGAGAAGAAAGTACTTCAAGCAATTTTATTTTGATTTTGACTTTCCTATATCTGCTACTTCACAAACACACCGTGGATTATGATTCTAACTGTTCTCATGCTCGCTGCTTCATTATCAACACTATTCCCTGTTTATCCATTGACAGACCAATCCCTATGTAGAGTCACATGATAGGAACATTCTGAAGCTAGTGCTCAATCATCTCCATATGAGCAAACAGTGTGTGACAAACATGTCAATGAATGATACTATGTGTGAATTTAGTTCCTGTGAGATTACAATTTTGTCGTAGGTGCATGAGCTAATGCTCCTCAACATGGTTGATTTCTGTCCACTTATGTAAAGCTCTATAGAGGGTGCATTTCTTGTAGCAATCAAAGTTCTGGACCTACTTGTGAAAAGAGAGCATGGTGATGAAAACAGCGGCAACATGGTGAAGTGCAAATACGAAGCTTTGTTATCATTATTGTCGTAATTGTTTCGCCTTTCAAGTTCTTTAGCATAATCTCGGTAAATAATTAGATAAGATTTTGTCTGTTTGCAGAAAAGCTCTATTTATGGCCCGATTCTGGGTGAAATGTGGCTGCATATTGGATGATAAATCCCAAATCCTACTTATATATGAAAGATAAAGGTAAAGGAAGATGGTTACACAAATAGGTTGGATATGGAGGTTATGCCTTCTGGTGATTAATCCCATTTGCCAAAAGTTTAGAAACCAGATTTTGCACCCTTCTCACCACCTAGAGGTCATACTCTAATCTTGTTTAGTTGGATAAGAAGTCTCCATCACCTAAAAGCTTCTTTGAGGCAATTAAATTAAGGTTGTTTAATATTGTTCTTGTGGGGTACTCATGTATATTATAGCAATTTTTGTGCATTTACATTACCAAGACGTACAACAATCGAATCGTATAAAATGTCGAAGAAGAAGTCTTACATACTTGGAGCAAATAAGCTAAAGATATATTTGAATACACTAGGCTCTTTGGAGCAACGTCAGCCAACAGATGAGCAGTACATAAATTACAGATGAAGCTAACAAAGTGTCTGCTAACGATAATGGAATGAAGAAATCAAGTTTCACATGACTAATTCAATTTTCATACTATAATTGGATAATATACATATTTAATGTTACTCAATATAATTTGGATGTATTGTATTCTGGCCAAAATAACCTTTCATGGATTTACGAGCTATCGTAGGAGTTTTACCAATGTGAGAGGAAGGGGTGTTTTCTTGCACAGTACTTTGCTGATTTTAAGAGGATGTATGAGGAGTTGAATGCTCTTCTACCTCTTTCAACAAATGTCCAGCAAATGGAACTTCAGAGAGAACAATTGGCTTTAATGGGATTCCTAGGAGGTCTCGGTCCAGACTATGAAAGTGTTAGATCTCAGATTCTTAGAGCAGAGACTATCGCATCACTCACAAATTCATTTACTCAAGTTCTTCGGGTATCTTGTGAGTCCTCTCAAGACACCACATCTGTGGTAGATAGTTCAGCTCTCGTGTCCCAGTCTTGAAATTGTGGTGGTAAGAATGATAGAGGAAACCGTGGAGGACATAATGGTCGTTGTGGCCGTGGTGGCGACAGAGGCATAGGAACAAGGAGAGGCCAAGGTCAACAGCAACTTGTAAACAACCCCACATTTCTACTGATAGTTTAGGGGTTGTTCGGACTTGTCATTACTGTGGCAAATCTGGTCATATTCAGAAATTTTGCTACAAGTTACATGGGAGACCTGGGCAGCAACAGCAATTTGTAAATGTTGCATCTAAAACTGACTCTCTTTTTTTTTTAGTAAAGGAAAATTATCTCTTCTTTCCTCCCACAATCTTTTGAAAGCAATGTAGTGATTATGTCTGATGGGGAATTTGAAAGGTACAACCAGTTTCAGATTTCACAACCTGCTTCTTCTGCTGCTACTCTCGTACAAACAAGTAATGCTACTGCATGCCTTTCAGCTACATCCCACCCTTGGATCATTGATCCAAGGGCCTTTGATCACATGTCAGGTCTTATAGGTATATTTTAATCTCTTTCTCCATCATCATCCACTATTACCATAGCTAATAGTTTATTTACACAGGTTAAGGGGTTTGTATAGTTCATCCAACTCCTTCATTTCCATTGTCCACGGTGCTTTATCTCATACCATTTTCGGTTAATCTTTTGTTTGTTAGTAGTTTAACCAAAAAATTTTAGTGTTTCGTGACATTCTACCCTGATTCATGTATCTTCCAAGATCATGCTATGAAGAGGACGATTGGTAAAGGACGAGAGGTAGGGTGTTGTATATACTTGAAGATGCACCATTTATTGCATGCTCTAGTGTTGCTTCCCTACGTTAAATTCACTCTCGTCTTGGTCACCCTTCGCTACACAATCTTCAAAAGTTAGATTCCAGTTTCCAATCTCTTTCCAGTTTAGAGTATGAGTCATGTCAACTTGGCAAATTACATCGTATCGGTTACTCTCCTCGAGTTATTAAACAAGCGATGTCTCCATTTTCGTTAGTTCATTAAGACATTTGGGGTCCTTGTTGTGTTGTTTCCAATTTGGGTTCTAAATACTTTGTTACTTTTGTTAATGACTATCCTAAAGTCACCTGGCTAAATCTAATGAAAAGTTGTTCATAATTATTTTCTATATTTTGTGCCTTTATTTCTGAAATTCACACTCAGTTTTGTATGAATGTTAAAGTTTTGCGTTTTGATAATGCAAAGGAATACTTTTCTACACCTTTTTCTGACTTTTATGACTCAACATGGTATGATCCATGAATCTTCTTGTTCCAATACACCAAAACAAATGGTGTAGTTGAAAAGAAGAGTAGGCATTTATTGGAAGTCACTGGGTCCATGTTATTTGAGATGAAGGTTCCCAAAACCTTTTGCTCTAATGCTATCTTGACTACATGCTATCTCATTAACCGCTTGCCTTCTTCTATTTTGCGAGGTGATATTCATTTTTCTACTTTATTTCCAAATCAATCATTGTTTGTCTTGCCACCCTGTATTTTTGGTTGTGTCTGTTTTGTTTGTGATCATGAACCTGGATTATCAAAACTTGATCCCAGGGCCATCAAGTGTATGTTTTTGGGTTATTCTCGTACTCAAAAGGGATACCATTGTTATTCTCCATCATTGAGGAAGTACTTTATAATTGCCGACATTTCATTCTCAGAATCTACTCCTTATCATGATATTCCAATCAATGTTTCTAAGATGGATGAAGACTTACATGTGACCACCATTCAATCAACTTTTTCTGCTGTTTCGCCAGTATCTGCACAATAACCGCCTCCTCTCAAGGTCTATACCCAGCGCCCGCCTTCCTCCTTCACTGCTACGTCATCTTCGGCTCCAGATCCGCCATTAGCTAACCCTCTTTTTATCTCTGATCTTGATCTTCCTATTGCTTATCACAAAGGTACATGTGCTTGCACTCAACATTCTATTGTAAACTTTATTTCATATTCTTCTATGTCTTCTTCCTTTCGATCCTTTTTGTCCACTGTTGACCAATATCCAATCCCCAAGTCTGTAGTTGAGGCATTATAATTCCCTAGCTGGAGGACAACTATGGAAGAAGAATTAATGGCCTTAAAGGTTAATCAAACTTGGGACCTCTTTGATGCCGAAACGCGATAGAAAATTTGGCTGAACAAGAAAGTTCGATAGAAGAACAATTCGTCCTCTAAATATGATTATCAAATCAAAAGTATTCAAAGTCTGCTCAAAGGAAACCCTAAAACAAGCTTATATAGACCCAAATCTAACCCTATTAGGAAACGTAATCATCAAAACGTAAATTAGGAAACTAACAATTATTAAATTAACCCATAAAAAATTACTAAAATAATTTTAAAAAAATATCTAAACGATCCCGAATCGCAAACATCCATCGTTAGTCGCATAACGGGTCCACCGGTCCTCTAGGTGCATCATCCTCCCCTGCTAGAGAAAGATTCGTCCTCGAATCTGCTTCGCCTTCATTGTCGTCAATCTCCTTGAGATCTTCTTCCTCTTTAGCGTAGTAAGGTGACAAATCTGCTATATTAAAAATTCTAGAAACATTGTGCTCACCCGGTAACCCAGGTGGTAACTCTTCTGGTACGACATCAGTAAATTCCTCAAGCAAGGGCAAAACTTGAGTAGAAATTTTGGAACTGTCAGAATTCCGCTCCATCACCACAATGGCAAAAAGCTCAGGCGCGCTCACTGCCTCTTCTTGAAATTCTGACCTGGACAGCAGATTATTCTTCACTTCCTTTTTGAAATCCGAAGGACCTAGGGTAATGGTTCGGCCATCTTTCTTGAAGGTATAGGTATTTTTGAAACCATCATGTTGTGTCTTTCTGTCAAACTGCCACGGTCTCCCTAATAAAATATGGCAAGCATCCATTGGGACTACCTCACACCACACCTCATCGATGTAATTTTTTCCAATTGAAAATTGCACAGGACACCTTTTGCTCACCTTCACCTCGTTCCCTTTTCTAAGCCACGACAGCTTGTATGGTTGAGGATGATTTTCTGTTTTCAACCCCAACTTTTCCACCATAGTCGTGGACACCACATTCTCGCAACTCCCACCATCTATTATCATGCTGCATACTTTTCTTCTACTAGTGCACTTAGTATGAAAAATATTATGTCTAAGCCACGACTCATCATCTGCTACAGCAACATTTAATATTCTTCTAACGACTAGGGACTCACCAGAATCAGCATAGATAATCTCTTCCTGTTCCGCATCCTCTTCTTCGCCTTCAGATTCATCGTAAATTGGACCTTCATAAAAAACTGGATTATCAACAAGCGTCACAATCTGTCTGTTCGGACAATCAGCAGCAAAATGCCCGAATCCTTGACACTTGAAACACCGCTTGCCTGTAGCTCCTCCCCTGCTAGTTCCAGCACTACTCTGCCCATCATTGAATGCAGGTTTAGAATTCGCATCCTTAATTGCAACTGGTGTCGAATTTACTACAGATGTTCCCGCTTTCCCTTGGGATTCTTTATCTGACCACTTGGAACTACTGCCTAACCAATTAGAATTACTGCTCTTTCTTTTAAACTGCCCCTCCACCTTTAGGGCTAGTCTGCACACATCCTTATACGTCAAATACTGCTGTAATTGGACAAGATCAGAGATCTCATATCGTAGCCCTGCCAAATATCGTGCAATCGTCTGCTCGTCTTCCTCCGCCACATCACAACGCATCCGCAAACGATCAAATTTTTCAGTAAATTCTTCAACCGTTTTATCACCTTGCTTAACGTTATGATACTCGATGAACGCCTCTTGCTTATAATGGGTAGGCAAAAAAAATTTTTGCAACAACTTTTTCATCTTCTCCCAGCGATCTACTTTCGGCTTGCCCTCTCTAGCGCGTTGCTTTTTTACGTGTTCCCACCAAATCGAAGCATGTTTTCGCAGCCTTATAGCCACTAACTTCACTTTTTGCCCCTCAGTTAGATCCTTAAGATCAAAAATTCGTTCTACCGTATGCAACCAATCAATAAACTCATCAGGATGAGCCTTACCATTAAACTCAGGAATTTCGATCTTCATTCCGAAATTTTGAGAAGAATGCTGATTTCCAAGTCGTACTCCTCGATTCCGCCCCTGGTTCAGAACCCCAAAAGGGTTTACTTCTTCTTCATCATCATCGGATGAATCCTCAAAATCCGCTCCTTCTTCGGATTGAACGCCCAATCTCGCCTCCGCAAGTTGTCGCTCCAAATCTTGAATTCGTCTTCTCTGTTCTTCAATTTCTACGTCTCGCAGATCTCTTAGACGCGGTTGGTCGTCTGCTTCAGGAACGCCTCCACGCCCCCGGCCACCACGAGCCCGCCGTCCACGACCGCGATTTTGTTCAGCCATTGAATCAAGCAACCTGTGCTCTGATACCAATTGATGCCGAAACGCGATAGAAAATTTGGCTGAACAAGAAAGTTCGATAGAAGAACAATTCGTCCTCTAAATATGATTATCAAATCAAAAATATTCAAAGTCTGCTCAAAGGAAACCCTAAAACAAGCTTATATAGACCCAAATCTAACCCTATTAGGAAACGTAATCATCAAAACGTAAATTAGGAAACTAACAATTATTAAATTAACCCATAAAAAATTACTAAAATAATTTTAAAAAAATATCTAAACGATCCCGAATCGCAAACATCCATCGTTAGTCGCATAACGGGTCCACCGGTCCTCTAGGTGCATCACTCTTCCTTAGGGCAAAATTGCTATTGGTTGTCAGTAGGTGTATGGTTTGAAAGTCAATCCCAATGATTCTCTTACTAGCTTAAAAGCAAGCCTTGTTGCAAAATGCTCAGGTGTATGGGGTTGACTATCTGCACACTTTTTATCCGGTTGCCAAGCTTACATCTTTTCGTATTTTGATCTCTCTTGCACACACATATAACTGCCCCTTTGTCAAAAATGCTTTCTTGCATGGGACTCTTCATGAATATGTGTATATGGAGCAACTTCCGGGGTTTGTTGCTTAGGGGGACTCTGTGGGACTGGTTTGCAAGTTGAAAAACTCTTTGTATGGTTTGATACAGTCCCACTGGCTTGGTTTGGAAGATTTTCAGTTTTTCATTTTCTTATTATTAAACTTCTTTTTTCCTTCTTTATTTTTTTGGGGGTCATTAGTAAACTTTACAAATCTTAAATGGAGAGGAACTGGGGTTTATTTGCTGATTCCACCGGACAACTGTTTCATATTCAGCTTTCCTGCATCAAAAAGGCATTTACTATGTTCGTGTCAGAAGCATCATGGTTCATACCCTAGGCATTTCTGAGAGAGATTCTTTAGGTCATTGTTAGATATCTTCCATTTCGAGACAGATTTAAACTGTTTGTCTTTTTTATGATACTTTTTTTGAGATGATACTCGTGTAAAACAGATGATCATACTGTAATATTTGGATATATTTCCGTCGATATAAACTTGTAATGAGCTACTTATGAATACCAAAAGAAAGTCAAGTTAAAAGGGTTGTGGATGGGGAAGTTACACATGTTAGGTTAGGGAACGAATTATATATGTTTGTGGACTTACATGTGAATCATCTAGCTAGATCAGGTAATGTTTAGAGCAATCGCCAACCAAATTTGATTTCACTCTAGTGGATTGAGCACCGAAAACTTAAGACTAGTAGAATGCTCCTTAGTATTTGAGCTATGGATCTTCTTGAAATCAAAGACAATATGTTTCTGAGTATAGTTATGCACGATGAAGGAGTGAATCAAATGTCGCCTAAGATCGTTCAAAAATAATAGCCAAGCTTGCCCTTTCCCTAAGGGCTCCAATAACTGACCCTATACAAGCACTGGCAAAGGGTAGTGAAGCCGTCGCCAAAGTCACTAGGGATATGGTGTTAAGACCAACCCCCTATAGACTTACTAGCAAAGGGTAGTGAAGCTGTAGAGGCACGAACCGGAGGATCTGGAGGATTTTGAGCTTGATGAAGAATCTCAGGGTGAGCATCTCTTCCATAAAGATGGAGAGATGATTTTGGAGAAAAGCCCCTCTCCTATTGATCTCAATTTAGATGCAGATGAGATTCGGGTGGAGAAATTTGAAGCGATTTTAAGTGGGAAGAATGATCGTAGATCCAAATCGACACACCTTAAGTTTGGCTTTACGCCTTTTATCTGACGAATTTAGGATATTGAAGTTTGACATTTGCTTCTTGAATTAAGCTGATATAGGATATTCACTCAGTATAGAATAATTGAATTTTTTTTATTATTTTGACTGTTTAAATGCGTTAAAATATTATATTTTGATTGGAAGATAAAACAGGATCTGTTTTTTTTATTTAGCTAGGGTTTTGCTATATTCCCAGTATTTCTTTTTATGTTTTTTCTGTTACCTTATTTAGTAGTAATTTTAAGAAAAACGGTTGCGACTGTGTTTAATTCTTCTTTGTTTTTTAGTATCATACAGTTTGCCTCTTTCTAGAAATTAAATAGCTGAAGAGATTTCCATCTGAGTTTTGTGCTTGTACGCTTCGCACATTTGTGTTTGCGAGTTGCAACTCGATGCTTTTCATTTCCAGTGCATTGAAGTTTGAATTAGGAAAAAAGCTATTGGAAGTCTCGACTTCGAGCAAGATTATAGCCTCTCTCGGGATCGATGAATTGCTGCATGAGTCCATCACATGCAACTACAAAAAATAGTCCAGTTCTTGCAAACCTCAAGACAAGAAACATGCATGATATGCATACGTGACAAGAGTAGTTAAAGTAAAATATGCATAAACATTATCTCTGATCCATCGATCTTTAGAAGTTGCCGACGCGTCTCCTTGTGGCATTGATTTGTTGTCGGGCTTGGATGTGCTTTAGCCAATTAAATCATGAAAAAACTCTCCATCAAAATTGCTCCGATATATTTGGGGTTCTGGAATCCCATTGCAAGGGATAAAAAGCATTGGCGAGAATAAACATAGACAAGCAAACCGTCCCAGTGTGGGGCCACAGCGGAACAGCGGTAGCTAAGATTATGCAGATGGAGATGAGAAAAGTAATGCTGTTGAGTATAGTGAAGAGATATAGATATGAGCCGCTGAGGATCATCTTTCCAGCTAGATGCGGTTTTCAATTAGCGATGTCAGTGGAATTGGTCAGGGGGTTTGAAGAGGAATCCTGCCAGTATCCTCCCGGAGAACTTAGAGCGGCTTGATAAGTGGCGGTTGCCATTAAGGTAGACGCCACTAGGACTACTTCGTGAGCGGATTCATTTTTTATATAGAAAATCCCTGCACTTCTCTCAAGGAAAGTTAGTCTCACACTGAAAAGCTGCAGTAGAAAGCGGGTAGGAGTATAAAGTCTTGTCAGACGTTCTGGACAGCATAACCTCTTCACAACATCTTGATCAACATATTGATCGCTACTAGAATTCGCTTGGAAGATTTGCAGAGCGGTCATATCTCTGAAGTTCTTCGAATTTCCATTCACATACCCACCTAATAGATGATGATCCGGAAGAAATGCAAAAGGAATCAAGATGAAGTACGTACACCTTCAATTTCAATCATTCTTCTTTTCCGATTATAATGAAACCATCTTTTCAATCTCTCCCCATGAAGTTGGCACATCGCCAAACCACATAAATCCATCATATTCGAGTTTCATTTATGCAATCTATTTCTTACTCACATCATTTTTTCTGTGTTTTTGTTCAAGATTCCGTATTAGTCGTAACAAATCATATCTTAAAGATAGAAAAATTCATTACGGATCCCATAAAAAGAATACAAATTTCCATGCATTTCTTAACTTACGAATGATTTTGACCCCTTATCATTCATACATGAATCTATCCTATCATGCTTTCTTGGTAGGTAGTGATCTATAGCAATTGAATAAGGTTTATTTGGTATTTTTGGGTTCTATCTTCTTACATTCAACCTTCTGTTTCGTGGTAAGTCACTTGAAAGGTGATTTTTAAGACAAGATGTTGAAAGCAAAATTAACGACATTGAATATATAGTATCTGTTTTTACATGCATTTTTATGCTTCATGGCAATTCTTCTTTTTTTTTCAGTTTATTGTTTTCTTTTTATTTTGGATTTTTCATGTTGATTCTGTCGTTGTAAATATTTTTCTAGCAAATCAACCTTAGTCACGTATGATTCGTCAACTCATGAAATCGGCATATTTTCGATGACTAGTAAGTAATCCATGGGAATCACTTCAGAGACCTCTAATTTGATGCTTCAAGAAACACTAGGCAGGGTAACACTCGCTTTTTAATTAGGGTAGTTTCGCTAATTTTAGTACTAAGTCGTCGATCATTATAGCAATTGCAGTGGTTCAAGTTTAACCCAAAGTAACATGAAGAGACTGAAACTATTTGGCCAACGAGGAAAAGGAAAAAGAAACTTAAACTAGTAAAATTTGATGTTCACATGCAATCAATGTGAATTGCTTAGGCTATCATCATAAACATGGTGGAATCCGAATGGTCAAGTTCTTCATTGAATCCTTGTGGGCTCTCAAGCTAAGGCCTATCACTATTTTTTAGGTGTCACATATTACATCGTGTGGCAACATGGCCGACCGTTCTTGGACTGACTTGTCGGGCCATGCATGAATAGGCCTAGTTTCAATTTTTGGGCCATCGGTTAATGTTTGTGGTGAAAGATTGTGGTCGCTCCATAATAGAGCCCATTCCATCCATGCCTGATTGATAAAGTCATTGCTCTCTTAGGCTTCGTTCTTTTTACGGAAAATAAATGATCTGGAAAATATTTTCTTAAAAATGATCGCTTGTACCTCTTGAAATAATTAGTTAATGAAAAATATTTTCATTATCAATAACAATTCATTAAATATTTTCGTGAACGGTGAAAATATTTTTCATCGATTCATTTTTGTAAGCAATACAAACAATCATTTTCTGAAAATTATTTTTCAAATTTATTATTTTTTATGAAATAAACAAAGCCTTATTTAAAGATTGACCCACATGCCTTCACCTACCATCTTTTTACGGATTAGTATTAGATCTGCCACGTCACATGACGTCTTCCACACAAGCGCGTTGGTGGCAAGATAGCAATCTCGTGCAATCAATGAAGCTTATCACAAGCCTACTAGGTTGGATCTAGTGCAAAATATTATCTTGTAATACACAAATGCATGTCTAAATATATTTGCAATCTTTAGTTTGATCTGTGTTATATAAGTCAATTGAGAATCAACAGGTCAGAACTCAGATATAAATTAATATTTCCACAAAATTGGACAATTTTAAGACTCGAGCCATGTCATTTTTTTTTCAGTGTTAGAGTGTTTGACAGTTGTAACTTCTCGATTTTAGTTTTCTTTGGGCTTTGATTCAACAATTGCATGAACAAGTACAGTTCGAGGAGGGGCCATTGGTTCGACCCTACCGCTTGGTTCAAGTTGATGATTTTGCACAAATGAAAGCATGGATAGATAGACTTCACATTCGAGCAAAAAGAATTTCGGGGAGCTCGAGGGGCATAAACAGTACCCTGGTAGCCGCAGAAGGCGGGGAGGTGATGATCGCGATTACTATGATAGACGGATGGTTGACATGATTGAGCCTGTCATGGAGATCACTGCCAAGAATTGTGACACCATTGTCTAAGAGAGTTCCGTGAATTCCTAGCAAGGTTCCTTATTTAATGGATTTTTGAACCGGAAATATTTTATTGCAGATGCAGATCATCTTTTGCGTTTGCACATATATTTCCAAAGATCGACAAGCAAATCTGTTCGCTTTTAGATTGAAGGGAGATGCTTTTTAGTTTTGTGGGATTAAGTGCAGGTTGAGCGGAAAAGAGCAGGTAAACCGCCAATTAGAATGTGGCATAAAATATGAAATCGGTTAAGGCGGCAATTTTCGTGGAATAATGAGCGAGCTGAACAAGCCTGCTTCATGTTAACCTCTATAACAACAACCAAGAAACGATCGACGCTTCTATATTTGCCATTGATAAGGTTGTCGTTGAGCCTCAAGAGCATGAGGTGGAAGTTTTTTAAATTCCCTCTTCAAGGAAGAGCTTGAGGAAGAATCTCAGGGTGAGCACGTCTTTCATGACGATGGAGAGATGCTTTTAGAGAAAAGCCCTTCCCGTGTTGATCTGAATACGGATATAAACGAGATTTGGGCGGAGAAATTTGAAGCAGAAATTTGAAGCGATAGAAAATGGAAAGATGAACACAAGAACCAAAATTGATTTCATTATGCCAGGAAATTAAAAAAAAATCAATTGATGGATAGATCTTGCAGTTTGGTCGGGATCTTTTCTTAAAGCAAGAAAAATAGATTGGTGCTGCAGATATGGTTTTCAAATTCCAAGAGGATTTTAGCACATATGCTTTATTACATAACCCGACTTTTCAAAAAAACCTCGAGGTCGAGCCTTTTTTCTAATAAAGGGAGTAAGTTTGGATTGATGTCTTTTATTCGATGAGTTTAGGATGGTGAAGTCCGATATTTCCTTCTTTAATGTAGTTCGTTTAGGATATTCACTTAGTATATACTATATGAGTTTATTATTTCTATTATTTTTAACATTTTAAATGAGTTGATATAATTTCATTTTAAATGAGTTGACTTTTTTGGTTTAGCTAGGCTTTTGTTATTTGCTCAATATTTCCTTTTCGGTTACTTTATCTAGTAAGATTTTTTAGAGAAAGGGTTGCAACTATATTAATTTGTTATGTTTTATAGGATCATGTAGTTTGCATATTTCCAAAAATAAAAAAACCTAAAGTGATTTTTGTCTGTGCGCGTACGCTTCGGGCGTTCGTGTTTGCGAGTTGCAACTCGGTGCTTTTTTCTTTCCAGTGCTTCGTAGTTGGAAAAGGAAAAGAAAAAGCTAATCAAAGTCTCTACTTCAAGCAAGACTAAAAGGCCTCTCGAGTTCAATTAATTAATAATAGATGTTGCGACCGAACTCCCGAGCCCTATTTGACAACATGCAAAAAGGAGGGGGGCTCGCCTGGTACATGCTAAGTCTAGGTTCAAGACTTAATTCGGGCTCTCCCAAGCTCATACCTTATCGCGACTTAGGGTTTAAATATTTAACATGCAAATAGTTTATACGAAGGAGTCGCCACTAATCGATTTGAGGTGGGTCGATTAGAAACCCAAATAGGGTGACGGAAAGTTCACCCTATTCCTACGAACCAGAGATTAATCGAATTCGGGGATTTGGTTACACTAGTTGGATAACTAATACCCTTTCAGTACCATTTTACCCTATTCATTTTTGAAAACATTTATCAAACAGTTTGGATTGATTTTAAGACCATTTTCCTAGCATGTGAGGTGATCAAGCGAGTGCATAATCAGAAATGATCAGCAGTCGGGAACACAACAAGTCATGCAGCCTAGGGTTCTAACCTTAACTAAATCAGATGACATTCAGAAACACAACAGTTCATGCAATTTGTATTAAAAAAACATGCATAATAGCATGACGGTAATAATAAAACATGCGACATACTATTGTGCAATTTCGGGCTTATTTAGTTTAAATAAAACCACAACATGCATGATTATGAAGGATTAAAACACTCAAATAAGTCATGCAAAAAAAAACTTGGAATTTTTTTTTTCGGAAAAAAAAATCGTGATAAAAAAACGAAATAAGAAATGAAAAAGAAAGAAAATTTTTTTAAAAAAAATTTATTTTGAAATTTTTTTATTTTAATTAATTTTTAAAAATTTAAAAAAAGTAAAAAGAAAAAGGAAAAAAAACCTTTTTTTAAAATTTTTTTAAAAAATATTTCAAAATATTTTAAAATATTTTTATTTTTTATTTTTTTAAATAAAATAATAATATTATATTATATATTTAAATTGGGCGGATTGGGTCCGACCCGATCAACGGATCCGACTCGGGTTGTTGACCCTGGGCGAATCAACTGATCCGAGTCAGTCGGACAGACCCGGTCAACGGATCTGACCCGGGTCATTGACTCGGGCCGGATCAACTAATCCAGGTTGGTCAGACAGACCCGGTCAACAGATCGGACCCGAATCGTTGACCCGGGTCAGGTCAGCTGATCTAGGTCAGACCGAACCGAGGGGGCAGCCGCCGGCAAAGCCAAAAATCGACCTCTCGCCGGTGGACCCAAACCGGCACCGACCAAAATCCGGCACCTAGGACCACCATCAAGCCTTGTCACTCACCTGAGTCGTCGTCCGGCCACCGTTCGCCGGGCTTCGAACGAATTAAAACCGGCCTCCATTGAGGCATTTTGTCGAACACTGGGCGTGCGTGACAAAAAATGAGGTGTTTTGACCTCCTCCGGCGATCTGGTCAACTCAGGCGGCTTCAGTTCACCTCCGACGATGACTGGGGACCGGGACCAGGGACGGTATTGGCCGGGATTCGCGCGAATCCCGGCCGGACTGTGTCAACGAACAGGGGAAAACAGAGGTGGCTCTCGGTCGGGGGGGAGCTCACCGGTCGACGGCGTGTCTGGGTGGCTTCCGGCTGGTTTGGCGGCGTCGACAACCGTTGCTGGTTCTTCTTTAGCTCCGGCGGACTCTCGGCTCTCTCTTTCTCTCTCTCTATTCTCAGCTCTCTCTCACTCTCTGTCTCTCTCTCTGTGTTCTCTCTCCGTCTGGCCGACCGGCTGTCTCTCTCTCTCTCTGGTTTTATAGTGGCCGAAGACGATGCTGCTCTGCTCCATGGCGTATGCAATGACGCCGGTCTGCACTGGCCTACTTTGGCCGCAACTCGCAGCCATTAGGCCAGTGCGGGGGGCAGGCGTAGATGGAGCAGACATAGAGGAAGGAGAGAGGGGGGAGGTCCAGGAATCTCGGGCGGACGGGACTAGCAATTAATGCTAGTCCCGTCGGCGTGCTCATTCGGCCTTCCTCTGGCCTGCTGACGATGATGACGAGGGGCGACGCCGCCGTGCATCGGCGTGACGACGTGGAACAGGGGAGAACAGGGGTGGCGAGAGCGACAGGCAGAGAGGGGAAGGAGGAAGAAGAAGCTGGGCCGGGCCGGGCCCAGCCGTGCGGGAGGAGAAGAAAGAAAAAAGGAGAAGCGGGCTGGGCCGGCAGGGAGAAAAAGAAGAAGAAAAGAAGAAAGGGAGCAGGCCGGAGGAGGAGGCCCACGCGGGAGAGAAAAAAAAGAAAAGCGGGCCCCCGGGGGGGCCGCGCAGGGGGGGAAAGGAACGGGCCGGGTCGGCCTGGCCCCGACCTGGGCCGACTCGATTTTTTTTCTCTCTTTTTAAAAAAAAAAAACTAATTAATTAATTAATTTTTTAATAATTTTTTTAATTTTTAATTTTTTTAATTTGATTGATTTTTTTTATTTTTTTAATTAACATTTTAATAGACCATATTAACACAAACATGCTTAATTGCTACATGCAATGCATTTAAATATAAATATTTTTTGTTTTAGGAATTAATTTTTTAATTCCTAAATTTTATGCAATTATTATTTTTTATTTTTATTTATATATATTTTTTAGTTAATTAAAAATAGGTGTCAACAGCTGCCCCTCTTTGAAGGTGAGCTCGTAGAGGTTGAGCTCGCAGAGGTTACATTCAAAGATAAAATGACACCTAAATTTGACCCATTCATGTTCAATGAATGTTATTTTTGGCGAGACCATGAGTCTCATTTTTGTAATGCGATAAGATGATGCATGCTAAAGCAAATAAAAACATACCTGGGACTACTTACCTTGCCGAAGGGTAGAGTAATTTTCCAGATAATTGATATTGTGTGTCGAGGACCCGAACTTTTTTTCGGTCACCTTAACATGGGAAATGGTTTGTCTAGGACCCGAACCTTTCTTCGGTCGCCTTAACTGACTGGATTTTGTTTGTCTAGGACACAAACCTTTCTTTGGTCACCTTGACTGGGGATTGTTTTGCCAAAGTACCTGGAGGTCCTTACCTAAGGATTTGGCGGTTTGCCTGGTGGTCCTCGCTAGCAGGTCTTAAAAAGGCTCAAACGATGAGCACCTTGAGGTCCTCGCCCGAGGATTTGATGGTTTGCCTGGTAGGTCCTCGCCAGCAGGTCTTGGAAAGGCTCAAACGATGAACACCTCGGGGTTCTCGCCCGAGGATTTGATGGTTTGCCTGGTGGGTCCTCGCCAGCAGGTCTTGGAAAGGCTCAAATGATGAGCACCTCGGGGTCCTTACCAGCAGGTCTTGGAAAGGCTCAAACGATAAGCACCTTGGGGTCCTCGCCTAAGGATTTGATGATTTGCCTGGTAGGTCCTCGCCAGCAGGTCTTGGAAAAGCTCAAACGATGAGCACCTCGAGGTCCTTGCTCGAGGATTTGATGGTTTGCTTGGTGGGTCTCCGCCAGCAGGTCTTGGAAAGCTTAAACGATGAGCACCCGGGGGTCCTCGCCCGAGGATTTGTTGTGAACAGAGGGAGTCAAATCAATGTTCCGCTGGGTACGTTCCTGCCTCTTAAGGGCATGTCTCCTGTCAGACAAGTTTTTTTTTGTGCGAACACATATGCATTTATCGGAGAAATAGACAACTGATGCTATTCTAGAATGTCATACGAAATATCTTGACTAGCTAGTCAAGATGCTTTTCTTTTTCAAAGGAACACCCGGTTTACCTTCTGGGTAGTTTGAAAAGAAATCTGATGATTTTGGGACCGGGCAAAGGGTAGAATGTATTTACCTGGGCACGTTCCTGGAGGTTTGATGTATCATCTGCTGAATTACCAACCTTTTTCGGGGCATCTCCCTTGGGATGATAATGAGGGTTTTTTCAGTGCCCGAATTTTTGTATTCTATCACTGGGGATTAAAACTCTGAGCTGTCAAAGATGATTAGCACAAACATGCATGCAGACATCAAGGATAGACAAGCTGGGCTATTCCAGAGTGTATTTGAAGGTTCATGCATGATGATTTTACCATATTTACATCACCAAACATCCACCGAGGGTCATTCAAGACAATTTTTTCGCAAGGTGGACTTTCTCGAGATGATGAACGAGGAATTTTCAGTCAGAAAGGACTTTCCACTCGCTTTCAATGAAAATGGTTATTTGTCCCGTCCATTAATGCGAGAACATCGAAAACACTCAATCTGACCGCTATCACATCAACAAGGGTCTGAGTTTTCTCACAAGCGGTACGACACTACCAATTTAAGAAGTCTTCTCCAAGGTCGTAATGTAGGCTTGGTCAATGGCTTAACAAAGGAGACTGTCCGAGTCAAGGCCATGAAAGAAAATATTCTGCAATCATTTCCGGGTTTACAAGCCAAGAACCCTGCAAAACGAGATAAAAATAGTCTTGCTCGCACCTCCTCGAGCGTTGTTTATAAACATTTGAAATCCCGTGTTAATTCAAATGTCCTAGTCAGAAGAGACTTTATGAGGAATGTAACATGGGTTTAGTTTATGGATTGAGGAACGAAATGATCGTTGGGCTCAAAGATGTGTGTAAGGGTGAAAATTGATGATCCTCTTGGCATTGTCACCAGTCTTCTTCTCCACTGTCAGGATCCTTTTGAAAGACTCCCTGGGTAATATTGTGTTTTAGCATCTTTAACAACTTTTTCTTGAGGAACTTTTGTGTCAAGCATTTTCGTGGATATTATTTCATCCGTCATGTAACAAATCTTTGCCAAGACAGAGTTTCTAAAGTAGGAATTTGTATCAAAGGAGAACTCAAGTTTAAATCCTTTGAGGTTGTCTATTCTCCACCACTTAACAACCTTGGGGTATTTGCGAGCACGTTATCCAGAAATTAGGAACTCCTTTCTTCTCATCTTTTTCATCGTTTTTCTTCTTCTCCATTTCTTTTTCAATTCATGGGCGTTGGCCTTGCTTTTACCAGTCACACTGCTTTTTCATGCCCCTATTTATTTTATTTTATTTTTATATAGCTGCTCTTCTAATGTTGTCAGGACTAGCCTAAACAAAATTGATCAGAACAATATTTTTAGGATTTTGGAGTCTTCATCTTCATTAGATACTTGAGACCATGATGCTCAAATTGTGGTGACTTTTGCCTTGCCCCGGTGTGAGGGATGATCATTAATTAGGTTCGTACGAAATGAAATTGCCGGCTCAATTGGGCTAGCAAGGGATATAAGTATATGGGATAGAAAAAGAATTGCTCTTCATCATTCTAGGGCATTTAGATTAACGCGAGAGTTCATCTGCAATAAAAACACTAAAAGATTAATGCAAGTGAGAGCAATAAAATTTCTATTCTTCTTCTCACCTTGTGCGAGCTGTTGCAGCTGATGATCCTAGAAAGTTTTAGATATTACAAACTCCTCATTCTTCTTGTCTTGCTCAGTGAAAACATCACTATTATCAATATTGGCATTTTGGACAGGGATTAGTTTGATGCTTCTCTCTTGACAAAGTCCTCTTAGCCTCGGCTGTCCGGCTGTCGATGGTGTGCTTGTTTTGGAGGATTCTGTCGAGGGCTATCGGACCCGTAAAGACGACGAGACCGAAGCCACGGGAGCGGTGATCGAAAGAAAGGGATGGTTTTCTTATTTCCTCTGAGTTTGAATCCATCTTGTGAAGCTAATTTACCTCAAGCTGCTCCAATGTTGGATGGTTTTTGACAGGGGTAATTTGAAAGGAACCTCCGAGTGTGTGGGCTCAAAAGTGGTCAAGCAAAGGATCAATGGTAGTGTATGGGGCAAAGAAATGAACTTCCTCTCGTCACTTTGGCTACCGTACCTTATGCGAGAAATCCCTTCACTTTGTAGAAATGAAACTCTTTCACTCATCTTGCAAGAATTTGGTACGTGAGAATGTATATAGACCAAGGGTTGCCTCTCATCATCCTGACACACCTCATTCAATACACCAGAGCAGTTCGACACCATTCATCGAATTGTCAAAATTTTCACATGGAATTGGTGAATTAAACAGGTAAAATTACCATACAATAGTCCCTTCTATGTAATGCACTTGAGGAAGAAAATAGTATTCATTTTCTTTAATTATTTCTTCCTTCTTGTTTCTTTCTACTCTTATGAGAAAAGTTTCTTTAGAGAAAGAGATACTTATCTATGCTGGGACAGTGAGGCATACCTACAAGGCAATAAGAAAGATCATGTTAATGAATGGCTTTTTAAGGGATATGAATTGGAAACAATACAACGTTACCCTTCGTGATTCCATTCATTAGAGATTCAACTGACAACTCCTTAAGTTTTCTCGGATGTCGGTAATTCCATTCTGACAAAAACATGAGCTTATGTTAGAAGTGAGATGATTGAGGGTAAATTGAGAACAATACAGATTACCCTTCTTCCATTTTGCCTTCAAGGCTAGCAGAGTCTTTTCTCCTCTTTACTTTGTTCAGCCTTCTCTGTCTCAGTCTGCTCCTCCCTAAACTTGGTCTCGAAGCTCGAATGAGATCCTCTATAATTAGGAGTGCCTCCAACTGGAAAGTCCTATTGTCGGCGCATATTGTGCCAACACGGTTCTGGCATGCTGAGGAGTTCCTTGTAAATGCTTTGATTCTCGACATGCACAGAGTATGTGTAATTGCTTGCATTGGAATCTTCGCAGCAAAGCTAATCTCTACTTTAAAGGTCTTTGGCGGACGTGGGCGTGACTGACATCGAGACCTCCATGATTGGTGGGACTGGGATTGACTCTATCTTGTTATATGCAAAGTCTTTTCCAATTGCTTGCACAGGATCTCTATTCAAATCTGCCCTGTCACGCCTAGGACCTCGCCGAGCTCGCGACATCCCTCAATGGTCGATCATTGAATGCGACATCCCAGATACATCGCCGACCCAACTCAAAACATCAGAGATTGAGCACACGCGGAAACAAATAGAAATCCACCCGAACAATTAATAATGACAATGGGGATAGCGATAGCATGAAACAATAATTGCAATTCATACACTTGACAAACACATACGACATCCATCAAAACAATCCTTAAGTTAAACCACAACAGCAGAACCACAATTCTCGAAGGGGGGGACAATCGTCGCAAACTTAACTCCTCTACAAAAAGGGGGAAAACTCAAAATGTCGGGTACTTGACCCGTCCTCGATCTCCGAGATACCCTTGCTGCGTCTCCGATCACTCATGGTCGCGGATCTGAAATGGTTATATAATAACCGTGAGAACGAGTCTCAATAAGCAACACCCTAAACCTTACCTAGACTAATGCGTACCCAGACCAGTCTAACATGCAAATCACCAGATGATACAATCAATTTCACATGACAAGCTTACCTCACCTCGAACCACGTGCCAACCCTGCATATTAGTCCAAACACAATAATGCAAGAATAATTCACCGCCGCATCACAATTACCCGGCACACACACTCCCACTCAAAATCAATCAATCCAACCAAGCACTCACACACACATTCAGCCAATCCAATCAGTCACATCATGCACACGTGTCCAACAAATTTTCCTCTCACGGACCACTGCCAACACGCCTCAATTCCGGTCTCATAGTCACAAAAGTCACGTAATTCGTTCAATTCCAATGGCCGCCGTCAACACGTCTCAAGCCACATCATTCAATTAATTCCAGTGGCCGCCGTCAACACGTCCCAAGCCACGATGTTCAAACAATTCCAATGATCGACATAAACACGTCCTAGTCCAATCACACCTTTAACGGGCCACCGTCAACACATCTCAAGCCTGCATTCCAATTGGCCCATCGGCCGTTCATGCCTTCACATGGACCGCCGTCAGCACGTCCCAAGTCCGTAGTCCTCCGATCAATCCGGGCTTAATTTCTCACATGCAAGCACACGCCACTTAATTCAATCAAAATTCACGTCAATTTATATCAAACAATTCAAGCTCACAACTCAGTCAAATTCCACAATTCGCCACCTCATCCACCAACCCAACGTTCAAGTCGGTCACGCACAATTCCCCAAATCGAGCATACTATTTAATCCAATTCAAATTGCACAATTAAATCATAATATCAATAAATTAATGCACGCCCTAGCCGTTCTAACCCGAGACTAGTCAATGAAGTACCCAAAATACTAAGGAGGGTCTAGGAAGTCGCTTACCAAGTTTTGGTCCGGGAAAAGTCGGCTCGGGCCTAAAATGGCCCGGGTGAACAGTGCCAACTAGGCACACGCGCGAGCGCGGCGGTCGGCCACGGGCGCGGGCACGGGCGCGGCGACGGGCGCAGGCAAGGGCATGGGCGGGGGCCCGGGCAATGGGCACGGGCACGGGCGCGGGCACAGCTACGGGCACGGGTGCGGGCAACGGGCACGGGCATGGGCGCGGTCATGGGCAACGGGCACGGGCGTGGGCGCGGCAACGGGCACGGCGCGGGCAACGGGCTTGGCTGGCCGGTTGGTTGGCCAGCCAGGCCGAGCTGGCTAGGCCGGCTGGGCTGGCCGACGGGGCTGGCCGGCTGGGCTGGCCGGCGGCGAGCTGGACAGTAAGAAGGGAGGAGGGGAAGAAGGTGGCTGAGGTGGGGAGGGGCGGCTAGAGTGTTCCGCGGCGGTGACGGCGACGCCCGGACGTCGAGGCGACGTTGGGGCGCCGGCAACGGCGACGCCCGGACGTCGAGGCGGCGCTGGGGCGCCTGCGAGACGACTAGACGGAGGCTGGGCAGCGCCGGACTGCGTCGGCGCGGCGGGGACGCAGTGGACGGCGAGCTGAGGGGGGCGAGGGTGAGAGAGAGAGAGAAAAGAAGCTGGGGGGTGGCGGGGCTCAACCGGGACGTGTATGGGGAAAGGGAGGGGGTGGCGTACGGCAGAGGGGGGAAAGAGAGAGAGAGAGAGAGAGAGGGAAAAGGAGAGAGAGAGAGTGACACTCGTGGGGGGAGGGGGTTGGTAGAGAGAGAGGAGAGAGAAAGAGAGAGAGAAAAGAGAGAAAAGGACTGATTTAAACTTTTCGACGCGATCCAATGCACACGGTTTAAACTGAAAATCGACCTAACAGTCCCGATTCAAATTCGGAAAATGGCCTAACAGTCCACGATAAATCCCAATAATAATCTAGGGCAAAAAGGCCAAAATGAAATAACCCAAGACACACTACGAGGGAGGTCTACTAGTCCAAATCTGCACTCGGTCAAAAATTCACTTTCTCACTATTCTTAATAATTTCGACACTGGCCACAATAATATAGACACCATCCAATTTATTTCGCTCCGGAACTCCCGAAAATCTATTTCCAAGTTCGGGATCTAAATAACGACCAAATTCGATCGAGTGCGATTCTAGCAAAATTTCTATTTTTAAAAACAAGAACCCGAGAGTGATCAGTTCTCGGGCGAAATTCTATTATAAGCGCACTGACGAATTATACGTTTTATAAACCCCAAAAATGAGCCAAAATTCGGAATGTCACATGCCCTACATAAAAGGAAAGAATATGTCATTTCAAAACTAAAGTGGATGAACTTTAGGAACGAAATACATCCTTTTTTATGGACTGGGGGATTGCATGGCCCCTAGTCTATTCTTTCAATTAAGCACTTCTTCGTCATGCTTCATTTGAGAGGTCCCAACATTGGTGCTCCATCCGGCTTGCTAGTACATCAGGGTCTAACATGTTCCCCATTTCATTATCTGCAAAAGGGATGGAATGTCATTTCCAAAATTTATTAAGGAATAAGACATACCTTTTTCTTTCAAAAGGGATAATCTTTTCTTGATCTGTCCCCGACTTTTGTACGAAATGATGTTTCGCTCATCATGGTGTCAAGGAATGCTCAGCACTCCCTCTGACTTTCTGGAATTGATATCTCATACTAAAAGTAATGAGATTTGCCCCACATTTCATTTTGAAAATTGGCTGATCTTTGCTCGGACTGCCCCTATCAAATGAGTTGGTCTGGTAGCATTACCAGTGTTCTTCAGTTTGTGCCAATTCCAAATGTCCCTTTTGTAATAGCAAATCAAAAAGGAGTATGTTCTGAGACATGAAGTGAGCGAGTTAGAAAAACAAACAAGGTTATGAGCATGCATGTTTTTTTTTTCACCACCGTCCTTTTTGTTCTTTTGGAAAATGACAAAACGTTTGTTTTATTTTCAAAAGCTTAGAAACAAAGAAGCATGAGGAAGCCCGAGCCTCAGAACACTTTCCTTTACATGGCTGGATATCATCAACGGGCCGGTTTTGAATACTTCCTCAGGCCCTCAAAACAAAACATTTGTAATTCTTTTGAATAATTCAGGCGAATTACATTTGTTGGAATGGAAATTACAATACTGAAATTCCAAGCATAATTACAAATTCAGAAAACTGAAAATCTTAGAAAACAACTGAGACTTTAGAAAGCAAGAAAAGCTCTCAGCTAGGGGGATTCAAACTATTAAATATGCCTCTATTCTAAGGGAGGAAAGTTGAATCTTCAGTTTACTCAACGACGACATCCGCGCCTCCTGCTTGATTGGGTGGTGTGTTGCGGAATAAAAATATCTTCACATCCAACAATTTCTGGACCTTATTTTTCAGGACCACACAGTCATCGACGGAATGTCCCGTTTCACCCAAATGATAATCACACGCCTTGGAGGGGTCATGTTGGGGAAATGCTCAGGATTTTCACGCTTTGGCTCTTTAGCAAGCAATCTCTTTTTCAGGAGAACAGGCAGGATCTGAGACATAGGCGAGAGTGGCGTGAATTGCTTTTTGCTATTTCGCCTTTGGGGTGACTTGCGGCCTAAGGCCGATTGCTATCTACTGCCCATTTGAACCATTGGGGAAGGACGAACGGTTTGGGTGTATGCAACATCCATATCTGTCAGGGGTTCTTTCTCCTTCTTCATGTCGAGTCTCTTATTTGTGGAAGTGGGGTCTGTGAACCATCCCTCACGTAATCCCATTTCAATTCGTTCGCCCACAGGAACAAGATAATTAAGGGAATCAGTAGTGGCACCAACCAGTCGGTGTCTGTATTCGTACGGAAGTGAGTTTATGAATAACTTCATTTGTTCATGATCAGTAAGTCGTGGGGTAACCTGGGCAGTCAAGTTTCTCAATCTGGTGGCGTACTCCTTAAAGGACTCACTCTTCTTCTTCTCAGCGCGCTCCAGATCGTCACGAGTGAAAGTGATGTTGAGGTTGAATTGATACTGCTTGAGAAATGTATTAGCGGCATCGTCCCATGATTTAAAAGCATCCACATCTTTTGACATATACCATGTCAAGGCTGATCCTGTCAAACTCGCTTGAAAAGTCTGAATCATGAGGGGTTCATTATAAACATATTGGGTCATCTGCACATGATACATGTGCAGATGATGCCTGGGGCATGAGGTACCATCATACTTCTCAAATTCCAGCATTTTAAACTTTTCTGGTACTTTGACCCGTTTGTATATAGACAGGTCAAGTGGGACAGCATGCTGCGGGCCTTGTAGTTGCTTTAGCATCTCCTCGACCTTTGCAAGGCGTTTGTCCTGTTCTGTCATCGGTACAGCTTCAAATTCAGGCTTCATAACGGCGAGGGGAAGCGGATTGTCCTCTAGCGGGGGCATTTTGCTATCGCTAGCTGAGGTTTTGTCTTTTCCAGTGGACGGTGGTGATAACACCACCTCAACTGTTGCGGGCACGGGCACGAGCTTGCCCTGAATGGATTCTACCTGCTTTGTGAGATTTTGGATCGCGTTGAGGACCATCTTCATCTCGTCTTCCATGTTACTGAGGCGGACGTTTTCTTCAGCCATTTTTTAACTACCTGTGAAAACATTGAAATAAATAAATATAATGCCTAATAAAGAAGCATTTTATGACCTAGTCATAATATTATTGCATATTTTCTTTATTTACAAAGAAAAAATAAGCAAAAAGGGTTTTTATTAATATTAACATTACAAGCGGCGTCCCCAGGGTTCGAACCCGGTCGCCTCGGACCGATGCGCTGTATCCTCGGATACCATTGGGCCAAAGGCCTCGATGGTGTCTTTAACGCGCAAAATAATTTATTTATATCATAAAAAGCGGTTTGAGCTATATTAACATTAATACAACCCAAAAATACTTTTAAGGACGAAAATCAAAACCTCTGAACATAATTACTGTTGACACCTAAATTTTAAAAATCCAATTAGTCATTCATTGCATAAAAATTAGGGATCAATCTTGATCTCTAGAAAAAATTAATTAATTAATTAATTAATTAGTTAAAATTGCATATAGATATTAGAAGCATTTCGTAGTTAATTAGGCCTATATAATTTGCATTGGACCAACAGCGGATGGACTTGACTGAATTGATTCTAAGCTTAATTGAACTAAGCCCGCGGTAATGAGAATTTGACCTAGCCCATCAATCATTGGAAGAATTCGGTCAACGGAATTGAAGAGAATATTTGATTGAAAGAAAAAGGGAAGGAAAATATTCACTCGTCCCGCAAGGAATTAGTGAAAAAATATACATTCCCTAGACGTTGACACGCCAAAAAAAAGAAGAAAAATCGTGAGGAGGGGGAAATCTCGGTCAAAGAAGGAAAGGAAAGATTGAAGATACGATACTATAGGGGTGGGTTTCTTTTTAAAAGGAGAGTCAAAGGGGACTCCACGTTCGGAACAGAGGGAGGAGCATAGAGAGAAGAAACCAAACAATGAACACCCAGCCACACAATTGAGAGAAAAAAATATCGTGAGGAGCTTCAGGGATACACAGCCACAATTCTGAGAAAGAGGAAAACGTGAAGAGAGGAGAGACATACTGGACACACGAGAAACACAGAAAAGGAGCGAGTGAGATTGATGGTTGAAAAGAAGAGAGGTTCTGTCCTCCCGCGGGGGTTCCTTCTGTGCTTGGCAACCATCCATCATCGCCGCGCCAACGCCTCCATCGTTCGAGAGATTCAGCCATTGAAGACCCACTGCCAAAACAATAAAATCTAGTCAACACTAGACATGATCGAGCGGTGGTTTTTGTCTTGAGTGGTCCAAGCTGAGAGTGACAAAGGAGGGGAGATATTCACGAAGAAAAGAAAGGAAGTAGTGGCTGTGAATAAAAAAATCACGTGAAGACAAAGGGGTGTTGCTGCTTTGCTGTTCGCTGGTCCAATTTCTCGTTGTAGCTCTCGCCGTGCCGGTCTCTATTTCCTACAGCGTTCTCAACATTCCACGAGTGTCCTTGAAGCTTTCCGCTGGTCTGGTTCATTGGTGATCGTCCCGGTGTGTCCAGTGATCTCACTCAAACGGCAAACTGAGTTATTTGAAACTCTCGCTGGCTGCGTTGTGAGCACCTCACCGATACCGCGACACCGAGAAGTCTCCATTGATTGGCACTGTACCTCTAGTCAAAGCGCCATTGTCCTTGTCACCATAGCCAGTCGAGCCCCTCATCGACAGTCTTAGCCGAACTACCATTGCGAACTCGTCGAATCACCGTGAGCCATTGTCACCGTTGTGAGTCCCGTAATCCACCGCCGGTCCAACCATCGTCGTCAAGCCCACCGCCATCGCCGCTCATCCCGACGCACCGCCGGTCGCAATCCCGATCCACTGCAAATTCAAATTAGGAAAGAAATCTGCAAATCAGGTAATTATCTTATCCCAATTTGATTTGGATATTTTTTTGCCTATTTTGTGCTTCTTGTTATCTAATTTTGCATATTCGAGTAATAAGCATATTCCAATTAGGATTTTATTTCCGTTTTTTTGAAATCTTGGATATCTATTACTTATTAAATTTGGATAGAAATCAGAATTTTCAAAATCTTTTCAATATATCCAAAATATTTGAGATATCAAAATCTTTTCAAGATGTGATCGATTAGGAAAATTTCCTAATCCGCAACCGCACACGTGGAAATAAATCTATCTATCAGGCTTTAGATAGAGTTATTTCCATAGCGGGTATTTCGAATTTTAGGATCGATCTGTTAGGCTTCAGATCAAAACTTAATTCGAAAGATTTAACGGTTATATATTTTTTTTACTTGATTTTAATTCCGAATTTCATTAAAAAAATACAAAAAATAATATGTCCGTCATTAGAAATACGTCACGTCGTCGCACGACATATAGTTTGCATGTTAGGTTGCATTAATCGCATGTCAATTTTTGCACGTCATTACATATAGGTTAGCTTTCATTTAAATACGTAAAAAATATAAAAAAAGAGAAAATTTCTGCACCTTTGAACTCTAAGTCAAGATTCATCAAAATTGTCAAATTGAGTATTTTTCGGAAATTGGTACCGAAAGGGCGTTAGGGAATCTAGCGTAACCAAGTCCCCGAATTCATAATTTCTGGTTCGCAGAAATAAAATAGTACTCCCGCTATTTTATTTAGGTTTCTAATCAACCTACGCTCAATGATTAGTGGCGACTCCCATTGAAAATATTTGCATGCTCACAATTGGACTTAAGTTACAAATTGGTAGAGTTTGGGAGAACTCGAGCTAGGTTAGTTAATTTAATTGATCTAGTAATCCATTAGCCTAAGATCGGAAAATCCGATTTTTTTAGGTCGCGACAATTACAATGAAAATATAAAAGATATGAGGTTTTAAAAAAAAGGACGCCTTTCCCGGATGTTTATTCCATAGACAATGGGGAATCTACAGTCTTTTGGAGCTGCTTATTTTCATGGACAAGCTCCATAATAAACGTATTCCTTGTCTATAGACTGCAATCAGCGAGTGGTTTAACAGTAACAAATCAATTGAATGAGTAAGTCATATAATAAAATGAGAAGGGATAGAATATATACCTTTCCTTGAACCATGGCAATCACAACGACATACACATGAAGAGTGAGGCTCGATTTCTATTTTAGACTGGCTTAACAAAGTGAAATTAAAAGGGTGCCTGACCGTCGCAGTCTCGCGTTGGTGTCAAGTCCTTTTAATCTCGGCCAAATCGAAAGGAATATCTTATAGTCATGCGAATAGCGGCTAAAGATATTTCTTTACGATTTTTAGAAATAAATTTCGGGGAAAAAAAAGGCAACCTCTACATCACGGGCTCACGTTCGAGGTCGTATCTTTCTTAACATCATCCTAAAATGCCCTATCGCAGCTCGGGTCCGGCAGCGTGGTTATGTGTGCAACAGTGTAGTGCTAAATCATTAAAGCATGCACAATAATTTATAAACAATCAATTCGAACCTGCAAGAACAAATAACACCTTACTGTTAGGGTCATACCTGGAGTCCTTGCTGCCAAACAAAAACTATTTTGAACAAGGTAAAAATTTGGCTTAAGTCCACTTTTAAAAAAACAAGTCCCCAGCGGAGTCGCCAGTCTATCGCGACCGAACTCTCGAGCCCTATTTGACAACATGCAAAAAGGAAGAGGGCTCGCCTGGTACATGCTAAGTCTAGGTTTAGGACTTAATTCGGGCTCTCCCAAGCCCATACCTTATCGTGACTTAGGGTTTAAATATTTAACATGCAAATGGTTTATACGAAGGAGTCGCCACTAATCGATTTGAGGTGGGTCGATTAGAAACCCAAATAGGGTGACGGGAGGTTCACCCTATTCCTACGAACCAGAGATTAACCGAATTCGGGGACTTGGTTACACTAGTTGGATAACTAATGCCCTTTCGGTACCATTTTACCCTGTTCATTTTTTAAAATATTTATCAAACAGTTTGGATTGATTTTAAGACCATTCTCCTAGCATGTGAGGTGATCAAACGAGTGCATAATCAGAAATGATCAGTAGTCAGAAACACAACAAGTCATGCAACTTAGGGTTCTAACATTAACTAAGTCAGATGACATTCGGAAACACAACAGTTCATGCAATTTGTATTAAAAAAAACATGCATAATAGCACGACGGTAATAATAAAACATGCGACATACTATCGTGCGATTTCGGGCTTATTTAGTTTAAATAAAATCGCAACATGTATAATTACGAAGAATTAAAACACTTAAATAAGTCATGCAAAAAAAATTTGGAATTTTTTTTTTCGAAAAAAAAATCAAGATAAAAAACAAAATAAGAAAAGAAAAAGAAAGAAAGAAAATTTAAATTTTTTTTATTTTATTATTTTTATTTTACTTAATTTTTTTAAAATTAAAAAAACGTAAAAAGAAAAATAAAAAGAAAAACCTTTTTTAAAAAAAATTTAAAAATAAAAATAATAAAATAATATTATATATTTAAACTGGGTGGATCGGGTCTGACTCGGTCAACGGATCCGACCCGGGTCGTTGACTTGGGTCGGATCAACTGATCCGGGTCGGTCGGACAAACCCAGTCAACGGATTCGACCCGGGTCATTGACTCGGGCCGGATCAACTGATCCGAGTCAGTCAGACAGACCCGGTCAACAGATCCGACTCGGATTGTTGACTCGGGTCAGGTCGGGTTGGCTGATCCGGGTCAGACCGAACCGAGAGGGCAGCCGCCGGGGAAGCCAAAAATCGGCCTCTCGCCGGCGAACCCAGACCGGCGCCGACCAAAATCTGGCACCTAGGACCACCATCAAACCTCGTCACTCACCTGGGTCGTCGTCCGGCCACCGTTTGCCAGGCGGCGATCGAATTAAAACCGGCCTCTATTGAGGCATTTTGTCGAACACGGGGCGTGCGTGACAAAAAATGAGGTGTTTTGACCTCCTCCGGCGATCTGGTCGACTCAGGCGGCTTCAGTTCACCTCCGACGATGATTGGGGATCGGGACTAGGGACGGTATTGGCCGGGATTCGCGCGAAACGGCCGGCGCGAATCCCGGCCAGACTGTGTCCACCAACAGGGGAAAACAGAGGTGGCTCTCGGCCGGGGGGAAACTCACCGGTCGACGGTGCGTCTGGGCGGCTTTCGGCTGGTCTGGCGGCGTCGACGACCGTTGCTGGTTCTTCTTTAGCTCCGGCGGACTCTCGGCTCTCTCTTTCTCTCTCTCTGTTCTTAGATCTCTCTCACTCTCTGTCTCTCTCTCTGTGTTCTCTCTCCGTTTGGCCGACCGGCCGTCTCTTCCTCTCTCTCTGGTTTTATAGGGCGCGTTTGGTAACGTTTCTATTTCTGGGAACAATTTCTTTTCAGAAATAGTTTTTTCTATTTCTATTTCCTGGAAGAGTTTCTGAGCAAAATAATGCGTTTGGTAACTGCACAAAATTTCTATTTCTAGAACAGAAATGCGTTTGGTAACTGTATAAAATTTCTATTCCCAATTTTTTGCATTCAAATCTATATCTTTTATTTAATTATAAGTGCAAGTTATAAGTGAAAAAAAAACCAATAAGCATGATTTATTGGTTTGTCTAATCCTTTTTAGGGGTTTAAAACCCCTTTTAATCCCTAAACTAAGGAATCTTCAAAAATATTACTTGGGCACCTCAAAAATTTAAATTTCATTCAAAATGGGTGGCCACACGTATTCTAAGCCATTATGTAAATTTTTTTTTATATTTTTTTGTGGTAAAATTTATTAAAATTTTTTACTTTCCCTAAATCTGATTCTTTTTATTTTTCCGAAAATTTTTTATGAAATTTTTTTAATTTTTTCAATTTCAGAATTTTGCAAATATTTAAGGGTTTTCTGAGTTTTTCTGATTTTTATGGATCTTCTGAGAATTTTTTTGATTTATATGAATTTTGGGAATTTTTTAATTTTCTAATTTTTTATGGGATTTTTCTGAAATTTTTCTAATTTTTATGAATTTTCGGAATTTTTTAATTTATTCTAAGCCATTATGTGAATTTTTTATTTTTTATTTTTTTGGGAAAAATTTTATTAAAACTTTTTACTTTCCCGAAATTTGTCTCCTTTTATTTTCGAGAAAGCTTTTTATGAATTTTTTAAAATTTTTTCAATTTCGGAATTTTACAAATTTTTATGGTTTTTCTGAGTTTTTCTGATTTTTATGGATTTTCTGAGAATTTTTATGATTTTTATGAATTTTTGGAATTTTTGGAATTTTTTTATAATTTAATTAATTTTTAAAATTTTTTTATTATTTCTGCCGAGAATGGATCGGACCGGTGCTTTGAGATGGTTTGCAGACGACGGAGGATGGAGGAGGAGCTAAGGTTGCGGCTTGAGGACCGGACCTTTCTATTTCTATTTCTATTTCTATTTCTAGGAACAAAGAAGTAGATTTTTTCTACTTCTTATTTCTGCTTCAAATCTATTTCTTGGCCACTTTTCTATTCCAGGAAATAGAAAAATAAAATACGTTACCAAATGGATTTCTGTTCTTTTTTTGTTCCAGGGAACAGAAAAATAGAAAAATAGAGAAACAGAAGCGTTACCAAACGCGCCCATAGTGGCCGAGGACGATGCTGCTCTGCTCCATGGCGTATGCAATGACGCCGGTCTGCACCGGCCTACTTTGGCCGCGACTCGCAGCCATTAGGCCGGTGCAGGGGGCAGGCGTAGATGGAGCAGACGCAGAGGAAGGAGAGAGGGGGGAGGTCCGGGAATTCCGGGCGGACGAGACTAGCAATTAATGCTAGTCCCGTCGGCGTGCTCGTTCGGCCTTCCTTTGGGCTGCTGACGATGATGACGAGGGGCGGCACCGCCGTGCGTCGGCGTGACGACGTGGAACAGGGGAGAGCAGGGGCGGCGAGAGCGACAGGCAGAGAGGGGAAGGAGGAAGAAGAAGCTGGGCCAGGCTGGGCCCAGCCGCACGGGAGGAGAAGAAAGCAAAAAGGAGAAGCGGGCTGGGCCGGCAGGGAGAAAAAGAAGAAGAAAAGAAGAAAGGGAGCAGGCCGGAGGAGGAGGCCCACGCGGGAGAGAAAAAAAAGAAAAGCGGGCCCCCGGGGGGGCCGCGCAGGGGGGAAAGGAACGGGCCGGGTCGGCTTGGCCCCGACCCAGCCCGACTCGATTTTTTTCTCTTTTTAAAAAAAAACTACTTAATTAATTAATTTTTTAATAATTTTTTAAAATTTTTAATTTTTTGATTTTTTTGATTTTTTTAATTAACATTTTAATAGACCCTATTAAAACAGACATGCTTAATTTCTACATGCAATGCATTTAAATATAAATATTTTTTGTTTTAGGAATTAAAAAATTAATTCCTAAATTTTGTGCAATTATTATTTTTTATTTTTTATTTAGATATATTTTTTTTAGTTAATTAAAAATAGGTGTCAACAATAGACGAGTCCATTACACACAAATAATAAGGAGAGTCTAGTCCTTGCAAACCTCAAGACTAGACAACATAGATTATATTGCACACGCGAGAAAAATACTTAGAAAGAGTAAATAATACTTTGCAAACTATTTCCGATCCTTCCATTCCAGGAAGTTGCGAACGCGTCTCCCTGTGGCTTCTATTCGGAATCGGAAATTGTAGAAGCTCATGCACAAGATCAGGGGGACCAAAAACACGACAACCTGCAAGCTCAGATAGATTCCCTTTGTGAGATTAGCTCCGACCCATTCGGATTTCGGGAATCCGATTGCAGCCGTAGTATAGTAGGAGATACCGAGAAGCCACATTAGCAGGACAACCGCGAGAGAGCGGGGCAATAGGGAAATAGCGGTGATCAAGATTGCACCAATGGAGACCAAGAAAACCAAACTGTTGAGGGCCGTGAACCAGTATAGTTTTGAGCCGCTCAGGATAATGTTTCCGGCTTGATGTGGTTTTTCAACAGCAATGCCGCTGGAACTGGCAGTAACGACAATGGAATTGGCTGCGGGTTTTGAAGAGTTATCCCCCCAGTATCCTCCTGGAGGACTGAGTGCGGCTTGGTAAGTGGCGGTCGCGATCAACGTAGACACTGTAATGATTATGTTGCGAGCAGACTCATCCTGGCGGCCCAACCAAAATGTGAACTTCTCAAAAGCAGTTAGTTCCATGCTTAAAAACTTTGATAGAGAGAGTCTGGCATTTTTTTTTGCTCCACCGCGTCCTCTACGTCTAAACAACTTCGCAAGATTTTGGAAGAATTCCAGTGCCTCCTCCTTCGCATCTTCTTTGGTAATCCAATGAAACAAGTTGATCTGGAAGAAATGCGAAGGACACAAAATGAAGTATATATCTCTTGAATTTAAATTGCTGCTTTGTCACTAGCCTTACTATTGTGCACAAATTCAGCTCATGCCATATAAGTTTAAGGGGATAGGGACGCTAAAAGTGATAACTTTTGTATGGCGCTCACTTGACAGTCATAATTTTTTTTTCGATTACTTGAGTGACCTGACTTCTAAAAAGACATTCATTTGAGTTTCCTATAACTTTCAATCGATTACTTAAATGCCATAACTTTCGATTGATTATTGCCATAACTTAAAAAAAAATCATATAAGTGTTGGAAATCCAACGTGGCACGGCACCTGTGATGAATTTTTTTTTAAAATTATGATATTCAGATAATCGATGGAAAAGTTATATAACACTTAAGTGATTATGTCACTTAAATGAGTGCCATACAAGTCATACGAAAGTTATGATACTAGAGTAATCGAAAAAAAAAAGTTACGACCCTCAAGTAAGCGTCATACGAAAAGTATGACAATTGTGATGTCCTTTTCCCTAAGTTTGAAAAATAAGAGCAAGCATATGTAATCTTAGGCGTTGAAAATAGAAGTAAAAAATTGTTTGATAGTAGTTAAAAATACATCACTGAATAACATTAATTTCTTGTAAAACATGGAAATGCAATTACTATTGATAGGTTTTAACAATATAATTGTGAAGATTCTAATTACTATCCTTTACACAGATTACTAGATTAAGTGAGTATTTTGACTATATTGAGTCTATTAATCAGATACTAATTAGGATTATCTCACAAGTTTAATATCATTCAGTGTTAAATTTATAATTTCCAACGCTTAATTGGTTTTCATGGAGGCCCACATGTGACTATTAAATTAAACAAAACAATCAAAAATAATCTACATACTCATATTATCACTATCTTAATATGAATTTTGCCGATAGGCATATGGCCCTACTGATAAAGGAATTGGAGGATGGGGACGCTAGTATCACAGGTGCGGGATTTGACTCCCGCACTCTGCAAAAGGCAAAGCAAAAGTCAAAAAGTTAGTAGAGTTCGAGATAGGATAGATCCAAAAAAAATGAGTAATCGGCTTTTTTTTATAAAAAGAACTACTTGTTGACCTAAATTTTCCAACCCATCTGAATGGCATTTATAAATTTGGATTGAGTAATTTGGAGAGAAATAAAATGATTAGAGTAATCACTAAGTTAACAAACGAAGGTGAAAGAATGGATCAACCTGTGAAAATTGTATTCAATATGAGAGTGGAGCCGACCTTCTCGTGATGTCCATCCCTCCTAATCCCTTTACTTCTCTCCATAAAAAACAAACTAACAAACAAACAAACGAGGTGATCCCGTTCAAATCTCCTCTCTCTCTCTCTGAATGTTTCTAACATCATGTATTTTCAACTCCTGGTATTTCATTATCATAACATTTGTTCCGGGACTAGAGAATGTCGAATCAAGGATCGAACAGTAAAAGTACGAACAACCGTGAAATCGTTAAACTATACCTCAAGTTGCTCAAGCTTTTGCTCAAGCTGCGGCGCTACAGATGCAACAATATCAAAGACGGTATTACCATCTTGGTCTTTCCGGTGCACGATTCTTGTCATATGGACTCGCTTAAGCCATCCAAACAAAACCATTAATGCATTGGAGTTGCGTTTCTTGGCGGCAACGTGAACCGCAGTTTCATGTTGGTTCGTCAGGTCTTCAATGGAGGATTTGCAAGCGAATAGGAATTCGGCCAGGAGTTCTAGGAGCTCCTTGCTCTCCTGCTCATTGTCTCCTTTTTCCCCAGCTACAAAATGCAAGGGAGTGATCCCGCCTCGCCCTCGGACTCGGATCAACTCGGGGTCAAGGTTCATCAGAGCCCTCACAATGTCATAATGCTTCTTTTGCAAAGCCAAGTGCATGGGGCTGTGACCCCCTCGATTCAGCTTTCGAGCGAACGATTGCTTCAAGATGGCTATCTCCATGGCCACTTTAGTGTTTCCCTTGTCCACGGCAATGTGGAGTGGAGTATTAGGGAAGGGGCCCTCGGATCTGTAATCTAAGAGCTTTTCGTCCTCCTCAATTAAGCTATATAGCTTATCAACATCGTCATTTTCGATTGCCAGTTGAAGCTGAGAGTTCCTAGCCGCTTCCTCTTCTTTTTCGGCCAGACTCTTGTCCATTGTTTTGACGAGGGAAATGGAGGAGCAGAAAGGGGCTTTGCTCGGTGATGATCGATGGAAGCAGCGAACTTGCAAAATCATATTTATAGTGCCACGGTCAACGAGTATTTAATTAGGGGAGTCAACAAGTGTGCAGGCGGGCCCAATGGCAGGTTGGGGTGAGTGGGGCCCAATATATCTCCGACTCTCAGGAAATCGTCAGACTTGGTAATTTTATGCGCCTCTCCCCCCTTTTCCCGCTTTTGCTCTTTCGCTTCTTGTTACGAGAGTATAAAATAAAGAGCGATATTATCTAGGTAAGTGACTTTTACCACTTTTACGTTTAGCAAGAATTGCATGTTATGATTTTTCCAGTAGGAAAAACTATACCGTGTCATGGCCCGGAAGTCGAACTGTAAAGTTGTATTTTTTTTTTGGTAAAGAAAAAAATGAGTCGTCCTCTTACGAACTGTAAAGTTGTATGGTATGCTCTTTCTCAAAAATGGATCAAGCATTTAACATCCTAGAACCTTAGATGAATTTTGTTTGGAAATATTTTGGATCGAATGTTATTTATATTAGTGATATATATAAATAGGCGGCATGTTGTATTATGGTTTCGATTTGATACTCGCGGTTAATGTACAAACCAATTTTGTTTGGGAGCTTAATCGTAGCAATGTGTTTTTCGAGGTTTAATCAGAGTGAAGTGATTTCCGGAGCTTAACTTGCCTCATTACCTGGTGAAGCGTGATCGTAAGGTCCTCTTGACATGAGCATAGTATGAGTTTGACATATGCCGGCTATATTATATTACATTGTTTATGATATGGTGCATATGTTATGATTTTATGCGCAATGCTTGTAAAATGAATTGTTTATGATATGGTGCGTATCTTATGATTTTATGCGCAATACTTGTAAAATGAGTGAATGCGAAGCATACTCGTTTCTAAAGCTGCATTATTCTTTGCTTGATCCCATAGGAACGGTGATTTTGCTCACAAGTGAGTTCTCTCTCTCTCCAGTCTAATCCTCTTTTTTTTCTTTTTTTTTTGTTATCTCTCCATGTAAAATAAAGAGCGAATAAAGTTGAAAGCAAAATAAATAAAGATAAAAAAAGAAGAAGCAAAAGTGCCATTCCCCTACCATTAATCCATCGAATCTTTCTCAGGTAATAGAAAAGCATTCACGCCTTACTTGTTATTGCTAATCCCAAACTAAAGAAGATAATTTGCAGAATTTATTAATACATTTGAGGAGTTAATAGCACCAAACCTGCTTCCTCCTTTATTGGTAACTAGTCCACTTATAAACCTACGCACACGATTATCTCCTCGAGCTCATGACCTCGCATCAATTCTTTGATTCGATTCAATATATGGAGGTGATCTACTCGTTATTATAACGGTTTATTGAATGAAAATTTCGAGTTTCATTTTTAGCATTGAATTAGGTTGGAAGATAAAGCTCTATAAATCATGGATGCACAACAAATTTGACAATTTATTTATAAACTGGTAAGTTATTAGTGGGTTGTTCATCGCTTGGTCCTCTTTAATGTAATCGGCAGTTGTGATTTCCATAATCATATGTCAGATGGCTACTATAATAGTTCACTTGCTTTTGATCTCAAAGCATTTAACCCAAAAGTTTCAGGAATGCTCTCTTAAATTATAATTACGTACTGCAATACTGTAATGCAAAATTAGTTTACGTAGCTACTAGTTTATTTTGGGGAGGGGTTAGATATTTAAACTTAAATGTCTCATATCCTCTGACTATCAAAAGTCGACCTTTAGCTGGAATTTTGAAACAATCATATAAATGATGATAACCGACTCAAATAAGATTGTAACTTTGTTCTAGAGTTGGTTACTCGAGCTTCACTAATAAATATTGATAAATTATTTGAAGCATTGATTTTTTTGAAAAATGTTTGCTAACTATAACTAATTGATAAGCTCCTGAAAAAAAGATGTTAGAAAATTATAGAAATAGTTGATACTTTTGAAACAATAAAAAAACATACTGGTAAGTGGACTCAAATCAGAATTGGTACTTTCGTGTAAGAGTTGATGACCTTGACACGTTAATCAGCTCTGCAATGAACCCGAGTAAATTATTGGAATAGTCAATAATTTCGAAATAATCAAATGTACGTTGGTATAACTCAAATAAGAGTTGGTAACTCAAGCTTCGCAATTAAATTTGTTAATCTTTTGAAAAAGTCACGTATGGTTTAAAAGTGTTGGTAAATTTTTACGAGTGTTGATAACTTTAACATGTTGGTAACCTTCGTAAATAAACACTGCTAAACTATCGGAATAGTCTGTACTGTTGAAACAATCAAATAAACTTTGGTAAGTGAACCTAACTAAGAGTTGCTAATTTTGCATGAGTGATTTTAACACATTTTAACAATCCTCAAAAAACGTCCTTAAATTATTGGAACAAATAGTAATTTTTGAAAACAAAAACCATTGATAACTGATTGAAATAAAGTTGATAATTTCATATAAGAATTTATAATTTAAGCTTCACAAAAAAATGTTAGTAAGTTATTAAGAGAATTGGCGATTTTGAAATAAGTTGGTAATTTTGTGTAAGAATTGGTAACTTTAATCCAATGATAAGTTCAGAGATACATGTTGTGAACTATTGGAATAGCTAGAAATTCTGTGGTTATCAATAAACATCGGCAAGTGGACTCAAATAAGAGTTGGTAATTTCATATAATTGTTAGTAACCTTATCGGTTGGTAAGCTGCACAAAAAAATGTTGGTAAATTATTGCAACGTTTAGTAATTTCAAAACAATCAAATAAAAGTTAACAAGTGAGTCAAACATTAAGCTAGAATTAGTTGGTGATTTAATGGGAGAAAAATCGGCAAGTCACTTAAATTAAGGATGGTAATTTTGAATAAAAGTTAGTACCTTTACTAATCTTGGAAGTATATGATAGAAAGTTCAACCCAAAAGTTTAAGCTAATATTTGACAATATTTCAACACTCCCACTCATGAGTAAGCTGGAATTGGACAAATGGGGTTGGACGCATGTACACAAAAGGGATAGCGTGGTTCAAAAGTTAAATGCTCCAACACTCTCCTATTCTGATACTTTGTAAGATTTTATGAGACCACTGCTAATTGTTCTAAAAGTTTAAGCCGATAGGTGGAAGGAGATCCCATTAATATATAGAGAATATAAGATCTGTTGTTCAGCGATTTTGGACAATATTTGAACACCCTTCTCACGTGCAATAAGTATTGGGACTTTAAAAAAAACTATTGGTAACTTGATAATATGTTTTTGGCTAAATAAGCGTACATATCAACAATTTGTGAAAAGAAGAATAATGTTTCTCTTTGTTTTCTAAAAGTTGAAAATGTGACGACTACTCGGAAGACCATAAAGCAAAGTGCTGGTAGTCGATGAAAAAAAGCAAAGTTCTAAATTGCCGACAAAGAAGAGTGTTGAGCATAAGTAATGTCAAAATTGTGATGACTACTCTGAATTATCTCAACCCCACTACCGTTGAGTGGTTCAGAAACAAGGATTAAAATTACCCCTGAGAAATGTGCTACCCATGTTTGGATTTATCACCCCATACCCTCAAACCTGATTTTTGGTAATCGGTACTGGAGGGATGGCAATTTCTGACACAAATTCACACGTTTATGCACAATTATATGGTAAACTCAAAAGCGACACAAATTGACACGAATTTATTATATGCAAGTGTTATAGTGTAGTTGATAAACGTGTAGTGTTTTCTAATTATACGACTTGACACAATCATGAAATCCGATTAAAACACATGAATTTGAGTTTCCAATCATTGTGGCAACATATTATAAGCACTAACATCAAATAAAAAGTAGTTTATGTGATCGATCTTTTTAAATACATGTTTTTCTATATACTGTATATACAGTAACATATACTTACAAATGGAAATGCTCTATTTCATTTACCCGACAACCTTCTTCTATTTTCTTCTATTTCTTTTTTTTTCTTTTTTTTTTGGTGTTTGTCTTGCTATATCTCGACTCCTTTTTTGTATTTTCACTTTGCTATCACGTGTAAAACGTTTGTACTATCATGTCTTTATTCCGTTCTTTGTCGGGAAAAAAGGAGAATTCTTGGAGACGAGAAGTACTTTGCATACTTGAGAAGTAAATAGCTCCTTCAATCTTGATTACTGGCAATGTAAAGGCTTTATTGCTTGCAGCTAACAAAAGACAACATAAAGGCCAAAGGTAAAGATATCATATAATATAATGTTTGTGTGATCATGTATTTAATTTGTTAGGCTCCAGCCTCATTAAAAGTGTTTCTTTGTTTCTTATGATGACGTTGGCACAGGGCAAGTTATCTAATTCTGCTCAAGTCATCCATGTGTGCATAGGAATGATGATTTTCACGGCTTGATCCCATAGGAATGATGATTTTCACGGCTCTCCTCTAAATTAAAATTTTTACTCTTTTATTTCTTCATGTAAAATAAAGAGCGAATAAAGCTAAAAGTAAAATAAACAAAAGGAAAAAAAGAAAGCAAAAGTGCCACTTCCCTATCATTAACTCATCAAATCTTTCTCAACTAATAGAAAAGCATCCACGCCTTAGGTATGTTTGGTAACATTTTGTTCAAGGGAATAATTTCTTTTAACAAATAGTTTTTTTTATTTCTATTCCCTGGATAAGTTTTTGAGCATAAGAACACATTTAGTAGTTGCACAAAATTTCTATTCTTAGGATAGAAAAAGAACATAATAGTGTTTGATACAACCCTAAAAAAAATTTTGACTTGGAATTTTTATAGTTTTTTATAATTTTCTAAAATTTATCTAAGTTTTTGAATTTTTTTTTCTTTTCTTTTTTTCCTCACTTCTTCTTCCTCCTTTCCAAGTCAATTTTTTTTTAGGGTTGTATCAAACACTATCATGTTCTTTTTCTATCCTAAGAATAGAAATTTTGTGCAGCTACTAAATGTGTTCTTCTGCTCAAAAACTTATCCAGGGAATAGAAATAAAAAAACTCTTTCTTAAAAGAAATTATTCCCTTGAACAAAATTTTACCAAACATACCTAAGGCGTGGATGCTTTCCTATTAGCTGAGAAAGATTTGATGAGTTAATGATAGGGAAGTGGCACTTTTGCTTTTTTTTTTTTCCTTTTGTTTATTTTACTTTCAGCTTTATTCGCTCTTCATTTTACATGAAGAAATAAAAGAGTAAAAATTTTAATTTAGAGGAGAGCCGTGAAAATTATCATTCCTATTCTTTGCTTGATCCCATAGGAATGATGATTTTCACGGCTCTCCTCTAAATTAAAATTTTTACTCTTTTATTTCTTCATGTAAAATAAAGAGTGAATAAAGCTGAAAGTAAAATAAACAAAAGGAAAAAAAAACCAAAAGTGCCACTTCCCTATCATTAACTCATCAAATCTTTCTCAGCTAATAGAAAAGCATCCACGCCTTAGGTATGTTTGGTAACATTTTGTTCAAGGGAATAATTTCTTTTAAGAAATAGTTTTTTTTTATTTCTATTCCTTGGATAAGTTTTTGAGCAGAAGAACACATTTAGTAGTTGCACAAAATTTCTATTCTTAGGATAGAAAAAGAACATAATAGTGTTTGATACAACCCTAAAAAAAATTTGACTTGGAATTTTTATAGTTTTTTATAATTTTCTAAAATTTATCTAAGTTTTTGAATTATTTTTCTTTCTTTTTTTCCTCACTTCTTCTTCCTTCTCTACCCAGTCGCTAGACCTCGGTGATGGACAACAACCAGCCTCGTCAGCTCCCGGCAAGGCTGAACCTTGCCTAGCCACCGCAAGGTCGGCCTCTCCAGGCCTGGCGAGGCCAACCTCGCGGTGGTTGGGCGAGGTCGAGCCTCGCCGACCCTCATCTCTAGCAGATTGCTAGGGCCTGTCGCCATCCATCACTGAGGCGTGGGGATCAGCTAGAGGAGGAAGAAGAACGATGGAAAAAAAAGAAAGAAAAAGAAAATGACCTTGTTTCATAAATTGGTCCCGGGAACGAAGAAATAGAATTTTTTTAACTTCTTGTTTCTGTTCTAAATCTATTCCATAGTCACTTTTCTATTATGAGGAAAATAAAAATTTACTGACGTTAATAAACAGATTTCTGTTCCTTTTCTGCTCTAGGGAACAAAACAATAGAAAAATAGAGAAATAGGAGTGTTACCAAACAACCCTTACTTCTTATTATTAATCCCAAACTAAAGAAGATGATTTGCATAATTTAATAATACATCCGAGGAGTTAATAGCACCGGCCGTGCTTCCTCCTCCATTTGAAACGAGTCCACTTTTAAACCTAAGCACACCACTATCTTCACAGCTCAGGACCTCACGTCAGTTCTTCAATTTGATACAATAAAGGAAAGCGAGTTCTCCACTCGTTATTATAACGGTTTATTGAAAGAATATTTCAAGTTTCAAGTTTAGCATTGAATTAGCTTGGAAAATAAAGCTCTTTAAACCGTGGATGCACGACAAATTTTACAATTTATTTATAAACTGGTGAGTCGCTGGTGGTTTTTTCATCGCTCGCTCCTCTATAATGTAATTGGCAATTAACATTGCTCTAACTCATTTCTGGTTCTCCTGCTATAGATTCTTAACTCGTCAACGGATATATCCTCCCCATCCAATGGTCATCCACAAATGCACTTGTTGACCAGCACCTTGTTAGACTTGATATTGACAAGATACAATGCTCCTTATGACTTGATAATAGCATGTACCCTTATCACCGGTCTGTTGGTTTTGTCCACGGTCAAATTGTGTAGAACAACTTGCTATCATCATTCAATAATTTTCCCGAGTATGTCACCTTCCAAAAACTTTACGTTGATGATAGAACGACCATGGTACCTCTAAATCCTCACGAACACCTCTTTATATTTGTCTTGTTCTCCGCCTGTCAAGATCCTCTTCCTAATGATCCGATCCATCTCCAGTGAACTCACAACAACCATCAATATTATTAGTCTTCCTAAAATCATCACCACATCATTACGATGAACATCTACACTTATCACGAAGATCATTGAGAATTGTTTTGGAATCATCAAAATATCATAGGGATGTTTTCCCCACAAAGAGCATTAAGAACCATCATCCAAGAGAGTGACAAGATAATAAAACTCATTTCTTGTGATTGATTCTTGTGGGTTCGGGTTTAATCTAAAATTGGGAACACTTATGAGTGAATATGATCGAATGATTCTAATCTCTTCTTTGCCGATTATAATGAAACCATCTTTTCAATCTCGCCCCATGGAGTTGGAACATCATCAAACCACATAAATCCATTATATTCAAGTTTCATTTATGCAATCTATTTCTTGCTCACATCATTTTTTCTGTGTTTTTGTTCATGATTCCGTATTAGTCGTAACAAATCACATCTTAGAGATAGAGAATACATTATGGGTCCCATAAAAAGAATACAAATTTCCATGCATTTCTTAACTTACAAATGATTTTGACCCCTTATCATTCATGCATGAATCTATCCTATCATGCTTTCTTGGTAGGTAGTGATCTATAGCAATAGAATAAGGTTTATTTGGCATTTTTGGGTTCTATCTTCTTACATTCAACCTTATGTTTCGTGGTAAGTCACCTGAAAGGTCACTTTTTAAGACAAGATGTTAAAAGCAAAATTAACGACATTGAATATATAGTATCTGTTTTTACATGCATTTTTATGCTTCGTGGTAATTCTTTTTCTTTCAGTTTATTTTTTTCTTTTTATTTTGGATTTTTTATGTTGATTCTGTCATTGTAAATATTTTTCTAGCAAATCGACCTTGGTCGCGTATGATTTGTCAACTCATGGAATCAGTGTATTTTCGATGACTAGTAAGTCATCCATGGGAATCACTTCAGAGACCTTTAATTTGATACTTCAAGAAACACTAGGCAGAGTAACACTCGCTGTTTAATTAGGGTAGTTTCGCTAATTTTAGTACTAAGTCATCGATCATTATAGCAATTGCAGTGGTTCAAGTTTAACACAAAGTGACATGAAGAGACTGAAACTATTTGGCCACCGAGGAAAAGGAAAAAGAAACTTAAACTAGTAAAATTTGATGTTCACATGCAATCAATGTGAATTGCTTAGGCTATCATCATAAACATGGTGGAATCCGAATGGTCAAGTTCTTCATTGAATCCTTGTGGGCTCTCAAGCTAAGGCCTATATCACTATTTTTTAGGTGTCACATATTACATCTTGTGACAACGTGGCCGACCGTTCTTGGACTGACTTGTCGAGCCACGCATGAATAGGCCTAGTTTCAAATTTTGGGCCATCGGTTAATGTTTGTGGTGAAAGATTGTGGTCGGTCCATAATAGAGCCCATTCCATCCATGCCTGATTGAGAAAGTCATTGCTTTCTTAGGCTTCGTTCGTTTTACAAAAAATAAATGATCTGGAAAATATTTTCCTAAAAATGATCACCTGTACATCTTGAAATAATTAGTTAATGAAAAATATTTTCATTATCAATAACAATTTATTAAATATTTTCGTGAACGGTAAAAATTTTTTTCATCAATTCATTTTTATAAGCAGTACAAATGATTGTTTTCTGAAAATTAGTTTTCAAATCATTTATTTTTCATGAAATAAACAAAGCCTTATTTAAAGATTGACCCACACGCATACCTACCATCTTTTTAAGTATTAGTATTAGATCTGCCACGTCACATGACATCTTCCACACAAGCACGTTGGTGGCAAGATAGCAATCTCATGCAATCAACGAAGCTTATCACAAGCCTACAAGGTTGGATCTAGTGCAAAATATTATCTTGTAATACACAAATGCATGTCTAAATATATTTGCAATCTTTAGCTTGATCTGTGTTATATAAGTCAATTTAGAATCAGGAGGTCGAACTCAGATATAAATTAATATTTCCACACAATTGGACAATTTTAAGACTCGAGCCATGTCATTTTTTTTATTGCTGTGTTAGAGAGTTTGACAGTTGTAACTTCTCGATTTTAGTTTTCTCTGGGCTTTGATTCAACAGTTGCATGAAAAACTACGGTTCGAGGAGGGGCCATTGGTTTGACCCCTACTGCTTGGTTCAAGTTGATGATTATGCACAAATGGAAGCATGGATAGATAGACTTTATATTCGAGCAAAAAGAATTTCGAGGAGCTCGAGGGGCATAAACAGTACCCTGGTCGCCGCAGAAGGCGGGGAGGTGATGATCGCGATTACTATGACAGATGGATGGTTGACATGATTGAGCCTGTCATGGAGATCACCGCAAAGAATTGTGACACCATTGTCTAAGAGAGTTCCGTGAATTCCTAGCAAGGTTCTTTATTTAATGGATTTTTGAATCGGAAATATTTTATTGAAGATGCAGATCATCTTTTACATTTGCACATATATTTCCAAAGATCGACAAGCAAATCTGTTCGCTTTTAGATTGAAGGGAGATGCTTTTTAGTTTTGTGGGATTAAGTGCAGGTTGAGCGGAAAAGAGCAGGAAAACCGCCAATTAGAATGTGGCATAAAATATGAAATTGGTTAAGGCGGCAATTTTCGTGGAATAATGAGCGAGCTGAACAAGCCTGCTTCATGTTAACCTCTATAACAACAACCAAGAAACGATCGACGCTTCTATATTTGCCGTTGATAAGGTTGTCGTTGAGCCTCAAGAGCATGAGGTGGAAGTTTTTTAAATTCCCTCTTCAAGGAAGAGCTTGAGGAAGAATCTCAGGGTGAGCACGTCTTTCATGACGATGGAGAGATGCTTTTAGAGAAAAGCCCCTCCCGTGTTGATCTGAATACGGATATAAACGAGATTTGGGCGGAGAAATTTGAAGTGATAGAAAATGGAAAGATGAACACAAGAACCAAAATTGATTTCATTTATGCCAGGAAATTTAAAAAAAAAATCAATTGATGGATCGATCTTGCAGTTTGGTCGGGAACTTTTCTTAAAGCAAGAAAAATAGATTGATTCTGCAGATATGGTTCCAAATTCCAAGAGGATTTTAGCACATATGCTTTATTAGATAACCCGACTTTTCAAAAAATACCTCGAGGTCAAGCCTTTTTTCTAATAAAGGTAGCAAGTTTGGATTTATGTCTTTTATTCGATGAATTTAGGGTAGTGAAGTCCGATATTTCCTTCTTCAATGTCGTAGTTCATTTAGGATATTCACTTAGTATATAATATATGAGTTTATTATTTCTATTATTTTTAACATTTTAAATGAGTTGATATAATTTCATTTTAAATGAGTTGACTTTTTAGGTTTAGCTAGGCTTTTGTTATGTGCCCAATATTTCCTTTTCGGTTACTTTATCTAGTAAGATTTTTTAGAGAAAAGGTTGCAACTGTATTAATTTTGTTATGTCTTATAGGATCGTGTAGTTTGCCTCTTTCCAGAAATAAAAAAACCTAAAGAGATTTTTGTCTGTTCGCGTACGCTTCAGGCGTTCGTGTTTGCGAGTCGCAACTCGGTGCTTTTTTCTTTCCACTGCTTCGTAGTTGAAATAGGGAAAAGAAAAAAGCTAATCGAAGTCTCGACTTCAAGGAAGACTAAAAGGCCTCCCGGGATCAAGTAATTATTAATAGACGAGTCCATTACACGCAAATAATAAGGAGAGTCTAGTCCTTGCAAACCTCAAGACTAGACAGACATAGATTATATTGCACACACGAGAAGAATACGTAAAAAGAGTAAATAATACTTTGCAAACTATTTCCGATCCCTCGATTCAAGGAAGTTGCCGACGTGTCTTCCTGGGGCATCTAATCCGCGTAGGAGTTGGTAGTACTTCAGCCACAAGATCGTGGGGACCACCAACACGACAAGCAAGATGCGATACAATCCCATTATGATATCTCCCGCCAGCTGATCGGATTTCGGGAATTCGATTTCAAGGGTAACAAAGTAGGCAGCACCGACAAAATAGGTTAAGGGGTAAACCGTGAGAGTGTGGGGCAATAGGGGAATAGCGTTGATCCAGACTATGATGATGGAGGCCAAGAAAACCGTACTGTTGAGGGTAGTGAACTGGTGTAGATCCGAGCCGTTCAGGATAATGTTTCCGGCTTGATGTGGTTTTCCGACAGCAATGCCGCTGGAATTGGCAGCAACGACAGTGGAATTGGCCGGGGTATTCGAAGAGTTATCCCCCCAGTATCCTCCTGGAGGACTAAGCGCGGCTTGGTAAGTGGCAGCCGTAATTAAGGTGGCCACTACAAGGATCATTTCGCAGGCTCGTTCATCTTTGCGGCCAAAAATAAATACGAACCACTCATGGGCAGTTAGTTCCCTGCTTAAAAACTGTGATAAAGAAGAGACTTTGATGAGAGTAGAAGGTCGTAACTTCTTCGCAAGATTTTGATCGCCACTAGAATTCTCTTGGAAGATATCCTGAGCCGTCTTATCCTGGAAGTTCTTTGCGTTTAAATTGGTATGCCCAATCAACAGCTTGATGACCTGGAAGAAATGCAAAGGGAACAAAATGAAGTATGTATCTCGTCAATTGCAATCACTGCTTTGTCACTCGCTTTACTATTGTGCACAGAATAATTTCATGCCTTATAACTTAGAGGGATGATAGTGATGCAACGACCGATGTACCAAGTTTGCTAAACCTTATTTATATATAGCAATTATTTCAACTCATGTAATGAAGTTCCAAATGTTTTCAAAAAACATGATTTAGTCATCTTCCCCGAAATTATTTACGTGATAGTTAGGAATTGCCCCTATGAGTTGTAACATAAACGAATTGACAAAATTTCTAACCCAAATGGCTATGACTTTTCATAAAAATTTAGGACATAATCATATCAACTCAAAGATTTAGGATTCAATTATATTTTCTGCACCAGTTCCTTTATTACGAAGAGAAAGGCTAACTTAGACAAGTGTGTTCATATCCTTTATGCATATGATTCAACTTACCAAGGAGTAATTTTCCCGTCCACAAAGCGATTATTTTCATGGTTGTGTCCGATTGTCCATTTTAGCTTCCACTTCACTAGCTGCTATCTCGCACAATATGTTCGGATGGGCTGATTTCAAAAGGCGGAAAGAGATTTTGCTAATCGATAGGAACAAACAAGATACTAGAAAATAATGAATTAAGTTTCTGTTGTGTGAGGTGGGAGTGTATTATGACGAAAAGAGTTGGAAGAATAGTATTCACCCAAAACCATCCAAAACTGAGTTTTATAAGGTTCGAAGGGAAACAATCTTAATCGCACCTTTCCACTAAAAAAAGCTGTGAACAAGGTGATCTCCATTTCACCCCTTTGTTGTCCTTTCTTTATCCCTATATCCTCCAACCACAGCGTTGTTAAGGACAATTAAATTGAACTCAAATTAGAAGCATCCCCATGCTTAAAACAGTTTCCCCATTAGCAATTTTTAAAATGAAATTGTGGACTCGTTTTGATAAAACTGAAAAAATAAGCACCAACCCCAACATTCTTAAGCACTGAAAATTGAAATAAAAAATTATTTGGTAATAAATAGAAATAGATTACAGAATAAGATTTGCATATATTATCAGAACCACTTTAATTGGTATCTCATACTTCTGGAACTACATTTTGTGTACTATTTTAGTTTTTTGCTACGTTCACTTTTATTATTTCTTGACGGAAAAACGGCTTAAGTATTCACGCAGGTCATTATTTGCAAATGGAACAATCTCTCCTGATTTATTTGAGCCAAACGCTATTCTTAATTGACAAAATTTATTTTTGCGCAGATAAATTTATTCACTCATTCCATCTCTCTTACATAACAAGCATATGGGAGTCGAGGCAATAGATAAATCAAACTTTAATTTCCTTTATTTAAATCGAACTCTATCATTATATACATAGAGAGAAAGAGAGGGGAAAGTAATATGTCTCACATGAAGTCTTTTTTTTATTATTTTTATGTGATGGTGGGAAGTTCAACGAGAGAGACAGACGTGTATAAATCAATATAATGATTGTCAAAGGACTCGATAAGGAGTTAAGAGGATGAGAGAGAGAGAGATCAAAACGACAAATTGTCAACTTTTCTATATGATAATTCAACAGTTAACGATTTTCCGTTCTTAATAAATATTACCATATGATAATGCACTTAACGTATGGGCTTTTCACTATGTTAATTGGTAAAAGATTGAGGTTGAAATCTTTAATGAATTTATTTTTTAATATAGAAATATCTGAAGTTAAAAAATATCGTGATAATATATATTAGTGATCACAAGTGATTTATAAATGTGTCAGATTTTTCCTTGTGGAGGCTTCAATACGATCTAAGTATCACTATATTCACCTACAATATGTCACATCCCTTGATCAATCATTTTTGTTGGTCGTTTTCTTGTGTGCCGGCGGGATGACTCCAAGCAAGCAAATTTTGTGGACACTTCCACAGTTTACAACACCATGGTGTACAACTTCAAATGTTAATCGTCAGATAGACATTTATGGACAAATGTTTACCGTTGAATGATAATACTATAAAATATACCACTGAACAAAATGTTGTTCAAATCTCCTCTCTCTTCACGTTTCCCTGTACTTTCAACCCCCAGTATTTCATTATTATAACATTTGTTCTTGGATTAGATTATGCCAAATTCAAGCATCCAACAATAAAAGCACTAACAAACAAGAAATTGATGGACCAAACCTGCGGCTACGCTTCGGCCACTGCAATATGTAAGACGGTGTTACCATCTTGGTCTTTCCAGTTCAAGATTTTTGTCAGATAAACTCGCTTAAGCCATCCAAACAAAATGTTAAATGCTTTGAGGTTGTGGTTCTTGACGGCAACGTGAACAGTAATCTCACATTGGCTCGTCAAATCTTCGATAGACGATTTGCAAGCACATAGGAATTCGGCCAAGAGTTCCAAGAGCTCCATGTTCTCCTTGTTCTCCTGCTCATTGTCTCCTTTTCCCCGTGCCACAAAATGCAAAGGGGTGATCCCACCTCGTCCTCGGACTTGGATCAACTTCAAGTCAAGGGTCATCAGTGCCCTCACAGTGTGGTATTGCTCATGTTGCAAAGCCAAGTGCATGGGGCTGTAACCCTCCAGATTCAGCTTCCGAGTGAACGACAGCTTCAAGATGGCCATTTCAATGGCCACGTCGGTTTTTCCGGCAGCCACGGCAATGTGTAGTGGAGTATTTGGGAAGGGGCGCTTAGATACGCCATCTAAGAGCTCTGGCTCCTCCACAAGTAAGTTATGCAGCTCATCAACATCATCATTTGCTATTGCTAGTTGAAGCCGAGACTCCCTATCCTTTTGTTGCTCTTTTTCGGCCAGACTCTTGCCCATAGTGTTAGTGTTACTAGGGAAATGTAGGAGCAGAGGGGCTTTGCTCGGTGATATGATCGATGGAAGAAGCGAACTTGCAAAATCATTCTATATAGTGCCACGGTCAACGAATATTTGGGAGTCAACAAGTGTCCAGGTGGTGGGCCCAATGCCAGGTTGGGCTGAGTGGGCCCCAACATATCTTAGACCAGTGCGTGCTGGTCATATTCTCAGGAAATCGTCAGACTTCTCTCGCTTTCCCACTTTTTGCTCTTTCGCTTCTTGTTATGCTTTGCAAGAATTGCATGACATGATTTATCGAGAAGGAAAAACTACACTGTGTCATGGCCCGTTTATTGAAGTCGAACTGTAAAGAACTGTAAGGTATGCTCTTTCTAAAAACTGAATCAAGCATCTAATACTCTAGAGTGTCAGATGAATTTTGTCTGAAAATATTTTGGATGGAATGTTGTTTATATTGGTGATATATATGGCGGCATGTTATACTGTGGTTTAAATTTGATACTCATAGTCAACCAACATCTTGAGACATGACATGATGTACATGCATCGGACCGATTCTGCCTCGGGGCTTAATCGCGGCTACCTTGTTTTTCAAGACTTAATCAAAGCAAAGTTATTTTTAGGGCTTAACAATAGCAGCTATGGTTTTCATGCCTCATCACCTGGCCAAGCGTGACTGTAAGGTCTTCTTGACATGAGCATAGGATGAGTTTGATACATGCTAGCTATAATATATTACATTGTTTATGATATGGTGCATATCTTATAATTTGCTGGAATATATGCAATGTTTGTGAAATGAGTGAATGCAATGCATACTCATTTGTAAAGCTGCATTAGTCTTTGCTTGATTCCATAGGAACGGTGATTTTCCTCGCAGGGAAGTTGTCTCTCCCCTGTCAATTCCCTTTTCTCCTCTTTTAATTTCTCCATGTAAAATAAAGACTGAATGATGCTGAAAGCAAAATAAATAAATCAAGAAAAAGAAGTAAAAGTGCCACTTCCCTACCATTAACCCATCGAATCTTTCTCAGGTGATAAAAAAGCATTCACGCCTCACTTGTTATTGCTAATCCCAAACTAAATAAGATAATTTGCAGAATTTAATAACACATTTGAGTTAATAGCACCGGACCTGTTTTCGCCTCTATTTGAAACGAGTCCACTTATAAAACTAAGCGCACGATTATCTCCTCGAGCGCATGACCTTGCATCGGTTTATTGAATGAAGATTTCAAGTTTCAAATTTAGCAGCGAATTAGCTCGGAAAATAAAACTATTTAAATCATGGATGCCTGACAAATTTGGCAATTTATTTACAAACTAGCGAGTCACTGATGGTGTCTTCATTGCTTTCTCCTCTTTAATGTAATTGGAAGTTGAGCTTTCCATAGTCATAAATCAGATTGCTGCTAATAATAGTTCACCTGCTTTTTAATTTGAAAGCTAACCCAAAAGTTTCAGAAATGCTCTTGTGAATTATACTACGTATTGCAAATCCGTAATGCAAATTAGTTTACACAGCTACTAGCTTACTTTGGGGAGGAGTTAGTTATTTAACTTTAAATATCTCATAACCTATGACTATCGAATAATTAAATGTACATTGGTATAACTCAAATAAGAGTTGGTAACTCAAGATTCGCAAATATATTTGAAGCTTTTGAAAAAGTTGGGTAAGGTTTAAAACTGTTGGTAATGTTGTACAAGTGTTGGTAACTTCAACCCATTGGTAAGCTCCGTAAATAAGTATTGTTAAATTAGTGGAATAAGTATGTAATGTTGAAACAATCCGAAAAATTTTGGCAAGCGAACCCAAAAAAGAGTTGCTAATTTTGTACGAGTGATTTTAACACATCTTTAAGATCCTAAAAAAACTGTCCTTAAATTATTGGAACAGTCGGTAATTTTTGAAATAGTCAAATAAAAGTGAACAAGTGACTCAAACTGTAGTTGTTAAGCTAAAATTAGTTGGTGACTTAATGGAAGAAAAATGGGCAAGTCACTTAAATTAAGGTTGATAATTTTGAATAAAAGTTAGCACCTTATCATGTTGGTAAGTTATACAAATTAATATTGATTAATTATGAAAACAATTAGTAATCTTGGAAGTACAGATAAATATTGGTACTTAAAAAAAAACCGTCAGTAACTTAATACTATCTTACTGGCTAAATAAGTATACATATCAAGGATCAAACAACACTTGTGGAAAGATGAACAATGTCTCGCTTTGTTTTCTAAAAGTCGAAATTGTGATGACTACTCAGAAGATCAAAAAGCAAAGTGCTGGGAATCGATCAAAAAAAAAGCAAAGTGCTAAATATGCTATCACACGTACAACGTTTGTAGTATCATGTCTTTATTCCGTTCCTTGTCGGGAAAAAAGGAGAATTCTTGGAGACGAAAAGTACTTTGCATACTTGACTAATCAATAGCTTGTTCAATCTTGATTACTGGCAATATAAGGGCTTTATTGCTTATAGCTAACAAAAGACAACATAAAGGCCATAGGCAAAGATATCATATAATATAATGTCTGTACTATCATGTCTTTAATGAATGTGATAGTCTCCAGCCTCGTTAAAAGTGTTTCTTTGTTTTCTTCTGATGACGTTGGCACAGGGAGAGTAATCCAAGTCTGGTCAAGTCATCCATGTGTTCAGCCGAGAGTAAATTAATCACTAGTTGGACCCTGTTCAATTTATATATTAAAGGTTCAACCTATTGTCCCACCTACTACACAAAAGAAAAGAAAGAAGACCAAATGATTGACACCCAATTTGGAAAGAGCACCTTCTCAAAAGTTGACGCAATTCTTCTTTTTGTTTGGAAACACGATTATGAATTGCTATCTAATCGATGGATTGACATCCGAAATAAAGTCACAATCTATATCTATCTTCTTAAGAGGTTAATACTTTACTACATACGCTATTGGCTATTTAAATTTTTTGTCCCTTTTCCATTCTTTCCTTTTCCTTTCCCGTTACTGCCCCTCGCTCTCTGTCTCTCATGAAACGACCCCTACAATACAACCCCCATCACATAAACCTATTGAGAAGATGCAACTTATCAAATTAAATTTGGATATAACAAGTTATGTGGATTAAGATTTTCCTATCACATGGATAGACCGAGGTCCTTGTTATGTGTTCAGTTTTACAGGTCATCGGTTGGAAAGCGCAGTTATAGTCGGTAGTTGCTTTGTCAACAACGGCAGCAAAGTATATGACGTCAACCGAGGCAAGCAAGTAAATTACTTGGCTCAAAGGTTTGCTCAATGAACTGGAATTGTTTTAGGAAAGAATGTTATTTACTACGTAGAAGGCAATACATTTTGTGGGATAATTACTAAAAAAGTCTTAAATTTATTGCACTAATATCAATTCAGTCATGAATATTCCAATTTAGTCATAAACCTTTTAACAATTTACCAATGTAGTCCATCCGATTAATTTTAACTGAAATCGCTAATGTGGATGCCAAGCCTCCAATGACACACGACCAAAGCTGAAGTGAATAATTTTTTATAATTTTTTCGTAATTATTTATTTTTAAATTAATTTATAGATTTCTTTTCTTTTTCTTCATTTCTTATTTTTACAGTGGCTTACAAGGATTGTCGAAACTCACCGGCCACGGAGGACAGCCAAGAAGCCCTTCTCAGCGGCTAGCGAGGGTTGTGGCCCTCGCCCAGATTTGGGCGAGACCATCATGGCCGTGAGCGAGGCCGCCTTGCCCAGATCTGGGTGAGTCTAGCCTCACAATGGCCTCATTGGCATAGGGCGAACGCGGCTAGCAAGGCCATGGCGAGGCTGGCCTCACCTAGGCCATCGTGATTGTGGGCGGGGCCAGGCGAGGGCCATGACCCTCGCTAGCGGCTGATAAAGGCTTTGCGGCCCTCACCACATGAATTATCCAATGTTGAACTTTTCTAACATATCTTATATGTGCATCTCAACAAGTACAAACAAGAAAATGAGACTTCGATCTCTTGCCCAGCTACAAAACCCTGCTTCATGTTTCCTCTCTGCGCTGCCAAAAATTCCTGACGCGCTCAAAAGATTATGCGGCGATATCAACAACCATATACAAAAAATTTTAGAAACCTGTTCGACTCATGCCCGAGACAAAACGGTCCGTCGCCCCCCAAAAACTTTCTACAGGAATCAAATGTTGATTAAGCAACTCTCTGTTTCAGGGAACACGGGAGCTGCCCGGTGCAGCACAGTCGTCCTTTGAAAGAAGTGAATGTATGAGACCGAGCGTTTCGAATCTCCTGTTCAAGAGGAATTGATTGAATGCACGATCACAAACCTCGTCTGGGGTCATCTTGCCAAAACCAAATCGTCTTATCCACATGGATTCTGCTTCCTCTGCAGCAGGAAGCACGAGATTCTTCACATTGAGAGAATGAAGAAACCTCCAGTAGGGTCATCTCGAGTTTCACGAAAAGGGAGAGGAATACCTCTATCAAGATTTTACGGGGGAGCACCACACTATAGACATGGATATCATGAAGAATTTCTTCGCCCACCGTTTTGCCTCGTCAGGAGATCCTACTTTGGTAAACCAGAATTCTGTGCTACGATTTAAGAGCATATACACTAGCTTTTTGTCAGGTACATGATAAATCTTGGACTGTGCTCCAAGACCAACCATCGAGATATGTTGACTTTCTCATTCGCAAAGAGCAACTATATGCAGTGGTTTCCACTGGAAGAGTGATCATATGTGACATAAGTTCCCCTGAGAATTTGGGCATTGTTCGGCCTGAATCAGTATCTGGACCTCAGCCCCAGATATTCGGTTGGACTAAGAGGAGCCTTGTTAATGGTTTGCGCGCCAATGGATGATGTGGCCAACATAGCTGAGGAAAGGAGAACTTCTACGAGGCACTGCTTAATAGTGACTATTCTGTTACTTATGACTCTGAAGATGGTGGCAGACGACCTCTCCGCATGGAATAGAAGAACAGAGCTCTTCGGTTCCATGCCTTTGAATTGGATGAGGTAGAGCGAAGATTGGTATAGGTGAACTTCTTGGGCAACTGTGCACTGTTCTTGAGTCAAAATTATTCCGTGTCCCTATTGGCTTCTGAAGTCCCAGGTTGCAGTGGAAATTGCACTTGTTATCTCGATGGTTTCACAGTGAAACGTATTATGCAAATTTAACTTGAAGAGTGGAGCTACTCAACACGTAATTACACTTTGTCTTACACGTACCTGATCGCCGTTGCCCCTCTGGACGGGGCACGCGGTTTGTCCCCTCATCAGTCATCTGTAGGTCAGTTCACCGTTCTACTACTCGTGCTGTTTATGATTGTTTGTCAGCATGAATATATTCAGATATCACTGTTGCATGGTAAAGAAAACACAAAAGAAAACATGAAACAAAGAGAGAAAGAAAAAGAAAAATAAAGAAAAAATATATACTTGGACGAGAGTGCCCCTGGACGTGGACAAGATTTGGCTTGTTGGTGAAGTCAGGATCTTATTTGAGACTAAATTAGCCATTCGTGATATTTATTTGAGAAAATATCTATTTTGAACCCTCTTTTGAGAATATGGCCTCACTTCGGACCCTCATTTGAAATTTCTCCAAAATTTGAGGTCTAGCCTTTTCTCTAGTAGAGAATAACGTGGGGGTACCTCTAGTTTGAATTTAGGTTTACTATTGGATGTATTTAGTGTTTTGAAATTTCATATTTCCTTCTTAAATTTAGTTAGTTAGGATATTCACTTTGTATAGAATATCTGAATTTCTTCGTTTTGTCATTTCAACTTTTTAAATGCTTTAAGATATCTTATTTATTTATTTATTGGAAGATACAGTTAGATCAAGGCCCCGTTTGGTTCCACATTTGGAATGTTTATTTGGGCTCTAAAATCCCTTGGCCAAATGCAAATGGTGTTTGATAATTTTTTTTATTCATTTTGAGGAGATTCAATTGCATTTGAAATGCTCCCCAAGGGACCTTTGGCCAATGCTCCACCGAAGGTGCTTTGAGAAGTTGTATTTTCGTAGTGCAACTTACACGGTTCATCGTCACTGTTTATCTTCTCTAGAGGCAGGTCCAGCGATCGGCAACCGCCGCCTAAGGGCTAGCCCGACCCCGGCGACCATCGCCTAAGGGTCGCATGACCCCAGGCGGCAGTCGCCAACTGCCAGGGTCGCCGGCAACTAGATCTGGCCGTCGGCTATTGGCCGGCAACCAGATCTAGCCAACGGCAGTGGTCGGTGGTTAAGCTCCACTGGAGTTTTTTTTTTTAAAATACTAGCAAAAGTCTTTTAGCTCAAGTTGATTTTAAAAAACACTTATCAAATACTAATAACATTTCGGAAAATCCATTTAACCTAAAGGTATTTGCATTCCCCTAAAGTCGAATCAAACGGGCCCCAAGTTGTCCTTTTAGGTTTAGCTAGGCTTTTGTTATATTCTCGGTCTTTCTTGTTCTGTCACTTTACCGAGTAGTTATTTTTTAGAAAAAAGGGGTTGCCACTGTGCTTATTTGTTGTGTTTAATCATATCACGCAATTTACCTCTTTTGATAAATACAAAAGCCGAAGAGATTTTCCTCTGTGCGCTTTGCTACGTCTACGCTTCGGGTGTTCGTGTTTGAGAGCCGCAATTCGATGCTTTTCAATTCCATTCTGTCATTTCACGATATTGAATTAGGAAAAATAGCTACTCGAAGTCCCGACTCAAATCACGATCAAAGGTCTTTACGGATTAAGGAATTAATAGACGAGTCGATTACATGGAACTAATAAGAAAGAGTCCAGTTCTTGCAAACCTCAAGACTAGAAAACATGGATTATATTGCATACGTAACAAGAATATTTAAAGTAAATAATACTTGCGAATTATTTCCGATCCTTTGGTCATAGCAAGTCAGCCAATGCGTCTCCCTGGGGCATCGATTCGTGGGACAACTACGAGGTGCTTTGCCCACGATATAACGGGGAGGATGAAAGCAGCGCCCAGCGCGGACAGATAAATTCCCCCTATCCAATTTACTGCGAACTGATTGGATTTCGGGAATTCGACCATAAGGGAAACAAGGTAGGCAGCGCCGAGAATTATCAAAGCGACGCAAACCATCATATTGTGGAGCGTTGGGGGAAACGTAAGGGGAATAATGGTGACCCATATTGTGCTGGTGGAGGCTAAAAATGCCGTGGCGTTGAGGATCGTGAACAAATACAGATTGCGGCCGCTCAGATTTATGTTTCCGGCTTGACGTGGTTTTCCATTAGCAATGCCGCTGGAATTGACCGTAATGACAGTGGAATTTGAAGAGGAATCCTGCCAGTATCCTCCCGGAGGACTGAGAGAAGCTTGGTAAGTTGCAGTTGCAATTAAGGTAGACACTACAAGGATCATGTCGCGAATGGCATCATTTTCGATGCTCAAAAGCTGTGCGTACTTCTCAATTTTGGTTGGTTCCATGAGAAAAAACTTCGGTAGAGAGGGGTAAGAGTAAAGAGTCCTGCTTGATGGAGTAATCTTTTCCCCACATCTTGATCGCCACTAAAATTTACTTGAAATATTTCCAGAGCCGTTTTACCTAGGAAATTCTTCGCATTGTCATTCGTTTGCCCAATCAACAGCTCGATGATATGGAAGAAATGCAAAGGGAACCAAAATGAAGTATGCATCCCTTCAATTGCACTCACTGCTTTGTCACAAGCTTCACTATTGTGCACAAAGTGAGCTCATGCAATATAACTTCGAATGATGCTAGTGATGCCACGACCGATGTACAAAGGGAAAAAGTTTACTAGACCTTGCTTATCAAGTGCCATCATTTACGTGATAGCTATGAATTGCTCATGTGAATTGTAACATAGGTGAATTCATAAAAGTGATAACCCGATAGTTTTTTCAAAGTGATTGAAAAGACAAAGTGATTGGACTAATTTGACAAGTTTCAAGACTTGATTGCGCTTTTTAAAAATTTTGAGACTTGATTGCACTTTCGTAATAAGTTTTGAGACTTTATTGCATTTTTTCAAAGTTACAGGATTTAATTGCACTTTCATGACAAGTTTTGAAACTTCAAATGCACTTATCCATATTGTATATTATAGAGAGATTTAAAGTTACATAATATCGTTATAATATATATTTGTGATCACAACTGATTTATAAAAGGATGTGTTAGAGTTATTATTGTGAAGGCTTCAATGCGGTTCAATTATCACAATATCTACCTATAATATATCACGTGACTTGATAAATCATTTTTGTTGATCGCTTTCTTGTTCCTTCACTGGATCACTCCTAGCAAACAAATTTATGGACTCTTCTACAGTTTACAACACCATGTTGTACAACATCAAATGTAAATCGTCAAGCAGACACTTACCGACAAATGTCAACCATTGAATGATAGTACTATAAAATATACCGTTACACAAAGTATCGTTCAAATATCCTCACTCTGAATGTTTCTAAATTCGTATATTTTTGGTACCTGATATTTCATTATCATAACATTTGTTCCTAGATTATACTTCGTAAAATTCAAGGATCGAATGATAAAAACAAGAACAACTAAGAAAATCCAATAACCATACCTCGGTTTGCCCTTCCTCCACAGCGATATGTAAGACGGTGTTAGCACCATTGTCTTTCCAGTTCAATATCTCTCTGTCAGATTAACTCGCTTAAGCCATCCAAGCAAAACCTTAACTTCTTTGAGGTTGTTGTTCCTCACGGCAATGTGAGCCGCAATCTCACATTGGCTCATCAAGTCTTCAATGGATGATTTGCAAGCCCACAGGAATTCGGCTAGGAGCTCCAGCTCATCGTCTCCTTCTTTCCCAGTGGCAAAATGCAAAGGGGTGATCCTGCATCATCCTCGGACTCGGATCAACTTCAGGTCAAGGGTCATCAGTGCCCTCACAGTGTGATATTGCTGGTGTGATAAAGCCAAGTTCATGGGGCTATAACCCTCCGGATTCAGCTTCCGAGCGAACGACGGCCTCAAGATGGCCAACACCATGGCCACGTCAATGTTTGTGGCTGCCGCGGCAATGCGTAGAGGGGTATTTGGGAAGGGGTGCTTAGATACGCGATCTAAGAGCTCTGGCTCCTCCACAATTAAGTTATGCAGCTCATCAACATTATCATTTGCTATTGCTAGTTGAAGCCGAGATTCCCTAACCTTTTGTTCTTCTTCTTTCTCGGCCAGACTCCTGCCCAAACACATACAGTGTAATAAAATTCCTTTTTTGTGATTGATTCTTGTATGGATTTAATCTAGAATTGGAAAACACTTAGAAGTGACTATGATTGAACGATTCCAATATCCTCTTTACTGATTATAATGAAACCATCTTGACAATCTCTTCCCTTGTAGTAGGCACATCGTCAAACCCTGTAAATCTGTTGTATTCAAGTTTTATTTATGCAATTTATTTCTTACTCAAATCTTTTTTTCTTTGTATGTGTTTTGTTCTCGCTTCCATATTAGTCGTAACAAATCACTTTTTTTTTTGGTCAGAATAACAAATCACATTTTAGAGATAGAAAGATTCATTATGGATCCCATAAAAAGGATACAAGTTTCCATGCGTTTCTTAACTTACGATTGAGTTTGACTACTTATCATGCTTGAAGAGAGGGAAAAAATCCAAAATCTGACGACCAAGAAGATAAATATCGCAATAAAACCTTCCTACTACCTTCTTCCAACAAAATTTTAGGCATCCTCAACTCAGGCATTCTCATCCTCAGATTCCAGATATCGATGTTTTGGCTTTGTCGAGGATATCAAGTGGCACCACAACCCTGAACACCGCATAGTGATGATTCAAGCTTTTTTTGCCCTGTAGCCGGTGAACGCTGCCCAACACTCCCACACTCGAATTTGGGAAAGCGTAAAACACACGTCTGACTCTCTGATGCAGAAGTGCCATCGCACACCTTAAACAAGACGAGATGCAACAGAAAAGCTCAATATCAGGAGATTCATCACTCTATTTCAGAAAATACATGACTCGTAACGCTTGTTACACCAAAAGAAATGCAACTTCCCATGTTATTTTATCCAGGTCTTAAATGTGAAAAGTATCTAATGTTAAAAGAGAACAGAAATGTAAAGTGCATGTGCAAAGAACCACTACTGTCTGAGGCAGAATCTTAGGGATTTTGGGCAAATGATAATGAGATAAATAGCCTGCACATGCACCAAACCAGATAACAGTTAATTTGTTTAACTTACATTGTGCATGGCTCCCAAACAAGGTAGATGTCATTGCCAGTGCATAAATATGGTCTACTAGAGAGATCACCTTTTCCATGAGCATCATCATGTTTGTCATCAGTGTCGACCTGAATTCCCACAATTATAAGATTTCAGTTCCAAGCCGACATCGTCTCATTAAATGCAAATAAGAAGCACAGAATTGAGCTATAGAATCAAATGCAATAGTTGGTTCCATATGTTCAGTGCCAACTAATCCTCAAATATTTCATCTTTAATGCCAACTAGTTATTTGGAGGACAGTTCATTTATTATTGATTGAGTAAGCATTGTCATCAAAAGGTGTTCATTAATGATCATCGTATATACAGATTTGACTTCTAGCAAGTCTATCGAGACAATGAAATTGACTAAGGGATGATTATAAAATGCACACAACCAACCATCCGTGAGCTAATAGAAGTTTGAGTTGAGCAATAGCAGATGAACTAGTATGATGTTATTCACAAATGTTGAGAAAAGATCATGCACTCCAAAACAGAGAAAGAGGTGGCACTTAGATGCCATTGTCATGCTGGAAAGGTTTGCCAGGATTTCCTTCACATGTAAAGCAAAAGTTTACCTCGGCGATATCAGTTTTCCGTCTTTTTGCTTGAGACTTTGCAGGAGATAGAATACACTCCTCTTCGGTAGCTTCATCTTCGTATCTCACATCAGGGAATAAGCATCTGTCCCTGGCAGCAGACGATTCAATGGCCACTATCGCAGCATGTCGCAACGGGTGCCAAAATGAAGAGCTCCTGTGAGTCCATTCATCTACGCACCACCGAGGATGTAGACAAGAAATGGATGTCTCAACTTGCTTCGGCCCACCTGAGGAACATCGTTGAAGACATAATTCATGTTTTATCGATCCGGTCATGTCAGCAGGAGATTCGGTGGAACTACTACATTCAGCAGCAACTTCTGTTTTTGGAGTATGCCAATAGCAGACTTCATCACATGCCCTTGCAATCACTTGATTAGATAGAGGATCTACAATGGCTGCAACATTGACCACCTGTAGATAAGAGAAGGGTGTAACAAAAGCAAAATTTGCGCAATTTCCACAACATAAGAGGTGACCACAGCAGCTTAAAACAAAATTGGATGCATGATTGGGGAGCAAGATCAAGTGCTATATTTCCTTCCCAAAACCTTTTAATATGCCTATGCATGAACATTTCAAGGGATAACTGTCTAAAGGAGCCAACCTTTGAAACGATCGGATTGTTTTCCACTTTTATAAACGGATTTCTTGTATTTTGCTTTAAAAGTCAATAAACGTGCCTTTCACATAAAAACTTCATATTCCTGTCAAGTTAATTACAACAAGTAAATCTCACTTCTTGTTACCGAACCCAAAATGATTCACATGAGCCATTGCAAGCTATGATGAACCCTCTAAGACTTGATCGGAAAAATGTTGAAAGTGCAAACACTTGAGCAGTTAGAAATGAAACTCGTCAAACATGTACTTGGATGTGCGTAACTTTATATAACACTGATTCAAAGGAGAAAAAAAATAGGACGAAGGGAAGGTTCTCTCACAAATTGTCCAAGCAGTATAACCCTTGGAAAGAAATATAAGAGAATTTTCTTTTATTTGGTAAGATGGGAGGCCAGGCTAGGACTCATATCCAAGACCTCTCAGATCTTGACTAGTCTGAGATATAATTAGCAGCGAACTTGAAGAAATCAAACAAAGTTGCATTCATTAATCGCTAGTCAAGGGAAAACCCGAACACTTACCACATTACCATGAGATTTTGCCAATTCCAGAGCATACTTCATAAAACTTACAACTGATTGTGAGTCTTCTTCACTAAACCCAGTAATGCCACTGATATTGCTGCTATGTGAAACATCAGTAGTCAAGAGAACAATTCAGTATTGACATAAGGTATCAACAACTGCACATAACACACATGAAGATAGAGGAACAGATAGTTCGTCTTGATCATTGACAAGAAGTAAAATTAGGAAATGCAAAATAAAAGACAGAGATTTGCACAAATTCCCTTGAATTAAGTTTGATTGCAATAGGTGGGAGAGGAGAATGATATGACTTAAACCTGGCCTAGGGCCTTAAAAAGAGTGATCTCAACCAACTAGGCAAACCCTGGTCTCTAGAGTCACGATTCATTAGTAGCCCTTATGCATGCTGGAGACGGCTTGATCAGTTATTCCTTGAGAGTAAATCCTCTGCTTTATATATGACCCAAAACTCCTCTCAGTCCAGAGGCAACCAAAACTGATATGACTCAGATGAATGAAGTAAAATCAATCACATCCTAAATTTCAAAAAACAAAGCTTATCAAATTTTAGATGGCCACTCGAACTGCAACTTTTTTTGAGTCTTTGGTTTTTGTACTCCAACTTCCAACTTATCTGCTTGGAAATAAATTCTGAAGGAGGTAAAAAGTTTAAAATGAGCACCCAAAGCTGCCCAAGAGAATATCGAAATTCATAAGGAAGTTATCCCGGAAAAACCACTTTAACCTTCTCCTTTAATTGACAGAACATTAGAACAAGAGACATCTGCACATGCTGATGCAAATACCCTAAAACTACAAAAATGTCCTAAAACATGATGGCAATATTTGATCTTAAGACATGCATGCATTACCATTACTGATGCGAAAATTTAAAAGAGACATACTAGGTTGGTGGATGGTATGAGGTGGGCCATAGCTTGCACTGTTCTACCCACTCATCCTTTGATGATGCAGCATATTTGCAGACCTCTCACAAAATAGCACGAATAAGTACAAAGAACAAAATCTTACTTTGCCATCACATAATCAAGTGAAACAATGCCATTTCCAGGTTACATGTTACAGGGAGTTCTTACGTACTATATCTTCTTACAAGCATATTTGAATGTACAAATACATACAGATTCAGATAAGCATGATATGCAGCAGATTAAGCTTTAGGATTTTATTTACAACTGATAGACGTTCCTAATATTAAAATCATCTATGCACTTTGAAATTTTGAGAAGGATGTGCGCTTCCACCTAATATTAGATAGGCTATGGTATATCCTACCCCAACTTTATTCCGGGCTATAAACATGGCTTCTTTTCATGCCATAATGTACTCAAATAAACAATTTACGTGAAGAAAAAGAAAAATGATAAAAAAATTCAAGAGATGGAAATTTCACTTAATTTCAGAGTCTGAAAGCCAAATTAATCTACATACATAGTGACATCCTATCCGGCCACTGTAAGTGCTATTTTACAGAATCTAATGCCATTGACAATGCACATGTTTACTGTTTCTTTGTAATTATCAACCAGTAAAGATGTTCCAACAATTCATTCACTTGAAAGTACAGTTCATTGGATGCGTGGACATAATAGAGGAAGCAAATTAGTGTACAACAACCAATGCCAAGAAGCCCTCTTTGGCATAAATAACCTATAAAGCATTGAAAGGAAAAACCAAAAGAAATTCCCAAGCAAAGCCCATTATGGTCTATTTTGGTCATAAACACAAAATATACCTCCTAAAGCACCAGAAAGAAGATCACTGCGAAAAACTCTTTTCAGCTAAACGACAATTTAATGCAGACATATCACCCAATATGCATTAATTACTTAAATGAGATGTTCCATCAAAAGATAATGAGGGAGAATTCGTGAAATAAAACTTTCTAGAACTTGGAAAATGTAAGAAGAGAAATAGCATGAACAGATGTCAACTACGCTAGCGGTTCATGGTAGTATAAGATGCTCCATAAGTAGACATCACCACTCACGGATATCATAACTTGTCAGCGCTGCATATGGTTCTCTCTACAAGTTAATGAAGATAATGTAAACTATGAAAAAATCAACATAAAACACTAAGAAGAAGACAACCCACTTTTGCCACGAAAGGACTCAACTGATACGAATTAATTACATCCTTCACATCACATGGAATTCCATCAAAATCACCATTTTCAGGAGCCAGACATAAGATCACTGATAGCTGAATTTTTCCTGTCAAAACCATTACAACAACCAAACAGTTCAACAAATCCATAAGAAATTAGTTAAAGAATTGTTGAAAAGCTGGTAGGTAAAAGATGATTTGTTGATGAAAAAATATGAACAGCTATCCCGGGTTTCCATCAAATAGACCTTGCATAGTAAATAATTAGAAGATTTTTCAAGACAATTACCAGTTCATCCTCAAAAGCAAATTACCATATGTTGAGTGGGCCACTGTTTTTATTTGGTCTCTTGTTTTCTTAACTTTCTGATCTGTCAATCCTATTTACTTCCTGCTAATGTTCCTTCTCTTCACATCATGTGCACATCAGAACAATGGTAATCCTATTCAATCAATTTTCATGATTGATAAGGGAAAAACAACAAACTGAGCACATAAACTAACACGCAATACAGGTTATTTTCATGATTGTTCATCAGGTGTTTCAACGCCTTGCATAGCTAATACATATTAGAAAACAAGCCCAACACCAGAAACCAATGGTAGCATTTGAGTTTCAGCATAAAGCATTCTTCCTGAATCATTCATTTTGTTTTTCATAATAGTCCCTCAAAAGAATTTCCGGCAGTAGAAGGAGAACAAATAGGATACGCACGCAGACTGGAGGAGGTAAGGAGCACCCCTCATTCACCCCACAACATAAGCAAATCATCCACCAAAAACCACAGCTTCATCACTCTATAGTGTGGCTTAGGAGAAAGTGTGTTGTAGAGGAATTACATAGGTGATGTGAATATGACTTTAAATATCTAATGCCGATTGACTTGCTATACTCAAGTTAATGACTTACGGTGATTCCAATGCAGAAAAAGTTTTCTGATAGCTTTGGGGCTTAAAAGTTCAGATACAATTTCTTCAATCCGATGACAATTGACATGCATGGGATCAAAAGATTCATATCCCTCTTTTTTGTTACTTAAAAGCAGTAAACACAGGACTAATGTCTGGTCAAGAACTACAAGCGTGAGTATAAACAACAGAAATTTAATTCTTTGCATGAAATTTAGCCTGTTAAATGACCTTCACAGGAGGAAAAAAATATTTCGATGATCTTTATTGAACTTTTAAATGGTAACCCAGGAACAAAGGGCAATGGAAAGACCTTGTTAAGTAATCACTCTAATGCTCACTTAATTAGTAAAGCTCCAATCCTGATGAGTGAAGCTCCACTAATGCTTTCCATCTTAATATTGTGAGATGACATGCACAGCAAAAATTGTTCCACAATTTCAAAGATGCAAGAAACAATGATGTTTAAATATTATCATTAAGTGACCTATCCACCAGGAACAAAACGAGATACCACATAACACATATATGCTCATGAACCAAGAATGTACCTCCTTCGAGACACTTCTTCACCCGCTTCACATGATGGAGGTCCTCCAATGGTGCAATTTGACTCAAACGCCTAACCAATAACCAAACAATTGACTCCCAAATTTGAGTGAAAAATCAAACCAGATACGAAACAGTAAGGTCTGAGAAGCGCAGAACGAGCTTAATACATAGAGTCTAAAGCATAACAGTAAGACTGACCTTATGATTGTATTCGTGAGCTTCGGCTGCTCAATCTGAGCGGCGACCATGTTCACTGCTTGCCAAAGAAAAACACCACAAAACACCAATTCCAAAGCGCAAAATACATCAGCAAAAGTGAAGTTCAGATATTTCACTTGGGATTCGTCAGTCATCTGTTAAGAACAAACCTGTGAGCTGCTGATCAGGAGGAAACGGCGGCCTGCCAGGAATGTGGATGATTCGCCACTCATCGTTCTCACTGCTCATTATTCTTCGCAGCTAGCTTTGGAGGAGGTGATCAAGCACGAAAGTGGAGGGAAGTCGTAACGTTGTGTTGTAAGCTCTTATGATCAGTACTGAAACAGAGTACACAAGACCCGAAATCACAAGCATTTGGCAAGAAATCAACTCAGGATTGATGCAATATCTTCTCACATGTGTATGTAAGCTCTTATTATCAGTACAGTCTCAAATTAGGATCAAATTGAGGTTAAATTGAAGCTCTAAAGTCACGGCCAGCAAATTCCGATGCCAATCCAGCAAATTCCAGTCAAGGATACTGCTTACAATCATGTATCCAACAAATCTTGATCATGTATGGCACTTTTAACTATGAAACAAGAGAATTCTGGACATATGCAGCTCTGACAGCCATGATGCCAACAAATTCCTAGCAAGTACAGCATTATTAACATGAATTTCCTCTTTCGACTCAGCATACAAAAGTATATGCTAACGTGATCAGAGTGGCATCAAATTTGCATGAAATTTCTGTCACATAGAGACCCTCAAATCACGACCAGAAAAGTCAGGCTTATTTTCAGCAACTTTTGGGCGCATCAATTTGGAGCATTATGTACCAATTTAACATGAATTGACCATAGAACGTTCCTATGTCACCAGATAACCCCAGTGAACTATCTTCTTCGGCCACCACCGTTACCTTGGAGAACCAATCCAGATGCTAAGCATGGTAACACTCCTCAAATTTGCACACGGGTTTCACTCAGGCATTTCAACGAACTCATGGCAAGCGCCTCGGTTTAGTGGTCGAGATGCAAGAGCGAAACAGCGATTTGAGAACATGCGACCCCAATATCATCAAAGGAGGCTCAAATCAAATAATAGATCCTCAATTGGAGACTATTTTCACATTAAACACAACACAATTAGAGTTCTCGGCCTTCGTCTCTCGCGTACAAAGCAACGGAAACAGAGCATAGCCAATACCTTGAAAGAAGAGCAGCAACAGAACAGACCTTGAACTGAAGGACGATCAAATCGGAGGGAGAAGTCGTCAGAACGGATAATATTGTCTCGATGAATTTTTCAAAATGATTATTGACGTCACCGAGTGGGGGCATCTCTCTCTCTCTCTCTCTCTCTCTCTCTCTATAAAGAGTCCGAGAAAAAACACGAGCAAACAAAGAAAATATCCGAAAAAACGGAAATAACGGAAAAAACGGCTGTCTTACCAACGGATACTGATGACGTCACAACGCCAATATGCTTTCGTATCTCTCTCAAGAAACAAGATTCAATTACAGGGGAATAATTCACCCCCAAGATACCGAAAAAGAAAGAGAAGAAGAAATCAATCTCAAGAAAGCTGCGCTCCCCGCCTGCTCTTGCACCGACGGAACGAGGTCATTTTCTCCAAGCGCCACCAGGGCCTCTTCGGCAAGGCGGCCGAGCTCTCCGTCCTTCTGTGGCATGGAGATCGCCATCGTCACTTACTAATTTGAGTGAATCGCTAGTTAGACGCTAGGCACGTCTCAACTTGATCAGTGAACGAGGACCAAACCCGTCCCCATGTGAACTTGCTTTGGAACGAGTCGGGTAAGACTTGTTCGGACCGATTCCCAAGTTTGATGGGTTCGGTTGCTCACTTCTAAATTTGATTGGATAATTTGAAAACAGGAGCCCCGACTAAATAAGCCATGAAAGTAAAGGGATGGAAACTAGAACTTAAGGAGGGGATAATATTAGAGCTTTTATATTCCTTTTGAGTAGCGAGTTTAAACATCATTTGCGCTACTAATTAAGAATCAGACTGCAAATAAAGAACCTTGGTTCTAGCTTATTGAATGCGAAGATCAGTCATACATAACTCTTGGAGAACAAGGTTCTAAAAGAGCATCACGAGGGACGTAAAAATTGTCAGTCCGTAGATACGTGGACTGACCATTACTGTTTTGATACTTAATAACATGCTTGAGGAAAGAACTAGCCTTCAAGATCTTCCTCCATGCGCAGGTAGAGTTACCGGTGGATGTTGCGAACCGTGACGATTGGATTTGCTCGATTTTAAGATGATGTTATTCTTGTCATCTAATTGGACCTCCATTCCATTTGATTTATTCGGGGGCCAATCAATATGGACTCAGTTGAGAAAGATTTCTAAAGTACATTATGGCTATGGAGAAAATAAAAAGAAGAAAGGCCCGACTGAAAACAAATTTCTAAAGGATAATAACACAAATAGTCCATGAAATTTAGTCTAATATATAATTTGATTCATGAACTTTTAATTTATTCAACGTGGTCTTTGAACTTTTATTTTCTTCAATGTCTTTCCTGAACTTTTGGTACATATTTGTTTTTTTTTTTTGATAATCGAGGTGTCCACGCTGTCGGCGAACGATAACTCAGCTACAGTACATGTTCGATTTAGTCCCTGTATTGTATGAAAATGTCTAATACAATTATTTTCATTAATTCAAGTTCATGGACTATATTGAACACTTTCATATAGTTCAGAAACTAATTGAACATGTACAAAAAATTTAAGGATGACTTTAAACAAATTAAAAGTTCAAGGACTACATTGAATAAATTAAAAATTTAGAGACTAAATTGCATATTGAGATAAAGATCAAAGACTATTTATGTCATTTTCCCAATTCCTAAAACACACGACACCTACTCAAAAAATCAAAAGTATAAGGGCTCGGCTAACACATATCAAAAGTTCGGGGGCTATATAGAAAATATCCCCCAATAATATCCAACTTTATCCACACGTGAGGAACTCATTGTTCCAATTTAGACTCTGGTTCTCTCTCTCTCTCACTTACGTCTAAAAAACTTCCAGACGACCGACCATTGGTCGTCTCACCAGGACTCTGATTATCTTTCATTCCATCGTCATTGTCTCTGACTCTGACGACTTCTCCCTCCGATTTGATCGTCGTTCAAGGTCTGTCTATTGTTGCTTTTCTTTCAAGTTATTGGTTATGCTCTGTTGACGTTGCTCTGTACGCGAGACTGAGGCCTAGTTGTGTTTAAAATTTGCTGCTTTGCTCTGGCGTCTCCATCACTAAACTGAGACGCCTGCCATGTGTTCGTTGAAATGCCCGAGCGAGACTCGTGTGGCAAATCTGAGGGAGTGTTATCATGCTTAGCATCTGGAGTGGTTGTTGCTCGGTACAGACGTTTAAAATTCCCGTCACGCGTAATGTTTGTGTGGATGAGTAAGTCGCTGAAGCACGTTCACGGGATTGAAGTTTGTGTTCGCTGGTCGTGTAAGAAGTCGAGAAAGGTCTTGAGTTAATTTTACCTGTAAAATGTTTGTGTGTTGATTTTTGTAGTAAGATGTATGAGCGTGGGGTTCGAAACACTCTCTCTGCATTGCTTATTTCGCAAGCGAAAGTTGAGTTTGAAGTCGATGTCGATATTTGCTTGAAAAGTGATCGGGATTGAAATCATTCTTCACTGATATGAATTAAACCTTTTCCAGAAGCATCTGGATTGAAATATTGCATTAGTATGGCATAGAGAATAATTTTCCGAGATGCTCGCCTTTTGTTGGACGAAACGCATAAGTCAGATTTGTGATTGTTAGCTTGTGCTATTGATCATGTGGAAAGCAATCCGTCATGTCTCAGATGATTTTTAAAAGAAAAAACTAACTACTTGTGGTGTTTGCTAGTCCGTTTTCTGTCAAACTAGATTTATCTTCACTTATTAATGATCTGATTTTATCTTCTTCGAGTACTTTACTGACCACCCCTTTCCACTATTGTATGCATTCTATGTGACTAAATGGTGATTAGCGATGGTTCCCAGAAATATGGTTTCAAATCACTGATATGAATGACAATTTTCTGCTAAATTTCATTAGCCGCATTCCAGTTTTTACGTTCTCTTTAGGTGCATATTGGTACTGCTCAGTTTGTAGTTGTTAAACTTTTAGTGATTAATGGTGGTGGAAGTGAGGGTTAATGGCAGTGGCCGAAGATGATAGTTCACTGGGGTTCTTCCCGTTCAGTTTTCATTCTGCAGCCCAGTGGAGCCAAAACTGCACAGCTTCCATGTCTGCAACAGCGCCAAGCTCTTCATTCAATCTGGTGTCAAACCTTGACCTGCAAAGATGGCGACTCACAAGCATTGGGCCACAGCATTCTCTGTCTTCAATTCACTTTCTTGTTCAACCTCATTGTAGCAAGGGCGCTCCTTGTCTTGCTTCACCTCTGTTTTCTTCCCCAGCTGGTGGTGAAAATGTTGCAAAAACTGAGAACCTTGAAGAGGTTAGGCCGAGTTTCAAGTGGGTTGAGGTGGGACCTCATGCTACTGAGGAGCAAAGGATTGCCATATCTAATCTTCCCTTTAAGATGACAAAAAGGTGCAAGGCATTGATGAGGCAAATCATATGTTTCGATCCTCAAAGGGCAAGCTTGTCAGATGTTTTGGCTGCTTGGGTGAGGATTATGAAGCCCAGTAGAGCCAATTGGCTCGCAGTTCTGAAAGAATTGAAGAAGCTGAATCATCCTGCTCATCTTGAGGTACCTGCCCTCGTTTGATTTCATTGGTTGTTTGTTAGCTATTTAAGCTGTGATGCAGCATCTCTGTCTGTTGGAAGAGCATGAGTTGAAAGATTTTCATGCTATGTTAATGAATTTGATTTTTCGTGTTGACATTTAGCTTTTGCTGTTGGAAAGAGCTGTAATTTGTCATCTTGCAAACTCAAGTTTCTGCAATTAGATCAGAATTTTGTGGATGGTGGCCTGGAAAAAGAGCCGTCGAAATCTAGTGAACTAGTGATAGCTTGTGTGAGGAGTGAGAGTTTCTTCTTGACAGTATAGTACTGGATGGCTGTTGAGGTGCTCCGATTTGTGGATGTGTTCGAAATTGTTCGCATGACAATTGTTGAATATTGGCGATCCTCATGCTTTGTTAATCTGATTTAAGCAATTTACAAAGAAATTCTTAAATTCAACTCACGAATCCTCAGACTGTTTCTAGGTGGCAGAACTTGCTTTGTTAGAAGAATCTTTCGAAGCTAATGTTCGTGACTATACAAAACTAATCCATTGGTATGGAAAGCAAGACCAACTTCAAGATGCAGAAAAAGCTCTTCTAGCCATGAAGCAAAGAGGCTTTATCTGTGATCAGGTTACCTTGACTGCTATGGTTGATATGTACAGCAAGGCTGGGCATTTTGAGCTGGCGAATAAAACATTTGAAGAAATCAAGCTGCTTGGATTGCCATTGGATAAAAGGTCATGTGGCTCAATGGTCATGGCCTACATTAGAGCTGGAATGCCTGAACAAGGAGAGATTTTACTGAGAGAAATGGATGAACTAGAGATCTTTGCTGGAAGTGAAGTTTATAAGGCACTGTTGAGAACGTATTCCATGATTGGCAATACCGATGGAGCTCAGAGGGTTTTTGATGCTATTCAATTTGCAGGGATTATTCCAGATGTTAGGCTATGCGGGCTGCTTATAAATGCCTATGCAACTAAAGGACAAAGTGACAAGGCCCACATTGCCTTTGAGAATATGAGGAAGGCTGGTATCGAACCTAGTGATAAATGTGTGGCCCTCGTTCTGCATGCATACGAAAGAGAGAACACGATAAGCAAAGCACTGGACTTTCTGATACATTTGGAGAGAGATGGTATCGTAATTGGAAAAGAAGCATCCGAAAGACTTGCTGGATGGCTCTGCAGACTTGGGGTGGTAAAACAAGTGGAGCTAGTCTTAAGAGAGTATGCAACTAAGGAAACTAATCAGGGAATGTGCACTTCCTAGATAAATTGAAGCTTCCTGGTAAGTGGCAAAAAACAAAAAGTCATTTCCCGTATATGATAACAATCATCAGGACAGTAGTATTTCTTAGAAATGCAAACTTTATTCTGCTTCTGTCATCATGGTAATTGTTTCCTGAGTTTCTACAAATTGTGCAGTTTTTTCTTACTTGCAAATAGAGGCTTTGCTTTTTGTAACTATCTCCTCTTGGAGACATGTCTAATATATTCAGACTCTTTGAGAGATGAAATGTCCATTGGTTGAATACATTCTTTGGCTTTGGCAGTGTGTAGTTCCTTCCCAATCAAAAGCTGTAACTTCTTCAAGGAATTTTTACTTAGCCATGTTTCCAATTTTCTTATAAAAATGTATTTCTATTCTTCTCATTCTTTTGAATTGTCAGTGATTCAACAGTGTATTGGAAGCCTCAGCATTTCTGGCCAAAGTTTAGCTATGTTCTGTTGATTAGCTGATGATTTTTGTTAAATATGTCTTGAATTTTATGTACTCGGTCCAGTTCATCACCTGACCCGAAATATTTTTGTGCGATCCAAAAGTGGAGAAAAAATTGAGATTTAGTTCGTGACGCGGAGGGTTGGGCTGATAGGCCCAAACCCGGACCGAGCGAACAAATCTCTATGGCAGTCTGGCCAAACCGAAGCAGGCGAGCCAATGTCTCGGGGAATTTGGGGGCGTAGCCCCCGAGGAAAATTTTTTGGAGAGCCTTATATATACTGCGGCTAGGTTTTTTCATTAATGATGAGAGATTTGTGAGACGTGAGGTTTTGTTAAGTCGTTTTTCGTCTTCTGAAAACTGTACTCTCTTTGATTATAGTGGAATCTTGTTTTGCCTCGCCCATGGACATAGATCACTTTGTGATCGAACCACGTAAATCCTTGTGTTCTGCATTTGTTTTTTCATGTTTGTTTTGAACAATTTTGATAATGAATGAAGTTGAGTTCTCTGTTCACTTTTGCTCAGAGAACTAGAGAGGTCTTTGGGACAAAATATCAGCCACATACACTTAGAGAAGAAAGTACTTAAAGCAATTTTATTTTGATTTTGACTTTCTTATATCTGCTACTTCACAAACACACCGTGGATTATGATTCTAATTGTTCTCATGCTCACTGCTTCATTATCAACACTATTCCCTGTTTGTCCATTGACAGACCAATCCCTATGTAGAGTCACATGAGAGGAACATTCTGAAGCTAGTGCTCAATCATCTCCATATGAGCAAACAGTGTGTGACAAACATGTCAATGAATGATACCATGTGTGAATTTAGTTCTTGTGAGATTACAATTTTGTTGTAGGTGCATGAGCTAATGCTCCTCAACATGGTTGATTTCTGTCCACTTATGTAAAGCTCTATAGAGGGGGCATTTCTTGTAGCAATCAAAGTTCTGGACCTACTTGTGAAAAGAGAGCGTGGTGATGAAAATAGCGGCAACATGGTGAAGTGCAAACACGAAGCTTTGTTATCATTATTGCCGTAATTGTTTTGCCTTTCAAGTTCTTTAGCATAGTCTTGGTAAATAATTAGATAAGATTTTGTCTGTTTGCAGAAAAGCTCTATTTATGGCCCGATTCTGGGTGAATGTGGCTGCATATTGGATGATAAATCCCAAATCCTACTTATATATGAAAGATAAAGGTAAAGGAAGATGGTTACAGAAATAGGTTTGATATGGAGGTTATGCCTTCTGGTGATTAATCCCATTTGCCAAAAGTTTAGAAACCAGATTTTGCACCCTTCTCACCACCTAGAGGTCATACTCTAATCTTGTTTAGTTGGATAAGAAGTCTCCATCACCTAAAAGCTTCTTTGAGGCAATTAAATTAAGGTTGTTTAATATTTTTCTTTTGGGGTACTCATGTATATTATAGCAATTTTTGTGCATCTACATTACCAAGACGTACAATCAAATCGTATAAAATGTCAAAGAAGTCTTACATACTTGGAGCAAATAAGCTAAAGATATATTTGAATACACTAGGCTCTTTGGAGCAACATCAGCCAACAGATGAGCAGTACATAAATTACAGATGAAGCTAACAAAGTGTCTGCTAACGATAATGGAATGAAGAAATCGAGTTTCACATGACTAATTCAATTTTCATATTATAATTGGATAATATAATATAATTTGGATGTATTGTATTCTTGCCAAAATAACCTTTTATGGATTTAAGAGCTATCGTAGGAGTTTTACCGATGTGAGAGGAAGGGGCGTTTTCTTGCACAGTACTTTGCTGATTTTAAGAGGATGTATGAGGAGTTGAATGCTCTTCTACCTCTTTCAACAAATGTCCAAAAAATGGAACTTCAGAGAGAACAATTGGCTTTAATGGGATTCCTAGGAGGTCTCGGTCCAGACTATGAAAGTGTTAGATCTCGGATTCTTAGAGCAGAGACTATCGCATCACTCACAAATTCATTTACTCAAGTTCTTCGGGTACCTTGTGAGTCCTCTCAGGACACCACATCTGTGGTAGATAGTTCAGCTCATGTCCCAGTCTTGAAATTGTGGTGGTAAGAGTGATAGAGGAAACCGTGGAGGACATAATGGTCGTTGTGGCCGTGGTGGTGACAAAGGCATAGGAACAGGGAGAGGCCAAGGTCAACAGCAACTTATAAACAACCCCACATTTCTACTGATAGTTTAGGGGTTGTTTGGACTTGTCATTACTATGGCAAATCTAGTCATATTCAGAAATTTTGGTACAAGTTACATGGGAGACCTGGGCAGCAACAGCAATTTGTAAATGTTGCATCTAAAATTGACTCCTTTTTTTTTTGGTAAAGGAAAATTGACTCTTCTTTCCTACCACATTCTTTTGAAAGCAAGGTAGTGATTATGTCTAATAGGGAATTTGAAAGGTACAACCAGTTTCAGATTTCACAACCTGCTTCTTCCGCTACTACTCTCGTACAAACAAGTAATGCTACTGCATGCCTTTCAGCTGCGTCTCACCCTTGGATCATTGATTCAAGGGCCTTTGATCACATGTCAGGTCTTATAGGTATATTTTAATCTCTTTCTCCATCATCATCCACTATTACCGTAGCTAATGGTTTATCTACACAGGTTAAGGGGTTTGTATAGTTCATCCAACTCCTTCACTTCCATTGTCCACGGTGCTTTATCTCCTACAATTTTCGGTTGATCTTTTGTCTATTAGTAGTTTAACCAAAAAATTTTAGTGTTTCGTGACATTGTACCTTGATTCATGTATCTTCTAGGATCTAGCTATGAAGAGGACGATTGGTAAAGGACGAGAGGTAGGGTGCTGTATATACTTGAAGATGCACCATTTATTGCATGCTCTAGTGTTGCTTCCCTACGATAAATTCACTCTCGTCTTGGTCACACTTCGCTACACAATCTTCGAAAGTTAGATTCTAGTTTCCAATCTCTTTCTAGTTTAGAGTATGGGTCATGTCAACTTGGCAAATTACATCGTATCGGTTACTCTCCTCGAGTTATTAAACAAGCGATGTCGCCATTTTCGTTAGTTCATTCAGACATTTGGGGCCCTTGTTGTGTTGTTTCCAATTTGGGTTTTAAATACTTTGCTACTTTTGTTAATGACTATCCTAAAGTCACCTGGCTAAATCTAATGAAAAGTTGTTCATAATTATTTTCTATATTTTGTGCCTTTATTTCTGAAATTCATACTCAGTTTTGTATGAATGTTAAAGTTTTGCGTTTTGATAACGCAAAGGAATACTTTTCTACACCCTTTTCTGACTTTTATGACTCAACATGATATGATCCATGAATCTTCTTGTTCCAATACACCAAAACAAATGGTGTAGTTGAAAAGAAGAATAGGCATTTATTGGAAGTCACTGGGTCCATGTTATTTGAGATGAAGGTCCCCAAAACCTTTTGGTCTAATGCTATCTTGATTGCATGCTATCTCATTAACCGCTCGCCTTCTTCTGTTTTGCGAGGTGATATTCATTTTTCTACTTATTTCCAAATCAATCATTGTTTGTCTTGCCACCCCGCATTTTTTGTTGTGTCTGTTTTGTTTGTGATCATCAACCTGGATTATCAAAACTTGATCCCAGCGCCATCAAGTGTATGTTTTTGGGTTATTATCGTAGTCAAAAGGGATACCGTTGTTATTCTCCATCATTGAGGAAGTACTTTATAATTGTTGACATTTCATTCTCAAAATCTATCCTTATCATGATACTCCGGTCATTGTTTCTAAGATGGATGAAGACTTACATGTGACCACCATTCAATCAACTTTTTCTGCTGTTTCACCAGTATCTACACAATAACCGCCTCCCCTCAAGGTTTATACCCAGCGCCCGCCTTCCTCCTTCACTACTACGTCATCTTCAGCTCCAGATCCGCCATTAGCTAACCCTCTTTTTATCTCTGATCTTGATCTTCCTATTGCTTATCACAAAGGTACACGTGCTTGCACTCAACATTCTATTGTAAACTTTATTTCATATTCTTCTATGTCTCCTTCCTTTCGATCCTTTTTGTCCATTGTTGACCAATATCCAATCCCCAAGTCTGTAGTTGAGGCATTATGATTCCCTAGCTGGAGGACAACTATGGAAGAAGAATTAATGGCCTTAAAGGTTAATCAAACTTGGGACCTCTTCCTTAGGGCAAAATTGCTATTGGCTGTTAGTAGGTGTATGGTTTGAAAGTCAATCCCGATGATTCTCTTACTAGCTTAAAAGCAAGGCTTGTTGCAAAATGCTCAGGTGTATGGGTTTGACTATCTACACACTTTTTATCCGGTTGCCAAGCTTACATCTTTTCGTATTTTGATCACTCTTGCAGCCACATATAACTGCCCCTTTGTCAAAAATGCTTTCTTGCATGGGACTCTTCATGAATGTGTATATGGGGCAACTTCCGGGGTTTGTTGCTCAGGGGGACTCTGTGGGACTGGTTTGCAAGTTGAAAAACTCTTTGTATGGTTTGATGCAGTCCCACTGGCTTGGTATGGAAGATTTTCAGTTTTTCATTTTCTTATTATTAAACTTCTTTTTTCCTTCTTTATTTTTTTGGGGGTCATTAGTAAACTTTACAAATCTTAAATGGAGAGGAACTGGGGTTTATTTGCTGATTCCACCGGACAACTGCTTCATATTCAGCTTTCCTGCATCAAAAAGGCATTTCCTATGTTCGTGTCAGAAGCATCATGGTTAATACCCTAGGCATTTCCGAGAGAGATTCTTTAGGTCATTATTAGATATCTTCCATTTCGAGACAGATTTAAAGTGTTTGTCTTTTTTATGATACTTTTTTTGAGATTATACTCGTGTAAAACAGATGATCATACTGTAATATTTGGATATATTTCCGTCGATATAAACTTGTAATGAGCTACTTATGAATACCAAAAGAAAGTCAAATTAAAAGGGTTGTGGATGGGGAAGTTACACATGTTAGGTTAGGGAACGAATTATACATGTTTGTGGACTTACATGTGAATCATCTAGCTAGATCAGGTAATGTTTAGAGCCATCGCCAACCAAATTTGATTTCACTCTAGTGGATTGAGCACCGAAAACTTAAGACTAGTAGAATGCTCCTTAGTATTTGAGCTATGGATCTTCTAGAAATCAAAGACAATATGTTTCTGAGTATAGTTATGCACGGGGAAGGAATGAATCAAATGTTGCCTAAGATCGTTCAAAAACAATAACCCAGCTTGCCCTTTCCCTAAGGGCTCCAATAACTGACCCTATACAAGCACTGGCAAAGGGTAGTGAAGCCGTCGCCAAAGTCACTAGGGATATGGTGTTAAGACCGACCCCCTATAGACTTACTAGCAAAGGGTATTGAAGCTGTAGAGGCACGAACCGGAGGATTTGGAGGATTTTGAGCTTGACGAAGAATCCCAGGGTGAGCATATCTTCCATGAAGATGGAGAGATGATTTTGGAGAAAAGCCCCTCTCCTATTGATCTCAATTTAGATGCAGATGAGATTCGGGTGGAGAAATTTGAAGCGATTTTAAGTGGGAAGCATGATCGTAGATCCAAATTGACACACCTTAAGTTTGGATTTACGCCTTTTATCTGACGAATTTAGGATATTGAAGTTTGACATTTGCTTCTTGAATTAAGCTGATATAGGATATTCACTCAGTATAGAATAATTGAATTTTTTATTATTATTTTCACTGTTTAAATGCGTTAAAATATTATATTTTGATTGGAAGATAAAACAGGATCTGTTTTTTTTTTTATTTAGCTAGGCTTTTGCTATATTCCCAGTATTTCTTTTTCTGTTTTTTCTGTTACCTTATTTAGTAGTAATTTTAAGAAAAACTGTTGCGACTGTGTTTAATTCTTCTTTGTTTTTTAGTATCATCCAGTTTGCCTCTTTCTAGAAAGTAAATAGCTGAAGAGATTTCCATCTGAGTTTTGTGCTTGTACGCTTCGCGCATTTGTGTTTGCGAGTTGCAACTTGATGCTTTTCATTTCCACTGCATTGAAGTTTGAATTAGGAAAAAAGCTATTGGAAGTCTCGACTTCGAGCAAGATTAAAGCCTCTCTCGGGATCGATGAATTGCTGCATGAGTCCATCACATGCAACTACTAAAAATAGTCCAGTTCTTACAAACCTCAAGACAAGAAACATGCATGATATGCATACGTGACAAGAGTAGTTAAAGTAAAATATGCATAAACATTATCTCTGATCCATCGATCTTTAGAAGTTGCCGACGCGTCTCCTTGTGGCATTGATTTGTTGTCGGGCTTGGATGTGCTTTAGCCAAATCATGAAAAAACTCTCCATCAAAATTGCTCCGACATCATTGGGGTTCTGGAATCCCATTGCAAGGGATAAAAAGTAAGTATCGGCGAGAATAAACATAGACAAGCAAACCGTGCCAGTGTGGGGCCACAGCGGAACAGCGGTGGCTAAGATTATGCAGATGGAGATGAGAAAAGTAATGCTGTTGAGTATAGTGAAGAGATATAGATATGAGCCGCTGAGGATCATCTTTCCAGCTTGATGCGGTTTTCCATTAGCGATGTCAGTGGAATTGGTCAGGGGGTTTGAAGAGGAATCCTGCCAGTATCCTCCCGGAGGACTTAGAGCGGCTTGATAAGTGGCGGTTGCCATTAAGGTAGACGCCACTAGGATTACTTCGTGAGCGGATTCATTTTTTATATAGAAAATCCCTACACTTCTCTCAAGGAAAGTTAGGGTCCATTTGGCAACTTGCTAAATAGTATAAATTTCTGTTCTTTTGTTCTCAGAAATAGTTTGGGAACAAAAATGCGTTTGGTAAAAGCATTTGTTCCCGGGCACATTTTTGCAAAAATTTGTGCCGAGAAACAGTTTTGGAAGAGAAACAAGAAGTAAAAAAAAGTTGCTTCTTGTTTCTCGGCACAATTTTGAGAATCAATTTTTTTTTCCTTTTTTTCTTTTTCTTCTTTTCTTAGTTTTGTGTTGTTCTTCGTCCGGCCGAGCTGGCCGCCAGGCGTCGGCGATCGGCCACAGCCCAGGGCCAGCGAGGGCGTCACGGCCCTCGCCGGCGAGGGCGAGGGCTGGACCCTCGCCGCCTGGGCAAGGCGGCCTCGCCCAGAGACGGCAAGGCTCGGCCTCGCCAGATCTGGGCGAGGCTGAGCCTCGCCATCGCGACCCACGGCGAGGCCGGCGTCGCTGTGGATCGCGACAGCGACCCTCGGCCTCGCCAGATCTGGGCAAGGCCGAGCCTCGTCGTCTCTGGGCGAGGCCGCCTCGCCCAGGCGACGAGGGCGACCCTCGCCTCCGCCGGCGGCTGGCGAGGGCCGTGACGCCCTCGCCAGCCCTGGGCTGTGGCCGGTCGCCGATGACCGGCCATGGCCAAAGAAAAAAATGGGTAAAAAAAAACAATTCAAAATATTATTAAAATATTATTTAGGAACAAAAATTTTGTGTAGTTTGCCAAACGCATTTCTATTCTTTTCTAGTCTTGGAATAGAATTTTTGGATAATTACCAAACGCCTTAAAATACTCAGAAATTGTTTCCGGGCATAGAATCAAAAAAAATCATTTCTATTCAGAAATAGTTCCCGGGCACAGAATGGTTCTCATGCGCACCCTTAGTCTCACACTGAAAAGCTGCAGTAGAAAGCGGGTAGGAGTATAAAGTCTTGTTAGACATTCTGGACGGCATAACCTCTTCACAACATCTTGATCGCTACTAGAATTCACTTGGAAGATTTGCAGAGCGGTCATATCTCTGAAGTTCTTCGAATTTCCATTCACATACCCACCTAATAGATGATGATCCGGAAGAAATGCAAAAGGAATCAAGATGAAGTACGTACACCTTCAATTTCAATCATTCTTCTTTTCCGATTATAATGAAACCACCTTTTCAATCTCTCCCCATGGAGTTGGCACATCGCCAAACCACATAAATCCATCATATTTGAGTTTCATTTATGCAATCTATTTCTTACTCACATCATTTTTTCTGTGTTTTTGTTCAAGATTCCGTATTAGTCGTAACAAATCATATCTTAAAGATAGAAAAATTCATTACGGGTCCCATAAAAAGAATACAAATTTCCATGCATTTCTTAACTTACGAATGATTTTGACCCCTTATCATTCATACATGAATCTATCCTATCATGCTTTCTTGGTAGGTAGTGATCTATAGCAATAGAATAAGGTTTATTTGGTATTTTTGGGTTCTATCTTCTTACATTCAACCTTCTGTTTCGTGGTAAGTCACTTGAAAGGTGATTTTTAAGACAAGATGTTGAAAGAAAAATTAACGACATTGAATATATAGTATCTATTTTTACATGCATTTTTATGCTTCATGGCAATTCTTATTTTTTTTTCAGTCTATTGTTTTCTTTTTATTTTGGATTTTTCATGTTGATTCTGTCATTGTAAATATTTTTCTAGCAAATCAACCTTAGTCACGTATGATTCGTCAACTCATGAAATCGGCATATTTTCGATGACTAGTAAGTAATCCATGGGAATCACTTCAGAGACCTCTAATTTGATACTTCAAGAAACACTAGGCAGAGTAACACTCGCTGTATAATTAGAGTAGTTTCGCTAATTTTAGTACTAAGTCGTCGATCATTATAGCAATTGCAGTGGTTCAAGTTTAACCCAAAGTAACATGAAGAGACTGAAACTATTTGGCCAGCGAGGAAAAGGAAAAAGAAACTTAAACTAGTAAAATTTGATGTTCACATGCAATCAATGTGAATTGCTTAGGCTATCATCATAAACATGGTGGAATCCGAATGGTCAAGTTCTTCATTGAATCCTTGTGGGCTCTCAAGCTAAGACCTATCACTATTTTTTAGGTGTCACATGTTACATCGTGTGGCAACGTGGCCGACCGTTCTTGGACTGACTTGTCGGGCCACGCATGAAGAGGCCTAGTTTCAATTTTTGGGCCATCGGTTAATGTTTGTGGTGAAAGATTGTGGTCGCTCCATAACAGAGCCCATTCCATCCATGCCTGACTGATAAAGTCATTGCTCTCTTAGGCTTCGTTCTTTTTACGAAAAATAAATGATCCGGAAAATATGTTCCTAAAAATGATCGCTTGTACCTCTTGAAATAATTAGTTAATGAAAAATATTTTCATTATCAATAACAATTTATTAAATATTTTCGTGAACGGTGAAAATATTTTTCATCGATTCATTTTTGTAAGCAATACAAACGATCATTTTCTGAAAATTATTTTTCAAATTATTTATTTTTCATGAAATAAACAAAGCCTTATTTAAAGATTGACCCACATGCCTTCACCTACCATCTTTTTACGAATTAGTATTAGATCTGCCACGTCACATGACGTCTTCCACACAAGCGCGTTGGTGGCAAGATAGCAATCTCGTGCAATCAATGAAGCTTATCACAAGCCTACTAGGTTGGATCTAGTGCAAAATATTATCTTGTAATACACAAATGCATGTCTAAATATATTTGCAATCTTTAGTTTGATCTGTGTTATATAAATCAATTTAGAATCAACAGGTCAAAACTCAGATATAAATTAATATTTCCACAAAATTGGACAATTTTAAGACTCGAGCCATGTCATTTTTTTTTCAGTGTTAGAGTGTTTGACAGTTGTAACTTCTCGATTTTAGTTTTTTTTGGGCTTTGATTCAACAGTTGCATGAACAACTGCAGTTCGAGGAGGGGCCATTGGTTCGACAAGAATTGTGACACCATTGTCTAAGAGAGTTCCGTGAATTCCTAGCAAGGTTCCTTATTTAATGGACTTTTGAACCGGAAATATTTTATTGCAGATGCAGATCATCTTTTGCATTTGCACATATATTTCCAAAGATAGACAAGCAAATCTGTTCGCTTTTAGATTGAAGGGAGATGCTTTTTAGTTTTGTGGGATTAAGTGCAGGTTGAGCAGAAAAGAGCAGGTAAACCGCCAATTAGAATGTGGCATAAAATATGAAATCGGTTAAGGCGGCAATTTTCGTGGAATAATGAGCGAGCTGAACAAGCCTGCTTCATGTTAACCTCTATAACAACAACCAAGAAACGATCGACGCTTCTATATTTGCCGTTGATAAGGTTGTCGTTGAGCCTCAAGAGCATGAGGTGGAAGTTTTTTAAATTCCCTCTTCAAGGAAGAGCTTGAGGAAGAATCTCAGGGTGAGCACGTCTTTCATGACGATGGAGAGATGCTTTTAGAGAAAAGCCCCTCCCGTGTTGATCTGAATACGGATATAAACGAGATTTGGGCGGAGAAATTTGAAGCAGAAATTTGAAGCGATAGAAAATGGAAAGATGAACACAAGAACCAAAATTGATTTCATTATGCCAGGAAATTAAAAAAAAAATCAATTGATGGATAGATCTTGCAGTTTGGTCGGGATCTTTTCTTAAAGCAAGAAAAATAGATTGGTGCTGCAGATATGGTTTTCAAATTCCAAGAGGATTTTAGCACATATGCTTTATTACATAACCCGACTTTTCAAAAAAACCTCGAGGTCGAGCCTTTTTTCTAATAAAGGGAGTAAGTTTGGATTGATGTCTTTTATTCGATGAATTTAGGATGGTGAAGTCCGATATTTCCTTCTTTAATGTTGTTCGTTTAGGATATTCACTTAGTATATACAATATGAGTTTATTATTTCTATTATTTTTAACATTTTAAATGAGTTGATATAATTTCATTTTAAATGAGTTGACTTTTTTGGTTTAGCTAGGCTTTTGTTATTTGCTCAATATTTCCTTTTCGGTTACTTTATCTAGTAAGATTTTTTAGAGAAAAGGTTGCAACTATATTAATTTGTTATGTTTTATAGGATCATGTAGTTTGCATATTTCCAGAAATAAAAAAACCTAAAGTGATTTTTGTCTGTGCGCGTACGCTTCGGGCGTTCGTGTTTGCGAGTTGCAACTCGGTGCTTTTTTCTTTCCAGTGCTTCGTAGTTGGAAAAGGAAAAGAAAAAGCTAATCAAAGTCTCTACTTCAAGCAAGACTAAAAGGCCTCTCGAGTTCAAGTAATTAATAATAGATGTCGCGACCGAACTCCCGAGCCCTATTTGACAACATGCAAAAAGGAGGGGGGCTCGCCTGGTACATGCTAAGTCTAGGTTCAGGACTTAATTCGGGCTCTCCCAAGCTCATACCTTATCGCGACTTAGGGTTTAAATATTTAACATGCAAATAGTTTATACGAAGGAGTCGTCACTAATCGATTTGAGGTGGGTCGATTAGAAACCCAAATAGAGTGACGGAAAGTTCACCCTATTCCTACGAACCAGAGATTAACCGAATTCGGGGATTTGGTTACACTAGTTTGATAACTAATACCCTTTCGGTACCATTTTACCCTATTCCTTTTTGAAAACATTTATCAAACAGTTTGGATTGATTTTAAGACCATTTTCCTAACATGTGAGGTGATCAAGCGAGTGCATAATCAGAAATGATCAGCAGTCGGGAACACAACAAGTCATGCAGCCTAGGGTTCTAACCTTAACTAAGTCAAATGACATTCAGAAACACAACAGTTCATGCAATTTGTATTAAAAAAACATGCATAATAGCATGACGGTAATAATAAAACATGCGACATACTATTGTGCGATTTCGGGCTTATTTAGTTTAAATAAAACCACAACATGCATAATTATGAAGGATTAAAACACTCAAATAAGTCATGCAAAAAAAAACTTGGAATTTTTTTTTTCGAAAAAAAAATCGTGATAAAAAAACGAAATAAGAAATGAAAAAGAAAGAAATTTTTTTTTAAAATTTTATTATTTTATTTTTTTATTTTTTTGAAATTTTTTATTTTAATTAATTTTTTTAAATTTAAAAAAAAGTAAAAAGAAAAAGGAAAAAAAACCTTTTTTTAAAATTTTTTTAAAATCTTTTTATTTTTTATTTTTTTAAATAAAATAATAATATTATATTATATATTTAAATTGGGCGGGTTGGGTCCGACCCAATCAACGGATCCGACTCGGGTCGTTGACCCTGGCTGAATCAACTGATCCGGGTCGGTCGGATAGACCCGGTCAACGGATCTGACCCGGGTCATTGACTCGGGCCGGATCAACTAATCCGGGTTGGTCGGACAGACCCGGTCAACAGATCCGACCCGGATCGTTGATCCGGGTCAGGTCAGCTGATCCAGGTCAGACCGAACCGAGGGGGCAGCCGCCGGCAAAGCCAAAGATCAACCTCTCGCCGGTGGACCTAAACCGGCACCGACCAAAATTCGGCACCTAGGACCACCATCAAGCCTTGTCACTCACCTGAGTCGTCGTCCGGCCACCGTTCGCGGGGCTTCGATCGAATTAAAACCGGCCTCCATTGAGGCGTTTTATCGAACACTGGGCATGCGTGACAAAAAATGAGGTGTTTTGACCTCCTCCGGCGATCTGGTCGACTCAGGCGGCTTCAGTTCACCTCCGACGATGACTGGGGACCGGGACCAGGGATGGTATTGGCCGGGATTCGCGCGAAACGGCCGGCGCGAATCCCGGCCGGACTGTGTCCACGAACAGGGGAAAACAGAGGTGGCTCTCGGCCGGGGGGGAACTCACCGGTCGACGGCGCGTCTGGGTGGCTTCCGGCTGGTTTGGCGACGTCGACAACCGTTGCTGGTTCTTCTTTAGCTCCGGCGGACTCTCAGCTCTCTCTTTCTCTCTCTCTGTTCTCAGCTCTCTCTCACTCTCTGTCTCTCTCTCTGTGTTCTCTCTCCGTCTGGCCGACCGGCTGTCTCTCTCTCTCTCTGGTTTTATAGTGGCCAAGGACGATGCTGCTCTGCTCCATGGTGTATGCAATGACGCCGGTCTGCACTGGCCTACTTTGGCCGCAACTCGCAGCTATTAGGTCAGTGCAGGGGGCAGGCGTAGATGGAGCAGACGTAGAGGAAGGAGAGAGGGGGGAGGTCCAGGAATATCGGGCGGACGGGACTAGCAATTAATAGGGGTGATCGGTTCCAGGGTTGGTTCGGTCCAGACCTGAAACCTGAAACCAACTCTATTATAACCAGTTTCTAATTTTTAGAACCTGAAACCGACCCTGTTTTCCTTGGACCCTGTTTTGGAACCGACCCTGTTTTTTCGGTCCGGTTTCAGGTTCTACCCAAGAACCTATTTTTTTTTCCTTTTTCTGATTTCATTTTTTTCAAGTATAATGAGCTTGCAACATATAGAGTTTCGAGTTGAGACGAACCACTGAAGTCAGGTACGCAACCAACGCTTACATTCTTCCATTATACAAACTCAGAAGTCCAAGAAGCAAGAGATAAAAATTTCAAAAAAAAAAAACTCAGACAAGCCGGATTCCGCAAGATCAGATGGTGTCTATTCCTTCAAGTCCTTCACTGATCATCAAAACTTAGAGAATCTTCTACACCAACCCAAGCCCGCAGCGAAAAACCCCTAAAACTCTATCGAACGCAAAACCTCAAACTCGAACTCGAACACTTCTCCAACATTAGAACAGATTCGAAGCTCGAGCTCGAAACCATCTGACCTTGCAACAAAGACGAAGAAGAGAGATTTTGAGGGAATGGAGGACTCCCTCGGATCAGCGAAAGCCGAATGGGTGAAGTGAACGAGGAGCCTCCTTGTTTGCATAATTGCGTTCTTGCGGCAATCGGCGAAGAGAGAACTGAGACAAAGAGAGAACCGAGACAGAGGAGCGGCGAAGAGAGAACCGAGACAGTGATCGTGATCTAGATCTAGGATTTTTTTTGTTTTTTTTTTATATTATCTTCAAACCGGTCCGGGTTGGTTTTTACTCGGAACCGGAAACCGGACCGGCTCTAACCGGTTCCAAAAAAATGGAACCGGTACCCGGACCGGTTTTAACCGGAACCGGTTCCCGAACCTGTTTTTCGGGTGGGTCGGTCCGGTTTCCGGGTAAACCCGGTCCGGTTGCACACCCCTAGCAATTAATGCTAGTCCCGTCGGCGTGCTCATTCGGCCTTCCTCTGGCCTGCTGACGATGATGATGAGGGGCGACACCGCCGTGCATCGGCGTGACGACGTGGAACAGGGGAGAACAGGGGTGGCGAGAGCGACAGGCAGAGAGGGGAAGGAGGAAGAAGAAGCTGGGCCGGGCCGGGCCCAGCCGTGCGGGAGGAGAAGAAAGAAAAAAGGAGAAGCGGGCTGGGCCGGCAGGGAGAAAAAGAAGAAGAAAAGAAGAAAGGGAGCAGGCCGGAGGAGGAGGCCCACGCGGGAGAGAAAAAAAAGAAAAGCGGGCCCCCGGGGGGGCCGCGCGGGGGGGGAAAGGAACGGACCGGGTCGGCCTGGCCCCAACCTGGGCCGACTCAATTTTTTTTCTCTCTTTTTTTTTTAAAAAAAACTAATTAATTAATTAATTTTTTAATAATTTTTTAATTTTTTAATTTTTTTTATTTGATTGATTTTTTTTATTTTTTTAATTAACATTTTAATAGACCCTATTAACACAAACATGCTTAATTGCTACATGCAATGCATTTAAATATAAATATTTTTTGTTTTAGGAATTAATTTTTTAATTCCTAAATTTTATGCAATTATTATTTTTTATTTTTATTTATATATATTTTTTAGTTAATTAAAAATAGGTGTCAACAGTTGCCCCTCTTTGAAGGTGAGCTCGTAGAGGTTGAGCTCGCAGAGGTTACGTTCAAAGATAAAATGACACCTAAATTTGACCCATTCATGTTCAATGAATGTTATTTTTGGCGAGACCATGAGTCTCATTTTTGTAATGCGATAAGATGATGCATACTAAAGCAAATAAAAACATACCTGGGACTACTTACCTTGCCGAAGGGTAGAGTAATTTTCCAGATAATTGATATTGTGTGTCGAGGACCCGAACCTTTCTTCGGTCACCTTAACAAGGGAAATGGTTTGTCTAGAACCCGAACCTTTATTCGGTCGCCTTAACTGACTGGATTTTGTTTGTCTAGGACACAAACCTTTCTTCGGTCACCTTGACTGGGGATTGTTTTGCCAAAGTACCTGGAGGTCCTTACCTAAGGATTTGGCGGTTTGCCTGGTGTTCCTCGCTAGTAGGTCTTGAAAAGGCTCAAACGATGAGCACCTTGAGGTCCTCGCCCGAAGATTTGATGGTTTGCCTGGTAGGTCCTCGCCAGCAGGTCTTGGAAAGGCTCAAACGATGAGCACCTCGGGGTTCTCGCCCGAGGATTTGATGGTTTGCTTGGTGGATCCTCGCCAGCAGGTCTTGGAAAGGCTCAAACGATGAGCACCTCGGGGTCCTCACCAGCAGGTCTTGGAAAGGCTCAAACGATGAGCACCTCGGGGTCCTCGCCCAAGGATTTGATGATTTGCCTGGTAGGTCCTCGCCAGCAGGTCTTGGAAAAGCTCAAACGATGAGCACCTCGAGGTCCTTGTTCGAGGATTTGATGGTTTGCCTGGTGGGTCTCCGCCAGCAGGTCTTGGAAAGCTTAAACGATGAGCACCCGGGGGTCCTCGCCCGAGGATTTGTTGTGAACAGAGGGAGTCAAATCAATGTTCCGCTGGGTACGTTCCTGCCTCTTAAGGGCATGTCTCCTGTCAGACAAGTTTTTTTTTGTGCGAACACATATGCATTCATCGGAGAAATAGACAACTGAGGCTATTCTAGAATGTCATACGAAATATCTTGACTAGCTAGTCAAGATGCTTTTCTTTTTCAAAGGAACACCCGGTTTACCTTCTGGGTAGTTTGAAAAGAAATTTGATGATTTTGGGACCGGGCAAAGGGTAGAATGTATTTACCTGGGCACGTTCCTGGAGGTTTGATGTATCATCTGCTGAATAACCAACCTTTTTCGGGGCATCTCCCTTGGGATGATAATGAGGGTTTTTTCAGTGCCCGAATTTTTGTATTCTATCACTGGGGATTAAAACTCTGAGCTGTCGAAGATGATTAGCACAAACATGCATGCAAACATCAAGGATAGACAAGCTGGGCTATTCCAGGATGTATTTGAAGGTTCATGCATGATGATTTTACCATATTTAAATCACCAAACATCCACCGAGGGTCATTCAAGATAATTTTTTTGCAAGGTGGACTTTCTCAAGATGATGAACGAGGAATTTTCAGTCAGAAAGGACTTTCCACTCGCTTTCAATGAAAAGGGTTATTTGTCCCGTCCATTAATGTGAGAACATCGAAAACACTCAATCTGACCGCTATCACATCAACAAGGGTCTGAGTTTTCTCACAAGCGGTACGACACTACCAATTTAAGAAGTCTTCTCCAGGGTCGTAATGTAGGCTTGGTCAATGGCTTAACAAAGAAGACTGTCCGAGTCAAGGCCATGAAAGAAAATATTCTGCAATCATTTCCGGGTTTACAAGTCAAGAACCCTGCAAAACGAGATAAAAATAGTCTTGCTCGCACCTCCTCGAGCGTTGTTTATAAACATTTGAAATCCCGTGTTAATTCAAATGTCCTAGTCAGAAGAGACTTTATGAAGAATGTAACATGGGTTTAGTTTATGGGTTGAGGAATGAAATGATCGTTGGGCTCAAAGATGTGTGTAAGGGTGAAAATTGATGATCCTCTTGGCATTGTCACCAGTCTTCTTCTCCACTGTCAGGATCCTTTTGAAAGACTCCCTGGGTAATATTGTGTTTTAGCATCTTTAACAACTTTTTCTTGAGGAACTTTTGTGTCAAGCATTTTCGTGGATATTATTTCATCCGTCATGTAACAAATCTTTGCCAAGACAGAGTTTCTAAAGTAGGAATTTGTATCAAAGGAGAACTCAAGTTTAAATCCTTTGAGGTTGTCTATTCTCCACCACTTAACAACCTTGGGGTATTTGCGAGCACATTATCCAGAAATTAGGAACTCCTTTCTTCTCATCTTTTTCATCGTTTTTCTTCTTCTCCATTTCTTTTTCAATTCATGGGCGTTGGCCTTGCTTTTACCAGTCACACTGCTTTTTCATGCCCCTATTTATTTTATTTTATTTTTATATAGCTGCTCTTCTAATGTTGTCAGGACTAGCCTAAACAAAATTGATCAGAACAATATTTTTAGGATTTTGGAGTCTTCATCTTCATTCGGTACTTGAGACCGTGATGCTCAAATTGTGGTGACTTTAGCCTTGCCCCGGTGTGAGGGATGATCATCAATTAGGTTCGTACGAAATGAAATTGCCGGCTCAATTGGGCTAGCAAGGGATATAAGTATATGAGATAGAAAAAGAATTGCTCTTCATCATTCTAGGGCATTTAGATTAACGCGAGAGTTCATCTGCAATAAAAACACTCAAAGATTAATGCAAGTGAGAGCAATAAAATTTCTATTCTTCTTCTCACCTTGTGCGAGCTGTTGCAGCTAATGATCCTAGAAAGTTTTAGATATTACAAACTCCTCATTCTTCTTGTCTTGCTCAGTGAAAACATCACTATTATCAATATTGGCATTTTGGACAGGGATTAGTTTGATTCTTCTCTCTTGACAAAGTCCTCTTAGCCTCGGCTGTTCGGCCGTCGATGGTGTGCTTGTTTTGGAGGATTCTGTCTAGGGCTATCGGACCCGTAAAGACGACGAGACCGAAGCCATGGGAGCGGTGATAGAAAGAAAGGGATGGTTTTCTTATTTCCTCTGAGTTTGAATCCATCTTGTGAAACTAATTTACCTCAAGCTGCTCCAATGTTGGGTGGTTTTGGACAGGGGTAATTTGAAAGGAACCTCCGAGTGTGTGGGCTCAAAAGTGGTCAAGCAAAGGATCAATGGTAGTGTATGGGACAAAGAAATGAACTTCCTCTCGTCACTTTGGCTACCGTACCTTATGCGAGAAATCCCTTCACTTTGTAGAAATGAAACTCTTTCACTCATCTTGCAAGAGTTTGGTACGTGAGAATGTATATAGACCAAGGGTTGCCTCTCATCATCCTGACACACCTCATTCAATACACCAGAGCAGTTCGACACAATTCATCGAATTGTCAAAATTTTCACATGGAATTGGTGAATTAAACAGGTAAAATTACCATACAAGAGTCCCTTCTATGTAATGCACTTGAGGAAGAAAATAGTATTCATTTTCTTTAATTATTTCTTCCTTCTTGTTTCTTTCTACTCTTATGAGAAAAGTTTCTTTAGAGAAAGAGATACTTATCTATGCTAGGACAGTGAGGCATACCTGCAAGGTAATAAGAAAGATCATGTTAATGAATGGCTTTTTAAGGGATATGAATTGGAAACGATACAACGTTACCCTTCGTGATTCCATTCATTAGAGATTCAACTGACAACTCCTTAAGTTTTCTCGGATGTCGGTAATTCCATTCTGACAAAAACATCAGCTTATGTTAGAAGTGAGATGATTTAGGGTAAATTGAGAACAATACAGATTACCCTTCTTCCATTTTGCCTTCAAGGCCAGCAGAGTCTTTTCTCCTCTTTACTTTGTTCAGCCTTCTCTGTCTCAGTCTGCTCCTCCCTAAACTTGGTCTCGAAGCTCGAATGAGATCCTCTATAATTAGGAGTGCCTCCAACTGGAAAGTCCTATTGTCGGCACATATTGTGCCAACACGGTTCTGGCATGCTGAGGAGTTCCTTGTAAATGCTTTGATTCCCGACATGCACAGAGTATGTGCAATTGCTTGCATTGGAATCTTCGCAACAAAGCTAATCTCTACTTTAAAGGTCTTTGGCGGACGTGGGCGTGACTGACATCGAGACCTCCATGATTGGTGGGACTGGGATTGACTCTATCTTGTTATATGCAAAGTCTTTTCCAATTGCTTGCACAGGATCTCTATTCAAATCTGCCCTGTCACGCCTAGGACCTCGCCGAGCTCGCGACATCCCTCAATGGTCGATCTTTGAATGCGACATCCCAGATACATCGCCGACCCAACTCAAAACATCAGAGATTGAGCACACGCGGAAACAAATAGAAATCCACCCGAACAATTAATAATGACAATGGAGATAGCGATAGCATGAAACAATAATTGCAATTCTTACACTTGACAAACACATACGACATCCATCAAAACAATCCCTAAGTTAAACCACAACAGCAGAACCACAATTCTTGAAGGGAGGGGACAATCGTCGCAAACTTAACTCCTCTACAAAAAGGGGGAAAACTCAAAATGTCGGGTACTTGACCCGTCCTCGATCTCCGAGATACCCTTGCTGCGTCTCCGATCACTCATGGTCGCGGATCTGAAATGGTTATATAATAACCGTGAGAACGAGTCTCAATAAGCAACACCCTAAACCTTACCTAGGCTAATGCGTACCCAGACCAGTCTAACATGCAAATCACCAGACGATACAATCAATTTCACATGACAAGCTTACCTCACCTCGAACCACGTGCCAACCCTGCATATTAGTCCAAACACAATAATGCAAGAATAATTCACCGCCACATCACAATTACCCGGCACACACACTCCCACTCAAAATCAATCAATCCAACCAAGCACTCACACACGCATTCAGTCAATCCAATCAGTCACATCACGCACACGTGTCCAACAAATTTTCCTCTCACGGACCACTGCCAACACGCCTCAATTCCGGTCTCATAGTCACAAAAGTCACGCAATTCGTTCAATTCCAATGGCCGCCGTCAACACGTCTCAAGCCACATCATTCAATTAATTCCAGTGGCCGCCGTCAACACGTCCCAAGCCACGATGTTCAAACAATTCCAATGATCGACGTAAACACGTCTTGGTCCAATCACACCTTTAACGGGCCACCGTCAACACATCTCAAGCCTGCATTCCAATTGGCCCATCGGCCGTTCATGCCTTCACATGGACCGCCGTCAGCACGTCCCAAGTCCGTAGCCCTCCGATCAATCCGGGCTTAATTTCTCACAGGCAAGCACACGCCACTTAATTCAATCAAAATTCACGTCAATTTATATCAAACAATTCAAGCTCACAACTCAGTCAAATTCCACAATTCGCCACCTCATCCACCAACCTAACGTTCAAGTCGGTCACGCACAATTCCCCAAATCAAGCATACTATTTAATCCAATTCAAATTGCACAATTAAATCATAATATCAATAAATTAATGCACGCCCTAGCCGTTCTAACCCGAGACTAGTCAATGAAGTACCCAAAATACTAAGGAGGGTCTAGGAAGTCGCTTACCAAGTTTTGGCCCGGGAAAAGTCGGCTCGGGCCTAAAATGGCCCGGGTGAACAGTGCCGACTAGGCACACGCGCGGGCGCGGCGGTCGGCCACGGGCCCGGGCACGGGCGCGGCGACGGGCGCAGGCAAGGGCATGGGCGGGGGCGCGGGCAATAGGCACGGGCGCGGGCACAGCTACGGGCACGGGTGCGGGCAACGAGCACGGGCATGGGCCCGGTGACGGGCAACGGGCACGGGCGTGGGCGCGGCAACGGGCACTGCGCGGGCAACGGGCTTGGCTGGCCGGCCAGGCCGAGCTGGCTAGGTTGGCTGGGCTGGCCGATGGGGCTGGCCGGCGGCGAGCTGGACAGTAAGAAGGGAGGAGGGGAAGAAGGTGGCTGAGGTGGGGAGGGGCGGCTAGAGCGTTCCGCGGCGGTGACAGCGACGCCCGGACATCGAGGCGACGTTGGGGCACCGGCGATGGCGACGCCCGGATGTCGAGGCGGCGCTGGGGCGCCTGCGAGACGACTAGACGGAGGCTGGGCAGCGCCGGACTGCGTCGGCGCGGCGGGGACGCAGTGGACGGCGAGCTGAGGGGGGCGAGGGTGAGAGAGAGAGAGAAAAGAAGCTGGGGGGTGGCGGGGCTCAACCGGGACGTGTATGGGGAAAGGGAGGGGGTGGCGTACGGCAGAGGGGGGAAAAGAGAGAGAGAGAGAGAGAGAGAGAGAGAGAGAGAGAGTGACACTCGTGGGGGGAGGGGGTTGGTAGAGAGAGAGGAGAGAGAAAGAGAGAGAGAAAAGAGAGAAAAGGACTGATTTAAACTTTTCGACGCGATCCAATGCACACGGTTTAAACTGAAAATCGACCTAACAGTCCCGATTCAAATTCGGAAAATGGCCTAACATTCCACGATAAATCCCAATAATAATCTAGGGCAAAAAGGCCAAAATGAAATAACCCAAGACACACTACGAGGGAGGTCTACTAGTCTAAATCCGCACTCGGTCAAAAATTCACTTTCTCACTATTCTTGATAATTTCGACACTGGCCACAATAATATAGACACCATCCAATTTATTTCGCTCCGGAACTCCCGAAAATCGATTGCCAAGTTCGGGATCTAAATAACGACCAAATTCGATCGAGTGCTATTCTAGCAAAATTTCTATTTTTAAAAACAAGAACCCGAGAGTGATCAGTTCTCAGGCGAAATTCTATTACAAGCGCACTGACGAATTATACGTTTTATAAACCCCAAAAATGAGCCAAAATTCGGAATATCACATGCCCTACATAAAAGGAAAGAATATGTCATTTCTAAACTAAAGTGGATGAACTTTAGGAACGAAATACACCCTTTTTTATAGACTGGGGGATTGCATGCCCCCTAGTCTATTCTTCCAATTAAGCACTTCTTCGTCATGCTTCATTTGAGAGGTCCCAACATTGGTGCTCCATCCGGCTTGCTAGTACATCAGGGTCTAACATGTTCCCCATTTCATTATCTGCAAAAGGGATGGAATGTCATTTCCAAAATTTATTAAGGAATAAGACATACCTTTTTCTTTCAAAAGGGATAATCTTTTCTTGATCTGTCCCCGACTTTTGTACGAAATGATGTTTCGCTCATCATGGTGTCAAGGAATGCTCAGCACTCACTCTGACTTTCTGGAATTGATATCTCATACTAAAAGTAATGAGATTTACCCCACATTTCATTTTGAAAATTGGCTGATCTTTGCTCGGACTGCTCCTATCAAATGAGTTGGTCTGGTAGCATTACCAGTGTTCTTCAGTTTGTGCCATTTCCAAATGTCCCTTTTGTAATAACAAATCAAAAAGGAATATGTTCTGAGACATGAAGTGAGCGAGTTAGAAAAACAAATAAGGTTATGAGCATGCATGTTTTTTTTTTCACCATCGTCCTTTTTGTTCTTTTGGAAAATGACAAAACGTTTGTTTTATTTTCAAAAGCTTAGAAACAAAGAAGCATGAGGAAGCCCGAGCCTCAGAACACTTTCCTTTACATGGCTGGATATCATCAACGGGTCGGTTTTGAATACTTCCTCAGGCCCTCAAAACAAAACATTTGTAATTCTTTTGAATAATTCAGGCGAATTACATTTGTTGGAATGGAAATTACAATACTGAAATTCCAAGCATAATTACAAATTCAGAAAACTGAAAATCTTAGAAAACAGCTGAGACTTTAGAAAGCAAGAAAAGCTCTCAGCTAGGGGGATTCAAACTATTAAATATGCCTCTATTCTAAGGGAGGAAAGTTGAATCTTCAGTTTACTCAACGACGACATCCGCGCCTCCTGCTTGATTGGGTGGTGTGTTGCGGAATAAAAATATCTTCACATCCAACAATTTCTGGACCTTATTTTTCAGGACCACACAGTCATCGACGGAATGTCCCGTTTCACCCAAATGATAATCACACGCCTTGGAGGGGTCATAGTTGGGGAAATGCTCAGGATTTTCACGCTTTGGCTCTTTAGCAAGCAATCTCTTTTTCAGGAGAACAGGCAGGATCTGAGACATAGGCGAGAGTGGCGTGAATTGCTTTTTGCTATTTCGCCTTTGGGGTGACTTGCGGCCTAAGGCCGATTGCTATCTACTGCCCATTTGAACCATTGGGGAAGGACGAACGGTTTGGGTGTATGCAACATCCATATCTGTCAGGGGTTCTTTCTCCTTCTTCATGTCGAGTCTCTTATTTGTGGAAGTGGGGTCTGTGAACCATCTCTCACGTAATCCCATTTCAATTCGTTCGCCCACAGGAACAAGATAATTAAGGGAATCAGTAGTGGCACCAACCAGTCGGTGTCTGTATTCGTACGGAAGTGAGTTTATGAATAACTTCATTTGTTCATGATCAGTAAGTTGTGGGGTAACCTGGGCAGTCAAGTTTCTCAATCTGGTGGCGTACTCTTTAAAGGACTCACTCTTCTTCTTCTCAGCGCGCTCCAGATCGTCACGAGTGAAAGTGATGTCGAGGTTGAATTGATACTGCTTGAGAAATGCATTAGGGGCATCGTCCCATGATTTAAAAGCATCCACATCTTTTGACATATACCATGTCAAGGCTGATCCTGTCAAACTCGCTTGAAAAGTCTGAATCATGAGGGGTTCATTATAAACATATTGGGTCATCTGCACATGATACATGTGCAGATGATGCTTGGGGCATGAGGTACCATCATACTTCTCAAATTCCAGCATTTTAAACTTTTCTGGTACTTTGACCCGTTTGTATATAGACAGGTCAAGTGGGACAGCATGCTGCGGGCCTTGTAGTTGCTTTAGCATCTCCTCGACCTTTGCAAGGCGTTTGTCCTGTTCTGTCATCGGTACAGCTTCAAATTCAGGCTTCATAACGGCGAGGGGAAGCGGATTGTCCTCTAGCGGGGGCATTTTGCTATCGCTAGCTGAGGTTTTGTCTTTTCCAGTGGACGGTGGTGATAACACCACCTCAACTGTTGCGGGCACGGGCACGAGCTTGCCCTGAATGGATTCTACCTGCTTTGTGAGATTTTGGATCGCGTTGAGGACCATCTTCATCTCGTCTTCCATGTTACTGAGGCGGACGTTTTCTTCAGCCATTTTTTAACTACCTGTGAAAACATTGAAATAAATAAATATAATGCCTAATAAAGAAGCATTTTATGACCTAGTCATAATATTATTGCATATTTTCTTTATTTACAAAGAAAAAATAAGCAAAAAGGGTTTTTATTAATATTAACATTACAAGCGGCGTCCCCAGGGTTCGAACCCGGTCGCCTCGGATCGATGCGCTGTATCCCCGGATACCATTGGGCCAAAGGCCTCGATGGTGTCTTTAACGCGTAAAATAATTTATTTATATCATAAAAAGCGGTTTGAGCTATATTAACATTAATACAACCCAAAAATACTTTTAAGGACGAAAATCAAAACCTCTGAACATAATTACTGTTGACACCTAAATTTTAAAAATCCAATTAGTCATTCATTGCATAAAAATTAGGGATCAATCTTGATCTCTAGAAAAAAACTTTTAATTAATTAGTTAAAATTGCATATAGATATTAGAAGCATTTCGTAGTTAATTAGGCCTATATAATTTGCATTAGACCAACAGCGGATGGACTTGACTGAATTGATTCTAAGCTTAATTGAACTAAGCCCGCGGTAATGAGAATTTGACCTAGCCCATCAATCATTGGAAGAATTCGGTCAACGGAATTGAAGAGAATATTTGATTGAAAGAAAAAGGGAAGGAAAATATTCACTCGTCCCGCAAGGAATTAGTGAAAAAATATACGTTCCCTAGACGTTGACACGCAAAAAAAAAGAAGAAAAATCGTGAGGAGGGGGAAATCTCGGTCAAAGAAGGAAAGGAAAGATTGAAGATACGATACTATAGGGGTGGGTTTCTTTTTAAAAGGAGAGTCAAAGGGGACTCCAGGTTCGGAACAGAGGGAGGAGCATAGAGAGAAGAAACCAAACAATGAACACCCAGCCACACAATTGAGAGAAAAAAATATCGTGAGGAGCTTCAGGGATACACAGCCACAATTCTGAGAAAGAGGAAAACGTGAAGAGAGGAGAGACATACTGGACACACGAGAAACACAGAAAAGGAGCGAGTGAGATTGATGGTTGAAAAGAAGAGAGGTTCTGTCCTCCCGCGGGGGTTCCTTCTGTGCTTGGCAACCATCCATCATCGCCGCGCCAACGCCTCCATCGTTTGAGAGATTCAGCCATTGAAGACCCACTGCCAAAACAATAAAATCTAGTCAACACTAGACATGATCGAGCGGTGGTTTTTGTCTTGAGTGGTCCAAGCTGAGAGTGACAAAGGAGGGGAGATATTCACGAAGAAAAGAAAGGAAGTAGTGGCTGTGAATAAAAAAATCACGTGAAGACAAAGGGGTGTTGCTGCTTTGCTGTTCGCTGGTCCAATTTCTCGTTGTAGCTCTCGCCGTGCCGGTCTCTATTTCCTACAGCGTTCTCAACATTCCACGAGTGTCCTTGAAGCTTTCCGCTGGTCTGGTTCATTGGTGATCGTCCCGGTGTGTCCAGTGATCTCACTCAAACGGCAAACTGAGTTATTTGAAACTCTCGCTGGCTGCGTTGTGAGCACCTCACCGATACCGCGACACCGAGAAGTCTCCATTGATTGGCACTGTACCTCTAGTCAAAGCGCCATTGTCCTTGTCACCATAGCCAGTCGAGCCCCTCATCGACAGTCTTAGCCGAACTACCATTGCGAACTCGTCGAATCACCGTGAGCCATTGTCACCGTTGTGAGTCCCGTAATCCACCGCCGGTCCAACCATCGTCGTCAAGCCCACCGCCATCGCCGCTCATCCCGACGCACCGCCGGTCGCAATCCCGATCCACAGCAAATTCAAATTAGGAAAGAAATCTGCAAATCAGGTAATTATCTTATCCCAATTTGATTTGGATATTTTTTTGCCTATTTTGTGCTTCTTGTTATCTAATTTTGCATATTCGAGTAATAAGCATATTCCAATTAGGATTTTATTTCCGTTTTTTTGAAATCTTGGATATCTATTACTTATTAAATTTGGATAGAAATCAGAATTTTCAAAATCTTTTCAATATATCCAAAATATTTGAGATATCAAAATCTTTTCAAGATGTGATTGATTAGGAAAATTTCCTAATCCGCAACCGCACACGTGGAAATAAATCTATCTATCAGGCTTTAGATAGAGTTATTTCCATAGCGGGTATTTCGAATTTTAGGATCGATCTGTTAGGCTTCAGATCAAAACTTAATTCGAAAGATTTAGCGGTTATATATTTTTTTTACTTGATTTTAATTCCGAATTTCATTAAAAAAATACAAAAAATAATATGTCCGTCATTAGAAATACGTCACGTCGTCGCACGACATATAGTTTGCATGTTAGGTTGCATTAATCGCATGTCAATTTTTGCACGTCATTACATATAGGTTAGCTTTCATTTAAATACGTAAAAAATATAAAAAAAAGAGAAAATTTCTGCACCTTTGAACTCTAAGTCAAGATTCATCAAAATTGTCAAATTGAGTATTTTTCGGAAATTGGTACCGAAAGGGCGTTAGTGAATCTAGCGTAACCAAGTCCCCGAATTCATAATTTCTGGTTCGCAGAAATAAAATAGTACTCCCGCTATTTTATTTAGGTTTCTAATCAACCTACGCTCAATGATTAGTGGCGACTCCCATTGAAAATATTTGCATGCTCACAATTGGACTTAAGTTACAAATTGGTAGAGTTTGGGAGAACTCGAGCTAGGTTAGTTAATTTAATTGATCTAGTAATCCATTAGCCTAAGATCGGAAAATCCGATTTTTTTAGGTCACGACAATTACAATGAAAATATAAAAGATATGAGGTTTTAAAAAAAAGGACGCCTTTCCCGGATGTTTATTCCATAGACAATGGGGAATCTACAGTCTTTTGGAGCTGCTTATTTTCATGGACAAGCTCCATAATAAACGTATTCCTTGTCTATAGACTGCAATCAGCGAGTGGTTTAACAGTAACAAATCAATTGAATGAGTAAGTCATATAATAAAATGAGAAGGGATAGAATATATACCTTTCCTTGAACCATGGCAATCACAACGACATACACATGAAGAGTGAGGCTCGATTTCTATTTTAGACTGGCTTAACAAAGTGAAATTAAAAGGGTGCCTGACCGTCGCAGTCTCGCGTTGGTGTCAAGTCCTTTTAATCTCGGCCAAATCGAAAGGAATATCTTATAGTCACGCGAATAGCGGCTAAAGATATTTCTTTACGATTTTTAGAAATAAATTTCGGGGAAAAAAAAGGCAACCTCTACATCGCGGGCTCACGTTCGAGGTCGTATCTTTCTTAACATCATCCTAAAATGCCCTATCGCAGCTCGGGTCCGGCAGCGTGGTTATGTGTGCAACAGTGTAGTGCTAAATCATTAAAGCATGCACAATAATTTATAAACAATCAATTCGAACCTGCAAGAACAAATAACACCTTACTGTTAGGGTCATACCTGGAGTCCTTGCTGCCAAACAAAAACTATTTTGAACAAGGTAAAAATTTGGCTTAAGTCCACTTTTAAAAAACAAGTCCCCAGCGGAGTCGCCAGTCTATCGCGACCGAACTCTCGAGCCCTATTTGACAACATGCAAAAAGGAAGAGGGCTCGCCTGGTACATGCTAAGTCTAGGTTTAGGACTTAATTCGGGCTCTCCCAAGCCCATACCTTATCGTGACTTAGGGTTTAAATATTTAACATGCAAATGGTTTATACGAAGGAGTCGCCACTAATCGATTTGAGGTGGGTCGATTAGAAACCCAAATAGGGTGACGGGAGGTTCACCCTATTCCTACGAATCCGAGATTAACCGAATTCGGGGACTTGGTTACACTAGTTGGATAACTAATGCCCTTTCGGTACCATTTTACCCTGTTCATTTTTTAAAATATTTATCAAACAGTTTGGATTGATTTTAAGACCATTCTCCTAGCATGTGAGGTGATCAAACGAGTGCATAATCAGAAATGATCAGTAGTCAGAAACACAACAAGTCATGCAACTTAGGGTTCTAACATTAACTAAGTCAGATGACATTCGGAAACACAACAGTTCATGCAATTTGTATTAAAAAAAACATGCATAATAGCACGACGGTAATAATAAAACATGCGACATACTATCGTGCGATTTCGGGCTTATTTAGTTTAAATAAAATCGCAACATGTATAATTACGAAGAATTAAAACACTTAAATAAGTCATGCAAAAAAAAATTTTGGAATTTTTTTTTCGAAAAAAAAATCAAGATAAAAAACAAAATAAGAAAAGAAAAAGAAAGAAAAAAAATTTTAAAATTTAAAATTTTTTATTTTTTATTTTTTTTATTTTAATTAATTTTTTAAAATTAAAAAAACGTAAAAAGAAAAATAAAAAGAAAAACCTTTTTTAAAAAAAATTTAAAAATAAAAATAATAAAATAATATTATATATTTAAACTGGGTGGATCGGGTCTGACTCGGTCAACGGATCCGACCCGGGTCGTTGACTTGGGTCGGATCAACTGATCCGGGTCGGTCGGACAAACCCAGTCAACGGATTCGACCCGGGTCATTGACTCGGGCCGGATCAACTGATCCGAGTCAGTCAGACAGACCCGGTCAACAGATCCGACTCGGATTGTTGACCCGGGTCAGGTTGGGTTGGCTGATCCGGGTCAGACCAAACCAAGAGGGCAGCCGCCGGGGAAGCCAAAAATCGGCCTCTCGCCGGCGAACCCAGACCGGCGCCGACCAAAATCTGGCACCTAGGACCACCATCAAACCTCGTCACTCACCTGGGTCGTCGTCCGGCCACCGTTTGCCAGGCGGCGATCGAATTAAAACCGGCCTCTATTGAGGCATTTTGTCGAACACGGGGCGTGCGTGACAAAAAATGAGGTGTTTTGACCTCCTCCGGCGATCTGGTCGACTCAGGCGGCTTCAGTTCACCTCCGACGATGATTGGGGATCGGGACTAGGGACAGTATTGGCCGGGATTCGCGCGAAACGGCCGGTGCAAATCCCGGCTAGACTGTGTCCACCAACAGGGGAAAACAGAGGTGGCTCTCGGCCGGGGGGAAACTCACCGGTCGACGGTGCGTCTGGGCGGCTTTCGGCTGGTCTGGCGGCGTCGACGACCGTTGCTGGTTCTTCTTTAGCTCCGGCGGACTCTCGGCTCTCTCTTTCTCTCTCTCTGTTCTTAGATCTCTCTCACTCTCTGTCTCTCTCTGTGTTCTCTCTCCGTTTGGCCGACCGGCCGTCTCTTCCTCTCTCTCTGGTTTTATAGGGCGCGTTTGGTAACGTTTCTATTTCTGGGAACAATTTCTTTTCAGAAATAGTTTTTTCTATTTCTATTTCCTGGAAGAGTTTCTGAGCAAAATAATGCGTTTGGTAACTGTACAAAATTTCTATTTCTAGAACAGAAATGCGTTTGGTAACTGTATAAAATTTCTATTCCCAATTTTTTGCATTCAAATCTATATCTTTTATTTAATTATAAGTGCAAGTTATAAGTGAAAAAAAAACCAATAAGCATGATTTATTGGTTTGTCTAATCCTTTTTAGGGGTTAAAAACCCCTTTTAATCTCTAAACTAAGGAATCTTCAAAAATATTACTTGGGCACCTCAAAAATTTAAATTTCATTCAAAATGGGTGGCCACAGGTATTCTAAGCCATTATGTAAATTTTTTTTTATATTTTTTTGTGGTAAAATTTATTAAAATTTTTTACTTTCCCTAAATCTGATTCTTTTTATTTTTTCGAAAATTTTTTATGAAATTTTTTAAATTTTTTCAATTTCAGAATTTTGCAAATATTTAAGGGTTTTCTGAGTTTTTCTGATTTTTATGGATCTTCTGAGAATTTTTTAGATTTATATGAATTTTGGGAATTTTTAATTTTCTAATTTTTTATGGGATTTTTCTGAAATTTTTCTAATTTTTATGAATTTTCGGAATTTTTTAATTTATTCTAAGCCATTATGTGAATTTTTTATTTTTTATTTTTTTGGGAAAAATTTTATTAAAACTTTTTACTTTCCCGAAATTTGTCTCCTTTTATTTTCGAGAAAGCTTTTTATGAATTTTTTAAAATTTTTTCAATTTCGGAATTTTACAAATTTTTATGGTTTTTCTGAGTTTTTCTGATTTTTATGGATTTTCTGAGAATTTTTATGATTTTTATGATTTTTATGAATTTTTGGAATTTTTGGAATTTTTTATAATTTAATTAATTTTTTAAATTTTTTTATTATTTCTGCCGAGAATGGATCGGACCGGTGCTTTGAGATGGTTTGCAGACGACGGAGGATGGAGGAGGAGCTAAGGTTGCGGCTTGAGGACCGGATCTTTCTATTTTTATTTCTATTTCTAGGAACAAAGAAGTAGATTTTTTCTACTTCTTATTTCTGCTTCAAATCTATTTCTTGGCCACTTTTCTATTCCAGGAAATAGAAAAATAAAATACGTTACCAAACGGATTTCTGTTCTTTTTTTGTTCCAGGGAACAGAAAAATAGAAAAATAAAGAAACAGAAGCGGTACCATACGCGCCCATAGTGGCCGAGGACGATGCTGCTCTGCTCCATGGCGTATGCAATGACGCCGGTCTGCACCGGCCTACTTTGGCCGCGACTCGCAGCCATTAGGCCGGTGCAGGGGGCAAGCGTAGATGGAGCAGACGCAGAGGAAGGAGAGAGGGGGGAGGTCCGGGAATTCCGGGCGGACGAGACTAGCAATTAATGCTAGTCCCGTCGGCGTGCTCGTTCGGCCTTCCTTTGGGCTGCTGACGATGATGACGAGGGGTGGCACCGCCGTGCGTCGCCGTGACGACGTGGAACAGGGGAGAGCAGGGGCGGCGAGAGCGACAGGCAGAGAGGGGAAGGAGGAAGAAGAAGCTGGGCCAGGCTGGGCCCAGCCGCACGGGAGGAGAAGAAAGCAAAAAGGAGAAGCGGGTTGGGCTGGCAGGGAGAAAAAGAAGAAGAAAAGAAGAAAGGGAGCAGGCCGGAGGAGGAGGCCCACGCGGGAGAGAAAAAAAAGAAAAGCGGGCCCCCGGGGGGGCCGCGCAGGGGGGAAAGGAACGGGCCGGGTCGGCCTGGCCCCGACCCGGCCCGACTCGATTTTTTTCTCTTTTTTTAAAAAAAAACTACTTAATTAATTAATTTTTTAATAATTTTTTAATAATTTTTAATTTTTTGATTTTTTTTGATTTTTTTGATTTTTTTAATTAACATTTTAATAGACCCTATTAAAACAGACATGCTTAATTTCTACATGCAATGCATTTAAATATAAATATTTTTTGTTTTAGGAATTAAAAAATTAATTCCTAAATTTTGTGCAATTATTATTTTTTATTTTTTATTTAGATATATTTTTTTTAGTTAATTAAAAATAGGTGTCAACAATAGACGAGTCCATTACACACAAATAATAAGGAGAGTCTAGTCCTTGCAAACCTCAAGACTAGACAACATAGATTATATTGCACACGCGAGAAAAATACTTAGAAAGAGTAAATAATACTTTGCAAACTATTTCCGATCCTTCCATTCCAGGAAGTTGCGAACGCGTCTCCCTGTGGCTTCTATTCGGAATCGGAAATTGTAGAAGCTCATGCACAAGATCAGGGGGACCAAAAACACGACAACCTGCAAGCTCAGATAGATTCCCTTTGTGAGATTAGCTCCGACCCATTCGGATTTCGGGAATCCGATTGCAGTCGTAGTATAGTAGGAGATACCGAGAAGCCACATTAGCAGGACAACCGCGAGAGAGCGGGGCAATAGGGAAATAGCGGTGATCAAGATTGCACCAATGGAGACCAAGAAAACCAAACTGTTGAGGGCCGTGAACCAGTATAGTTTTGAGCCGCTCAGGATAATGTTTCCGGCTTGATGTGGTTTTTCAACAGCAATGCCGCTGGAACTGGCAGTAACGACAATGGAATTGGCTGCGGGTTTTGAAGAGTTATCCCCCCAGTATCCTCCTGGAGGACTGAGTGCGGCTTGGTAAGTGGCGGTCGCGATCAACGTAGACACTGTAATGATTATGTTGCGAGCAGACTCATCCTGGCGGCCCAACCAAAATGTGAACTTCTCAAAAGCAGTTAGTTCCATGCTTAAAAACTTTGATAGAGAGAGTCTGGCATTTTTTTTTGCTCCACCGCGTCCTCTACGTCTAAACAACTTCGCAAGATTTTGGAAGAATTCCAGTGCCTCCTCCTTCGCATCTTCTTTGGTAATCCAATGAAACAAGTTGATCTGGAAGAAATGCGAAGGACACAAAATGAAGTATATATCTCTTGAATTTAAATTGCTGCTTTGTCACTAGCCTTACTATTGTGCACAAATTCAGCTCATGCCATATAAGTTTAAGGGGATAGGGACGCTAAAAGTGATAACTTTTGTATGGCGCTCACTTGACAGTCATAATTTTTTTTTCGATTACTTGAGTGACCTGACTTCTAAAAAGACATTCATTTGAGTTTCCTATAACTTTCAATCGATTACTTAAATGCCATAACTTTCGATTGATTATTGCCATAACTTAAAAAAAAATCATATAAGTGTTGGAAATCCAACGTGGCACGGCACCTGTGATGAATTTTTTTTTAAAATTATGATATTCAGATAATCGATGGAAAAGTTATATAACACTTAAGTGATTATGTCACTTAAATGAGTGCCATACAAGTCATACGAAAGTTATGATACTAGAGTAATCGAAAAAAAAAAAGTTACGACCCTCAAGTAAGCGTCATACGAAAAGTATGACAATTGTGATGTCCTTTTCCCTAAGTTTGAAAAATAAGAGCAAGCATATGTAATCTTAGGCGTTGAAAATAGAAGTAAAAAATTGTTTGATAGTAGTTAAAAATACATCACTGAATAACATTAATTTCTTGTAAAACATGGAAATGCAATTACTATTGATAGGTTTTAACAATATAATTGTGAAGATTCTAATTACTATCCTTTACACAGATTACTAGATTAAGTGAGTATTTTGACTATATTGAGTCTATTAATCAGATACTAATTAGGATTATCTCACAAGTTTAATATCATTCAGTGTTAAATTTATAATTTCCAACGCTTAATTGGTTTTCATGGAGGCCCACATGTGACTATTAAATTAAACAAAACAATCAAAAATAATCTACATACTCATATTATCACTATCTTAATATGAATTTTGCCGATAGGCATATGGCCCTACTGATAAAGGAATTGGAGGATGGGGACGCTAGCATCACAGGTGCGGGATTTGACTCCCGCACTCTGCAAAAGGCAAAGCAAAAGTCAAAAAGTTAGTAGAGTTCGAGATAGGATAGATCCAAAAAAAATGAGTAATCGGCTTTTTTTTATAAAAAGAACTACTTGTTGACCTAAATTTTCCAACCCATCTGAATGGCATTTATAAATTTGGATTGAGTAATTTGGAGAGAAATAAAATGATTAGAGTAATCACTAAGTTAACAAACGAAGGTGAAAGAATGGATCAACCTGTGAAAATTGTATTCAATATGAGAGTGGAGCCGACCTTCTCGTGATGTCCATCCCTCCTAATCCCTTTACTTCTCTCCATAAAAAACAAACTAACAAACAAACAAACGAGGTGATCCCGTTCAAATCTCCTCTCTCTCTCTCTGAATGTTTCTAACATCATGTATTTTCAACTCCTGGTATTTCATTATCATAACATTTGTTCCGGGACTAGAGAATGTCGAATCAAGGATCGAACAGTAAAAGTACGAACAACCGTGAAATCGTTAAACTATACCTCAAGTTGCTCAAGCTTTTGCTCAAGCTGCGGCGCTACAGATGCAACAATATCAAAGACGGTATTACCATCTTGGTCTTTCCGGTGCACGATTCTTGTCATATGGACTCGCTTAAGCCATCCAAACAAAACCATTAATGCATTGGAGTTGCGTTTCTTGGCGGCAACGTGAACCGCAGTTTCATGTTGGTTCGTCAGGTCTTCAATGGAGGATTTGCAAGCGAATAGGAATTCGGCCAGGAGTTCTAGGAGCTCCTTGCTCTCCTGCTCATTGTCTCCTTTTTCCCCAGCTACAAAATGCAAGGGAGTGATCCCGCCTCGCCCTCGGACTCGGATCAACTCGGGGTCAAGGTTCATCAGAGCCCTCACAATGTCATAATGCTTCTTTTGCAAAGCCAAGTGCATGGGGCTGTGACCCCCTCGATTCAGCTTTCGAGCGAACGATTGCTTCAAGATGGCTATCTCCATGGCCACTTTAGTGTTTCCCTTGTCCACGGCAATGTGGAGTGGAGTATTAGGGAAGGGGCCCTCGGATCTGTAATCTAACAGCTTTTCGTCCTCCTCAATTAAGCTATATAGCTTATCAACATCGTCATTTTCGATTGCCAGTTGAAGCTGAGAGTTCCTAGCCGCTTCCTCTTCTTTTTCGGCCAGACTCTTGTCCATTGTTTTGACGAGGGAAATGGAGGAGCAGAAAGGGGCTTTGCTCGGTGATGATCGATGGAAGCAGCGAACTTGCAAAATCATATTTATAGTGCCACGGTCAACGAATATTTAATTAGGGGAGTCAACAAGTGTGCAGGCGGGCCCAATGGCAGGTTGGGGTGAGTGGGGCCCAATATATCTCCGACTCTCAGGAAATCGTCAGACTTGGTAATTTTATGCGCCTCTCCCCCCTTTTCCCGCTTTTGCTCTTTCGCTTCTTGTTACGAGAGTATAAAATAAAGAGCGATATTATCTAGGTAAGTGACTTTTACCACTTTTACGTTTAGCAAGAATTGCATGTTATGATTTTTCCAGTAGGAAAAACTATACCGTGTCATGGCCCGGAAGTCGAACTGTAAAGTTGTATTTTTTTTTTGGTAAAGAAAAAAATGAGTCGTCCTCTTACGAACTGTAAAGTTGTATGGTATGCTCTTTCTCAAAAATGGATCAAGCATTTAACATCCTAGAACCTTAGATGAATTTTGTTTGGAAATATTTTGGATCGAATGTTATTTATATTAGTGATATATATAAATAGGCGGCATGTTGTATTATGGTTTCGATTTGATACTCGCGGTTAATGTACAAACCAATTTTGTTTGGGAGCTTAATCGTAGCAATGTGTTTTTCGAGGTTTAATCAGAGTGAAGTGATTTCCGGAGCTTAACTTGCCTCATTACCTGGTGAAGCGTGATCGTAAGGTCCTCTTGACATGAGCATAGTATGAGTTTGACATATGCCGGCTATATTATATTACATTGTTTATGATATGGTGCATATGTTATGATTTTATGCGCAATGCTTGTAAAATGAATTGTTTATGATATGGTGCGTATCTTATGATTTTATGCGCAATACTTGTAAAATGAGTGAATGCGAAGCATACTCGTTTCTAAAGCTGCATTATTCTTTGCTTGATCCCATAGGAACGGTGATTTTGCTCACAAGTGAGTTCTCTCTCTCTCCAGTCTAATCCTCTTTTTTTTCTTTTTTTTTTGTTATCTCTCCATGTAAAATAAAGAGCGAATAAAGTTGAAAGCAAAATAAATAAAGATAAAAAAAGAAGAAGCAAAAGTGCCATTCCCCTACCATTAATCCATCGAATCTTTCTCAGGTAATAGAAAAGCATTCACGCCTTACTTGTTATTGCTAATCCCAAACTAAAGAAGATAATTTGCAGAATTTATTAATACATTTGAGGAGTTAATAGCACCAAACCTGCTTCCTCCTTTATTGGTAACTAGTCCACTTATAAACCTACGCACACGATTATCTCCTCGAGCTCATGACCTCGCATCAATTCTTTGATTCGATTCAATATATGGAGGTGATCTACTCGTTATTATAACGGTTTATTGAATGAAAATTTCGAGTTTCATTTTTAGCATTGAATTAGGTTGGAAGATAAAGCTCTATAAATCATGGATGCACAACAAATTTGACAATTTATTTATAAACTGGTAAGTTATTAGTGGGTTGTTCATCGCTTGGTCCTCTTTAATGTAATCGGCAGTTGTGATTTCCATAATCATATGTCAGATGGCTACTATAATAGTTCACTTGCTTTTGATCTCAAAGCATTTAACCCAAAAGTTTCAGGAATGCTCTCTTAAATTATAATTACGTACTGCAATACTGTAATGCAAAATTAGTTTACGTAGCTACTAGTTTATTTTGGGGAGGGGTTAGATATTTAAACTTAAATGTCTCATATCCTCTGACTATCAAAAGTCGACCTTTAGCTGGAATTTTGAAACAATCATATAAATGATGATAACCGACTCAAATAAGATTGTAACTTTGTTCTAGAGTTGGTTACTCGAGCTTCACTAATAAATATTGATAAATTATTTGAAGCATTGATTTTTTTGAAAAATGTTTGCTAACTATAACTAATTGATAAGCTCCTGAAAAAAAGATGTTAGAAAATTATAGAAATAGTTGATACTTTTGAAACAATAAAAAAACATACTGGTAAGTGGACTCAAATCAGAATTGGTACTTTCGTGTAAGAGTTGATGACCTTGACACGTTAATCAGCTCTGCAATGAACCCGAGTAAATTATTGGAATAGTCAATAATTTCGAAATAATCAAATGTACGTTGGTATAACTCAAATAAGAGTTGGTAACTCAAGCTTCGCAATTAAATTTGTTAATCTTTTGAAAAAGTCACGTATGGTTTAAAAGTGTTGGTAAATTTTTACGAGTGTTGATAACTTTAACATGTTGGTAACCTTCGTAAATAAACACTGCTAAACTATCGGAATAGTCTGTACTGTTGAAACAATCAAATAAACTTTGGTAAGTGAACCTAACTAAGAGTTGCTAATTTTGCATGAGTGATTTTAACACATTTTAACAATCCTCAAAAAACGTCCTTAAATTATTGGAACAAATAGTAATTTTTGAAAACAAAAACCATTGATAACTGATTGAAATAAAGTTGATAATTTCATATAAGAATTTATAATTTAAGCTTCACAAAAAAATGTTAGTAAGTTATTAAGAGAATTGGCGATTTTGAAATAAGTTGGTAATTTTGTGTAAGAATTGGTAACTTTAATCCAATGATAAGTTCAGAGATACATGTTGTGAACTATTGGAATAGCTAGAAATTCTGTGGTTATCAATAAACATCGGCAAGTGGACTCAAATAAGAGTTGGTAATTTCATATAATTGTTAGTAACCTTATCGGTTGGTAAGCTGCACAAAAAAATGTTGGTAAATCATTGCAACGTTTAGTAATTTCAAAACAATCAAATAAAAGTTAACAAGTGAGTCAAACATTAAGCTAGAATTAGTTGGTGATTTAATGGGAGAAAAATCGGCAAGTCACTTAAATTAAGGATGGTAATTTTGAATAAAAGTTAGTACCTTTACTAATCTTGGAAGTATATGATAGAAAGTTCAACCCAAAAGTTTAAGCTAATATTTGACAATATTTCAACACTCCCACTCATGAGTAAGCTGGAATTGGACAAATGGGGTTGGACGCATGTACACAAAAGGGATAGCGTGGTTCAAAAGTTAAATGCTCCAACACTCTCCTATTCTGATACTTTGTAAGATTTTATGAGACCACTGCTAATTGTTCTAAAAGTTTAAGCCGATAGGTGGAAGGAGATCCCATTAATATATAGAGAATATAAGATCTGTTGTTCAGCGATTTTGGACAATATTTGAACACCCTTCTCACGTGCAATAAGTATTGGGACTTTAAAAAAAACTATTGGTAACTTGATAATATGTTTTTGGCTAAATAAGCGTACATATCAACAATTTGTGAAAAGAAGAATAATGTTTCTCTTTGTTTTCTAAAAGTTGAAAATGTGACGACTACTCGGAAGACCATAAAGCAAAGTGCTGGTAGTCGATGAAAAAAAGCAAAGTTCTAAATTGCCGACAAAGAAGAGTGTTGAGCATAAGTAATGTCAAAATTGTGATGACTACTCTGACTTATCTCAACCCACTACCGTTGAGTGGTTCAGAAACAAGGATTAAAATTACCCCTGAGAAATGTGCTACCCATGTTTGGATTTATCACCCCATACCCTCAAACCTGATTTTTGGTAATCGGTACTGGAGGGATGGCAATTTCTGACACAAATTCACACGTTTATGCACAATTATATGGTAAACTCAAAAGCGACACAAATTGACACGAATTTATTATATGCAAGTGTTATAGTGTAGTTGATAAACGTGTAGTGTTTTCTAATTATACGACTTGACACAATCATGAAATCCGATTAAAACACATGAATTTGAGTTTCCAATCATTGTGGCAACATATTATAAGCACTAACATCAAATAAAAAGTAGTTTATGTGATCGATCTTTTTAAATACATGTTTTTCTATATACTGTATATACAGTAACATATACTTACAAATGGAAATGCTCTATTTCATTTACCCGACAACCTTCTTCTATTTTCTTCTATTTCTTTTTTTTCTTTTTTTTTTGGTGTTTGTCTTGCTATATCTCGACTCCTTTTTTGTATTTTCACTTTGCTATCACGTGTAAAACGTTTGTACTATCATGTCTTTATTCCGTTCTTTGTCGGGAAAAAAGGAGAATTCTTGGAGACGAGAAGTACTTTGCATACTTGAGAAGTAAATAGCTCCTTCAATCTTGATTACTGGCAATGTAAAGGCTTTATTGCTTGCAGCTAACAAAAGACAACATAAAGGCCAAAGGTAAAGATATCATATAATATAATGTTTGTGTGATCATGTATTTAATTTGTTAGGCTCCAGCCTCATTAAAAGTGTTTCTTTGTTTCTTATGATGACGTTGGCACAGGGCAAGTTATCTAATTCTGCTCAAGTCATCCATGTGTGCATAGGAATGATGATTTTCACGGCTTGATCCCATAGGAATGATGATTTTCACGGCTCTCCTCTAAATTAAAATTTTTACTCTTTTATTTCTTCATGTAAAATAAAGAGCGAATAAAGCTAAAAGTAAAATAAACAAAAGGAAAAAAAGAAAGCAAAAGTGCCACTTCCCTATCATTAACTCATCAAATCTTTCTCAACTAATAGAAAAGCATCCACGCCTTAGGTATGTTTGGTAACATTTTGTTCAAGGGAATAATTTCTTTTAACAAATAGTTTTTTTTATTTCTATTCCCTGGATAAGTTTTTGAGCATAAGAACACATTTAGTAGTTGCACAAAATTTCTATTCTTAGGATAGAAAAAGAACATAATAGTGTTTGATACAACCCTAAAAAAAATTTTGACTTGGAATTTTTATAGTTTTTTATAATTTTCTAAAATTTATCTAAGTTTTTGAATTTTTTTTTCTTTTCTTTTTTTCCTCACTTCTTCTTCCTCCTTTCCAAGTCAATTTTTTTTTAGGGTTGTATCAAACACTATCATGTTCTTTTTCTATCCTAAGAATAGAAATTTTGTGCAGCTACTAAATGTGTTCTTCTGCTCAAAAACTTATCCAGGGAATAGAAATAAAAAAACTCTTTCTTAAAAGAAATTATTCCCTTGAACAAAATTTTACCAAACATACCTAAGGCGTGGATGCTTTCCTGTTAGCTGAGAAAGATTTGATGAGTTAATGATAGGGAAGTGGCACTTTTGCTTTTTTTTTTTTCCTTTTGTTTATTTTACTTTCAGCTTTATTCGCTCTTCATTTTACATGAAGAAATAAAAGAGTAAAAATTTTAATTTAGAGGAGAGCCGTGAAAATTATCATTCCTATTCTTTGCTTGATCCCATAGGAATGATGATTTTCACGGCTCTCCTCTAAATTAAAATTTTTACTCTTTTATTTCTTCATGTAAAATAAAGAGTGAATTAAGCTGAAAGTAAAATAAACAAAAAGAAAAAAAAACCAAAAGTGCCACTTCCCTATCATTAACTTATCAAATCTTTCTCAGCTAATAGAAAAGCATCCACGCCTTAGGTATGTTTGGTAACATTTTGTTCAAGGGAATAATTTCTTTTAAGAAATAGTTTTTTTTTATTTCTATACCTTGGATAAGTTTTTGAGCAGAAGAACACATTTAGTAGTTGCACAAAATTTCTATTCTTAGGATAGAAAAAGAACATAATAGTGTTTGATACAACCCTAAAAAAAATTTGACTTGGAATTTTTATAGTTTTTTATAATTTTCTAAAATTTATCTAAGTTTTTGAATTATTTTTCTTTCTTTTTTTCCTCACTTCTTCTTCCTTCTCTACCCAGTCGCTAGACCTCGGTGATGGACAACAACCAGCCTCGTCAGCTCCCGGCAAGGCTGAACCTTGCCTAGCCACCGCAAGGTCGGCCTCTCCAGGCCTGGCGAGGCCAACCTCGCGGTGGTTGGGCGAGGTCGAGCCTCGCCGACCCTCATCTCTAGCAGATTGCTAGGGCCTGTCGCCATCCATCACTGAGGCGTGGGGATCAGCTAGAGGAGGAAGAAGAACGATGGAAAAAAAAGAAAGAAAAAGAAAATGACCTTGTTTCATAAATTGGTCCCGGGAACGAAGAAATAGAATTTTTTTAACTTCTTGTTTCTGTTCTAAATCTATTCCATAGTCACTTTTCTATTATGAGGAAAATAAAAATTTACTGACGTTAATAAACAGATTTCTGTTCCTTTTCTGCTCTAGGGAACAAAACAATAGAAAAATAGAGAAATAGGAGTGTTACCAAACAACCCTTACTTCTTATTATTAATCCCAAACTAAAGAAGATGATTTGCATAATTTAATAATACATCCGAGGAGTTAATAGCACCGGCCGTGCTTCCTCCTCCATTTGAAACGAGTCCACTTTTAAACCTAAGCACACCACTATCTTCACAGCTCAGGACCTCACGTCAGTTCTTCAATTTGATACAATAAAGGAAAGCGAGTTCTCCACTCGTTATTATAACGGTTTATTGAAAGAATATTTCAAGTTTCAAGTTTAGCATTGAATTAGCTTGGAAAATAAAGCTCTTTAAACCGTGGATGCACGACAAATTTTACAATTTATTTATAAACTGGTGAGTCGCTGGTGGTTTTTTCATCGCTCGCTCCTCTATAATGTAATTGGCAATTAACATTGCTCTAACTCATTTCTGGTTCTCCTGCTATAGATTCTTAACTCGTCAACGGATATATCCTCCCCATCCAATGGTCATCCACAAATGCACTTGTTGACCAGCACCTTGTTAGACTTGATATTGACAAGATACAATGCTCCTTATGACTTGATAATAGCATGTACCCTTATCACCGGTCTGTTGGTTTTGTCCACGGTCAAATTGTGTAGAACAACTTGCTATCATCATTCAATAATTTTCCCGAGTATGTCACCTTCCAAAAACTTTACGTTGATGATAGAACGACCATGGTACCTCTAAATCCTCACGAACACCTCTTTATATTTGTCTTGTTCTCCGCCTGTCAAGATCCTCTTCCTAATGATCCGATCCATCTCCAGTGAACTCACAACAACCATCAATATTATTAGTCTTCCTAAAATCATCACCACATCATTACGATGAACATCTACACTTATCACGAAGATCATTGAGAATTGTTTTGGAATCATCAAAATATCATAGGGATGTTTTCCCCACAAAGAGCATTAAGAACCATCATCCAAGAGAGTGACAAGATAATAAAACTCATTTCTTGTGATTGATTCTTGTGGGTTCGGGTTTAATCTAAAATTGGGAACACTTATGAGTGAATATGATCGAATGATTCTAATCTCTTCTTTGCCGATTATAATGAAACCATCTTTTCAATCTCGCCCCATGGAGTTGGAACATCATCAAACCACATAAATCCATTATATTCAAGTTTCATTTATGCAATCTATTTCTTGCTCACATCATTTTTTCTGTGTTTTTGTTCATGATTCCGTATTAGTCGTAACAAATCACATCTTAGAGATAGAGAATACATTATGGGTCCCATAAAAAGAATACAAATTTCCATGCATTTCTTAACTTACAAATGATTTTGACCCCTTATCATTCATGCATGAATCTATCCTATCATGCTTTCTTGGTAGGTAGTGATCTATAGCAATAGAATAAGGTTTATTTGGCATTTTTGGGTTCTATCTTCTTACATTCAACCTTATGTTTCGTGGTAAGTCACCTGAAAGGTCACTTTTTAAGACAAGATGTTAAAAGCAAAATTAACGACATTGAATATATAGTATCTGTTTTTACATGCATTTTTATGCTTCGTGGTAATTCTTTTTCTTTCAGTTTATTTTTTTCTTTTTATTTTGGATTTTTTATGTTGATTCTGTCATTGTAAATATTTTTCTAGCAAATCGACCTTGGTCGCGTATGATTTGTCAACTCATGGAATCAGTGTATTTTCGATGACTAGTAAGTCATCCATGGGAATCACTTCAGAGACCTTTAATTTGATACTTCAAGAAACACTAGGCAGAGTAACACTCGCTGTTTAATTAGGGTAGTTTCGCTAATTTTAGTACTAAGTCATCGATCATTATAGCAATTGCAGTGGTTCAAGTTTAACACAAAGTGACATGAAGAGACTGAAACTATTTGGCCACCGAGGAAAAGGAAAAAGAAACTTAAACTAGTAAAATTTGATGTTCACATGCAATCAATGTGAATTGCTTAGGCTATCATCATAAACATGGTGGAATCCGAATGGTCAAGTTCTTCATTGAATCCTTGTGGGCTCTCAAGCTAAGGCCTATATCACTATTTTTTAGGTGTCACATATTACATCTTGTGACAACGTGGCCGACCGTTCTTGGACTGACTTGTCGAGCCACGCATGAATAGGCCTAGTTTCAAATTTTGGGCCATCGGTTAATGTTTGTGGTGAAAGATTGTGGTCGGTCCATAATAGAGCCCATTCCATCCATGCCTGATTGAGAAAGTCATTGCTTTCTTAGGCTTCGTTCGTTTTACAAAAAATAAATGATCTGGAAAATATTTTCCTAAAAATGATCACCTGTACATCTTGAAATAATTAGTTAATGAAAAATATTTTCATTATCAATAACAATTTATTAAATATTTTCGTGAACGGTAAAAATTTTTTTCATCAATTCATTTTTATAAGCAGTACAAATGATTGTTTTCTGAAAATTAGTTTTCAAATCATTTATTTTTCATGAAATAAACAAAGCCTTATTTAAAGATTGACCCACACGCATACCTACCATCTTTTTAAGTATTAGTATTAGATCTGCCACGTCACATGACATCTTCCACACAAGCACGTTGGTGGCAAGATAGCAATCTCATGCAATCAACGAAGCTTATCACAAGCCTACAAGGTTGGATCTAGTGCAAAATATTATCTTGTAATACACAAATGCATGTCTAAATATATTTGCAATCTTTAGCTTGATCTGTGTTATATAAGTCAATTTAGAATCAGGAGGTCGAACTCAGATATAAATTAATATTTCCACACAATTGGACAATTTTAAGACTCGAGCCATGTCATTTTTTTTATTGCTGTGTTAGAGAGTTTGACAGTTGTAACTTCTCGATTTTAGTTTTCTCTGGGCTTTGATTCAACAGTTGCATGAAAAACTACGGTTCGAGGAGGGGCCATTGGTTTGACCCCTACTGCTTGGTTCAAGTTGATGATTATGCACAAATGGAAGCATGGATAGATAGACTTTATATTCGAGCAAAAAGAATTTCGAGGAGCTCGAGGGGCATAAACAGTACCCTGGTCGCCGCAGAAGGCGGGGAGGTGATGATCGCGATTACTATGACAGATGGATGGTTGACATGATTGAGCCTGTCATGGAGATCACCGCAAAGAATTGTGACACCATTGTCTAAGAGAGTTCCGTGAATTCCTAGCAAGGTTCTTTATTTAATGGATTTTTGAATCGGAAATATTTTATTGAAGATGCAGATCATCTTTTACATTTGCACATATATTTCCAAAGATCGACAAGCAAATCTGTTCGCTTTTAGATTGAAGGGAGATGCTTTTTAGTTTTGTGGGATTAAGTGCAGGTTGAGCGGAAAAGAGCAGGAAAACCGCCAATTAGAATGTGGCATAAAATATGAAATTGGTTAAGGCGGCAATTTTCGTGGAATAATGAGCGAGCTGAACAAGCCTGCTTCATGTTAACCTCTATAACAACAACCAAGAAACGATCGACGCTTCTATATTTGCCGTTGATAAGGTTGTCGTTGAGCCTCAAGAGCATGAGGTGGAAGTTTTTTAAATTCCCTCTTCAAGGAAGAGCTTGAGGAAGAATCTCAGGGTGAGCACGTCTTTCATGACGATGGAGAGATGCTTTTAGAGAAAAGCCCCTCCCGTGTTGATCTGAATACGGATATAAACGAGATTTGGGCGGAGAAATTTGAAGTGATAGAAAATGGAAAGATGAACACAAGAACCAAAATTGATTTCATTTATGCCAGGAAATTTAAAAAAAAAATCAATTGATGGATCGATCTTGCAGTTTGGTCGGGAACTTTTCTTAAAGCAAGAAAAATAGATTGATTCTGCAGATATGGTTCCAAATTCCAAGAGGATTTTAGCACATATGCTTTATTAGATAACCCGACTTTTCAAAAAATACCTCGAGGTCAAGCCTTTTTTCTAATAAAGGTAGCAAGTTTGGATTTATGTCTTTTATTCGATGAATTTAGGGTAGTGAAGTCCGATATTTCCTTCTTCAATGTCGTAGTTCATTTAGGATATTCACTTAGTATATAATATATGAGTTTATTATTTCTATTATTTTTAACATTTTAAATGAGTTGATATAATTTCATTTTAAATGAGTTGACTTTTTAGGTTTAGCTAGGCTTTTGTTATGTGCCCAATATTTCCTTTTCGGTTACTTTATCTAGTAAGATTTTTTAGAGAAAAGGTTGCAACTGTATTAATTTTGTTATGTCTTATAGGATCGTGTAGTTTGCCTCTTTCCAGAAATAAAAAAACCTAAAGAGATTTTTGTCTGTTCGCGTACGCTTCAGGCGTTCGTGTTTGCGAGTCGCAAGTCGGTGCTTTTTTCTTTCCACTGCTTCGTAGTTGAAATAGGGAAAAGAAAAAAGCTAATCGAAGTCTCGACTTCAAGGAAGACTAAAAGGCCTCCCGGGATCAAGTAATTATTAATAGACGAGTCCATTACACGCAAATAATAAGGAGAGTCTAGTCCTTGCAAACCTCAAGACTAGACAGACATAGATTATATTGCACACACGAGAAGAATACGTAAAAAGAGTAAATAATACTTTGCAAACTATTTCCGATCCCTCGATTCAAGGAAGTTGCCGACGTGTCTTCCTGGGGCATCTAATCCGCGTAGGAGTTGGTAGTACTTCAGCCACAAGATCGTGGGGACCACCAACACGACAAGCAAGATGCGATACAATCCCATTATGATATCTCCCGCCAGCTGATCGGATTTCGGGAATTCGATTTCAAGGGTAACAAAGTAGGCAGCACCGACAAAATAGGTTAAGGGGTAAACCGTGAGAGTGTGGGGCAATAGGGGAATAGCGTTGATCCAGACTATGATGATGGAGGCCAAGAAAACCGTACTGTTGAGGGTAGTGAACTGGTGTAGATCTGAGCCGTTCAGGATAATGTTTCCGGCTTGATGTGGTTTTCCGACAGCAATGCCGCTGGAATTGGCAGCAACGACAGTGGAATTGGCCGGGGTATTCGAAGAGTTATCCCCCCAGTATCCTCCTGGAGGACTAAGCGCGGCTTGGTAAGTGGCAGCCGTAATTAAGGTGGCCACTACAAGGATCATTTCGCAGGCTCGTTCATCTTTGCGGCCAAAAATAAATACGAACCACTCATGGGCAGTTAGTTCCCTGCTTAAAAACTGTGATAAAGAAGAGACTTTGATGAGAGTAGAAGGTCGTAACTTCTTCGCAAGATTTTGATCGCCACTAGAATTCTCTTGGAAGATATCCTGAGCCGTCTTATCCTGGAAGTTCTTTGCGTTTAAATTGGTATGCCCAATCAACAGCTTGATGACCTGGAAGAAATGCAAAGGGAACAAAATGAAGTATGTATCTCGTCAATTGCAATCACTGCTTTGTCACTCGCTTTACTATTGTGCACAGAATAATTTCATGCCTTATAACTTAGAGGGATGACAGTGATGCAACGACCGATGTACCAAGTTTGCTAAACCTTATTTATATATAGCAATTATTTCAACTCATGTAATGAAGTTCCAAATGTTTTCAAAAAACATGATTTAGTCATCTTCCCCGAAATTATTTACGTGATAGTTAGGAATTGCCCCTATGAGTTGTAACATAAACGAATTGACAAAATTTCTAACCCAAATGGCTATGACTTTTCATAAAAATTTAGGACATAATCATATCAACTCAAAGATTTAGGATTCAATTATATTTTCTGCACCAGTTCCTTTATTACGAAGAGAAAGGCTAACTTAGACAAGTGTGTTCATATCCTTTATGCATATGATTCAACTTACCAAGGAGTAATTTTCCCGTCCACAAAGCGATTATTTTCATGGTTGTGTCCGATTGTCCATTTTAGCTTCCACTTCACTAGCTGCTATCTCGCACAATATGTTCGGATGGGCTGATTTCAAAAGGCGGAAAGAGATTTTGCTAATCGATAGGAACAAACAAGATACTAGAAAATAATGAATTAAGTTTCTGTTGTGTGAGGTGGGAGTGTATTATGACGAAAAGAGTTGGAAGAATAGTATTCACCCAAAACCATCCAAAACTGAGTTTTATAAGGTTCGAAGGGAAACAATCTTAATCGCACCTTTCCACTAAAAAAAGCTGTGAACAAGGTGATCTCCATTTCACCCCTTTGTTGTCCTTTCTTTATCCCTATATCCTCCAACCACAGCGTTGTTAAGGACAATTAAATTGAACTCAAATTAGAAGCATCCCCATGCTTAAAACAGTTTCCCCATTAGCAATTTTTAAAATGAAATTGTGGACTCGTTTTGATAAAACTGAAAAAATAAGCACCAACCCCAACATTCTTAAGCACTGAAAATTGAAATAAAAAATTATTTGGTAATAAATAGAAATAGATTACAGAATAAGATTTGCATATATTATCAGAACCACTTTAATTGGTATCTCATACTTCTGGAACTACATTTTGTGTACTATTTTAGTTTTTTGCTACGTTCACTTTTATTATTTCTTGACGGAAAAACGGCTTAAGTATTCACGCAGGTCATTATTTGCAAATGGAACAATCTCTCCTGATTTATTTGAGCCAAACGCTATTCTTAATTGACAAAATTTATTTTTGCGCAGATAAATTTATTCACTCATTCCATCTCTCTTACATAACAAGCATATGGGAGTCGAGGCAATAGATAAATCAAACTTTAATTTCCTTTATTTAAATCGAACTCTATCATTATATACATAGAGAGAAAGAGAGGGGAAAGTAATATGTCTCACATGAAGTCTTTTTTTTATTATTTTTATGTGATGGTGGGAAGTTCAACGAGAGAGACAGACGTGTATAAATCAATATAATGATTGTCAAAGGACTCGATAAGGAGTTAAGAGGATGAGAGAGAGAGAGAGAGATCAAAACGACAAATTGTCAACTTTTCTATATGATAATTCAACAGTTAACGATTTTCCGTTCTTAATAAATATTACCATATGATAATGCACTTAACGTATGGGCTTTTCACTATGTTAATTGGTAAAAGATTGAGGTTGAAATCTTTAATGAATTTATTTTTTAATATAGAAATATCTGAAGTTAAAAAATATCGTGATAATATATATTAGTGATCACAAGTGATTTATAAATGTGTCAGATTTTTCCTTGTGGAGGCTTCAATACGATCTAAGTATCACTATATTCACCTACAATATGTCACATCCCTTGATCAATCATTTTTGTTGGTCGTTTTCTTGTGTGCCGGCGGGATGACTCCAAGCAAGCAAATTTTGTGGACACTTCCACAGTTTACAACACCATGGTGTACAACTTCAAATGTTAATCGTCAGATAGACATTTATGGACAAATGTTTACCGTTGAATGATAATACTATAAAATATACCACTGAACAAAATGTTGTTCAAATCTCCTCTCTCTTCACGTTTCCCTGTACTTTCAACCCCCAGTATTTCATTATTATAACATTTATTCTTGGATTAGATTATGCCAAATTTAAGCATCCAACAATAAAAAGCACGAACAAACAAGAAATTAATGGACCAAACCTGCGGCTGCACTACTTCGGTCACTGCAATATGTAAGACGGTGTTACCATCTTGGTCTTTCCAGTTCAAGATTTTTGTCAGATAAACTCGCTTAAGCCATCCAAACAAAATGTTAAATGCTTTGAGGTTGTGGTTCTTGACGGCAACGTGAACAGTAATCTCACATTGGCTCGTCAAATCTTCGATAGACGATTTGCAAGCACATAGGAATTCGGCCAAGAGTTCCAAGAGCTCCATGTTCTCCTTGTTCTCCTGCTCATTGTCTCCTTTTCCCCGTGCCACAAAATGCAAAGGGGTGATCCCACCTCGTCCTCGGACTTGGATCAACTTCAAGTCAAGGGTCATCAGTGCCCTCACAGTGTGGTATTGCTCATGTTGCAAAGCCAAGTGCATGGGGCTGTAACCCTCCAGATTCAGCTTCCGAGTGAACGACAGCTTCAAGATGGCCATTTCAATGGCCACGTCGGTTTTTCCGGCAGCCACGGCAATGTGTAGTGGAGTATTTGGGAAGGGGCGCTTAGATACGCCATCTAAGAGCTCTGGCTCCTCCACAAGTAAGTTATGCAGCTCATCAACATCATCATTTGCTATTGCTAGTTGAAGCCGAGACTCCCTATCCTTTTGTTGCTCTTTTTCGGCCAGACTCTTGCCCATAGTGTTAGTGTTACTAGGGAAATGTAGGAGCAGAGGGGCTTTGCTCGGTGATATGATCGATGGAAGAAGCGAACTTGCAAAATCATTCTATATAGTGCCACGGTCAACGAATATTTGGGAGTCAACAAGTGTCCAGGTGGTGGGCCCAATGCCAGGTTGGGCTGAGTGGGCCCCAACATATCTTAGACCAGTGCGTGCTGGTCATATTCTCAGGAAATCGTCAGACTTCTCTCGCTTTCCCACTTTTTGCTCTTTCGCTTCTTGTTATGCTTTGCAAGAATTGCATGACATGATTTATCGAGAAGGAAAAACTACACTGTGTCATGGCCCGTTTATTGAAGTCGAACTGTAAAGAACTGTAAGGTATGCTCTTTCTAAAAACTGAATCAAGCATCTAATACTCTAGAGTGTCAGATGAATTTTGTCTGAAAATATTTTGGATGGAATGTTGTTTATATTGGTGATATATATGGCGGCATGTTATACTGTGGTTTAAATTTGATACTCATAGTCAACCAACATCTTGAGACATGACATGATGTACATGCATCGGACCGATTCTGCCTCGGGGCTTAATCGCGGCTACCTTGTTTTTCAAGACTTAATCAAAGCAAAGTTATTTTTAGGGCTTAACAATAGCAGCTATGGTTTTCATGCCTCATCACCTGGCCAAGCGTGACTGTAAGGTCTTCTTGACATGAGCATAGGATGAGTTTGATACATGCTAGCTATAATATATTACATTGTTTATGATATGGTGCATATCTTATAATTTGCTGGAATATATGCAATGTTTGTGAAATGAGTGAATGCAATGCATACTCATTTGTAAAGCTGCATTAGTCTTTGCTTGATTCCATAGGAACGGTGATTTTCCTCGCAGGGAAGTTGTCTCTCCCCTGTCAATTCCCTTTTCTCCTCTTTTAATTTCTCCATGTAAAATAAAGACTGAATGATGCTGAAAGCAAAATAAATAAATCAAGAAAAAGAAGTAAAAGTGCCACTTCCCTACCATTAACCCATCGAATCTTTCTCAGGTGATAAAAAAGCATTCACGCCTCACTTGTTATTGCTAATCCCAAACTAAATAAGATAATTTGCAGAATTTAATAACACATTTGAGTTAATAGCACCGGACCTGTTTTCGCCTCTATTTGAAACGAGTCCACTTATAAAACTAAGCGCACGATTATCTCCTCGAGCGCATGACCTTGCATCGGTTTATTGAATGAAGATTTCAAGTTTCAAATTTAGCAGCGAATTAGCTCGGAAAATAAAACTATTTAAATCATGGATGCCTGACAAATTTGGCAATTTATTTACAAACTAGCGAGTCACTGATGGTGTCTTCATTGCTTTCTCCTCTTTAATGTAATTGGAAGTTGAGCTTTCCATAGTCATAAATCAGATTGCTGCTAATAATAGTTCACCTGCTTTTTAATTTGAAAGCTAACCCAAAAGTTTCAGAAATGCTCTTGTGAATTATACTACGTATTGCAAATCCGTAATGCAAATTAGTTTACACAGCTACTAGCTTACTTTGGGGAGGAGTTAGTTATTTAACTTTAAATATCTCATAACCTATGACTATCGAATAATTAAATGTACATTGGTATAACTCAAATAAGAGTTGGTAACTCAAGATTCGCAAATATATTTGAAGCTTTTGAAAAAGTTGGGTAAGGTTTAAAACTGTTGGTAATGTTGTACAAGTGTTGGTAACTTCAACCCATTGGTAAGCTCCGTAAATAAGTATTGTTAAATTAGTGGAATAAGTATGTAATGTTGAAACAATCCGAAAAATTTTGGCAAGCGAACCCAAAAAAGAGTTGCTAATTTTGTACGAGTGATTTTAACACATCTTTAAGATCCTAAAAAAACTGTCCTTAAATTATTGGAACAGTCGGTAATTTTTGAAATAGTCAAATAAAAGTGAACAAGTGACTCAAACTGTAGTTGTTAAGCTAAAATTAGTTGGTGACTTAATGGAAGAAAAATGGGCAAGTCACTTAAATTAAGGTTGATAATTTTGAATAAAAGTTAGCACCTTATCATGTTGGTAAGTTATACAAATTAATATTGATTAATTATGAAAACAATTAGTAATCTTGGAAGTACAGATAAATATTGGTACTTAAAAAAAAACCGTCAGTAACTTAATACTATCTTACTGGCTAAATAAGTATACATATCAAGGATCAAACAACACTTGTGGAAAGATGAACAATGTCTCGCTTTGTTTTCTAAAAGTCGAAATTGTGATGACTACTCAGAAGATCAAAAAGCAAAGTGCTGGGAATCGATCAAAAAAAAAGCAAAGTGCTAAATATGCTATCACACGTACAACGTTTGTAGTATCATGTCTTTATTCCGTTCCTTGTCGGGAAAAAAGGAGAATTCTTGGAGACGAAAAGTACTTTGCATACTTGACTAATCAATAGCTTGTTCAATCTTGATTACTGGCAATATAAGGGCTTTATTGCTTATAGCTAACAAAAGACAACATAAAGGCCATAGGCAAAGATATCATATAATATAATGTCTGAACTATCATGTCTTTAATGAATGTGATAGTCTCCAGCCTCGTTAAAAGTGTTTCTTTGTTTTCTTCTGATGACGTTGGCACAGGGAGAGTAATCCAAGTCTGGTCAAGTCATCCATGTGTTCAGCCGAGAGTAAATTAATCACTAGTTGGACCCTGTTCAATTATATATTAAAGGTTCAACCTATTGTCCCACCTACTACACAAAAGAAAAGAAAGAAGACCAAATGATTGACACCCAATTTGGAAAGAGCACCTTCTCAAAAGTTGACGCAATTCTTCTTTTTGTTTGGAAACACGATTATGAATTGCTATCTAATCGATGGATTGACATCTGAAATAAAGTCACAATCTATATCTATCTTCTTAAGAGGTTAATACTTTACTACATACGCTATTGGCTATTTAAATTTTTTGTCCCTTTTCCATTCTTTCCTTTTCCTTTCCCGTTACTGCCCCTCGCTCTCTGTCTCTCATGAAACGACCCCTACAATACAACCCCCATCACATAAACCTATTGAGAAGATGCAACTTATCAAATTAAATTTGGATATAACAAGTTATGTGGATTAAGATTTTCCTATCACATGGATAGACCGAGGTCCTTGTTATGTGTTCAGTTTTACAGGTCATCGGTTGGAAAGCGCAGTTATAGTCGGTAGTTGCTTTGTCAACAACGGCAGCAAAGTATATGACGTCAACCGAGGCAAGCAAGTAAATTACTTGGCTCAAAGGTTTGCTCAATGAACTGGAATTGTTTTAGGAAAGAATGTTATTTACTACGTAGAAGGCAATACATTTTGTGGGATAATTACTAAAAAAGTCTTAAATTTATTGCACTAATATCAATTCAGTCATGAATATTCCAATTTAGTCATAAACCTTTTAACAATTTACCAATGTAGTCCATCCGATTAATTTTAACTGAAATCGCTAATGTGAATGCCAAGCCTCCAATGACACACGACCAAAGCTGAAGTGAATAATTTTTTATAATTTTTTCGTAATTATTTATTTTTAAATTAATTTATAGATTTCTTTTCTTTTTCTTCATTTCTTATTTTTTACAGTGGCTTACAAGGATTGTCGAAACTCACCGGCCACGGAGGACAGCCAAGAAGCCCTTCTCGGCGGCTAGCGAGGGTTGTGGCCCTCGCCCAAATTTGGGCGAGACCATCATGGCCATGAGCGAGGCCGCCTTGCCCAGATCTGGGTGAGTCTAGCCTCACAATGGCCTCATTGGCATAGGGCGAACGCGGCTAGCAAGGCCATGGCGAGGCTGGCCTCACCTAGGCCATCGTGATTGTGGGCGGGGCCAGGCGAGGGCCATGACCCTCGCTAGCGGCTGATAAAGGCTTTGCGGCCCTCACCACATGAATTATCCAATGTTGAACTTTTCTAACATATCTTATATGTGCATCTCAACAAGTACAAACAAGAAAATGAGACTTCGATCTCTTGCCCAGCTACAAAACCCTGCTTCATGTTTCCTCTCTGCGCTGCCAAAAATTCCTGACGCGCTCAAAAGATTATGCGGCGATATCAACAACCATATACAAAAAATTTTAGAAACCTGTTCGACTCATGCCCGAGACAAAACGGTCCGTCGCCCCCCAAAAACTTTCTACAGGAATCAAATGTTGATTAAGCAACTCTCTGTTTCAGGGAACACGGGAGCTGCCCGGTGCAGCACAGTCGTCCTTTGAAAGAAGTGAATGTATGAGACCGAGCGTTTCGAATCTCCTGTTCAAGAGGAATTGATTGAATGCACGATCACAAACCTCGTCTGGGGTCATCTTGCCAAAACCAAATCGTCTTATCCACATGGATTCTGCTTCCTCTGCAGCAGGAAGCACGAGATTCTTCACATTGAGAGAATGAAGAAACCTCCAGTAGGGTCATCTCGAGTTTCACGAAAAGGGAGAGGAATACCTCTATCAAGATTTTACGGGGGAGCACCACACTATAGACATGGATATCATGAAGAATTTCTTCGCCCACCGTTTTGCCTCGTCAGGAGATCCTACTTTGGTAAACCAGAATTCTGTGCTACGATTTAAGAGCATATACACTAGCTTTTTGTAATGTACATGATAAATCTTGGACTGTGCTCCAAGACCAACCATCGAGATATGTTGACTTTCTCATTCGCAAAGAGCAACTATATGCAGTGGTTTCCACTGGAAGAGTGATCATATGTGACATAAGTTCCCCTGAGAATTTGGGCATTGTTCGGCCTGAATCAGTATCTGGACCTCAGCCCCAGATATTCGGTTGGACTAAGAGGAGCCTTGTTAATGGTTTGCGCGCCAATGGATGATGTGGCCAACATAGCTGAGGAAAGGAGAACTTCTACGAGGCACTGCTTAATAGTGACTATTCTGTTACTTATGACTCTGAAGATGGTGGCAGACGACCTCTCCGCATGGAATAGAAGAACAGAGCTCTTCGGTTCCTTGCCTTTGAATTGGATGAGGTAGAGCGAAGATTGGTATAGGTGAACTTCTTGGGCAACTGTGCACTGTTCTTGAGTCAAAATTATTCCGTGTCCCTATTGGCTTCTGAAGTCCCAGGTTGCAGTGGAAATTGCACTTGTTATCTCGATGGTTTCACAGTGAAACGTATTATGCAAATTTAACTTGAAGAGTGGAGCTACTCAACACGTAATTACACTTTGTCTTACACGTACCTGATCGCCGTTGCCCCTCTGGACGGGGCACGCGGTTTGTCCCCTCATCAGTCATCTGTAGGTCAGTTCACCGTTCTACTACTCGTGCTGTTTATGATTGTTTGTCAGCATGAATATATTCAGATATCACTGTTGCATGGTAAAGAAAACACAAAAGAAAACATGAAACAAAGAGAGAAAGAAAAAGAAAAATAAAGAAAAAATATATACTTGGACGAGAGTGCCCCTGGACATGGACAAGATTTGGCTCGTTGGTGAAGTCAGGATCTTATTTGAGACTAAATTAGCCATTCGTGATATTTATTTGAGAAAATATCTATTTTGAACCCTCTTTTGAGAATACGGCCTCACTTTGGACCCTCATTTGAAATTTCTCCAAAATTTGAGGTCTAGCCTTTTCTCTAGTAGAGAATAACGTGGGGGTACCTCTAGTTTGAATTTAGGTTTACTATTGGATGTATTTAGTGTTTTGAAATTTCATATTTCCTTCTTAAATTTAGTTAGTTAGGATATTCACTTTGTATAGAATATCTGAATTTCTTCGTTTTGTCATTTCAACTTTTTAAATGCTTTAAGATATCTTATTTATTTATTTATTGGAAGATACAGTTAGATCAAGCCCCCGTTTGGTTCCACATTTGGAATGTTTATTTGGGCTCTAAAATCCCTTGGCCAAATGCAAATGGTGTTTGATAATTTTTTTTATTCATTTTGAGGAGATTCAATTGCATTTGAAATGCTCCCCAAGGGACCTTTGGCCAATGCTCCACCGAAGGTGCTTTGAGAAGTTGTATTTTCGTAGTGCAACTTACACGGTTCATCGTCACTGTTTATCTTCTCTAGAGGCAGGTCCAGCGATCGGCAACCGCCGCCTAAGGGCTAGCCCGACCCCGGCGACCATCGCCTAAGGGTCGCATGACCCCAGGCGGCAGTCGCCAACTGCCAGGGTCGCCGGCAACTAGATCTGACCGTCGGCTATTGGCCGGCAACCAGATCTAGCCGACGGCAGTGGTCGGTGGTTAAGCTCCACTGGAGTTTTTTTTTTTTAAATACTAGCAAAAGTCTTTTAGCTCAAGTTGATTTTAAAAAACACTTATCAAATACTAATAGCATTTCGGAAAATCCATTTAACCTAAAGGTATTTGCATTCCCCTAAAGTCGAATCAAACGGGCCCCAAGTTGTCCTTTTAGGTTTAGCTAGGCTTTTGTTATATTCTCGGTCTTTCTTGTTCTGTCACTTTACCGAGTAGTTATTTTTTAGAAAAAAGGGGTTGCCACTGTGCTTATTTGTTGTGTTTAATCATATCACGCAATTTACCTCTTTTGATAAATACAAAAGCCGAAGAGATTTTCCTCTGTGCGCTTTGCTACGTCTACGCTTCGGGTGTTCGTGTTTGAGAGCCGCAATTCGATGCTTTTCAATTCCATTCTGTCATTTCACGATATTGAATTAGGAAAAATAGCTACTCGAAGTCCCGACTCAAATCACGATCAAAGGTCTTTACGGATTAAGGAATTAATAGACGAGTCGATTACATGGAACTAATAAGAAAGAGTCCAGTTCTTGCAAACCTCAAGACTAGAAAACATGGATTATATTGCATACGTAACAAGAATATTTAAAGTAAATAATACTTGCGAATTATTTCCGATCCTTTGGTCATAGCAAGTCAGCCAATGCGTCTCCCTGGGCCATCGATTCGTGGGACAACTACGAGGTGCTTTGCCCACGATATAACGGGGAGGATGAAAGCAGCGCCCAGCGCGGACAGATAAATTCCCCCTATCCAATTTACTGCGAACTGATTGGATTTCGGGAATTCGACCATAAGGGAAACAAGGTAGGCAGCGCCGAGAATTATCAAAGCGACGCAAACCATCATATTGTGGAGCGTTGGGGGAAACGTAAGGGGAATAATGGTGACCCATATTGTGCTGGTGGAGGCTAAAAATGCCGTGGCGTTGAGGATCGTGAACAAATACAGATTGCGGCCGCTCAGATTTATGTTTCCGGCTTGACGTGGTTTTCCATTAGCAATGCCGCTGGAATTGACCGTAATGACAGTGGAATTTGAAGAGGAATCCTGCCAGTATCCTCCCGGAGGACTGAGAGAAGCTTGGTAAGTTGCAGTTGCAATTAAGGTAGACACTACAAGGATCATGTCGCGAATGGCATCATTTTCGATGCTCAAAAGCTGTGCGTACTTCTCAATTTTGGTTGGTTCCATGAGAAAAAACTTCGGTAGAGAGGGGCAAGAGTAAAGAGTCCTGCTTGATGGAGTAATCTTTTCCCCACATCTTGATCGCCACTAAAATTTACTTGAAATATTTCCAGAGCCGTTTTACCTAGGAAATTCTTCGCATTGTCATTCGTTTGCCCAATCAACAGCTCGATGATATGGAAGAAATGCAAAGGGAACCAAAATGAAGTATGCATCCCTTCAATTGCACTCACTGCTTTGTCACAAGCTTCACTATTGTGCACAAAGTGAGCTCATGCAATATAACTTCGAATGATGCTAGTGATGCCACGACCGATGTACAAAGGGAAAAAGTTTACTAGACCTTGCTTATCAAGTGCCATCATTTACGTGATAGCTATGAATTGCTCATGTGAATTGTAACATAGGTGAATTCATAAAAGTGATAACCCGATAGTTTTTTCAAAGTGATTGAAAAGACAAAGTGATTGGACTAATTTGACAAGTTTCAAGACTTGATTGCGCTTTTTAAAAATTTTGAGACTTGATTGCACTTTCGTAATAAGTTTTGAGACTTTATTGCATTTTTTCAAAGTTACAGGATTTAATTGCACTTTCATGACAAGTTTTGAAACTTCAAATGCACTTATCCATATTGTATATTATAGAGAGATTTAAAGTTACATAATATCGTTATAATATATATTTGTGATCACAACTGATTTATAAAAGGATGTGTTAGAGTTATTATTGTGAAGGCTTCAATGCGGTTCAATTATCACAATATCTACCTATAATATATCACGTGACTTGATAAATCATTTTTGTTGATCGCTTTCTTGTTCCTTCACTGGATCACTCCTAGCAAACAAATTTATGGACTCTTCTACAGTTTACAACACCATGTTGTACAACATCAAATGTAAATCGTCAAGCAGACACTTACCGACAAATGTCAACCATTGAATGATAGTACTATAAAATATACCGTTACACAAAGTATCGTTCAAATATCCTCACTCTGAATGTTTCTAAATTCGTATATTTTTGGTACCTGATATTTCATTATCATAACATTTGTTCCTAGATTATACTTCGTCAAATTCAAGGATCGAATGATAAAAACAAGAACAACTAAGAAAATCCAATAACCATACCTCGGTTTGCCCTTCCTCCACAGCGATATGTAAGACGGTGTTAGCACCATTGTCTTTCCAGTTCAATATCTCTCTGTCAGATTAATTCGCTTAAGCCATCCAAGCAAAACCTTAACTTCTTTGAGGTTGTTGTTCCTCACGGCAATGTGAGCCGCAATCTCACATTGGCTCATCAAGTCTTCAATGGATGATTTGCAAGCCCACAGGAATTCGGCTAGGAGCTCCAGCTCATCGTCTCCTTCTTTCCCAGTGGCAAAATGCAAAGGGGTGATCCTGCATCATCCTCGGACTCGGATCAACTTCAGGTCAAGGGTCATCAGTGCCCTCACAGTGTGATATTGCTGGTGTGATAAAGCCAAGTTCATGGGGCTATAACCCTCCGGATTCAGCTTCCGAGCGAACGACGGCCTCAAGATGGCCAACACCATGGCCACGTCAATGTTTGTGGCTGCCGCGGCAATGCGTAGAGGGGTATTTGGGAAGGGGTGCTTAGATACGCGATCTAAGAGCTCTGGATCCTCCACAATTAAGTTATGCAGCTCATCAACATTATCATTTGCTATTGCTAGTTGAAGCCGAGATTCCCTAACCTTTTGTTCTTCTTCTTTCTCGGCCAGACTCCTGCCCAAACACATACAGTGTAATAAAATTCCTTTTTTGTGATTGATTCTTGTATGGATTTAATCTAGAATTGGAAAACACTTAGAAGTGACTATGATTGAACGATTCCAATATCCTCTTTACTGATTATAATGAAACCATCTTGACAATCTCTTCCCTTGTAGTAGGCACATCGTCAAACCCTGTAAATCTGTTGTATTCAAGTTTTATTTATGCAATTTATTTCTTACTCAAATCTTTTTTTCTTTGTATGTGTTTTGTTCTCGCTTCCATATTAGTCGTAACAAATCACTTTTTTTTTTGGTCAGAATAACAAATCACATTTTAGAGATAGAAAGATTCATTATGGATCCCATAAAAAGGATACAAGTTTCCATGCGTTTCTTAACTTACGATTGAGTTTGACTACTTATCATGCTTGAAGAGAGGGAAAAAATCCAAAATCTGACGACCAAGAAGATAAATATCGCAATAAAACCTTCCTACTACCTTCTTCCAACAAAATTTTAGGCATCCTCAACTCAGGCATTCTCATCCTCAGATTCCAGATATCGATGTTTTGGCTTTGTCGAGGATATCAAGTGGCACCACAACCCTGAACACCGCATAGTGATGATTCAAGCTTTTTTTGCCCTGTAGCCGGTGAACGCTGCCCAACACTCCCACACTCGAATTTGGGAAAGCGTAAAACACACGTCTGACTCTCTGATGCAGAAGTGCCATCGCACACCTTAAACAAGACGAGATGCAACAGAAAAGCTCAATATCAGGAGATTCATCACTCTATTTCAGAAAATACATGACTCGTAACGCTTGTTACACCAAAAGAAATGCAACTTCCCATGTTATTTTATCCAGGTCTTAAATGTGAAAAGTATCTAATGTTAAAAGAGAACAGAAATGTAAAGTGCATGTGCAAAGAACCACTACTGTCTGAGGCAGAATCTTAGGGATTTTGGGCAAATGATAATGAGATAAATAGCCTGCACATGCACCAAACCAGATAACAGTTAATTTGTTTAACTTACATTGTGCATGGCTCCCAAACAAGGTAGATGTCATTGCCAGTGCATAAATATGGTCTACTAGAGAGATCACCTTTTCCATGAGCATCATCATGTTTGTCATCAGTGTCGACCTGAATTCCCACAATTATAAGATTTCAGTTCCAAGCCGACATCGTCTCATTAAATGCAAATAAGAAGCACAGAATTGAGCTATAGAATCAAATGCAATAGTTGGTTCCATATGTTCAGTGCCAACTAATCCTCAAATATTTCATCTTTAATGCCAACTAGTTATTTGGAGGACAGTTCATTTATTATTGATTGAGTAAGCATTGTCATCAAAAGGTGTTCATTAATGATCATCGTATATACAGATTTGACTTCTAGCAAGTCTATCGAGACAATGAAATTGACTAAGGGATGATTATAAAATGCACACAACCAACCATCCGTGAGCTAATAGAAGTTTGAGTTGAGCAATAGCAGATGAACTAGTATGATGTTATTCACAAATGTTGAGAAAAGATCATGCACTCCAAAACAGAGAAAGAGGTGGCACTTAGATGCCATTGTCATGCTGGAAAGGTTTGCCAGGATTTCCTTCACATGTAAAGCAAAAGATTACCTCGGCGATATCAGTTTTCCGTCTTTTTGCTTGAGACTTTGCAGGAGATAGAATACACTCCTCTTCGGTAGCTTCATCTTCGTATCTCACATCAGGGAATAAGCATCTGTCCCTGGCAGCAGACGATTCAATGGCCACTATCGCAGCATGTCGCAACAGGTGCCAAAATGAAGAGCTCCTGTGAGTCCATTCATCTACGCACCACCGAGGATGTAGACAAGAAATGGATGTCTCAACTTGCTTCGGCCCACCTGAGGAACATCGTTGAAGACATAATTCATGTTTTATCGATCCGGTCATGTCAGCAGGAGATTCGGTGGAACTACTACATTCAGCAGCAACTTCTGTTTTTGGAGTATGCCAATAGCAGACTTCATCACATGCCCTTGCAATCACTTGATTAGATAGAGGATCTACAATGGCTGCAACATTGACCACCTGTAGATAAGAGAAGGGTGTAACAAAAGCAAAATTTGCGCAATTTCCACAACATAAGAGGTGACCACAGCAGCTTAAAACAAAATTGGATGCATGATTGGGGAGCAAGATCAAGTGCTATATTTCCTTCCCAAAACCTTTTAATATGCCTATGCATGAACATTTCAAGGGATAACTGTCTAAAGGAGCCAACCTTTGAAACAATCGGATTGTTTTCCACTTTTATAAACGGATTTCTTGTATTTTGCTTTAAAAGTCAATAAACGTGCCTTTCACATAAAAACTTCATATTCCTGTCAAGTTAATTACAACAAGTAAATCTCACTTCTTGTTACCGAACCCAAAATGATTCACATGAGCCATTGCAAGCTATGATGAACCCTCTAAGACTTGATCGGAAAAATGTTGAAAGTGCAAACACTTGAGCAGTTAGAAATGAAACTCGTCAAACATGTACTTGGATGTGCGTAACTTTATATAACACTGATTCAAAGGAGAAAAAAAATAGGACAAAGGGAAGGTTCTCTCACAAATTGTCCAAGCAGTATAACCCTTGGAAAGAAATATAAGAGAATTTTCTTTTATTTGGTAAGATGGGAGGCCAGGCTAGGACTCATATCCAAGACCTCTCAGATCTTGACTAGTCTGAGATATAATTAGCAGCGAACTTGAAGAAATCAAACAAAGTTGCATTCATTAATCGCAAGTCAAGGGAAAACCCGAACACTTACCACATTACCATGAGATTTTGCCAATTCCAGAGCATACTTCATAAAACTTACAACTGATTGTGAGTCTTCTTCACTAAACCCAGTAATGCCACTGATATTGCTGCTATGTGAAACATCAGTAGTCAAGAGAACAATTCAGTATTGACATAAGGTATCAACAACTGCACATAACACACATGAAGATAGAGGAACAGATAGTTCGTCTTGATCATTGACAAGAAGTAAAATTAGGAAATGCAAAATAAAAGACAGAGATTTGCACAAATTCCCCTGAATTAAGTTTGATTGCAATAGGTGGGAGAGGAGAATGATATGACTTAAACCTGGCCTAGGGCCTTAAAAAGAGTGATCTCAACCAACTAGGCAAACCCTGGTCTCTAGAGTCACGATTCATTAGTAGCCCTTATGTATGCTGGAGACGGCTTGATCAGTTATTCCTTGAGAGTAAATCCTCTGCTTTATATATGACCCAAAACTCCTCTCAGTCCAGACGCAACCAAAACTGATATGACTCAGCTGAATGAAGTAAAATCAATCACATCCTAAATTTCAAAAAACAAAGCTTATCAAATTTTAGATGGCCACTCGAACTGCAACTTTTTTTGAGTCTTTGGTTTTTGTACTCCAACTTCCAACTTATCTGCTTGGAAATAAATTCTGAAGGAGGTAAAAAGTTTAAAATGAGCACCCAAAGCTGCCCAAGAGAATATCGAAATTCATAAGGAAGTTATCCCGGAAAAACCACTTTAACCTTCTCCTTTAATTGACAGAACATTAGAACAAGAGACATCTGCACATGCTGATGCAAATACCCTAAAACTACAAAAATGTCCTAAAACATGATGGCAATATTTGATCTTAAGACATGCATGCATTACCATTACTGATGCGAAAATTTAAAAGAGACATACTAGGTTGGTGGATGGTATGAGGTGGGCCATAGCTTGCACTGTTCTACCCACTCATCCTTTGATGATGCAGCATATTTGCAGACCTCTCACAAAATAGCACGAATAAGTACAAAGAACAAAATCTTACTTTGCCATCACATAATCAAGTGAAACAATGCCATTTCCAGGTTACATGTTACAGGGAGTTCTTACGTACTATATCTTCTTACAAGCATATTTGAATGTACAAATACATACAGATTCAGATAAGCATGATATGCAGCAGATTAAGCTTTAGGATTTTATTTACAACTGATAGACGTTCCTAATATTAAAATCATCTATGCACTTTGAAATTTTGAGAAGGATGTGCGCTTCCACCTAATATTAGATAGGCTATGGTATATCCTACCCCAACTTTATTCCGGGCTATAAACATGGCTTCTTTTCATGCCATAATGTACTCAAATAAACAATTTACGTGAAGAAAAAGAAAAATGATAAAAAAATTCAAGAGATGGAAATTTCACTTAATTTCAGAGTCTGAAAGCCAAATTAATCTACATACATAGTGACATCCTATCCGGCCACTGTAAGTGCTATTTTACAGAATCTAATGCCATTGACAATGCACATGTTTACTGTTTCTTTGTAATTATCAACCAGTAAAGATGTTCCAACAATTCATTCACTTGAAAGTACAGTTCATTGGATGCGTGGACATAATAGAGGAAGCAAATTAGTGTACAACAACCAATGCCAAGAAGCCCTCTTTGGCATAAATAACCTATAAAGCATTGAAAGGAAAAACCAAAAGAAATTCCCAAGCAAAGCCCATTATGGTCTATTTTGGTCATAAACACAAAATATACCTCCTAAAGCACCAGAAAGAAGATCACTGCGAAAAACTCTTTTCAGCTAAACGACAATTTAATGCAGACATATCACCCAATATGCATTAATTACTTAAATGAGATGTTCCATCAAAAGATAATGAGGGAGAATTCGTGAAATAAAACTTTCTAGAACTTGGAAAATGTAAGAAGAGAAATAGCATGAACAGATGTCAACTACGCTAGCGGTTCATGGTAGTATAAGATGCTCCATAAGTAGACATCACCACTCACGGATATCATAACTTGTCAGCGCTGCATATGGTTCTCTCTACAAGTTAATGAAGATAATGTAAACTATGAAAAAATCAACATAAAACACTAAGAAGAAGACAACCCACTTTTGCCACGAAAGGACTCAACTGATACGAATTAATTACATCCTTAACATCACATGGAATTCCATCAAAATCACCATTTTCAGGAGCCAGACATAAGATCACTGATAGCTGAATTTTTCCTGTCAAAACCATTACAACAACCAAACAGTTCAACAAATCCATAAGAAATTAGTTAAAGAATTGTTGAAAAGCTGGTAGGTAAAAGATGATTTGTTGATGAAAAAATATGAACAGCTATCCCGGGTTTCCATCAAATAGACCTTGCATAGTAAATAATTAGAAGATTTTTCAAGACAATTACCAGTTCATCCTCAAAAGCAAATTACCATATGTTGAGTGGGCCACTGTTTTTATTTGGTCTCTTGTTTTCTTAACTTTCTGATCTGTCAATCCTATTTACTTCCTGCTAATGTTCCTTCTCTTCACATCATGTGCACATCAGAACAATGGTAATCCTATTCAATCAATTTTCATGATTGATAAGGGAAAAACAACAAACTGAGCACATAAACTAACACGCAATACAGGTTATTTTCATGATTGTTCATCAGGTGTTTCAACGCCTTGCATAGCTAATACATATTAGAAAACAAGCCCAACACCAGAAACCAATGTTAGCATTTGAGTTTCAGCATAAAGCATTCTTCCTGAATCATTCATTTTGTTTTTCATAATAGTCCCTCAAAAGAATTTCCGGCAGTAGAAGGAGAACAAATAGGATACGCACGCAGACTGGAGGAGGTAAGGAGCACCCCTCATTCACCCCAAAACATAAGCAAATCATCCACCAAAAACCACAGCTTCATCACTCTATAGCGTGGCTTAGGAGAAAGTGTCTTGTAGAGGAATTACATAGGTGATGTGAATATGACTTTAAATATCTAATGCCGATTGACTTGCTATACTCAAGTTAATGACTTACGGTGATTCCAATGCAGAAAAAGCTTTCTGATAGCTTTGGGGCTTAAAAGTTCAGATACAATTTCTTCAATCCGATGACAATTGACATGCATGGGATCAAAAGATTCATATCCCTCTTTTTTGTTACTTAAAAGCAGTAAACACAGGACTAATGTCTGGTCAAGAACTACAAGCGTGAGTATAAACAACAGAAATTTAATTCTTTGCATGAAATTTAGCCTGTTAAATGACCTTCACAGGAGGAAAAAAATATTTCGATGATCTTTATTGAACTTTTAAATGGTAACCCAGGAACAAAGGGCAATGGAAAGACCTTGTTAAGTAATCACTCTAATGCTCACTTAATTAGTAAAGCTCCAATCCTGATGAGTGAAGCTCCACTAATGCTTTCCATCTTAATATTGTGAGATGACATGCACAGCAAAAATTGTTCCACAATTTCAAAGATGCAAGAAACAATGATGTTTAAATATTATCATTAAGTGACCTATCCACCAGGAACAAAACGAGATACCACATAACACATATATGCTCATGAACCAAGAATGTACCTCCTTCGAGACACTTCTTCACCCGCTTCACATGATGGAGGTCCTCCAATGGTGCAATTTGACTCAAACGCCTAACCAATAACCAAACAATTGACTCCCAAATTTGAGTGAAAAATCAAACCAGATACGAAACAGTAAGGTCTGAGAAGCGCAGAACGAGCTTAATACATAGAGTCTAAAGCATAACAGTAAGACTGACCTTATTATTGTATTCGTGAGCTTCGGCTGCTCAATCTGAGCGGCGACCATGTTCACTGCTTGCCAAAGAAAAACACCACAAAACACCAATTCCAAAGCGCAAAATACATCAGCAAAAGTGAAGTTCAGATATTTCACTTAGGATTTGTCAGTCATCTGTTAGGAACAAACCTGTGAGCTGCTGATCAGGAGGAAACGGTGGCCTGCCAGGAATGTGGATGATTTGCCACTCATCGTTCTCACTGCCCATTATTCTTCGCACCTAGCTTTGGAGGAGGTGATCAAGCACGAAAGTGGAGGGAAGTCGTAACGCCGTGCTGTAAGCTCTTATGATCAGTACTGAAACAGAGTACGCAAGACCCGAAATCACAAGCATTTGGCAAGAAATCAACTCGGGATTGATGCAATATCTTCTCACATGTGTATGTAAGCTCTTATTATCAGTACAGTCTCAAATTAGGATCAAATTGAGGTTAAATTGAAGCTCTAAAGTCACGGCCAGCAAATTCCGATGCCAATCCAGCAAATTCCAGTCAAGGATACTGCTTACAATCAGGTATCCAACAAATCTTGATCATGTATGGCACTTTTAACTATGAAACAAGAGAATTCTGGACATATGCAGCTCTGACAGCCATGATGCCAACAAATTCCTAGCAAGTACAGCATTATTAACATGAATTTCCTCTTTCGACTCAGCATACAAAAGTATATGCTAACGTGATCAGAGTGGCATCAAATTTGCATGAAATTTCTGTCACATAGAGACCCTCAAATCACGACCAGAAAAGTCAGGCTTATTTTCAGCAACTTTTGGGCGCATCAATTTGGAGCATTATGTACCAATATAACATGAATTGACCATAGAACGTTCCTATGTCACCAGATAACCCCACTGAACTATCTTCTTCGGCCACCACCGTTACCTTGAAGAACCAATCCAGATGCTAAGCATGGTAACACTCCTCAAATTTGCACACGGGTTTCACTCAGGCATTTCAACGAACTCATGGCAAGCACCTCGGTTTAGTGGTCGAGATGCAAGAGCGAAACAGCGATTTGAGAACATACGACCCCAATATCATCAAAGGAGGCTCAAATCAAATAATAGATCCTCAATTGGAGATTATTTTCACATTAAACACAACACAATTAGAGTTCTCGGCCTTCGTCTCTCGCGTACAAAGCAACGGAAACAGAGCATAGCCAATACCTTGAAAGAAGAGCAGCAACAGAACAGACCTTGAACTGAAGGACGATCAAATCGGAGGGAGAACTCGTCAGAACGGATAATATTGTCTCGATGAATTTTTCAAAATGATTATTGACGTCAGCGAGTGGGGGCATCTCTCGCTCTCTCTCTCTCTCTCTCTCTCTATAAAGAGTCCGAGAAAAAACACGAGCAAACAAAGATTATATCCGAAAAAACGGAAATAACGGAAAAAACGGCTGTCTTACCAACGGATACTGATGACGTCACAACGCCAATATGCTTTCGTATCTCTCTCAAGAAACAAGATTCAATTACAGGGGAATAATTCACCCCCAAGATACCGAAAAAGAAAGAGAAGAAGAAATCAATCTCAAGAAAGCTGCGCTTCCCGCCTGCTCTCGCGCCGACGGAACGAGGTCATTTTCTCCAAGCGCCACCAGGGCCTCTTCGGCAAGGCGGCCGAGCTCTCCGTCCTTCTGTGGCATGGAGATCGCCATCGTCACTTACTAATTTGAGTGAATCGCTAGTTAGACGCTAGGCACGTCTCAACTTGATCAGTGAACGAGGACCAAACCCGTCCCCATGTGAACTTGCTTTGGAACGAGTCGGGTAAGACTTGTTCGGACCGAATTCCAAGTTAGATGGGTTCGGTTGCTCACTTCTAAATTTGATTGGATGATTTGAAAATAGGAGCCCCGACTAAAAAAGCAATGAAAGTAAAGGGATGGAAACTAGAACTTAAGGAGGGGATACTATTAGAGCTTTTATATTCCTTTTGAGTAGCGAGTTTAAACATCATTTGCGCTACTAATTAAGAATCAGACTGCCAATAAAGAACCTTGGTTCTAGCTTATTGAGATGCGAAGATCAGGCATACATAACTCTTTGAGAACAAGGTTCTAAAAGAGCATCACGAGGGACGTAAAAATTGTCAGTCCGTAGATACGTGGACTGACCATTATTGTTTTGATACTTAATAACATGCTTGAGGAAAGAACTAGCCTTCAAGATCTTCCTCCATGCGCAGGTAGAGTTACCGGTGGATGTTGCGAACCGTGACGATTGGATTTGCTCGATTTTAAGATGATGTTATTCTTGTCATCTAATTGGACCTCCATTCCATTTGATTTATTCGGGGGCCAATCAATATGGACTCAGTTGAGACAGATTTCTAAAGTACATTATGGCTATGGAGAAAATAAAAAGAAGAAAGGCCCGATTGAAAACAAATTTCTAAATGATAATGATACAAATAGTCCATGAACTTTAGTCTAATATATAATTTGATTCATGAACTTTCAATTTATTCAACGTGGTCTCTGAACTTTTATTTTCTTCAATGTCCTTCCTGAACTTTTGGTACATGTTCGATTTAGTCCCTGTACTATATGAAAATGTCTAATACAATCATTTCCATTAATTCAAGTTCATGGACTATATTGAATATTTTCATATAGTTCAGAAACTAATTGAACATGTACAAAAAATTTAAGGATGACTTTAAACAAATTAAAAGTTCAGGGACTACATTGAATAAATTAAAAATTTAGAGACCAAATTGCATATTGAGATAAAGATTAGAGACTATTTATGTCATTTTCCCAATTCCTAAAGCACACAACACCTACTCAAAAAATCAAAAGTATAAGGGCTCGGCTAACACATATCAAAAGTTCGGGGGCTATATAGAAAATATTCCCCAATAATATCCAACTTTATCCACACGTGAGGAACTTATTGTTCCAATTTAGACTCTGGTTCTCTCTCTCTCTCTCACTTCCGTCTGAAAAACTTCCAGACGACCGACCATTGGGCGTCTCACCAGGACTCTGGTTATCTTTCATTCCATCGTCATTGTCTCTGACTCTGACGACTTCTCCCTCCGATTTGATCGTCGTTCAAGGTCTGTCTATTGTTGCTTTTCTTTCAAGGTATTGTTTATGCTCTGTTGACGTTGCTCTGTACGCGAGACTGAGGCCTAGTTGTGTTTAAAATTGCTGCTTTGCTCTGGCGTCTCCATCGCTAAACTGAGACGCCTGCCATGTGTTCGTTGAAATGCCCGAGTGAGACTCGTGTGGCAAATCTGAGGGAGTGTTATCATGCTTAGCATCTGGAGTGGTTGTTGTTCGGTACAGACGTTTAAAATTCCCATCACGCGTAATGTTTGTGTGGATGAGTATGTCGCTGAAGCACGTTCACGGGATTGAAGTTTGTGTTCGCTGGTCGTGTAAGAAGTCGAGACAGGTCTTGAGTTAATTTTACCTGTAAAATGTTTGTGTGTTGATTTTTGTAGTAAGATGTATGAGCGTGGGGTTCGAAACACTCTCTCTGCATTGCTTATTTCGCAAGTGAAAGTTGAGTTTGAAGTCGATGTTGATATTTGCTTGAATAGTGATCGGGATTGAAACTATTCTTCACTGATATGAATTAAACCTTTTCTAGAAGCATCTGGATTGAAATGTTGCGTTAGTATCGCATAGAGAATAATTTTTCGAGATGCTCAACATTTGTTGGACGAAATGCATAAGCCAGATTTGTGATTGTTAGCTTGTGTTATTGATCATATGGAAAGCAATCCGTCATGTCTCAGATGATTTTTTTTTTATAAAAAAACTAACTACTTGTGGTGTTTGCTAGTCCGTTTCCTGTCAAGCTAGATTTATCTTCACTTATTGATGATCTGATTTTATCTTCTTCGAGTATTTTACTGACCACCCCTTTCCACTATTGTATGTGTTCTATGTGACTAAATGGTGATTAGCGATGGTTCCCAGCGAGAAATATGGTTTCAAATCACTGATATGAATGACAATCTTCTGCTAAATTTCATTAGCCGCATTCCAGTTTTTACGTTCTCTTTAGGTGCATATTGGTACTGCTCGGTTTGTAGTTGTTAAACTTTTAGTGATTAATGGTGGTGGAAGTGAGGGTTAATGGCGGTGGCCGAAGATGATAGTTCACTGGGGTTCTTCCCGTTCAGTTTTCATTCTGCAGCCCAGTGGAGCCAAAACTGCACAGCTTCCATGTCTGCAACAGCGCCAAGTTCTTCATTCAATCTGGTGTCAAACCTTGGCCTGCAAAGATGGCGACTCACAAGCATTGGGCCACAGCATTCTCTGTCCTCAATTCACTTTCTTGTTCAACCTCATTGTAGCAAGGGCGCTCCTTGTCTTGCTTCACCTCTGTTTTCTTCCCCAGCTGGTGGTGAAAATGTTGCAAAAACTGAGAACCTTGAAGAGGGTAGGCCGAGTTTCAAGTGGGTTGAGGTGGGACCTCATGCTACTGAGGAGCAAAGGATTGCCATATCTAATCTTCCTTTTAAGATGACAAAAAGGTGCAAGGCATTGATGAGGCAAATCATATGTTTCGATCCTCAAAGGGCAAGCTTGTCAGATGTTTTGGCTGCTTGGGTGAGGATTATGAAGCCCAGTAGAGCCGATTGGCTCGCAGTTCTGAAAGAATTGAAGAAGCTGAATCATCCTGCTCATCTTGAGGTACCTGCCCTCGTTTGATTTCATTGGTTGTTTGTTAGCTATTTAAGCTGTGATGCAGCATCTCTGTCTGTTGGAAGAGCATGAGGTGAAAGATTTTCATGCTATGTTAATGAATTTGATTTTTCGTGTTGACATTTAGCTTTTGCTATTGGAAAGAGCTGTAATTTGTCATCTTGCAAACTCAAGTTTCTGCAATTAGATCAGAATTTTGTGGATGGTGGCCTGGAAAAAGAGCCGTCGAAATCTAGTGAACTAGTGATAGCTTGTGTGAGGAGTGAGAGTTTCTTCTTGACAATATAGTACTGGATGGCTGTTGAGGTGCTCCGATTTGTGGATGTGTTCGAAATTGGTCGCATGACAATTGTTGAATATTGGGGATCCTCATGCTTTGTTAATCTGATTTACTCAATTTACAAAGAAATTCTTAAATTCAACTCATGATTCCTCAGACTGTTTCTAGGTGGCAGAACTTGCTCTGTTAGAAGAATCTTTTGAAGCTAACGTTCGTGACTATACAAAACTAATCCATTGGTATGGAAAGCAAAACCAACTTCAAGATGCAGAAGAAGCTCTTCTAGGCATGAAGCAAAGAGGCTTTATCTGTGATCAGGTTACCTTGACTGCTATGGTTGATATGTACAGCAAGGCTGGGCATTTTGAGCTGGCGAATGAAACATTTGAAGAAATCAAGCTGCTTGGATTGCCATTGGATAAAAGGTCATTTGGCTCAATGGTCATGGCCTACATTAGAGCTGGAATGCCTGAACAAGGAGAGATTTTACTGAGAGAAATGGATGAACTAGAGATCTTTGCTGGAAGTGAAGTTTACAAGGCACTATTGAGAGCATATTCCATGATTGGCAACACCGATGGAGCTCAGAGGGTTTTTGATGGTATTCAGTTTGCAGGGATTATTCCAGATGGTAGGCTATGCGGGCTACTTATAAATGCCTATGCAACTACAGGACAAAGTGACAAGGCCCTTGTTGCCTTTGAGAATATGAGGAAGGCTGGCATTGAACCTAGTGATAAATGCGTGGCCCTCGTTCTGCATGCATATGAAAGAGAGAACAAGATAAACAAAGCACTGGACTTTCTGATAGATTTGGAAAGAGATGGTATCGTAATTGGAAAAGTAGCATTTGAAAGACTTGCTGGATGGCTCCTCAGACTCGGGCTGGTAAAACAAGTGGAGCTAGTCTTAAGAGAGTATGCAGCTAAGGAAACTAATCATGGAATGCGCACGTCTTAGATAAGTTGAAGCTTCCTGGTAAGTGGCAAAAAACAAAAAGTCATTTCGCGTATATGAAACAATCATCAGGAAACTAGTATTTCTTAGAAATGCAAACTTTATTCTGCTTCTGTCCTCATGGTAATTGTTTCCTAAGTTTCTACAAATTGGGCGGTTGTTTCTAACTGGCAAATAGAGGCTTTGCTTTTTGTAACTATCTCCTCTTGGAGACATGTCTAATATAATTAGACTCTTATAGAGATGAAATGTCCATTGGTTGAGTATATTCTTTGGCTTTGGCGTTGTGTAGTTCCTTCCCAATCAAAAGCTGTAACTCCTTCAAAGAATTTTTACTTAGCCATGTTCCCAATTTTCTTATAAAAATGTATTTCTATTCTTCTCATTCTTTTGAATTATTGGTAATTCAGCAGTGTATTGGAAGCCTCAGTAATTATAGCCAAAGTTAAGCTATTTTCTGTTCATTGGCTGATGATTTTGATAATGAATGAAGTTGAGTTCTCTCTCCACTTTCGCTCAGAGAACTAGAGAGGTCTTTGGGACAAAATATCAGCCACATACACTTAGAAAAGAAAGTACTTCAAGCAATTTTATTTTGATTTTGACTTTCCTATATCCGCTACTTCACAAACACACCGTGCATTATGATTCTAACTGTTCTCATACTCGCTGCTTCATTATCAACACTATTCCCCATTTGTCCATTGACAGACCAATCCCTATGTAGAGTCACATGATAGGAACATTCTGAAACTAGTGCTCAATCATCTCCATATGATCAAACAGTGTATGACATGTCAACGAATGATACTATGTGTGAATTTAGTTCTTCTTGTGAGATTTCAATTTTGTCGTAGGTGCATGAGCTAATGCTCCTCGACATGGTTGATTTCTGTCCACTTATGTAAAGCTCTGTAGAGGGTGCATTTCTTGTAGCAATCAAAGTTCTGGACCTACTTGTGAAAAGAGAGAGCGTGGTGATGAAAATAGAGGCAACATGGTGAATTGCAAATATGAAGCTTTGTTATCATTATTGTTGTAATTGTTTTGCCTTTCAAGTTCTTTAGCATAATTTCAGTAAATAATTAGATAAGATTTTGCCTGTTTGCAGAAAAGCTCTATTTATGGCCTGATTCTGGGTGAAATGTGGTTGTATATTGGATGATAAATCCCAACCCTACTTATATGAAAGATAAAGGAAGATGGTTACAGAAACGGGCTGGATATGGAGTTTCTGCCTTCTGATGCATCCATGTACATGATGCTTGCACGTTTGCTTCAAGGCATATAAGGGAGTTTGTTATTTCTCTAGTTCCAAATCATGAAGGATGAGAATAGATTTGGGAATCTGATCTGACGCCCGTTGAATGCTAGATCTGGGGTTTCGAGTGAGAAGCTAAATTGTAACTTTTGTAGGACCGAATACAAATGAGGGAGGACAAATCCAAAGGCTTCTTGATCATGTGTTTTTCGTTTTTTTGAAAGGCAAAAACTGAAGTCCAAAACTTACCGGTGAACTCATCGGTGACTATGATGTTTCAGGCTGTTATTGGACGTATTCTTGGAGAGTCAATGCTCGAATCTTATCTCTTAGCTGCTGTTTCAACTTGAGGAGCTTTACTGTAAGATGTTCTTTACATAATTTCTAGTTGTAAAGGGAAGATTTTTTTTGTGTTATTCAATAATAGTCAATATATACTTTAAGTTTGTCCAAAATATATATACACACACACATACACATTAAGTAATCAGCAACAAAGAAACGCTAAAGACCATTTTACCACTTTACCCTTTTTCCCTTTTTTGCCCTTTATACCTCTAACACTCCCCCTTCAAGCTGGGAGTATAGATATTAATCATGCTCAACTTGTTATAAATATATTCTATTCTCCCATTGCGCAAAGGTTTAATAAAGATGTTTGCAAGTTGTTCACCAGTCCTAACATGACTAGGAAGAATCACTTTACTCCGTAACTTTTCTCGAATAATTGACAGTCAATCTCATTGTGTTTTGTCCTCTCATGAAACACATGGTTAGAAGTTATATGTACCGTTGCCTTATTATCACACCATAGAGACATAGGAGCTAAAGCTTTAAAGTCTAATTCAGTCAATAGCTAATGAATCCACACTAATTCACATGTCACTTGTGCCATGACTCCATAATCTGACTCTGTACTGAAGCAAGCAACAACACTTTGTTTCTTACTCTTCCACAGTACTAGATTTCCTCCAATCAAGGTACAATAACTGGTAGTTGATCTTCTATCATCTAGAGACCCTACCCAATCATCATCAGAAAAATCCTTCAACTTTGCTATGACAATGGTTTTGGTAAACAATTCATTTCCCCGGAACCTTCTTCAAGTACCTCAAAATTCAAATAACTGCGTCCCAGTGAGATGTACGAGGGGAAAAGCGAACCTGGCTTACCACACTAACTGGAAAGGAATGTCTAGTAGAGTAACTGAGAGATAATTTAGCTTACCTACCAGTTCTATATCTCTTAGGATTATCAAGAATCTCTCCTCTCTCAGCAGCTAGTTTAAATCCTTGCTTCACAAGTGAATCAAGAGGCTTTAATCCCAACATGCTTGTCTCAGTGAGCAAGTCGAGAACATACTTCCGCTGTGACAGAACAATGCCTCTTTATGACTGTGCCACCTCGATACCTAGGAAATACTTCAACTTTCCCAAGTCCTTAGTCTGAAACTGTTGCTGAAGATAAAGCTTTAATTTATCTACACCAACCAAGTCCTCTCCCGTGATGGTAATATCATCAACATACATAATCAAGAACAGCTTGCCTCTCTCTAACTGTTTATAAAAGAAAGAGTGATCATTTCCACATTTAGACAGTCCAAAAAAGAGTACAATCTTAGACCATGCCTATGGGGACTGCTTCAAACCATACAAAGACTTTTTCACCTTGCAAACTAATCCCCTAGACTACCCTGAGCAACAAACCCCAGAGGCTATTCCATATACACCTCTTCATGAAGAGTCCAATGCACAAAAACATTTTTGACATCAAGCTGAACAAGAACCAGTTATATGTGGCATACAAGAGAGATCAAACTACGAATAGATGTAAGCTTGCAAAAGGAGAAAAAGTGTCCAAATAGTCAACCCCATGCACCTAAGCATATTCTTTCGCAACAAGCCTTGCTTTTAAGCTAGTAAGAGAATCATCATGATTGACTTTCACACTATACACCCACTGACAACCAATAGCAGTTTTGCCTGAAGGAAGAGGTGCCAATCCAAAGTTTGATTAACTTGTAAGGCCTTTAATTCTTCTTGCATAGCTGGCTTCTTGCTAGAGATTTGTAATGCCTTAGCTACAGAATTGGGGATTGGATTTTGGTCAACAGTGGACAAAATGGACCAAAAGGAATGAGACACAGAAAAATATGAAATAAAGTTTATAGTAGAATGTTGAGTGCAAGCAAGTGTACCTTTGTGATGAGCAATAGGACGATCAAGATCAAAGATAAGAGAAGGGTAAGCTAATGGCAAATCTAGAGCCAAAGATAACATAGTAGTGACAAGAGGAAGGGGGGGAAGCAGTAGCTACTCAAGGGCACCGAGTATTGACCTTGAGAGGAGGTGGTTCCTATGCAGATACTGGTGAAATAGCCAAAGCAATTGACCAAATGGTGGTCACATGTAAATCTTCATCTTTTTCAGAAACAGTGACCGAGACATCATGATAAGGAGTAGATTGAAAAAATAAAACATTGGCAATTATAAAGTACGTCCTCAATGATGGAGAATAACAATGGTATCCCTTTTGCTTACCAGAATAACCTAGAAACGTACACTTGATAGCCTTGGGATCAAGTTTTGATAATCCAATTTGTTGATCACAAATAAAATAGACACAACAAAAAAATATGAGGTGGAAAGACAAACAATGATTGATTTGGAAACAAAGTAGAAAAAGGAATACTACCTCGCAAAACAGAAGAAGGCATGCGATTAATGAGATAGCATGCAATCAGAACATAATTAGATCGAAAAGCTTTGGGGACCTTCATCTCAAATAACGTGGACCTGGTGATTTCCAATAAATGCCTATTCTTCCTTTCAGCTTCTCTATTTTGTTGTGGTGTATCACAATAGGAAGATTCATGCATCATACAATGTTGAGTTAAAGTCAGAAAAAAGGTGCAAAAAAGTATTCCTTTGCATTATTAGAAAGCAAAACTTTAACATTCATATCAAATTGAGTATGAATTTTAGAAATAAAGGCACAAAATATAGAAAACAATTATGAATGACTTTTCATTAGACATAGCCCGGTGACTCTAGAATAGTGTTCAACAAAAGTAACAAAGTATACAAAACCCAAATTGGAAACAACACGACAAGGATCCAAATGTTTGAATAAACTAATGAAAAAGGAGACATCGCTCATTTAATAACTTGAGGAGGGTAATTGACAAGATTGCCAAGTTGACATGATTCACACTCTAAACTGGAAAGAGGCTATAAACTACAATCTAACTTCTGAAGACTGGGTAGCAAAGAATCACCAAGATGACAATGGATCTGATGTAGGGAAGCAACACTAGAGTATACAATGTATGGTGCATCTTCAAGTCTATATAGCCTATTGCCTCTTGTCCTTTACCAATAATCATCTTCATAGTTAGATCTTGGAATATACAAGAATCAGGGTAGAATGTTACATAACACTAAATTTTTTTTTTGTTAATTTACTAACATACATAAGATTAAACGAAAATTGTGGGAGATAAAGCACCCAGGACAATGACAATGAAAGAGTTGGATGAACTATACCAACCCTCTTAACCTGTGTAGATGAACCATTAGCTACGGTAACAATGGAGTAAGAACGGAAAATATACCTGTAAAACTTGACATGTGATCATAGGCCCCTGAATCAATGATCCAAGTGTGAGAAGCAGCTGAAAGGCATGCAGTAGCATTATCTGTCTATACCAAAGTAGCAATGGAAGAAGCAAGCTATGAAATCTGAAACTGGTTGTACGTTTCAAATTCCTTATTAGACATAACTATTACCTTACCTTCAAATGACTGTGGCAGGGAAGAAAAGTCAGTCCTAGATGCAACATTTGCAAACCGTTGTTTCTGTCGTGGTCTCCCATGTAAATTGTAATTGAATTTTTGAATATGATTGAATTTGCCACAGTAATGACAAGTCCGAATAGCCCCCAAGCTACTTGTAGAAATGTGGGATTGTCCATAAAGATGCTGTTGGCCTTGGCCTCTCCCTGTTCTCGTGCCTCGGCCACCATGACGATCACCGCGACCATTATGTCATGCACGGTTTCCTCCATCACTCATACTACCACCATTTCGAGATTGGGACAGAAGAGCTGAACTATTTACCATAAAGGTGGTGTTTTGAGAGGACTCACGAGATACCTGAAGAACTCGAGCAAATATATCCGTGACTGATGCGATAGTCTTTGCTCAAAGAATCTAAGATCTAACAGTTTCATAGTCTGGACCAAGACCTCCTAGGAATCCCATTAAAGCTAATTGTTCTCTCTGAAATTGCATTTGTTGGACATTGGTTGAAATAGGTAGAAGAGCATTCAACTCCTCATACATCCTCTTAAAATTAGCAAAGTACTGTGTAAGGGAACATCCCTTCCTCTCATATCAGTAAAACTCTTGTGATAGCTCATAAATTCATAAAATGTTACTTTGGCTAGAATACAATACATCCAAATTATATTGAGTAACATTAAATGTGTATATTACCCAATTATAGCATGAAAATTGAATTAGTCATGTGAAATTTGATTTCTTCATTCCATTATCGTATTGTTAGCAGATACTTTACGAGCTTCATTTGTAATTTATGTAGTGCTCTTCTGATGGCTGATGTTGCTCCAAGTAGCCTAGTGTATTCAAATATATCTTTAGCTTATTTGCTTCAGGTATGTAAGACTCATTATTTGACATTTTATACAATTCGATGGTTGTACGTCTTGGTAATGTACATGCAAATTGTTTTTTATAAAATACCCCCAAAAGAAAAAAAGATTAAACAACCTTAATTGAACTGCCTCAAAGAAGCTTTTAGGTGATGACGACTTCTTATCCAACTAAACAAGATTAGAATATGAACTCTAGATGGTGAGAAAGGTACAAAATCTGGTTTCTGAACTTTTGGCAAATGGGATTAATCATGGCTTACTTATATTCTAAACCTGCCAAGTGATAGAAAGAGACCTTGCTTTGTGCATGCCATTGTAAAAACCAGTCTACAAACATACCAATATGCTGACGTGACCCCAAAACATCCGGTTGGCCTAGCAACCCAGGTGGATGTGTGTGGTTTACCACGGATAACTACGACAACATTCGTCAACTTGCAATCAAAGTGAAGGAAAAAGATGAGCAGCAAGGAATCTACCTGATCTCTTGATATAGACCAAGATATTCTCTGCAATGATTACAACCTCATTCTATTGGATGCAATTACCTCCTCAACAAGCTTCATGGCTTTCAGCTACAGTTCATCTCATAACACCACTCAATGCTTACTGAAACCTTAAAGCTTTTTTCGCAAGCAACTCAAATTGCTGAATTTCCCTTCTACCTTATATACATTTCTCTCAATCTCTGAGGTACTGGATGCTCCCTTCTTGTGATATCACACACTCAATCTCCTCTTCATGGCTTTCAGCTCCAATTCATCTCATAACACCACTCAATGCTTATTGAAACCTGAAAGCTTTCTTCACAAGCAACTCAAATTGTTGAATTTCCCTTCCACATTATATACAATTCTCTCAATCTTTTGAGGTACTGGACAGTCCCTTCTTGTGATATCACACACTCAATCTTCTCTATATCTGTCACAAATTCTCAAGCTATTCAAATAAATTTAGTAAATAGTTGAACTCTTGCACATCGTTGCTAATTCAATTAGCAATAACTATAAGGATGAAGATGAGCTAACGGCACCGTTATTTGTCTAGCAGCAACGGTAGTTTCTCAGCCTCACATGTTTACATGCTTAACCAGAAACTTTAATAATCAGTTTGCCCAAACACATCCGATAATATTCTGGGTTGATAACCATAGGGGCAATTTGGCTGAAAACAGCCCTTACTCTTTTTGTTGTCCATCCTTATACCAGAGCTCAATGATATTTCCACTGTATCAGTACTCAATGATAGTTGTTTTATAAGAAATAAAGAGCAAGGATGTGAAAATGGACTTGATGTGATGATCACTGTCAATCTCGTCCCGATTCCACTTTCTCCCTCTTCTTCTCCTCCTCCTTCATATAGATGCAATGGGAACACCGGGTAAATTTCATCTTCACCAAACGGAAGTTCCTAGGCATATTTGCCATCTTCTTCTCCTCCTCCTTCGAATAGGTGCATGAGGAACTCCCTCTAACTTTCATCTTCACCAAACGACTCTTCATGATAGGCTTCGTGGTCCTGGTTTTACTCTTCTTCATGATAGTCATCTTTGGCATTTTTTGCCGTCTTCTTCTTCTCCTCCTCCTTCAAATAGGTGCAGCGGGAACTCCTTTTAACTTTCATCTTCGCCAAATGGCTCTTCACGATAGTCTGGCTGTTCTGGCTTCAAGCCCAGACTTGCCAAACAGCTAGACTCGTGAATTTGAGGGAGCTTTTAACCATGATTTGATCATTTTTGCGAGCTGTTACTGGATTGTTTTTGCTCTTGGTGTGCAGTTGCATGGCATTTGTGCTTCATCCTCACTTAAGACCATTTGCGGGTCGAGATCCAAGGCCATGAATATGGCTCATAGTAACTGGTCTGGGCAGTTTGACTCAAACAAAGTGTTTGACAAAATGCCCAAACCAAGTTTCTACTTTGAAAAGGATGATTCGAGCATAGTTAATGTAATACTCATGTCCTGAGTTAGTCCATGTAAATTAAGCCTAGTTCGGGTTAATAAAAAAAATCATTTTTGTTAAAAAAAATGAATAATAAGAAGAAAACCCAAAATAATCATCACTGCATTTAGAAATTACATTTGGGACATACGTGCATTGTTTGGTTTTGAGTCAACATCCTGCAGGTCACTTGGTGCATTGGATGATAATGGAGCTTTGCTTTTGCTTTGCCTAGTCGAAGTGTTTGCCCTGTTTCTAGCAATTTATTTATTGCTTTGATTTACTAAATGTTACATTATTGATTGAGCACCCACATGATCACCCTTTGCATATTAGTGGTTATGGATTAAAATCCTCCAAGGCTGCCTGTTAAATATTTTTAAAAATAAAGGAAATATCGAAATAGCATTACATTTACCTAGCGTAATCAAATCTCCGAATCCATTGAATCTCTGGTTTGCAAAAGTTAAGTATTCTCCCGTACTTTACTTAGGTCTTCAATCGACCATAATTGATTAGTGGCTACTCCAAAAGGTAAGAAAATTAAATGTTCAATCGAGTACCAAGTTATGATTGATAGGGCTAGGGAAAATCTACGCTAGATGCGAGCGATTGCATCGTGAAAGGAACCTTTATTCCCGCTTAGCAATCCATTAGCCTTTCCTTCAGTGGTTCACCATCGGGAAGGTCTAAAAAGCTCTTCATATATGAAGCAAAATAGAGATAGCATGCGGAGCTAGCAGCTCTATGCATGGAGCTCTATGTGGATAAATTTTGTTTTGGGATGAGTATACTTGAAGTCCTAAAATTTCTCACAAAAATGCAATTGAATACTAAAACTGACAAAAAGTGCAATGAAGTCATAAAATTGGTCAAATTGATATAATTGAATCCTTCCATTAACTCCATTCATTTAGATTAACAAAAAAAGTTGATGGGGCCTTTTTCAATGTTTTCTCTCTCCTATGTAGCTTTTTTAAAAATATTTATCTCTCCTACGTGGCATTGACCTTGCTAAAATATGTAAAATAAGACTAAAAATATGTCGTTTTGGACTAAATCGAAATTTTTAACCAAAATCTTAATTAAATTAGATTTTAAAAAAAGTAATCTACTTTGCTTACTTGACTAATTAATAGCATCTTCAATCTTGACTCCTGATTTATCTCCCAAAAAAGAAAAAACTTGACTACCAGTAAAACTCAGGGTCCAGGGTTATAATAAGGGTTAATACCACGAAAAACCCTAAACTAGTACACCTGTGATAATTTTATCCCAAACTATTTTTTTGACCACAAAAAACCCCAAACTGGTACACCCGTGACAATTTTACCCCGAACTATTTTTTTAATCACCAAAAACTCCAAAATGGTATACTTGTGATAATTTTACCTTGAACTATTTCTTTAACCACCAAAAACCATACACTGGTACACCTATGACAATTTTACCCCCGAACTAATTTTTTGACCACTAAAAACTCCAAACTGGTACGTTTGTAACAAATTTACCCTCTATTAGTAACCGTTAAATTATATTAATATCACAAAAAATCACAAATTGGTATACTTGTGACAAACAAAGGGGTAAAACTTAAAATCGGTACACATGTCAATTACCACGTGTCATTAAACTTCGCAATTTGATAGTAAAATTTAACGAAAATTAACGGAGGGTAAATTTGTCACAGGTGTACCAGTTTGGGGTTTTTGGTGGCTAAAAAATTAGTTCAGAGGTAAAATTGTCATAGGTATACTAGTGTGGGGTTTTTGATGGTCAAAAAATAGTTTAGGGTAAAATTATCATAGGTATACTAGTTTAGGGTTTTTTGTGGTCAAAAAAATAATTTGGAGTAAATCTGTCATAAATGTACCAGTTTGAGGTTTTTCGTGATATTAACCCTTATAATAATGGGGGTTCCCGTTAAGACCATCTATAGGCTTTATTATTGATAGCTAACAAAAAGACAACATATAGTCCTAAGGCAAAGCCAACTCGATGTTGTCTGTATGAGCATATCATGAATATCTCTTAGGTTGCGTTTCGTCGACCATATAAAAGCTAGGATAAGATATGTTTTATCCTATCTCGTGTTTGGTGGTGATCTAGGATAGGATAAGGTCGGATATAGACCGGATATAGCCCGGATAAAAAAATCCTAGGGGAGGGGGTAGGATAGACCCGGATATGAATTCTAATGCCTCTTTTTCCAAAAACTCTACGTTCCACTCGCCGTCATCTTCATCTCCACACCTTGAGCGCTTTTACCAAAAAAAATTTTCGACTTTTTTTCCTTCACCAACTCCTTCGGACCCGTGAATAGCAAAAAATAATAATAAAAATTATCTTATTCGACTTTAAATCCGTAGTCCACCAAATAGTGGACAAGATATGAAGAAATCCCAGGATTTATTATCCTATCATATCCAATCCTATCCTATTTAGAAATCTGGACGACCAAACACAGCCTTAAAGTTTTTTGATCATGACCTAGATGATTTATTTCAAATTGGAATGGTAGAAGTAGATTTAATTTGCCGTACAAAAGCCGATTTATGATAGCACCCAATTATAATATAATATGCCTGTTCATAGTTTTATTAAGCTCCTTTTTTCCTTCTTTATTCTTTTGGGGTCATTAGTAAAATTTACAAATCTTAAAAGGAGAGGAAATGGGGTTTGTTTGCTGATTCCACCGAACAACTTTTTTATATTCAGCTTTCCCGCATCAAAAAAGCATTTCCTATGTTCGTGTCCACAAGCACCATGGTCCATGCCCTAGGCATTCCCCCCTCTCTCTGTATGTGTCAATCGGGGGGAGAGGGGGAAGGCTGTGATTCGATCGGGAGAGAGGGGGAACGGGCCACACGTCCAAGTTTCAACCCTTCACTGCCGCTTTCTCCCATCGCCTTCAACCAACAACGAAGCCGCCGTCATGACCACTGTGTAATCATCAAGAGATCTCTCTCTAGGCCCTTCGTGCATGTATGGTCCGGGAATGTATGTGTGCGAGTTGCAACTCATGCTTTCATCTCCAATGCATCGGTTGATATTAGAACCTGGAAGATCATGTATGGCCGGCCACCGCCGCCGCCGCCAGATCGGCGGTCGCCGAACACCAGAAAATAATTTTCAAAACTTTTTCAAATTTTAGTTGAACATCAAAAAATTGTGTTTCAGAAAAATATTTTTCAGAAAAATGACTTTTAAAAAAATATTTTTAAAAAAGAGAATATCTTCCGGTAAACAAACATAGCCTTAATATTACTTGCAAACTATTTCCGATCCTTCATTTCTTGGAAGTTGCCGACGCGTCTACATGTGGCATCTATTCGGCGCCGTAGAGTCATGTGCTTTGACCAAAATAGCATGGGGACCGCCACCACGAGTAACGGCAAGATAATATAAAATAGCAATAGCAACGTTCCTCCGACCGCATTGGGATTCGGGAATTCGACTGTAAGGGTTGTGAAGTAGGCGCAACAGATAGAGGCCATTGTGGCAATAGAGTAATAGCGGTGGCAATAGAGTAATAGAGACCAGTAAACCATCCAAGTGTGGGGCAATAGAGTAATAGCGGTGGTCCAGATTGTGAAGATGGAGACCAAGAAAACCATACTATTGAGGACCGCGAACGAGTATGGATGCTCGCCGCTCAAGATAATGTTCCCGGCTTTATGTGGTTTTTCAACAGCAGTGCCGCTGGAATTGGCAGTGACGACAGTGGAATTGGCGGGGGGAATTGAAGAGTTATCCTGCCAGTATCCTCCTGGAGGAGTGAGAGCGGCTTGGTACGTGGCAGTCGCAATTAAGGCAACCACTAAAAGTATAATGTCGCGAGCGGATTCATTTCGGAGGCCAAAGAAAATTGCGTACCTCTCAAAAAAAGTTGGTTCCCTCCTTAATATCTGTGATAAAGAGGGGTTGAGAGTAGGAGGTCGTGACTCCTCCGCAGGCTCTTGATCACCACTAGGATTCCCTTGGGAGATTTCCCGAGCCGTCTCACCCTGGAAGTTCTTCGCATTCATTTTGACATGCCCCAAAAACAGGTCGGTGATCTGGAACCTAGTCAACAGGTCGCTGATCTGGAAAAAATGCAAAGTGAGCTCATGCTTTGTCAACAAAGTCGAGTATGTATTCCTTAAATTTCAGTCTCTGCTTTGTCACTAGCTTCGCTATTGTGCACAAAGTGAGCTCATGCCATATTAGTTTGAGTGATCCTAGTGATGCAACGACCGATGTACCATGGGAACAAGTTTACTATACCTTTATATATCAGATGAAATCATTTTAACCCATGTAATGAAGTGCCAAATGTTTTATTATTTCCTGATGAAGAAAAGCTTAAGTATTCACGCATGTCATTAATTGCAAGTTGTGAGATCACTTCTGATTTACATGAAACAACCCTATTTTATAAAGATAGAATTCATTTCAGGGTTTTTCAATAGATAATTTTTAGTAATGTTAAATACCTCGAAAAGTCCTCATCTACCCCTTGTTCCATCTCTCTTGTTAAAATATTATCGGGAAAGGGCTGGGGGATGGTTGTCTTGCCAGATCTGGGCAGGGGTCACCTCGCTAGTAGCCAGCGAGGGACAGCCTCACTTGAGCAAGGCCGGTCTTGTCTCGGCGAGGCAACCCTTGCCCTTGGCGAGACCGCCCTCGAAAGCAACAGATGAGGGCGTTGCATGTTGCTTTTGAGGGCGGCCTGGCCTAGGGCGACGGTCACCTCGCCTATGGCCCTGACGAGGGCTACTTTGCCCAGGGTGAGGGTCAACTCACCCAAGCAAGGCCATCCCTCACCTATGGCTTGCGAGGGTGACCCTCACCCAGCCCTCTTTAGGCATTGCCGATGGCCGACGACCAGTAAAGAAGAAAGAAAAAACCATAAAAAGAAAAATAAAAAAGAAAAAAATTATTAAAATTGTTTTTGGATGAAATTGCCCTTAATCAACCTGAATATTTAGCTAGACAGAGAGGTTAGGCCCTTATTGAAACTATCATGGCCACTTTAGGCACTAATTTAACACAAGGTCCACTTTAGGCCTTTATTTGGAATTTTCCTAATATTATCCCACATCACTTAACATCGAGTCTTATCTGATATTTATATTCATGTGGTCTCCCTCCATTTAGCATGTTAAGCTTTTGGGTTGGACATTTGGTCAAATTGTGGATTTGATCTCTCTCTCTTGTCCTGTCCCAATCATTATACTGATCTTTACACGTTTTTCTTTCTTGTTGAACTTCCCCCATTGCATAAAAGGAGATTTTTCTATTGCCACATTGTTGAACTTCCCCCATTGCATAAAAGTAGATTTACCTATTGCCACAGCTCTCATGTGTTTGTTAATGTCCAACCCAAAAGCATAAACTTATAAGTGAAAGAAAACTACATGAATGTAAAAAGCATATAAAACCCATCGTCAAAAGATATGGGACAATATTTCTGGTGCAAACCAAATTAGGAGTAGCACGTGAAATATACATCTATAATATATCATATAGATTTTTTTTGTCAAAATATATAGTATAGCTTGAAATATCATTTTTTAATGTATTTTTTTGTGTTTCTTATGGATCACTCCAAGCGAGCAAATTTATGGACACTTCTACAACAACATCAAATATCAATTGTCAGTTAAACACTTATCAAGTGTTAACCGTTGAATGATTATAATAGGTGATATACTGTTGCTGAAGGAAACAAATTCCTAAACATAATACGAAAATTTGCGGAAAAACGTGCCCATTCTACACTTGAATCACCGATCGTTCGAAGTACATTACATAAACGAACATACCTCTTGCACCACAGATTAAATGCCCTGATTGCAGCCTTGAGAGAGTGTACAATCCTTGGATTGTTTAACAAAAATGCCTCTTGCCTTTTTGTCTTCTTTTTGAGAGTGTTCTTCAAAAATGATTGTGTAAAACCCAACTTCCACACACTACACATACGTGTGTTTTTGTTTCTAAGAAAAAAATAACTGCCACTTGCAGTTTCTTTTCTTCATGGGCTGGGTTAGCCCATCATGGGCGGCCCATTTAACACACATAAAACCCATCATCTCCCACTCGCACATGGTGGGCTAAACATTAACTCTCTCTCCTTTGCAATATTCATACTAGCAAATAATCCGTGCGACCAGCATACTTCGAGAGCTCGTTGCAATGCATCTGTTAGGAATACATAGCAGCTCAAAATTGGGTACAACGTTTTCCGAGTAGATATAGTATGCAGTACCCTAGATCAATCAGTCACATTTATATCTCTTTTGATCTCTTTTAATATCTCGCATATTGTATTCACAACTATGATTTACTTAAAATCATAATTGGTCGACCTGTGAATACAAAAATAGAATGTGACATCATAATAAATTGATCTTCCTCTTACCTTAAACCTCTCTATTTCAGTCCAGCTCGCTTTTCTAGAAATGTCCCATTAGATCGAATCATTCATGACCATTGACAACATCCTAAGATAGCGAACACTGAATAGAAACTTTGAGAATAAGTTGGAGTTGTGAGGGCACTAAATGAGGAACTCATATCCTCAAGAGTCTCACATGGCATAAAGTTGAGATCAAAAAACTTTTGCCACTCTTATCAGTCGTCTTATGCATACGTAGTATGATATACGTATTACGGTATTAACTCCTTTCCCGTGGAGCGTATGTCTTTACATTCAATACCGTACAGATGATAGTTTAGACATACCCAATGTCTAAACTCGAGTTCACGTATCTACTCCTCTAAAGAATCCATTAGAACTCACATCTGGCATTAAAAACAGATAAAAGTAAAATATGTGGGTTATTTTACTTTCGGACATTGTAAATTTTATGTCCTCATCTTAGCACTTAGCTAAGGCAACATTTATATTTTAAGCTTGAGCTCTCGATTATCACCTAGATAACAAGCCTAAAAATTGTCTCATCTCTATTTATCACGTAGTAAATAGAGGCGATTACCCATGTGAGTGGGTTAATCTTATCTGTCCGACATACTTTCTCGACATAATACACTAAGTATTAATATGCATAAATAAAATTATCGTAGGCATTAACAATGATATAACAATTTCATTCATATGTGAACATTCAGGGAAATTACAATATTCAGTACATCAGCATCTACGCAGTCCTAGAGATTTTACATGACCAACAAAAACATCTCTAGGAATTGGCTTTGTCATAGGATCTGCTATCATACTATGCGTAGATATGTACTGTAAGTTCACATCTTTTCGTGCTACCATGTCTTTAATAAAATTGTACTTGGTATCTATATGTTTGGTCTTGCCATGATATTTTGGATCTTTAGTGTATGCTATCGCTACTTGGCTATCACAATTGACTAACAATGGGCTTGCAGCATGCTCAACAACACCTAAATGATCCAAAAATCTCTTAAGCCAAACTCCCTCTTGTACTGCTGCTGACAATGCCATGAACTCTGCTTCCATGGTGGACAATGCTATACATGTTTGTTTCTTACTGCTCCAAGATATGACGCCATTATTCAGTAAGAATACAAACCCAGAGGTAGATTTACTTTCGTCTAAATCTCCTCCCCAGTCAGCATCTGAGTAGCCTTCAAGTCGCAGATCCTTTCCTTGATAACTCAGAGAATAATCAGCAGTACCCTTTAGATACCTCATGATTCTTTTAACGGCTTTCCAATGTGCTTGACCTGGATTGGATTGGTATCTACTTACCATTCCAACTGCAAAACATATGTCAGGTCTCGTACACATCATGGCGTACATTAAACTCCCAACAGCACTGGCATAAGGAACACGTTTCATTTGTTCCTTCTCTTGTGGAGTCTTAGGACACAACCTACGGCTCAATCCTTCACCTTTTGCAATAGGAGTATCCATGGGTTTACAATCATGCATACTAAATCGTTCAAGAACTTTGTTGATATAAGTCTCTTGCGAAAGAGACAATAATCTCTTAGAACGATCTCTTGAAATCTTAACTCCAAGGATATATGCAGCTTCTCCCATATCTTTCATCTCAAAATTGGATGATAACCAACTCTTAATAGTATCAACCAACTCCTTATTGCTTCCGGCAATCAGTATGTCATCAACATATAATGATAAGATCACAAATTGATCTTTGGATCTCTTGATATACACGCAATGATCTTCATCAATCATTGTAAAATCATAGGCCACTATGGCTTTATGAAAACGCGTATACCATTGTCTTGAAGACTGCTTAAGGCCATATATCGATCTCAAAAGTCGACATACTTTTTGTTCTTGGCCTTTTACATTGAAGCCAACTGGTTGCTCCATGTAAATTTCTTCTTCTAATTCTCCATTTAGGAAAGCAGTCTTTACATCCATTTGATGTAATTCAAGATCCATACTTGCCACTATTGCCAGAATAAGGCGAATTGAGGTAAATCTCACTACAGGAGAAAAAGTTTCCTCATAATCAATTCCTTCCTGTTGATTATACCCTTTCGCCACGAGGCGAGCTTTATATCTTTCTATTGAGCCATCAGCTTTTCGCTTTATTTTAAGAACCCATTTGTTCCCAATAGCTTTGCGTCCTTTTGGAAGATCAACCAGTTCCCAAACATGGTTTGACTTCATTGACTCCATTTCTTCTTCCATTGCATCTATCCATTTTTCCTTATTAGGGCAACTTAGAGCCTCATTTACATTCCTTGGCTCATCTTCATCTTGTGGAGCGACGATGAAAGTTTCCCCTTCAATGTCGAAACGTCGTCGGGGAATACTTTTGCGACTTGTTCGCCGTACGGAAGATTGTACACGTAGCACATCATTCTCCATCATGCTCCCACTTGGATTAGATAATGACGGTATCGTCTCATCAAACGGTTGCAATTGAGATTGAGTCGAATTTAATTCCTCATTTATCACATTGCTCCCATTTGGATGAACTTCATCAATTTCATTATCAGGATCCAAAGTTTCAAATAGTGAGTAGTCCTCACCTATTTCGCCCTTAGTAGGAAACTCATTCTCTAAGAATGTGACATCTCGTGATTCAAACTCAGTTATACTCCCACTTTCTTGTGCACCTATAAACACATACCCTTTTGAGTGCTCTGAGTATCTTATGAAAATACTCTTTTTGCCTCTGGGACCTAGTTTCCCATATTTATGAGAGGGCTCGTGAGTATAAGCAGCACAACCCCAAGGTTTAAGAAAACTTAAATCAGGTTTTCTACCTGTCCATAACTCATACGGAGTGGAAGTAACTGATTTAGAAGGCACGCGGTTAAGAACATAGGCAGCAGTTAACAAAACATCACCCCAAAAGGAGATTGATAAGTTAGCTTGTGCCATCATAGACCTAACCATTTCTAATAGGGTTCTGTTTCTCCTCTCGGCAACACCATTTTGTTGAGGAGTATATGGAATAGACAACTGTCTTTCTATTCCTTTTTCATCACATAAATTTCTGAACTTATCAGATAAATATTCTCGACCTCGATCGGATCTGAGCGTTTTTATTTTCTTGTCTAATTGATTTTCCACTAAGTTCATAAATTTCTTGAAGCAACTCAATGCCTCTGATTTATGAGAAATCAAATAGACATATCCAAATCGAGTACAATCATCTATGAATGTGATGAAATACACAGCCCCATGCCTTGCTCTTACATTCATTGGACCACAGATGTCAGAATGGATTAGTTGCAAAGGAAACTCAGCTCTTGTGCCCTTTCCGAATGGTTTCCTTGTTGTTTTCCCAGCCAGGCAATGCTCGCAAATAGGCAAATCAACTTTTTCAATTTTGCCTAATAAGCCCTCTTTGGCTAATCTTTGCATTCGCTGTTGGCCAATGTGACCAAGTCTAGCATGCCACACATTCACATCATTTTCATAAGAGTTGGAAGATGTAAACAGGGAATAACAAACATTAACATTACTGCAGTTAACATCTAGAACAATGAAACCATCCAGAAAGTATCCACAACCATAATAATTTGTACCCAAATACAAATCAACGCCATTGTTATGAAAATTCAAATTGAAACCAAGTTTAACCAACACTAAAACAGACACCAAATTCCGACGAATCTCCGGAGCATATAGTACATCATGTAGGAACAATGTGCGTCCACCACGCATCATCAACTGGCAGGTGCCAATTCCTTTAACTTCTGCTTTAGAGTTGTTCCCTACATAGATCCATTTCGTTCCGATCGGAACCCGTCGGAACTCCACGAAGGCATCTCTGTCCTTCGCTACATGGTCTGTTGCTCCCGAATCTACAGTCCACAAAGGATTAGACTCAGTTAAAAATACAGAACTTGACACATAGACAAAGTTCTCAAGAATGCAAGGGGAGTTTACCTTCTTTGGCTCGCCGTAATCGCGAGCAAAGTGGCCCTTCTTGCTACAGTTGTAGCATTTCACCCTCGACATATTCTTCACTTGAGGACGCTTTCCTCTCTGGTGTTGGTCATCTCTTGGTTTCTTTCCCGAAGAACTCGCTCTCTTACCTCTCCACCTTCTGAACGAATCAGGACGCTTGCGCTTAGAGCTCGAAGGCCCTTGTGAGCTAGAGCCTGCATAGTAAATGTCAACTACCGGCTTATCTGCCAGGAGACGGTCCTCCTCCAGCTCTAAGTGGCGCATTGCATCCTCAAAGGTTTTGATGTTCTCATTGTGAGTTAGGTGCAACTTCATATGCTCCCAACTTTGAGGTAAAGAACGAATCACTGCCTGCACTTGCTGCTCATCGGTCAGAACATGGCCAGCATCCTTCAGCTCATTAATCATGTTTGACATTTTCCTCAAATGTTGTTTCATGGACTGACCATGTGGCTTCTTATAAGAATCAAATCTTATAGTGAGCTGCCTAAGCTTGGTTACAGATGTATGACCAAACCTTGCTGCCAATGCTCCCCACATATCCTTAGCATTTTCAAAACGCCTAAACTCTCGCATGACATCATTGTCCATGCTACTCAGCAACGTGATGCGAGCTAGGGAGTTTTTCCTCTTCCATACAGCAAATGCATCCTTATCTCTCTTATGTTGTGCAGTGTTTCCATCTTCAGGCTCTTCCATAACTAGGTTAAGAGCTTCAAGAGCCTCTTGCTCTTCCAGCACATATTGGATTTTCATATGCCAAATTTCATAATTGTCACCGTTAAGTTTCTCTCCTTTGTTAAGTTCAGCAACTATATTCTTCGATGCTGAAGCCATTGAATCTGAACATATCAGACAGACAAGCACGAATTGTTAATGCCACTTATTTATGCATCAATTTTACACAAATTGATTATGTTAATGAATAATTTCACATAGGCTTTAGATTCGAAAGTTCACTACGTTCCCAATCATCATCAAAAATCCTAATGTGAAATTACCGTTAATATAATCATTAAGGTAAAATTACGTTCTTTAAAGTTACTAAAACTTTTAGAACTCCCACTCAACCATATTGTTCTAATAAGACAGATATCACAATAAAATAGTACATAAACTATTCACAATAATAAATATCCATCAACTTTCATTCACTAAACACTATATACATGAGGAATGAAGCTGGCATAGGAAAGAAATATGAACATCAATGTGAACAGAAAATATCCACCTAGAATATCTTAAAACGAGCTAAAGTAACATAAAATCAACTGACTATCAATTTCCTATACACAGGGAAAGATTCTTCAAACTCCTTAGGAAATTTTATTTTCTTTGGCAAACAAATTGAGGCACCCGGAAAACCCCTAGATTCGGGCAACGTATTGCGCCGAGACCGATTCAATGCAAGGGTTGACGTCCTTCTTGCCCCGACCCGTATGTACTCCTGCATGAACTGCTCCACAATCATCTTATAGCTTGGACCCTCTAAGGTGTCCCAAACCCTATCAATCATTCTTCCCAACTCATTAGGAATGGTGCATTTGAGGGCCCCGATCATCACATATGACGGCATAACAAAGCCGTTCCAAATGATATTCTGTATCATTTTGTTGACCTTGATGATGTGTGTCATCATGTCATCATCAGCATCCCACCGGTAAAGAGCCAGCTCGATCCTTAGATTCTCAAGCTTCTCCTTTTGAGCCGCCGTTCTAGGTATAATAGGGGTTTGAAATCTTCGTACCATTTTTCCTGCAACAAATGCAGAAAAATCAAATGATTATATTTCAAATCATGATACGATATTGCAAGAAACACATTCTGCCCCCTTCTGCCCTTTTTTTTTTTTTTTTTTTTTTTTTTTTTTTCGGCCGGTCAACGCCGGTCAACGTAGGTCAATGCCGGTCAACGGTGGTCAACGTCGGTCAACGGTGGTCAACGGTCAACGGATGACCGGGTCAGGTCAACGGGTCACCGGGTCGGGTCGCGGGTCGAGTCCGGGTCCGGGTCGCGGGTGGTGGGCACCCGCGTGGCTGATGTCAGCGTGACGTCAGCCACGCCGCACACGCCTTCATGGCGCGTGCGGTGCACGCGCGCGGGAGAAACCGCCGCGCACGCGCCACGCACGTGCCGGCGAGGCCGCCACTTGCGGCGGCGCGTGTGGGCGCGTGCGGCGCCTCCCGGCGGCGTGCCACCCACCAAACTTCTCGTCTCGACGAGTACTACGACCCTATGATTTTCAAAAATAATTTTTACGCACGGAAATCGAGAAACGAACTCGAACAGTACGGTCGGGTGTCGGTTTTTCGTACCCGAGCGTTCGTCGGCGTCGTTTCACGAATTCCGGCCAATACTCCATGTAAAAACATATTAAACGATCAGGAAACAAGAACACATGCTCTGATACCAATGAAGGAAACAAATTCCTAAACATAATACGAAAATTTGCGGAAAAACGTGCCCATTCTACACTTGAATCACCGATCGTTCGAAGTACATTACATAAACGAACATACCTCTTGCACCACAGATTAAATGCCCTGATTGCAGCCTTGAGAGAGTGTACAATCCTTGGATTGTTTAACAAAAATGCCTCTTGCCTTTTTGTCTTCTTTTTGAGAGTGTTCTTCAAAAATGATTGTGTAAAACCCAACTTCCACACACTACACATACGTGTGTTTTTGTTTCTAAGAAAAAAATAACTGCCACTTGCAGTTTCTTTTCTTCATGGGCTGGGTTAGCCCATCATGGGCGGCCCATTTAACACACATAAAACCCATCAGTTGCCCAAATGTAGTTCAAATCTCCCCTCTTTGAATGTTTCTAAATCCATGTATTTTCAACTCCTGGTATTTCATTATCATAACATTTGTTCCTAGATTAGATTATGTCAAATTCAAGCATCAAACAATAACAGTGCGAACAACCATGAAATCAATGAACCATACCTTGGTTAGCTCTTCAGACATATCAATGTGTAAGACTGTGTTACCATTTTAGTCTTTCCAATTCAAGATTTCTGTCAGAGTTAGTCGTTTTAGCCATCCAAACAAAACCTTGAATGCTTCAAGGCTGTGATGCTTGATGGCAACGTGAACCGCAGTCTCGCATCGGCTCGTCAAGTCTTGATGGATGATTTGCCAATGAAAAGGAATTCGGCCAGGAGCTCCAGCTCATTGTCTCCTTCTTTCTCGGCAACATAATGCAAGGGGGTGATCCCGCATCGTCCTCGGACTCGGATCAACTTGAGGTCAAGGGTCATCAATGCCCTCACACTATGATAATGCTTGTGTTGCAAAGCCAAGTGCATGGGGCTGTAACCCTCTGGATTCAACTTCCGAGCAAACGACGGCTTCAAGATGGCCATCTTTATGGCCACTAGGGTTTTTCCGGCGGCAGCAGCAAGATGTAGAGGAGTATTTGGAAAGGGATCGTCAGATACACGATCTAAGGGCTCTGGCTCCTCCACGATTAAGTTATGGACGTCATCAACATCATCATTTGCTATTGCTAGTTGAAGCCGAGACTCCCTAGCCTTTTTTTTCTTCTTCTACGGCCGCCATCGTTTTGACGAGGGAAATGTAGGAGGAGAGGGGTTAATTATTATTTTTTTTTTGGTGGGAGGGCAGAGGGGATTTTGCTCGGTGATGATCGATGGAAGTAGCGAACTTGCAAAGTCATATAAAGTGCCACGGTCAACGAGAATTTAATTAGGGGAGTCAACAAAGTGTACAGGTGGGCCCAATGGCAGGTTGGGGTGAGTGGGGCCCAACACCTCTTAGACTGGGGGCGGCGCGTACTGGTCAGGTTCTCAGGAAAAATTATATTGGTGATATATACACACACATTATATATATTTAAATATATATTTACATATATCTAGAGGCATATGTTGTATTAGGGTTTCAATTTGATGCTCGTCGTCAACCTGCATATTGAGACATGACATGATGTACATATGCACGGATCGATTCTATTTCAGGGCTCAATTGTGGCTAACGTGTTTTCGAGACTTAATCAAAGCGAAGTAATTTTGTAGGCTTAGCATTGGCGGATATGGTTTTCATGACTCATTGCCTGACAAAGCATGACTGTAAGGTCTTCTTGATATGAGCATAGGATGAGTTAGACATATCCTAACTATACCGTATTACATTGTTTATGATATGGTGCATATCTTATGATTTGCTGGAATATACGCATGCTTGTGAAATGAGTGAATGCAATGCATACTCGTTTCCAAAGCTGCATTATTATTTGCTTGATTCAATAGGAACGGTGATTTTGTCCCCCTGCAAATTCCCATTTTTCCTCTTTTTGATTTCTGCATTATTATTTGCTTGATTCAAAAGTGCCACTTCCCTAACATTAACCCATCGAATCTGTCTTAGGCAATAGAAAAGAATTCACGGTTTACTTGTTTTTGCTAATCCCAAACTAAAGATAATTTGCAAAATTTAATAATACATTTGAGGAGTTAATAGCACCAGACCTGCTTCCTCCTTTATTTGAAATGAGTCCACTTATAAACCTAAGCACCCGATTATCTCCTTGAGCTCATGAACTCGCATCAGTTCTTCAATTCAAACCAATACATAGAGGTGAGTTCTCTACTCATTACCATAACGTTTTATTGAATGAAGATTTCGAGTTCAAGTTTAGCATCGAATTAGCTTGGAAAATAAAACTCTTTAAACCATGGATGCACGACAAATTTGACAATTTATTTATAAGCAGGTGAGTGGGTTCTTCATCGCTTGCTCTTTTTATTGTAATTGGAAGTTTGCTTTCCATAATCATACATCAGATGGCTGCAATTATAGTTCACTTGCTTTTAATCTCAAAGCATTTTACCCAAAAATTTCAGGAATGCTCTCATGAATTATAACAACGTATTGCAAAACCGTAATGCAAATTAGTTTATATCGCTACTAGTCTATTTTATTTATTTATTATTTAATTTGGGATGGGGTGGCGGTATTAGATAGTTAAACTTAAATATCTAATAGCCTATGACTATCAAAAGTTGACCTTTAATTGGAATTTCGAAACAACTATATAAATGATGACAACTGACTCAATCAAGATCTTAACTTTGTTCTAGAGTTGGTTACTCGAGATAAAAAGCGTAATTTAATTTTTAAATATTATAATAAAAAATTTCAAGAAGTTTTATCATCTGCTACTTGATTTACGCAAATATCAGCACGATTGAGTTGTCCTTATGGCGAAGATAATTGATGTTGTTGATTGGTAAAATAATTAAGGTCCGTCGGCATATCTAAAGTCACCTTTCTACAAATATTCGTCAAAAACTAACATTTCAATCACCAGTAGAATCAATTTTGGAGAAAAAGAAGTATCTCCATTTTTGTTCACTATCTGTACCTTGTAGCTTGTTCTGTGTAAAACGTGTCTGGCCTTTAGATTTAAAGCGAAAAAGAGAGAGCACGCGGAGCTCGCAGCTCTATGTATGGAACTGTGTGTGGTAAAATTTGTTTTTTTATATTGCATTCGAAATATTCGTCTGCTGCCTTGGTGTTAAAAAATCATCACTGGACCACACAGCAAAACCAAGATCTAGAGAGCCTTTAAATAGGAAGAGAAATAGAGAGAGCATGTGGAGCTCGCAGCTCTATGCGTGGAGCTGCGGGTCGACATGTATTCGAAATATTCGTCTGCCATTGTGTAAATTAATCATCACCCATCATAGATTATTAATTGACCATAAACTTAAAAAAGGGAGTGCATGTTGAACCACATGCAAAAGCCTTCAGCTTGTTTTATCCTTTTTCCCTACTGCTCTAAAGGCCCGACAATCATGAAGCCTAAGGATGATAGGAGACTGAAAATGAGTTTTGCATACCAAGGCCAAGAGAGCTTGCTACTCCATGGACCATTCACCATCCTCTAAATTAGTGTAAATCCCAAAAACTCGAAATTTATTTATATACAACATGATACACTAAGCGTGTTACTTGACAAATGAAACAATATTTGCTAACGTCTCATGTATAATACTTTTTCATAGGTCTACTTACCATCTTAGTATAATGATTCCAGAGTTTATTTACATAGAAATAGACAATTTTGATTTCATAAAACGGAGGGAAGGAATGAAAACAAGCGGGGTGAATAGGAAGGAGTTGAACGTGGAGGTGAAGAGTATGGAGGCAAATTATTTGCTTTGATATAAAGTATGTGAGACTTTTCTTTTCGATAGCCCATAAAGTGTGGTGATTGTTAGCTGGACTCTTTTGGTAGGACTTGGCTCGGTTCCTCGTAAATATAACATATGACTCAAACGAACGACTTCTCGTATTATCAATTGAAAATCAATATGAAACGTGGATTAGGCTCCGGAGAGTGTTGCATTGTTTCTCATGATGACGTTGCCACGGGGAAAATAATCCAAATCTGCTCATGTCATCCATATTTTAAGAGAGACTAAACTAATCACTAGTTCGACCTTCAATTCATTAATTGAAGGCAGCTCTGTGCATTGAGCAGTGTGTTTAAAAACATATCACATGACCCCGCAGCAATAAAGCCAAAATCTAAAATGTCTTTAAATATGAAGTGAAATGAGATAGCACGTGGAGCTCGCAGCTCTATGCATGATGCTGGGAAAAATTATCAAAAATGTTATAAATTTATTATACAAATATTAATTTAGTCGTAAATTTAGTCATAAAACTTTTAACAAGTTATTAATGTAGTCATTTCGATCAATTTTGATCTGAAATCACTAATGTAGACACCCGCTGACTGTCCTACATAGCACAGTCAGTGTTGACGTAGACAATTTTGCAATATTTAAAAAATATATGCATTTTTTATGAATTTTTTATTTTAATTTTTGTCTTCTTTTTTTTTCTTTTTCTTCCACTGTGTCTAACTAGGGTTGTTAGGGCCTCAGAGATAGTCAACAACCTCGCAAACCACTAGGCGAGGCCTTCATGATCCTCGCGCACAGCCCTCACCAAATACGGACGAGGGTCGCCTCGCTCGAGACCGACGAGGCCTTTGTAGCCCTCGTCAACCACAATGGAAAAAAAAAAGAACCAAAAGAAAAGAAAAAAAATTAAAAAATTCAGAAAAATTATCTAAAAATCACAAAATTTATCAATATCAATGTCAAACGTGCCATGTAAAACAATCAACGTTCATTTCAGCGATTCTCAGCTAAATTGACTAGAAAAAATATATTTGCAAATCGTCAAAAGGTTTATGACTAATGGCCAAATTGGTTCTGGAAAGAAAAAGGCCAAATTGAAAATTTTATAACTGAATTAATGTCAGCACAATAGATTTTAGACTTTTTTGTCATTATCCCTGGAGCCATATGCGGATAAAATTGTTTGTTAGCTCATTGTATGCGAAATCATCACATCATCAAGCATTAATTGACCATGAACTCAAAAAGTCAGTGCATGTGGAACCACATGCAAAAGGCTTCATTTTTTCTTCCCTTTTCCCTAACGGTCTAAAGACCCAAGACTGATAAAACCTAAGGATAATTGGATAGTGAAAATTTGTTTTTAATGTAAGGCCAACAGAGTTTATTATTGACATGTTACTAAGACTCGTTAGTTGTAAGTTGTTTCGATCCAACGTTGACTTGCTCAATAAGACTGATTTCAAATAATCAATGAGTTGTTTTGACATTTATAGAGTTACTGACATTATAATTTTGACTCTACTTCGTGCAAATTAATTTTGCTCTCAAGAGTTGCTCTTAAAAAATCACAAGTCAAATTATGACGAGCATCCACCCTTTGAATAGTCAAGAAGACCAACTTAAAAACAAAAAGGAGGGGCAACATAATCAATTAGGACATTTTTCGCAAAATAACTCCGAGAATAGTATGCATCTCAAATAAGCTCCGGATGTCGGTGATTTCGTCTCAATTAATCCATGGACACAAATCTTCACCGCGCAAGACTGCGTGCATCTGCCATGCCATGAATAGGAGCATTTTTGGTCCAAAATTGTCTGAACTCAATTTTGAAATTTCTTTTGACCAAATTTTTTTCCCAACTTTCCCGAATTTCACCTCTCACTCTTGATTAAATTAGAAATAATAACACAAATAATCTATGAATTTTAATTTGATCAATGAACTTTTAATTTGTTCAATATAGTCCCTAAACTTTATACTAATGTTGATTGTTGTCTATGGACTTTTGATACATAGTTGAGGGACTACATTGAACATGTATCAAAAGTTCAGAGATGATATTAAACAAATTAAAAGTTCAAGGATCACATTACACATCGGGCAAAAGTTCAAGGACCGATGGATATCAATTTAATTCTTAGCTATCCAATTTACCAATGTAGTCCTTGTAACTTACTACCAGAAATCGCTGATATAGCTATCCACGCAGAATGTCATTTTAAGTAAAGTTATCCATGTCAGTGTGCCACGTAAGATAGCCGGCGATAGCTAGACACCCAGTCCAATTCCAACTGCAATTGGCTAAGAGGATTACATTAAAATTTTACGTAAATGTTGAAGACTACATTGACAACATTGAAAATTTTAATATTGACTTGACATTTATATAATAGATTTAGGACCGATTTAGTAAATATTGTTGCATTTCATAGCAACATTAATATTTTTTTTTTGGTAAGGATTTCATAGCAACATTAATATAATATGCTCTTAAACATATATTCACTCTTTTCCGTCCAAATCATATAATCGCTCTTTTGTCAGATACATCCTAAATCGAACATATCGAACAAAATCTACAAAAAAAAAGGCAAAAAGAAGCCGAAGCCAATATTCTCAAGTCATCCTCGAATAGAGATGACTTTCAAGATCATGTGCTCCTATGACTCTCAGTTATCCAATTATAAATGAAATTCACTAAGATAGTACTCATTTGGTGAATTTAAAAAGGAAGTAGAATACCATTAATGGGAATGTGGTGCATTCGTGGTTTTGTAAGATAAGGGTAACGCAAAGGTCATGGCATTATTCAATTGAACTCTAATGCACTATCTATTATAATCACCATTATGCAATTAGGGGATGTGCAAGCATTTCTTTTAAGGTAATAATAAATTATGTAGCACGAAACAAAGAAAATGTGTGAAGGATGATTTCAGTCTAACGTAGGATGTTTTCAGAAGTTGATGCAAACATTTATTTTTTATATCATATTTCAATGCCTCACCAGTTAAGAAGAAGGATACATATTGAAAAAGTTACAGAATGTTACTAAGGCTCGTGAGTTATAGGTGTTTTGATTGACTATTAACTTGCTCAATGGACGATTTTAAATAATCTGCGAATCGTTAGGATATTTACTAAGTTACTAATGAAATGATTTTGAATTTACTAAAGCAATTACAACCACATTCAGAAAATCACCATGACCTATACAAATTTATCCATCAAATCAACTTAGTATGAGCGGATCATCACTAGCAAAACCATTTTAGGAACCAAAACCAGCTCACTGTGGTATCCCTTTTGGATAATTATATGTCGAGTTAGCTTATCTCATGCAAATTCATTTTTGCTCTCAAAAGTTGGCCTTCTCATCGTTGTTTTCTGTTAAACAGAACGATCAGGGAAAATTTAAATCAAGTCAAATTATGACAAGCCTCAAATTCTAGGGAAGAATAGTATATAGAGCCTTTGAATTAGTCAAGAAGACGAATTAAAAAAAAGTGTGCGATATGGTCAACTTTGACGGCGCGGATCTTTTTAGATTTGTGAAGGTGGAAGAAAACAATGACTTGAACATTGAAAGCATCGAGTCCTGAATGAGATAAAGCTTTCAAAGAAGACCTAGTTAGGAACGTTACGAACTGAGAGAAAATGTATGACTTAGCAACTGTTCTGCTTCTAGCCCTTCTGGTCGTGTACGCTTTCAGATTCCTGCAGGAGAAAGCAAGGGAAGCCCCTCAGAACTATGATGTGTTCTTGAGCTTCAGAGGCGGAGACACTCGCACCGGCTTCACCGATTTCCTCTACAACAGTCTGGTTGCTGCTGGAGTCCGTGTGTTCAGGGATGACGACGCGCTCCCTGTCGGCGAGGAGATAGGCCCGGAGCTTCTCCGGGCCATCAGGAGTTGTAGGATTGCGATCCCCATCATCTCCGAACAGTATGCACAGAGTAAATCGTGCCTCCGCGAGCTTGCCGAGATTATGGAATGCCGCAGAAAGCAAGGCCAATCAGTCTTCCCTGTATTCTATAAGGTAAATCTTGATGACGTACGTCACCAACTTGGTAACTTTAAAAAGGCTCTAAGCGAACACGAGAGGCAGTGCAGCTCGGAAGAATTGCAGAAATGGGTGACATCGCTGTTTTCTGTTACGTGGATTAGAGGATGGATATCCCACGCCATTGCTAATGGGTAAGTATGTATGTGGTATGCAATTAGGTACGAATCTATGAATCGATATCCATTCACAAATCTGAATTTGACCCTCTGGGCACTTGGATGGGAATGATCGCAGAGTTAGGGGCAGGAAGGAATCGAATTGTATGCCTAACTTTGGTTTTACATATATGCGGGCAGGCATGAAGGAGAGCTGGTGAAATTGGTGGTCACAAAGGTTTCGAGTGAATTGAAGACGACGTGGATCGAACGGCTCCCTCTATCTCCTATATTGGCGTCTAATGACCCCATGAGATCAGGTATGTCCTCATTCCATTTGAGCTTAGCGCCTCTCGTATATAATTATTCTCTATGTTCATCCTGTGAGAGCTTTCGCCTCCCTTTAAAGGGATGGTATGTGAGGTTCGCATATTTTATGAACTAGATCGACTTCGTGGCTTTTAAAATTTACATTGGTCTTTTGAAAATTTCATATGATTTGTATTGGTTACATCTCATCATCATCACTTGGTTTGTCTTGTTGAATCACAGCGTATTTTAAGTATTTAGAGGAGAAAAGAAGAGAAAATAAATGCCAAGTGTTCGTGGCTTTTCGTGGCCCTGATACTCGATACGGCCTTGCTGCTTACCTCTACATCAGCCTTGTGGCTGCCAGAATTAGAGTGTTTAACGATGATGATCAGTCCCACGTAGGTAAAGGTGTTGCTGACGAGATTAGCAACGCTATTGACTCCTGTAAGATATCGATTCCAATTTTCTCTGAAAATTATGCCTTCTCTCCTTGGTGCCTGGAGGAGCTAGCTCAAATGGTTGCATGCAAGAGAACAAAGGGGCAAAAGATATTGCCCATCTTCTATAAAGTGGAGCCCTCGCTTGTGCAACACGTCTCAGGTTGTTTTGGTGAGAAGATGCTTCGGCATAGGGATCTTGTTGACGGAAGTACTTACGAGCGGTGGGAGCAAGCTCTCAAGGAGGTTGGGTCCTACAAAGGATGGGTTTCGGAGAAAATCGCCAACGGGTACTTACTTCCATCATTCCCATCGGAAACTTCATTTGATCCCATTACCGAAAACTCATACTACTCGTAGCTTACTTCAATGTTATTTGGCAACTGGCAGGCATGAAGGGGTACTTGTGCAACAGGTCGTCAAGGAGGTTTCGAGGTTGTTGAAGAATACCCAAACGCATGATCCCCCATTCCCATCCACTGAATATTGACTCAATCCTGGAGTTAGTAATTACTCATTTTTAGCATCTATGATTCCTGTTTTAGAAGAGGATTTTCCTTGACGATCAAACAATGTAATTATGTATCGTTCATCATTTCATTACTTTTCTAAAGACTTGCGAGGAATTCTTTTGGAGTTAACAAACATGTCACACGTGATGTTGTGTTGTGTAACCTGTTCAATGAAAATGTTCACCAAAGCTGTGTACACCCACCTGTGAAAAGCTATGAGGCTTACGGGTTCTGTCGAACTATTTTGAGAATAAGATGGTCAGGCTGATTTACTTGTTTGTCCACCGTTATCCGGCTTGTAGATGCATGAATTATCGACGAAACTAGCTTTACAAAAGTCGCAGAACGCAGAGCTGCGGAGTCAATTCAAAGGTCTGAATATGCATTTTACTCCATTCGCACTTATCCTTCTCTTTTTTTAAGAGAACTTTACGTGTCTAATGTCATGAGCAATTGTTACTTTTTAGTCTTGTGACTTTTTTAATTCGTACAGACTCTGGATGAGACTGCAAAGGCCACTACTGAACAAAACCCAACAATAGATTTGTGACAAATGGAAGGAAAAACCAACTCAGCACCATACTGGCAGGTTAATGGCTGCACCGCTGAGATCCAGAATAAGTCGCAGAGCTTGTTCTTGATATGCCATCAAGTCCAGAAGGAGCTAACTCACAAAAATTGCCATGTAAGCTATCTCTAAGTCACAGTCTAATAACAAACTAACAGATCTTTCGACATTGTTTTAGTAGCAATTCCACAGCTATCAATGATAGAGCTTGAGCTCTTCACAGAACAATGCACGGTAGCAAGACCTTGTGTCATGGTTCAGTGGAGAGAATAGGTAAAGAAGCTTAACAGACTCGGTGCAGAGAAGTGCTGATTCTTGGAGATAACAGACACTATATGGATAAAGCATTAGGCATAGTGGATATAAAACTATCATAGTTACGATAAGAAAAACATCTTTATCTTCCATATACTGGACCCAAACAGAAAATGAAATATAAAGATGTCCGACCTGAATCCATGGTTCCAAATTTTGCGGATGAACTTCGGCATCATCATGCGAGGCATCCAAGGCAACTCTGTCAACCTGCATTCATGTTCTCCAATCATTTGCTAAGCTTTAGTGGCACTTGCGGGCAATTCAATCATTTTGCAGCTAAAAAATTTTATAGGTAAAAAGTTGGGACAAATGCGGTACTAGAAGGAGAAGGAACTCAATTAGCAAGTAAAATGTAAACTCTTCCCGTGATTGTGGTCATGATGCTATGAATCAGAAACCAAGCATACTAGGTACAGAAGCAAGCAAGACACAATGCCACTGTTCTTCCAGCACAAAGTCAGTATAACTGGAAAAATACTCTTGAGAGAGTGCTCAAAACACGTGTCCGTGTGGGCATGCAGAGAGAGAGAGAGAGAGAGAGAGAGAGAGAGAGAGAGAGAGAGAGAGAGAGATTTTTGAAGCATAAATGCCATGGGTTAGAAAAGAGAACACACTTGCTTAAATATAACAAGCAACTCATAGTACTACTTTAACAGAGTTGGCAAGAACAGAGAAGTCGACTCCAGTCCCCTCTAATTTCAAAATTTGCATCATGGGAATAAAAAAGTGGAAATACTTGGAAGTGAACAACTAAGTTCCAATATTTTAGCTGTCTGTACGTGCATAATCCACACCAAGCATGAAAAGACGACGATTACCAAAAGCGACATTCCTATGATCTAGCTAAATTCAGTATCTCTGCTCCTGAATTAACCGTAAGTGCTGGAATCTATCCCGCATAGACAGGGAAGACGTCCTCAAATTATGAGAATTAAACCGCCAAATACGGAAAGTATCAACATCTGAGCATTCCATGCATCATCACTATGAAACATAGCAGACAAACGATCCCAAGAAGCCACATTCTCCTCGTCGATTTAAATTAGTAATTCTACTTCCTTATCAATCGCAATATTATCATTTCCATGAGCAAGCTTCAAGCAAATGTTCACACCGACTTACCAGAAGTTAAAAGGAGACCGACTTCTTGTTTGAAGATCCAGGCGACAAGAAGACTTTGAGAATCAGTGCGGAATCAAGATTCATCAAGCACGAAATATGTCATGCCCATCATTGCATTGTAAGCGTTAAATGATGTGGGTCATTGCATTGTAATTAATGTCCTAACTGCATGTTTGGCTTTTCTCCACTTCAGTATGGCCATCTGCTCCTGCATTAGTTGCAATGGCTTTCGCTGGAGCGAGGAGTGCCGGCAATTGCAACCCATCATTGACCAATAATAAGAACGGAGACACCTCCAGAACAACAGCAAAATGATAGAGATGATCCTTGACTCGATGCATTCAACTTAGAATGTCCAAGAAATCATCCTCAAAGCCGCCGTTATCACTGCACACCAAGATTGACAATCAGCAAAGGCGCTGGAGTATGCTCATTGGATCAAAGTACGTGCGCATCGTCATAGCAACAGTATGATTTCTACTTCTCTTCATCTCTTCGCGCGCATCATTTTGAGTGTAATTAAAATTCCAACAAGTAGTTTGCAGAAAACTTAGGTATTTGGTGCTCGACCAATACATGAATAATAATTCTACCAAAATTTATTTTTGTCCGTCCTTTGTTGCTTGAATATGTTTTTCCCCTATTACACAGGATTTTCGAATCTTTTGACTTGATTAATTCTATGCAAACCACCCACCGAGGTGGATCAGAAAGATGTACGCAACTGCAGCACCACCAGGTACAATTTGCTCGTCCATCGCAGCAACTGTGGCCTGCTTTGCATCCTCTATTCTAAGTTTACGGTCTTCAAATTCCACCTCAGTGTGTGCTCTTACCGAACTTGAATCCACATTGCTTAAGATGGAATATAGACCTTTAAGATATTTATACATAACAACAACACTGCGTTGCTTTCACAGAACTGGACTCGCAGGGGGATCTCAAATTTCATGAGCTTTGTACGTACATCTTTATTTCTTGGGCCAAGCACAATAATCTCGGATGGAGACAAAGCAGAAGTGAGATTTGGGCTTTCGCCGACAATGGAATGCAACTTAAATAGCTTGAGGAAAAATTTTATAGGACAACAATAAGGCCAGCGAAATGTTATGGCACGGACCGCGTGGCAAATAGTGACATGCACACAAAATGAGTATGGACGATGGAAAATGAGAATCCTTCATTTGATTTGTAAGTACATGGCAAAAGAGCAAATAAAAGAAGATAAATCTAATCATGACAAAATAGGTGTTACCGAAAGTGAGGATAAGATAAGGCTTGTTTGAGGTGCCACCGCAATTGAGGATAATCCCTCAAAACAACGACATGTTCTTGAGCTTCAAAGATGAAGACACTCGCATCGGCTTCACTGATTTCCTCTACAACAGGCTGGTAGATGCTGGAATCCACGTTTTCAGGGACGACCCTATGCTCCGGGTTGGCAAGAATGTAGACCCGGAGCTTCTCTGGGCAATAAGGAGTTCTAGGATCGCGATCCCCATCATCTCTATTGGTTACGAGGAGAGTACATCGTGCCTCCCCGAGCTCGCCGAGATTATGGATTGCCACACAAAGCATTGCAAATCAGTCTTCCCTGTATTCTATAAGGTGAATGTTGGTGATATACTTTAAATTTAGAAAGCATCTATGTAAACATGAAGGGCAGTGCAGCTCAAAAGAAGTGCTAAAGTGGGAGTGTGCGCTGACTTCTGTAGTGAGAATTAGAGGATGGATATCACAGACGATTGCTAATGGGTGTGCATGTGCGTACGTACGTATGTATTCAGGAATCTACCAATCTGAATCCGAGCCCCTGTGCACTTGGATGGGAATGACCGATCCGGAATCTCGGAGCTAGGGGAAGGAAGGAACTAAATTGTACACCTAACTTTGGTTTTGCACATCATATGTGGGCAGGAATGAAGGAGAGCTGCTGAATATGGTGGTCGCAAAGGTTTCAAGTGAATTGAGGACAGTGTGGATCGAGCAGCTCCCCATGTTTCCCATTTGATGTCTAATTACCACATAAAATCAGGTATCTCCCAATTCCATTTGAGCCAAGTGCGTACCATCCATAAGTATTCGCAGCGATCATCATGTAAGAGTTTGGCCTCCCTTCAACTCTCACATAGAGACTGCATGTATGGTTTGTGTGGCTTCTGACCTGGACCAACTTTATGGCTTTCAAAAGTTAACTTGGTCTTTTTCGAATTTTCGTATGATTCATATTGGCTACCTCTTATCATCATCACTTTTCTGGATCGCAGCGTATCTTTATTTTTTGGAGAAGAAAAGAAGTAAAGTGTTCTAACCGGTGGCACGTGTGTGGTGGCTAGCACGTGTCGCCCCCAGGGTTTACTCCCCGGCTGTCGGCCGTGCGGGGGTTCCTTGGGTTATCAAAAAAAAAAAAGTTTTCTTGTTCTTTTCGTGGTCCGGATACCCGACGCGGCTTTGTTGCTTACCTCTATACCAACCTTGTGGCTGCTGGAATCAAAGTATTTAGCATTGATGATCCGTCCCTCATAGGTAAAGAAATTGCTCATAAGATTCACAATGCCATTAGCCACAACAAGAAATCTATTCTGATTCTCTCCGAAAATTATGCCTCCTCTCATTGGTGCCTCAATGAGCTGGTCTACATGGTTGAATGCAATAGAACAAAGGAGCAAGAGATATTGCCCATCTTCTATAAAGTGAAGCCCTAGGACGTGCGAGATCTATTGCATCACTTTAAAAAATACATGCGTGGCATAAGTGTTGTGGCTAGCACTATCACTTAGAGGGGGTGAATAGGTGATTATAACCAAACTTGACAAATTAAAGCAGAATTAAATCAGTCAATATTGATATCACGTTAAAACAAAGTCTGAAATGGGACTAAGCTATAATTAGATTCACTTGTATGTGATACTATCAGATATAATTGAGAGTTAAGGGATAGAGAAAATTGCACATAAAGGTTATAATGGTTCGACTTATTGCAAGCTTATGTCCACTCTTTACGCAAACATTCTATTGACTGCATTTCACTAGTTAATCAATCAAAGGTTATAGAAGAAAGTGATAAAAGTCAATCTTGATAGGTCTCACTATCTCAGAGTCACTCCATTCACACCTCTTAGGGATTATACTTTTGAAGCTCACTAAGACAAGTGTATAAGGTAAAAGCTCTCTATGAACTTTGGAATGTCAGATTCACGACCTTCCTTTCTTCAGTACTAGAATCTCCTTTTATAATCCTCCACTTTCAATCTATCCCTTGGACAATCTTCAGATGATCATTCTCCAATCAACTCATTGGATAAGAATGCTATAAGAAGATTGAGTAGCCGTTGAATAGTAAGATCAGAATCTCTCATTTAATTCAGTCGCTCATACAACCAAATCGGAGTTTCCATTAGTAGAGTTCTTCGTTTCATAAGAATAGTCTCTGATCGAATGTCAAACAATCACCGGTGTTTTGCTTTTAATAAGTTCATTGCAAAACAATATTTAGGATTGAAGATTGATCTGTTCTCCCAAAAAAAAAAAATCCAAGCCAAAACACCAGCCATTGCGATATTTATATACGTTGTATTATGAGTCTAAATAGATTTCTAGATCAGATGATATAGTCTGAGTCTAAATATTCACCAAGTCTGAACAAACTTTGTATAGAGTCTAAAGATTCGAACATTTTGACAATATTCAAGTCCAAGATTCGCCGATGTCTGCATATAACTCCAGAGCATATTTGATCTCTGCGAAGTAATAGAACTTCAGACACAATAGTTAGATAGCAATAACCAGAGTTTGAGTATTGTTTCTTCATCACCTGAAAATACTTTCGTGAGGCTCAATAGATATTATGGAATGTTTTGTCAATTTTCAAAACATATTATGAGGTTTTCTCAACAATAAGAAATTGGTCAACAAATGTAGGTACGAGCGTTGGGAGTGAGCTCTCCGGGAGGTGGTCCTCCAAAGGATGGGAATTAAAGAAAATCGCCAATGGGTACTCGCGTTCCCACCAGAACCTTAATTTGATTCTGTTATTGAAAAACTTTTTACACTACTCAGCTTAATTCGATTTTATTGACAACTTGCAGGCATAAAGGGTACTTGTGAAAACAGGTCGTCGAGGAGGTTTCGAGGTTGTTGAGCAACCTCAAACATGATCGCCCCATTCCCCACCCACTGAATATTGACTGCAGTATCCATTTTGGATAATTATATGTCCAGTTAGCTTATCTCATGCGAATTCATTTTTGCTCTCAAAAGTTGCTCTTCTCATCGCTATTTTCTTTTAAACAGAATGATCGGGGAAAATTTAAACCAAGTCAAATTATAACAAGCCTCAAATTTTAGGGAAGAGTAGTATAGTTAACCTTTGAAATAGTCAAGAAGATGAAATGAGAAAAGAAAAGAAACAAAAAAGAAATGCAATGACTTGAGTATTGAAAGCATTAAGTCCTGAGTGAGAGAAAGCTTTGAAAGAAGACATGGTTAGATCTGAAAAGAGAAAGCCAAGTTACGAACTAAGAAGAAAATGTATGACTTAGCAATTGTTCTACCACTAGCCCTTCTGGCCATGTACGCTTTCAGATTCTTGCAGGAGAAAGCAAGAGCGCTTCCTCGTAAGTACGATGTGCTCTTGAGCTTCAGAGGCGGAGACACTCGCACCGGCTTCACCAATTTCCTCTACAACAGTCTGGTTGCTGCTGGGGTCCAGGTGTTCATGGATGACGACGCACTGCCGGTTGGCGAGGAGATAGCCCCAGCACTTCTCCAGGCCATCAGGAGTTGTAGGATTGCGATCCCCATCATCTCCGAACAGTATGCTTAGAGTAAATCGTGCCTCCGTGATCTCACAGAGATTATGGAATGCCACAGAAAGCAAGGCCGATCAGTCTTTCCTGTGTTCTATAAGGTAAACGTTGATGATTTACGTCACCAACGTGGTAACTTCAAAAAGGCTCTAAGTTGTCACGCCCCGCACCCTACGAGCGCGCGATCATCCCTCGATGGTCGAACATTGAATGCGACGTTCCAGATACGTCGCCGACCCAACCCAAACATTAGAGATTAAGTACGCGCGGAAACAGATAGGAACAACCCGGACAATTAATAATGACAGGGGGATAGCGATAACCTGAAACAATAACTGCAATTCATACACATGACAAACACATACGACGGCCACAAAGACAATCCCTAAGTTAAACCATAACAGCAGAACCACAAATGTCGAAGGGGGGAGACAATTGTCGCAAACTTAACTCCTCTACAAAAAGGGAAAACTCAAAATGCCGGATACTTGACCCGTCCTTAATCTCCGAGATACCCTTACTGCGTCTCCGATCACTCACGCGGATCTGAAATGATTATATAATAACCGTGAGAACGAGTCTCAATAAGCAACCCCCTAAACCTCACATAGGCCAATGCGTATCCAGACAAGTCGTACATGCAATCAAACCGATAATATATATAATTCATATCAATGGACTTACCTCACTATCCAATTACTTACCCACACTGCACATTAGTTAATCAGAATAATGCAATAATATCCCGGTAATATGACACAATCGTTCAAGTGCCATCCACACTCGCACTCAATCAATCCAATCAATTCAATCAGTCAATTCAATCACATGCTCAACCAGCCAATTTAGTCACACGCTCGATCAGCTAACTCGAGTCACACGCTCAACCAGCCAATTCAGTCACATACTCAACCAGTCAATTCAGTCACACGCTCAACCGGTCAATTCAGTCACACACTCAACCAGTCAATTCAGTCACACGCTCAACCAGCCAATTCCAATCACACTCAAATCGCATGCGTGACTGAACATCTTTCTTACGACCCGCGCCACTGCGCCTCAGGTCCATTCTCACTGGCTCACAAGCCACACAATTCGATCAATTCCAATGGCCGCCGTCAACACGTCCCAAGCCATACCATTCAATCAATTCCAGTGGCCGCCGTCAACACGTCCCAAGCCACACAATTCAATCAATTCCAACGACCGACGTAAACACGTCCCGGTCCATTCACACCTTTAACGGGCCCTCGTCAACACGTCTCAAGCCCGCATCCAATTGGCACATCGGTCATTCATGCCTTCACACGGACCGCCGTCAACACGTCCCAAATCCGTAGCCCTCTAATCGATCCGGGCTTAAAATCGACAGGCATGCACACGCCATTCAATTTAATCACATTCACGCCAAATTGCATCAAACAGCTCAAATTCTCATATTCGGTCCAATTCACAAATCACCACTTCAACCACAAACCCGACGTTCAAGTCGGTCACACACGATTTTTCCCAAATCAAGCATACTATCTAATCCAAATCAAATTGCATAATTAAATCACAATATCACTAAATTAATGCACGCCCTAGCCGTTCTAACCCGAGACTAGTCAATAAAATACCCAAAAGACTAAGTAAGGTCTAGGAAGTCGCTTACCAAGTTTTGGCCCGGGAAAAGTCGGCTCGGGCCCAAAATAGCCCGGGTGAACAGTTCGGACTAGGCGCGAGCGTGGGCCACACGGGCGCGTTGATCGGCCAAAGCGGGCATAATGGCCGATCGGCGCGCCTAGTGCGCGGGTGCGGCAAAGGTGCGGCGTGCCTGGGGCGCACGGGCGAGCGGATGGGCAACGCGCCCGGGCAATGGGCACGAGCATGGGCGCGGGCACGGGCGCACGACTTGTCGCGCGGGCAACGATCCAGCCACGGCCCGGGGCGTCTTGACCACGAGCTAAGCTGGCTGGCCGGCTGGTTGGCCGGCCGGTCGGCGAGCTGGCTAGCCGGTGACAGCGACGGCAACGCCACGGCGGCGGGCAGCAGCTGGTAGGTGGGCTGGGCGAGCTTGGTCGAGCTGGCCGGCGAGCTAGCTGGCTGGCCGGCGACGGGGCAAGGCCGGACGAGCCGGCGACGGCGACCGGCGGCGAGCTGGACAGGAGGGGGGTCAGTCGGGTGGTGAGGTGAGAGGGAGAGGGAAAGGGAGAGGGAGAGGGAAGGCTGAGGCGGCGGCCGGACGAGCCGGCGACGGCGAGCTGGCCGGCGGGCGGCGACGGCGAGACGGCCGGTGGGCGGCGACGGCGAGCTGGCTGGGCTCGGTGGTGACGCGGCTGGACGGGGCGACTAATCGGGAGGGAGAAGGAGGGGCGTAAGGGGGAGGGGTGGCGGCTGCTGAGGGCGGCGACGACGGGGCGGAGGCGGAGGCGGCGGCCGGACGGCACGCCGGCTGGCTGGGCAGGCGCCGGGCGGGACGGGCAGCTGCGGCGAGCTCGCTGCCGTGCGCGTGAGGAAGGAGGAAGGGGCAGCCGGGGCGGCTGGCGGCGACGCGACGGCGGCGGAGCTCGTCGGGCGGCGCGGTGCGGCGGTCGGGCTGGCGACGGCGGCGCGCGACGGCCAGGCGAGCTCGGGCGGCGGTCGGCGGGCAGAACGAGAACCAGACGCGGCCAACCAAAGGAGAAGAAGAAGAAGAAGAAGAAGAGGAAGAGAAAAGGAAAAAGGAGGGGAGAGGAGAGAGAGAGAGAGGTGACAGGAGGGGGGTGGGTGTCTGCATGGCAGAGAGAGAGAGGGGACGTGCATGGGGGGTAGCGTGCACGGCAGAGAGAGAGAGAGAGAGAGAGAAAAGGAAGAGAGAGAGGGAGGGAGAGAGAGACGCGCGGGAAAGGACAGCTCGGCAGAGGAGAGAGGAGAGAGAAAGAGAGAGAAAAGGGAAAGAAAAAGATTTAATTTTATTTTGAGTGCGATCCAATGAACACGGTTTAAACTAAAAATCGACCTAACGATCCCGATTCAAATTCGGAAAATGACTTGACAGTCTACGAAAAATCTCAATAATAATATAGGGCAAAAAAGCCGAAATAAAATAACCCAAGACACACTACGAGGGAGGTCTACTAGTCCAAATTCGCATCCGATCAAAAATTCACTTTCTCATTATTCCTAATAATTTCGACACTGGCCACAATAATATCGACACTGTCCAATTTATTTCGCTCTGAAACTCCCGAAAATCGACTGACAAGTTCAGGGTCTAAATAACGGCCAAATTCGATCGAGTGCGATTCTAGCGAAATCTCAAAATTTAAAACAATAACCGGGAGTGATCAGTTCTCGGGCGAGATTTTACTACAAGCACACTGACAAATTACACGTTTATCAAATCTCAAAATTGAGTCAAAATCCGGGATGTCACATAAGTGAACACGATAGGCAGTGCAGCTCGGAAGAATTGCAAAAATGGGCGACATCGCTGTTTTCTGTTGCGTGGATTAGGGGATGGATATCCTACGCCATTGCTAATGGGTAGGTATGTATGTAGTATGTATTTATTTACGAATCTACGAATCGACATCCGTCACAATTTTGATTTGAAACCCTGTGCAATTGGATGGGAATGACTGATCCGGAATTGCAGAGTGAGGGGAAGGAAAATATCAAATTGCATGCCTAACTTTGGTTTTACACACATATATATATGGGCAGAAATGAAGGAGAGCCGGTGAAATTGGTGGTCGCAAAGGTTTCGAGTGAATTGAACACGACATGGATCGAATGGCTCCCTCTTTTTCCTATATTGAGGTCTAATTACCCCATAAGATCAGGTGTCTTGAGCCAAGCACCTATCATTTATCATACGTAAGTATTCCCTATGTTCATCATGTGAGAGCTTTTGCCTCCCTCATGTAACGTTCGCGTGTTTTATGACCTAGATCGATTTCGTGGCTTTTAAAATTACCCTCGTCTTTTGAAAATTTCATATGATTCGCATTGGGTACATGTCATCATCATCACTTTGATTTGTCTTGCTGCATAGCAGTTTATCTTAACTTTTCAGAGAAGAAAAGAAGGGAGGGTAAATGCCTAGCGTTCGTGGCCTTTCGTGGCCCCCATACTCGATACAGCCTTGCTGCTTACCTCTACATCAGCCTTGTGGCTGCCGGAATTAGAGTGTTTGATGGTGATGATCTGTCCCTCGTTGGTAAAGGAGTTGCTCATGAGATTTGGAATGCCATCGACCACTGCAAGATAGCGATTCCAATCATCTCTGAAAATTATGCCTCCTCTCTTTGGTGCCTAGAGGAGCTAGCTCAAATGGTTGAATGCAAGGGAGCAAAAGGGCAAAAGATATTGCCCATTTTCTATAAGGTGGAGCCCTTGCACGTGCGACACGTCTCGAATTGTTTTGGTGGGAAGATGCTTCAGCATAAGGATCTCTTTGACGAAAGCACTTATGAGCGGTGGGAGCATGCTCTCAAGGAGGTTGGGTGCCCCAAAGGATCAGTATAGGAGAAAATCGCCAATGGGTACTTACTTCCATCATTCCCATCAGAACCTTAATTTGATCCCATTACTGGAAAATCCTCATACTACTCAAAGCTTACTTCAATGTTATTTGGCAACTAGCAGGCATGAAGGGATACTTGTGAAACAGGCTGTCAAGGAGGTTTCGAGGTTGTTGAGGAATACCCAAACGCATGATCCCCCCATCCCCATCCACGGAATATTGATTGACTCAATCCCGGAGTCAGTAACAACTCACTTTTAGCATCTGTGATTCCTGTCTTACAAGAGGATTTCCTCGACGATCAATGTAATTATATTTTCTTCATCATTTGCATTACTTTTCTAATGAATGGCAAGGAATTCTTTTGGAGTTGACAAACATGTCACACATGTTATGTTGTGTTGAGTAACTTGCTCAATAAAAATGTTGTTTCTGGATTCAAACCCGACACGATTAATGGATATCTTGTGTTCGTGTTTGAGAAGTCTGTTTTGTTTCAGATAAAGAGAGGATATGAAAAGAAGAATGTTGGCAAATTCCTCATAGTGATCGCAAATTACATATAACCCTTGGTAAAATTTTGGAGGAATTGATAATATACTACTTTATTTGAATGCCGGCAAATTCCTAATGGTGTTATCTATTTGGAGCAAGGAAACCTTGTCCAATAGCCATAAGCAGATAAAAATGCTGAAAGATGAGCTGCACGGCATTATTAGTAACCAAGCATTAAATGCAGACAGAGGAAGACAGTAGGAACTCACTGAATAGATAGAGAACTTATGGAGAAGAGAGGAAATGTACTGGAGCTTAAGGTCGAGATTGTGCTGGCTAAAATGGGGAGACAAAAATACAAAATATTTTCATGCTACAACAATTCAGAGAAGATAGAGAAATAGAATCTCTGTGCTAAAGATTGCAGAAGATGTTTGGACCCGTGACCCCAGGAGACTGAAAGAGATGATAGTGGAGTTTTTCAAGGAGCTTTACAATTCAGTGGGAAACTGAGATTTTAATCTAGTTGTGCAACAAATTCCAACTCTAGTTACCAATGAGATGAATCAGCATTTAACAACTGAAATTACAATGGAAGAAGTTAAAATTGCAGTTTTCCAGCTGGGCTCAATGAAGTCTCTAGGACCGGATGGGTTAAATGGTCAGTTTTACCATCATCATTGGGAGGAGATTAAAATGGGGGTTTTTGAGGAAGTAAGAAATTTTTTAAATTCCGGGTATCTCAATCCAGAATTAAATAGGACTCACATCGTATTGATACAAAAAGTTAAAAACCCGAAAAGCCTTGATCAATTTAGACCAATAAGCCTTTGCAACTTCTCCTACAAGATTATTTCGAAGGTCTTCACTAATAGATTGAGACCTTGGCTCCCAAACCTAATAGCAGGAGAACAAAGTGCGTTTGTGGGCGGAAGACAAATACATGATAATATTCTTGTAGTGCAGGAGGTGCTCCATCAATTGAGAGTTAGGAAAAGAAAGGAAAAGTTCTGGGTGGTGTTGAAACTTGACATGAAAAAAGCTTATGATAGAGTGGAGTGAGATTTCTTGGAAGCTTGCATGCTAAAAATGGGATTTTGTAAATGGTGGGCGGATAGGGTTATGAAATGTGTGAATTCAACCTCAGTGAGTGTAAAGTTGAATGGTGAGCCACTACCGTTCTTCCATCCTTCAAGAGGTCTTTGACAAAGGGACCCCATCTCTCCTTACTTGTTTATCTTGGTGGCCAATACCCTTTTGGCCCTCATGAGAAAAGCAGTGAATGACGGAACTATTGCTGGAATAAAGCTAAACAGGTACTGTCCAGTTCTTTCTCATCTATTCTTTCCTGATGATTCCATATTTTTTTTAGATGGAAAAGTGAAAGAACGTCAGAATCTTGCATTGATACTAAATCAATACTGCTATGCATCTGGGCAAGCGATAAACTTGAACAAGTCTGGCATTTTCTTTAGCTCAAGCTGCCCTCAGAACTTATGGAGGAATATGGCAAATGAGCTGCGTGTTCCTGTGATGGAGAAGACTGGGAAATACTTAGGGATTCCTTCTGACCGGGGTGCTTCCAAGAAACAAATGTTTGCATGGATATTAGCAAGAGTTAATACAAAACTAGAGGGGTGGAAGGAAAATTTAATATCGAAGGTGGATAAGGAAGTTCTGATAAAAACTGTGGTACAAGCTCTCCCACAATATGCCATGTCTATCTTTAAAATTCCAATCTCAATATGACAGTCGATAGAAAAGAAGGTTGCTAATTTCTGGTGGAAAAACAGCGAAATGAGGTCAGGTGTTCGTTGAAAAAGATGGGATCATACTAAATACACTTTATTTGAGTAACAATAATTTATTGTTAGAATATTTAAGTAATAAATACACTTTTAATTGACAGTTTAAATCTTTACAATAGTTAGCAATGGTCTTTCAAAATTTTACATGATAGAGATCTTGAGTTTAATCTTTTCAGAACCCTATTTGCCTCCCTTATTATATATATTTTCACACTTAGTCTTAGGCTAAAATTTAATCTATGTGTGAGGGGATCAAAGTTCGTGTTAAAATATTGAAATATTATCACGTATAGTCTAATGTTAAAATCGAGCATATGCGTGAGGGGGATTGTTAGAATGCCTAAATATTAACTACGTATTCATCTAACATATTAATCTTTTAAAATAGTCAATGATGGTCTTACAAAATCTTTTTGTTACTCCATCGACCATAAATTTCCTTTCGAGCAAATTTCCTTAAGGATGCAAAGATAATTAAAAGGTCATCATCTTATCCAATATACAAAATTCCATCAATAAGGAGTGTGAAGATGTAATCATCACGGGCTCCACGCTATTATTCAAATGTAAGTAGTTGATGCTGTTGATTCGTAAAATAAGGTCCATCGGTATATGTGAGGTCACCGTTCTGTAAATGTTGGTCAAAAACTAAGACTTCAATCACCAGTATCATCGGCATTTGCAAAAAAACGATCGCCATTTTTGTTCACTATCTGTACCGCGTGCTTCTTCTTTGTAAAATAATGTGTCTGGCCTTTAAATATGGAGTGAAATAGAGAAAGCACGTGGAGCGCGCAGCTCTATGCATGGAACTGTGCGAGGTAAAATTTATTTTTTAGTGTATTGTATAAAGGAGTGTGGACGTAAATTATTTACGTGAGACTTATCTGTTCGACAAGACATAGGTCGTGTTAGTTGGTAGATGGACTCTTTTGGTAGGACTTGACTCGGTTCATACTAAATGTTATCTTATTAATGAATTAAAATTCAATTACGAAACGTGCATTCGCTGGGCTCCGGCCTTATTAAAAGTGCTTTCTTGTTTTTCTTTGATGACGTTGGCACAGGGCAAGCACTCAAAATCTGCTGAAGTCATCCATGTGTTCAGCAGCGACTAAATTAATCCTGTGCAGTGCTTGTGCTAGGCTCCCGGCGCTCAGGCCTAGGTCTATCAAGGTTGGGCCTAGGTCCATCAAGATTGTGCCTGAGTGCATGAAGACCGAGCCCTGGACCTCGATGCAGCCATCGAGACAGGACCCTCATCCATGAAGGGCCGATCAATTTTCAATGCCCGTGCCTTGACTTGAGTCCATCGAAACTATGCTCAGGACCGTGGTGCTCATGTACGGATCCCCGATGCCTAGGCTTGGGTCCATGGAGGCTGGGCTCACGCACATAAAGGTTGAACCCCAAACAACAATGCCAGTGCCCAGATCTCCAGCTAGGCCCATGTCCATCAAGGATGGGCCTAGGTATATCAAGGCTTGGCATGAGTCCACAATCCCCCTTGGGTCCCCAACACCCGAGCCGTAATCCATCGAGGTTGGGCCCAAGAGCTTGAGAGTGTTCCGTGCCCAAGCTCAATGGACCCGAGCCCAATCCTAGGACCTGAGATAGGCATGGGGGTCCCAAACCAACCTAGATGGAGCACCCCGGTGCCCCATGCCTCTGATGCTTGAGCTTGGCACCCAAGAACGAGCAAGGGGGTCTAGAACTAGCCTTGATGGACCTAGGCCCAAGAATCATGGATTTAGGACACTGTGGTACGAAACCCAGCCTCGATGGACCCAAGCGCTTGGGAATCGAGCACAAGTACCAAGGTCCCTAGCTTGGGCATCAGGGCTTGAGTGCCAGGCTCCTAGACCCCGCCTCCGTGGACTTAGGCCTAGGCATTGTGGACCACCCTAGTGCCACGTGCCTTGGATTCCCGACACATGGGCCAATACTCGAGCACAAGCATGGGGGTCCCAAACCAGCCTCAATGGACCCAGGCCTGAGCATCGAGGTGCTAAGCCTAGCTTCGATGGACTTGGATCCGAGCATTTGGTAGTCGGGCACGAATATCGGAATCCTTAGCTTAGCCAGCGAGGTTCAGGTGCTAGGTTCCCGTGCCCGGTCGTTGGGACTCAGGGCTTGACCACGATGGTCTCCAGCCCAGCCTCTATGGATCCAGGCCGACCTCCGTGAACATAGGGCCTAGGGCATTAGGTAGTCGGGGCACACATACTGGGGTCTTAGGCTAGTCTCTATGGACTTGAGCCCAAGCGTCGGGTAGCCAGGCTCAACCTCAATAGATGTAGACCTGACATCCATGGACTCGGGCTTAGGCTCAAGCTCAGACGTCAAGGACCCAAGCTCGAGCGCTAAGGATTCGAGCACAAAGGTCCCAACCCCAACCTCTACGAACCTAGGTCCAACTTTCATGGACTGAAGCCCAAGCATTGAGGAGTTGAGGCATAGTCATAGGGTCTTTGGCTTGGACTCTTTGGACTAGGGCCTAAGTGCCGAGGAGTCCAGTATGGTTACTGGGGTCTCAAGTTTAGCCTCCATAGACCCCGGATCTAGCCTCTATGAATTTAAGCCTAGGCTCCAAGGACCTTGACACAAGCACTGGGTTCTTGGGCTCAATCTTTATAGACTCAAGCCTTGGTGCAAGAGACTCGAGCACAAGCGCCGGTGTCTCACACCCGACCCCTGTGGACCCTACCCGAGCATGGAGGAACTAGACACGGGCATCGGGATCCTGGGCTGAACCTCTTTTGACCCAAGCCCATTGTAAAAGACCCGAGAATAAGTTTTGATGTTCCTGAGCCCAGATGCAGATTCTTCAATCTAAGTTTTGATGTATAATAATATTTTGGAAAATAATTTTTGATCTTTGAAAGATGAAATTATTTTTTTTTAACTTAAGCATTGCTTTTCCATTAATCAAGAAAAGATTTTTTGTTGACTATTTTTTAAATGATCCAAATGCCGAAAAATGAAATATGTTTTTCTGAAAAATGTTGTAGCAAAATAAACGATTCCTTGATCGATGAATCTAGATCCTCTAAACTCATAAAATAAAGTTACATCTTATATCTATTTTCTTGAGAGGTTAATACTTTACTACATGTGTTATTGGCTGCTCAGATTTGGTGTCCTTTTTTTTCTATTTTTTTTCCTTTTGATCCTTTTCTTTGTTTAATTCCCCCTTTGTCTCATCCCGTTATTGCCCCTCGCCCTCTCTCTCCCTCTCCCTCTCTCTCTCTCTCATGAAACAAACCCACCGTACACACCACACCAACTTAGTTCTTCGTTCGAGCCACCACCACCTGTCACCTCCTTCGCCACGGCCATCCCGTGGGTTTTGTCAATAACATTGTGTTTGTTTATAGATTTTACATTGGAGGAGAAAGAAAAAGAAAGAGAGAGAAAAAATAGGTTGATCAAACATCGACCGTTGACCCCGGTTGACTATTGAAGTGAAAATGATGGTTGTGTTACCTGAAAGAGTGTCAGAACCAAACCACAATAATTTAGTTCTAAAAGGTAGTCTTCGGGATAACTTTTTTTCTAACCATGAATCATTAACCTGTTGATAACAATGCATCATTAACCTATTGAGAAGATGCAACGTATCGAATTAAATTTAGATTATTATTTTCCGTGGATCCATATTTTCCTGGTCACTCGTATAGACCGAGATCCTTGACAAATCATGTGTTCAGTTTTGCGGATCGTCAATGGAAAGGCGTAATCACAGCCGGTAGTTGCTTTGTCATCAACTAAAGCAGAGTATATGTTGTCAACCAAGGCAATCGAGGATGTTGTTTGGCTCAGAGGTTTGCTAAGTGATCTGGGATTGTTGTAGGAGAATATTATTAATTATTAGCAACACTTAGAGAACAATACATCTGACTGAAATTTAGATGCATCACAAGCAGATGAAGTACATCGATGTCAGGTACAATTTTTTACATGATATTGTGTCACAAAGAATTACATTCCTTAAGAAAGTGCACATAACAAATAATTCGGCAAACATATTAATGAAGCCTATCCTAATGACTAAATTCCAATATTGTTCGGACTTCGACAGTGCTTGCGGTAGGTGAGAAGCCCAGAGAATTTTGGGAGAAGCGACGATCAACGAGGTTGAAGTTAGAGTTCTCACAAAGGTGGAGATTTGTTGATCATGGCTCAAAGCTAATCCGATTGTTTTGAAATTCGATCCCTAATTGATGGCTAGTAAACCCAAGCCACGTTAGAAAATTCCAAATTGGACTCCTTCCCACAAGATCTTCGGAAATGCAAAAAGGGCTATTAATTTCCCACAAGAATTATTTTCTTTGTGAAGATGAAGTCCATGTTGATGTCGGAGAAGCGCTCACAGGTTTTTTGCATATAAATATTTGTTGTTGAGTTTGGCCTTGGTTGCGTGCATAGTGAGTATGCTTAGATTGTGTAAAAACTTGCAAGAGACATAAAGAGCAATTGGAGCCGTCATTCAAGAGAGTGAAAATGTGATAAAAACTCATTTTCTTGGGGGGAAGAACAGCATTGATGCCAAAAGTTGTGTACGGAAGCCACTTTGATGTCAAAAGTTCCATTTGGATCACTTTAGTACCAAAAAATTTGAAAAACGATCTTTTAAGTGCCAACTCCGATCTGATTGGTCTGAAATCTGGCGTGGTAATTTTTTATTAGTATTTGAAGCTGAAGTGGCTCGCCAAAGATACAGTGAACACGTACAGTCAGCATTTTTTATTTTAAATGATTTTTTTTTCTTTTTTCCTTTTTTTTCTTTCTCTTTTCCTTCTTTTTTTTTTTTCTTTTCTTTCTTCTCCCTTTGGTCACCGCCAGTGACAAGAGGCCAGCCGCCGGCTGCCTGGCCTCACCCGGATGAGGCCGCCGCTGCCCACCACAGGGGAGGCCCGGTCGACCCTCTCCCGAGGGAAGGGTGACGCCCGGCAGGGCTGCTGTGGCCTGGGCGACAGTCGACCTCGTCGGATCTGGCGAGGGGAGCGCTCGCCGGGGCTCGCCCTTACCCATGCGAGGTGAGGCCGACCTCACCGGGGCTTGCCCCCCGTCGCCCAAGCGAGGGTCGGCCGGGCCTTGCCTGTAGTTGGCGAAGGCAGCCTCATCCGAGAGAGGCCAGGCGGCCGGTGGCCGGCCTCTGGCCACCGGTGGTGACCAAAGGGAGAAGAAAAAAAAGAAAAAAAGAAAAGAAGAAAAAAAATAAAAAAATTCAGAAAAGTATTTAAAAAATCAAAAATATATACGTGGAAATGCCACGTAGACTAATTTTTTTAAAAAAATCCAACTAAGATTAAAAATTTAATTATAAATGCCATGTATTAATTTGGCCGGAATTTCTCGCCGTTAGCACAAAAGTAATCATTTTTCCTCCGATTTGGCATTTAAGTGAACCAAATGAAACTTTTGGCATCAAAGTGGCCTCCGTACACAACTTTTGGAACCAATGTTGTTCTTCCCCCCATTTTCTTGTAATTGATTCTTGTGGATTTGGATTTAATCTTAACACTGATGAGTCATTGTGATTGAGCAATTTTAATCTACTTTATGCCAATTTTAATGGAACTAATCTACTACGTAAATTTCGACCAAAAAAAAAATTCTACTACGTAAATCCATTGTATTTCAGTTTTATTTTTGCAATCTATTTGTTACTCAAATCGTTCTTTTTTACGCTTCCACATTAGTCTTTACAATCACATCTTAAAGATGAGTCATTTGGGTCCTGTAAAAAGAATAAGTGTTCCCATGCATTTCTTAACTTATGATTGATTTTGACCACTTATCATTTATATGATGAGTCTATTATGTCATACTTTTCTTGATAAGTCGTGATATATAGTAATGGACTCAGGTTTATTTTGTTGAGTTCTGTCTTTTTTTACATCCAACCTTATGTTTCGTGGTAAGTCACTTGAAAGGTGATTTTTAAAGCCAAGATGTTGAAAGCAAAATTAATGATGTTGGTTCTATACAGTTATTCTTTTACATCCAGCCTTTTGTTTCATGGTAATTCTATGTATTTTAGCCGATGTTTCTTCTTATTTTGGGATTTTAATGTTGAATTTGTCATTACAAACATTTTCTTGCATATATCAAGCTGATTTGCGTATGATTATTAATCAAAACTCGGGAATCACGTCCAAGACCTCTAATTTGGTACTTCAATAAACTCTAGGCAGAGTAACTCTTGCTGTTTAATTAGGATTCTTTCACTAAGTTTAGTACTATTCTCTCGATCTTTATAGCAATTGCAATGGCTCAAGTGCAATCCAGAGCAATATTAAGAAACTTGGTTGAATCGGGAAAATTGCTTGTGTCATTATCGTAAACTTGGTTGAATCGGAATGGTCAAGTTCTTCATTGAATCCTTGTGGATTCTCAAGCTGAGGCTTATCTTTATTTCTTAGGTATCACATATTACATCGTGTGACAACGTGGCCCGCCATTCTTGGACTGACGTTGTCGGGGAATTTCCCCATTCTTGGTGGGACTTCTTGGGCCATGCATGAATAGAACTACTTTCAATTTTTGGCTCATTGGTTAAAGTTTATGGTGAGAGATTGTCCTCGGTCCATAAGAGAGCACATTCCGTCCATGCCCGATTGAAAAAGTCATTGCTCTCATATTTTCGAGAGCCCTCAAAGATTCACCAACATTCATTCACCTACCATCTTCTATGGAGAGTATTAGATCCACTGCATCGCATGACGTCTTCCACACAAGCGCGTTGGTGGCAAGATATGCGTCTCATGCAATCAACGACGCTTATGATGGGTGTGTCATAAGCCTACTAGGTTCTATTCCATGCAAAATATTTTCTTATAATGTACAAATGCATGTCTAAAAATCTTTACGAACTTTAGTTGTTATATAAGTCAATTTAGAATAAATAGGTTGAACTCAAATATGAATAATCATTTATCGCGAAATTGCACAATTTTAAGAGTCATGCCGTGTAATTTTCTTTCTTTTCAATGTTAGATAAAATGTTCGACGGTTGTCACTTTCTCGACTTTGTTATTGTTTTGGCTTTGATTAAAACAGTTGCAGAAGCAGCTACAGTTCAAGAGAGGGGCCATTGGTCCGGCCCCCGGCGCTTAGTGCTTGGTGCGAGTTGAAGATTCCGCACAAATGGAATTAAAACCGTGGATAGATCTAGAGTTTGTTTGAAGGGATTTTAGTTTTGATCTTTTGCTTGTTCAAATTTAGCGGTGCTTGCACTTTGAACTCCTTTTCTAATCTTAATGACCCGAGATTTTTCACAATGTATAAATGTGAACACATAAGTTTTTACATAATTTGTTTGAAATTTGAATGATATTTTAGATTTCGACGAGAATGCAAAAAAGTTACTTTTGATTTTTCATAAATTCCAACAAAAATCGAGAGGAGAGAGGGACAAATAAAACAGAAATCACAGTTTGATTGAAACTTGGGTGGAAGAACAACCAAAGAAAATGAGAGTTCTATGCAGATACACTTACTCCTATTAGGATAGCCACGGAAAATTAGCGACGAAAAATTATTCGTTGCTAATTGCGACGGAATTTGCGACGAAAAAAAATTCGTCGCGAATTTGCGACAAAAATTTTTCGTGACTAATTTGCGACGGAATTTGTGACGAAAATTTTTTTTCAACTAATTTGCGACAGAATTTGTGACGAAAAATTTTCCGTGGCTAATTTGCAACGGAATTTGCGACGAAAAAAAATTCGTGGCTAATTTAACTATGGATTTAGCCACGAAAATAAACACTTGCTTCACTTTCCCGACTATTTTTTTTGTGGCTAAATTCACGGCTAAATTAGTTGTAAAATATGTCTTGAATTTAATGTACTCGATCCGGTTTATCATTCGACCCGACATATTTTTTGTGCGACCCCAACCCTCTGCGTCATGAACAAATTTCTATGGTGATTTGCCCAAGCTGGAGTAAGCGAGCAAATGTTGCTACGCCCCATAATTTTTTTTTGAGGAGCCTTATTTACACTGCGGCTAGGTTTTTTCATTGATTTAGCCACGAAAATAAATATAGTAGAAAAGTGCCGCGATACTTAATTTTCGTGGCTAGATCTGTGGCTAATTAGCCACGGATTTAGCCACGGAAATAAATATAGTATGGAAATGCCACAATACTTAATTTCCGTGGCTAAATCCGTGGCTGCGGAAATAAATATAGTAGGGAAATGCCGCAATACTTAATTTTCGTTGCTAAATCCGTGACTAATTAGCCACGGAAATTAATATAGTGAAAATTCGGCGTGTGTGGGTAATTCGTGGCAATCATGATAAAAATAAGAACGTCACGGAGCCATTTGAAGAAACCATGGTAAAGTTTTCTCTTCCTTCATAATGATTATTTTTACTAAATAAGTTATAGAGAAGTTTGTCCATTTGCGTTCTGACATTAACAATGTTCTACAAATGCAGAAACGACGCTTGTGATGACAACTGTTACAATAAAATTACACAAATCAATTTCTTTAAAATTCTATTTGATAGTATTCAACCACTGATAATGAATGCTCTTAAAAAGTTCTAAGTTGCTAATCTGTTTAAAAAGAGAATATTTTTTAAAAAAAAATCCTTTGCAAGGTCCCAAGGTATAATAAGAGTAAATACACTTTTTGATATATTTTCTTCATATTTTATATTTTATAAATACCTAAATTTTCACTACTATTTCCATGGATTACGACGAAAGTAAAGATTAAGGTTGAGGTATGAAAGTAAAGATTAAGGCTAGTAAAAATGAAATTCGTGGTAAATTTGCCATGGATTTAGTCACGAATTTGAAAAAAATGAATTAGGCATGTGTGGGCAATTGTCACGGATTTAGCCACAAATTTGAAAAATAGGCTAGTAGAAATGAAATTCGTGGCTAAATCCGTGACAAATTTGCTACGCATTTAGTTACGAATTTGAAAAAAATTTGAATTAGGCGTGTGTGGGCAATTTTTTTTTAATTTGTGGCTAAATTCGTGACAAATTTGTAACGAATTTAGCCACGAATTTTATTTTTACTAGTCTTTAATTGCCACGGATTTAGCCACTAATTTGAAAACATTTGTATAACCCCTCGTCCCGATTTTCTCTCTCTCTCTTCTCTCTTCTCCCGCTCCCCACCCCCAAGGCCCCAAACCTCTCAATCACCCCGATTCTCTCTCTCTCTCTCTCTCTTTCTCTCTCTCTCCCCACCCCCAAACCTCTCAATTCACCCCCCAAAATCCAACCTCTAATTTGCTCGCGTCTCCGGCGAATTCGACGCCTCATCGTCGCAAATTCGCAGGTTTGATCCCGAATCCGGCGCTTCTTCTTGCGGTCTCCGGCGATGGCCACACACGTCTAGGGTTTTCCCGGCTCCAAACCCGATCGATTCGGCGGCGCTTCCGACGATGATGGACGGCATCAATATTCCCCTCCCCCTTCTCGCATTGTTCTCGCCTCTCGCCGGTGGTTTCCGCCCCCTCGGAGCTCGGAATCAGTGGTTTTCCGGTTCGTTATCTCGAGTTTCTTCCCGCGGTTCGCCTAAATTCGGCGCGGTGCGATCGAGATTCGCCATGGCTAGCTCCGGCGGTGGAGAGAACGGCGAGAACCGCCGGACGCGATCGGACCGCGACGAGCCCGGCGATCCGTCGTCGATCGACGCGTCCTCGGTGGAGTGCGGACCGAGCTCGAGGGTTTCGAGGGGGGCAGCCGAGGAGATTGGGACTCTAAATCCAGGTTGCCAATCTTAAGTTGTTTCCCCTTTTTCTCTTTTTATGAGGTTTTGACTTTACCATGAAGAGTTAAATTCATAATGTGAAACTGGGAGTACGTGTTCTCAAAGTTGTGATTGTGAGCTGTTCTTGTGATCTCCTCGATTGTTCTAGTGGTGATTCATTTCTATTCTCCCTGTGGATATTGGTTGTTGACTGAGTTGTGTGAATGTCTTATACATTATTTTACCATTTCTGCTTGCTGTGGCTAATGATTTAGACTTTTTTAATAGGATCTGACAAATGGAAAAGATACTTTGGTACCTGTGTTCGATTTTCAGCACAAAAGATGTGTCGGTTCAAAGACAATTAAGAGTGCTTCCTCTGGTGTGGTATGCTTCTATAACTCGGGGGTTGACATGTTGCTTGGCACTGTTGCAGTGGGTTCATTTGTTCTTCAATTAATTGTTTTAGGTGATTGTCGATGGTACTCGTGCTCTACATGCGAGGTTGCGGTCTTTGCTAGATATTCGGGTTCCTGTTGTAATTTCTTTTTCAAAAATTGCACAACTCATTCGATTCGTTCTTAAAGATAATTGTATGATCAGATTCGTCTCTTCTCTGGATCAGGTTGGTGGTGTCGATTTTAGCCTCCTTTCAAAGGTCCAATATGATATTGGAGACTCTGGTTCACTGGATTCTCTCATTGACAGCATCTTTCCATTGTTTAGGAGACACATTGAGCCAGATTTACACCATGCACAGGTTGGTCTTTCATGTTTGCCATTTTTAAGCTTGCTGTCCTTGCTTATTTTTTGGACTTCTATGCAGATTAGAATCAACAATAGCTTTGTTTCATCATTCAGGGAAGCAATTTACAAGATAAAATGCAGAAGCGATGTTCGTGTTGTGCAATTTTCAAATTTAAATCTGGGAGAAATCATTACCTTCACTAGGATAAGACTTTGACCTCATTCATGTTTACGTGCTTACTTTGTCTTTTTGTTTGAGTGTGTATTTTGGTCATATATTTCTTGCCATCTATTACAGTGGATCTCTAATGAGTGCTAGTTCTGCTCTAGCTTATTCTCCCTGTACATTTTTTTAATTTGTGTACCCCACTACTCTGTCCCCCCCTCCCTGCTTCCCCTCCCCACCCCAACAGTAAAATTCATATAGCAAAAAGTTATCCTGTGTAAACCATGAAATGCAGGTATAAAAGAGTGAGGATAGTTAAAATCATGATGGAACCTGTCCTATGTTAGTCATCTCAGGGTACAAAAGTTCTGAGATGGTCCCTGTTTTGGTGAACCTTTCTATGCGTGACCATATGAAGGGGCCTATTACTGATATGTAGGACAGTAATTTTTTTTGAATTCAGGAATTGCCATATTAAAGTAATACTCTGAAAAGACTAATTGAGTTTTGTGGGACTGATGCAGAGTTATGATCCAATGCTTATATGTAAACCCCATTGGGACTTGTGAGTACTTTTTTTGTTTAACTAACAAAAAGAGGCAGTAAGCTACTTCCTTGTTATTCTTGACACATTTTATTGTTCGATACTTTAGTTGTTCTTGGGATTCTTTAAAATTTGTTTCATGGTGTATAATCAACAAAATTTTTCGTCAATAGTGCCTTCTTCGCAAGTAATTGCTGTTACTTGTGATGTGTACTTACATCATGATTACTTAAAATGCTGTGTTAAGAGTATGTCGTACTGAAAGTCACGATCTGTGGTAGTTTTTCAAGAAGTTATAAACAAAACATGCTATTATGAACGCCATCCCCTGTTTGAATAAATTTTTCCTATGTGTTTTGTGGTGGGAACTTTGAATTAATAGTGCAACATAACGTTACAGTCTCCAGATTCCTTTCCTGCCCAGGTTCTCCAAGGAAATGAAGCTCAAACAGATAAGTAAGTATATCTGCAAGCTGCTACTCTTTTGTAACGAGTGAACTTGGTTGTGGGGGGTGACATCCTCTTTTGCTTTTAGCTTTATTGAGATGTACCTGAGACCTCCATCAGCCAGTGAAGAAGCACGAATAAACGATTGGATTAAGGTGTGTCAATCTGGTATTAGGTACTATCTATCCCTGGGTGACCAGAGGATTGTGGACAAGCATTTCATTATCCAACCCAAAGCAGAGTTTGAGGTAAGAAACATCTCATATTTCATTACACTAAATAGTCGTCCTTTGAGTTGACTTGATGATTTACTATGCTGATGTCTTGTCCTCTTTATCAGTTTTGTAAGGTTTCTATTTTTCTCCTATGAACCTTGACATGCAGCTAGATATGGCATTTGAGACAGTTTTCTTCTGCAATTTGAGAATTGGCATAGGTAAGAATCAACTTACACACATATATTTGATAGTAGCCATGAGAGTAACGTGTCCATAGAATATTTCCAGACAACTCTATCAAGGAATTATGAAGATGGAAACTTTTGGTGGTACTCCCATTAATAGCCATAGTTGCTTCATTTTTTAAGTTGTCAATTTGTATGGCTACAAATAATTATGTTTACTGAATGCTGCATGTTAGATAATTGTCTGATCTCAACTGATAGTGTCATTTCATGGCTTTGACTAACTTTGTCTGAGCAGACTTGCCTTTTGCAATTTGGCAATTCAATAAAATTATTGACTTTGGCTAATTTTTTATCCTTGAGTTGTGTTCCTACTAAATTCCGATGAATTGGGTGGTTATTCAGGTCTGTCTCTCTTTGATCTTATATTAAAACAGGTTGGACAAATGACACTAGGCGGATTGCTAGCTTTGGGTTACACAGTTATGGTCAGTTCCAATTCGTGCCAAATTAACGACGAATATGATTCGTGGCAAATTAGCCATGAATTTTGCCACAAATTTGTTTAATAAAAAAATAGAATATTTTTTTTTGTTTTTTTGGGCAAAATTAGCGATGAATTTTGCGACGACTACAAATTTTTTTTTATTAAAGTAAGTAGTATATAACTTTTCAACACGTATTTTACAGCAAGTGAGGCCGAACACAAAAATCTCGTACCTGAAGAGACAAAAGTGTGCCAACAGGTAGAAAGGTGTTGCGGCAAACAAAGGAAGCACAAGAAGCGCTATACAGAGAAGGCTACCCAGCAGCCAACATAAAACACCAACAAAGACTACAAAAGAGGGTCAGTTGAATATGGAATCAGATATGTTCCAACTGTATGTTCCAACTGGCTTGAATCCTTCTGTTCCGAGGATTGTCTTGAATTGGCTTGAGAGAAAGGCCTTTGTCTCTAACTACCTTGGCAAGATGATTGCGGAGATTAGGCATAAAAAGAGTGCTATTTCTGAAAAATATATTATTCCGTTCAACCCAAATGAGATGGCACAATGCCCCAAGAGCAAATCGAGAGATATGGTAATAAAAGCTATCTCCACCAATGAAATGTGTACCTCATCGAAGGTTCTCTTTTCAGGACCCATTACGCCATGAAAGATGACAATTAGAAGCCCAATATTGCGCTAGGGAGTTGTGACGACTACAGTTTGTTGCAAGTTAGCCTCGAATTTTTCCACGAATTTTTTTTATAAAAAAATAGAATATTTTGTTTTGTTTTTTCGAGGCAAATTAGCGATGAATACAATTCGTGGCAAATTAGCCACGAATTTTTTTTATAAAAAGATGATTTTTTTTTGTTTTTTCGGGACAAATTAGTGATGAATTTTGCGACGAATACATTTCATGACAAATTACCCACAAATTTTGTCACGAATTTTTTTTAGAAAAAAATAGATTTTTTTTTGTTTTTTAGGGGCAGATTAGCAACGAATTTTGCGACTAATATAGTTCGTGATAAATTAGCCACGAATTTTTTTAATAAAAAAATAGAATATTTTTTTTGCTTTTTCGCGGAAAATTAGTGATGAATTTTGCAACGAATACAATTCGTGAAAAATTAGTCACGAATTTTTTTTTATAAAAAAATAGTATTTTTTTTGCGGCAAATTAGCGACGAATTTTGCGATGAGTACAATTCGTGGCAAATTACCCACGAATTTTACCACGAATTTTTTTTATAAAAAACTAGAGTATTTATTTTTGTTTTTCAAGGTAAATTATTGAAGAATTTTTGCGACGAATACAATTTGTAGTAAATTAGCCACGAATAATTAGCGACGTATTTTGCCACGAATAAAATTCGTGGCAAATTAGCGATAAATTTTGTCACGAATTGTTTTCGTCGCTAAATTTTGCAACGACGTATTAGCGACGAAATTTTTTTCGTCACAAATTCATTTAGCGACGAATTTTACCAAATTTTTCGTGGCAAAATTCATGGTTAAAACCTTTTTTTTTTATAGTGTCTCAACCGCTACCATTGGAATTTTGGTTCTTTTTCCTAGTGACAATTATATGTATGACAGGGACAGACGGATGGTCGGCCTGGTGGAGCCTGTCACGGAGATCGCCAAGAATTGTGACCATATTACCATTGTCTCAGGGAGTTCCATAAATTCCCAGCAAGGATCCTTATTTGATGGATTTTTGAGCCCGAAAGATTTTATTGCAGATGCAGAACATCATTTGCGTTGCACGTATATTTCAAAGATCGGCAAGCAAATCTCTTAGCTTGTAGATTGATGGGAGATGTTTTTTTTATTTTTTTGGGATCAAGTGAAGGTTGAGTAGAAAAGAGCAGGTAAAGCGCCGATTCGAACATGGCATAAAATGTGAAATCGGTTAAGGTAGAGATTTTCGTGGATTGATGATCGAGCTGAACAGGCCAGCTTCATTTTATCCTCTTTAACAACAACCAAAAACTGATCGACACTTCTATAATTGCCGTTGATAAGGTTGTTGTTCAGCCTCGAGCAAGAAGTGGACGTTTTTGGATTCCCTCTTTAAGCTTGAGGAAGAATCTCAGGGTGAGCACGTGTTTCATGACGATGGAGAGATGCTTTTAGAGAAAAGACATACATAAATAGATTGATTCTGCAGATATGGTTCCAAATTCCAAGAGGATTTTAGCACAATTGCTTTATTAAAAACCCGACTTTTCAAAAAAACCTTCTAATAAAGGGAGTAAGTTTGGATTTATGTCTTTTATTCGGTGAATTTAGGATAGTGAAGTCTGATATTACCTTCTTTAATGTAGTTCGTCTAGGATATTTGTAACAGTCCGGATTTTGGCCAATTTTTGGGAATTATAGAAACGTGTAATTCGTCAGTGCGTTTATAATGGAATTTCGCCCGGGAACTGATCGCTCTCGGGTTCTTATTTTTAAAATTAGAAATTTTGCTAGAATCGCACTCGATCGAATTTGGTCGTTATTTATACCCTGAACTTGGCAGTCAATTTCCGGGAGTTCCGGGACGAAATAAATTGGACGGTGTCGAAATTATTGTGGCCAGTATCGACATTATCAAGATTAGTGAGAAAGTGAATTTTTGGACCGGATACAAATTTGGACTGGTAGGCCTCCCTCGTAGTGTGGTTTGAGTTATTTTATTTTGGTCGTATGCCCTAGAATATTGTCGGGATTTTTCGGAGACCGTTAGGCCTTTTTCCCGAATTTAATCGGAACCGATAGGTCGAGTTTTAGTTTGGACCGTGTCCGTTGGATCGCGATTGAGTTTAAAATTTAAACCCCTTCTCTCTCTCTCTCTCTCTCTCTCTCTCTCTCTCTCTCTCTCTCTCTCTCTCTCGCGCGCGCGCGCGCCCCCCGTCACGTCTGTCCTTTCCCCCCACCTACTCCCACCTACTTTCCCTTTCTCTCTTTTTCTTTTTTTTTCTTCTTCTTCTCTCTCCTCTCTCTTCTCTTCCTTCTCCTTCCCCGAGCTCGCCTGGTTTTGTTTGCTCCCTCCCCTTCGCCCGACGCTGCTGCTTCTTCCTCCGCCGCGCCTGACCGCCGCGCCCGTCCGTCGCCCTTCGCCTCAGCCGACCGCCGCCCCGCTTGCTTCCTTCCTCCCCCTCACGCGCGCGCGACAGTGGGCCGACGAGCTGCTGCTGCCTTACGTTCGCCGTCGTCGTCAGCTCGCCGCGCCGCCCCGTCACCGCCGCCAGCTCGCCGGTGCCGCCCCGTCACCGCCGCTCCGCTTGCCCCCTTCCCCCTCTCCTCTTCTTATCCTGTTCCTGCGGCCTTTGGTCGCGCCGAGGGCCGAGACCGACCAGACCCGCCGTTCACCGCCCGGCGCTGCTCCGCCAGTCACCGCCGCCGCCAGTGAGCCCGGTCGCAGCCCCACTGGCCGCCGCCGTCGCCCCGGCCACCCCTCAGCTCTCCCTCTCCTTTCCCCTCTCCCTCTCACCTCACGCCCGACCGGCCCCCTCCCCTTCCTGTCCAACTCGCTGCTGCCGCCGGTACCGTCACCGGAGTCGTTCTGCCGCCAGTGCCGTCGCTGGAATCGTCCCACCGCCGCCGCCTCACCCAGCCCCCAGCAACCAACCGGCCACCTGCCCCGCCGTTCCCGTCACTGTGCATTTTCCAGCCGGCCACTGTTCACCGCCGGCGAGCACTATTCATCGCCGGCGTTACTGTTCCGACGAGTACTGTTCACCGGCGAGCACTGTTCACCCGGGGCCCGTTACTGTTCATCCGGCCATTTTTAAGCGTAGGACACCCGGTGAGTACAACCCTAAACCCTAATTACGATTATTTGCATTTTTAGACAAGTTTAAGGGTTAATTAGGGTAAATTAGGGGTTAAATTATGGTGATAATTAAGGACTGATTTTGTGGTGTTTTCGGTGATTAAGAATGACTGTTTAGTCGAGGTTTAGTGGCCCGATAGTGCTGTGATGTGGCAAAGTATGGGTGTTGGGATTTGGACATAATGGTGGATTTGGTGGGTGAAATTAATATACCGGGTGGTGACTATGTTTGGTGGTTGATTAGATGGACGTTTGGTAAGTTTGATGGAGCAATTTGATGACACTTATGGGCCTAGAAATTGTGGTATAGTGACCGGCCACGACTGGGTTTGATTCTGGCAAGCCGAGATCAATTTGAGGTTTAGCCCTGAAATTTCTGAGAAGGATTGTACTGCGTAATTGACGGGCTAATTGAGCCTTAATTGTGATTATTTTGATGATGCCAAATCGTATATCTAGCGAGACTAGGAATAGATTGGTTTGGCAGACCTTGATTATGTGAGTTCTTGTTGGCCCGGTCATGTGAATTTGTGCATGAGTAGTGTGCCAATTTAATGTTATGGCTGTTTTAAATTGATTGTCTGATTTGGGCATGTTAGTTTATGAATTTGAATATGTGCGGTACAAGTTGAGTATGTTACACTGTAATTCGCGCATGTGGATGCTCAAGTGTAAACTTTATGGCCATGAGTGCACATCTCAAGCATTGGCACAGCATTTGCATTTATAAGTGTGCCCGAGTGACATGTGCATTGTGATCACCTAAATTGCCCTGATGCGTTTTACGCGGGGTTCAGATAAAATTGATATTTGTGAATGTGTGATCACAATAAACCCTGATGCGTGTTACGCGGGGTAGTGAACCCGTCCTGAGGCGTGTTACGCGGGACGATGCCCGGTTTACCGGAAGATGACCAACCTGATGCGTTTTACGCGGGTAATGTGTCATGAGCCTGATGCGTTTAACGCGGGCCAGAGATCGATCTCGAAGTGATAGACCTGATGCGTTTTACGCGGGTCGGACCTGATGCATTCAACGCGGGTCGGAGGAGAAATTGAGAAATGGCTGAGTGCTAGTGTGCAAGTGTGCGATAATGCATTGATGAGGCATGAGCATGAGTGCGAGCACTAGCATATGCATAACATGCGTTGTGACATAGAAATGCGCGTGTATGTGCTGTGATTAAATTATGTCGTGTAGCTACTTTTGTTGATTTGACGCCTAACCTGCAGGGTCTAGTGAGATTAGATTTAGGCCCGAGGGCCTAAGTCAGTTATGTGTGTATTATGTGTTGTTTAGTACTTGTCAGGAGATGCATGTTAGCCTAGTTTAGGTTTAGGGAATTACTCGCTGAGATTTATTCTCACGGTTGTTGTAAAACCGACTTTTCAGATCCCCGGCCTTGAGAATGACAGGTGTACTGACGCATTTTTGGGAGAAGCCCCCGGCTAGTTGTAGTGGCCTTGAACCGCTTTTGATTTATGGTATTCGGGCTGTACTTGGATATTGTAAAGGATTTCCAGTATTAGTACAAGTATTGATTTCAGTGGTTTCCCTGGGTTATACGTTTATCTATGTATGGGTGATTTTAATTGCTTCCGCATGTGCTTTAGTTCTCTGTGTTGGGTTTGGGTCGGCGACGCTTCTTGGGACGTCGCACACGAATCGACCTCTGTGAGGGATGTGGCGCACCGAGAAGTGCGGGGCGTGACAATATTCACTTAGTATATAATATATGAGTTTATTATTTCTATTATTTTTAACATTTTAAATTAGTTGATATAATTTCATTTTATATTGAAAAATATCATAGGATCTAGTTCATTTTTTAGGTTTAGCTAGGCTTTTGTTATGTACTCAATATTTCCTTTTCGGTTACTTTATCTAGTAACAATTTTTAGAGAAAAGGTTGCAACTGTATTAATTTGTTATGTTCTATAGGATCATGTAGTTTGCCTCTTTCTAGAAATAAAAAACCTAAAGAGATTTTCGTCTGTGTGTGTACACTTCGGGTGTTCGTGTTTGCAAGTTGCGACTCGGTGCTCTTTGTGCCCGCTGCATCGAAGTTGAACTATGGAAAAAAAAGCCAGTAGAAGTCTCGACTTCAAGCAAGAATAAAGGCAGCTCGGGATCAAGGAATTAATAGACGAGTCCATTACACGCAAATAATAAGGAGAGTCTAGTCCTTGCAAGCCTCAAGACTAGACAACATGGATTGTATTGCACACGCGAGAAGAATACTTGAAAAGAGTAAATAATACTTTGCGAACTATTTCCGATCCCTCGATTCAAGGAAGTAGCCAACGCGTCTCCCTGTGGCCTCCATTCGGAGTCGGAAATTGTAGTAGCTCATGCACAAGATCAGGGGGACCAAAAACACGACAGCCTGCAAGCTCAGATAGATTCCCACTGTGAGATTAGCTCCGACCATTTCGGATTTCGGGAATCCGATTGTAGCCGTAGTATAGTAGGAGGTACCGAGAAATTACATTAGCAGGACAACCGTGATAGAGCGGTGCAATAGGGAAACAGCGGTGATCAAGATTGCGCCAATGGAGGCCAAGAAAACCGTACTGTTGAGGGCAATGAATATGTACAGATGCGAGCCGTTCAGGATAATGTTTCCGGCTTGATGTGGTTCTTCATCAACAATGCCGCTGGAACTGGCAGTAACAACAGTGGAATTGGCTGCGGGTTTTAAAGAGTTATCCCAGTATCCTCCTGGAGGACTGAGCGCGGCTTGGTAAGTGGCGGTCGCGATCAACGTAGACACTGTAAGGATTATGTTGCGAGCAGACTCATCCTGGCGGCCCAACCAAATTGTGAACTTCTCAAAAGCAGTTAGTTCCATGCTTAATAACTCTGATAGAGGGAGTCTGACAATTTTTTTAGCTCCGCCTCGTCCTCTACGTCTTAACAAATTCGCAAGATTTCGGAAGAATTCCGGTGCCTCCTTCTTCACATATTCTTTGATAATCCAATGTAACGAATTGATCTGGAAGAAATACAAAGGGCACAAAATGAAGTATATATCTCTTGAATTTAAATTGCTGCTTTGTCACTAGCCTTACTATTGTGCACAAATTCAGCTCATGCCATATAAGTTTGAGGGGATAAGCACGCGAAAAGTAATAACTTTCGTACGGCGCTCACTTGACCGTCATAATTTTTTTTTCAATTACTTGAGTGCCACGACTTCTGAAAGGACGTTCATTTGAGTTTCCTATAACTTTCAATCGATTACTTAAGTGACATAACTTTCAATCGATTATTGCCATAAATTCAAAAAAAAAATCATATAAGTGTCGGAAATCCAACGTGGCATGGCATTTTTGATGATTTTTTTTTTATTTAAATTATGATATCTAAGTAATCGATGGAAAAGTTATATAGCACTTAAGTAATTATATCACTCAAATGAGTGTCATACGAGTCATACGAAAGTTATGACACTCGAGTGATCGAAAAAAAAAAAGTTACGACTCTCAAGTGAGCGTCGTACAAAAAGTATGACAACTGTGATGTCATTTTCCCTAAGTTTGACAAATATGCGCAAGCATGTGTAATCTTAGGCATTGAAAATAGAAGTAAAAAATTGTTTGATAGTAGTTAAAAACACATCACTGAATAACATTAATTTCTTGTCAAACATGGAACTTCGATTACTATGACAGGTTTTAACAATATAATTGTGAAGATTCTAATTACTATCCTTTACACTGATTACTAGATTAAGTGCGTATTTTGACTATATTGAGTCTATTAATCAAATACTAATTAGGATTATCTCACAAGTTTAATATCGGTCAGTGTTAAATTTATAATTTCCAATGCTTAATTGGGTTTTCATAGAGGCCCACATGTGACTATTAAATTAAACAAAACAATTAAAAATAATCTACACACTCATATTATCACTATCTTAATATGAATTTTGCCAATAGGCATGTGGCCCTACTGGTAAAGGAATTGGAGGATGGGAACGCTAGTATCACAAATGCGGGATTTGAGTCCCGCGCTCTGCAAAAGACAGAGCAAAAGCCAAAAAGTTAGAAGAGTTAGAGATAGGATAGACCCAAAAAAATGAGCATTCGACTTTTTTTTTTTTATAAAAAGAACTACTTGTTGACCTAATTTTCCAACCCATTTGAATGGCATTTATAAATTTGGATGGAGTAATTTGGAGAGAAATAAAATGATTAGAGTAATCACTAAGTGGACAAACGAAGATGAAAGAATGGATCAACCTGTGAAAATTGTATTCAATATGAGAGTGGAGCCGACCTTCTCGTCATGTCCATCCCTCCTAATCCCTTTTCTTCTCTCCATAAAAAACGAACTAACAAACAAACAAACGAGGTGATCCCGTTCAAATCTCCTCTCTCTCTGAATGTTTCTAACATCATGTATTTTCAACTCCTGGTATTTCATTATCATAACATTTGTTCCGGGACTAGAGAATGTCGAATCAAGGATCGAACAGTAAAAGTACGAATGACCATGAAATCGTTAAACTTTACCTCAAGTTGCTCAAGACTTTGCTCAAGATTTTGCTGCTCACATTGCTCAAGTGGCGGCACTATAGATGCAACAATATCAAAGACGTTATTACCATCTTGGTCTTTCCAGTACACGATTTCTATCATATGGACTCGCTTAAGCCATCCAAACAAAACCATTAATGCATTGGAGTTGTGTTTCTTGGCAGCAACGTGAACCGCAGTTTCGCATTGGTTCGTTAGGTCTTCAATGGAGGATTTGCAAGCGAATAGGAATTCGGCCAGGAGTTCTAGGAGCTCCTTGCTCTCCTGCTCATTGTCTCCTTTTTCCCCAGCTACAAAATGCAAGGGGGTGATCCCGCCTCGCCCTCGGACTCTGATCAACTTGGGGTCAAGTTTCATCAGAGCCCTCACAATGTCATAATGCTTCTTTTGCAAAGCCAAGTGCATGGGGCTGTGACCCCATCGATTCAGCTTTCGAGCAAACGATTGCTTCAAGATGGCTATCTCCGCGGCCACTTTAGTGTTTCCCTTGTCTGCGGCAATGTGTAGTGGAGTATTAGGGAAGGGGCCCTCGGATCTATAATCTAAGAGCTTTTCGTCCTCCTCAATTAAGCTATATAGCTTATCAACATCGTCATGTTCGATTGCCAGTTGAAGCTGAGAGTTCCTAGCCGCTTCTTCTTCTTTTTTGGCCAGTCTCTTGCCCATTGTTTTGACGAGGGAAATGGAGGAGCAGAAAGGGGCTTTGCTAGGTGATGATCGATGGAAGTAGCGAACTTGCAAAATCATATTTGTAGTGCCACGGTCAACGAATATTTAATTAGGGGAGTCAACAAGTGTGCAGGTGGGCCCAATGGCAGGTTGGGGTGACTGGGGCCCAATATATCTCAGACTCTCAGGAAATCGTCAGACTTAGTAATTTTGTGCGCCTCTCTCCCTTTCCCGCGTTTGCTCTTTCGCTTCTTGTTACGAGAGTATAAAATAAAGAGCGATATTATCTAGGTAAGTGACTTTTACCACTTTTACGTTTTGCAAGAATTGCATGTTATGATTTTTCCTGTAGGAAAAACTATACCCTGTCATGGCCCGGAAGTCGAACTGTAAAGTTGTATGGTATGCTCTTTCTCAAAAATGGATCAAGCATTTAACATCCTAGAACCTTAGATGAATTTTGTTTGGAAATATTTTGGATCGAATGTTATTTATATTAGTGATATATATAAATAGGCGGCATGTTGTATTATGGTTTCGATTTGATACTCGCGGTTAACGTACAAACCAATTTTGTTTGGGAGCTTAATCGCGGCAATGTGTTTTTCGAGGCTTAATCAGAGTGAAGTGATTTCCGAAGCTTAACAATAGCGGATATGATTTTCTTGCCTCATCATCTGGTGAAGCGTGATTGTAAGGTCCTCTTGACATGAGCATAGTATGAGTTTGACATATGCCGGCTATACTATATTACATTGTTTATGATATGGTGCATATGTTATGATTTTATGTGCAATGCTTGTAAAATGAATTGTTTATGATATGGTGCGTATCTTATGATTTTATGCGCAATACTTGTAAAATGAGTGAATGCGATGCATACTCGTTTCTAAAGCTGCATTATTCTTTGCTTGATTCCATAGGAACGATGATTTTGCTCACAAGTGAGTTCTCTCTCTCTCCAGTCTAATCCTCTTTTTTTTCTTTTTTTTTTGTTATCTCTCCATGTGAAATAAAGAGCAAATAAAGTTGAAAGAAAAATAAATAAAGATAAAAAAAGAAGAAGCAAAAGTGCCATTCCCCTACCATTAACCCATCGAATCTTTCTCAGGTAACAGAAAAGCATTCACGCCTTACTTGTTATTGCTAATCCCAAACTAAAGAAGATAATTTACAGAATTTATTAATACATTTGAGGAGTTAAGAGCACCAAACCTGCTTCCTCCTTTATTGGTAACTAGTCCACTTATAAACCTACGCGCACGATTATCTCCTCGAGCTCATGACCTCGCATCAATTCTTTGATTCGATTCAATATATGGAGGCGATCTACTCGTTATTATAACGGTTTATTGAATGAAAATTTCGAGTTTCATTTTTAGCATTCAATTAGGTTGGAAGATAAAGCTCTATAAATCATGGATGCACAACAAATTTGACAATTTATTTATAAACTGGTAAGTTATTAATGGGTTATTCATGGCTTGGTCCTCTTTAATGTAACGGCAGTTGTGCTTTCCATAATCATATGTCAGATGGCTACAATAATAGTTCACTTGCTTTTTGATCTCAAAGCATTTAACCCAAAAGATGTTTGAAATATTGATAAATTATTTGAAGCATTGATTTTTTTGAAAAATGTTTGCTAACTATAACTAATTGATAAGCTCCTAAAAAAAAGATGTTAGTAAATTATAGGAATAGTTGATACTTTTGAAACAATAAAAAAACATACTGGTAAGTGGACTCAAATCAGAATTGGTACTTTCGTGTAAGAGTTGACCTTGACACGTCAATCAGCTCTGCAATGAACCCGAGTAAATTATTGGAATAGTTAATAATTTCGAAATAATCAAATGTACGTTGGTATAACTCAAATAAGAGTTGGTAACTCAAGTTTCGCAATTAAATTTGTTAATCTTTTGAAAGAGTCGCGCAAGGTTTAAAAGTGTTGGTAATTTTTTACGAGTGTTGATAACTTTAACATGTTGGTAAGCTTCGTAAGTAAATACTGTTAAACTATTGGAATAGTCTGTACTGTTGAAACAATCAAATAAACTTTCGTAAGTGAACCTAACTAAGAGTTGCTAATTTTGCACGAGTGATTTTAACACTTTTTAAAAATCCTCAAAAATGTCCTTAAATTATTGGAACAAAAAGTAATTTTTGAAAAAAAAACCATTGATAACTGATTGAAATAAAGTTGATAATTTCATATAAGAATTTATAATTTAAGCTTCACAAAAAAATGTTAGTAAGTTATTAAGAGAATTGACAATTTTGAAATAAGTTGGTAATTTTTGTAAGAATTGGTAACTTTAATCCAATGATAAGTTCAGAGATACATGTTGTGAACTATTGGAATAGCTAGAAATTTTGTGGTTATCAATAAACATCGGCAAGTGGACTCAAATAAGAGTTGGTAATTTCATATAATTGTTAGTAACCTTATCGGTTGGTAAGCTGCACAAATAAATGTTGGTAAATTATTGCAACGTTTAGTAATTTCAAAACAATCAAATAAAAGTTAACAAGTGACTCAAACATTAAGCTAGAATTAATTGGTGATTTAATGGGAGAAAAATGGGCAAGTCACTTAAATTAAGGATGGTAATTTTGAATAAAAGTTAGTACCTTTACTAATCTTGGAAGTATATGATAGAAAGTTCAACCCAAAAGTTTAAGCTAATATGGGACAATATTTAAACACTCCCACTCATGAGTAAGCCGGAATTGGTTGGATGGGGTTGGATGCATGTACATGAAAGGGATAGCGTGGTTTAATAGTTAAATGCTCCAACACTCTCCTGGTTCGATACTTTGTAAGATTGTATGATACCACTGTTAATTGTTCTAAAAGTTTAAGCTGATAAGTGAAGGGAGATCGCATGAATATATAGAGAATATAAGATCTGTTGTTAAGCGATATTGGACAATATTTCCACACCCTTCTCATGTGCAATAAGTATCGGGACTTTAAAAAAAAAACTATCGATAAGTTGATAATATGTTTTTGGCTAAATAAGCATACATATCAACGATTTGTGAAAAGAAGAATAATGTTTCTCTTTGTTTTCTAAAAGTTGAAAATGTGACGACTACTCGGAAGACCATAAAGCAAAGTGATGCTCTATCTCATTTACACGACAAGCTTCTTCTATTTTCTTCTTTTTCTTTTTTTTTCTTTTTTTTTGCTGTTTGTCTCGCTATATCTCGAAAAGAAGAATAATGTTTCACTTTTGCTTCCCTTTTTTTCTTTTTGTTTTCGAAAAGATTCGATGCTTTTTTTGGTATTTTCAGTTTGCCATCATGTGTAAAACGTTTGTACTATCATGTCTTTATTCCGTTCTTTGTCGGGAAAAAGGGAGAATTCTTGGAGACGAAAAGTACTTTCCATACTTGAAAAGTAAATAGCTTCTTCAATGTTGATTACTGGCAATATAAAGGCTTTATTGCTTGTAGCTAACAAAAGACAACATAAAGGCCATAGGTAAAGATATCATATACTATAATGTTTGTGTGATCATGTATTTAATGTGTTAGGCTCCAGCCTCATTAAAAGTGTTTCTTTGTTTCTTATGATGACGTTGGCACAAGACAAGTAATCTAAATCTGCTCAAGTGATCCATGTGTTCAGCAGAGACTAAATTAATCACTAGTTGAACCTTCAATTCATATATTAAAGGTTCAACCTTTCGTCTGACCTACCACACAAAAGAAAAGAAAGAAGACAAATAGTCCAGACCCAATTTGGGGAGAGCATATTCTCAAAAGTGGAAGCAATTCTTCTTTTATGTTCTAAAAACATTTATGAATCGTTATTTAATCGATCAATCCTTCAAAATTATGAGATAAAGTCACAGCCTATATTTATAGAGAGGTTAATACTTTACTGCAATTGCTATTGGATGTTCAACTTTATTTTTCAATTTTTTCCCTTTGATACTTTCCTTCAGTATTTTTTTCATTTTCCCTTCCCGTAATCCCCCCACCCTCTCTCTCTCTCTCTCTCTCTCTCTCTCTCTCTCTCTCTCTCTCTCTCTCTCGTGAAACAATCACCTATTCGGACCTTACCAGAAGTGAACCACTAAAGAAAAGCTAATGAATTGCGAAGCAAAGACTTAGTGCATACTCTCCCAAGCCCATACCAATCACTAGGGCTCATTTGGAAATTAAACCAAATTGAGTGAACACGATGCATTCTCATTTTTAAAGTTGCATTATTCTTTGCTTGATTCCATAGGAATGGCGATTTTGTCCTTTTTTTTGGTGTTTGTCTTGCTATATCTCGACTCCTTTTTTGTATTTTCACTTAGCTATCAAGTGTAAAACGTTTGTACTATCATGTCTTTATTCCGTTCTTTGTCGGGAAAAAAGGAGAATTCTTGGAGATGAAAAGTACTTTGCATACTTGAGAAGTAAATAGCTTCTTCAATCTTGATTACTGGCAATATAAAGGCTTTATTGCTTGTAGCTAACAAAAGACAACATAAAGGCCATAGGTAAAGATATCATATAATATAATGTTTGTGTGATCATGTATTTAATGTGTTAGGCTCCAGCATCATTAAAAGTGTTTCTTTGTTTCTTATGATGACGTTGGCACAGGGCAAGTTATATAATTCTGCTCAAGTCATCCATGTGTTCAGCAGAGACTAAATTAATCCCTAGTTGAACCTTCAATTCATATGTAAAAGGTTCAACCTATCGTCTGCCCTACCACATAAAAGAAAAGAAAGAAGACCAATAGTCCATACCGAATTTGGGGAGAGCGCATTCTCAAAAGTGGAAGCAATTCTTCTTTTATGTTCCAAAAACATTTATGAATCGTTATTTAATCGATCAATCCTTCAAAATTATGAGATAAAGTCATAGCCTATATTTATAAAGATGTTAATACTTTACTGCAATTGCTATTGGATGTTTAAATTTATTGTCCCTCTTCAATTTTTTCCCATTGATCCTTTCCTTCAGTATTTTTTTCCTTTTCCCTTCCCGTAATCCCCCCACCCCCCTCTCTCTCTCTCTCTCTCTCTCTCTCTCTCTCTCTCTCTCTCTCTCTCTCTCTCTCTCTCTCTCTCTCGTGAAATAATCACCTATTGGGACCTTTCCAGAAGTGAACCACTAAAGAAAAGCTAATGAATTGCAAAGCAAAGACTTACTGCGTACTCTCCCAAGCCCATATCAATTGCCACTTTGGGATTTTTAATTTAATTTAATTAATTAAACATTCAAATCAATTTAGTTTGGAGTCACCACTAATCTATTATCGGTCAATTAGAAATCTAAGTAAAATGTAGGAGAATATTTTACTTTGAGAATCGAAGATTTCATGGATACGAGGATTTAATTACACTAGATGGATCGAATACCTTTTCAATACTTTTTTTCTTTATTTAAAAATATTTTGCAAGCATGATTGGTTAATTTTAATTCTAAACCACTATCATGTGATGAATGATCATGAAGGTACGCAGATCAAAATTTAACACTCCATAATTAAAGAGATAAAAAAAATTACTTAGGGAAACAGGAAAACCTTGATGCCCTAAGCAATAGTAAGGCTCTATCTTGTCCAACACAACAAGTGTTTTGCAAAATGTTAACTCAAGACCAAACGATGTATGTATGGCCTCAACATGACTTTTAAATGCAATATTAATTAATTCTTTTTGGTTTTTCTTTTCATGATATGCAATATGAATAATGAATGAAATGCCATTACTAATTAAACCTATTTACACAACTTGATTATTGAAACATTGACATTAAGGCATGTGACTCTCTAGATGATATGCAACATGAATATTATAGAATTAATAAATTTATTGTACAATTAAATGTAGCCTATATGAGATATGGATGCAATATTTTTAAAGCTTTTTTTACGAGTTAAAATAGTAAACTGAATAAACCTGCACAATGACTTTGACAAATTAGGAAATAATATATGTTAAATCTTAAACATGCATTAAATAAAGTTTATACTTTTCTAAATAGCTATGTAATTCCTAATGCACCTAGGATATAAATTTCTAAATTAGAAAACATGCATCAAATGAGTGAATGCAAAGCATACTCGTTTCTAAAGCTGCATTATTCTTTGCTTGATCCCATAGGAATGATGATTTTCACGGCTCTCCTCTAAATTAAAATTTTTACTCTTTTTTATTTCTTCATGTAAAATAAAAGAGCGAATAAAGCTGCAAGTAAAATGAACAAAAGGGAAAAAAAAAAAACAAAAGCGCCACTTCCCTATCATTAACTCATCGAATCTTTCTCAGCTAATAGAAAAGCATCCACGCCTTAGGGTATGTTTGGTAACATTTTGTTCAAGGGAATAATTTCTTTTAAGAAATATATTTTTTTTAATTTCCATTCCCTGGATAAGTTTCTGAGCAGAAAAACACATTTAGTAGTTGCACAAAATTTCTATTCCCGGGATAGAAAAGAACATAATAGTGTTTGATACAACCCTAAAAAAAATATTTGACTTGGAATTTTTTTAGTTTTTTATATTTTTCTAAAATTTATCTAAGTTTTTGAATTTTTTTTCTTTTCTTTTTTTCCTCACTTCTTCTTCCTCCTCTACCTAGTCACTAGACCTCGGTGATGGACAACAATCGGCCTCGTCAGCTCCCGGCGAGGCTCAACCTCGCCTAGCCACCGCAAGGTCGGCCTCTCCAGGCCTGGCGAGGCCAACCTCGCGGTGGTTGGACGAGGTTGAGCCTCGCCGGCTGTCGTCTCTAGCAGATTGCTAGGGCTGGTCACCGTCCATCACTGAGGTGTGGGGATCAGCTAGAGGAGGAAGAAGAACGATGGAAAAAAAAATGACCTTGTTTCATAAATTGATCCCGGGAACAAAGAAATAGATTTTTTTAACTTCTTGTTTCTATTCTAAATCTATTCCATGGTCACTTTTCTATTATGAGGGAAAGAAAAATTTACTAACGTTAATAAATAGATTTCTGTTCTAGGGAACAAAACAATAGAAAAATAGAGAAATAGGAGTGTTACCAAACAACCCTTACTTGTTATTATTAATCCCAAACTAAAGAAGATGATTTGCATAATTTAATAATACATATGAGGAGTTAATAGCACCGGCCCTGCTTCCTCCTCCATTTGAAACGAGTCCACTTATAACCTAAGCACACCACTATAGCTCAGGACCTCACGTTAGTTCTTTGATTTGATACAATAAAGGAAAGCGAGTTCTCCACTCGTTATTATAACGGTTTATTGAAAGAATATTTCAAGTTTCAAGTTTAGCATTGAATTAGCTTGGAAAATAAAGCTCTTTAAGTCGTGGATGCACGACAAATTTTACAATTTATTTATAAACTGGTGAGTCACTGGTCGTTTTTTCATCGCTTGCTCCTCTGTAATGTAATTGGCAATTAACATTGCTCTAACTCGTTTCCGGTTCTCCTGCTATAGATTCCTAACTTGTCAACGGATATACCTTATCCAACGGTCATCCGCAAATGCACTTGTTGACCAGCACCTTGTTAGACTTGATATCAACACGATACAATGCTCCTTATAACTTGATAATAGCATGTACCCTTATCACCGGTCCGTTGGTTTTGTCCACGGTCAAATTGTGTAGAACAACTTGCTATCATCATTCAATAATTCTCCCATGTATGTCACCTTCCAAAAACTTTACGTTGATGATAGATCAACCATGGTACCTCTAAATCCTCATGAACACCTCGTTATATTTGTCTTGTTCTCCGCCTGTCAAGATCATCATCCTTATGATCCGATCCATCTTTAGTGAACTCACGACAACCATCGATATTATCACAGTCTTCCTAAAATCGTCACCACATCATTACAAAGAACATCTACACTTATCATGAAGACCATTGAGAATTGTTTTGGAATCATCAAAATATCATAGGGATGTTTTCCCCACAAAGAGCATTAAGAACCATCATCCAAGAGAGTGACAAGATAATAAAACTCATTTCTTGTGATTGATTCTTGTGGGTTCAGGTTTAATCTAAAATTGGGAACACTTATGAGTGAATATGACCGAATGATTCTAATCTCTTCTTTGCCGATTATAATGAAACCATCTTTTCAATCTCTCCCCGTGGAGTTGGAACATCGTCAAACCACATAAATCCATTATATTCAAGTTTCATTTATACAATCTATTTCTTACTCACATCATTTTTTGTGTTTTTGTTCACGATTCCGTATTACTCGTAACAAATCACATCTTAGAGATAGAAAAATTCATTATGGGTCCCATAAAAGAATACAAATTTCCATGCATTTCTTAACTTACGAATCATTTTGACCACTTATCATTCATACATGAATCTATCCTATCATATTTTCTTGGTAGGTAGTGATAAATAGCAATAGAATAAGGTTTATTTGGCATTTTTGGGTTTTATCTTCTTACATTCAACCTTACGTTTCGTGGTAAGTCACCTAAAAGGTCACTTTTTAAGACAAGATGTTAAAAGAAAAATTACCGACATTGAATATATAGTATGTGTTTTTACATGCATTTTTATGCTTCGTGGTAATTCTTTTTTTTTTTCAGTTTACTTTTATCTTTTTATTTTGGATTTTTTATGTTGATTCTGTCATTGTAAATATTTTTCTAGCAAATCGACCTTAGTCGTGTATGATTCGTCAACTCATGGAATCAGTGTACTTTCGATGACTAGTAAGTAATCCATGGGAATCACTTCAGAGACCTTTAATTTGATACTTCAAGAAACACTAGGCAGAATAACACTCGCTGTTTAATTAGGGTAGTTTCGCTAATTTTAGTACTAAGTCGTCGATCATTATAGCAATTGCAGTGGTTCAAGTTTAACCCAAAGTAACATGAAGAGACTGAAACTATTTGGCCAGCGAGGAAAAGGAAAAAGAAACTTAAACTAGTAAAATTTGATGTTCACATGCAATCAATGTGAATTGCTTAGGCTATCATCATAAACATGGTGGAATCCGAATGGTCAAGTTCTTCATTGAATCCTTGTGGGCTCTCAAGCTAAGGCCTATCACTATTTTTGAGGTGTCACATATTACATCGCGTGACAACGTGGCCGACCGTTCTTGGACTGACTTGTCGGGCCACGCATGAATAGGCCTAGTTTCAATTTTTGGACCATCGGTTAATGTTTGTGATGAAAGATTGTCGTCGGTCCATAACAGAGCCCATTCCATCCATGCCCGATTGAGAAAGTCATTGCTATGTTAGGCTTCGTTCGTTTTAAGGAAAATAAATGATCTAGAAAATATTTTTCTAAAAATGATCGCTTGTACCTCTTGAAATAATTAGTTAATGAAAAATATTTTTATTACTAATAACAATTTATTAAATATTTTCGTAAACGGTGAAAATATTTTTTATCGATTCATTTTTGTAAGCAATACAGACTATCATTTTCTAAAAATTATTTTTCAAATCATTTATTTTTCATGAAAAAAAACAAAGCCTTATTTTAAGATTGACCCACATGCATTCACCTACCATATTTTTACGGATTAGTATTAGATCTGCCACGTCACATGACGTCTTCCGCACAAGCGCGTTGGTGGCAAGATAGCAATCTCATGCAATCAACGAAGCTTATCACAAGCCTACTAGGTTGGATCTAGTGCAAAATATTATCTTGTAATACACAAATGCATGTCTAAATATATTTGCAATCTTTAATTTGATCTGTGTTACAGAAGTCAATTTAGAATCAATAGGCCGAACTCAGATATAAATTAATATTTCCACAAAATTGGACAATTTTAAGACTCGAGCCATGTCATTTTTTTTTGCAGTGTTAGAGAGTTTGACAGTTGTAACTTCTCGATTTTAGTTTTCTTTGGGCCTTGATTCCACAGTTGCATGAGCAACTACGGTTCGAGGAGGGGCCATTGGTTCGACCCCTAGTGCTTGGTTCAAGTTGATGATTTTGCACAAATGGAAGCATGGATACATAGACTTTATATTCGAGCAAAAAGAATTTCGAGGAGCTCGAGGGGCATAAACAGTACCCTGGTCGCCGCAGAAGGCGAGGAGTTGATGATCGCGATTACTATGACAGACGGATGGTTGACATGATGGAGCCTGTCATGGAGATCACCGGCAAGAATTGTGACACCATTGTCTAGGAAAGTTCCGTGAATTCCTAGCAAGGTTCCTTATTTAATGGATTTTTGAACCGGAAATATTTTATTGCAGATGCAGATCATCTTTTGCATTTGCACATATATTTCCAAAGATCGACAAGCAAATCTGTTCGCTTTTAGATTGAAGGGAGATGCTTTTTAGTTTTGTGGGATTAAGTGCAGGTTGAGCGGAAAAGAGCAGGTAAATCGCCAATTAGAATGTGGCATAAAATATGAAATCGGTTAAGGCGGCAATTTTCGTGGAGTAATGAGCGAGCTGAACAAGCCAGCTTCACGTTAACCTCTATAACAACAACCAAAAAACGATCGACGCTTCTATAATTGCCGTTGATAAGGTTGTTGTTGAGCTTCAAGAGCATGAGGTGGAAGTTTTGTAAGTTCCCTCTTCAAGGAAGAGCTTGAGGAAGAATCTCAGGGTGAGCACGTCTTTCATGACGATGGAGAGATGCTTTTAGAGAAAAGCCACTCCCGTGTTGATCTGAATACAGATTAAAACGAGATTTGCGCGGAGAAATTTGAAGCGATAGGAAATGGAAAGGTGAACACAAGAATCAAAATTGATTTCATTATGCCAGGAAATTTAAAAAAAAAATCAATTGATGGATCGATCTTGCAGTTTGGTTTGGATCTTTTCTTAAAGCAAGAAAAATAGATTGATTCTGCATATATGGTTCCAAATTCCAAGAGGATTTTAGCACATATACTTTATTACATAACCCGACTTTTCAAAAAAACCTCGAGGTCGAGCCTTTTTTCTAATAAAGGGAGTAAGTTTGGATTGATGTCTTTTATTCGATGAATTTAGGATGGTGAAGTCCGATATTTCCTTCTTTAATGTAGTTCGTTTAGGATATTCACTTAGTATATAATATATGAGTTTATTATCTCTATTATTTTTAAGATTTTAAATGAGTTGATATAATTTCATTTTAAATGAGTTGACTTTTTAGGTTTAGCTAGGCTTTTGTTGTGTGCTCAATATTTCCTTTTCGGTTACTTTATCTAGTAAGATTTTTTAGAGAAAAGGTTGCAACTGTATTAATTTGTTATGTTTTATAGGATCATGTAGTTTGCCTCTTTCCAGAAATAAAAAACCTAAAGAGATTTTTTTCCGTGCGCATACGCTTCGGGCGTTCGTGTTTGCGAGTCGCAACTCGGTGCTTTTTGTTTCCGCTGCAGGAAAAGAAAAAGCTAATTGAAGTCTCGACTTCGAGCAGGACTAAAAGGCCTCCCGGGATCATGTAATTAATAATAGACGAGTCCATTACGTGCAAATAATAAGGAGAGTCTAGTCCTTGCAAAACTCAAGACTAGACGACATAGATTATATTGCACACACGAGAAGAATACTTAAAAAGAGTAAATAATACTTTTGCGAACTATTTCCGATCCCTCGATTCAAGGAAGTTGCTGGCGCGTCCTCCTGGGGCATCTAATCCGCGTCGGAGTCGGTAGTACTTCAGAAACAAGATCGTGGGGACCACCAACACGACACCCAGCAAGCCGAAATAAAAGTCCATTATGCAAGCTCCCGCCCGCTGATCGGATTTCGGGAATTCGATTCCAAGGGTAACAAAGTAGGCAGCACCGACTAAATACGTTAAGATGTAAACCGGGAGAGTGTGGGGCAATAGGGGAATAGCGGCGATCCAGACTGTGATGATGGACACCAAGAAAACCGAACTGTTGAGGGCAGTGAACTGGTGTAGTTTTGAGCCGTTCAGGATAATGTTTCCGGCTTGATGTGGTTTTTCGACAGCAATGCCGCTGGAATTGGCAGCAACGACAGTGGAATTGGCCGGGGTATTCGAAGAGTTATCCCCCCAGTATCCTCCTAGAGGACTGAGCGCGGCTTGGTAGGTGGCAGTCGCAATTAAGTTGGCCACTAAAAGGATCATGTCGCGGGCTCGTTCATCTTTGTGGCCGAATTTAAATACGAACCACTCATGGACAGTTAGTTCCCTGCTTAAAAACTGTGATAAAGAAGCGACTTTGATGAGAGTAGGAGGTCGTAACTTCTTCGCAAGATTTTGATCGACACAAGAATTCTCTTGGAAGATATCCTGAGCCGTCTTATCCTGGAAGTTCTTTGCGTTTAACTTGATATGCCCAATCAACAGCTTGATGATCTGGAAGAAATGCAAAGGGAGCAAAATGAAGCATGTATCCCGTCAATTGCAATCACTGCTTTGTCACTCGCTTTACTATTGTGCACAGAATAAGCTCATGCCTTATAACTTTGAGGGATGATAGTGATGCAACGACCGATGTACCAAGTTTGCTAAACCTTATTTATAAATAGCAATTATTTCAACTCATGTAATGAAGTTCCAAATGTTTTCAAAAAACGCGATTTAGTCATCTTCCCTGAAATTATTTACGTGATAGTTAGGAATTGCCCCTGTGAGTTGTAACATAAACAAATTGACAAAATTTCTAATCCAAATGACTATGACTTTTCATAAAAATTTAGGACATAATCACATCTACTCAAAGATTTAGGATTCAATTATATTTTCTGCACCAGTTCTTTTATTACGAAGAGAAAGGCTAACTTAGACAAGTGTGTTCATATCCTTTATGCATATGATTCAACTTACCAAGGAGTAATTTTCCCGTCCACAAAGCGATTATTTTCATGGTTGTGTCCGATTGTCCATTTTAGCTTCCACTTCACTAGCTGCTATCTCGCACAATATGTTCGGATGGGCTGATTTCGAAAGGCGAAAAGAGATTTTGCTAATCGATAGGAAAAAACAAGATACTAGAAAATAATGAATTAAGTTTCTGTTGTGTGAGGTGGGAGTGTATTATGACGACGAGAGATGGAAGCAAAGTATTCACCCAAAACCATCCAAAACTGAGTTTTATAAGGTTAGAAGGGAAACAATCTTAATCGTACCTTTCCACTATAAAAAGCTGTGAACAAGGTGATCTCCATTTCACCCCTTTGTTTTCCTTCCTTTATCCCTATATCCTCCAACCACAGCGTTGTTAAGGACAATTAAATTGAACTCAAATTAGAAGCATTTCCATGCTTAAAACAGTTTCCCCATTAACAATTTTTAAAATGAAATTGTGGACTCGTTTTGATAAAACTGAACAATAAGCACCAACGCCAACATTCTTAAGCAGTAAAAATTGAAATAAAAAAATTATTTGATAATAAATAGAAATAGATTACAGAATATGATTTCCATATATTATCAGAACTACTTTAATTGGTATCTCATACTTCTGGAACTACATTTTGTGAACTATTTTAGTTTTTTGCTTCGTTCACTTTTATTATTTCTTGACGGAAAAACATCTTAAGTATTCACGCAGATCATTATTGGCAAATGGAATGATCTCTCCTGATTTATTTGAGCCAAACGCTATTCTCAATTGACAAAATTTATTTTTGCGCAGATAAATTTATTCACTCATTCCATCTCTCTTACGTAACAAGCATATGGGCGTCGAGGCAATAGATAAATCAAACTTTAATTTCCTTTAATTAAATCGAACTCTATCATTATATACATAGAGAGAATGAGAGGGGAAAGTAAAATGTCTCACATGAAGTCTTTTTATTTTTATTTTTATGCGATGGTGGGAAGTTCAACAAGAGAGACAGACGTGTATAAATCAAGATAATGATTGTCATAGGACTCGATAAGGAGTTAAGAGGATGAGAGAGAGAGAGATCAAAACGACAAATTGTCAACTTTTCTATATCATAATTCAACAGTTAACGATTTTCCGTTCTTAATAAATATTACCATATGATAATGCACTTAACATATGGGCTTTTCACTATGTTAATTGGTAAAAGATTGAGGTTGAAATCTTTAATGAATTTATTTTTTAATATAGAAATATCTGAAGTTAAAAAATATCGTGATAATATATATTAGTGATCACAAGAGATTTATAAATGTGTCAGATTTTTCCTTGTGGAGGCTTCAATACGATCTAATTATCACTATATTCACCTACAATATGTCACATCCCTTGATCAATCATTTTTGTTGGTCGTTTTCTTGTGTGCCGGGGGGATGACTCCAAGCAAGCAAATTTTGTGGACACTTCCCCAGTTTACAACACCATGGTGTACAACTTCAAATGTCAATCGTCAGATAGACATTTATGGACAAATGTTTACCGTTGAATGATAATACTATAAAATATAACGCTGAACAAAATGTTGTTCAAATCTCCTCTCTCTTCACGTTTCCATGTACTTTCAACCCCCAGTATTTCATTATTATAACATTTGTTCTTGGATTAGATTATGTCAAATTCAAGCATCCAACAATCAAAAGCACGAACAAACAAGAAATTGATGGACCAAACCTGGGGCTGCACTACTTCGGTCACTGCAATATGCAAGACAGTGTTACCATCTTGGTCTTTCCAGTCCAAGATTTCTATCAGATAAACTCGCTTAAGCCATCCAAACAAAACCTTGAATGCTTTGAGGTTGTGGTTCTTGACGGCAACATGAACAGCAGTCTCACATTGGCTCGTCAAGTCTTCAATGGACGATTTGCAAGCAGTTAGGAATTCAGCCAAGAGTTCCAAGAGCTCCTTGTTCTCCTGCTCATTGTCTCCTTTTCCCCGTGCCACAAAATGCAAAGGGGTGATCCCATCTCGTCCTCGGACTCGGATCAACCGTGGGTTGAGGATCACCAGTGCTCTCACAGTGTGGTATTGCTTAAGTTGCAAAGCCAAGTGCATGGGGCTATAACCCTGCGGATTCAGCTTCAGAGCGAACGACGGCTTCAAAATGGCCATTTCCATGGCCACTGTGGTTTTTCCGGCGGCTGCGGCAACGTGTAGTGGAGTATTTGGGAAGGGGTTCATAGATACACGATCTAAGAGCTCTGGCTCCTCCACGATTAAGTTATGTAGCTCATCAACATTGTCATGTTCGATTGCTAGTTGAAGCCGATACTCCCTAGCCTTTTTTGCTTCTTCTACGGCCGCCATTGTTTTGACGAGGGAAATGTAGGAGGAAAGGGACTTTTTATTTTTTTTGGTGGGAGAGCAGATGGTATTTTGCTAGGTGATGGTCGATGGAAGTAGCGAACTTGCAAAGTCGTATATAGAGTGCCACGGTCAACGAGAGTTCAATTAGGGGAGTCAACGAGTGTACAGGCGGTGGGCCCAACGGCAGGTTTGAGGTGAGTGGGGCCCAACATATCTTAGACCGGGACCGGTGTGTACCGGTGAGATTCTCAGGAAATCATCAGACTGGTAATTTTACGCGCCTCTCTCTCGCTTTCCCACTTTTTGCCCTTTCGCTTCTTGTCGTGTTTTGCAAGAATTGCATGACGCGATTTATCGAGAAGGAAAAACTATATCGTGTCATGGCCCGTTTGTTGAAGTTGAACTATAAAGTACTGTATGGTATGCTCTTTCTAATACTCTCGAGCGTCACTGCCGTTGCCGGTCACTGCGGTTGCTGGTCACCAATCGTTGGTCGTCGTTGTCGTGGGTTGCTGCTGGTTTCCGGATGCCGCCGGCCACCGCCGGTTATTGGTCATCGCTGGTCATTGTCAGTTGGCGGATGCTGGTCATCAATTGTTGCCGGTCGCCAGACGTAGAGGAAAAAAGAAAAAGAAAAATATGAAAAAAAAATCAGAATTAGTGTTTTAGCAATATATAAATTTTTACAAATTTATGAGAAACAAGTTCTTCTAAATTGGATTTAAACTGAAGTCTTTTAGCAATATGGGTCGGGTCGGGTCTAGTATGGGTTGAGTTGGGTACGGTTTGCTAGAATTGTATTGTATAGAAATGGGTCAAAACAGATTAATATGGGTCGAACCATTTTTTACCCGACCCGACCCGATACCACCCACCCATTTAACAAGTCTACTCGTAGTCAACCTACATGTGAGGCTTGACATGATGTACATGTGTATGGACCGACTCTGCTTCGGGCCTTAACCACAGGTAATGTGTTTTTTAAGAATTAATAAGAGCAAAGTGAGTTTTAGGACATAACAATAGCGGCTATGGTTTTTGTGCCTCATCACCTGGCGAAGCATGACTATTAGTTCTTCTTTCACATGAGCATAAGATGAGTTTGACACTTGCTAGCTATACTATATTACATTGTTTATGATATGGTGCATATCTTATGATTTGCTTGAATATACGCAATGCTTGTGAAATGAGTGAATGCGATGCATACTCGTTTGTAAAGCTGCATTATTCTTTGCTTGATCCTATAGCTGCATTATTCTTTGCTTGATCCTATAGGAACGGTTTTACTCGCGGGAGAGTTCTCTCCTCTGTCAATTCCCTTTTTTCCTTTTTTTCACTTCGCCATGTAAAATAAAGAGCAAATAACGCTGAAAGCAAAATAAATAAAGGAAAAAAAAAGAGGCAAAAGTGCCATTTCCTTTCCATTAACCCATCGAATCTTTATCAGGTAATAGAAAAGCATTCACGCCTTACTTGTTATTGCTAATCCCAAACTAAAGAAGATGATTTGGAGAATTTAATTATACATTTGAGGAGTTAATAGCAACTGACTTGTTTCTGCCTTTATTTGAAACGAGTCCCTTCATAAACCTAAGGAGACGATTATCTCCTCGAGTGCATGACCTTGCATCGGTTCTTCGATTCAATTCAATTCACGAGGCTAGTTAGCTACTCGTTACTATAGCAGTTTATTGAATGAAAGATTTCGACTTTCAAATTTAGCATCGAATTAGTTCAGAAAATAAAGCTCTTTAAATCATGGATGCACGACAAATTGACAATTTATTTATAAACTGATGGGTTCTTCATTGCTCGCTACTTTTTAATGTAATTGGCAGTTGAGCTTTCCACAGTCATGAATCAGATGGCTGCTAATTAGAGTTCTCTTGCTTTTTAATCTCAAAGTTTTTAACCCAAAAGTTTCAGGAATGCTCCCGTGAATTATAACTACGTATTGCAAAACCGTAATGCAAAATTAGTTTATATAGCTACTAGCTTACTTTGGGGAGGAGTTAGTTATTTAAATTTAAATATCTCATCCCTATGACTATCAAAAACCTTTCTCTAGTTGGAATTTCGAAACAATCATATAAATGATGATAACTGACTCAAATAAGATAATAACTTTGTTCTAGAGTTGGTTACTCGAGTTTCACAAATAAATATTGATAAATTATTTGAAGCATCGATTATTTTGAAAAGTGTTTGCTAACTATAACTAATTGATAAGCTTTTAAAAAAACATGCGTAAATTATAGGAATAGTTGATACTTTTGAAACAATAAAAAAAAACTGGTAAGTGGACACAAATAAGGATTGTTGATTTTGTATAAGAGGTGATGACCTTGACATGTCAATAGGCCCTGCAAATGAATTTGGGTAAATTATTGGAACAGTTAATAATTTGGAAATAATCAAATGTACGTTGGTATAAACTCAAATAAGAGTTGGTAACTCAAGCTTCGCAAATAAATTTGTTAAGCTTTTGAAAAAGTTGGGTAAGGTTTGAAACTATTGGTAAGTGTTGGTAACTTTAACCCATTGGTAAGCTTCGTAAATGAATATTGTTAAATTATTGGAATAAGTTTGTAATGTTGAAATAATCAAATAAACTTTGGCAAGTGAACCCAAATAATACTTACTAATTTTGTACGAGTGATTTTAATACTTTTTTAAGATCCCCAAAAAAATGTGTTTAAATTATTGGAACAGTTGGTAATTTTTGAAAAAAAAAACATTGATAACTGATTGAAATAAAGTTGGTAATTTCATATAAGAGTTTATCATTTAAGCTCCGCAAATAAATGTTAGTAAGTTATTAAGAGAACTGGTAATTTTAAAATAAGTTCATAATTTCATATAAGAATTGGTAACTTTAACCCAATGATAAGTTCTGAAATAAGTGTTGTGAACTATTGGAACAATTGGTAATTTGTGGCAATCAAATAAACGTCGGTAAGTAGACTCAACTAAATTTGATAATTTCATATAATAGTCAGTAGGATTATCAGTTGGCAAGCTGTGCAAATAAATGTTGGTAAACTACTGCAACAATTGATAAATTCGAAACATTTAAATAAAAATGAACAAGTGACTCAAACAGTAGTTGTTAAGCTAAAATTAGTTGGAGACTTAACGGAAGAAAAATAGGCAAGTCATTTAAATTAAGGTTGGTAATTTTGAATAAAAGTTAGCACCTTATCATGTTGGTAAGTTGGCCCCTTATCGAGAAAGTTCTCTTTCAAGAAACCGTCGGTAATTTAATACTATGTTACTGGCTAAATAGGTATACATATTAAGGATCAGACACCAATAGTGAAAAGGACAATAATGTCTCACTTTGCTTTCTAAAAGTCGAAATTGTGATGACTACTTAGAAGACCAAAAAGCAAAGTGCTGGGAATCGATAAAAAATAGTAAGGTGCTAAATTTGCTATCACATGAATAACGTTTGTATTATCATGTCTTTATTCCGTTCTTTGTCGGGCAAAAAGGAGAATTCTTGGAGACTTCTTGGAGACGAAAAGTACTTTGCATACTTGACTAGTTAATAGCGTCTTCAATCTTGATTACTGGCAATATAAAGGCTTTATTGCTTATAGCTAACAAAAGACAACATAAAGGCCTTAGGCAAAGATATCATATAATATAATGTCTGTACTATCATGTCATTAATGAATGTGCTAGGCTCCAGCCTCATTAAAAGTGTTTCTTCCGACGACGCTGGCACAGGGAAAGTAATTTAAATCTGGTCAAGTCATCCATGTGTTCAGCCGAGACTAAATTAATCACTCATTGGACCATCAATTCATATATTAAAGGTTTGACCTATTGTCTGCCCTACCACACAAAAGAAAAGAAAGAAGATCAATAGTTCACACCCAATTTGGAAAGAGCACCTTCTCAAAAGTGGACGCAATTCTTCTTTAGGTTCGAAAAACGATTATGAATTGCTATTTAATCGATTGATTGAGATCCTCTAAAATTACGGGATAAAATCACAACCTCTATCTAGCTACTTCAGAGGTTAATACTTTACTACATATGCTATTGGCTATCCAAATTTGTTGTCCCTTTTTCTGTTTTTTCCTTTTCCTTCGTTGTTCCTTTTTCTGCTTTTCCCTTCCCGTTACTGCCCCTCGCCCTCTATCTCTTATGAAACAACCCCTACAACACAACCCACATCATATAAAACTCTCTCTTTGGTGTTGTGTATGTCTGTGCTTGTGTGTGTATGTGTCTGTGTACATACATACATACATACATACAAGTGTTTGTTTACAGATTTATTTTAAAGGAGAAAGAAAAAGAAAGGAGGAGGAAAATAAGTTGATCAAATATTGATCGTCGAATCGATTGATTATTGAAGGAAAATGATGTTTATGTCACGTGAAAGAGTCCAAGGAACCAAACGAGAAGAATTTTATTCCAAAAGGTGCAATCTTTAGAACAACTTTCTTATAATAGGTGCGATGCATCGTTGATGTTCTAATTAACATATTGAGAGGATGCAACTTATCAAATTAAATTTGGATATAACAAGTTACGTGGATTTAGATTTTCCTATCACATGGATAGACTGAGGTCGTTGATAAGTTATGTGTTTAGTTTTATAGGTCATCAATTGGAAAGCCCAGTTATAGCCGATAGTTGCTTTGTTGACAAATAAAGCAAAGTATATGATATCAACCAAGGCAAGCCAGTAAGTTATTTGGCTCAAAGGTTTGCTCAATGAAATGGAATTGTTGTAGAATAAGATTGTTGTTTACTACATAGAAGGCAATACATTTGGTGGGACAATTACCAAAAAAGTAATAAATTTATCGCATTTGTGCCAATTCAATCCTCACCCTTTCAATTTGACTAATTTAGTCCTAAACCTTTTAAAAATTTATCAATGTAGTCCATCCGATCAATTTTGACAGGAAATTGTAGACGTGGATGAGCCATCCTATATGGCATGGCTAGTATAGATTTGAACAATTTTTAAAATAATTTCTGCATTTTTTATTTCTTTTATTTCTTTTTCTTCTTTTTTTTTTTCACAGTGGCCGGTGAGGATCATAAGAGCTCGCCGGCCACGGATGACGGCCATGAAGCCCTCATGGGCCGCTAGCAAGAGTTGCAACCCTTGCCCGGCCTCGCTCGGATTTGGGCGAGACCATCACGATTGTGCAAGGCCACCTTGCTTAGATCTGGGTGAGTCTAGCCTTGTCGACTGAGGGTAGACCCGTTAAACGGGTGGGTCGGGTCGGGTTTGGGTCGGGTCATAAATGGTCCGACCCAAATTGACCCATTATGTGACAGTCTGGATTTTGGCCCATTTTTGGGGTTTATAAAACGTGTAATTTGTCAGTGCGCTTATAATGGAATTTCGCCCGAGAACTGATCACTCTCGGGTTCTTGTTTTTAAAAAATAGAAATTCTGCTAGAATTGCACTCGATCGAACTCGGTCGTTAAATTAGACCCTGAACTTGGCAGTCAATTTCCGGGAGTTTCGAGACGAAATAAATTGGACGGTGTCGATATTATTGTGGCCAGCATCGGGATTGTCAGGAATAGTGGAAAAGTGGATTTTTGGATCGGGTGCGGATTTGGACTGGTAGACCTCCCTCGTAGAGTGGTATGAGTTATTTTATTTTGGCCGTATGCCCTAGAGTATTGTTGGGATTTTCGGGGATCGTTAGGCCTTTTTCCCGAATTAAATCGGGACCGATATGTCGGTTTTTAGTTTGGACCGTGTCCAATCGGATCCCGTTTAAGTTTAAAATTTCAATTCATTTTCCTCTCTTTCTCTCTCCTCTCTCCTCTCTCCTCTGCCGACCCCCCCTCCCCGTGCGTGCGTCCCCTTCTCTTTCCTTCTCTCTCTCTCTCTCTCTCTCTCTCTCTCTCTCTCCCCTCCCCCCTTTAATGCGCGCACGTTACCCCCCCTAGGCACGTCTCCTCCCATGCAGAGCAGGCCTACCCCCCTCCCTGTCCCTCTCTCTCTCTTCTCTTCTCTCTCTCCTCCTTCCCTCTCTTCTTCTTCTCCGTTTTCTTCTTCCTCGTCGAGCCTGCTTCGTTCTTCCTCGCCCGACTGCCGCCTCCGCCCCGCCTGCTCACCGACGCCGCCGAGCTCGCCGCCGTCGCAGCCGCCGCGCCGCGCCACCGACCAGCTCCGCCGCGTCGCCCGCCAGCCACCCCGCTGCCTCGGCCGCTCCCCCTCCATCCCGCGCGCGCGACAGCGAGCTGGTCGCTGCTGCTCGCCGCGCTCGGAGCCGGCCCAGCCCGCCGGCGTGTCGCCCGGCCGCTGCCTCCACCCGGTCGTCGTCGCCGCTGCCCCCGGCAGCCCGACCAGTCGCCACCCTTCCCCCCTGCCTCTCCCCCTCACCCTCTCGGCCTCCCCCCCCAGTTCAGCTGCACCCGAGCCCGAGCCGGCCCATCGTCGCCGCTCGTCGCCCGCCCGGTCCGGTCCCGCGCCGCCGCTGCTCGCCATGCCGTGCCGCCCCGCCGCCGTCGCCGCCTCCCCTCCCAGCCACGTCGCCCAGCTCGGCCTTGGCCGGACTGCCTCGGCCATGGCCGAGCCTATGTTTCCCGTCGCCGTCGCCGACCAGACGGCCAGCTCGCCGGCCAGCCAGCAAGCTCGCCGGCCAACTCGCCCAGCCCCGACTAGCTGCTGCCCGCCGCCGTGGAGTCGCCGTCGCCGTCTCCGGCCAGGTAGCTCGCCGGCCACCCAACTCGGCCGTGGCCGTTGTCGAGCCCGTTGCCGAGCGTTCCCGGAGCCGTGGCTCGAGCGCACAAGCCGCGCACGCCCGTCGCCCGTGGATGTGCCCACGCCGTGCTCGCTCCCGTGCCCGTGCCGTGCCCGTCGCCCGTGCCCTTGCCCGTGCCCGTGCCCGTGCCCGTGCCCGTGCCCCGTTGCCCAGGCGCGTAGCCCGTCCGCGCGCCCGAGCGCCCCGGGCACGCCGCGCGTTCGCCGCGCCCGCGCACTAGGCACGCCGATCGGCCATTGTGCCCACTTTGGCTGGTCAGCGCGCCCGTGTGGCCCGCGCACGCGCCCGGTCAGAACTTCTCCCCCGGGCAATTTTGAGCCCGAGTCGACTTTTCCCAGGCCAAATTTTGGTAAGCGGCTTCCTAAACCCTACTTAGTCTTTTGGGTATTTCATTGACTAGTCTCGGGCTAGAACGGCTAGGGCGAGCATTAATTTAGTATTATGGTGATTTATTTATACAATTTAGATTACATTAAATAGTATGCTTGATTAGTGAAATTGTGCATGACCGACTTGAACGTCGGGTTGGTGGATGAGGTGGCGACTGTGATTTTTGGACTGAGTGTTGGGTATGAGTGATTTGATGTGACTTGGCGTGAATTTAATTGAATTGAGTGGCGTGTGCCTGCCTGTGAGAGATTAAGCCCGGATCGATCGGAGGGCTACGGACTTGGGACGTGTTGACGGCGGTCCGTGTGAAGGCATGAACGGCCGATGGGCCAATTGGAATACGGACTTGGGACGTGTTGACGGCGGTCCGTGTGAAGGCTTGACTGGTTGGTATGCCAAATGGATGCGGGCTTGAGACGTGCGGACGGTGGCCTGTTAAAAGTGTGATTGGACCGGGACGTATTTACGTCGGTCGTTGGAATTGTATGATTACCGTGGCTTGGGACGTGCGGACGGCGGCCACTGGAATTAATTGATTGAATAATATGGCTTGGGACGTGCGGACGGCGGCCATTGAAATTGATCGAATTGTGTGGCTTGTGAGCCAGTGAGAATGAACTTGAGGCGCAGTGGCGCGAGTTGTGAGAAAGATGTGCGTTCACGCATGCGATTTGAGCGTGTGACTGATTGGCTGGTTGAGCGTGTGATGGGAATTGGCTAGTTGAGCATGTGATTGATTGGCTGGTCGAGTGTGTGACTGATTGGCTGGTTGAGTGTGTGACTGATTGGCTGAGTGAGCGTGTGACTGATTGGCTGGTTGAACGTGTGGCTGGATTGGCTGATTGAACGTGTGACTGGGTTGATTGGTTGAGCATGTGGATGTCGATCGAATTGACTGATGGTGCGTGTGGATGATTGGTTCAATGTGCGTGTGGGTACTGGGTTGGATTGATTGATTTCGAGTGAAAATGTGTATGCTGGTGATCGTGATGTGGCGGTGATTTATTCTTGCATTATCATGTTTGGACTAATATGCAGGGTTGGCACGTGGTTCGAGGCGAGGTAAGCCTTTCATGTGCAATTGACTGTTTCGACTGGTAGTTTGCATGTTAGACTGGTCTGGGTACGCATTAGCCTAGGTTAGGTTTAGGGTGTTGCTTATTGAGACTCTGTCTCACGGTTATTATATAACCATTTCAGATCCGCGACCGTGATGGACTCGGAGAGACCGCCGGAGTGCCTTTTTGTAGAGGAGATAGGCTTGTCACCCACCGCCCCTTTTTGAAAACTGTTGTTGATTTTTGGAAGCCGGGTGGCCTTTTTGTAATATTGAAGGATTTAAAATATTTAGTGTTTATTATATTTCGATGTCTATTCCTTAGTCATGTTATTATTGTCCGGGTTATTTCTATTTGCTTCCGCGTGTGTTTAATCTCTGATATTTTGGGTTGGGTCGGCGACGTATCTGGGACGTCGCATTCAATGTTCGACCATCGAGGGATGATCGCGCGCCCGTTGGGTGCGGGGCGTGACATCCCCGTTTGAATTGGTATCAGAGCAAGGTCAGCTCGAACCAAGATGGTCGAAGCCTGGAGTGATAAGGAGCGATGACTTTGGGGTAGACAGTTAGGGAGACTCGCGTGCTATGCGTACCCTAGACAGTGTGATTGTGATTGCTAAGTGATTGTTGTGCAATATATGTGAGGTGCAGGTGCGTCGGGACTTGAGGTAAGTGCCCGAACTTGTTGGCTATGATTGGGTGTTATTTGTGATTGGCTGCCTACTGAATGAATTGTGTTGTGATTCATTGCCTAAGGCTTAGACTGGTATAGTTGGCCTAAGTCTCTAATTCCCGAGAGGAATTATAGTAAGTAAGTGGGTGGTGTGACCCTGTGAGTATGAGTAAGTGGGTGGTGTGAACTCTGTGAGTATGAGAGGTCAAGGTCGAGGTTGAGGTCGAGGTCGAGGTTCTGTAGATCCGCAAGTTGGAGTTTTGAGGAATCCCAGATGGGATGAGACTTTGAGGGCAATCGAGGAAGTTGGAATCTTAAGGAAAAAGCAGATTGAGGAGCGAAATGCGACAGTTTCTACTGATGCTAAGGCCACTGTTGTCGTCGTCAATGGGAATGGGGGAATAATGAGTATAATGAAAATGTTGGGAATCAAGGTCAATGGCAAGTTATTGCAGTCATACGGATGCATTAGTTGAGTGGAAAATTTTTGAAATTTAAACTTGCAAGATTCGATGGGAAGAGATGACCCTAAGGCTACAGTACTTTGAGTGGAGGAGAGGTTTTTGAGGTCTTCGGGTGCACTGATGAGGAAAAAGTGACCCTGGCTGTATATTAACTCTAAGGAAATACGATTGATTGGTAAGGGGACCCCCAGAGTAGGCTATTTTGAAGGGCATATTTTTAAGCTGGGTGTCGTTATTGAGGTGCTTAATGGGAGGTACTTTCAGAGAGTGCGTGAGGACAGAAGATGACAGAATTTCTTGGGCTTTGTTAAAATTGAATGTCAGTTAACTAGTACGAGGTCGGGTTTGTGAGGCTGCCTAAGTACACACTAAAGATGGTTAAGGACCATGTGAATGGGACAAGGAGGTTTCAGGATGGATTGAAACCGGAATTTCACGATAAGTTAGTACTGTTGGGTCTTAAGGAACTACAACGAGTTGTATGAGGGAGTTCGGTGGCTGACACGGATGTCGGTGAAAGGATGGCCGCTTCTGGATCGCGGTTCGCGTCGGCTAGGGACAATGGGAACTATGGAAAGTAGCCTGTGATAGATAATCGGATAATTGACCCTCCAGTGAGAAAGGACCTTGGAAAGCCGAGCTGTTACTCCAACGCTGCATGTCGGCCTTATGGAAAGAGGCATAGGAATGGCCATTGCCAAGGTAGAAGCGGAGCATGTTGTTGATGTCAACAGTAAAGTCACTATGTGAGAAATTGTTGGACCGACAGGTTATATTGCTAATGCAATCATAGTAATCGCAGGTAGGACATTATGCGAGAGCTGCTCTGCAGATTAATCAAAATCGGCTATGGATATAGGGAAGGATGTACGTTGTGGTGGGGAAGGAATCAGGGGATGTGCCGCGAAAGTTTAGAAGCGTTACATGTTGATATTGAGTACAATAGGCGATGATTTTGAAGTTGTAACTCTAATGGTCGTGTACGATGTATAATTGCTTAGAGTGGATTAGACGCAATCGACTTATGGATTTCTGATTCACTAATGATTTTCTTGGACGAATTCGAAAGGATGAGTTATGCTTGGAAATTTCGGATATTATAAAGAACCGGGGTGATTTGTTTTGGGAGACTGTTAGATTGAAATTGGATGGATTGAACTTATCCTTGAGGTGTATGATGATAATTATTTTGTGGCTGACTTGTTGGTTGAGGAACAAGGCTAAAGGACATAGCCAAAGTGTGAAATCTTTCCGATGTATTTCCTTAGGAATTGCCGGGATTACCACCTGATCGAGAAGTAGAAATTGTAATCGAGTTAGCCTTGGGATGGAACCAATCTAGAGAGCACCATTTTTAAATATCGTTGTCAGAGTTGAAAGGATTGAAGGTTAAATGCAAGGGCTGTTGGATGAAGGTTTTGTTCGTCTGAGTGCGTCTCCATGGGGAGTGCCGATTTTATTCGTGAGGAAGAAGGACGAATCGTTAAGATTAGGTATTGACTACAGATGGTTGAGTCAGGTGACTATTAAGGATAAACGCTCATTGCCAAGAGTGAAGGACCTGTTCAACAAGCTACCAGGGGCATCAATATTTTGTAAGATCAATTGAGGACTGATTATTATCAATTGAGGATCAGGAAGGAGGACGTGCCGAAGTTGGCATTTAGGACAAGGTATGGGCACTATAAGTTTACGGTGATGCCGTTTGGACTGATGAACGCCCCCGCAGCCTTATGGATTTAATGAATCGAGTATTTGAGGAATTTCAGGATCAGTTTGTAAATGTGGTTATAGATGGTATTCGTGTATGCTCAAGGATTCTTGCTAAGCATGAGTTACATTTAGAAAAAGGGTTCTATGGACTATAAGGAAACACGCACTCTACGCTAAGTTTTATAAATACGAATTCTGACTTCATTGAGTGGAGTCCCTAGGACATATGATGCCCGGGGAAGGAATTGTGGTGGATCCATCAAAGATTGAAGCTGTCAGGAATTGGCTAAGATCGACAATGGTAATCGAGGTTCGGAGGTTCTTGGGTCTAGCAAGTCATTACAAACGCCTCGTGAAAGGGGTTTTTAACGTTAGTAACACTGTGGACACGTTTACAAAAGAAGGAAATGAAAATTGAATGGGCGGATAACTACAAAATGAGTTTTCAGGATTGAAACAGAGTTCGACGATCACGCCAGTGTTGACGGTCCTGTTAAGTCAGGGGGAATGTGAAATCTACAGTGATGCAGCACTAAGAGGACTTGAATGTGCGTTGACACAAAGTGGAAGAGTAGTGCCATGCGCATTGCGACAAATGAGACCGCATAAGCCGAATTATCTTACTCATGGTTTGGAATTAGCTGCAATTATTTTCGCCCTTAAGATTTGGGGGTATAACCTGTGTGGGGAGGAATTACAAATTTATACAGATCATCGAAGTTTAAAGGTATCGGCTTTTCCAAAAAGAACTTAGCATGAGACAACACCATTGGATGAGACTCCTCAAAGACTACGACTACGATATTTTATAAAACCCTGGAATGACTAATAAGGTAGCGGATGCATGGAGTTGGAAATCGAGCGTCGCGCATGTGGCAGTCAAAGAATAAAACCTGTTGAAGGGAAATTCGAGATTCGGAATTTAAGTGTGAAGCAAGTAATGTTTAGAGCCTGCTCACCGCATTGAGGATTATACGGGAAATCTGGGCCAAGATTAAGGCATTACGATCGATGGACTTAGAAATCTAAGAGATTCTAGAAATGGATGTCAAAAAAAAAAGAGAAGAAGAAGAAGAAGAAATCGGGTTTTCAAGTACTTGAGGATTAAACTAGAAATCTAGGCTAAGATGAAAGCTCTACAATCGACGGACCCGGAGATTTAGAAGATTTGAGTATGGATACCACAAAAAGGGAATTAAACTTTTAGGTATTCGAGGATAAGATTCTGAAGTTCCGTGGTCGGTTATGTGTACCCAGTGATGTAGAATTAAAAGAATAGATTTTGTCGAATGTACATCGTGGCAATTATAGTATTCAACCGAGTAGTACGGAAATGTATCAGAACTTGCGATAACACTATTGGTAGAATGGATTGAAAGTGGACGTGACCAAATATGTGATTAAGTGATTCTTATGCCAACAAGTGAAGGCACAACATTGCGAGCCGAGTGGACTATTGCAGCCATTGGAAATTCTTGAGTGAAAATGTGATTACTGAGGAGTTAGAGAGGCCATGATTCGGTTTGGATGATAGTAGATCAGTTGACAAAGTCAGCACATTTTCTATAAATACAAAAGGATTTTTGCCTTGGGAAGGTATGCCAATTTGTATGTACGACACATAGCTTGTCTACATGGAGTACCAATGACGATCACCTCGGACCGAGATTCTAAGTTTACTGCCGCGTTTTGGATAAGTTTTCATACGGCAGTAGGAACGAGGTTAAAGTTTAGCACGGCTTAACATTCGCAGACAGATGGCCCGTCTGAGAGGACGATTTAGACCTTGGAAGACATGCTGCGAGCATGTGTATTGGATTTTTGGGGAAGTTGGAAAGAATAATTACCTTGGTTGAGTTTGCCTATAGCAATGGCTATCAACAGAGTTTTAGAATGGCACCGTTTGGGGCATTATATGGCAGGGTTTGCAGAACGCCGGTTTATTGGGATGAAGTGGATGAGATGGGCATCACGGGTCCCAAGTTGATTTATTAGTCAATTAAAACAGCCAAGGTGAGATGTGGAAAGGTGAAAAGTTGATGCGACACTAGTACCCCATTTGTTTAAGTGGTCGGGTTGGATTGTAAATTTCGAGGACGAAATTTTTACAAGGGGGAAGAATTGTGACAGTCTGGATTTTGGCCCATTTTTGGGGTTTATAAAACGTGTAATTCGTCAGTGCGCTTATAATGGAATTTCGCCCGAGAACTGATCACTCTCGGGTTCTTGTTTTTAAAAAATAGAAATTCTGCTAGAATCGCACTCGATCGAACTCGGTCGTTAAATTAGACCCTGAACTTGGCAGTCAATTTCCGGGAGTTTCGAGACGAAATAAATTGGACGGTGTCGATATTATTGTGGCCAGCATCGGGATTGTCAGGAATAGTGGAAAAGTGGATTTTTGGATCGGGTGCGGATTTGGACTGGTAGACCTCCCTCGTAGAGTGGTATGAGTTATTTTATTTTGGCCGTATGCCCTAGAGTATTGTTGGGATTTTCGGGGATCGTTAGGCCTTTTTCCCGAATTAAATCGGGACCGATATGTCGGTTTTTAGTTTGGACCGTGTCCAATCGGATCCCGTTTAAGTTTAAAATTTCAATTCATTTTCCTCTCTTTCTCTCTCCTCTCTCCTCTCTCCTCTGCCGACCCCCCCTCCCCGTGCGTGCGTCCCCTTCTCTTTCCTTCTCTCTCTCTCTCTCTCTCTCTCTCTCTCTCTCCCTTCCCTTCCCCCCTTTAATGCGCGCACGTTACCCCCCCTAGGCACGTCTCCTCCCATGCAGAGCAGGCCTACCCCGCTCCCTGTCCCCTCTCTCTCTCTTCTCTTCTCTCTCTCCTCCTTCCCTCTCTTCTTCTTCTCCGTTTTCTTCTTCCTCGTCGAGCCTGCTTCGTTCTTCCTCGCCCGACTGCCGCCTCCGCCCCGCCTGCTCACCGACGCCGCCGAGCTCGCCGCCGTCGCAGCCGCCGCGCCGCGCCACCGACCAGCTCCGCCGCGTCGCCCGCCAGCCACCCCGCTGCCTCGGCCGCTCCCCCTCCATCCCGCGCGCGCGACAGCGAGCTGGTCGCTGCTGCTCGCCGCGCTCGGAGCCGGCCCAGCCCGCCGGCGTGTCGCCCGGCCGCTGCCTCCACCCGGTCGTCGTCGCCGCTGCCCCCGGCAGCCCGACCAGTCGCCACCCTTCCCCCCTGCCTCTCCCCCTCACCCTCTCGGCCTCCCCCCCCAGTTCAGCTGCACCCGAGCCCGAGCCGGCCCATCGTCGCCGCTCGTCGCCCGCCCGGTCCGGTCCCGCGCCGCCGCTGCTCGCCATGCCGTGCCGCCCCGCCGCCGTCGCCGCCTCCCCTCCCAGCCACGTCGCCCAGCTCGGCCTTGGCCGGACTGCCTCGGCCATGGCCGAGCCTATGTTTCCCGTCGCCGTCGCCGACCAGACGGCCAGCTCGCCGGCCAGCCAGCAAGCTCGCCGGCCAACTCGCCCAGCCCCGACTAGCTGCTGCCCGCCGCCGTGGAGTCGCCGTCGCCGTCTCCGGCCAGGTAGCTCGCCGGCCACCCAACTCGGCCGTGGCCGTTGTCGAGCCCGTTGCCGAGCGTTCCCGGAGCCGTGGCTCGAGCGCACAAGCCGCGCACGCCCGTCGCCCGTGGATGTGCCCACGCCGTGCTCGCTCCCGTGCCCGTGCCGTGCCCGTCGCCCGTGCCCTTGCCCGTGCCCGTGCCCGTGCCCGTGCCCCGTTGCCCAGGCGCGTAGCCCGTCCGCGCGCCCGAGCGCCCCGGGCACGCCGCGCGTTCGCCGCGCCCGCGCACTAGGCACGCCGATCGGCCATTGTGCCCACTTTGGCTGGTCAGCGCGCCCGTGTGGCCCGCGCACGCGCCCGGTCAGAACTTCTCCCCCGGGCAATTTTGAGCCCGAGTCGACTTTTCCCAGGCCAAATTTTGGTAAGCGGCTTCCTAAACCCTACTTAGTCTTTTGGGTATTTCATTGACTAGTCTCGGGCTAGAACGGCTAGGGCGAGCATTAATTTAGTATTATGGTGATTTATTTATACAATTTAGATTACATTAAATAGTATGCTTGATTAGTGAAATTGTGCATGACCGACTTGAACGTCGGGTTGGTGGATGAGGTGGCGACTGTGATTTTTGGACTGAGTGTTGGGTATGAGTGATTTGATGTGACTTGGCGTGAATTTAATTGAATTGAGTGGCGTGTGCCTGCCTGTGAGAGATTAAGCCCGGATCGATCGGAGGGCTACGGACTTGGGACGTGTTGACGGCGGTCCGTGTGAAGGCATGAACGGCCGATGGGCCAATTGGAATACGGACTTGGGACGTGTTGACGGCGGTCCGTGTGAAGGCTTGACTGGTTGGTATGCCAAATGGATGCGGGCTTGAGACGTGCGGACGGTGGCCCGTTAAAAGTGTGATTGGACCGGGACGTATTTACGTCGGTCGTTGGAATTGTATGATTACCGTGGCTTGGGACGTGCGGACGGCGGCCACTGGAATTAATTGATTGAATAATATGGCTTGGGACGTGCGGACGGCGGCCATTGAAATTGATCGAATTGTGTGGCTTGTGAGCCAGTGAGAATGAACTTGAGGCGCAGTGGCGCGAGTTGTGAGAAAGATGTGCGTTCACGCATGCGATTTGAGCGTGTGACTGATTGGCTGGTTGAGCGTGTGATGGGAATTGGCTAGTTGAGCATGTGATTGATTGGCTGGTCGAGTGTGTGACTGATTGGCTGGTTGAGTGTGTGACTGATTGGCTGGGTGAGCGTGTGACTGATTGGCTGGTTGAACGTGTGGCTGGATTGGCTGATTGAACGTGTGACTGGGTTGATTGGTTGAGCATGTGGATGTCGATCGAATTGACTGATGGTGCGTGTGGATGATTGGTTCAATGTGCGTGTGGGTACTGGGTTGGATTGATTGATTTCGAGTGAAAATGTGTATGCTGGTGATCGTGATGTGGCGGTGATTTATTCTTGCATTATCATGTTTGGACTAATATGCAGGGTTGGCACGTGGTTCGAGGCGAGGTAAGCCTTTCATGTGCAATTGACTGTTTCGACTGGTAGTTTGCATGTTAGACTGGTCTGGGTACGCATTAGCCTAGGTTAGGTTTAGGGTGTTGCTTATTGAGACTCTGTCTCACGGTTATTATATAACCATTTCAGATCCGCGACCGTGATGGACTCGGAGAGACCGCCGGAGTGCCTTTTTGTAGAGGAGATAGGCTTGTCACCCACCGCCCCTTTTTGAAAACTGTTGTTGATTTTTGGAAGCCGGGTGGCCTTTTTGTAATATTGAAGGATTTAAAATATTTAGTGTTTATTATATTTCGATGTCTATTCCTTAGTCATGTTATTATTGTCCGGGTTATTTCTATTTGCTTCCGCGTGTGTTTAATCTCTGATATTTTGGGTTGGGTCGGCGACGTATCTGGGACGTCGCATTCAATGTTCGACCATCGAGGGATGATCGCGCGCCCGTAGGGTGCGGGGCGTGACACATTAACCCGTTTATGACCCATTTATTCCTAGTGTAAATATCTCGACCCATACCCGACCCGACCCATACCCGATCCGACCCATATTGCTAAAACACTTTTATATTTAACCTAATCTAGGAATACTTATTTCTTATGATTTTTTTTAAAATTATACTGCTAAAACATTTTATGCAATACAAAACTAGTGAAAAATTTTATAATTTTTTTTAAAATTGAGGTTATGTTTGTTTTACGAAAAATGTGACATTTCTAGAAAATATTTTCCATAAAGTCATTATCCAAGAAAATAAAAAAAATTTAATATATTTTTATTTTTAAAATCGAATTTTTAATTATTTTTTTATTTTTAAAATCGAATTTTTAATTATTTTTTATTTTTAAAATCGAATTTTTAATTATTTTTTATTTTATTATTTTCTTTTTCCTTTATTTTTTTTCTTTTTCCTTTTTGGCCGATCGCCGGCCGCCGTGGCCGGCGACCGACCACAGGCGAGGCCGAAGCCTCGCCGGCCTCAGGCGAGACTCGAGCTCGCCAGAGGCCGGCGAAGCTCGTTCTCGCCGGAGGCCGGCGAAGCTCGTTCTCGCCGGAGGCCGGCGAAGCTCGTTCTCACCGGCCTCGGGCGAGGCTCGAGCTCGCCGGCCTTCGGCGAGGCTCGAGCCTCGCCGATCTGGCGAGCGTCGAGCTCGCCGGCCTCGGGCGAGCTCGACCTCGCCGGATCTGGCGAGGTCGAGCTCGCCCGAGGCCGGCGAAGCTCGTTCTCGCCGATCTGGCGAGGCCGAAGCCTCGCCGGCCTCAGGCGAGACTCGAGCTCGCCCGAGGCCGGCGAAGCTTGTTCTCGCCGATCTGGCGAGGCCGAAGCCTCGCCGGCCTCGGGCAAGGCTCGAGCCTCGCCGATCTGGCAAGCGTCGAGCTCGCCGGCCTCGGGCGAGCTCGACCTCGCCGGATCTGGCGAGGCTCGAGCCTCGCCGGCCTCAGGTGAGACTCGAGCTCGCCGGAGGCCGGCGAAGCTCGTTCTCGCCGGAGGCCGGCGAAGCTCGTTCTCGCCGGCCTCGCCGATCTGGCGAGCGTCGAGCTCGCCGGCCTCGGGCGAGCTCGACCTCGCCGGATCTGGCGAGGTCGAGCTCGCCCGAGGCCGGCGAAGCTCGTTCTCGCCGATCTGGCGAGGCCGAAGCCTCGCCGGCCTCAGGCGAGACTCGAGCTCGCCCAAGGCCGGCGAAGCTTGTTCTCGCAGATCTGGCGAGGCCGAAGCCTCGCCGGCCTCGGGCAAGGCTCGAGCCTCGCCGATCTGGCAAGCGTCGAGCTCGAGCCTCGCCCGAGGCCGGCGAGCTCGAGCTTCGCCGGCCTCCGGCGAGGTCGTTCCTCCCCGGTGGCCGGTCGCCGTGGCCAACCACCGGCCGGAAAAAAAAAAAGAAGAGAAAAGAAAAAATAAAAGAAAAAGATAAAAAATAAAATAATTAAATTTCGATTTTTTAAAAATATTTTTGTAAAGAGGGAGAGAGAGAGTGGATGGGTCTAGTAGGTGGGTTGGACATGGGTTCTAAACTCAACCCATTTAGGCCCATTTATCTTTAAACTTTAAAATTTAAAACCCATTTAAGTTTGACTCTATAAAATTAAAGTGACCCATATATGACCCATTTATTTTTAAATGGGTCATATATGGGTTTATGACCCATTTTGACACCTCTAACTGAGGGTGAAGGCAGCCTTGCCCGCAACTAGCAAGCCTCGCCCAAGCCATCGTAGTGGGCGAGGCCAGGTGAGGGCTACAACCCCCGCCAATGGCCGACAAGAGCTTCGCGGCTCTCGCCTGCGGCCGGCGAGCTTTAGCGACCCTCACTAGCCACTGTGAAAAAAAAAGAGGGAAAAGAGAAGAAAAGAAAAGTAAAATAAAATAAAATAAAAACAAAAAACTATTAAAAAATTAAAAGAATGTCTACATCAGCGCCAAGCATACCACGTAGAATGGTCAATGTTCACGTTAGCAATTTCCAATCAAAATTGACTGGATGGACTACATTTGCAATTGTCAAAGGTTTAGAACTAAATTGATCAAATTAAAATATTTATGACTAAATTGCCAAAATGGAGATTTGTCGATCCAGGCTCAAAGCTAATTGCACTCGAATTGAATCCACTAGTAATGTGAACAGAGTTTATTGCTCCTATTACACGATAGACCACACTATGAGAATGCACGTACTACTTTCGCAATTGTACACTTCTCTTATCCTAGATTATAATAGCAACACGAACTCTACAATAGAGATAGTCACAAATAGATAATAGCACAGTTCACTCAACAGAGAGAGAAGATGGTAATAATAAAACAAGCTTTTCTCAATTTTTCCGCCAACCCCTTTCAGCATGCTTCGATCCTCTTTTATAGGCACTCCACCTCCTATCTTATCGTTAGAGAGCCCTCAGACAAATCAAGCAGATGTTGGGAGTCGATAGGTTCCATCGCTAAGGTCTAGACTACCTATAGAGTCTGTTGCTACTAGCAAACGCAAGGTTTTGCTTCTGTTCGACAATCATGTTGTGGTGCGTCGGTAAATAACACCTTCCAAGCTACAAATAGAAGCACGACCAGCCACTTTTAATCACTTGATAGAAGGATCTACCTTCATCAGCAGCTTTCCAAGAAATTCCTTTAAGATTTATTGACACCTAAATTATGGTGACCCATTTAATTATTCACTTGCATAGAAGATTAGGAGGCGGTCCCAACCCCTAGCAAAAATAGAAAATAAAAAAATGAAAAAATATTTAAAAATTAATAAAATTTGTCAAAGTCAGCGCTAGCCGTGCCACGCCGCGATTTCTGACCAAAAATTGGCCGGATAAATTCAATTGACAAAACATGAAAAGGTTTATGATTCAATTGGCACAATTGAAAATTTTAGAACTGAATTGGTAAAGTGTAATAGGTTTAGGACTTTTTTGGTAATTTTTCCCATGGAAAATTGTCAAAAAAGAATTTGAAGTAGAAATTCGGCAGGAAGTGGTGATATCCATCCCTCCTAATTCCTCTTCTTCCTTGTATCATAGTAAACCAAGAAAAGTGATTTCGTTAAAATCTCCTCTTTCTGAATGTTTCTAACTTGATGTATTTTCAACCCATGGTATTTCATTGTTTATAACAATTGTTCCTGGATTAGCTTATGTCAAATTTAACGATTGAACAATAAAAGCACAAACAACCATGAAATCGATGAATTATACCTCGGGTAGCCATTCGAACGCAGCAATATGTAAGACAGTGTTGCCCCCATGGTCTTTAGAGTCCAAGATTTCTGTCATATTGACCTGCTTAATTCATCCAAATAAAACCTTGAATGCTTTGAGATTGTGATTCTTGACAGCAATATGAACCGCGGTCTCGCATCAGCTCGTCAAGTCTTCAATGGATGATCTACAAATAGAAAGGAATGCAGCCAGGAGCTCTGATTCATTATCCCCTTTTTTACCAACGACATAGTGTAAAAATTGTAACTTCTAGAAAAAGTGTTGCGACCGTGTTTATTTGTTGCTTTCTTTTATGAGATCACGTAGTTTACCTCTTTTCAGAAATTAAAAAAAAATGAGAAATTTTAATGTGTGTGTGTTTTGTGCATGTACACTTCGAGTATTCATACTTGCTAATTAGGACTCGACGCTTTACGCTTTTAGCGCGTCATTTTATGAAGTTAAATAAGGAAAAAAGATATTCAAAATCTCGAATCTTAAGCGAGATTAAAGGTCAGTAGGACTTAAGTAATTAATGGATGAATCCATTACATGCAACTGAGTCTTGTCCTTGCAAACCTCAAGACTAGAAACATGGATGATATTGCATCCGTGAGAAGAATACTTAAAAGTAAATAACACTTGCAAACTATTTCCGGTCCTTCAATTCTAGGAAGTTGCCGACGCGTCTCCCCCTGCCATCTATTCTGCGCAGAATACTCTTGTATTTTAACCACCAGTAAATGGGGATCCCCAACGCGACATCCACTAAGCACCCATAAAGGAACGCCATGAACATTCCTACGGCATCATCGGATTTCGGGAATCCGATTATAGCTGTAGCAAAGAAGCCAATACCGAGAATCACCGTTAGCAGGAAAACCGGGAGAGTGCGGGACAATAGGGGAGGAGCGGTGATGCAGATTGTGGCGATGGAGGCCAAGAAAACCAAACTGTTGAAGGCCGTGAACTGGTATAGATTCGAGCCGTTCAGGATTATGGTTCCGGCTTGATGTGGTTTTGCAACAGCAATGCCGCTGGAATTGGCAGCAACGACGGTAGAATTGGCTGTGGGATTTGAAGAGTTATCCCCCCAGTATCCTCCTGGAGGACTGAGTGCGGCTTGGTAAGTGGTGGTCGTAATTAAGGTAGACACTACAAGGATTATGTTGCGAACAGATTCATCTCGGAGGCCGAACCAAGATGTGAACTTCTCAAAGAGAGTCAGTTCCCTGCTTAAAAACTGTGATAGAGAGAGGTTATCAGAACTTGTTACGTGTCCTTTACGGCGTAATCTCTTCGCAAGATCTTGATCGCCACTAGGATTCTTTTCGAAGATTTCTGGAGCCGTCTTATTCTCGAGGTTCTGTAGGGTTCATCAACAAAAATAACGCAGCGAAATATAGAACCCTAGATAGGATCCATGTGTATATTGAAATCGAAAGGGAATTTCGAAACGTACCTTTTGCAGATCGAGGATAAATTGATAACTGATTGTATCTGTATTAACGCCCCAAGTGTTGCGCCTCTACCAGTATCCACACACACGAACGGAATTTTTCAATGATCCATGTGCTAGCGAAAGATCTTGAAGTTCCTTTTTCTTGAATGCCTTTTTATTTTCGATACTCTATAGAAAAAACTCTAGGCAGAGAACGATTCTCTATCTATTTATATAGCCTCATTATCCAGCGGAATTAAAAGAAGTGGGCCGGGCGATTTGGGCCCACGTTTAATCGTTATCTCATAATACGCACGACCGCATAGATAATTTAAATAAGAGAATAAATTAAAATCTACTTCTTAAGTAGATCAAGGCGCTTAGAAAATATTAAGTCCGTTCGCTATTGTGTGCAACCCTATAGGTTCACTAAACATTAGCAGTGTGCTTAAAACCCTTTTAGCCCACAAGTCATAAGCGGTCTCTAGCAAGATATTATGACTACCTAAGTATAGTGAAGGTCGATTTTTCCGACACAACCTAATCAACAACTAATATTAGAGTATCAACATTGATTGATTCTTAGGGCAGATCACTAACACTTCGCATCTACTTTGATATGCCCAATCAACAGCTTGATGATCCGAAAGAAGTGCAAAGGGCACAAAATGAAGTATATATCCCTTGAAGTTCAATTACTGCTTTGTCACTAGCTTTGCTATTATGCACAAAGTCAACTCATGCCATTTAAGTTTAAAGGGATGAAGGTATCACAACTGATAATTTTCGTACGGCACTCACTTGAGTGTCATAAATTCTTTTCGATCACTTGAGTGCCATGGCTTCTAAAAAATATTCATTTGAGTGTCATAACTTTAAAAAATGTTCACAGAAATGCCAGAAATCCAATGTACAATGGCACTTATTATGACTGTTTTTGAAAAATTATAGTACTCAAGTGATTGATTGCAAAGTTATATGGCACTCTAGTAACTAGGAAAAAAATTATGGCACTCAAGTAAATGCCATATGAAAGTTATAACACTTAAGTGATTGAAAAAAAAAAGTTACGTCATTTAAGTAAGCATCATACAAAAGTTATAGCACTTGTAATGTTTTTTTTCCTTAAGTTCGAGTGATATTAGTGATGCAACGACTGATGTACATTGGGAACAAGTTTACTAAACCTTATTTATCAAATGCAATCATTTCATCCCATGTAATGAAGTCCCAAATGTTTTCAAAAAGGGCGATTTAGTCATCTCACCCGAAATTATTTACATGATAGCTGGAAATTGTTCGTGTGAGTTGTAACATAGGCGAATTCACAAAAGTGCTTACCCGAATGACAATGATTTTTCATAAAAGTTTAGGAGTTGATCAAGTCAACTAAACGGTTTAAGACTCGATTTCATTTTGTACATGAGTCCTTTTGCTATGAAGAGAAAGACTACCTTAGACATGTGTGTTTATATCCTTTATGCATAAGATTCAACAAATCGGGGAGTAATTTTCCCATCTACAAATTGATTATTTTATTTAGCTTCCATTTCACTAGCTTCTATCTCATACAATATGTTCGGATGGACTGATTTTCTAGAGGAAAGATATTTTGCTAATCGATAGGAAAAACAGAATACCAGATAAGGGTGAATTAAGTTACTGTTGTGTGAGGCAGGAGTGTATTATGATGGAAAGAGTTGGAAGAAAAGTATTCATCCAAAACCATCCAAAACTGAGTTTTATAGGGGTTCCAAGGGAAACAATCTGAATCATATCTTTTCTCTCCACTAAATAAACAGTAAAAAAGGTGATCTCTATGTCCCTCCTTTGTTTTCCTTCCTTTCTCCCTATATCCTCCAACCAAAGCATTGTTAAGCACAATTAAAATGAACTCAAATTAGAAGCATCGCCAGCCTTTTATAATGTAGAGATGGGGGGGGGGGGGTGCCGCTGGGGAGTGTTGGTTGGCGGTAGAGGTCAAAGTAATATCATAAGATTGTGAGACCAGCCACGTGAAGTCTTTTTCTAATAATTTTATGCGTTGGTAGTGAGCTCGACAAGAGAGAAACAGTTGTGCATAGTATTTTCACTAAGAGACAGACGTGTATAAATCAATATAATGACTGCGACACAACTCGATAAGGAGTTATCAAGACGAGAGAGATCAAATCAACAAATTGTCAACTTTTTCTATATCATAATTCAACATTGCAATTTTCGTTCTTAATAAATATTACAAATTGATAATGCACTTAACATATGGGTTTTTTACTAAGTTAATTAGTAAAAGATTGAGATTGAAATCTCTACTCATGATAATATACAGTAGTGATTACAACTGAATTATAAATGTGTTAGATTTTTTTCTTGTGGAGGCTTCAATACGATCTAACTATTACAATATCCACCTATAATATGTCATATCCCTTCATCAATCAATTTTTTCTGTCGTTTTCTTGTGTTTCCGGTGGATCGCTCCAAGCAAGCAAATTTATGTACACTTCTACAGTTTAGATGCTGTACAACTTCAAGGGAAAAAACCACCAAAAATCTCAAACTTTGCCCCCTGTGACACATTTACCCCGAACTTTTTTTTGTGACACCAAAAACCCCAAACTTTGCTATTTGTAACACATTTACACCAATATACTGTAGCTTAGGGTATTTTAGTCTTTTTCCTTTTTTATGTTTTTTTCTGTTTCTTTTTTCTTTTTCTGGCGGAGCTGCCCTTGCCGACGAGGGCGAGAGACCCTCACCCCGCCCAGGCGAGTACTGCCCTCGTCGGCGTCGGGCGAGGGCACCCCTCGCCTCGCCGTCGTCGGGCGAGGAACCTTCGCCCCGCCCAGGCGAGGCGAAGGCTGCCCTCGCCTGGGCAAGGCGAGGGCTGCCCGCCGGCGTCCGGCGAGGCCTTCCCTCGCCCCGTCCAGGTGAGGGCAGCCCTTGCCAGATCCGACGAAGACGACCCTCGCTCGACACCGGTGAGAGTCGCCCTTGCCTAGGTGAGCGAGGCCGGCCCTCGGCGACGCCTGGCGAGGGCGGCCCTCGCCGGATCCGGCAAGGGCGACCCTCGCCCTACGCCGGTGAGGGTCGCCCTCGTCGGATCTGGCAAGGGCCGCCCTCGCCCAACGCCAGCAGGCAGCCCTCGCCCTGCCCAGGCGAGAGCAGCCTTCACCTCGCCTGGGCGGGGCGAAGCAGCCCTACCGGAAAAAATAAAAAAAAAATAGAAAAAAATAGAAAAAGGGAAAAAGACTAAAATGCCCTAGGCTACAATATATTGGGGGTAAATGTGTTACGAATAGTAAAATTTGGGATTTTTGGTGTCACAAAAAAAAGCTCGAGGTAAATGTGTCATAGGAAGCAAAGTTTAGACTTTTTGGTGATTTTTTCCCCAACTTCAAATGTCAATGTCATATAGACATTTATCGACAAATGTTAATACTATAAAATAAACCGTTGCACAAAATGTTGTTCAAATCTCCTCTCTACATGTTTCTAAATCCATGTACTTTCAACCCCGGTATTTCATTATCATAACATTTGGTCTTGGATTAGATAATGTCAAATTCAAGGATCAAACAATAAAAGCAAGAACAACCACAAAATCAATGGACCATACCTTGGGTTGCTTTTCAGACACAGCAATATGTAAGACGGTGTTACTATCTTGGTCTTTCCAATCCAAGATTTTTGTCAGATAGACTCGCTTAAGCCATCCAAACAAAACCTTGAAGGCTTTGAGACTGTGGTTCTTGATGGCAATGTGAACTGCAGTCTCGCATCGACTCGTCAAGTCGTCAATGGATGATTTGCAAGCGCACAGGAATTCAGCCAGGAGCACTAGTTCATCAGGTTCTTCTTTCTCAGCGACGTAATACAAAGGGGTGATCCCATATCGTCCTCGGACTTGGATGAACTCGGGGTCGATGGTCATCAGTGCCCTTGCAATATGATAATGCTTGTATTGCAAAGCTAAGTACATGGGGCTGTGACCATCTGAATTTAGGTTCCGAGCTAACAATGGCTTCAAGATGGCCATCTCCATGGCCACTAAGGTTTTTCCGGCGATGGCGGCACGATGTAGAGGAGTATTGGGAAGGGGTCCTTAGATACACGATCTAAGAGCTCCGGCTCCTCCACGATTAAGTTATGGACGGCATCAGCATTATCATGTTCTATTGCAAGTTGAAGCCGAGAGTCCCTAGCCTTTTTTTCTTCTTCTACGGCCGCCATTGTTTTGACGAGGGAAATGTCGGAGGAAAGGGGTTTTATTTTTTTTCGGTGGGAGAGCAGAGGGGATTTTGCTAGGTGATGATCGATGGAAGTAGCGAGCTTGCAAAGTCATATATATAGTGTCACGGTCAACGAGAATTTAATTAGGGGAGTCAACAAAGTGTACAGGTGGGCCCAATGGCATGTTGGGGTTGAGTGGGGCCCAACGCCTCTTAGACCGGGGAGCGGCGCGTATTGGTCAGATTCTCACGAAATCGTCACACTCGTTATTTTACACTTTTGCTCTTTCGCTTCTTGTTATGTTTTGCAAGAATTGCATGGCATGATTTATCGTGAAGGAAAAATTGTACTGTGTCATTTTCTAAATACTGGTTCAAACATTTAATACTTTGGAGCCTCAAATGAATTTTGTCTGAAAATATTTTGGATGGAATGTTATTTATATTGGTGATATATACACACACATTATATATATTTATATATATTTACATATATCTAGCGGCATATGTTGTATTGTGGTTTCAATTTGATGCTCGTTGTCAACCTGCATATTGAGACATGACATGATGTAGATGTGTACAGACCAATTCTATTTTGGGGCTTAATCATAGCTAAAATGTTTTTCGAAACTTAATTAGAGCGAAGTGATTTCTGGGGCTTAACAATAGCGAATATGATTTTCATGCCTCATTGCCTTGCAAAGTGTGACCGTAAGGTCTTCTTGACATGAGCATAGGATGACTTTGACATATGCCGACTCTACGATATTACAATGTTTATGATATGGTGCATATCTTGTGATTTGTTGGAATGTATGCAATGCTTGCAAATTGAGTGAACACGATGCATTCTCATTTTTAAAGTTGCATCATTCTTTGCTTGATTCCATAGGAATGGTGATTTTGTGTTCCTCTTTTTTTATTTTTCCATGTATATAAAGAGCGAATAAAGCTGCAAGCAAAATAAATAGTGCCACTTCCTTCCCATCAACCCATCGAATCTTTGGCACTTAGCTATCACGTGTAAAACATTTGTACTGTCATGTCTTTATTCCGTTCTTTGTTGGGAAAAATGGAGAATTCTTGGGGACGAAAAGTACTCTGCATACTTGACAAGTAAATAGCTTCTTCAATCTTGATTACTGGCGATATAAAGGCTTTATTGCTTGTAGCTAACAAAAGACAACATAAAGGCTATAGGTAAAGATATAATATAATATAATGTTTGTGTGATCATGTATTTAATGTGTTAGGCTCCAGTGTCATTAAAAGTGTTTCTTTGTTTCTTATGATGACGTTGGCACAGGGCAAGTAATCTAATTCTGCTTAAGTCATCCATGTGTTCAGCATAGACTAAATTAATCATTAGTTGAACCTTCAATTCATATATAAAAGGTTCAACTTATCGTCTGCCCTATCACATAAAAGAAAAGAAAGAAGACCAATAGTCCATACCTAATTTGGGGAGAGCACATTCTCAAAAGTGGAAGCAATTCTTCTTTTATGTTCCAAAAACATTTATGAATCGTTATTTAATCGATCAATCCTTCAAAATTATGAGGTAAAGTCACAGCCTATATTTATAAAGATGTTAATACTTTACTGCAATTGCTATTGGATGTTCAAATTTATTGTCCCTTTTCAATTTTTTCCCTTTGATCCTTTCCTTCAGTATTTTTTTCCTTTTCCCTTCCCGTAATCCCCCCACCCTCTCTCTCTCTCTCTCTCTCTCTCTCTCTCTCTCTCTCTCTCTCTCTCTCTCTCTCTCTCTCTCTCTCTCTCTCTCTCTCTCTCTCTCTCTCTCTCTCGTGAAACAATCACCTATTAGGACCTTTCCAGAAGTGAACCACTAAAGAAAAGCTAATGAATTGCAAAGCAAAGACTTAGTGCCTACTCTCCCAAGCCCATACCAATCGCCACTTTAGGATTTTTAATTTAATTAATTAAACATTCAAATCAATTTATTTTGGAGTCACCACTAATCTATTATCAGTCAATTAAAAATCTAAGTAAAATGTGGGAGAATATCTTATTTTGAGATTTGGAGATTTCATGGATACAAGTACTTAATTACACTAGATGGATCTAATACCCTTTCAGTACTTTTTTCTTTATTTAAAAATATTTTGCAAGCATGATTGGTTAATTTTAATTCCAAACCACTATCATGAGATGGATGATCATGCAGGTACGTAGACAGAAATTTAACTCTACATAATTAAAGAGATAAATAAATTACTTAATGAAACAAGAAAACCTTGATGCCCTAAGAAATAGTAAAGCTCCATCATGTCCAACACAACAAGTGTTTTGCAAAATGTTAACTCAAGACCAAACGATGTATGTTTGGCCTCAACATGATTTCTAAATGCAATATTAATAAATTCTTTTTGGTTTTTTTTTTCATGATATGCAATATGAATAATGAATGAAATGCCATTACTAATTAAACCTATTTACACAACTTGATTATTGAAACATTGACATTAAGGCATGTGACTCTCTAGATGATATGCAACATGAATATTATAGAATTAATAAATTTATTGTACAATTAAATGTAGCCTATATGAGATATGGATGCAATATTTTTAAAGCTTTTTTATGAGTTAAAATAGGAAATTGAATAAACCTGCACGATGACTTTGACAAATTATAATATATGTTAAATCTTCAACATGCATTAAATAAAGTTTATACTTTCCTAAATAGCTATGCAATTCCTGATGCACCTAGGATATAAATTTCTAAATTAGAAAACATGCATCAAATGAGTGAATGCAAAGCATACTCATTTCTAAAGCTGCATTATTCTTTGCTTGATCCCATAGGAATGATGATTTTCACGGCTCTCCTCTAAATTAAAATTTTTACTCTTTTTTGTTTCTTCATGTAAAATAAAGAGCGAATAAAGCTGAAAGTAAAACAAACAAAAGGAAAAAAAAAAAGCAAAAGTGCCACTTCCCTATCATTAACTCATCGAATCTTTCTCAGCTAATAGAAAAGCATCCACGCCTTAAGGTACGTTTGGTAACATTTTGTTCAAGGGAATAATTTCTTTTAAGAAATAGTTTTTTTTATTTCTATTCCTTGGGTAAGTTTCTAAGCAGAAGAACATGTTTAGTAGTTACATAAAATTTCTATTCTCAGGGTAGAAAAAGAACATAATAGTGTTTGATACAACCCTAAAAAAAAATTTGACTTGGAATTTTTTAGTTTTTATAATTTTCTAAAATTTTTCTAAGTTTTTTAATTTTCTTTTCTTTTCTTTTTTTCCTCACTTCTTCTTCCTCCTCTACCTAGTCGCTAGACCTCGGTGATGGCTAACAATTGGCCTCGTCAGCTCCCGGCGAGGCTCAACCTCGCCTAGCCACCGCAAGGTCGGCCTTTCTAGGCCTAGCGAGGCCAACCTCGCCTAGCCATCGCAAGGTCGGCCTCTCCAAGCCTAGCAAGGCCAACCTCGCAGTGGTTGGGCAAGGTCAAGCCTCGCCGACCCTCGTCTCTAGCCGATCGCTAGGGCTGGTCGCCGTCCATCACTGAGGCGTGAGAATCGGCTAGAGGAGGAAGAAGAACGATAGAAAAAAAAAAGAAAAAAAAAGGAAAATGACCTTGTTTTAGAAATTGGTCCCAGGAACAAAGAAGTGGATTTTTTTAACTTCTTATTTCTGTTTTAAATCTATTCTATGGTCACTTTTCTATTATGAGAAATAGAAAAATTTACTGACGTTATTAAATAGATTTATCTTCTTTTTCTGTTATAGGGAATAAAACAACAAAAAAATAGAGAAATAGGAGTGTTACCAAACAACCCTTACTTATTATTATTAATCCCAAACTAAAGAAAATGATTTGCATAATTTAATAATACATCTGAGAAGTTAATGGCACCGGCCCTGCTTCCTCCTCCATTTGAAACGAGTCCACTTATAAACCTAAGCACACCACTATCTTCACAGCTCAGGACCATCACATCAGTTCTTCGATTTGATACACTAAAGGAAAGCGAGTTCTCCACTCATTATTATAATAGTTTATTGAAAGAATATTTCAAGTTTCAAGTTTAGCATTGAATTAGCTTGGAAAGTAAAGCTCTTTAAATCATGGATGCACGACAAATTTTATAATTTATTTATAAACTGGTGAGTCACCGGTGGTTTTTTCAGCGCTTGCTCCTCTGTAATGTAATTGGCAATTAACATTGCTCTAACTCATTTCCAGTTCTCCTGCTATAGATTCTTAACTTGTCAACGGATATATCCTACCCATCCAATGGTCATACGCAGATGCACTTGTTGACCAGCACCTTGTTAGACTTGATATCAACACGATGCAATGCTCCTTATAACTTGATAACAGCATGTACCCTTATCAACGATCTGTTGGTTTTGTCCACGGTCAAATTGTGTAGAACAACTTGCTATCATCATTCAATAATCCTCCCGAGTATGTCACCTTCCAAAAACTTTACGTTGATGATAGATTGACCATGGTACCTCTAAATCCTCATGAACACCTTGTTATATTTGTCTTGCTTTTCGCCTGTCAAGATCCTCATCCTTATGATCCGATCCATCTTCAGTGAACTCACAACAACCATCGATATTTATTAGTCTTCCTAAAATCATCACCACATCATTACAATGAACATCTACACTTATCACGAAGATCATTGAGAATTGTTTTGGAATCATCAAAATATCATAGGGATGTTTTCCCCACAAAGAGCATTAAGAGCCATCATCCAAGAGAGTGACAAGATAATAAAACTCATTTCATGTGATTGATTCTTGTGGGTTCGGATTTAATCTAAAATTGGGAACACTTAAGAGTGAACATGATCGAATGATTCTAATCTCTTCTTTGCCAATTATAATGAAACCATCTTTTCAATCTCTCCCCATGGAGTTGGCACATCATCAAACCACATAAATCCATTATATTCAAGTTTGATTTATGCAATCTATTTCTTACTCACATCATTTTTTCTGTGTTTTTGTTCAAGATTCCATATTAGTCGTAACAAATCATATCTTGAAGATAGAAAAATTCATTACGGGTCCCATAAAAAGAATACAAATTTCCATGCATTTCTTAACTTACGAATGATTTTGACCCCTTATCATTCATACATGAATCTATCCTATCACGCTTTCTTGGTAGGTAGTGATCTATAGCAATAGAATAAGGTTTATTTGGTTTTTTTGGGTTCTATCTTCTTACATTCAACCTTATGTTTCGTGGTAAGTTACTTGACAGGTCACTTTTTAAGACAAGATGTTAAAAGCAAAATTAACGACATTGAATATATAGTATCTGTTTTTACGTGCATTTTTATGCTTCATGGTAATTCTTCTTTTTTTTTTCAGTTTATTGTTTTCTTTTTTGTTTGGATTTTTCATGTTGATTCTGTCATTGTAAATATTTTTCTAGCAAATCAACCTTAGTTGCGTATGATTCGTCAGCTCATTTAATCAGCGTATTTTTGATAACTAGTAAGTAATCCATGGGAATCATTTCAGAGACCTCTAACATGATACTTCAAGAAACACTAGGCAGAGTAACACTCGCTGTCTAATTAGGATAGTTTCGCTAATTCTAGTACTAATTCATCAATCATTATAGCAATTGCAGTGGTTCAAGTTTAACCCAAAGTAACATTAAGAGACTGAAACTATTTGGCCAGCGAGGAAAAGGAAAAAGAAACTTAAACTAGTAAAATTTGATGTTCACATGCAATCAATGTGAATTGCTTAGGCTATCATCATAAACATGGTGGAATCCGAATGGTCAAGTTCTTCATTGAATCCTTGTGGGCTCTCAAGCTAAGACCTATCACTATTTTTTAGGTGTCACATATTACATATTACATCGTGTGACAACGTGGCCAATGGTTCTTGGACTGACTTGTCGGGCCACGCATGAATAGGCCTAGTTTCAATGTTTGGGCCATCGGTTAATGTTTTTAGTGAAAGATTGTGGTGGCTCCATAACAGAGCCCATTCCATCCATGCCCGATTGAGAAAGTCATTGCTCTCTTGGGCTTCGTTCGTTTTACGGAAAATAAATGATCTGAAAAATATTTTCCTAAAAATGATCGCTTGTACCTCTTGAAATAATTAGTTAATGAAAAATATTTTCATTATCAATAATAATTTATTAAATATTTTCATAAACGGTGAAAATATTTTTCATTGATTCATTTTTGTAAGCAATACAAATGATCATTTTTTAAAATTTATATTTTAAATCATTTATTTTTCATTAAATAAATAAAGCCTTATTTAAAGATTGACCCACGTGCATTCACCTATCATCTTTTTACGGATTAGTATTAGATCTGCCACGTCACATGACGTCTTCCACACAAGCGCGTTGGTGGCAAGATAGCAATCTCATGCAATCAATGAAGCTTATCACAAGCCTATTAGGTTGGATCTAGTGCAAAATATTATCTTGTAATACACAAATGCATGTCTAAATATATTTGCAATCTTTAGTTTGATCTGTGTTATATAAGTTTTTCACCAGAAAATGCTCCTGCGGTGAAACATAATTCATCGAAAGTCATTCTTTAGTTCTTAATGAGAGGAGACCGGGTTCCGTCGCGACTCCAGACAAGAAATATCCAGGGAGACAAGGAAAAACGGTGAACTTTTACTCCGAACTTCGAACCGAACTATATGTACAAACCGTGCCAGAATTTAATCGACGACAAAACTTGAAAATACAGCCGCACACGTACACAAAGATGTAACGCCGGAATTTAATCGACGACGCAACACTCGGGACAGAGATACACGCTGGAATTTAATCAACAATGCGAATCGGAAAGCTACAGCTAAGGAAAGATAAAGTGCGGTACATGAATGTAAAGATAATTGAAAGATAACATGTTGTTTGATTTTGTCGGGGTTCCTTTCTCCGGTAGGTGGCCGATGACATTTATAATGGTTGTGTTGTAACTGCTCCTTAGCAGTTTTCAACAGTTGTGCCCATGTTCTTCCATTTCGAAAATTTTGTCTTCGTATCCATGTGATACCATGATTCTGCTTTCAAGATAACTGTCTTACGATCTTGTCCACAAGTGATAACTTCCTTATAATCATGGTTCCAAGTAACTATTCTCTCAAAATATGCATGTATACTCCTTAGTGGTTTCCAATAGTTACATTGAATCCACTACCTTGACGGTTTTCTTTTACTCCACTGCGTTGGCGGTTATTTCTTCTTTCTGCATCTCCAACTAGTAACACCCGTCGACTTCCTCTTAATGTCGAAAACTCTACAGTGATTTTCTGAGTAAACTCAAAACATAAAAGTTGTAGATCCATGAGTCTTCGTTCTTTTGGCTTTGAAATCAGGTCAATTCGATCTGTCTCGAAAAAGTTGTGACCATTTTCCCGAACTAGCGCAGAATTGAAATTTCGTCGAAGTATCGATAAGATGAAGTCACGACCGTCGACTTCCTTTAACCTTGATGGCTTATACAGTAATTTTCTAAGAAAACTCAAAACATAAAAGTTGTAGATCCATGAGTCTTCGTTCTTTTGGCTTTGGAATTAGGTCGATCCGATTTGTCTCAAAGAAGTTATGACCATTTTCTTGAACTAGCGTAGAACTGCAATTTCGTCGAAGTAGCGACAAGATGTCAAAGTTATCAACAAGATGAAGTCACGACCATCGACTTCCTTTAACCTCGATGGCTTCTACAGTGATTTTCTGAGAAAACTCAAAACATAAAAGTTGTAGATCCAGGAGTCTTCGTTCTTTTGGCTTTGAAATCAAGCCAATCCGACCTGTCTCGAAGAAGTTATGACCATTTTCCCTAGCTAGCGGAGAACTGAAATTTCCTTGATGAAGTCATGACCAGTCTTGTCGATAATACCCAAAAATTGGTCATTTTTGGGTGTAAATATATACACATGACACATGTCTCTGACATGTGTCCCTTATGTTGGCAACTTGATGATATTTGCTTCCACATTACCTCAAGTCTCCGTCATGTGTCCCTTGATGATCTTTGGCACAAACAAACCATGTCAACAAGTTGGCCATTTTTTGGTGTAAACAATAAGTCAATTTAGAATCAACAGGTCGAACTCAGATATAAATTAATATTTCCACAAAATTGGACAATTTTAAGACTCGAGCCATGTCATTTTTTTTTCAGTGTTAGAGTGTCTGACGGTTGTAACTTCTCGATTTTAGTTTTCTTTGGGCTTTGATTCAACACTCAACAGTTGCATGAACAACTACAGTTCGAGGAGGGGCCATTGGTTCGACCCTACTGCTTGGTTCAAGTTGATGATTTTGCACAAATGGAAGCATGGATAGATAGACTTCATATTCGAGCAAAAAGAATTTCGAGGAGCTCGAGGGGCATAAACAGTACCCTAGTCGCCGCAGAATGCGGGGAGGTGATGATCACGATTACTATGACAGACGGATGGTTGACATGATGGAGCCTCTCATGGAGATCACCGGCAAGAATTGTGACACCATTGTCTAAGAGAGTTCAATGAATTCTTAGCAAGTTTCCTTATTTAATGGATTTTTGAACCGGAAATATTTTATTGCAGATGCAGATCATCTTTTGCATTTGCACATATATTTCCAAAGATCGACAAGCAAATCTGTTCGCTTTTAGATTGAAGGGAGATGCTTTTTAGTTTTGTGGGATCAAGTGCAGGTTGAGCGAGAAAGAACAGGTAAATCGCCGATTAGAATGTGGCATTAAATATGAAATCGGTTAAGGCAACAATTTTCGTGGAGTAATGATCGAGCTGAACAAGCCAGCTTCATGTTAACCTCTATAACAACAATCGAAAAACGATCGACGCTTCTATAATTGCCGTTGATAAGGTTGTCGTTGAGCCTCAAGAGCATGAGGTGAAAGTTTTTTAAATTCCCTCTTCAAGGAAGAGCTTGAGGAAGAATCTCAGGGTAAGCACGTCTTTCATGACGATGGAGAGATGCTTTTAGAGAAAAGCCACTCCCGTGTTGATCTGAATATAGATATAAACGAGATTTGCGCGGAGAAATTTGAAGCAGAAATTTGAAGCGATAGAAAATGGAAAGATGAAACTGATAAGGAATCCCTCTGGTGCAAGTGGATCCACTCTAATTTTCTGAAGAGATCCAATTTTTGGATTGCCTCGAAACCCACATTCTGTTCGTGGGCATGGAAGAAGATCCTTGACCTCCGGTCCTCTTTCTCAAATCTTTTTAGATGGAAAATTAGAGATGGTCATGGGACTTCATTTTGGTTTGATTGGTGGCATGAGAGAGGTCCGCTCTTCAAGATCTTTAGCGACATGGATATTTACCGTTCGCGCATTCCTCGGCATACCTCTGTTCGGAGCTTTTTTGACTCAATATGGCAAACTTCCGCAACATTGGACTCCTTCCTAAGTTGGGCGGAACCAGCCCCTGTTTTTATTGATTCTCCGGACTTATATTCTTGGACGGCTCATCCCTCTGCAGTTTTTTCGGTCGCCTCGGCTTGGGACCATATCAGACCCAAAGGCCGGCCCTCACCATGGCATTCCTTTGTCTGGGATCGGGATATGGCCCCTCGGCATGCGTTTCTTTTATGGCTAATTTCCCGCCGCCGCTTACCTACCCAAGCCCTGTTGCTCCAGTATCATAGGATTACTGATGGTTCTTGTGCGTTCTGTCGCTGCTGCCCAGATTCTATCGATCACCTACTCTTCTCTTGCCCTCAAACGGCCAGAATTGCATCGATTTGGGCTTCAAAGTGTGGTCTGCAGTGGACGAACCAGCCATGGAGTGTCTTCATTGGATGGGCTATGCAACAGTTTGGTGGCTCTTCTTTCTCTCAGCATATCTCACGTTTCTCGCTTGGAGCCCTCTGTCATTTTATTTGGATGGAAAGAAACAATATACTCTTCAGAGAGAAGGTTTTCTTTGCACCGGGGTTTGTTAAACATCTTGTCAAGGTGGTCAAGGACAAAATTATCTCTATTGGTGAAGTGCCGGACACTCCTCAAAATAGAAGACTGTAAGCAAACTGGGGACTTTCCCCGTTCAACCGTGTGACCACTTCTTTGGATTAGTAGCCTAGGTTTGGTCTGGGCTTGGGTTTTGGCCGCTGTTTGGCCTCCTCCTTTTGGTTCTCTTTGCTCCTTGTTGTCTGTTTTGTTTTTGCTTTTAGTTCGTATAGTTGTTCTTTGCTCTGGTTAGGCTTTTGCCTTAGCCCTGTTAGGCTGTTTCTCTTTTAGTCATATTACCTTCAACCCTTATGGACATTCTGTGTCCCTTATGGGTCGAGGTTTTGTGTGCGACTCTTCTTGTACCCGTCAGCATTGAAAAGCAATACATTATTACTGTACCAAAAAAAAACGGAAGAACCAAAATTGATTTCATTATGCCAGGAAATTTTAAAAAAAATCAATTGATGGATCGATCTTGCAGTTTGGTCGGGATCTTTTCTTAAAGCAAGAAAAATAGATTGGTTCTGCAGATATGGTTCCAAATTCCAAGAGGATTTTAGCACATATGCTTTATTACATAACCCGTCTTTTCAAAAAAACTTCGAGGTCGAGCCTTTTTTCTAATAAAGAGGTAGTAAGTTTGGATTGATGTCTCTTATTCGATGAATTTAGGATGGTGAAGTCCGATATTTCCTTCTTTAATGTAGTTCGTTAAGGATATTCACTTAGTATATAATATATGAGTTTATTATTTCTATTATTTTTAACATTTTAAATGAGTTGATATAATTTCATTTTAAATGAGTTGACTTTTTAGGTTTAGCTAGGCTTTTGTTATGTGCCCAATATTTCCTTTTTGGTTACTTTATCTAGTAAGATTTTTTAGAGAAAAGGTTGCAACTGTATTAATTTGTTATGTTTTATAGGATCATGTAGTTTGCATCTTTCCAGAAAAAAAAAAAAAAAACCTAAGGTGATTTTTGTCCGTGCGCGTAAGCTTCGGGCGTTCGTGTTTGCGAGTTGCAACTCGGTGCTCTTTTGTTTCCACTGCTTCGTAGTTGAAATAAGGAAAAGAAAAAGCTAATCGAAGTCTTGACTTCAAGCAAGACTAAAAGGCCTCTCAGGATCAAGTAATTAATAATAGACGAGTCCATTACACGCAAATAATAAGGAGAGTCTAGTCCTTGCAAACCTCAAGACTAGACGACATAGATTATATTGCACACACGAGAAGAATACTTAAAAAGAGTAAGTAATACTTTGCGAACTATTTCCTATCCTTCCATTAGAGGAAGTTGCCGACACGTCTCCCTGTGGCATCTAATCCGCATCGGAGTCGGTAGTACTTCAGAAACAAGATCGTGGGGACCACCAACACGACACCCAGCAAGATGAGATACAATCCCATTATGATATCTCCCGCGAGTTGATCGGATTTCGGGAATTCGATTCCAAGGGTAACGAAGTAGGCACAACTGACTAAACACGTTAAGAGGTAAACCGAAATAGTGTGGGGCAATAGGGGAATAGCGTTGATCCAGACTGTGATGATGGAGGCCAAGAAAACCAAACTGTTGAGGGCAGTGAACTGGTATAGTTTCGAGCCGTGCAGGATAATGTTTCCGGCTTGATGTGGTTTTTCGACAGCAATGCCGCTGGAATTGGCAGTAACGACAGTGGAATTGGCTGGGGCATTCGAAGAGTTATCCCCCCAGTATCCTCCTGGAGGACTGAGCGCGGCTTGATAAGTGGCAGTCGTAATTAAGGTAGCCACCAAAAGAATTATGTCGCGGGCTCGTTAATCTCTGTGGCCGAAAATAAATATGAACCACTCATGGCCAGTTAGTTCCCTGCTTAAAAACTGTGATAAAGAAGAGACTTTGACGAGAGTAGAAGGTCGTAACTTCTTCGCAAGATTTTGATCGCCAATAGAATTCTCTTGGAAGATATCCTGGGCCATCTTATTCTGGAAGTTCTTTGCGTTTAACTTGATATGCCCAATCAACAGCTTGATGATCTGGAAGAAATGCAAAGGGAACAAAATGAAGTGTGTATCCCGTCAATTGCAATCATTGCTTTGTCACTCGCTTTACTATTGTGCACAGAATAAGCTCATGCCTTATAACTAAGAGGGATAATAGTGATGCAACGACCGATGTACCAAGTTTGCTAATCAACAGCTTGATGATAGTGATGCAACGACCGATGTACCAAGTTTGCAATTATTTCAACTCATGTAATGAAGTTCCAAATGTTTTCAAAAAAACGAGATTTAGTCATCTTCCCCGAAATTATTTACGTGATAATTTGGAATTGCCCGCATGAGTTGTAACATAAACGAATTGACAAAAGTTCTAACCCAAATGACTATGACTTTTCATAAAAATTTAGGACATAATCATATCAACTCAGATTAAGATTTAGGATTCAATTATATTTTCTACACCAGTTCTTTTATTACGAAGAGAAAGGCTAACGTAGACAAGTGTGTTCATATCCTTTATGCATATGATTCAACTTATCAAGGAGTAATTTTCCGGTCCACAAAGCGATTATTTTCATAGTTGTGTCGGATTGTCCATTTTAGCTTCCACTTCACTAGCTTCTATCTCGCACAATATGTTCGGATGGCTGATTTCAAAAGGCGGAAAGAGATTTTGCTAATCGATAGGAAAAAACAAGATACTAGAAAATAACGAATTAAGTTTCTGTCGTGTGAGGTGGGAGTGTATTATGACGAAACAAAGTACTCACCCAAAACCATCCAAAACTGAGTTTTATAAGGTTCGAAGGGAAACAATCTTAATCGTACCTTTCCACTAAAAAAAGCTGTGAACAAGGTGATCTCCATTTCACCCCTTTGTTTTCCTTCCTTTATCCCTATATCCTCCAACCACAGCGTTGTTAAGGACAACTAAATTGAACTCAAATTAGAAGCATCCCCATGCTTAAAACAGTTTCCCCATTAACAATTTTTAAAATGAAATTGTGGACTCGTTTTGATAAAACTGAAAAATAAGCACCAACGCCAACATTCTTAAGCACTGAAAATTGAAATAAAAAATTATTTGATAATAAATAGAAATAGATTACAGAATAAGATTTCCATATATTATCAGAACTACTTTAATTGGTATCTCATACTTCTGGAACTACATTTTGTGAACTATTTTAGTTTTTTGCTTCGTTCACTTTTATTATTTCTTGACGGAAAAACAACTTAAGTATTCACGCAGATCATTATTAGCAAATGGAATGATCTCTCCTGATTTATTTGAGCCAAACGCTATTCTCAATTGACAAAATTTATTTTTGCGCAGATAAATTTATTCACTCATTCCATTTCTCTTACGTAACAAGCATATGGGCGTCGAGGCAATAGATAAATCAAACTTTAATTTCCTTTAATTAAATCGAACTCTATCATTATATATACATAGAGAGAATGAGAGGGGAAAGTAAAATGTCTCACATGAAGTCCTTTTTTTATTATTTTTATGCGATGGTGGGAAGTTCGACGAGAGAGATAGACGTGTTAAATCAATATAATGATTGTCACAGGACTCGATAAGGAGTTAAGAGGATGAGAGAGAGAGATCAAAACGACAAATTGTCAACTTTTCTATATGATAATTCAACAGTTAACGATTTTCCATTCTTAATAAATATTACCATATGATAACGCACTTAACGTATGGGCTTTTCACTATGTTAATTGGTAAAAGATTGAGGTTAAAATCTTTAATGAATTTATTTTTTAATATAGAAATATCTGAAGTTAAAAAATATCGTGATAATATATAGTAGTGATCACAAGTGATTTATAAACGTGTCAGATTTTTCCTTGTGGAGGCTTCAATACGATGTAAGTATCACTATATTCACCTACAATATGTCACATCCCTTGATCAATCATTTTTGTTGGTCGTTTTCTTGTGTGTCGGGGGGATGACTCCAAGCAAGCAAATTTTGTAGACACTTCCATAGTTCACAACACCATGGTGTACAACTTCAAATGTCAATCGTCAGATAGACATTTATGGACAAATGTTTACCGTTGAATGATAATACTATAAAATATACCGTTGCACAAAATGTTGTTCAAATCTCCTCTCTCTTCACGTTTCCATGTACTTTCAATCCCCAGTATTTCATTATTATAACATTTGTTCTTGGATTAGATTATGCCAAATTTAAGCATCCAACAATAAAAAGCACGAACAAACAAGAAATTGATGGACCAAACCTGGGGCTGCACTACTTCGGTCACTGCAATATGTAAGACGGTGTTACCATCTTGATCTTTCCAGCCCAAGATTTCTGTCAGATAAACTCGCTTAAGCCATTCAAACAAAACCTTGAATGCTTTGAGGTTGTGGTTCTTGACGGCAACGTGAACAGCAGTCTCGCATTGGCTCGTCAAATCTTCGATGGACGATTTGCAAGCACATAGGAATTCGGCCAAGAGTTCCAAGAGCTCCATGTTCTCCTTGTTCTCCTGCTCATTGTCTCCTTTTCCCCGCGCCACAAAATGCAAAGGGGTGATCCCACCTCGTCCTCGGACACGGATCAACTTCGGGTCAAGGGTCACCAGTGCTCTCACAGTGTGGTATTGCTCATGTTGCAAAGCCAAGTGCATGGGGCTATAACCCTCCGGATTCAGCTTCCGAGCGAACGACGGCTTCAAGATGGCCATTTCCATGGCCACTTGGGTTTTTCCGGCGGCCGCAGCAATGTGTAGTGGAGTATTTGGGAAGGGGTGCTTAGATACACGATCTAAGAGCTCTCGCTCCTCCACAATTAAGTTATGTAGCTCGTCAACATTGTCATGGTCGATTGCTCGTTGAAGCCGACACTCCCTATCCTTTTGTTGTTCTTTTTCGGCCAGACTCTTGCCCATTTTTTAAGGAGGGAAATGTAAGAGCGGTGGGGCTTTGCTCGATGATGATGGGTGGAAGGAGCAGTGAACTCGCAAAACCATAAATAGAGCCATAGTCAACGAAGATTTGATGAGGCGAGTCATTGTTTATGATTTATCAACGAAAATTTAATTAGGTGAGTCATTATTAAGAGGGCTAATACCACGAAAAACCTTAAACTGGTACACTTGTGACAATTTTACGCCAAACTATTTTTTTGACCATAAAAAACCCCAAACTGGTATACTTGTGACAATTTTACCCCGAACTATTTTTTTGACCACAAAAAACCCCAAACTGGTACACTTGTGACAATTTTACCCCGAACTATTTTTTTGACCACCAAATACCCCAAACTGGTATACATGTGACAATTTTACCCCGAATTAATTTTTTAATATTATTTTTTATTTTTCGAATTTTTTTTTATTAATTTTTTATTTTTTCTTTACTTTTTTTCTTTTCTCTTTAACCTCCGACCGGTCGTTGGACCGGCGACTAGCCAGAGGCCGAAGCCGGCGAGGTCGGTCCCGCTGGTCGCTGGTAAGGCTCGACCTCGCCGGCGTTGGGTGAGGTCGGCCTCGCCCTGCAACGGCGAGGTCGAGCCTCACCCAGGCAAGGCCAACCTTGCCCAATGCCGACGAGATCGTGCCTTGCCAGCGACCGGCGAGGCCGGGCCCTTGTCAGATTTGTCGAGGGTCGACCTCGCCGTTGCAGGGCGAGGCCGACCTCGCCCAACGCCGGCGAGGTCGAGCCTCGCCAGCAACCGGCAGGGCCAACCTCACCGGCTTCAGCCTTCGACCGATCGCTGGTCCGGCGATCGACTGGAGGTTAAAGAGAAAAGAAAAGAAAAAGTAAAGAAAAATAAAAAATTAATAAAAAATTAGAAAAATAAAAATAATATTAAAAAATTAGTTCGGGATAAAATTGTCACATGTATACCAGTTTGGGATTTTTGATGGTCAAAAAGTAGTTCGGGGTAAAATTATCACAAGTGTACCAGTTTGGGATTTTTGGTGGTCAAAAAAATAGTTCGGGGTAAAATTGTCACAAGTGTACCAGTTTGGGGTTTTTTATGGTCAAAAAAATAGTTTGGGGTAAAATTGTCACAAGTGTATCAGTTTAGGGTTTTTCGTGGTATTAACCCTTATTAGGATTTATTTCGTCGGAACTACTGAACCCTTTTGGGTGGGCTTTCTTCCCAACTACATGAGATTGTGGGGAGTAGTAGCTGATGCTATCTCGGTAAATCACAACTACTCCCACCCTTGTACGTAGTCATGATGACTACTTAAATCGTGTGGAGTAAAAAAAAATTGCAATGTTTGAATCCCACTGACAGCGAACTCGACATCTTATTGGAGCTTTTTCAAAATTTTAAGTCCTCAAGTGGCCAAAATAAAGCCTTTTAAGTCTTCAATTGGACAACTACTCAAACCTCAAGTCCTGTTTCTACACTTATCTCTATTACTTGTTCCTCTTATTGTAATTGGCTATTAAGTTTTCCATAATCATAAATCGGACGGCTGCTATGATAGTTCTCTTGCTTTTAATCTCACAGCTTTCACCCGAAAGTCTCAGGAATGCTCTCGTGAATTATAACTACGTATTGCAAAACCGTATTACAAAATTAGTTTACATATCTACTAACTTATTTTGGGGAGGGGTTATATATTTAATCTTAAATATCTCATATCCTAGGATCATTAAAGCTCGACCTTTAGTTATAAAAGACCATTATTGGAAAATGATAGCTAAAGAATGAGCAGTATAAAAAGGTCACTTAGGGTTTGTTTGGTAACTTGCCAAATAGTAAAAATTTCTACTTTTTGGTTTCCAAAATTAATTTGGGAGGAGAAATTCGTTTGTTAAATTTTTTATGCTCGGGCACAATTTTGCAAAAAATTGTTCCGAGAATCAGTTTTGGAATATAATCAAGAAGCAAAAAAAAATACTTCTTGATTCTGGAACACTTTTTTCATTTTTAATTCTTCTTGATTTTCTTCTTTTTTTTGGTTTGTTGTTGTTCTTCGGCATGCTGCCCACTACCCGTCGGCCACAGGACAAGGCTGGCGAGGGCGGCTCGCAGCCGCGACGATGAGGTCAGCCTCGCCTTGGCTGGGCGACGCTTGACCTCGCCCAGATCTGGCGAGGCCGACCTCACCGTCATGACCGGCAAGGCCGGTGGCGAGGGCCGCGACGCCCTCGCCGGCATCGGCAACCGGCCTTGGCCAAGGAAGGGAAGGGAAGGAAAGAAAAAAAAAGAAAAAAAGGAAAGAACTATTAAAAAATTCAAAATATTATTAATAAAATGAACTTTTGTGTAGTTATCAAACGCATTTCTATTCTTTTTCTATTCTAAGAATAGAAATTTTGAGCAGTTACCAAATGCCTTTAAATACTTAGAAATTATTTTCGAGCACAGAATAAAAAAGAATCATTTCTAAGTAGAATCTGTTTTCAGATACAGAATGGTTGCCATGCGTAGCCACTATCATTTAATGGCGGTTCGGGTACACTAAAGAGCCTCATGTTTAGGGAGTCGACACATTTTGGTAGCAGAGGAAACCGCAACTAAAGGCTCTATATTAACTGAGCTGAAATAAATCAACATAAACTATTCAAGTAACATAAATAAATTCACCATTCTTTAGACAATAAAAAAAACTAAATTCACCATTCACAAAATTAATGTAAAGCACAAAAACGAAATAAATATAGCATGATATACAAAGCCTGTCACTCGACAAATGAAACAATGCTAGCCTTCCCTATGTGATGTGTTTTTCGTTTTTTGTTAGTCACTAATCATCTTGATATGATACATATTTACAGAGTTTATGTATATAAAACTAGACAATTTCGTTTTCATGACGATAAAAGAATTCCGACGGAGCTGTCTTGATATTGTTACCCCCATAAGAATCACATATTTTTTCCTTCATGAACCACTCTAGCCTTATATAATGAGGGGAGGGGGAGGGGGGGGGGCCGGCATTACATATATATCTATATCTACAAATGCAATTTTGTCATAGCAAGGGTTCCACACTAGTATTCACGTGTGAGGAGTCCAAGACAAACTTAATCTAATGTTTGGGAGAACAAAAGAGAAAACAGAAGGAAGGAAAGAAAACAAGCGGGGTGAATATGAAGGAGATGAAGGTGGAGGTAAAGAGTACGGAGGCCAATTATTTGCTTTAATGTAAAGCATGTGAGACTTTTCCTTTGGATAGCACATAGGTTTTGCTGATTGTGAGATGAACGCTTTTGGCAGGACTTGGCTCGGTTCATAATAAATCTACCTAATTATATGAGCCCAACGACTTCTCATTATGGTCAATCAATTCAATTTGAGGAACGGGCTGGTGTTAGGCACCGACCTCATTAATGTTATTCAAATAGTCTTGGTCAATTTTAATTCTAAACTACTAATATGCGATAGGTGATCATGTGGGTGCGCAATCAAATAATGTAACACTCAATAAATCAAAGCGATAAATAAATTGTAAGAATAAGGTGAAAAACCTCAATGAGTTTTGCAAAGCAAAATCGAAGCTTTATTACCGTCCAATGCACCAATTGTTCTGCAAAATATTAACTAAAGAACAAACAATGCATGCATGCCCTAAACATAATTTCTAAATGGGATGTTTATTAATTCTTTTTAGGTTTTTCTTTTTATGAAAACTAAACTATACATGAGATGCAGTTATTAATTAAATCTATCTTCATGACATGATTTCTATCAAGATACTAATCATATATTACATGACTCACTAAGCGACATGCAATATGTGGCATGCATATTGTAGAGCTAATTAATTCTATATAAAATATGTATGCAATATTTTTTGAGGTTCTCTTTATTAGTTAAAATAGGAAACTGCCTAAATCTACATGATGATCTAAATTAAACTAGGAAATATAATTATATTGAATCATAATCTAAATTAGGTAATTTCCTAGATTATTACAAGATTCCTAATGCACCTAAGATATGAATTTCAAAATTAGGAAGCATGATGAATGCAATCTAAACTAAATGCAATACAATCTTTTTGATATATTAAATGTAATGCATGTGCCTAACCTAATGAGATATAAAATCTAAAACCTACATGATTGATGATTGTATTGGCTATTGCTACGCCCAAACAGGGAAACAAATAAAGATCAGATCCTCAAATCAAGCACATGATGATAATTAACTGTTCAAGAGATATCTAACAAATCACATAGAATTGGGTTAGAATCATGTTATATCAAATTAGGTAGTTGAATGTTCGAATCAAATATAATTTAGGAAATTACCCAATTGGGACTTCGACTCTAATGATGACCGACAGCAGGTAGTTTGAAGGCAAATGGCATGGGGAGTTTGACGGTGAGAATGCGATGGCGATAAGGCACGGTCAACAATTACTTAATGTCTTTCTTGGAATTGCACCTTGGATGTGTTGCCAAAGTAGTGTGTGAAAAGAGAAGAAGATAGAGTTGCAAAGAACAAGTTGTTTTGAACAGTTGTGATGAATAATGTATGATCCCATTCTATTTACAGATCACTAATCAACACATCTCTTGGGAAAAGGTACCTTATCCCCACCATCACCACTTTTCATGATCAACTATCACCACTTTTCGTGATCAATCACCCCTTTTCCATGATCAACCACCACTTCTCGTCATGTCATTAATCATCTCTTTTCATATCCTTCAATCATCTATTTTCATGATAACAAATTATTTCAACACTAAAGACTTCAGATTCAAGTGAAAAGGATTTCATCCTCGATAACAGTTGTGATGAATAATATACGATCCAATTCTATTTACAGATCACTAATCAACACATCTCTTGGGAAAAGGTACCTTATCCCCACCATCACCACTTTTCATGATCAACCACCACTTCTCGTCATGTCATTAATCATCTCTTTTCATATCCTTCAATCATCTATTTTCATGATAACAAATTATTTCAACACTAAAGACTTCAGATTCAAGTGAAAAGGATTTCAAGGAGCTTGAGGGGTGTAATCAGCACCCTGGTCACCACGGAAGGCATGGAGGTGATGGTCACGATTATTAGACAGACGAGCGGCTGACATGGTGGAGCTTGTCATGAAGATTACTGCCAAGAATTGTGACCATTACCATAGTCTCAGATAATTTTATGAATACGTTGCAAGATTCCTGTAAAATGGATATTTGAACCTAAAAGATTTTATTGTAGATGTAGATCACTTTTTCCATTGCATGTGCATATCCAAATATTGACAATCAAATCCCTTAGCATGGAAGATTGAAGGGAGATGCTTTTAATTTTTGTGGGATCAAGTGTAGGTTGAGCAAAAAAGAGCAGGTAAAGCGCCCATCTGAACGTGGCAAAACTGTGAAATCTGTTAGAGGGGCGATGGATTGACGATCTAGCTGAACAAACCAGCTTCATGTCATCCTCGATAACAACAACCAAAAAACCATCGATACTTTTATAATTTCCGTTGATAAGGTAGTTGTTGAGCCTCAGGAGCAAGAAGTAGAAGTTTTTGAATTCCCTTTTCAAGATAAGGAGGATTTTGAGCTTGCTGAAGAATCTCAGGGTGAGCATGTCTTCCATATCGATGGAGAGATGATTTTGGAGAAAAGCCCCTCTCATGTTGATCTCAATTTAGATGCAGATGAAATTTGGGCGGATAAATCTGAAGTGATTTTAAGTGGAAAGAATGATAGTAGATCCACTATTGATTTCGTTATACCAGGAAATGCAAAGATCGATCTTGAGTTTAGTTGGGATCTTTTCTTAAGGCAAGAAATTTTGATTGATTCTGCAGATATGGTTCCAAATTCCAAGAGGATTTTAGCACATATGCTTCATAAGATAACCTGACATTTCAAAAACTCGAGCCCCAACTTTTTTTTCTAATAAAGGGAGAATGAGATCGGACGTTTACGTCTTTTATATGACAAATTTAGGATATTGGAATTCGACATTTGCTTCTTTAATGAAGCTGATGTAGGATATTCACTTAGTATAGAATAATTGAATTTATTTTTTTTGTTATTTTAACTTTTTAAATGCGTTAAAATATTATGTTTTGATTGGAAGATATCACATGATCTAGTTTTTTTTTTATTTGGCTAGGTTTTTTCTATATTGTCAGTATTTCTTTTTCTGTTACCTTATATAGTAGTAATTTTAAGAAAAACGGTTGCAACTACGTTTATTCGTCTTTGTTTTATAGAATCATCCAGTTTGCCTCTTTCTAGATTAAAAAGCTGAAGAGATTTCTGTCGGTGCGGTTTGTGCATGTACGCTTCAGGCGTTCGTGTTTGCGAGTTGCAACTCGATGATTTTCATTTCCACTGCCATTGAGGTTTGAATTAGGAAAAAAAAGCTATTCGAAGTGAGCCTTGACTTCGAGCAAGATTAAAGCTGTGTGTGAAAAGAGAAGAAGATAGAGTTACAAAGAAGAAGTTGTTTTGAACAGTTGTAATGAATAATGTATGATCCGATTCTATTTACAGGTGACTAATCAACATATCTCTTGGGAAAAGATACCTTATCCCCACCATCACTACTTTTCATGATCAACTATCACCACTTTTCATGATCAATCACCCCTTTCATGATCAACAACCACTTCTCTTCATGTCATTAATCATCTCTTTTCATATCCTTCAATTATCTAGTTTCATGATAACAAATTATTTCAACACTAAAGACTTCAGATTCAAGTGAAAAGGATTTCAAGGAGTTTGGGGGCGTAATCGACGCACTGGTCACCACGGAAGGCATGGAGGTGATGGTCACGATTATTAGACAGACGAGCGGCTGACATGGTGGAGCTTGTCATGAAGGTTATCGCCAAGAATTGTGACCATTATCATAGTCTAAGATAATTTTATGAATTTGTTGCAAGATTCCTGTATTAGTGGATATTTGAACCTAAACAATTTTATTGTAGATGTAGATCACATTTTCCATTGCATGTGTATATCCAAATATTGACAATCAAATCCCTTAGCATGGAAGATTGAAGGGAGATGCTTTTAATTTATGTGGGATCAAGTGTAGGTTGAACAAAAAAGCGCAGGTAAAGCGCCCATCTGAACGTGGCAATACTGTGAAATCTGTTAGAGGGGCGATGGATTGACGATCTAGCTGAACAAACCAGCTTCATGTCATCCTCGATAACAACAACCAAAAAACCATCGATACCTTTATAATTGCCGTTGATAAGGTAGTTGTTGAGCCTCAAGAGCAAGAAGTAGAAGTTTTTGAATTCCCTTTTCAAGATAAGGAGGATTTTGAGCTTGCTGAAGAATCTTAGGGTGAGCATGTCTTCCATGTCGATGGAGAGATGATTTTGGAGAAAAGCCCCTCTCATGTTGATATCAATTTAGATGCAGAGATGAGATTCAGGCGGAGAAATTTGAAGCGATTTTAAGTGGAAAGAATGATAGTAAATCCAATATTGATTTCGTTATACCAGGAAATGCAAAGATCGATCTTGAGTTTAGTTGGGATCTTTTCTTAAAGCAAGAAATTTTGATTGATTCTGCAGATATGGTTCCAAATTCCAAGAGGATTTTAGCACATATCACTACAAAAAAACAAGGTTTTAGTCACAAATTTTGCCACGAAAAAATTAGAAAAATTCGTGGCTAAAATAATTTGCGACGAAATTAGCCACGAAAAAAAATTCGTGGCTACTGAGGCGTCGCAAATTTTTGCGACGAAAAAATTGCAATTTTCGTCGCTAATTTGCCACGAAAAAAAATTCGTGGCAATTTTCGTCGCTAAATTAGCCACGAAAATATAATTCGAGGCAAAAATCGTGACTTATTGATTCGTGGCAAAAATCGTCGCTAATTTGCCACGAATAAATTTCGTGGCAAAATTCGTCGCTATTTGCCACGAACTATATACGTGGCAAAGTCGTCGCTAATTATTTGTGGCAAAATTCGTAGCTATTTGCCACGACCTATATTCGTGGAAAAATTCGTCGCTAATTATTCATGACAAAATTCATCGCTATTTGCCACGACCTAATTTGTGGCAAAATTCGTCGCTATTTGCCACAACCGTTATTCATGGAAAAATTCGTCGCTAATGATTCGTGGCAAAATTTGTTGCTAATGTTGCCACGAGCTGTATTCGTGGCAAAATTCGTCGTTAATTTATCGTGGCAATTTTCGTCGCTAAAGTAGCCACGAAAATATAATTCGAGGCAAAAATCGTGACTAATTTATTCGTGGCAAAAATCGTCGCTAATTTGCCACGAAATTTATTCGTGGCAAATTTCGTCACTATTTGCCACAAACTATATACGTGGCAGAATTCGTAGCTATTTGCCACAACCTATATTCGCGGCGAAATTCGTCGCTAATTATTCGTGGCGAAATTCGTCGCTAGTTTGCCACAAACTTATTCGTGGCAAAATTCGTGGCTATTTCGCTAATTCGCCATGAAACTGTATTCGTGGCAAAAGTCGTCGCTAATTTGACAAAATCTATTCGTGGCAAAATTCATCGCTAATTTGCCAGGAAATTTTTTTTTGTCAGTAAGTTTGCGACAAATATTGTTTAGAGACGATTTCGATTTTAAATCTAATTAGCAGCAAAATTAATTGGTAAAATATATATTTAACATTGATTAAGGCCTATGCTTGAATCAATTGTTGTGTGATGATGTACTGTAGCTTCGAAAAGAATTTACAATAGTGGAGTTCCAACGTAAACAGCCCTCCGAATCAGCACATTTTCCGAATTTACGCCCCACAATAAAATGACCGGGATCATGGCACATTCCATCCTATGTGGTTTCCATCGTATTGTTTTATGCGTCAACTAAGGGGGATCAAATTAACTTGCGTCAAAATTGATGAATAGATCAAGTCAAGGCTGACATGATGTTCCTTACATGTGTCTTTGCATCATTAGTTCAGTGCTATTGGTACCATGAAATATTATTTAGCATAACAGCATGAAGCTTAAAGTTGGGTAAGAACTTGTATCATCTACCATAATGATATTACCCATGACAAGTACGGGTTAGAACTCAAACAGTACACAGATTCGTACTTAAAAGTTGTGGAACAGTTAATAGTCCCATAATAAACGAATGGCATTGAATATGCCCTTACAATATAACAAAAAAAAGTTCTTTTCTTCTTTCCTCTTTCATGTACTTGCAAAAGTAGTTGAATTCATGGCCGATAATCGAATAAGCAGTAGTACCTTGGATTCCATGCTAGATCGACAACAATCACACGGTCTGCTTTTGTAAGGGTGAGGCCTAGACCACCAACTTGAGATGTCAAGAGAAATATAGGTGCTCCAATGCCTTCTTGGAAATCCTAAGTTCATAAGATGAGAATAGTACAAACTGCACAAAGAAAAGTGTAAAATTAATATCTCGAACTACATACGGCACAAAGAAAAGCTCCAAATAAGCATAGGTTGGTCAATATGATCTCAACAGAAAGTAATTGTTGTAAGTTGGTCCTCATAAGCTTACCCCCGAAGAGAATGAACTAGCGAGGACTGCTAATAAAATCATCATCAGCAATCTCATTATCATTGTGTGGCTCATCATTGTGCTCATCACCTAGTGGATTATTGGGAGGTACAGGAGGAACCGCAACGGGACCGATGTTGAGGTGTCGCAAGACCAATTGCAGTTGTTGTTTCACTCCTCTCATTTCTTCATCCTTCTCTGCAAGTAAATGTTTCAATTCTTCATCCTTCTCTGCAAGTAAATGTTTGAATTCTTCGTCCTTTTGTACAAGTAAATCTTTCAGTTGGCTCAATTCTTGGGTCATTTGCTCCTCGTGCCGTGTCCTCCTTGAAACGGTCGCATTGGAGGATGAAGTTGCAGCACCCTTCGTTGTGTATGCTCTTGACAAAGATCCCATCCCAAATATTTTTCCTCCTTTCATCCCACCCGATGCCTCCAACCATAATGCCATGCTGTCAACCGATAGCTCAAACGCAGCAACACCATCATCACCACTAGCAGTGCTCATTAAAAGTTCATCGTATTTTTCCTACATTAACAATATAAATGGAAATAAAATAAATTCATATATATAACTACCATAAGTATTAAAAGTATTCATGGTTTTCATTATACAGCAACAGCATCATCACCACTAGAAGTGCTCATTAAAAGTTTATCGTATTTTTCCTACATTAACAATATAAATGGAAATAAAATAAATTCATATATATAACTACCATAAGTATTAAAAGCATTCACGGTTTTCATTATAGTTTCTATAAAGTCCAAAGTATAAACCTTACATACCTTAATAGCTTTTGCTCGATTGCTAGTCCACGTCTTGTCTTTTTTCTGAAATGTGCATTCAAATGTATCTGTAAATGTCGGTTCTCTTTCCAATTCATCTGCCTACAAAATATAAACATAAATGAGTAATCGTTGAATTAAATTAATTTACAACATATTTAAACAAACTTACCATTCTTTTTCTATGCCCCCCGATGTTAATAGAGCTCCCAGCATATGTGGCAGATGCAGACCCTTCACTAGAACTAGAAGCTCGATTCTTCTTATTCTGTTCACTTATTTGCTTATACTTCTCAGTTTCCCAAGTTCTCGTAATTTCCATCCAATTGTCGGCTGTAATAAAATCCGGCTTTCGTTGATTTTTCTTTGCTTTATTTATCACATTTCGCATGTGATCACCGGCTTTTTTCTTAAAAATTCTTTTAATTTCATTCTCTTCCATTTCATCCCACCTGAACTTCCGCTACAATCAATATAAAAACAACCGAAAGTTATTATGAGGGTCACAAGTCACATATCCATTACCATGTACCAGATAATTCGTGACAAAATTCATTCTTGACCAACAGTATGCTACACCGAACTTAGTTTATGAGAAAATAGAATGACAAAACTTACCTTGAACTCAGTCCACCACAAATTCTTTACTTCTTTTGGAGCGCTACTGAAACTAAAATAGTGCCCCATCCAACAGTTATCGATTATTTTATTAAGTTCCTTCACAACATAGGTGGCATTCGTGAATCTGCAAACAGGTTATAATAATATGGTCAATCAAACAATGAAGCATACGGATAATTTGTAGCATAAACAATTCAGTTGACATCCATAATTTATATATACATTAAAAAATGAAATACTTACGAATCTCCACATGGGCATATCATGAATCGGCTATCTTCTTCAACATTCGAGTGTTGCACTGAAGAAGGTGGTGGAACAGAATGACATGCATTCGAAGGAGATGGAACTGAAATATGTTCTTCAGGTTCGGAGGATGGGCCAATTTGTCCATGTTGTCCATCAACATATAGTGGTTGAGGGTTAGATGAAAGAATAGGAGAAGAGGAAAGGGCCGGGACATGGGAAGAGGAAAGGGCCGGGGACGAGGACGAGGAAGGGGAAGAGGCTGGTCTTCTTTGTGATACCGTACCACGCATGTGACCTCCACGTTTATACTGATAAGTAAGAAAGTTAGACAAATATATTAAAAAATATAGACATGTATTAGGGACACAAAATGACGTACGTAATGAAGCTTACCATGTTTCAGAAAGCAAGAGATAAACTTGAGAGTGGATCCTCCTATGAAGAATGAATAAACAAATGCCAAGTTATTAAATAAGGATAAGAAACCTGTTCCTAATGAAATCCTATTGCATCAATAGGGAAGAGAAGAATGCAGTTGAAGCTGAGGCAAGCCAAGCAAATGTCAATAGCAATAGGGCAGATATAGCTTGGCTTAATTGCCCCCGACTTCCACCCACTCCTTAATATATGGTTGGCCTCACCTACATTCATTAATTTCCCTCATCCATCTCATTTGCCAACTATTACAAACTCTAATACGTGGCCTCCCTCTCCCTCTTCCTTTAAGCCAAGGTGCCCCATTTGATCAAAGCATGGTGCCGGCCAGATGAGGACATGACCCATAAGAACCAGGCAGGACATTCCCTTATATTAAACTTTGTCTCCATGACAGATGAGGACAAAAAATTTATTGTACCTAATCTGCTCAAGAAAAGACCAAGAAAGTATTTTGTGAAATCACCCGTGATCGATTTACTTCATAAGCTAATAATAAGCCCATGAACGATTTACTTTCACCACGTGCCAAAATCTGCAGTGCTGCTCCACAAGTACCATAGGAAGAAGAAGAAAAAGAAAACCTCTTGCTTCTCAGCAAGCTCTTCCTCTGATGACCATGCATGTATATGCAATACTAGAACGAAAAATTCGAACATTAAACACCCATTGGTGAAAGAAAAGGAGAGCACGACTCAGCTGGAGCGCAGCTCCAAAAAGGAGATCTGGAAAATACTCTTTTAGCTCAAAATCAAACGACATGAGAAGCACATTGACTGGCCTCAACTATTATGTGTAAAATAATGATGAACACTCAGAAATGCAACTAAAGCACTCTTCTTGCTTATCATCTGGGCAATGTCATCAACCAAACAAAGATACTGAGAACGAAATTTAATAGGAAAGAAGAAAAAACAAGATCTGATCACGCTTTAGTAATACAAAACTTCAGTGGAGCAGATTCAAGAACAATTATACTTCTCCTCCACCCACGGATGCAAGTCCCAATGTCGGGCCAGAGAGAGAGATCAGAGACATAAAAATAAGGACCCATTTGCTTGTACTAAGGACAACGTTTCCAGATAATCCTAAATGGCCAAAGCTTTCACAAGCAAGATCCTGCTATTTCCAACAAAAACCACCTCCTCTTGCCAAATGACAATAAAAATAAACCCCAGCTACAAATAGCAAAACCCATCTGGAACTAACGATTCCCTACGTGATGATAACAAATCAACTTCAGTTACCTTATAAACGCTCGCCCGAGTGGCCCTCACGCAGATCAGGACGGATGCTCGTCGATCTGTGTGAGGGCCACCCTAATCGGGCTCGGGCGAGGAGACGAGTGACAAAATACGATCGTGCGAGACTCATCGGGCGGACGGGAGAGTGAACTGAGAGCCGAGAGAGAGCTGCTGAGTCACAGGAGATGAAAAAAATTAAAGGACAAGCAAGAGCCGCCTGCAGTCGCGCTGGAAAGAGTCCCCTGCAGTTGCGCCGGAGTGACGAAGGCCTCAAAAGCTAGAGGTGATGTAGCGAAGCGAACACCAGCTAGCCACAAGAAGTGCGGAAAAACAGAGCAATTACTTGAACGAGCCGAGCGAGTGATGTTGGGGTAGTTATTTTGGGGTAGACAAGTGCAAGAGAAGATGATGGAGATGAAGATGATTGTTAGGGTTTGTGAAGAGGGGAAGCGAGTGGTGTTTCTGAAGAGGGGGCTTCTTTTTCTAAGAAGGGTTTCCTATTTTTATGTTTTGGGCGCAAAAATTTTTTCGACGAAATTTCCTTGGCGGCATTGAGCGAAATATTTGCTACGGATATCATACGTGGAAAAATTCGTGGCTACTTAGCCACGAATTTAGTCACGAAAAAAAGCTTCGATGAGTTTTCGGATTTTATTTATTTTTGTGGCTAAATACGTGGCTAATTAGCCACGACTTTTGCCACGAATTAAATTCGTGGCTAATTAGCAACGTATTTAGCCACGAAATGAAAATAAAGTCCGAAATCGCATCGAACCTATAATTTCGTGAGTCAATACGTCGCTAGTTAGTCACGAATTTTGCTACGAACATAATACGTGGATAGTTAGCCACGTATTTAGCCACAAAAATAACATAAAGTACGAAATCACATCGAATCTTTAAATTCATGGCTAAATACGTGGTTAATTTGCCACGAATTTTGCCACGAATTAAATACGTAGCTAATTAGCCACGTATTTAGCCACAAAAAAAAAATAAAGTCCGAAATCGCATCGAATCTTAAAATTCGGGGCTAAATACGTGGGTAAGTATCCACAAATCTTGCCATGAATTTAATACGTAGCTAAGTAGCCACGGATTTAGCCACGAAAATAAAAATAAAGTCCAAAAAATAAAATAAAATAAAATAAAGTCGGAAATTGCATCGAAACTATATTTTCGTGGCTACATACGTGGCAAATTAGCCATGCATTTTGCCACGAATTTAGCCACGAAAGTAAAATAAAGTCTTCAATCGCATTTAAACTTTTATCTTCGTGGCTAAATACGTGGCTAATTTGCCACGAATTTTGCCACGAACTGAATACGTGGCCAAATAGCCACGTATTTAGCCACAAACATAAAATAAAGTCAAAAATCGCATCGAAACTTTTATTTTCGTGGCTAAATACGTGGCTAATTTGCCACAATTTGTCCCACGAATTTAATCCGTGGCCAATTAGCCACATATTTAGCCACGACTGTCAAATAAAGTCTAAAATCGCATCGACTCTTTAAATTCGTGGCTAAATATGTGGCTAATTAGCCACGAATATTGCCACACATTTAATATGTGGCCAATTAGCCACGTATTTAGCCACGAAAAAAAAATAAAGTCCGAAATCGCATCGAATCTTTAAATTCGTGGCTAAATATGTGGCTAATTAGCCACGAATATTGCCACACATTTAATACGTGGCCAATTAGCTACGTATTTAGCCACGAAAATAAAAAAATAGTCTGCGATCACATCGAATCTTTAAATTCGTGGCTAAATACGTGGCAAAATTCATGGCAAATTAGCCACGTATTTAGCCACGAATTTAAAGATTCGATGCGATTTTGGACTTTATTTGATTTTCGTGGCTAAATACGTGGCTAATTTGCCACGAATTGTGCCACGAATTTAATACGTAGCTAATTAGCCACGTATTTAGCCACGAAAATAAAATAAAGTCCAAAATTGCATCGAATCTTTAAATTCGTGGCTAAATACGTGGCTAATTGGCCACGTATTAAATTCGTGGCACAATTCGTGGCACATTAGCCACGTATTTAGCCACGAAAATAAAAGTTTGGATGAGTTTTTGGACTTTATTTTATTTTCGTGGCTAAATACGTGGCTAATGAGCCACGAATTGTGCCACGAATTGAATACGTGGCTAATTAGCAACGTATTTAGCCACGAAAATAAAATTTTGGATGAGTTTTTGGACTTTATTTTATTTTCGTGGCTAAATACGTGGCTAATTGGCCACGTATTAGATTCGTGGCACAATTTGTGGCTAATTAGCCACGTATTTAGCCACGAAAATAAAAGTTTCGATGCGATTTTTGACTTTATTTTATTTTCGTGGCTAAATCCGTGGCTAATTAGCCACGAATTTAGCCACGAAAATAAAATAAAGTCCATCGAAATTTTTATTTCGTGGCTAAATACGTAGCTAATTAGCCACCTATTAACCCTATTAATAATGATAATAATAATAACAATAACAACAATAAATATTTGTTGCAATAATAATAATAATCATTACACGTAATTATTAAAAGTCTCAAAAATCATAATCTTCATCTTCGTCTTCGTCTTCATTTTCACCTTCATCTTCTTCATGAGCATCATCATCATCATCATCATCATCATCTTCATCCTCTGTCTCAAAATCAGATTCTGCATTACCTTCTAAATTTGATTCGCGAATTTCAATTGGATCCACATCTATCATTACTCCACACAGATCTCGTAAATTTGGAATGTTATATTCCTCAGTTTCAACTGTGTTACAAACTTCCTCTTGTTGATATGCTGTATCCTTCCAGTGTTCCTCGATTTTTCCTCGTGCTTTTATTTTAGATACAGCCCACCAATCAGCTTTGTCACGTTTCAAGCTAGGATATGATGCATAATATACTTGAATTGCTTGTTGTGCCAACACAAATGGTTCATATTTCATGTACCTTTTTTTGTGATTTATTTCAACCATATTAAATTTCGTATGCACCTTCATTCCTTTGACGGGATCAAACCATATGCACTTAAATAACACAACCCGCATTAATGGTCCATGATACTCAATCTCTATGATTTCATCTAACAAGCCATAAAAATCATCTTGTGAACTGTCACCATTGGATGACCGAACACACACACACCACTATTCATTGTTGATTTTCCCATTCCATATTCTTGAGTATGAAAATTATACCCGTTTATGAAATATGCTGGCCAACTTCGTACTCTTGTCTTTGGACCCCATGACAGATGATATAGCAATCCTTGCTTTTCAACTTGATCATGATTATTGTGAACCTAAGATCACACAAACAAAGTCAATAATATATATTTTAATAAGTGATGTATTAATAACTTGGTTTTTGTCCACAGGCAACTTACATATGTTTTGAACCATGCTGCAAATTGTTCATTGCACAAACGGTCAAACTCGTTTGATGGTAGTCCATACATTGAAGTTTGAAAAATCCTATTAACAAATACCATTTATATATTAACAAATAATTGAAACACAATGCATATATTTGTCAATGTACACTTACTCGAAGTATGGCTTCACTTCTGAACAGTTCAGTAAAATATATGTATGGGCTGCCTGCCATTCTTCGCCTATTAAGCAACGAACCGTACATGCGCCGCTTGGTCGACCGAGGTAATTGAAAATAGAGAATGATTTGCAATTGGGATCAATGGGGCACTCATCATTTCTTCCTGTTCTCCGCCTCTTGCACTGCACGTGCGGCTCAAAATAGTATGATGCAAATGTTGTTACTTCTTCCACAATATATGCATTACAAATTGAAGCTTCAACACATGCCTTATTCTTCACTTTTTTCTTCAAATGATATAAGAATCTAGTTGCAATAGAAAGAAGTTTATCAGAACATAATATATAATAAAGTAATTTGAAATTTATTTTAAAAAATATCTTACCTCTCAAATGGGTACATCCATCGAAATTGGACGGGGCCTGCAACTTTGGCCTCATAAGGCAAGTGAACTAAGAGATGCTCCATTGAATCAAAAAACGATGGAGGGAATATCCTTTCTAAGTTGCAAAGAATAATTGAAATGTCTCTCTCTAATTTCTCCATATGTGATACTTTTAACACCGTTGAGCAAATATCATGAAGGAAATTACTTAATTCTGTAATGGCGCTCCATACAAATTTTGGTAGAAGTTCCTTGAAAGCTATTGGAATTAACCTTTCCATAAATATGTGACAATCATGACTCTTCAAACCTGTGATCTTGCATTCATTCAAATCAATACATCTGCCGATGTTCGAAGCATATCCATCAGGAAACCGCACAGATTTCAACCATTGACAAACGACCCGTCTCTGCTCCTTGTCCAATGTATAAACTGCTTTAGGTTTTGGTCCCCTACTGCTTGCATCGACATCTAGTGTTGGCCGATCACAAATATCTCTCATATATTTTCTTGCATTCAAGTTGTCTTTTGTTTTTCCAGTGACATCCATCACAGTATTTATGACATTATCGAAAACATTCTTTTCTATGTGTATGACGTCAAGATTATGATGAATAAGATGAGCCTTCCAGTATGGTAAATCCCAAAATATACTGCGTTTAGTCCACTTATGTTTACTTCCATACGCAATAGTTGTGCCATGAGGGTTTTCAACAACAGTTGGAAAGTCCTGCACTCGCTCCCAAATTTGATGACCAGTTAACCTCAATGGTGGACGTGTTCTTTCAATCCTATCCTTGATGAACTCTTTCTTATTCCTTCTGAATGTATGATTTATCGGCAAAAATTTTCTATGATAGTCGAAATAGCTGGGCTTCTTACCATGTCTTAATCTGAATGACTTTGATCGCTCTAAACATATCGGACATCCTAAGATCCCAGCTGTACTCCATCTAGATAACATTCCATAAGCTGGAAAGTCATTTATTATCCAAAGAAGAGCAGCCTTCATTATAAACCATTGATCAGTACAAACATCATATGTAAGGACACCTTCATTCCATAGCCGTTGTAACTCTTCAATCAATGGTTGTGTATAAACATCTATCAACTTTTTCGGATTTTGCGGGCCAGCCACGATCAATGTCAAAAACATATAAGGTGTCTTCATGCACGTACCGGGTGGAAGATTGTACGGAGTTAAGATAACTGGCCAACATGAATAATTTTTTCCTGATTTCCCAAATGGGGCAAATCCATCAGCACATAGACCTAACTTGATGTTTCGAGGCTCTAATGCAAAGTCAAGGTATGTTCTATCAAAATGTTTCCATGCCTCTGCATCTGAAGGATGACACATTAGACCATCTTCTGTTTCATGATTTGCATGCCAAGACATGTGTTCAGCAGTGGCTTGAGATGCGTAAAGCCTTTGCAATCTGAGGATTAAGGGCAGATAAAACATTTGCTTGCATGGTCTACGCTTTTGATTACGACCCTGCGTTCTGTTAATCTTGTATCTAGGTTGATTACAGAATTTGCAAAATTCTGCATTTTCATCATCTTTCCAATATAACATACAACCCCTACTACACACATCAATTCTTACAACTGGAAGACCTAAGCTATCCACTAGCTTCTTCATATCGTAAAAATCATTTGGCATGATATTATCAGGAGGCATTGTTTCTCGCATTACTTCAATAAAAGAGTTGAAGCAATTCTCAGATACATTATACTCTGCCTTGATATTTAACAGTCTTGATGTTACTGATAACTTAGTGTGGTTGTCACAACCTACCCATAAAGGTTCATCTGCTGCTTTTAACACTTCCCAGAACTGATTAGATGGAAAAGTTTCATTACACACATTCTCATCAACACCTGTTACTCCTATCTCTTCCAATTGTGATGCATGACTAGTACCCACTTGTTCAATTGTAGGAGTAAAACTAGTACTTGCATGGTTCGATTCTGAAACAAAATTATGACCAGCTGCATCAATCACCATCCTCTGGTACGGGTTCAATTGGTCGTAATAGCTACATTCTTCCCTAACTAAAGATTGACCACTTGTCCCATATCCTTCATCAGATATAAATGGTTCACCATGGCAAGTCCAATTATAGTAGTTCGGAGTAAACCCAAATCTATAAAGATGTTCTCTAACTATATCACACACATGAAATTTACCATTACTGCACTTTTTACACGGACACCTTAATTTATTTCCATCCATTAACTCATATTTACTACTAGCAAACTCCAAAAATATTTCCAACCCAGTACGAAACTCATCGGTCAATCCTTGACGTCCAGGTAAGTTCTTATTATACATCCAAGCCCTGTTTCTTTGCATTGTGTCTGTATAAAAATAAAAAAAATCTAATAAAATATTAATAATATGATATCTATTATTTAATATTCTTAATTAAAACCATAAAATTTTATTTATGACGAAACAATTACTTTGAAATTGAAAAAAATACCATGTCAAGAAAACTTACCCAAGTATTTGACTGCAATCTTTGTAGTAGTGGTCAATTTGATGATAATTGTAACATTCACTTGTATTGTGAGATCTCAAATCGACAAGTACCTAAAAAACAAGAAAAATTACTTAAAATTTATTTTTAATTATTTTTTATTTTCTTTCCGATTTTTTCATTTTTTTTATTTTTTTTTCTCTTTTTTTTCCTTTATTCTTCGCCGGTCGCCGGTCGCCGGTCCGGCGACCGGCCACCGGCGACCCGCTGAGGACGGCGAGGTCGGGCGGCCATGGCGAGGCCGCTCGACCTCGCCGGCGTCCGGTCGAGGTCGAGCGGCCTCGCCATGGCCGCCCGACCTTGCCATCGCCCAGATCTGGGCGACGGCGAGGTCGGGCGGCCATGGCGAGGCCGCTCGACCTCGACCGGACGCCGGCGAGGTCGAGCGGCCTCGCCATGGCCGCCCGACCTCGCCGTCGCCATAGATCTGGGCGACGGCGAGGTCGGGCGGCCATGGCGAGGCCGCTCGACCTCGACCGGACGCCGGCGAGGTCGAGCGGCCTCGCCATGGCCGCCCGACCTCGCCGTCGCCCAGATCTGGGCGACGGCGAGGTCGGGCGGCCATGGCGAGGCCGCTCGACCTCGCCGGCGTCCGGTCGAGGTCGAGCGGCCTCGCCATGGCCGCCCGACCTCGCCGTCGCCATAGATCTGGGCGACGGCGAGGTCGGGCGGCCATGGCGAGGCCACTCGACCTCGCTGGCCTTAGTTGGTCGCCGGTCGCCGGTCCGGCGACCGGCGAAGAATAAAGGAAAAAAAACAAAAAGAGAAAAAAAATAAAAAAAATAAAATTTCAGAGCAATAGCCAAGATACTTACCGGTGAAAAAGCTTTACCGAGACTGATTTGCGCAAGTGCAAAGAAATTTCTCGAGAGAAACGAAAGAGGGAGAGCGATGGAGAATAGCGAGCGGGACACGAGGAATCAAGAGAGAGAGAAATTGGAGATGGGACGGGACATAACGAAAGTTATTTACCATCACAAATTTAGCGACGATTCCGTATTCGTAGCAAATTCCGTTGCAAAATTAGTGACAATTTTTTTTCCATCGCAAATTTGTCACGAAAAATTTTTCATGGCAAATTCCGTCGCAAAATTAGCCACAAAAACTTTTTCGTGACAAATTAGGTCGCAAAAATTAGCCACGCAAAATTTTCATAGTAAATTCCGTCGAAAATTAGCCACGAAACTTTTTCGTGACTAAATTCATGACTAATTTGCGGCGAAAAATTTTTCGTGGCAAATTCCGTGACAAATTAGCGACGAAAAATTTTTCGTGGTTAAATCCGTGGCAAATTAGTGACGAAAAATTTTTCGTGGCTAAATCCGTGGCAAATTAGCCACGAAAAATTTTGCGTTGCTAATTCCGTCGCAAATTATCCACGAAATTTTTTTTGTCGCTATAGCGACGAATTTAGTTTTTGTCGCAAAATTCGTGGCAAATTAGCCACGAAAAATTTTTCGTGGCTAAATCCTTATTTTTTTGTAGTGATATACTTTATAAGATAACCTGACATTTCAAAAACTCGAGACCCAACTTTTTTTTCTAATAAAGGGAGAATGAGATCGGACGTTTACGTCTTTTATTTGACGAATTTAGGATATTGGAATTTGACATTTGCTTCTTTAATTAAGCTGATGTAGGATATTCACTTAGTATAGAATAATTGAATTTATTGTTTTTGTTATTTTAACATTTTAAATGCGTTAAAATATTATATTTTGATTGGAAGATATCACATGATCTAGTTTTTTTTTTATTTGGCTAGGTTTTTTCTATATTGTCAGTATTTCTTTTTCTGTTACCTTATATAGTAGTAATTTTAAGAAAAACGGTTGCAACTGTGTTTATTCGTCTTTGTTTTATAGAATCATCCAGTTTGCCTCTTTCTAGATTAAAAAGCTGAAGAGATTTCCGTTGGTGCATTCTGTGCATTTACGCTTCGCGCGTTCATGATTGCGAAAAAATAGCTATTCGAAATGAGCCTCGACTTCGAGCAAGATTAAAGCCTCTCGGGATCAATAAAATGCTACATGAGTCCATCACATGCAACTACTAAAAAAGAGTCTAGAGTTCTAGCAAACCTCAAGACAAGAAACATGTGTTGAGGAACAAAGTGTTTGTTTCAACAAGACTAAGCACTCACTTTTGTTTCAAGAACTCTTACTTACACCACTCTCACACCGCGCACACACATCACTATTACTCACTTCTCACGCACGCACGGCACACTTTACACAGCACCCTTTTTATAAACTCCCGTGCCTGCACGATGGGGAACACCACAACACCACACCCTTCACAACACTGTACACACCACTGCACAACTCTCTTACTTCCCTGCTGTTCTTACATGCACGCATAAGAGCACTAACTCCATTTTATAGGCATCAACAGTCCGGTGGAGTATTTGCTCTGGCAGATTTTCCTCCAAAGATTTCTGGTGGCATACAAGTCGACACGTTGCCAACTTGCTGTCTTCATTTTCCAACAACTTCGGCTACTCGAGCAACAATATAATTGACTAAAGAAGCAGAACCTTCTAGAAGTGCAGCTGAGGAAAAATCTGGAGAGAGGCAGTGATTTCTAACATGCATGATATGCATACGTGACAAGAGTAGTTAAAGTAAGATATGCATGGGAATTATCTCTGATCCTTCGATCTTTGGAAGTCGCCGACGCGCCTCCTTGTGGCATTGATTTTTTTTTCGGACATCAAAGTGCCTTATCCATATGATTGAGGATGCTATACAGAACACGTACATTGCCTCCATGAAAACCCCTCCATCAAATTTGCTCCGACATTATTGGAGTTCTGGAATCCCATTGCAAGTGATAAAAAGTAGGTAGCAGCGAGAATAAACACAGAGAAGCAAACCATGCCAGTGGCAGGGCACAGTGGAATAGCGGTGGCTAAGATTATGCACATGGAGATGAGCAAAATCATGCTGTTGAGTATAGTGAAGAGATATAGATGTGAGCCGCTGAGTATAATCTTTCCAGCTTGATGCGGTTTTCCATTAGCAATGTCAGTGGAATTGGCGGTGACAACGGTGGAATTGGTCGGGTGATTTGAAGAGGAATCCTGCTAGTATCCTCCCGGAGGACTGAGGGCGGCTTGGTAAGTGGCGGTTGCCACTAAGGTAGACACCACCAGGATTACTTCACGAGCAGATTCATTTCGGATATAGAAAATGCATGCACAGTTCTCAGGGAAAGTTAGTCCCGGGCTGATTAGCTGCGGTAGGGAGCGGTCAACAGTAGAAGAGGGAGCAATCAGTCTGTCTAGACGTCTTCGACGGTGTAAACTCTTCACAACATCGTGATCGCCACTAGAAATCACTTGGAAGATTTCCAGAGCGGTCTTATCATTGAAGTTCTTTGCATTTACATCCACATTCCAAATTAACCGCCTGATGATCTGGAAGAAATGCAAAGGGAAACAAAACGAAGTACGTACCCCTTCAGTTTCAATAGTTGCTATGTCACAAGCTTTACTATTGTGCACAAGATTAGCTCATGCCATGATGCTAGCGATGCAACGATCCATGTACAAAGGAAGAAAGTTTACTAGAACTTATTTATTAAATGCCATCATTTCAACCAATATAAAGAGGTCCTGGATATTTTCAAAAAGTGCAATTTACTCCTTTCATCCTAAATTACTTATGCGACGGTTAGGAATTGCCCAGGTGAGTTGCAACGTAGGCAAATCCACTAAAATGATGACTCGAATGGCTATAATCTAACACAGAAGTTTAGGATTTAATCACGTCAATTAAAAAAATTTAGGGTTTAATTATCTTTTGTATATGAGTTTGTTTTGCTATGAAGAAAAAGACTGCCTTAGATAAAAGAATGGAGCAATATAAGGGTCGAGCCTACCCTCCAGTGACCTTGTGCAGGTGAAAATGGTCAAAAAGAGAATTGGAATAGAAGATAGGGAGAGGAGGAGTTATTAAATCCATCCCTCCTGATTCCTGTTTCTTCTTTGGTTTGTGCTGAACAACAATCCCAGCGTTTATTTATGTCAAAGTTACTATCACAAATTTTTTTTAGAACGAAATAGTAAGAATAATTATTTTTTGACGCTATTTCTATTCCCTTAATTATACCTCAATGCGTCAATTCTTTTTCAATTATTCCGTATACACTCTAATGTGCAAATCGTACTTCTATGCGATAACAAAGTGCAGTAGCATATCATATATTATGTACTCCGTTTTTCTTTTTTCTTTTACTCATATTATATACTTCATTCACTTCTATTATTTCTCGGTGAAAAACGGTTTATGCATTCACGGAGGTCATTAATTGCAAATTGTACTATCCCTTCAATTTATTTGAAGCAATCCATATTCTTTAAAGACGAAATTCATTATCAGGCTGATGAATTTATCTACTCGTTCCATCTATCTTCCGTAGCAAGCATATGAGATTTGTGGCAATAAATAAATTAAAATTATATTTCCTTTAATTTAATCGAACTCCAATGCTATTTCTACATGCATAACAGACATACATAGAGAGAGAGAGAGAGAGAGAGAGGTCTTTTATTATATGTGAATTCAACGGTTAACAATGTTCCTTCTTAATAAACATTAATTCATTTAACAGGTGGGTTTTTCACGAAGGTTATTGGCAAAAGTTACATTAAGAGATATATATGAAGTCGAACAATATTGTGATATTATATACTACTCATACAAAAACACACAATTCATTTGTAAAAGGATGTGTATTTTTACTTGTGGAGGCTTCAATGCAATCAAATCTAAGAGTGTCAAAATCGAAACGAAAAATCAAATCAAGATACGAACCGAACCCAATATTTTATACATTTCGGTTCGGTTGGATTTTTGGTTCGGATAATCCAAACTGATGATTTTTTGTTTTCTTTTTTCAGTTCGGTTTATTTCAGTTCGGTTCGGATCGAGCTGAACTGAAAAAAAAAAAACCTTTTGGTTTTTACTTAAAACTAAAAGGGCTAAACCGTTCTCCATCTTGCGACAGCGAGAAGATCAAACGCGTAGACGATCAAATGGCATTCGGATCGACAACTGGAGCAAAGAATCGAAATGAGAGGGAAGGTCGAAGAAAGTAACTCTGTGAGAAAAGGATATGAGAGAGATAGGACGAAGGAATCCCCGACGGGGGCGAGGGGGAGCTTGGTTCCGGGGAAGGTGAAGTGGCGGAGATCGGAGGGGCAGCAGTAGGCGAGGTTGGTGAGGGTGAGATTGGCGGCGGGAGTGTTGGTGACGATCATGGTGGACGGTGACGAGGACTGGACGAACCAATCTGCCATGGCAACAGTCCTCTCTCTCTCTCTCTCTCTGGCTCTCGGACAAGAACCCGACGAATTCAAGCCAAAAAACATTACCTGAGACCCCCAGAAAGATGAGCACCGGCGGGAATGAGCTTCGAAATCGCCAAGAAAAACGATTGGGAAGCAGCTAGAATCTTTCGGCGATCGCTACAGTGCAGGGAAGGAGATGAAAGAAGAAGAAGCGAAGTACCTTTTTTTTTTCCTCTTTTTACTTTGCCAGAAAATTAAAAAATAAAAAGCAGGAAAAAGAAGAGACCTTGTTTGAATAAAAAGCAAAAATAAAAAAGAAAAAAGAAGAAGGAAAAACCGAAAATCGAGTTGAATCAAACCGAACCAAGCTGATTTTTCGGTTCGGTTCATATTCGGTTCAAGCGGGATTTGATTCGGTTCATGGGTGCACTCCTAATGGTTCGGTTCGATTTTTCAAGAAAACCCAACCGAACTAAACCGTTTACGCCCCTAATTCAAATCATCACAATATTCACCTACAATTTATCACATCACCCGATAAATCATTTCTATTGACCGTTTCTTGTGTTTATGCCTGATCACTCCAAACGAGCAAATTTATGAACACTTCTATATGCTCAACACCAGGCTATACAATTTCGAATGTCAATGGTCAGATAGACATTTATAGACAGATGTTAACCGTTGAATGATAATAATACATCATATATTGTGGCACAATTTGTAGTTCAGGTCTCCTCTCTCTGAATGTTTCTAAATCCGTATATTTTCGATCCCTGGTATTTCATTATCATAACATTTGTTCCTAGATTATATTACGTCAAATTCAAGGATCGAATGATAAAAACAAGAACAACAACTAAGAAAATCGAAGAACCATACCTCGGTTTGCCTTTCATCCACAGCAATATGTAAGACGGTGTTACCATCTTTGTCTTTCTAGTTCAATATCTCTGTCATATTGACTCGCTCAAGCCATCCAAGCAAAACCTTGAATGCTTCGAGGTTGTGGTTCTTGACGGCAACATGAACCGCAGTCTTGCATCAACTCATCAAGTCTTCAATGGATGATTTGCAAGTGCATAGGAATTCAACCAGGAGCTCCAGCTCTTTGTCTCCTTCTTTCCTCGCAACATAATGCAAAGGGGTAATCCCGCATTGTCCTCGGATCTGGGTCACTTTGGGGCCAACAATCATCAATGCCCTCACAATATGATAATGCTCATATTGCAAAACCAAGTGCATGGGATTGTAACCCTCCAGATTCAGCTTTCGAGAGAACGACGGCCTCAAGATGGCCAACTCCATGGCCACATCGGTTGTTCCGGCAGCCGCGACAATGTGTAGTGGAGTATTTGGGAAGGGGCGCTTAGATACACGATCTAAGAGCTCTGGCTCCTCCACAATTAAGTTATGCAGCTCATCAACATCATCGTTTGCTACTGCTAGTTGAAGCCGAGACTCCCTATCCTTTTGTTCTTCTTTTTCGGCCAGACTCTTGCCCATCGTGTTAGTGTTACTAGGGAAATGTAGGAGCAGAGGGGCTTTGCTGGGTGATATGATCGATGGAAGAAGCGAACCTGCAAAATCATTATATGTAGTGCCACGGTCAACGAATATTTGGGAGTCAACAAGTGTACAGGTGGTGGGCCCAATGCCAGGTTGGGCTGAGTGGGGCCCAACATATCTTAGACCGGTGCGTACTGGTCATATTCTCAGGAAATCGTCAGACTTCTCTCGCTTTCCCACTTTTTGCTCTTTCGCTTCTTGTTATGCTTTGCAAGAATTGCATGACATGATTTATCGAGAAGGAAAAACTACACTGTGTCATGGCCCGTTTGTTGAAGTCGAACTGTAAAAAACTGTAACGCATGCTCTTTCTAAAAACTGAATCAAGCATCTAATACTCTAGAGTGTCAGATGAATTTTGTCTGAAAATATTTTGGATGGATGAAAATATATATAGCGGCATGTTATATTGTGGTTTCGATTTGATGCTCTTAGTCAGCCCGCATCTTGAGACATGATATGATGTACATGTGTTGGACCGATTCTGCCTCGGGGCTTAATCACGGCTAACGTGCTTTTCAAGACTTAATCAAAGCAAAGTGATTTTTAAGGCTTAACAATAGCAGCTATGGTTTTCGTGCCTCATCACCTGGCCAAGCGTGACTGTAAGGTCTTCTTGACATGAGCATAAGATGAGTTTGACGCATGCTAGCTATAATATATTACATTGTTTATGATATGGTGCATATCTTATGATTTGCTAGAATATGCGCAATGCTTGTGAAATGAGTGAATGCGATGCATACTCATTTGTAAAGCTGCATTAGTCTTTGCTTGATTCCACAGGAACATTGATTTTGTTCGCAAGGGAGTTCTCTCTCCCCTGTCAATTCCTTTTTTTCCTTTTTTTTTTTCTCCGTGTAAAATAAAGAGAAATAACGTTGAAAACAAAATAATTAAAGGAAAAAAAGAAGAAGCTAAAGTGCCACTTCCCTACCATTAAGCAGTCGAATCTTTCTCAGGTAATAGAAAAGCATTCATGCCTTACTTGTTATTGCTAATCCTAAACTAAATAAGATAATTAGCAGAATTTAACAATACATTTGAGAAGTTAATAGCACCGGACTTGTTTCCACCTTTATTTAAAACGAGTCCACTTATAAACCTAAACACATGATTATCTCCTCGAGCGCATGACCTCGCATCAGTTCTTCGGTTTGAATCAATAAATGAAGGCGAGTTTCCCACTCGTTACTACAGTGGTTTATTGAATAAAGATTTCGAGTTTAAAATTTAGCATCGAAGTAGCTCGGAAAATAAAGCTCTTTAAATCATGGATGCCTAGACAAATTTAACAATTTATTTATAAACTGGGGAGTCACTGGTGGTTTCTTCATTGGTTGCTCCTCTTTAATGTAATTGGCAGTTGAGCTTTCCGTAGTCATAAATCAAATTGCCGCTAATAATAGTTCACTTGCTTTGTTAAATATGTCTTGAATTTATGTATTCGGTCCGGTTTTATGACCCGACCCGACATATTTTTGCGCGACCCGAAAGTGGAAAGAAAATTGAGATTTGGTTCGCGACGCGAAGGGTTGGGCCGATAGGCCCTATTTGTACTGTTGTTAGGTTTTCTCATTGTAAAATAGAGAGAATTTGTTTCAGAGAGTTTTGGTGAGCCGTGAGGTTTTGTCGTTGCTTTGACTTCTGAAATTTGTACTCTCTTTTGATTATAGTGGAATCTGTCTTGCCTCGCCCGTGGACGTAGATCACTTCGTGATCGAACCACGTAAATCCTTGTGTTTTGTCTCTTGTTTTTCCGCATCCGTCTCCAACATGCTTTTTAATTTGAAAGCTTTTAACCCTAAGGTTTCAGGAATGCTCTCGCCAATTATAACTATGTATTGCAAAACCGTAATGCAAAATTAGTTTACACAGCCACTAGCTTACTTTGGGGAGGAGTTAGTTATTTAAATTTAAATATCTCATAACCTATGACTATAAAAAGCCTACCTCTAGTTGGAATTCGGAACAACCATATAAATGATGATAACCGACTCAAATACGATCGTAACTTTGTTCTAGAGTTGGTTACTCGAGCTTCACAAATAAATATTGACAAATTATTTGACACGTCAATTATTTTGAAAAGTGTTTGCTAACTATAACTAATAGATAAGCTCCTAAAAAAACATGTGTACATTATACAAATAGTTGATACTTTGAAACAATATAAAAAAAACTGGTAACTGGACACAAATAAGAACTGGTAATTTTGTATAAGAGTTGATGACCTTAACACGTCAATCAGCCCTACAAATGAACACAGGTAAATTATTGGAATAGTTAATAATTTGGAAATAATCAAATGTATGTTGGTATAACTCAAATAAGAGCTGGTAACTCAAGCTTCGCAAATAAAATTTGTTTAAGCTTTTGAAAAAGTTGGTAAGGTTTAAAATTGTTGGTAATGTTGTTCAAGTGTTGGTAACTTTAACCTATTGGTAAGCTCCGTAAATAAATATTGTTAAATTATTGGAATAAGTTTGTAATGTTGAAACCATCAAATAAACTTTGGCAAGTGAACCCAAATAAGAGTTGCTAATTTTGTACAAGTATGAGTGATTTTAACACATTTTTAAGATCCTAAAATTGTCCTTAAATTATTGGAACAGTTGGTAATTTTTGAAAAATAATAATAATAATTGATAACTAATTGAAATAAATTTGGTAATTTCAACAAGATTTTATAATTTAAGCTCCACAAAAAGATGTTAGTAAGTTATTAACAGAATTGGTAATTTTGAAATAAGTTGATAATTTCGTGTAAGAATTGGTAACTTTAACCCAATGATAAGTTCTGAAATAAATGTTGTGAAGTAGGGGTGATCAGTTCCAGGGTGGGTAGGGTCCCAACCTGAAACCTGGAACCTACCCTGTTATAACCGGTTCTCATTTTTTGGAACCTGAAACTCACCCTATTTTTCCTAGACCCTGTTTTGGAACCTACCCTGTTTTTCCAGTCCGATTTCAAGGTCTACCTAGTAACCTGTTTTTTTTTTCTTTTCCTGGTTACAGAAATTCGAAGCAAAATAAACAATCCACAAAGAGGTCCCAAAGTAGATCACATTTGTCCTCCAGCATCAAATCAACAGTGTTAAAGATTAGGTAAAAGCATAAGATGCTCTAAGGTTCACAAGCACACAAAATTTGGCAGTAAGCCACTTCAGTGATGCAATATAAGCATCAGTGCCAATAATTATGCCACCCTCTCAACAAAAATAACTATTCAGAAAAATTATATACACCAATCAACCACCATGGGCATGGTATAACCAAGCTCAAAATTTCGAAAAACTATCAAAAGATATAATAATGATATCATCAGAACAGCAAAGTCCTCACCATGAGCAATTGCACTAGTGGACTGCGTGGGCTCCTCACTTTCATCAGCATCCTGACAAAGTAAAAAAAGAGAAGATCCGCTCGTTGAGATTGACATGTGCCAAGAACTCTACAGCTATATGGACATCCACATTAACCATAACATAATCTGCTTCATATTACAATTCCATCCAAGCTTAAAGTCTGAATTTATTAATGATGACCAGTATCAAGTTTGAATGACTTCATTATTACCCTTGTTTAATCATAGCAGCAAATGAAAAACAGTAAATGGGCACAAGAAAAATGATTAACTCTATTTTATTTTCAAAATCATGTGGATGTCCAAAACGAAGTGGCACAGAGCGACCTAATTACATCTCATTTAGCTGACCACTAAGACGATTGCATGAGAAGAATCAATTATTCCAAAGATTTTCAAAAATTAAGTCAACCATTTGAAACTTGACCTGGTAATTTGCTTACAACACAACTTGTACTGTTTGCAGAAGTTATGTTTGATATCGCGCTAAACAGGCAATCAAGCTAAGCAAATACCCATAATCAAAACTCCAGCTTCAATAATCTTTTCTTATCTATCTTAACTTTTCTCACATCATAGCAAGAGTAAAACAAGATAGATAATCAGGACGAAGGAACAATGGCTCAAACAATAAGCAGGAAATCTGAAAAGTTGACTTCAACTTTCAGACTGCATCCTCCAATAGCTACTCCCGTAAAGCATACATGTCTACTGTGAGGAAAATGTAAAACGCAGATGTTGCCTATCTACAAACGTCGACTTTATGCCGCGGGCAAACGCTAAAAGATGTCATCTTTCAGTTTGAAGGTAAAAGATTTCAAGTCTTCATCATAAGGAAAGGAGAATGCGGGTACCTGAGGTTTGAACTCAACCACATCACAGATCCTTCCTACTTTTCATTAACATGAAAAAGGGACTTGCTTTGCGCAAAAAATTAGAACTTTTCTTGAACTCAGCTCTCGCTGAGTGTATTGAACAACAGCATTGCGAAATTGCAAGCATAAGACTATAAACCCGTTTGCAAGCATAAGACTTTAAACTGCGGCGACGAGCGGCGAGCCCCCCGCGGGCGACGAGCGGCGAGCACCCCGCGGCGAGCAGCCGCGGCGACGAGCCAAGCCGTGGCGACAAGCGGCGAGCACCCCGCGGGCGACAAGCGGCGAGCACCCCTTGGGCGACGAGCAGTGAGCAACCCATGGGCGATGAGCGGCAAGCAGCTCCGGCGACGAGCTCTTGCGGGTGGGTTTTTACTGAGAAGGGAAGAAGAGAGCCAAGACTCGAGACTGAGAAGTGAGGCTGAGAATTGAGAGTCTGATTTAGGGTTTTTACTGTTTTTACAGCAACTTCAAACCAGTTCTAAAAACCGGTCCGGGTGGGTTTTCACCTAAACCTGGAAACCGGACCGGTTTCAATCGGTTCCAAAAATATAGAACCAGTTCCCGGACCGGTTCAAACAAGAACCGGTTCCCGGACCTATTTTTCGGGTGGGCTGCTCCGGGTCCCGGATAAAGCCGGTCCGATTGCACAGTTCACAATGTGAACTATTGGAACAATTGGTAATTTTGTGGCAATCGAATAAATGTCAGTAAGTGGACTCAAATAAGATTTGATAATTTCATATAACAGTTAGTAGCATTATCAGTTGGTAACTTGCGCAAATAAATGTTGGTAAATTATTGCAACAATTGATAAATTCGAAATAGTCAAATAAAATTGAGCAGTGACTCATACCTTAGTTGTTAAGCTAAAATTAGTTGGTGACTTAATGGAAGAAAAATGGGCAAGTCACGTAAATTAAGGTTGATAATTTTGAATAAAAGTTAGCACCTTATCATGTTGGTAAGCTATACAAATTAATATTGATTAATTATGAAAACAATTAGTAATCTTGGAAGTACAGATAAATATTGGTACTTTAAAAAAAAACTGTCAGTAACTTAATACTATCTTACTGGCTAAATAAGTATACATATCAAGGATCAGACACCATTTGTGGAAAGAAGAATAATGTCTCACTTTGTTTTCTAAAAGTCGAAATTGTGATGACTACTCAGAAGACCAAAAAGCAAAGTGCTGGGAATCGATGAAAAAAAGCAACGTGCTAGATTTGCTATCACATGTATCACGTTTGTATCCTCATGTCTTTATTCTGTTCTTTGTCGGGAAGAAAGGAGAATTATTGGAGACGAAAGGCACTTTGCATACTTGACTAGTTAATAGCTTCTTCAATCTTGATTACTGGCAATATAAAGTCTTTATTGATTGATTATAGCTAACAAAAGACAACATAAGGGGCCAAAAGCAAAGATATCATATTATATAAATATAATGTTCGTATGATCATGTCTTTAATGTGTTAGGCTCCAGCCTCGTTTAAAGTGTTTCTTATGATGACGTTGGCACAGTGCAAAGAAATCCAAACCTGTTCAAGTCATCCATGTATCGGCAGACTCAATTAATCACTCATTGGACGATCTTCCATTCATATATTAACAGTTCAACCTATTGTCTGCCCTACCATACAAAAGAAAAGAAAGAAGGCCAATCGTCCACACCCAATTTAGAGAGAGCACATTCTCAAAAGTGAAAGTTATTCTTCTTTTATGTTCAAAAAAACGTTAAGAATTGACAACACACGTACAACGTTTGTAGTATGATGTCTTTATTCCGTTCTTTGTCGGGAAAAAAGGAGAATTCTTGGAGACGAAAAGTACTTTGCATACTTGACTAATCAATAGCTTCTTCAATCTTGATTACTGGCAATATAAAGGCTTTATTGCTTATAGCTAACAAAAGACAACATAAAGGCCCTAGGCAAAGATATCATATAATATAATGTCTGTACTATCATGTCTTTAATGAATGTGTTAGGCTCCAGTATCGTTAAAAGTGTTTCTTTGTTTCTTCTGATGATGTTGGCACAGGGAAAGTAATCCAAGTCTGGTCAAGTCATCCATGTGTTCAGCCGAGAGTAAATTAATCACTAGTTGGACCTTGTTCAATTCATATATTAAAGGTTCAAACTATTGTCCGCCCTACTACACAAAAGAAAAGAAAGAAGACCAAATGATTCACACCCAATTTGGAAAGAGCACCTTCTCAAAAGTTGACGCAATTCTTCTTTTTGTTTGGAAACACGATTATGAATTGCTATCTAATCGATGGATTGACATCCGAGATAAAAGTCACAACCTATATCTATCTTCTGAAGAGGTTAATACTTTACCACATACGCTATTGGCTATTTAAATTTTTGTCCCTTTTCCATTCCCGTTACTGCCCCTCGCTCTCTGTCTCTCATGAAACGATCCCTACAATACAACCCACATCATATAAACCTATTGAGAAGATGCAACTTATCAAAATAAATTTGGATATAACAAGTCATGTGGATTCAGATTTTCCTATCACATGGATAGACCAAGGTCCTTGACAAGTTATGTGTTCAGTTATACAGGTCATCGGTTGGAAAGCGCAGTTATAGTCAGTAGTTGCTTTGTCAACAACGGCAGCAAAGTATATGACAGCAACCGAGGCAAGCAAGTAAATTACTTGGCTCAAAGGTTTGCTTAATGAACTGGAATTGTTTTAGGAAAGAATGTTATTTACTATGTAGAAGGCAATAAATTTGGTGGGACAACTACCAAAAAAGTCTTTAACTTATTGCACTAATATCAATTCAGTCATGAACATTCTAATTTGGCCAATGTAGTTATAAACCTTTTAACAATTTACCAATGTAGTCCATCCGATTAATTTTGACTAAAATCGCTAATGTGGACGCCAAGCCTCCAATGTCACAAGGCCAAAGTTGAGGTGAATAATTTTTTATAATTTTTTCGTAATTATATATTTTTAAATGAATTTATAGATTTCTTTTCTACTTCTTCATTTCTTTTTTTTTTTTTACGGTGGCTTACGAGGATTGTCGAAACTCACCGGCCACGGAGGACAGCCAAGAAGCCCTTCCCGGTGGCTAGCCAGGGTTGTGACCCTCGCCCGACCTCACCCAAATCCGGGCGAGACCATCACAGCCGTGAGCGAGGCCACCTTGCCTAGATCTGGGTGAGTCTAGCCTCACAATGGCCTCATTGGCAGAGGGCGAACGCGGCTAGCAAGGCCATGGTGAGGTTGGCCTCACCTAGGCCATCATGATTGTGGGCGGGGCCAAGCGAGAGCCACGACCCTCACTAGCGGCTGACAAAGGCTTTGCAGCCTTTAGCACATGAATTATCCAATGTTGAACTTTTCTAACATAATTTATATGTGCATCTCAACGAGGACAAACAAAGAAAATGAGACTTCGATCTCTTGCCTAGCTACAAAACCCTGCTTCATGTTTCCTCTCTGCGCTGCCAAAAATTCCTAACGCGCTCAAAAGATTATGCGGCGATATCAACAACCATATACAAAAAATATCAGAAACCTGTTCGACTCATGGCCCGAGACAAAACGGTCCGTCGCCCCCCAAAAACTTTTCCGCAGGAATCAAATGTTGATTCAGCAACTCTCTGTTTCAGGGAACACGGTAACTGCCCGGTGAAGCAGAGTCGTCCCCTGAAAGAAGTGAATGCATGAGACCGAGCGTTTCGAATCTCCTGTTCAAGAGGAATTGATTGAATGCACGATCAGAAACCTCGTCTGGGGTCATCTTGCCAAAACCAAATCGTCTTATTCACATGAATTATGCTTCCTCTGCAGCAGGAAGCACGAGATTCTTCACATTGAGAGAATGAAGAAGCCTCCACTAGGGTCATCTCGAGTTTCCCGAAAAGGAGAGGAATACCTCTATCAAGATTTTACGGGGGAGCACCACACTAAAGACATGGATATTATGAAGAATTTCTTTGCCCACCGTTTTGCCTCGTCAGGAGATCCTACTTTGGTAAACCAGAATTCTGTGCTACGATTTAAGAGCATATACACTGGGTTTTTTGTAAGGTAAATGATAAATCATGGACTGTGCTCCAAGACCAATCATCGAGATATGTTGACTTTCTCATTCGCAAAGAGCAACTATATGCAGTGGTTTCCACTGGAAGAGTGATCATATGTGACTTAAGTTCCCCTGAGAATTTGGTCATTGTTGGGCCTGAATCCGTACCTGGACCCCAGCCCCAGATATTCTGTTGGACTAAGAGGAGCCTTGCTAATGGTTTGCATACCAATGGATAATGTGGCCAACTTAGCTGAGGAAAGGAGAACTTCTACGAGGCACTGCTTAATAGTGACTATTCTGTTACTTATGACTCTGAAGATGGTGGCAGACGACCTCTCCACATGGAATAGAAGAACAGAGCTCTTCGGTTCCATGCCTTTGAATGGGATGAGGTAGAGCGAAGATTGGTGAAGGTGAAGTTCTTGGGCAACTGTGCACTGTTCTTGAGTCAAAATTATTCCGTGTCCTTATTGGCTTCTGAAGTCCCAGGTTGCAGTGGAAATTGCATTTATTATCTCGATGTTTTCACAGTGAAACGTACTATGCAAATTCAACTTGAAGAGTGGAGCTACTCAACACGTAGTTACACTTTGTCTTACACGTACCTGATCGCCGTTGCCCCTTTGGACGGGGCACGTGGTTTGTCCCCTCATCTGTAGGTCAGTTCACCGTTCTACTACTCGTGCTGTTTATGATTGTTTGTCAGCACGAATATATTCAGATATCACTGTCGCATGGTAAAGAAAGCACAAAAAAAATGAAACAAAAGAGAGAAAGAAAAAGAAAAATAAAGAAAAAAATATATACTTGGACAAAATTTGGCTAGCTAGTGAAGTCGGGTCCTTATTTGAGATTAAATTAGCCATTTGAGGCCATTATTTGAGATAATATTAACTAAATTAGCCATTTGAGGGTATTATTTGAGATAATGTTCACTTTGAGTCCTCGTTTGAGACTATGGCTTCACTTCGAACTCTTATTTGAAATTTTCTCAAAACTTGAGGTCAAGTCTTTTTTTTTTTTATTGGAAGATACAATTAGATCAAGTTGTCCTTTTAGGTTTAGCTGGGCTTTTGTTATATTCTCGGTCTTTCTTGTTCTGTTACTTTACCGGGTTGTTATCTTTTAGAAAAAAGGAGTTGCCACTGTGCTTGTTTGTTGTGTTTAATCATATCACGCAATTTACCTCTTTTGATAAATACAAAAGCCGAAGAGATTTTCCTCTGTGCGCTTTGCTACGTGTACGCTTCGGGTGTTCGTGTTTGAGAGCCGCAATTCGATGCTTTTCAATTCCATTCTGTCATTTCACGATATTGAATTAGGAAAAATAGCTACTCGAAGTCCCGACTCAAATCAAGATCAAAGGTCTTTACGGATTAAGGAATTAATAGACGAGTCGATTACATGGAACTAATAAGAAAGAGTCCAGTTCTTGCAAACCTCAAGACTAGAAAACATGGGTTATATTGCATACGTGACAAGAATATTTAAAGTAAATAATACTTGCGAATTATTTCCGATCCTTTGGTCATAGCAAGTCAGCCAATGCGTCTCCCTGGGCCATCGATTCGTGGAACAACTACGAGGTGCTTTGCCCACGATATAACGGGGAGGATGAAAGCAGCGCCCAGCGCGGACAGATAAATTCCCCCTATCCAATTTACTGCGAACTGATTGGATTTCGGGAATTCGACCATAAGGGAAACAAGGTAGGCAGCGCCGAGAATTATCAAAGCGACGCAAACCATCATATTGTGGAGCGTTGGGGGAAACGTAAGGGGAATAATGGTGACCCTTCATATTGTGCTGGTGGAGGCTAAAAATGCCGTGGCGTTGAGGATCGTGAACAAATACAGATTGCGGCCGCTCAGATTGATGTTTCCGGCTTGACGTGGCTTTCCATTAGCAATGCCGCTGGAATTGACCGTAATGACAGTGGAATTTGAAGAGGAATCCTGCCAGTATCCTTCCGGAGGACTGAGAGAAGCTTGGTAAGTTGCAGTTGCAATTAACGTAGACACTACAAGGATCATGTCGCGAATGGCATCATTTTCGATTCTCAAAAGCTGTGCGTACTTCTCAATTTTGGTTGGTTCCATGAAAAAAAAACTTCGGTAGAGAGGGGTAAAAGGAAAGAGTCCTGCTTGATGGAGTAATCTTTCCCCCACATCTTGATCGCCACTAAAATTTACTTGAAATATTTCCAGAGCCGTTTTACCTAGGAAATTCTTCGCATTGTTATTCGTTTGCCCAATCAACAGCTCGATGATATGGAAGAAATGCAAAGGGAACCAAAATGAAGTATGCATCCCTCAATTTCACTCACTGCTTTATCACAAGCTTCACTATTGTGCACAAAGTGAGCTCATGCCATATAACTTCGAATGATGCTGGTGATGCCACGACCGATGTACCAAGGGAAAAAGTTTACTAGACCTTGCTTATCAAGTGCCTTCATTTACGTGATAGCTATGAATTGCTCATGTGAATTGTAACATAGGTGAATTCACAAAAGTAATAACCCGATAGTTTTTTCAAAGTGATTGAAAAGACAAAGTGATTGGACTAATTTGACAAGTTTCAACACTTGATTGTGCTTTTTAAAAATTTTGAGACTTGATTACACTTTCGTGATAAGTTTTGAAATTTAGTTGCATTCTTTCAAAGTTACAGGACTTAATTGCACTTTTATGACAAGTTTTTAAAACTTCAAATGTACTTATCCATATTTTATATTATAGAGAGATTAGAAGTTACATAATATCGTTATAATATATATTTGTGATCACAACTGATTTATAAAAGGATGTGTTAGATTTATTATTGTGAAGGCTTCAATGCGGTTCAATTATCACAATATCTACCTATAATATATCACGTCACTTGATAAATCATTTTTGTTGATCGCTTCCTTGTTCCTTCACTGGATCACTCCTAGCAAACAAATTTATGGACTCTTCTACGTTTTACAACACCATGTTGTACAACATCAAATGTAAATCGTCAAGTAGACACTTGCCGACAAATGTCAACCGTTGAATGATAGTACTATAAAATATACCGTTACACAAAGTGTCGTTCAAATATCCTCACTCTGAATGTTTCTAAATCCGTATATTTTTGGTGCCTGGTATTTCACTATCATAACATTTGTTCCTAGATTATACTTCGTCAAACTCAAGGATCGAATGATAAAAACAAGAACAACTAAGAAAATCAAATAACCATACCTCGGTTTGCCCTTCCTCCACAGCAATATGTAAGACGGTGTTAGCACCATTGTCTTTCCAGTTCAATATCTCTCTATCAGATTAACTCGCTTAAGCCGTCCAAGCAAAACCTCAACTTCTTTAAGGTTGTTGTTCCTCACGGCAACGTGAACCGCAGTCTTGCATTGGCTCATCAAGTCTTCAATGGATGATTTGCAAGCCCATAGGAATTTGGCTAGGAGCTCGAGCTCATCATCTCCTTCTTTCCCAGTGGCAAAATGCAAAGGGGTGATCCCGCATCATCCTCGGACTCGGATCAACTTCAGGTCAAGGGTCATCAGTGCCCTCACAGTGTGATATTGCTGGTGTTGCAAAGCCAAGTTCATGGGGCTATAACCCTTTGGACTCAGCTTCCGAGCGAACGACGGCCTCAAGATGGCCAACACCATGGCCACGTCAATGTTTCTGGCTGCCGCAGCAATGCGTAGAGGAGTATTTGGGAAGGGGTGCTTAGATATGCGATCTAAGAGCTTTGGCTCCTCCACAATTAAGTTATGCAGCTCATCAACATTATCATTTGCTATTGCTAGTTGAAGTCGAGATTCCCTAACCTTTTGTTCTTCTTCTTTCTCGGCCAGACTCCTGCCCAAACACATATAGTGTAATAAAACTCCTTTTTTGTGATTGATTCTTGTAAGTGTGGATTTAATCTAGAATTGGAAAACATTTAGGAGTGACTATGATTGAATGATTCCAATATCCTCTTTACCGATTATAATGAAACCATCTTGACAATCTCTTCCCTTGTAGTAGGCACATCGCCGAACCCTGTAAATCTGTTGTATTCAAGTTTTATTTATGCAATTTATTTCTTACTCAAATCTTTTTTTCTTTGTATGTGTTTTGTTCTCGCTTCCATATTAGCCGTAACAAATCACTTTTTTTTTTGTCAGAATAACAAATCACATTTTAGAGATAGAAAGATTCATTATGGATCCCATAAAAAGGATACAAGTTTCCATGCGTTTCTTAACTTACGATTGAGTTTGACTACTTATCATGCTTGAAGAGAGGGAAAAAATCCAAAATCTGACGACCAAGAAGATAAGTATCGCAATAAAGCCTTCCTACTACCTTCTTCCAGCAAAATTTTAGGCATCCTCAACTCAGACATTCTCATCCTCAGATTCCAGATATCGATGTTTTGGCTTTGTCGAGGATATCAAGTGGCACCACAACCCTGAACACCGCATAGTGATGATTGAAGTTTTTTTTGCCCTGTAGCCGGTGAACGCTGCCCAACGCTCCCGCACTCGAATTTGGGAAAGCGTAAAACACACGTCTGACTCTCTGATGCACAAGTGCCATCGCACACCTTAAACAAGACGAGATGCAACAGAAAAGCTCGATATCAGGAGATTCGTCACTCTATTTCAGAAAATACATGACTCGTAACGCTTGTTACACCAAAAGAAATGCAACTTCCCATGTTATTTTATCCAGGTCTTAAATGTGAAAAGTATCTAATGTTGAAAGAGAACAGAAATGTAAAGCGCATGTGCAAAGAACCACTACTGTCTGAGGCAAAATCTTAGGGATTTTGGGCAAATGATAATGAGATAAGTAGCCTGCACTTGCACCAAACCAGATAACAGTTGATTTGTTTAACTTACATTGTGCATGGCTCCCAAACAAGGTAGATGTCATTGCCAGTGCATAAATATGGTCTACTAGAGAAATTACCTTTTCCATGAGCATCATCATGTTTGTCATCAGTGTCGACCTGAATTCCCACAATTATAAGATTTCAGTTCCAAGCCAACATCGTCTCATTAAATGCAAATAAGAAGCACAGAATTGAGCTATAGCATCAAATGCAATAGTTGGTTCCATATGTTCAGTGCCAACTAATCCTCAAATATTTCATCTTTAATGCCAACTAGTTATTTGGAGGACAGTTCATATATTATTGATTGAGTAAGCATTGTCATCAAAAGGTGTTCATTAATGATCATTGTATATACAGATTTGACTTCTAGCAAGTCTATCGAGACAATGAAATTGACTAAGGGATGATTATAAAATGCACACAACCAACCATCCGTGAGCTAATAGAAGTTTGAGTTGAGCAATAGCAGTTGAACTAGTATGATGATATTCACAAATGTTGAGAAAAGATCATGCACTCCAAAACAGAGAAAGAGGTGGCACTTAGATGCCATTGTCATGCTGGAAAGGTTTGCCAGGATTTCCTTCACATGTAAAGAAAAAGTTTACCTCGGCGATATCAGTTTTCCGTCTTTTTGCTTGAGACTTTGCAGGAGATAGAATACACTCCTCTTCGGTAGCTTCATCTAGGTAACTCACATCAGGGAATAAGCATCTGTCCCTGGCAGCAGATGATTCAGTGGCCACTATCGCAGCATGTTGCAACGGGTGCCAAAATGAAGAGCTCCTGTGAGCCCATTCATCTACACACCACCGAGGATGTAGACAAGAAATGGATGTCTCAACTTGCTTCGGCCCACCTGAGGAACATCGTTGAAGACATAATTCATGTTTTATCGATCCGGTCATGTCAGCGGGAGATTCGGTGGAACAACTACATTCAGCAGCAACGTTTTTGGAGTATGCCAATAGCAGACTTCATCAGATGCCCTTGCAATCACTTGATTAGATAGAGGATCTACAATGGCTGCAACATTGACCACCTGTAGATAAGAGAAGGGTGTAACAAAAGCAAAATTTGCGCAATTTCCACAACATAAGAGGTGACCCCAATAGCTTAAAACAAAATATGGGGTCATAATTGGGGAGCAAGATTAAGTGCTATATTTCCTTCCCAAAACCTTTTAATATGCCTATGCACGAACATTTCAAGGGATAACTGTCTAAAGGACCCAACCTTTGAAATGATCGGATTGTTTTCCACTTTTATAAACGGATTTCTTGTATTTTGCTTTAAAAGTCAATAAACGTGCCTTTCACATAAAAACTTCATATTCCTGTCAAGTTAATTACAACAAGTAAATCTCACTTCTTGTTACCGAACCCAAAATGATTCACATGAGCCATTGCGAGCTATGATGAACCCTTTAAGACTTGATGGGAAAAATGTTGAAAGTGCAAACACGTGAGCAGTTAGAAGTGAAACTCGTCAAACATGCACTTGGATGTGCGTAACTTTATATAACACTGATTCAAAGGAGAAAAAAAATAGGACAAAGGGAAGGTTCTCTCACAAATTGTCCAAGCAGTATAACCCTCGGAAAGAAATATAAGAGAATTTTCTTTTATTTGGTAAGATGGGTGGCCAGGCTAGGACTCATATCCAAGACCTCTCAGATCTTGACTAGTCTGAGATATAATTAGCAGCGAACTTGAAGAAATCAAACAAAGTTGCTTTCATTAATCGCAAGTCAAGGGAAAACCCGAACACTTACCACAATACCATGAGATTTTGCCAATTCCAGAGCATACTTCATAAAACTTACAACTGATTGTGAGTCTTCTTCACTAAACCCAGTAATGCCACTGATATTGCTGCTATGTGAAACATCAGTAGTCAAGAGAACAATTTAGTATTGACATAAGGTATGGATAACTGCACATAACACACATGAAGATAGAGGAACAGATAGTTCGTCTTGATCATTGACAAGAAGTAAAATTAGGAAATGCAAAATAAAAGGCAGAGATTTGCACAAATTCCCTTGAATTAAGTTTGATTGCAATAGGTGGGAGAGGAGAATGATATGACTTAAACCTGGCCTAGGGCCTTAAAAAGAGTGATCTCAACCAACTAGGCAAACCTTGGTCTCTAGAGTCACGATTCATTAGTAGCCCTTATGCATGATGGAGACGGCTTGATCAGTTATTCCTTGAGAGTAAGTCCTCTGCTTTATATATGAACCAAAACTCCTCTCAGTCCAGACGCAACCAAAACTGATATGACTAAGCTGAATGAAGTAAAATCAATCACATCCTAAATTTCAAAAAACAAAGCTTATCAAATTTTAGATGGCCACTCAAACTACAACTTTTTTTGAGTCTTTGGTTTTTGTACTCCAACTTCCAACTTATCTGCTTGGAAATAAATTCTGAAGGAGGTAAAAAGTTTAAAATGCGCACCCAAAGCTGCCCAAGAGAATATTGAAATTCATAAGGAAGCTATCCCGGAAAAGCCACCTTAACCTTCTCCTTTAATTGACGAAACATTAGAACAAGAGACATCTGCACATGCTGATGCAAATACCCTAAAACTACAAAAATGTCCTAAAACATGATGGCAATATTTGATCTTAAGGCATGAACATGCATTACCATTACTGATGTGAAAATTTAAAAGAGACATACTAGATTGGTGGATGGTATGAGGTGGGCCATAGCTTGCACTATTCTACCCACTCATCCTTTGATGATGCAGCATATTTGCAGACCTATCACAAAATAGCACGAATAAGTACAAAGAACAAAATCTTACTTTGCCATCACATAATCAAGTGAAACAATGCCATTTTCAGGTTACATGTTTGATGTGGACATCGAACCCTATCGAGAAGGAGGCGCTAGAGACCCGTTGTTCTATCCGCTAGGCCCGATCACTCGAGCGAGAGCGAAGGAATTCAAACAAACTGTCGGCATCATGGTTTAAGATATTTGGAATGAAGATAATCTGGATTCGAAACTTGAAGATTCTAAAACTCCTTAGCGCAACATGATTACTTTTGGTCCAGCGAATTTCAAAAGAGCTTAGAATTGACGAACTCTGAATTGGCTCAAATTTGGATGGACGCTTGGAAACGGGCCGCTGATCAATACACGAATTTTTAGCGATTTAGAGTCGTTTAGATGAACATTTAGGCCTTTTTCTATTTTTAAACGAATTTTTAATAATTAAGGTTATTTTTGTAATTTTAATCCTAGTAGGATTAGAATTAGAGTTAGCACCCTATATAAGGTTACTTATAGATTTCTAAGAAAAGGCAGAATTTTATATAGAACAGTTTTCTTCTTGAGTTCTCTTAAGGACTAGATTTTATCAAAGCTCCCTTGTAACGATCGAATTCAACTTATTGAGCAAGATCGTGAATTCTCTTGTTTGTGGCGTTATAGCGTCTATTGGTTGACACAGGTTCGTCAACAGGTCGTGTTTATACCGAGATTACCAATCACAGGTTTGATTGGAGGTCGAAATCAGCAATTCGTAACTCACAGATCTTCGTAGAACGATCATCTTCCACACAGATTCATATCATCTGGTATCAAAGCTGGTTCTATAAGGTCTACTTATAATACTTTTATTGCTTTTCGTTCATTAATTTAGGGTTTATAGAATTTGGATTTCTTTATTAATCGAATTATGGTTCTAAATTTGTTCTTGCTGTGATTTCAATTTTGATTTAGGGTTTTCGGTCCTAGTTGTTTTTTTTATTTATATATTGTACTTGAGTTCGTCAAAAAAAAGAAAAAAAAGAGAAAAAAAGAGCAAAAAAAAAGAAAAGAAAAAAAAGAGGCAAAAAAAGAGCAAAAAAAAGCAAAGAAAAAAAAGAAGCAAAGGAAAAAAAAAATCAAGAGGACGACTCATTTCTTTTTTTTTAATCATTGATAGTTGGACTGAATAGAAAAAAAAATATTTCAGTAGCAAAAATTGAATTTGAATCCGAATCTCGCAAAAATTTGCTGAATTGTTGAGTTGATCGGTATATTACTGAATTTAATCTTGTTTGGTGGTTTATTGATTGTTATGAGGAGCATGTAAGACTAGATTCAACTCTGAAAAAAGAGCTTTCTAGAAGGAAACGAGAAGTAAAAGGTAAGAGTGTGTGAGTTTAATTGAGGGAAGAAAAAGCCGAAATTGAGTTAAAGACGAGAGGAGTAACAAACTCTTTGAGCGGAAAACGTGAGAGAGTGACTAGTGAGATTTTTTTTTATATCTAACATTTTCTTGCAGGTTTAAAAAAAATGTCAAGCTCAGACCAGAGAAGTGTGAATCAAAGGGAAGATCGCACTCATCCAAGGGATGATGCGATTCTAGCAGGCATCTAGCAATTGAGTTTACAAATTGAAGAACTTAGCAACCGAGTTACAAGATATGAGACGAGACTTGAAGATGACCAAGAGCCACCACGGGAGAGGCCACAAAATCAGCGAGCGTAGCTTAGGACACAACCTAGATGGCAACAGCAATTTAATGAAGCATATGTGTCCGATACAAAAGATGATCGAGATGGCAAGTTTAAGAGGAGAAACGGACGCCAAGGATTTAGATATCGAGAAGACGATGAACTTGGCAACATCAAGATAAAGATTTCATCTTTCCAAGGAAAGAATGATCCTGATGCGTATCTAGAATGGTAGAAACAGATGGAGATAGTATTTGATTGCCAGCAATATTCGGAGCTCAAAAAGGTAAAAATTGCAACTGTTGAATTCACTGATTATGCTATAATTTGGTGGGATCATCTTGTGACTAGCAGGAGACGCAATGGTGAAAGACCAATAGAAACGTGGGATGTGATGAAAGCAGTGATGAGGAAGCGCTTTATACCTAGTCATTACCATAGAGACTTGTTTCAGAAGCTGCAAAATTTTACATAAGATAATAGGAATGTGGAAGAATACCATAAAGAGATTGAGATTGCTATTATCCGTGCTAATGTGGTGGAAGACCGTGAGGCCACAATGTCACAATTTTTGTGTGGTTTGAGCCGAGATATAGCAAGGGTAGTAGAGCTGCAACACTACGTTGAATTGGAGGAATTAGTGGACAAAGCCATCAAAGTTGAGCGGCAATTGAAGTTGGATCGAAATTACAAGAATGGTGGAGGTTCAAGCTCGAATTGGAAGTCTAATTGGAAGAGAGACGAGAAACCGAATTGGAAGGAAAACAATATCAAGACTGAAACTTTGAAGGAGATCGATAAGGATAGCAAAGTTGTTTCAAATCCGGCTTCAGGTAAAACTGAAAACCCTAACACTAAGACTCGTGATATTAAATGCTTTAAGTGTTTGGGCAGAGGTCATATGGCAAATTAGTGCCCTAATAAGAGGGTGATGGTCATGACTGGACATAATGATATTGAATCAGAAAGTGAGAGGGAGGAAGAGGATGATGACATGCCACCATTTGAGGTTTGTAGTGATGTTGAGATGCTAGTAAATGGTGAATTAATGGTGGTTAGGCGTTCTCTTAGTGTTAAAGTCAAAGAGGAGGAGCATCACCAGCAACGCGATAACTTGTTCCATACAAAATGCTTGGTGAATGGTAAAATGTATAGCTTGATTGTTGATGGAGGTAGTTGTACAAATATAGCAAGTTGTACCATGGTTGAGAAGTTGAGATTGAAGACTACAAAGCATCCAAGACCATATAGATTGCAATGGTTGAATGATAGTGGTGAAGTAAAAGTATCGAAGCAAGTCCGAGTTCCATTTGAGATAGGGCAATATAAGGATGAGGTGATGTGTGATGTTATACCTATGCAAGTAGGGCATCTTTTGCTTGATAGGCCATGGTAGTATGATCGAAAGGTATATCATGACGAGCACACTAATCGATATTCATTGGTGATGAATCAGAAAACATACACATTGGTGCCAATGACACCTACTAAGGTGTATGAAGATCAATTGAAACTCCAACGTAAGGCTGAGAGAGAGAAAAAGTAATAAAACTGAGGGCCTACGTGGAAACTCTGAGACATAAGTAAAAGGAGAGAAAGATAAGAGTAGAGTGGTAAAAACCGAGAGAAAACGAGAGAGAAAAGAAAAGAGAGAAAAGAATTTTTATGCAAAATCGAGCGAAGTGAGGAGAGCTTTATTTCTGAACCAACCGATACTTGTACTTTTATATAAAGAGGCACTGTTTACTACTAACGAACTTGACCTGAATTTGCTAAGTTCTGTCGTGTCTTTATTGCAGGAATTTGAAGATGTCTTTCCTGATAAACTTCCTGGAGATTTACCACCGATTCGAGGCATATAGCATCAAATCGATTTGATTCCTGGTGCACCATTGCCTAACCGACCCGCATATCAAAGCAATCCTGAAGAGACAAAGGAACTTCAGCAGCAAGTTAGCGAATTACTAAAGCAAGAATATGTGAGAGAGTCTCTTAGCCCATGTGCTGTTCATGTTTTGTTGGTGCCAAAGAAGGATGAGTCGTGGCGGATGTGTGTTGATTATTGAGCAATCAATAACATAACGGTAAAGTATCAATATCCTATTCCTAAGTTAGTTGACATGTTGGATGAATTGCATGGAGCTTGCATATTTACTAAAATTGATCTGAAAAGTGGTTATCATCAAATTAGAATGAAAGAGGGGGATGAATGGAAAACTGCATTTAAGACCAAGTACGGGTTATATGAGTAGTTAGTCATGCCATTCGATTTAACTAATGCATCTAGTATTTTCATGCGACTTATGAATCATGTTCTGCGTGCTTTTATTGGTCGATTTGTAGTTGTCTATTTTGATGATATCCTGATATATAGTCGAAACCTTGATGATCATATTGAGTATGTGCGAGCTGTTTTGCGGGTTTTAAGGGCTGAACAATTATATGCTAACCTAAAGAAATGCTGTTTTATAACTGACAAATTAGTATTTCTAGGCTTTATTGTTCGTGCTGATGGAATACGGGTTGATGAAGAAAAGGTGAAAGCAATCTGTGAATGGCTAACACCTAAGACAGTAGGAGAGGTGCGCAGCTTTCATGGTTTAGCCAGTTTCTATCGTAGATTTGTAAAAGACTTCAGCACTATCGCCGCACCTTTAACCAAGATTATCAAGAAGCACGTGGATTTCACGTGGGAAGAAGAGCAAGAGAGAGCATTCAATCTATTAAAGGATAAGTTGACTAATGCTCATTTGTTATCTTTACCAAATTTCAGTACTACTTTTGAGATAGAATGCAATACTTCTGGTATAGGAATTGGAGCCGTGTTGATGCAAGGAGGAAGTCTCATAGTGTATTTCAGTGGGAAGTTAAGCGGAGTGACATTGAATTATCCAACTTATGATAAGGAGATGTATGCTTTGGTGCGAACTTTGGAGAATTGGCAACATTACTTGTGGCCAAAGGAGTTTGTGATCTACACCGACCACGAGACCTTAAAATACTTAAGAGGGCAGCAAAAGTTGAACAAAAAACATACCAAATGGATGGAGTTCATTGAGACTTTTCCATATGTAATCAAATACAAAAAAGGTAAGGAAAATGTGGTAGCCGATGCACTTTCTCGAAGGTACGCAATTCTAACTACTCTAGGAGCAAAGTGTCTAGGTTTCGAGCATATCAAAGGTTTATACGCTGACGATGATGATTTTGGAAGAGTATTTGAAGCTTATGAGCATGCTGCGTTTGAAAAGTTTTATAAGCATGATGGATATCTCTTTCGTGAAAATAAGTTGTGTTTGCCTAGATGCTCTTTGCGCGAGTTGTTAGTGCGAGAAGCATATAGTGGTAGTTTAATGGGGCATTTTGGAATCAATAAGACTTATGAAGTGTTGCATAAACATTTTTTTTTGCCACACATGAAATGAGATGTCACACGAATTTGCGAGAGATGTATCGCATGTAAGCTGGCTAAGTCTACGATTAAACCACATGGTTTGTATACACCTTTGCCTATCCCGACGCATCCTTGGGTTGATATGTCTATGGATTTTGTATTAGGATTACCTAGGTCTAAGCATGGCAAGGATTCTATTTTTGTGGTTGTTGATCGATTTTCAAAGATGGCTCATTTTATACCTTGTCATAAATCTGATGATGCATCGAATGTTGCTGAATTGTTTTTTCGTGAGGTTGTACGTTTGCATGGCATGCCTAGGTCTATTGTTTCTGATTGAGATACTAAATTTCTAAGCTACTTTTGGAAGACATTGTGGAAGAAGTTAGATATACAACTTTTCTTCTCTACTACTTGTCATCCACAAACTGGTTGTCAAACTGAAGTAGTTAATAAGACTTTAGGGACATTGTTGCGTGCTATCATTAAAAAGAACATTAAATCTTAAGAAGATTGTTTACCGCATGTTGAGTTTGCTTATAATAGGAGCGTGCATTCTGCTACTAAATTCACACCGTTTGAGATTGTCTATGGTTTTAATCCCTTAACTCTATTAGATTTTACCCATTTACCTATTGATAAGCGTGTGGATTTAGATGGTGCTAAGAAAGCTGAATTTGTGAAGACTTTACATGAGAAGACGCAGCTGAATATTGAGCTTAAGACAGAGCAGTATGCAAAGCAAGTCAACAAAGGGCGCAAGAAAGTAGTGTTTGAGCTCAGCGATTGGGTTTGGGTTCATATGCGCACAGAGTATTTTCCCAAACAGCGACATTCTAAATTGCTACCGCGAGGGGATGGACCATTTATGGTGTTAGAAAGAGTTAACGATAATGCTTACAAGCTTGACCTTCCAGGTGAGTATGGTATTAGTGCTATTCTTAAAGTTTCTGATTTGACTCTTTTTGATGTAGACGCTGATTTGAGGGCAAATCCTTTGCACGGGGAAGGGAATGATGTGGACATCGAACCCTATCGAGGAGGAGGCGCTATGGACCCATTGTTCTATTCGCTAGGCCCGATCACTCGAGCGAGAGCAAAGGAATTCAAACAAGCCGTCGGCATCATAGTTCAAGATATTTGGAATGAAGATAATCTGGATTTGAAACTTGAAGATTCTGAAACTCCTTGACGCAACATGATTACTTTTGGTCCAGCGAATTTTGAAAGAGCTTAAAATTGACGAACTCCAAAATGGCTCAAATTTGGATGGACGCTTGGAAACGGGCCACTGATCAATACTTACTACTTTAATAGTGATTGATGACGTTTTTTAGCGATTTGGAGTCATCTAGATGAACTTTTAGGCCTTTTTCTATTTTTTGACGAATTTTTAATAATTAAGGTTATTTTTGGAACTTTAATCCTAGTAGAATTAGAATTAGGGTTAGCACCTTATATAAGGTTACTTATAGATTTCTAAGAAGAGGTAAAATTTTATATAGAAAAGTTTTCCTCTTGAGTTCTCTTGAGGACTAGATCTTATTAAGGCTCCATTGTGGCAATCGAATTCAACTTATCAAGTAAGATTGCGAATTCTCTTGTTCGTGGCGTTATAGCGTGGATTGGTTGACACAGGTTCGCCAACAGGTCGCGTTCATATCGAGATTACCAATCACAGGTTCGATTGGAGGTCGAGCTCAGCAATTCGTAACTCACAGATCTTCATAGAACGATCATCTTCTGCACAGATTCATATCAATGTTACAAGGAGTTCTTATGTACTATATCTTCTTACAAGCATATTTGAATGTACAAATACATACAGATTCAGATAAGCATGATATGCAGCAGATTAAGCTTTAGGATTTTATTTACAACTGATAGACGTTCCTAATATTAGAATCATCTATGCACTTTGAAATTTTGAGAAGGATGTGCGGTTCCACCTAATATTAGATAGGCTATGGTATATCCTACCCCAACTTTATTCTGGGCTATAAACATGGCTTCTTTTCATGCCATAATGTACTCAAATAAACAATTTACGTGAAGAAAAAGAAAAATGATAAAAAAAAATTCAAGAGATGGAAATTTCACTTAATTTCAGAGTCTGAAAGCCAAATTAATCTACATACATAGCGACATCCTATCCGGCCACTGTAAGTGCTATTTTACAGAATCTAATGCCATTGACAATGCACATGTTTACTGTTTCTTTGTAATGATCAACCAGTAAAGATGTTCCAACAATTCATTCACTTGAAAGTACAGTTCATTGGATGCGTGGACATAATAGAGGAAGCAATATTAGTGTACAACAACCAATGCCAAGAAGCCCTCTTTGGCATAAATAACCTATAAAGCATTGAAAGGAAAAACCAAAAGAAATTCCCAAGCAAAGCCCATAATGGTCTATTTTGGTCATAAACACAAAATATACCTCCTAAAGCACCAGAAAGGAGATCACTGCGAAAAACTCTTTTCAGCTAAACGACAATTTAATGCAGACATGTCACCCGAGATGCATTAATTACTTAAATGAGATGTTCCATCAAAAGATAATGAGGGAGAATTCGTGAAATAAAATTTTCTAGAACTTGGAAAATGTAAGAAGAGAAATAGCATGAACAGATGTCAACTACGCTAGCGGTTCATGGTAGTATAAGATGCTCCATAAGTAGACATCACCACTCACGGATATCATAACTTGTCAGCGCTGCATATGGTTCTCTCTACAAGTTAATGAAGTGAAAAAATCAACATAAAACACTAAGAAGAAAATAACCCACTTTTGCCACGAAAGGACTCAACTGATACGAATTAATTACATCCTTCACATCACATGGAATTCCATCAAAATCACCATTTTCAGGAGCCAGACATAAGATCACTGATAGCTGAATTTTTCCTGTCAAAACCATTACAACAACCAAACAGTTCAACAAATCCATAAGAAATTAGTTACAGAATTGTTGAAAAGCTGGTAGGTAAAAAATGATTTGTTGATGAGAAAATATGAACAGCTATCCCGGGTTTCCATCAAATAAACCTTGCATAGTAAATAATTAGAAGATTCTTCAAGACAATTACCAGTTCATCCGCAAAAGCAAATTACCATATGTTGAGTGGACCACTGTTTTTATTTGGTCTCTTGTTTTCTTAACTTTCTGATCTGTCAATCCTATTTACTTCCTGCTAATCTTCCTTCTCTTCACATCATGTGCACATAAGAAGAATGGTAATCCTATTCAATCAATTTTCATGATTGATAAGGGAAAAACAACAAACTGAGCACATAAACTAACACGCAATACAGGTTATTTTCATGATTGTTCATCAGGTTTTTCAACGCCTTGCATAGCTAATACATATTAGAAAACAAGACCAACACCAGAAACCAATGGTAGCATTTGAGTTTCAGCATAAAGCATTCTTCCTGAATCATTCATTTTGTTTTTCATAATAGTCCCTCAAAAGAATTTCCGGCAGTAGAAGGAGAACATATAGGATATGCATGCAGACTGGAGGAGGTAAGGAGCACCCCTCATTCACCCCACAACATAAGCAAATCATCCACCAAAAATCACAGCTTCATCACTCTATAGTGTGGCTTACGAGAAAGTGTCTTGTAGAGGAATTACATAGGTGATGTGAATATGACTTTAAATATCTAATGCCGATTGACTTGCTATACTCAAGTTAATGACTTACGGTGCTTCCAATGCAGAAAAAGCTTTCTGATAGCTTTGGGGCTTAAAAGTTCAGATATAATTTCTTCAATCCGATGACAATTGACAAGCATGGGATCAAAAGATTCTTATCCCTCTTTTTTGTTACTTAAAAGCAGTAAACACAGGACTAATGTCTGATCAAGAACTACAAGCATGAGTATAAACAACAGAAATTTAATTCTTCGCATGAAATTTAGCCTGTTAAATGACCTTCACAGAAGGAAAAAAATATTTCAATGATCTTTATTGAACTTTTAAATAGTAACCCGGGAGCAAAGGGCAATGGAAAGACCTTGTTAAGTAATCACTCTAATGCTCACTTAATTAGTAAAGCTCCAATCCTGATGAGTGAAGCTCCACTAATGATTTCCATCTTAATATTGCGAGATGACATGCACAGCAAAAATTGTTCCTCAATTTCAAAGACGCAAGAAACAATGATGTTTAAATATTATCATTAAGTGACCTATCCACCAGTAACAAAACGAGATACCACATAACACATATATGCTCATGAACCAAGAATGTACCTCCTTCGAGACACTTCTTCACCCGCTTCACATGATGGAGGTCCTCCAATGGTGCAATTTGACTCAAATGCCTAACCAATAACCAAGCAATTGACTCCCAAATTTGAGTGAAAAATCAAACCAGATACAAAACAGTAAGGTCTGAGAAGCGCAGAACGAGCTTAATACATAGAGTCTAAAGCATAACAGTAAGACTGACCTTATGATTGTATTCGTGAGCTTCGGCTGCTCAATCTGAGCGGCGACCATGTTCACTGCTTGCCAAAGAAAAACACCACAAAACACCAATTCCAAAGCGCAAAATACATCAGCAAAAGTGAAGTTCAGATATTTCACTTAGGATTTGTCAGTCATCTGTTAAGAACAAACCTGTGAGCTGCTGATCAGGAGGAAACGGTGGCCTGCCAGGAATGTGGATGATTCGCCACTCATCGTTCTCACTGCTCATTATTCTTCGCAGCTAGCTTTGGAGGAGGTGATCAAGCACGAAAGTGGAGGGAAGTCGTAACATCGTGCTGTAAGTTCTTATGATCAGTACTGAAACAGAGTACACAAGACCCGAAATCACAAGCATTTCGCAAGAAATCAACTCAGGATTGATGCAATATCTTCTCACATGTGTATGTAAGCTCTTATTATCAGTACAGTCTCAAATTAGGATCAAATTGAGGTTAAATTGAAGCTCTAAAGTCACGGCCAGCAAATTCCGATGCCAATCCAGCAAATTCCAGTCAAGGATACTGCTTACAATCAGGTATCCAACAAATCTTGATCATGTATGGCACTTTTAACTATGAAACAAGAGAATTCTGGACATATGCAGCTCTGACAGCCATGATGCCATACAGCATCATTAACATGAATTTCCTCTTTCGACTCAGCATACAAAAGTATATGCTAACGTGATCAGAGTGGCATCAAATTTGCATGAAATTTCTGTCACATAGAGACCCTCAAATCACGACCAGAAAAGTCAGGCTTATTTTCAGCAACTTTTGGGCGCATCAATTTGGAGCATTATGTACCAATTTAACATGAATTGACCATAGAACGTTCCTATGTAACCGGATAACCCCAGTGAACTATCTTCTTCGGCCAGCACCGTTACCTTGAAGAACCAATCCAGATGCTAAGCATGGTAACACTCCTCAAATTTGAACACGGGTTTCACTCAGGCATTTCAACGAACTCATGGCAAGCACCTCGGTTTAGTGGTCGAGATGCAAGAGCGAAACAGCGATTTGAGAACATACGAACCCAATATCATCAAAGGAGGCCCAAATCAAATAATAGATCGTCAATTGGAGACTATTTTCACATTAAACACAACACAATTAGAGTTCTCGGCCTTCGTCTCTCGCGTACAAAGCAACGGAAACAGAGCATAGCCAATACCTTGAAAGAAGAGCAGCAACAGAACAGACCTTGAACTGAAGGACGATCAAATCGGAGGGAGAACTCGTCAGAACGGATAATATTGTCTCGATGAATTTTTCAAAATGATTATTGACGTCACCGAGTGGGGGCATCTCTCTCTCTCTCTCTCTCTCTCTCTCTCTCTCTCTATAAAGAGTCCGAGAAAAAACACGAGCAAACAAAGATTATATCCGAAAAAACGGAAATAACGGAAAAAACGGCTGTCTTACCAACGGATACTGATGACGTCACAACGCCAATATGCTTTCGTATCTCTCTCAAGAAACAAGATTCAATTACAGGGGAATAATTCACCCCCAAGATACCGAAAAAGAAAGAGAAGAAGAAATCAATCTCAAGAAAGCTGCGCTCCCCGCCTGCTCTTGCACCGACGGAACGAGGTCATTTTCTCCAAGCGCCACCAGGGCCTCTTCGGCAAGGCGGCCGAGCTCTCTGTCCTTCTGTGGCATGGAGATCGCCATCGTCACTTACTAATTTGAGTGAATCGCTGGTTAGACGCAAGGCACGTCTCAACTTGATCAGTGAACCAGGACCAAACCCGTCCCCATGTGAACTTGCTTTGGAACGAGTCGGGTAAGACTTGTTAGGATCGATTTCCAAGTTAGATGGGTTCGGTTGCTCACTTCTAAATTTGATTGGATAGTTTGAAAATAGGAGCCCCGACTAAATAAGCAATGAAAGTAAAGGGATGGAAACTAGAACTTAAGGAGGGGATAATATTAGAGCTTTTATATTCCTTTTGAGTAGCGAGTTTAAACATCATTTGCGCTAGTAATTAAGAATCAGACTGCAAATAAAGAACCTTGGTTCTAGCTTATTGAGATGCGAAGATCAGTCATACATAACTCTTTGAGAACAAGGTTCTAAAAGAGCATCACGAGGGACGTAAAAATTGTCAGTCCGTAGATACGTGGACTGACCATTACTGTTTTGATACTTAATAACATGCTTGAGGAAAGAACTAGCCTTCAAGATCTTCCTCCATGCGCAGGTAGAGTTACCGGTGGATGTTGCGAACCATGACGATTGGATTTGCTCGATTTTAAGATGATGTTATTCTTGTCATCTAATTGGACCTCCATTCCATTTGATTTATTCGGGGGCCAATCAATATGGACTCAGTTGAGACAGATTTCCAAAGTACATTATGGCTATGGAGAAAATAAAAAGAGGAAGGGCCCGATTGAAAACAAATTTTTAAAGGATAATGACACAAATAGTCCATGAACTTTAGTCTAATATATAATTTGATTCATGAACTTTTAATTTATTCAACGTGGTCTTTGAACTTTTATTTTCTTTAATGTCCTTCCTGAACTTTTGGTACATGTTCAATTTTTTTTTTGATAATCGAGGTGTCCACGCTGTCGGCGAGCGATGACTCAGCTACAGTACATGTTCGATTTAGTCCCTGTACTGTATGAAAATGTCTAATACAATCATTTTCATTAATTCAAGTTCATGGACTATATTGAACACTTTCATATAGTTCAGAAACTAATTGAACATGTACAAAAAATTTAAGGATGACTTTAAACAAATTAAAAATTCAGGGACTATATTGAATAAATTAAAAATTTATAGACCAAATTGCATATTGAGATAAAGATCAGAGACTATTTATGTTATTTTCCCAATTCCTAAAACACATTACACCTACACGAAAAATCAAAAGTATTAGGGCTTGGCTAACACATATCCAAAGTTCGGGGGCTATATGGGAAATATTCCCCAATAACATCCAACTTTATCCACGCGTGAGGAACTTCTTGTTCCAATTTAGACTCTGGTTATCTCTCTCTCGCTTACGTCTAAAAAACTTCCAGACGACCGACCATTGGGCGTCTCACGACTTCTCCCTCCGATTTGATCGTCGTTCAAGGTCTGTCTATTGTTGCTTTTCTTTCAAGGTATTGGTTATGCTCTGTTGACGTTGCTCTGTACGCGAGACTGAGGTCTAGTTGTGTTTAAAATTGCTGCTTCGCTCTTGCGTCTCCATCACTAAACTGAGATGCCTGCCATATGTTCGTTGAAATGCCCGAGCGAGACTCGTGTGGCAAATCTGAGGGAGTGTTATCATGCTTAGCGTCCGGAGTGGTTGTTGTTCGGTACAGACGTTTAAAATTCCCGTCACGTGTAATGTTTGTGTGGATGAGTACGTCGCTGAAGCACGTTCACGGGATTGAAGTTTGTGTTCGCTGGTCGTGGAAGAAGTCGAGAAAGGTCTTGAGTGAATTTTACCTGTAAAATGTTTGTATGTTGATTTTTGTAGTAAGATGTATGAGCGTGGGGTTCGAAACACTCTCTCTGCATTGCTTATTTCGCAAGTGAAAGTTGAGTTTGAAGCCGATGTCGATATTTGCTTGAAAAGTGATCAGGATTGAAATCATTCTTCACTGTTATGAATTAAACCTTTTCCAGAAGCATCTGGATTGAAATATTGCATTAGTATGGCATAGAGAATAATTTTCCGAGATGCTCGCCATTTGTTGGACAAAACGCATAAGTCAGATCTGTGATTGTTAGCTTGTGTTATTGATCATGTGGAAAGCAATCCGTCATGTCTCAGATGATTTAAAAAAAAAAAAAACTAACTACTTGTGGTGTTTGCTAGTCTGTTTCCTGTCAAGCTAGATTTATCTTCACTTATTAATGATCTGATTTTATCTTCTTCGAGTAATTTACTGACCACCCCTTTCCACTATTGTATGCATTCTATGTGACTAAATGGTGATTAGCGATGGTTCCCAGTGAGAAATATGGTTTCAAATCACTGATATGAATGACAATTTTCTGCTAAATTTCATTAGCCGCATTCCAGCTTTTACGTTCTCTTTAGGTGCATATTGGTACTGCTTGGTTTGTATTTGTTAAAATTTTAGTGATTAACGGTGGTGGAAGTGAGGGTTAATGGCAGTGGCTGAAGATGATAGTTCACTGGGGTTCTTTCCATTCAGTTTTCATTCTGCAGCCCAGTGGAGTCAAAACTGCACAGCTTCCATGTCTGCAACAGCGCCAAGTTCTTCATTCAATCTGGTGTCAAACCTTGACCTGCAAAGATGGCGACTCACAAGCATCGGGCCGCGACATTCTCTGTCTTCAATTCACTTTCTTGTTCAACCTCATCGTAGCAAGGGCGCTCCTTGTCTTGCTTCACCTCTGTTTTCTTCCCCAGCTGGTGGTGAAAATGTTGCAAAAACTGAGAAACTTGAAGAGGTTAGGCCGAGTTTCAAGTGGGTCGAGGTGGGACCTCATGCTACTGAGGAGCAAAGGATTGCCATATCTAATCTTCCTTTTAAGATGACAAAAAGGTGCAAGGCGTTGATGAGGCAAATCATATGTTTCGATCCTCAAAGGGCGAGCTTGTCAGATGTTTTGGCTGCTTGGGTGAGGATTATGAAGCTCAGTAGAGCCGATTGGCTCGCAGTTCTGAAAGAATTGAAGAAGCTGAATCATCCTGCTCATCTTGAGGTACCTGCCCTCATTTGATTTCATTGGTTGTTTGTTAGCTATTTAAGCTATGATGCAGCATCTCTGTCTGTTGGAAGAGCATGAGTTGAAGATTTTCATGCTATGTTAATGAATTTGATTTTTTGTGTTGACATTTAGCTTTTGCTGTTGGAAAGAGCTGTAATTTGTCATCTTGCAAACTCAAGTTTCTGCAATGAGATCAGAATTTTGTGGATGGTGGCCTGGAAAAAGAGCCGTTGACATCTAGTGAACTAGTGATTGTTAGCTTGTGTGAGGAGTGAGAGTTTCTTCTTGACAATATAGTACTGGATGGCTGTCGAGGTGCTTCGATCTATGGATGTGTTCGAAATTGTTCACATGACAATTGTTGAATTGCGGGGATCCTCATGCTTTTTTAATCTGATTTACGCAATTTACAAAGAAATTCTTAAATTCAACTCGTGATTCCTCAGACTGTTTCTAGGTGGCAGAACTTGCTCTGTTAGAAGAATCTTTCGAAGCTAATGTTCGTGACTATACAAAACTAATCCATTGGTATGGAAAGCAAGACCAACTTCAAGATGCAGAAGAAGCTCTTCTAGGCATGAAGCAAAGAGGCTTTATCTGTGATCAGGTTACCTTGACTGCTATGGTTGATATGTACAGCAAGGCTGGGCATTTTGAGCTGGCAAATAAAACATTTGAAGAAATCAAGCTGCTTGGATTGCCATTGGATAAAAGGTCATTTGGCTCAATGGTCATGGCCTACGTTAGAGCTGGAATGCCTGAACAAGGAGAGATTTTACTGAGAGAAATGGATGAACTAGAGATCTTTGCTGGAAGTGAAGTTTACAAGGCACTATTGAGAGCGTATTCCATGATTGGCAATACCGATGGAGCTCAGAGGGTTTTTGATGCTATTCAATTTGCAGGGATTATTCCAGATGCTAGGCTATGCGGGCTACTTATAAATGCCTATGCAACTACAGGACAAAGTGACAAGGCCCTCGTTGCCTTTGAGAATATGAGGAAGGCTGGTATTGAACCTAGTGATAAATGTGTGGCCCTCGTTCTGCATGCATATGAAAGAGAGAACAAGATAAACAAAGCACTGGACTTTCTGATAGATTTGGAGAGACATGGTGTTGAGAGGAAAAAACTGAACTGAATGCTTGGTTAGGTCTATGTGACCCCAAGCTATCTATTTATAATAAAGCCAAAAGGCCAAAAATTACAATATTACCCTATTGCTGCAATATATAAAATAATAAAGGAAATAGACAAATATGCCCCTATTAGCCAAGTACTCTCAACACTCCCCCTCAAGTTGGAGCATAGATATCACACATGCCCAACTTGACTAAAACAAGATGAAACGATTTACTCCCCAATCCTTTAGTCAACACATCAGCAAGTTGATCACTGGAGTGAACAAATGGCATACAAATTAAACCACTCTCCAACTTCTCTTTGATAAAGTGCCTGTCAATCTCCACATGTTTTGTACGGTCATGTTGTACAGGATTGTGAGCAATACTAATGGCGGCTTTATTATCACAATATAGCATCATAGGAATAGGAACAAATACACCAAGATCTTCAAGTAATCCTTTAAGCCATAACAGTTCACAAACTCCATGTGCCATTGCACGAAATTCTGCTTCAGCACTAGATCGAGCAATCACATTCTGCTTTTTGCTACGCCAAGTCACAAGATTCCCTCCTAAGAAAGTACAATACCCAGAAATAGACTTTCGGTCAGGAGATCCAGCCCAATCAGCATTTGTATAGGCTTCAACTTTCAAGCTATCACGAGGAGATAAAAGAATCCCTTTTCCGGGAGCAGACTTCAAATATCGAAGGATTCGAAGAACAGTATGAGTAGAATATGGATCATGCATAAACTGACTCACTAGGCTCACAGCAAAAGCAATATCAGGTCTAGTGTGTGATAAATAAATCAACTTGCCCACTAACCATTGATAACGACCCTTATCTACGGGATCACCATCCTTTTCTCGAAGACGAGTATTGACCTCAATAGGTGTATCAGAGGGACGACATCCTAATAACCCAACTTCTGTTAAAAGATCAAGGACATACTTCCTTTGGGATAGAAAGATGCCTTTTGAAGATCTGGCAACTTCAATCCCAAGAAAGTATCGGAGCTTTCCAAGATCCTTTATTTCAAATTCTTGTCCAAGAAAATTCTTCAACCGGCTTATCTCATCAATATCATTCCCTGTGACAATAATGTCGTCTACATAGACAATAAGAATAGTGACTTTAGCATCTGATCTCTTCACAAACAAAGTATGATCAGCATTACTTTGTTTATACCCAACAAAGATCATAGCTTTCTGAAACCTACCAAACCAAGCTCGAGGTGATTGCTTTAAACCATAAAGTGCACGTTTCAGCTTACACACTTTACCTTGAGTTTTATCACAAGAAAAACCTGGAGGAATCTCCATATATACTTCCTCTTCTAACTCCCCATAAAGAAAGGCATTTTTCACATCTAACTGCTGAAGATCCCATCCCTGATTTACAGCACATGAAAGTAATACTCGAACAGTATTCAACTTGGCAACAGGAGCAAAGGTTTATTGATAGTCAATCCTATAAGTCTGAGTAAATCCCTTCGCCACCAACTGTGCTTTATATCTGTCCACAGTACCATCCATCTTCTGTTTGACTACAAACACCCACTTACATCCTATCGGCTGTTTCCCAGGAGGAAGAACAACAAGATCCCAAGTGTCATTTTTCTTCAAAGCATGCATTTCCTCTACCATTGCTGTCTTCCACTTCTCATCTGCAAAAGCTTCTTGCCAATTCCGTGGAATAGAAACAGAAGATAAAGTAGATACAAAAGTACTATAAGAGCTGGACAAAGAGTCATATGAAACAACATTGGATATAGGGTGTTGAGTACAAGTTCTAATACCCTTTCGGAGTGCGATAGGAAGATCAGAAGGAGAAACCTCATCAGAAGGAGTAGCAGAATCCGGATCCGGAGATGATGACTGAATAGGCAATGTATTAGTGGTCTTAACCTGCGTGTTGGTAGTGGAATTCCTACGACGATATGTCTTCAATGTTTCCCCACTATCAATCGGCCTTTGAAAGATACCAATCCTTTGCTTAATAGGTGTGGTCTCCCCCTGAACCTCTGATATCTCCCCCTGAAGTATTGCGTTATTCTCTACTTGCGTTGTATCATTCTCCCCTTGAAAAGGAGAAGGAGAAGGATCAGAGACTATTGGAGGAGGAGAAGGAGAAGAGTAAGTAATATCCTTAGGAACATCTAGAATTGGCAACACCTCTACACTAGGACACTCCCCCCGAAGAGGTGGAGCGGAATAATAAGAAGTAGACTCATGAAAAATCACATCCATAGATATAATACTGCGCCTAGAAAGAGGATAATAACACTGATAACCCTTTTGAGTAGCTGAATACCCAAGAAATATGCAGCGAAGACCGCGGGGTTCCAACTTACTCTTAGAGGTAGTGTTACGAGCATAACAAACACAACCAAAAATTTTTGGAGGAAGAATAAAAGTTGATGATCCTAGTAAAACATCAATAGGTGTGCTAAAATCAAGAATTCTAGTCGGCATCCGATTGATTAAATAGGCAGCGGTTAAAATAGCATCACTCCAATACTGAGAGGGGACATGACGTGCAAACATAAGAGACCTGGCGACCTCTAACAAATGTCGGTTCTTTCTTTCGGCAACACCATTTTGTGCCGAGGTATCAACACAACTGGTCTGATGAATAATGCCATGATCAAAGAGATACCCTTGAAACTGACTTTCAGTGTACTCAGTGCCATTGTCACTGCGAAGAATTTTCAAAGTGGCGTTGAATTGGGTTTGAATCATTTTGTGAAAAATTTGAAAATAACGAAAAACGTCACTCTTATGCTTCAACAAATAAACCCAAGTTGCACGAGAATGGCAATCGATAAAAGTAACAAACCATCGATGACCAGAAATAGAAGTACGTCGGGAAGGACCCCACACATCAGTATGAATCACATGAAAAGGGAAACGACTTTTATTATTTGAAGATGAATATGTAGAACGAGTTTGTTTAGCAAAGACACAAGCTTCACAAAAAAACTCATCTTTATTACAAGCTGAAACGAGACTCGGGAAAACTTTTTCTAAAGTTCCTAAAGGGGGATGACCTAATCTGCAGTGCCACTGATGGAGATCTGTCAATGTTGAATTAACTTGATGGGACATAGTAGATGTCATAGAAGTAGAAACCCCACTACCCTCGAGCATATAAAGACCACCATCCAATCTACCATATGCAATCTCCTTCTCCATTACCAGATCCTGGAAAATACAGTAAGAAGGGAAAAAAGTTACTTTACAATTTAAGTCTCGAGTCAAACTACTAATAGAAAGGAGATTAGTAGAGAATGATGGAATATGTAAAACAGAAGACAAGGTAAGAGTGGAGAAACAATTGATAGACCCTTTTCCAGCGATGGAAGAGAGGGTTCCATCAGCTACACGAACTTTGTCTCTACCGGAAGTAGGGGTGTATTGATGAAAGAGACTAGAAGAACCTGTCATATGATTTGTAGCCCCTGTATCGATGATCCATGGGCTAGAAACAACAGATGTATTAAACCCCCCAAAGAAGATACCTGAAGTGGCTAAATTTGAAGCAAAATGGGAAGACGAATTGGCAATTGTGGAGGAAGCAGCAACAGTAGAAGCTTTCAGTAGACGTCGAAATGCCTGAAGTTCTTCCTGGGATAAACCGATATCAGTAGTAGGTGTAGCAGTAACAATTTCAGTATGGTTTGCTTTGTTTTTTGTCTTTCTCTGTGCCCTTTTTTCCTCAAAATCTGCAGGTTTTCCATGTAACTTCCAGCAGGTAGCCTTAGTATGATAAGGCCTATGACAATATTCACACTTCACAACTTCCTTAGGGGTATCATTAAATCGAGAGAACGAACCAGATTTAGTAATAGTGCCAGCACTAATTTGTAGAGCAGATCGATCAATAGTAGAGGACTGGAGCATTGTTGTCCTGCGGCTTTCTTCTGAGTGAACTAGGGCATAGGACTGTTCTAGAGTGGGGAATGGAGACCGGCTAAGGACTTGCACACGTATCTGATCATATTCAACATTCAATCCTGCCAAGAAATCATAAACTCTAATCTTGTCCACATGGTTCTTGTAGGCAGCAATGTCTGTAGCATTAGTTGGTTGATAATCGGTATAATGATCTAGCTCTTGCCATAAACTCCGAAGCTCAGCATAATATTGAGATATAGTCATCTCCTTCTGAGAAGTGTCATGAACCCTTTTTCGAAGTTCATACACCTGGGCATCATTCCCGATTTGACCATAAGTATCCCTAGCAGCTGACCAAATTTGCGCCGCAGTATCAAGAAGTAAATATCCTTTTGCAATATGTGGCTGCATCGAGTTAAGCAAAAAAGACATTACCAAAGAGTCATTCGAGATCCACTTGTCTTGGGTAGAACCCGATGTTTCCGGCTTCGCAGAAGTGCCGTTGATATGACCTGTAAGCCCACGGCCTGCGATGGTCAAGAATACAGATCGAGACCATATCAAATAATTTGTGCCGTCGAGCTTCACAGAGATTGTAGCGAAAGTAATATAATCTGTACGGCCATCTCCTGTAGGTGGAGGGTTCTCAACTGAACTATTAGACATTGTCACTGGTAGTAGGCTAAAAATATCCTCCAAAAAATCAGCAAGATCAGATCAAGGGAAGAAAAAAATCGATTTTTTCAAGATTTTAAAAACTTGAAAAAAATCGATAATTCTAATTTATCCCAAAGAATCTGAAAAAAAGGATGGTCCACGAACTGCAGTGCTTTGGTCTTCACACATGAGAGAATTGTAGGCCAGCGGCAAGGCAGAAACAATTCCAGACAAGAAGATCCAAAAAATCGCAGAAGAAGTTGAACCACCTATCGCGGACTACAAAGAAGTTGTAGTTATGTCATAGAGGTGAAGTTTATGGCAGACACTAGATTCAAAGAATCACCTCATTAGTGCTGCCCTGCACTGTGAAAGAGAGCAAAGGAGAAGATGAGAAGGAACTGCGGTGGGAGAGAGTGAAGGTGTGAAGAGAGGAAAAAGAAAGGTTGCACAGAGGAGATATTAGGGTTAGGGTTTCAGTTCAGATCTGGCTCTGATACCATGTTGAGAGGAAAAAACTGAACTGAATGCTTGGTTAGGTCTATGTGACCCCAAGCTATCTATTTATAATAAAGCCAAAAAAGGCCAAAAATTACAATATTACCCTATTGCTGCAATATTAAAATAATAAAGGAAATAGACAAATATGCCCCTATTAGCCAAGTACTCTCAACACATGGTATCATAATTGGAAAAGTAGCATTCGAAAGACTTGCTGGATGGCTCCGCAGACTCGGGGTGGTAAAACAAGTGGAGCTAGTCTTAAGAGAGTATGCAGCTAAGGAAACTAATCATGGAATGTGCACGTCTTAGATAAATTGAAGCTTCCTGGTAAGTGGCAAAAAACAAAAGGTCATTTCGCATATATGAAACAATCATCAGGAAACTAGAATTTCTTAGAAATGCAAACTTTATTCTGCTTCTGTCCTCATGGTAATTGTTTCCTAAGTTTCTACAAATTGGGCGGTTGTTTCTAACTGGCAAATAGAGGCTTTGCTTTTTGTAACTATCTCCTCTTGGAGACATGTCTAATATAATTAGACTCTTTTAGAGATGAAATGTCCATTGGTTGAATATATTCTTTGGCTTTGGCGTTGTGTAGTTCCTTCCCAATCAATAGCTGTAACTTCTTCAAAGAATTTTTACTTAGCCATGTTCCCAATTTTCTTATAAAAATGTATTTCTATTCTTCTCATTCTTTTGAATTATTGGTAATTCAGCAGTGTATTGGAAGCCTCAGTATTTATAGCCAAAGTTTAGCTATTTTCTGTTTATTAGCTGATGATTTTGATAATGAATGAAGTTGAGTTTTCTGTCCACTTTTGCTCAGAGAACTAGAGAGGTCTTTGGGACAAAATATCAGCCACATACACTTAGAGAAGAAAGTACTTCAAACAATTTTATTTTGATTTTGACTTTCCTATATCTGCTACTTCACAAACACACCATGCATTATGATTCTGACTGTTCTTATACTCACTGCTTCATTATCAACACTATTCCCCATTTGTCCATTGACAGACCAATCCCTATGTAGTGTCACATGAGAGGAACATTCTGAAACTAGTGCTCAATCATCTCCATATGAATAAACAGTGTGTGACATGTCAATGAATGATACTATGTGTGAATTTAGTTCTTCTTGTGAGATTTCAATTTTGTCATAGGTGCATGAGCTAATGCTCCTCGACATGGTTGATTTCTGTCCACTTATGTAAAGCTCTGTAGAGGGTGAATTTCTTGTAGCAATCAAAGTTCTGGACCTACTTGTGAAAAGAGAGAGCGTGGTGATGAAAATAGAGGCAACATGGTGAACTGCAAATATGAAGCTTTGTTATCATTATTGTCGTAATTGTTTTGCCTTTCAAGTTCTTTAGCATTATTTCGGTAAATAATTAGATAAGATTTTGTCTGTTTGCAGAAAAGCTCTATTTATGGCCTCATTCTGGGTGAAATGTGGCTGCATATGGGATGATAAATCCCAACCCTACTTATATGAAAGATAAAGGAAGATGGTTGCAGAAACAGGTTGGATATGGAGTTTATGCCTTCTGGTGCATCCATGTACATGTTGCTTGCACGTTTGCTTCAAGGCATATAAGGGAATTTGTTATTTCTCTAGTTCCAAATCATGAAGGATGAGAATAGATTTGGGAATCTGATCTGACACCAGTTGAATGCTAGATCTGGGGTTTCGAGCAAGGAGCTAAACTGTAACTTTTGTAGGACCGAATACAAATGAGGGAGGACAAATCCGAAGGCTTCTTGATCATGTGTTTTTCGTTTTTTTGAAAGGCAGAAACTGAAGTCCAAAACTTACCGGTGAACTCATCAGTGACTATGATGTTTCAGGCTGTTATTGGACGTATTCTTGGAGAGTCCACAACGCCTGATATGATCTTTCTAAATGTGAAGTGCGATTTTTGTAGAGAAACTATAAAATTAAAAGGTCCCTTTTAGATTGGTAAAAATTAAAAGCCAAAAACAAGGTATATGAAGCGTGAGTTCAATCAAGATACATTTAAGCTAGCGGACAATAACAAACCTTCTTTTCTCCCTCAGAAAGCCTTACAAGAATGCTATATTCAGATACGCTTGACATTGATTCCAAGTATGTTAAAGCTTTAACACGATATTGGCTAGAGTTTTGTAGGAACATCTTGCATGAAAGAACGGAACTGACATGGCCAAGAAAGTGTTTGAGCACATCAATTTTTCAATGAGCTCTGTTTTATTTCGGTAGAGAGGCAAGCACCCTTGAACAATCATTCCCATGAATTGACCGTAATTGGGGACAAGTTCTCTGTTTAGAATATGTCTGCCGAAGCCCAATCCGATAGAATCACACTCATGAGTACTACAAATACAGAAGTGACTTCAGCCCATAAGACAATAAAGCACATAACTCTTTTCTTTCTTTCCGTTTACCAAGTTTGGCTTCAAAAAAACATGAGATTGCACTCAAACAAGACCATAACATCGAATGATTATGAAGCCGTCAACACGACGGATGCGAAAACACGTCTGAACTTATTGAGTTCATTCAAAGTAGGCCACCGCATGATGCTTCTTCCCTATCCTTGCATTTTCTCAGCGAGCCAACAGAGCCTCTAGACAAAAATACCCAGCCAAGCTGACACGTGTCGGACTTTGAATGGAACATGCACGCCACGTAGGACGATGACGTGGTGCTAAGTTAGCACTGAATATTTTCTCCCGTGACAGGCTCCACCAGGCCGACCATTCGTCTGTCCTGTCATACATATAATTGTCACTAGGAAAAAGAGCCAAAATTCCAATGGTAGTGATTGAGATCAACCTAATAGGAGTAAGTGCAGCTGTATAGAACTCTCATTTTCTTTGGTTGTTCTTTCACCCAAGTTTCAATCAAACTGTGATTTCTGTTTTATTTGTCCCGCTCTCCTCTCGATTTTTGTTGGAATTTATGAAAAATCAAAAGTAACTTTTTGCATTCTTGTCGAAATCAAAAGTAATTGATACACAACCCATCCTCTATCGAATGATTATGAAGCCGGCGACACGACGAATGCGAAAACACGGCTGAACTTATTGAGTTCATTCAAAGTAGGCCACCGCATGATGCTTCTTCCCTATCCTTGCATTTTCTCAGCGAGCCAACAGAGCCTCTAGACTCTAGTTACCAAAACCCTCACATTCGCCAGTGACTCGTGAATTTAAACAGCATTGGGCCTTCGAACGTCACATAAATTCTGCAGATACGACCTCACTCGCAAGACAGAGACGTGATCTAACAAAAGAATAAAAAACAAACACTTGTTACGAGAGAGCGAGGCATGAGGTCCTTACTGATTAAATCAGCAGAAGCAGGAGGCAGTCGGGAATATATGGAACACGAACAAATAACGAGATAAGATTAACATAATCTGATTGCAAGAATATCATCCAAACCTTAATAACATCACGGCAAAATTCTCATCACCAGGAGGGGTAAACAAGAAATGATGATCAAGTGAAAAAAAAAGTTTCAAAAAATCTAAAATCCAAACCACAAATCGATGAACTAAACAAAAGGAAGAAGTGACATATAATGTACAAGGCGAGTATCTGACCGCAGCACAGTATATTTGGGTTGGCGTCGAGAGGTGCAAAGCAAGTCGAGGCAGAGGGCGTCGGCGTCGGCTAGGCCTAGGGCGGCGGCTAGGGCGTCGGGCTTTGCCGTCGACGTCGGCGTCAGCTAGGGCTAGGGTCGTGGGCCTTCGTCGTCGGCGTCGGAGGCGGCGTCGAAGGCATCGCGTCGGAGGGTGCGCGACTTTTCAGAGTGCAGAAGGCCTCGGCGTCGGGGGGGGAGGCGAAGGCGGAGGTGGAGGCGGAGGTGGTGGGGGAGGGGGCTCGGGATCGAAGTGCTGGAAAAAGAGAGAGGGAGAGACTCTTCGGTTCGGTTCAGGAGCAGGCAAAGCCCAAAATTGAAAAGAGGAGAGAGAGAGAGTTAGAGCGGGATTTTAATTTTTGACATTTATTGTTGCTCGGTCCTTTTCTTGCTCGCGAAGAGAGAGAAAAGAAAGCTTTTTTAATTTTTTATTTTCCATCCAAGCCGACACGTGTCGGACTTTGAATGGAACATGCACGCCATGTAGGACGATGACGTGGTGGTGCTAAGTTAGCACTCACGGAGATCACCGCCAAGAATTGTGACCATGTTACCGTTGTCTCAGAGAGTTCTATAAATTCCCAGCAAGGATCCTTATTTGATGGATTTTTGAGCCCGAAAGATTTTATTGCAGATGCAGAACATCATTTACATTGCACGTATATTTCCAAAGATCGACAAGCAAATCTCTTAGCTTGTAGATTGATGGGAGATGCTTTTTATTTTTGTGGGATCAAGTGCATGTTGAGTGGAAAAGAGCAGGTAAAGCGCCGATTCGAACGCGGCATAAAATGTGAAATCGGTTAAGGCGGAGTTTTTCGTGGATTGATGATCGAGCTGAACAAGCCAGCTTCATGTTATCCTCTGTAACAACAACCAAAAACTGATCGACGCTTCTATAATTGCCGTTGATAAGGTTGTTGTTCAGCCTCGAGCAAGAAGTGGACGTTTTTATATTCCCTCTTTAAGCTTGAGGAAGAATCTCAGGGTGAGCACGTGTTTCATGACGATGGAGAGGTGCTTTTAGAGAACAGACATATATAAATAGATTGATTCTGCAGATATAGCTCCAAATTCCAAGAGGATTTTAGCACATATGCTTTATTAAAAACACGACTTTTCAAAAAAACCTTATAATAAATGGAGTAAGTTTGGATTTATGTCTTTTATTCGATGAATTTAGGATAGTGAAGTCTGATATTACCTTCTTTAATGTAGTTCGTTTAGGATATTCACTTAGTATGTAATATATGAGTTTATTATTTCTATTATTTTTAACATTTTAAATTAGTTGATATAATTTCATTTTATATTGAAAAATACCATAGGATCTAGTTGATTTTTTTAGGTTTAGCTAGGCTTTTGTTATGTGCTCAATATTTCCTTTTCGGTTACTTTATCTAGTAACAATTTTTAGAGAAAAGGTTGCAACTGTATTAATTTGTTGTGTTCTATAGGATCATGCAGTTTGCCTCTTTCTAGAAATAAAAAATTTAAAGAGCTTTTCGTCTGTGTGTGTACACTTCGGGTGTTCGTGTTTGCGAGTCGCGACTCGTAGCTTTTTGTGTCTGCTGCATCGAAGTTGAACTATGGAAAAAAAAAAAAAGCCAGTAGAATTCTCGACTTCAAGCAAGAATAAAGGCAGCTTGGGATCAAGGAATTAATAGATGAATGAGTCCATTACACGCAAATAATAAGGAGACTCTAGTCCTTGCAAACCTCAAGACTAGACAACATAGATTATATTGCACACGCGAGAAAAATACTTAGAAAGAGTAAATAGTACTTTGCAAACTATTTCCGATCCTTCCGTTCAAGGAAGTTGTCTCCCTGTGGCTTCTATTCGGAATCGGAAATTGTAGGAGCTCATGCACAAGATCAGGGGGACCAAAAACACGACAACCTGTAAGCTCAGATAGATTCCCCTTGTGAGATTAGCTACGATCCATTCGGATTTCGGGATTCCGATTGCAGCTGTAGTACAGTAGGAGATACCGAGAAGCCACATTAGCAGGAAAACCGCGAGAGAGCGGGGCAATAGGGAAATAGCGGTGATCAAGATTGCACCAATGGAGACCAAGAAAACCAAACTGTTGAGGGCCGTGAACAAGTATAGTTTTGAGCCGCTCAGGATAATGTTTCCGGCTTGATGTGGCTTTTCAACAGCAATGCCGCTGGAACTGGCAGTAACGACAATGGAATTGGCTGCGGGTTTTGAAGAGTTATCCCCCCAGTATCCTCCTGGAGGACTGAGCGCGGCTTGGTAAGTGGCGGTAGCGATCAACGTAGACACTGTAAGGATTATGTTGCGAGCAGACTCATCCTGGCGGCCCAACCAAAATGTGAACTTCTCAAAAGCAGTTAGTTCCATGCTTAAAAACATTGATAGAGAGAGTCCGGCATATCTTTTTGCTCCGCCGCGTCCACTATGTCTAAATGACTTCGCAAGATTTAGGAAGAATTCCAGTGCCTCCGCCTTCGCATCTTCTTTGGTAATCCAATGAAACAGGTTGATCTGGAAGAAATGCAAAGGGCACAAAATGAAGTATATATCTCTTAAATTTAAATTGCTGCTTTGTCACTAGCCTTACTATTGTGCACAAATTCAGCTCATGCCATATAAGTTTGAGGGGATAAGGACGCTAAAAGTGATAACTTTCGTATGGTGCTCACTTGACAGTCATAATTTTTTTTTCGATTACTTGAGTGACATGACTTCTAAAAAGACGTTCATTTGAGTTTCCTATAACTTTCAATCGATTACTCAAATGCCATAACTTTCAATCGATTATTGCCATAACTTAAAAAAAAAATCATATAAGTGTCGGAAATCCAACGTGGCATGGCACCTATGATGATTTTTTTTTTTAAATTATGATATTCAGATAATCGATGGAAAAGTTATATAACACTTAAGTGATTATGTCACTCAAATGAGTGCCATACGAGTCATACGAAAGTTATGACACTCGAATGATCAAAAAGAAAAAGTTCCGACCCTCAAGTGAGCGCTGTACGAAAAGTATGACAACTGTGATGTCCTTTTCCCTAAGTTTGACAAATAAGCGCAAGCATATGTAATCTTAGGCATTGAAAATAGAAGTAACAAATTGTTTGATAGTAGTTAAAAATGCATCGCTGAATAACATTAATTTCTTGTCAAACGTGGAACTGCGATTACTATTGACTGGTTTTAACAATATAATTGTGAAGATTCTAATTACTATCCTTTACACAGAGTACTAGATTAAGTGAGTATTTTGACTATATTGAGTCTATTAATCAAATACTAATTAGGATTATCCCACAAGTTTAATATCAGTCAGTGTTAAATTTATAATTTCCAATGCTTAATTGGGTTTTCATAGAGACCCACATGTGACTATTAAATTAAACAAAAGAATTAAAAATAATCTACATACTCATATTATCACTATCTTAATATGAATTTTGCCAATAGGCATGCAGTTCTGTTGGTAAATGAATTGGAGGATGGAGACGCTAGTATAACAGATGCGGGATTTGACTCCCACGCTCTATAAAAGGCAGAGCAAAAGTCAAAAAGTGAGTAGAGTTATAAATAGAATAGACAAAAAAAAATGAGAATTCAACTTTTTTTTATAAAAAGAACTAGTTGTTGACCTAAATTTTCCAACCCATCTGAATGGCATTTATAAATTTGGATTGAGTAATTTGGAGAGAAATAAAATGATTAGAGTAATCACTAAGTGAAAAAACGAAGGCGAAAGAATGGATCAACCTGTGAAAACTGTATTCAATATGAGAGTGGAGCCGACCTTCTCGTGATGTCCATCACTCCTAATCCCTTTTCTTCTCTCCATAAAAAACAAACTAACAAACAAACAAACGAGGTGATCCCGTCCCAATCTCCTCTCTCTCTCTGAATGTTTCTAACATCATGTATTTGCAACTCCTGGTATTTCATTATCATAACATTTGCTCCGGGACTAGAGAATGTCGAATCAAGGATCGAACAGTAAAAGTACGAACGACCATGAAATCGGTTAAACTTTACCTCAAGTTGCTCAAGACTTCGCTCAAGAATTTGCTGCTCACGTTGCTCAAGTGGCGGCACTATAGATGCAACAATATCAAAGACATTCTTACGATCTTGGTCTTTCCAGTACACAATTTCTATCTTATGGACTCGCTTGAGCCATCCAGACAAAACCATTAATGCATTGGAGTTGTGTTTCTTGGCGGCAACGTGAACCGCAGTTTCATATTGGTTTAATGTCAAGTCTTCAATGGAGGATTTGCAAGCGAATAGGAATTCAGCCAGGAGTTCTAGGAGCTCCTTGCTCTCCTGCTCATTATCTCCTTTTTCCCCAGCTACAAAATGCAAGGGGGTGATCCCGCCTCGCCCTCGGACTCTGGTCAACTCGGGGTCAAGGTTCATTAGAGCCCTCACAATGTCATAATGCTTCTTTTGCAAAGCCAAGTGCATGGGGCTGTGACCCCCTTGATTCAGCTTTCGAGCGAACGATTGCTTCAAGATGGCTATCTCCATGGCCACTTTAGTTTTTCCCTTGTCCGCGGCAATGTGTAGTGGAGTATTAGGGAAGGGACCCTCGGATATGTCATCTAAGAGCTTTTCTTCCTCCTCAATTAAGCTATATAGCTTATCAACATCGTCATTTTCGATTGCCAGTTCAAGCTGAGAGCTCCTCTCTTCTTTTTCGGCCGGACTCTTGCCCATTGTTTTGACGAGGGAAATGGAGGAGCAGAAAGGCGGGCTTTGCTAGGTGATGATCGATGGAAGTAGCGAACTTGCAAAATCATATTTATAGTGCCACGGTCAACGAATATTTAATTAGGGGAGTCAACAAGTGTGCAGGTGGGCCCAATGGCAGGTTGGGGTGACTGGGGCCCAATATATCTCAGACTCTCGGGAAATCGTCAGACTTGGTAATTTTGTGCGCCTCTCTCCCTTTCCCGCTTTTGCTCTTTCGCTTCTTGTTACGAGAGTATAAAATAAAGAGCGATATTATCTAGGTAAGTGACTTTTACCACTTTTATGTTTTGCAAGAATTGCATGTTATGATTTTTCCAGTAGGAAAAACTATACCGTGTCATGGCCCGGAAGTCGAACTGTAAAGTTGTATATTATGCTCTTTCTCAAAAATGGATCAAGCATTTAACATCCTAGAACCTTAGATGAATTTTGTTTGGAAATATTTTCGATCGAATGTTATTTGTATTAGTGATATATATATATAGGCGGAATGTTGTATTATGGTTTCGATTTGATACTCGCGGTTAACGTACAAACCAATTTTGTTTGGGAGCTTAATTGCGGCAATGTGTTTTTCGAGGCTTAATCAGAGTGAAGTGATTTCCGAAGCTTAACAATAGTGGATATGATTTTCTTGCCTCATCACCTGGTGAAGCGTGATCGTAAGGTCCTCTTGACATGAGCATAGTATGAGTTTGACATATGCCGGCAATACTATATCACATTGTTTATGATATGGTGCATATGTTATGATTTTATACACAATGCTTGTAAAATGAATTGTTTATGATATGGTGCGTATCTTATGATTTTATGCGCAATACTTGTAAAATGAGTGAATGCAATGCATACTCGTTTCTAAAGCTGCATTATTCTTTGCTTGATCCCATAGGAATGATGATTTTGCTCACAAGTGAGTTCTCTCTCTCTCTAGTCTAATCCTCTTTTTTTTTATTTTTTTTTGTTCTCTCTCCATGTAAAATAAAGAGCGAATAAATTAAGTTGAAAGAAAAATAAATAAAGATAAAAAAAAGAAGAAGCAAAAGTGCCATTCCCCTACCATTAACACATCGAATCTTTCTCAGGTAACAGAAAAGCATTCACGCCTTACTTGTTATTGCTAATCCCAAACTAAAGAAGATAATTTACAGAATTTATTAATACATTTGAGGAGTTAAGAGCACCAAACCTGCTTCCTCCTTTATTGGTAACTAGTCCACTTATAAACCTACGCGCACGATTATCTCCTCGAGATCATGACCTCGCATCAATTCTTTGATTCGATTCAATATATGGAGGTGATCTACTCGTTATTATAATGGTTTATTGAATGAAAATTTTGAGTTTCATTTTTAGCATTCAATTAGGTTGGAAGATAAAGCTCTATAAATCATGGATGCACAACAAATTTGACAATTTATTTATAAACTGGTAAGTTATTAATGGGTTATTCATCGCTTGGTCCTCTTTAATGTAACGGCAGTTGTGCTTTCCATAATCATATGTCAGATGGCTACAATAATAGTTCACTTGCTTTTTGATCTCAAAGCATTTAACCCAAAAGTTTCAGGAATGCTCTCTTAAATTATAATTACGTACTGCAATACTGTAATAAAAATTAGTTTACGTAGCTGCTAGTTTATTTTGGGGAGGGGTTAGATCTTTAAACTTGAATTTCTCATATCCTATGACTATCAAAAGTCGACCTTTAGCTGGAATTTTGAAACAATCATATAAATGATGATAACCGACTCAAATAAGATTGTAACTTTGTTCTAGAGTTGGTTACTCGAGCTTCACTAATAAATATTGATAAATTATTTGAAGCATTGATTTTTTTTGAAAAATGTTTGCTCACTATAGCTAATTGATAAGCTCCCAAAAAAAAGATGTTAGTAAATTATAGGAATAGTTGATACTTTTGAAACAATAAAAAAACATACTGGTAAGTGGACTCAAATCAGAATTGGTACTTTCGTGTAAGAGTTGATGACCTTGACACGTCAATCAGCTCTGCAATGAGCCCGAGTAAATTATTGGAATAGTTAATAATTTCGAAATAATCAAATGTACGTCGGTATAACTCAAATAAGAGTTGGTAACTCAAGCTTCGCAATTAAATTTGCTAATCTTTTGAAAAAGTCGCGCAAGGTTTAAAAGTGTTGGTAATTTTTTACGAATGTTGGTAACTTAAACATGTTGGTAAGCTTCGTAAGTAAATACTGTTAAACTATTGGAATAGTCTATACTGTTGAAACAATCAAATAAACTTTGGTAAGTGAACCTAACTAAGAGTTGCTAATTTTGCATGAGTGATTTTAATACTTTTTAAAAATCCTCAAAAATGTCCTTAAATTATTGGAACAAAAAGTAATTTTTGAAAAAAAAACCATTGATAACTGATTGAAATAAAGTTGATAATTTCATATAAGAATTTATAATTTAAGCTTCACAAAAAAATGTTAGTAAGTTATTAAGAGAATTGGCAATTTTGAAATAAGTTGGTAATTTTTGTAAGAATTGGTGACTTTAATCCAATGATAAGTTCAGAGATACATGTTGTGAACTATTGGAATAGCTAGAAATTTTGTGGTTATCAATAACCATCGGCAAGTGGACTCAAATAAGTGTTGGTAATTTAATATAATTGTTAGTAACCTTATCGGTTGGTAAGCTGCACAAATAAATGTTGGTAAATTATTGCAACGTTTAGTAATTTCAAAACAATCAAATAAAAGTTAACAAGTGACTCAAACATTAAGCTAGATTTAATTGGTGATTTAATGGGAGAAAAATGGGCAAGTCACTTAAATTAAGGATGGTAATTTTGAATAAAAGTTAGTACCTTTACTAATCTTGGAATTATATGATAAAAGTTCAACCCAAAAGTTTAAGCTAATATGGGATAATATTTAAACGCTCCCACTCATGAGTAAGCCGGAATTGGTTAGATGGGGTTGGACGCATGTACACGAAAGGGATAGCGTGGTTTAATAGTTAAATGCTCCAACACTCTCCTAGTCCGATACTTTGTAAGATTTTATGAGACCACTGCTAATTGTTCTAAAAGTTTAAGCTGATAAATGAAGGGAGATCGCATGAATATATAGAGAATATAAGATATGTTGTTAAGCGATATTGGACAATATTTCAACACCCTTCTCACGTGCAATAAGTATTGGGACTTTAAAAAAAACTATTGGTAACTTGATAATATGTTTTTGGCTAAATAAGCATACATATCAACGATTTGTGAAAAGAAGAATAATGTTTCTCTTTGTTTTCTAAAAGTTGAAAATGTGACGACTACTCGGAAGACCATAAAGCAAAGTGATGCTCTATCTCATTTACCCGGCAAGCTTCTTCTATTTTCTTCTTTTTCTTTTTTTTCTTTTTTTTGCTGTTTGTCTCGCTATATCTCGAAAAGAAGAATAATGTTTCACTTTTGCTTCCCTTTTTTTTTTGTTTTCGAAAAGATTCAATGCTTTTTTTGGTATTTTCAGATTGCCTTCATGTGTAAAACGTTTGTACTATCATGTCTTTATTCCGTTCTTTGTCGGGAAAAAGGGAGAATTCTTGGAGACGAAAAGTACTTTGCATACTTGAAAAGTAAATAGCTTCTTCAATCTTGATTACTGGCAATATAAAGGCTTTATTGCTTGTAGCTAACAAAAGACAACATAAAGGCCATAGGTAAAGATATCATATACTATAATGTTTGTGTCACGCCCCGCACTTCTCGGTGCGCCACATCCCTCGCAGAGGTCGATTCGTATGCGACGTCTCAGGACGCGTCGCCGACCCAAACCCAACACAGAGAATTAAAACACATGCGGAAGCAATTAAAACCACCCGTACAAAGATAAACGTATAACCCAAGGTATCCACTGAAATTAATACTTGTACTAGTACTGAGAGTCATAAACAATATTCATTTACAGCCCCAAATACCAAAAATCAAAAACGATTCAAGGCCACTACAACTAGCCGGGGGCTTCTCCCAAAAATTGCATCAGCACACCTGTCATCCTTAAGGCCGGGGATCTGAAAAGTCGATTTTACAACAACCGTGAGAATAAATCTCAGTGAGTAATTCCCTAAACCTAAACTAGGCTAACATGCACCTCCTGACAAGTACTAAACAGCACATAATACACACAAAACTGATTCAAGCCCTCAGGCCTAAATCTAATCCCACTAGACCCTGCAGGTTAGGCGTCAAATCAACAAAAGCAGCCACGCGACAGAATATAATCACAGCACATACACGTGCATTTCTATGTCACAACGCCTGTTATGCATATGCTAGTGCGAGCACTCATGCTCATGCCTCATCAATGCAATATCGCACACTTTGCACACTAGCACTCAATCATTTCTCAATTTCTTCTCCGACCCGCGTTAAATGCATCAGGTCCGACCCGCGTAAAACGCATCAGGTCCACACTGGCACACTTGCCCAATTTATTATTATTATTACGACTCGAGTCATCACTTTTTCACGGCCCGGTGCGTCTGCTTCAAAGTGCATGAGGCGCAGCAACCGATCTGGCCCAGTGTCTCTAGCCTGCTTCAAAGTGCATGAGGTGCAACACTGATCTCCTTGCGAACCAGAGCCTGCTTCAAAGTGCATGAGGATGGTCGCCTTCCGGATGTACCGGGCATCGTCCTGCTCCAAAGTGCATGAGGACGGTATCGACCCGAAGGTCACGACCCGTAAGTCCTTAGGTGATCACGCAACTCATTATTATCTGGACCCCGCGTAACACGCATCAGGGCATTTTAAGTGATCACTACGCATACATCATTCGGGCACGCCCGTATATGCAGATGTCGTGCCAATGCGTGAGATGCACATTCATGGTCATTCATTCACACTTGGGCATTCACATGCGCAAATCACAATGTAACAAGCTCAGCTTGCACCGCGCATAATCAATTCCACAAATCAGCATGCCCACTCAAACAATCAATTTCAATTCAACCATGACATCAACTTAACATGCAATTTATGCACAAAATTCACACAACCGAGTCAACGAATTTCACGCATTAAGGGCCCGCCGTGCTATTCCACTCCCAACCACGCTAAACACGTTACATGGCATCATCAAATAAACCACAACTACGGCTCAATTAGCCAGTCACTTGCACGAAGCAATCATTCTCGATAATTGCCCAATTAAACCTCAAATTGTTCGCACTTCACTTTAATCAAATCCATCATGGCTAGTCACTACACCACCAATTCTAGGCCAATGGTTGTCATCAAAAGGCTCAATTATACTCCTCAAATATTATTCTAATTGACCACCACACAATTAAATTATGGCGCGCACTAAAATCCACATATTAAATCCAAACAATCTCGAACTCGGCCCGGTTTAGTCCAAACCGACCAGCCCACTCATTGTGCCTCTCGGGCCACTAATCCTCCATTAATTGATCATACTAATCCACCAAATCAACCACAATAACGATCCCTAATCACATTCACAATCTAATCCCTAAAATACCCTAATTAACCCCTAAACCCGTCTAGAAATGTAAATTAGCCTAATTAGGGTTTAGGGTTGTACTCACCGGGTGTCCTACACTTAAAACGGGCCGGACGAACCGATTCGGGTTCGGGTGAACAGTACCCGCCGGAACAGTGTCGCCGGAACAGTGATCGCTGGTGAACAGTACCGTCGGAAGAGTGTCGACGGCGTGAATAGTGACGGGAACGGCGGGACAGGCGGTTCGGGGTCGGCAGCGACGCGGCGGCGAGGCTGGACGGCTGGCTGGTCGGCCGGGCGGCGACGGGCGACGACGACGACTCCGGCGGCGGCTCCGGCGCTCCGGCGAGGGCCTTCCTCGGCCAAAATAGGGGGAAAGAGAGAGACAGACCGGGAGAGGGAGAGGACGGCCGGGACAGAGGCTGGCGACCGGCACGGCGGCGACCGGGCTTGCTGGCCGCGGCGAGCGGCGGAGCAGCGTCGGGCGAAGGCGGCGACGGCTGGGCGAGCGGGAAGGAGGGGCAGCAGCAAGCCAGTCGGGGGAGGCCAGCGAAGGAGGAAGGAGGAAGAGGGCAGCCGGGACGGCGGCCGGCAGTCGGCGCGACGCGCAATGGCTGGACGGTGCGGGCGGCGCAGGCGCGGCGGAGGGAGAAGCGGCAGCGTCGGGCGAAGGGGGGCCGCGGGGAAGACGGTGACGACGTTGCTCGGTCCGGCGAGCTACGTGAGTAGCCGGCGACGGGCGGGCGAGGCGACGAGCGGCGACCGGGCCGGCGAGACGGCGGCGCACGGCGACGGCTGGTTCCGGCGAGCTGGAACCGCGGCGGAGGAAGACTAGAACAGGGCGTGCGCGAGGAAGCCCCGAAGGAGAAGAGAAGAAGAAGAGGGAGAGAAAAAAAAAGAAAAAGAAAAGAAAAAAAGAGAGAAAAGAAAGGAGACATGATGGCTAGTGTGTAGGTAGGTGTAGGTGTGGTAGGCGTAGGGTAGGGGGAAAACCGGCGGGAATTGGGGGAAGAGAGAGAGAGAGAGAGAGAGATTTGAATTTTTAACTTAAAACGCGAACCAATGGACGCGATCCAAACCAAAAATCGACTTATCGGTGCCGATTTAATTTCGGAAAAAGGCCTAATAATTCTCGAAAAATCCCGAATAATACTATAAGGCAATTGACTGTAATAAAATAATTCCAGTCACCCTACGAGGGTGGTCTACCAGTCCAAATTCGTACCCGGTCCAAAAATCCACTTTTCCACTATCCCTGATAATCTCGATACTGGCCACAATAATTTCGACACCGTCCAATTTATTTCGTCCCGAAACTCCCGGAAATCGACTGCCAAGTTCGGGGTGTAAATAACGGCCAAATTCGATCGAGTGCGATTCTAGCAAAATTTCTATTTTTAAAAATAAGAACCCGAGAGTGATCAGTTCCCGGGCGAAATTTTATTATAAGCGCACTAACGAATTACACGTTTTATAATTCTCAAAAATGGGCCAAAATCCGGACTGTTACAGTTTGTGTGATCATGTATTTAATGTGTTAGGCTCCAGCCTCATTAAAAGTGTTTCTTTGTTTCCTATGATGACGTTGGCACAGGACAAGTAATCTAAATCTGCTCAAGTGATCCATGTGTTCAGCAGAGACTAAATTAATCACTAGTTGAACCGTCAATTCATATATTAAAGGTTCAACCTTTCGTCTGCCCTACCACGCAAAAGAAGAGAAAAAAGACAAATAGTCCAGACCCAATTTGAGGAGAGCACATTCTCAAAAGTGGAAGCAATTCTTCTTTTATGTTCTAAAAACATTTATGAATCGTTATTTAATCGATCAGTCCTTCAAAATTATGAGATAAAGTCACAACCTATATTTATAGAGAGGTTAATACTTTACTGCAATTGCTATTGGATGTTCAAATTTATTTTTCAATTTTTTCCCTTTGATACTTTCCTTCAGTATTTTTTTCATTTTCCCTTCCCGTAATCCCCCCACTCTCTCTCTCTCTCTCTCTCTCTCTCTCTCTCTCTCTCTCTCTCTCTCTCTCTCTCTCTCTCTCTCTCTCTCTCTCTCTCTCTCTCGTGAAACAATCACCTATTCGGACCTTACCAGAAGTGAACCACTAAAGAAAAGCTAATGAATTACGAAGCAAAGACTTAGTGCATACTCTCCCAAGCCCATACCAATCGCTAGGGCTCATTTGGAAATTAAACCAAATTGAGTGAACACGATGCATTCTCATTTTTAAAGTTGCATTATTCTTTGCTTGATTCCATAGGAATGGTGATTTTGTCCTTTTTTTTGGTGTTTGTCTTGCTATATCTCTACTCCTTTTTTGTATTTTCACTTAGCTATCACGTGTAAAATGTTTGTACTATCATGTCTTTATTCCGTTCTTTGTCGGGAAAAAAGGAGAATTCTTGGAGACGAAAAGTACTTTGCATACTTGACAAGTAAATAGCTTCTTCAATCTTGATTACTGGCAATATAAAGGCTTTATTGCTTGTTGCTAACAAAAGACAACATAAAGGCCATAGGTAAAGATATCATATAATATAATGTTTGTGTGATCATGTATTTCGTGTGTTAGGCTCCAGCCTCATTAAAAGTGTTTCTTTGTTTCTTATGATGACGTTGGCATAGGGCAAGTTATCTAATTCTGCTCAAGTCATCCATGTGTTCAGCAGAGACTAAATTAATCACTAGTTGAACCTTCAATTCATATATAAAAGGTTCAACCTATCGTCCGCCCTACCACATAAAAGAAAAGAAAGAACACCAATAGTCCATACCGAATTTGGGGAGAGCACATTCTCAAAAGTGGAAGCAATTCTTCTTTTATGTTCCAAAAACATTTATGAATCGTTATTTAATCGATCAATCCTTCAAAATTATGAGATAAAGTCACATCCTATATTTATAAAGATGTTAATACTTTACTGCAATTGCTATTGGATGTTCAAATTTATTGTCCCTTTTCAATTTTTTCCCTTTGATCCTTTCCTTCAGTATTTTTTTCCTTTTCCCTTCCCGTAATCCCCCCACCCTCTCTCTCTCTCTCTCTCTCTCTCTCTCTCTCTCTCTCTCTCTCTCTCGTGAAACAATCGCCTATTGGGACCTTTCTAGAAGTGAACCACTAAAGAAGAGCTAATGAATTGCAAAGCAAAGACTTAGTGCGTACTCTCTCAAGCTCATACCAATCACTACTTTGGGATTTTTAATTTAATTAATTAAACATTCAAATCAATTTATTTTGGAGTCACCACTAATCTATTATTGGTCAATTAGAAATCTACGTAAAATGTGGGAGAATATCTTATTTTGAGAACCGGAGATTTCATGGATACGAGGACTTAATTACACTAGATGAATCTAATACCCTTTCAGTACTTTTTTTGTTTATTTAAAAATACTTTGCAAGCATGATTAGTTAATTTTAATTCTAAACCACTATCATGCAATGGATGATCATGCAGGTACATAGACAAAAATTTAACACTCCATAATTAAAGAGATAAATAAATTACTTAGGGAAATAGGAAAACCTTGATGCCCTAAGCAATAGTAAAGCTCCATCATGTCCAACACAACAAGTGTTTTGCAAAATGTTAACTCAAGACCAAACGATGTATGTGTGGCCTCAACATGTTTTCTAACTGCAATATTAATTAATTCTTTTTGGTTTTTCTTTTCATGATATGCAATATGAATAATGACTGAAATGCCATTACTAATTAAACCTATTTACACAACTTGATTATTGAAACATTGACATTAAGGCATGTGACTCTCTAGATGATATGCAACATGAATGTTATAGAATTAATAAATTTATTGTACAATTAAATGTAGCCTATATGAGATATGGATGCAATATTTTTAAAGCTTTTTTTATGAGTTAAAATAGGAAACTGAATAAACCTGCACGATGACTTTGACAAATTAGGAAATAATATATGTTAAATCTTAAACATGCATTAAATAAAGTTTATACTTTCCTAAATAGCTATGTAATTCCTAATGCACCTAGGATATAAATTTCTAAATTAGAAAACATGCATCAAATGAGTGAATGCAAAGCATACTTGTTTCTAAAGCTGCATTATTCTTTGCTTGATCCCATAGGAATGATGATTTTCACGGCTCTCCTCTAAATTAAAATTTTTACTCTTTTTTATTTCTTCATGTAAAATAAAGAGCGAATAAAGCTGAAAGTAAAATAAACAAAAGGAAAAAAAAAAAAGCAAAAGTGCCACTTCCCTATCACTAACTCATCGAATCTTTCTCAGCTAATAGAAAAGCATCCACCCCTTAGGGTATGTTTGGTAACATTTTGTTCAAGGGAATAATTTCTTTTAAGAAATAGTTTTTTTTATTTATATTCACTGGATAAGTTTCTGAGCAGAAGAACACTTTTAGTAGTTGCACAAAATTTCTATTCTCAGGATAGAAAAAGAACATAATAGTGTTTGATACAACCCTAAAAAAAATTTGACTTGGAATTTTTTTAGTTTTTTATAATTTTCTAAAATTTATCGAAGTTTTTGAATTTTTTTTCTTTTCTTTTTTTCCTCACTTCTTCTTCCTCCTCTACCCAGTCACTCGACCTCGGTGATGGACAACAACCGGCCTCGTCAGCTCCCGGCGAGGTTCAACCTCGCCTAGCCACCGCAAGGTCGGCCTCTCCAGGCCTAGCGAGGCCAACCTCGTGGTGGTTGGGTGAGGTTGAGCCTCACCGGCCCTCGTCTCTAGCAGATTGCTAGGGCTGGTCGCCGTCCATCGCTGAGGCGTGGGGATCAGCTAGAGGAGAAAGAAGAACAATGGAAAAAAAAAAAAAGAAAATGACCTTGTTTCATAAATTGGTCCCGGGAATAAAGAAATAGATTTTTTTAACTTCTTATTTCTGTTCTAAATCTATTCCATGGTCACTTTTCTTTTATGAGGAAAAGAAAAATTTACTGACGTTAATAAACAGATTTTTATTCTAAGGAGCAAAACAATAGAAAAATAGAGAAATAGGAATGTTACCAAACAACCCTTACTTGTTATTATTAATCCCAAACTAAAGAAGATGATTTGCATAATTTAATATACATATGAGGAGTTAATAGCACCGGCCCTGCTGCCTCCTCCATTTGAATAGAGTCCACTTATAAACCTAAGCACACCACTATCTTCACAGCTCATGACCTCGCGTCAGTTCTTTGATTTGATACAATAAAGGAAAACGAGTTCTCCACTCGTTATTATAACGGTTTATCAAAAGAATATTTCAAGTTTCAAGTTTAGCATTGGATTAGCTTGGAAAATAAAGCTCTTTAAATCGTGGATGCACGACAAATTTTACAATTTATTTATAAACTGGTGAGTCACTGGTGGTTTTTTCATCACTTGCTCCTCTGTAATGTAATTGGCAATTAACATTGCTCTAACTCATTTCCGGTTCTCCTGCTATAGATTCCTAACTTGTCAACGGATATATCCTATCCAACGGTCATCCGCAAATGCACTTGTTGACCAGCACCTTGTTAGACTTGATATCAACACGATACAATGCTCCTTATAACTTGATAATAGTATGTACCCTTATCACCGGTCTGTTGGTTTTGTCCACGGTCAAATTGTGTAGAACAACTTGCTATCATCATTCAATAATCCTCCTGAGTATGTCACCTTCCAAAAACTTTACGTTGATGATAGATCGACCGTGGTACCTCTAAATCCTCATCAACACCTAGTTATATTTGTCTTGTTCTCCGCCTGTCAAGATCGTCATCCTTATGATCCAATCCATCTTCAGTGAACTCACAACAACCATCGATATTATCAGTCTTCCTAAAATCATCACCAGGTCATTATGATGAACATCTACACTTATCATGAAGATCATTGAGAATTGTTTTGGAATCATCAAAATATCATAGGGATGTTTTCCCCACAAAGAGCATTAAGAACCATCATCCAAGAGAGTGACAAGATAACAAAACCCATTTCTTGTGATTGATTCTTGTGGGTTCGGGTTTAATCTAAAATTGGGAACACTTATGAGTGAATATGATCGAATGATTCTAATCTCTTCTTTGCCGATTATAATGAAACCATCTTTTCAATCTCTCCCCATGGAGTTGGAACATCGTCAAACCAAATAAATCCACTATACTCAAGTTTCATTTATGCAATCTATTTCTTACTCACATAATTTTTTCTGTGCTTTTGTTCATGATTCCGTATTAGTCGTAACAAATCACATTTTAGAGATAGAAAAATTCATTATGGGTCCCATAAAAAGAATACAAATTTCCATGCATTTCTTAACTTACGAATGATTTTGACCACTTATCATTCATACATGAATCTATCCTATCATATTTTCTTGGTAGGTAGTGATATATAGCAATAGAATAAGGTTTATTTGGCATTTTTGGGTTCTATCTTCTTACATTCAACCTTATGTTTCGTGGTAAGTCACGCGAAAGGTCACTTTTTAAGACAAGATGTTAAAAGCAAAATTAACGACATTGAATATATAGTATCTGTTTTTACATGCATTTTTATGCTTCGTCGTAATTCTTTTTCTTTCAGTTTATTTTTTTCTTTTTATTTTGAATTTTTCATGTTGATTCTCTCATTGTAAATATTTTTCTAGCAAATCGACCTTAGTCACATATGATTCGTCAACTCATGGAATCAGTGTATTTTCGATGACTAGTAAGTAATCCATGGGAATCACTTCAGAGACCTTTAATTTGATACTTCAAGAAACACTAGGCAGAGTAACACTCGCTGTTTAATTAGGGTAGTTTCGCTAATTTTAGTACTAAGTCGTCGATCATTATAGCAATTGTACTGGTTCAAGTTTAACCCAAAGTAACATGAAGAGACTGAAATTATTTGGCCAGCAAGGAAAAGGAAAAAGAAACTTAAACTAGTAAAATTTGATGTTCACATGCAATCAATGTGAATTGCTTAGGCTATCATCATAAACATGGTGGAATCCGAATGGTCAAGTTCTTCATTGAATCCTTGTGGGCTCTCAAGCTAAGGCCTATCACTATTTTTTAGGTGTCACATATTACATCATGTGACAACGTGGCCGACCGTTCTTGGACTGCCTTGTCGGGCCACGCATGAATAGGCCTAGTTTCAATTTTTGGGCCATCGGTTAATGTTTGTGGTGAAAGATTGTGGTCGGTCCATAACAGAGCCCATTCCATCCATGCCCGATTGAGAAAGTCATTGCTCTGTTAGGCTTCATTCGTTTTACGGAAAATAAATAATCTAGAAAATATTTTTCTAAAAATGATCGCTTGTACCTCTTGAAATACTTAGTTAATGAAAAATATTTTCATTATCAATAACAATTTATTAAATATTTTTGTGAACGGTGAAAATATTTTTTATCGATTCATTTTTGTAAGCAATACAAACTATCATTTTCTGAAAATTATTTTTCAAATCATTTATTTTTCATGAAATAAACAAAGCCTTATTTAAAGATTGACCCACATGCATTCACCTACCATCTTTTTACGGATTAGTATTAGATCTGCCACGTCACATGACGTCTTCCGCACAAGTGCGTTGGTGGCAAGATAGCAATCTCATGCAATCAACGAAGCTTATCACAAGCCTACTAGGCTGGATCTAGTGCAAAATATTATCTTGTAATACACAAATGCATGTCTAAATATATTTGCAATCTTTAGTTTGATCTGTGTTGTATAAGTCAATTTACAATCAATAGGTCGAACTCATATATAAATTAATATTTCCACAAAATTGGACAATTTTAAGACTCGAGCCATGTCATTTTTTTTTCAGTGTTAGAGTGTTTGACAGTTTTAACTTCTCGATTTTAGTTTTCTTTGGGCCTTGATTCCACGGTTGCATGAACAACTACAGTTCGAGGAGGGGCCATTGGTTTGACCCCTACTGCTTGGTTCAAGTTGATGATTTTGCACAAATGGAAGCATGGATAGATAGACTTTATATTCGAGCAAAAAGAATTTCGAGGAGCTCGAGGGGCATAAACAGTACCCTGGTCGCCGCAGAAGGCGGGGTGGTGATGATCGCGATTACTATGACAGACGGATGGTTGACATGATTGAGCCTGTCGTGGAGATCACCGCCAAGAATTGTGACACCATTATCTAAGAGAGTTCCGTGAATTCCTAGCAAGGTTCTTTATTTAATGGATTTTTGAACCGGAAATATTTTATTGCAGATGCAGATCATCTTTTGCATTTGCACATATATTTCCAAAGATCGACAAGCAAATCTATTCGCTTTTAGATTGAAGGGAGATGCTTTTTAGTTTTGTGGGATTAAGTGCAGGTTGAGCGGAAATGAGCAGGTAAATCGCCAATTAGAATGTGGCATAAAATATGAAATCGGTTAAGGCGGCAATTTTCGTGGAGTAATGAGCGAGCTGAACAAGCCAGCTTCATGTTAACCTCTGTAACAAAACAACCAAGAAACGATCGACGCTTCTATAATTGCTGTTGATAAGGTTGTCGTTGAGCCTCAAGAGCATGAGGTGGAAGTTTTTTAAATTCCCTCTTCAAGGAAGAGCTTGAGGAAGAATCTCATCAGGGTGAGCACGGCTTTCATGACGATGGAGAGATGCTTTTAGAGAAAAGCCCCTCCCGTGTTGATTTGCATACAGATAAAAACGAGATTTGCGCGGAGAAATTTCAAGCAGAAATTTGAAGCGATAGAAAATGGAAAGATGAACAGAAGAACCAAAATTGATTTCATTATGCCAGGAAATTAAAAAAAAAATCAATTGATGGATCGATCTTGCAGTTTGGTCGGGATCTTTTCTTAAAGCAAGAAAAATAGATTGATTCTGCAGATATGGCTCCAAATTCCAAGAGGATTTTAGCACATATATATACTTTATTAGATAACCCGACTTTTCAAAAAAACCTCGAGGTCGAGCCTTTTTTCTAATAAAGGGAGTAAGTTTGGATTGATGTCTTTTATTCGATGAATTTAGGATGGTGAAGTCCGATATTTCCTTCTTTAATGTAGTTTGTTTAGGATATTCACTTAGTATATATTATATGAGTTTATTATTTCTATTATTTTTAACATTTTAAATGAGTTGACTTTTTAGGTTTAGCTAGGCTTTTGTCGTGTGCTCAATATTTCCTTTTCGGTTACTTTATCTAGTAAGATTTTTAGAGAAAAGGTTGCAACTGTATTAATTTTGTTATGTTTTATAGGATCATGTAGTTTGCATCTTTCCAGAAATAAAAAAACCTAAAGTGATTTTTGTCCTGTGCGTACGCTTCAGGCGTTCGTGTTTACGAGTTGCAACTCGGTGCTTTTTTTCTTTCCACTTCTTCGTAGTTGAAATAAGGAAAAGAAAAAGCTAATCGAAGTCTCGACTTCAAGCAAGACTAAAAGGCCTCCCGGGATCAAGTAATTAATAGGAGACGAGTCCATTACACGCAAATAATAAGGAGAGTCTAGTCCTTGCAAACCTCAAGACTAGACGACACAGATTACATTGCACACACGAGAAGAATACTTAAAAAGAGTAAATAATACTTTGCGAACTATTTCCGATCCCTCGATTCAAGGAAGTTGCCGACGCGTCTCCCTATGGCATCTAATCCGCATCGGAGTCGGTAGTACTTCAACGACAAGATCATGGGGACCACCAACACGACACCCAGCAAGCCAAAATAAACTCCCACTATGTAAGCTCCCGCCAGTTGATCGGATTTCGGGAATTCGATTTGAAGGGTAAAAAAGTATGCAACACTGGCTAAACACGTTAAGAGGTAAACCGAAATAGTGTCGGGCAATAGGGGAATAGCAGTGATCGAGATTGTGATGATGGAGGCCAAGAAAACCAAACTGTTGAGGGCAGTGAACTGGTGTAGATTCGAGCCGTTCAGGATAATGTTTCCGGCTTGATGTGGTTTTTCGACAGCAATGCCGCTGGAATTGGCAGCAACGACAGTGGAATTGGCTGGGGTATTCGAAGAGTTATCCCCCCAGTATCCTCCTGGAGGACTGAGCGCGGCTTGGTAAGTGGCAGTCGTAATTAAGGTAGCCACTAAAAGAATTATGTCCCGGGCTCGTTCATCTCTGTGGCCGAAAATAAATACGAACCACTCATGGATAGTTAGTTCCCTGCTTAAAAACTGTGATAAAGAAGAGGCTTTGCTGAAAGGAGGAGGTCGTAACTTCTTCGCAAGATCTTGATCGCTGCTAGAATTCTCTTGAAAGATATCCAGAGCCGTCTTATCCTGGAAGTTCTTTGCGTTTAAATTGGTATGCCCAATCAACAGCTTGATGATCTGCAATAAATGCAAAGGGAACAAAATGAAGTATGTATCTCGTCAATTGCAATCACTGCTTTGTCACTCGCTTTACTATTGTGCACGTAATGAGCTTATGCCTTATAACTTAGAGGGATAATAGTGATGCAACGACCAATGTACCAAGTTTGCTAAACCTTATTTATAAATAGCAATTATTTCAACGCATGTAATGAAGTCCCAAATGTTTAAAAAAAAAAGCGATTTAGTCATCTTCCCCGCAATTATTTACGTGATAATTTGGAATTGCCCCTATGAGTTGTAACATAAACAAATTGATAAAAGTTCTAACCCAAATGACTATGACTTTTCTTAAAAATTTAGGACTTAGTCATATCAACTCAGATTAAGATTTAGGATTCAATTACATTTTCTACACTAGTTCTTTTATTATGAAGAGAAAGGCTAGCTTAGACAAGTGTGTTCATATCCTTTATGCATATGATTCAACTTATCAAGGAGTAATTTTCCCGTCCACAAAGTGATTATTTTTATGGTTGTGTCGGATTGTCCTTTTTAGCTTCCCACTTCACTAGCTTCTATCTTGTACGATATGTTCTGATGGGCTGATTTCAAAAGGCGGAAAGAGATTTTGCTAATCGATAGGAAAAAACAAGATACTAGAAAATAATGAATTAAGTTTCTGTCGCGTTAGGTGGGAGTGTATTATGACGAAAAGAGTTGGAAGAATAGTATTCACCCAAAACCATCCAAAGCTGAGTTTTATGAGGTTCGAAGGGAAACAATCTTAATCGTATCTTTCCACTAAAAAAAGCTGTGAACAAGGTGATCTCCATTTCACCCCTTTGTTTTCCTTCCTTTATCCCTATATCCTCCAACCACAGGGTTGTTAAGGACAATTAAATTGAACTCAAATTAGAAGCATCCCCAGCTTAAAACAGTTTCCCCATTAGCAATTTTTAAAATGAAATTGTGGACTCGTTTTGATAAAACTGAAAAAATAAGCACCAACGCCAACATTCTTAAGCACTGAAAATTGAAATAAAAAATTATTTGATAATAAATAGAAATATATTACAGAATATAATTTTGCATATATTGTCAGAACTACTTTAATTCGTATCTCATACTTCTGGAACTACATTTTGTGTACTATTTTAGTTTTTTGCTTCGTTCACTTTTATTATTTCTTGACGGAAAAACGGCTTAGGTTTTCAAGCAGGTCATTATTTGCAAATGGAACGATCTCTCCTGATTTATTTTTGTGCAGATAAATTTATTGACTCATTCCATCTCTCTTACGTAACAAGCATATGGGAGTCGAGGCAATAGATAAATCAAACTTTAATTTCCTTTAATTAAATCGAACTCTATCATTATATACATAGAGAGAAAGAGAGGGGAAAGTAATATGTCTCACATGAAGTCTTTTTTTAATTATTTTTATGCGATGGTGGGAAGTTCAACGAGAGACAGACGTGTATAAATCAATATAATGACTGTCACAGGACTTGATAAGGAGTTAAGAGTATGAGAGAGAGAGAGAGATCAAAACGACAAATTGTCAACTTTTCTATATGATAATTCAACAGTTAACGATTTTCCGTTCTTAATAAATATTACCATATGATAATGCACTTGACATATGGGCTTTTCACTGTGTTAATTGGTAAAAGATTGAGGTTGAAATCTTTAATGAATCTATTTTTTAATATAGAAATATCTGAAGTTAAAAAATATCGTGATAATATATATTAGTGATCACAACTGATTTATAAATGTGTCAGATTTTTCCTTGTGGAGGCTTCAATATGATGTAAGTATCACTATATTCACCTACAATATGTCACATCCCTTGATCAATCATTTTTGTTGGTCGTTTTCTTGTGTGTTGGGGGGATGACTCCAAGCAAGCAAATTTTGTAGACACTTCCACAGTTTACAACACCATGATGTACAACTTCAAATATCAATCGTCAGCTAGACATTTATGGACAAATGTTTACTAGTTGAATGATAATACTATAAAATATACCGTTGCACAAAACGTTGTTCAAATCTCCTCTCTCTTTACTTTCCCATGTACTTTCAACCCCCAGTATTTCATTATTATAACATTTGTTCTTGGATTAGATTATGCCAAATTCAAGCATCCAACAATAAAAAGCACGAACAAATAAGAAATTGATGGACCAAACCTGTGGCTGCACTACTTCGGTCACTGCAATATGTAAGACGGTGTTACCATCTTGGTCTTTCCAGTTCAAGATTTCCGTAAGATAAACTCGCTTAAGCCATCCAAACAAAATTTTAAATGCTTTGAGGTTGTGGTTCTTGACAGCAACGTGAATAGTAGTCTCGCATTGGCTCGTCAAATCTTCGATGGACGATTTGCAAGCACATAGGAATTCGGCCAAGAGTTCCAAGAGCTCCATGTTCTCCTTGTTCACCTGCTCATTGTCTCCTTTTCCCCGTGCCACAAAATGCAAAGGGGTGATCCCACCTCGTCCTCGGACACGGATCAACTTCGGGTCAAGGGTCACCAGTGCTCTCACAATGTGGTATTGCTCATGTTGCAAAGCCAAGTGCATGGGGCTATAACCCTCCGGATTCAGCTTCCGAGCAAACGACGGCTTCAAAATGGCCATTTCCATGGCCATGTTGGTTTTTCCGGCGGCCGCAGCAATGTGCAGTGGAGTATTTGGGAAGGGGTGCTTAGATACGCGATCTAAGAGCTCTGGCTCCTGCACAAGTAAGTTATGCAGCTCGTCAACATCATCATTTGCTATTGCTAGTTGAAGCCGACGCTCCCTATCCTTTTGTTGTTCTTTTTCGGCCAGACTCTTGCCCATTTTTTAAGGAGGGAAATGTAAGAGCGGAGGGGCTTTGCTCGATGATGATGGGTGGAAGGAGTAGTGAACTCGCAAAACCATAAATAGAGCCATAGTGAACGAAGATTTAATAAGGCGAGTCATTGTTTATGATTTATCAACGAAAATTTAATTAGGTGAGTCATTATTAGGATTTATTCCGTCGGAACTACTGAACCCTTTTGGGTGGTCTTTCTTCCCAACTACATGAGATTGTGGGGAGTAGTAGCTGATGCTATCTCGGTAAATCACGACTACACCCGCCCTTGTACGTAGTCATGATGACTACTTAAATTGTGTGGAGTAAAAAAAAATTGCAATGTTTGAATCCCACTGACAGCGAACTCGACATCTTATTGGAGCTTTTTCAAAATTTTAAGTCCTCAAGTGGCCAAAATAAAGCCTTTTAAGTCTTCAATTGGACAACTACTCAAACCTCAAGTCCTGTTTCTACACTTATCTCTATTACTTGTTCCTCTTATTGTAATTGGCTATTAAGTTTTCCATAATCATAAATCGGACGGCTGCTATGATAGTTCTCTTGCTTTTAATCTCACAGCTTTCACCCGAAAGTCTCAGGAATGCTCTCGTGAATTATAACTACGTATTGCAAAACCGTATTACAAAATTAGTTTACATATCTACTAACTTATTTTGGGGAGAGGTTATATATTTAATCTTAAATATCTCATATCCTAGGATCATTAAAGCTCGACCTTTAGTTATAAAAGACCATTATTGGAAAATGATAGCTAAAGGATGAGCAGTATAAAAAGGTCACTTAGGGCTTGTTTGGCAACTTGCCAAATAGTAAAAATTTATGTTTTTTGGTTTCCAAAATTAATTTGGGAGGATAAATTCGTTTGTTAAATTTTTTATGCTCGGACACAATTTTGCAAAAAATTGTTCCCAGAATCAGTTTTGGAATAGAATCAAGAAGCAAAAAAAAATACTTCTTGATTCTGGAACAATTTTTCCATTTTTAATTCTTCTTGATTTTCTTCTTTTTTTTTTGGTTTGTTGTTGTTCTTCGGCATGCTGCCCACTACCTGTCGGCCACAGGACAAAGCTGGCGAGGGCGGCTTGCAGCCGCGACGGCGAGGTCAGCCTCGCCTTGGCTGGGTGACGCTTGACCTCGCCCAGATCTGGCGAGGCCGACCTCACCGTCATGACCGGCAAGGCCGGTGGCGAGGGCCGCGACGCCCTCGCCGGCACCGGCAACTGGCCTTGGCCAAGGAAGGGAAGGGAAAGAAAGAAAAAAAAAAGAAAAAAAAACTATTAAAAAATTCAAAATATCATTAATAAAATGAACTTTTGTGTAGTTACCAAATGCATTTCTGTTCTTTTTCTATTCTAAGAATAGAAATTTTGAGCAGTTACCAAATGCCTTCAAATACTTAAAAATTATTTTGTTAGTCACTAATCATCTTGATATGATACATATTTACAGAGTTTATGTATATAAAACTAGACAATTTCGTTTTCATGACGATAAAAGAATTCCGACGGAGCTGTCTTGATATTGTTACCCCCATAAGAATCACATATTTTTTCCTTCATGAACCACTCTAGCCTTATATAATGAGGGGGGAGGGAGGGGGGATATCTACAAATGCAATTTTGTCATAGCAAGGGTTCCACACTAGTATTCACGTGTGAGGAGTCCAAGACAAACTTAATCTAATGTTTGGGAGAACAAAAGAGAAAACAGAAGGAAGGAAAGAAAAGAAGCGGGGTGAATATGAAGGAGATGAAGGTGGAGGTAAAGAGTACGGAGGCAAATTATCTGCTTTAATGTAAAGCATGTGACACTTTTCCTTTGGATAGCACATAGGTTTTGCTAATTGTGAGATGAACGCTTTTGGCAGGACTTGGCTCGGTTCATAATAAATCTACCTAATTATATGAGCCCAACGACTTCTCATTATGGTCAATCAATTCAATTTGAGGAACGGGATGGTGTTAGGCACCAACCTCATTAATGTTATTCAAATAGTCTTGGTCAATTTTAATTCTAAACTACTAATATGCGATAGGTGATCGTGCGGGTACGCAATCAAATAACGTAACACTCAATAAATTAAAGCGATAAATAAATTGTAAGAATAAGGTGAAAAACCTCAATGAGTTTTGCAAAGCAAAATCGAAGCTTTATTACCGTCCAATGCACCAATTGTTCTGCAAAATATTAACTAAAGACCAAAAAATGCATGCATGCCCTAAACATAATTTCTAAATGGGATGTTTATTAATTCTTTTTAGGTTTTTCTTTTTATGAAAACTAAACTATACATGAGATGCAGTTATTAATTAAATCTATCTTCATGATATGATTTCTATCAAGATACTAATAATATATTACATGACTCACTAACTGACATGCAATATGTGGCATGCATAATGTAGAGCTAATTAATTCTATATAAAATATGTATGCAATATTTTTTGAGGTTCTCTTTATTAGTTAAAATAGGAAACTTCCTAAATCTACATGATGATCTAAATTAAACTAGGAAAAATAATTATATTCACGTGTGAGGAGTCCAAGACAAACTTTGTAATAGTCTGAATTTTCGATCCTTTTCCCGGGATTTAAGAAATGAAATTGATTAATGCACTATAGTGAGATCTCACCCGGGACCCGCGCATTCTCGGGATGCTAACCTTAGGGGTAAGGCCAGTACGGGATTGAGTTCGCACGACCAAAAAACTTGACCTTGGTTCGATCTTCGACCATATCGATTGACGAGGGAATGTTTTGAGCCAACCGAGATCGATCTATTTGATTGATCGTGTCCGAAGGGCACTAGTGACAGACCCTCGCAATTATATGACAATCGAGGTCGCCTTGGTTCGAGCAAACTTAAACGTGATTTGACTTAGTGTCGGTCACGGGTCGAGAGCGCGTAATCCTAATGAGCCACCCGTTAGCCAGAGATAAGCTAAAGTCGCGATTGGTCAATTTTAGTCATTTCTTGGAATTCGGGCCCGGGAATCGAGAATTTTGAAAGTGACAATTTTGGGCGGCCGATGACGTTTTTGGCTTGGCCAACCTTGGAGCCACCCATTTCTGTAAAAAAATGGATTTCGGTCCGGGGCCGGAAAAATTACGGTTTTGCCCCTGTGGGTACCGGGGCTGGATTCGGAGGCCGTTTGAGGTTATTTTTCGCGGCTAGGGTCATTTTGGAGTGGCCACGCACATTTAGAGTGGTTTTGGACAAAAAGGGGAATTTCGACAAAAATTGGAAAAATAATATTATTTTATTCCCGGAACTTCGCAGTCGATTTTCGAGGACTTAGAAAGTGAATTTTTCGATTCCGATGCCATATAATGTTGGCCACGCATATATGGAATGCGTATGTGCGAAAATTGGAATTTCGGTTCGGGATGGAAAAATGACGAAAATGCCCCTAGGCCATTTTTAATTAATTCCGAATTTTGGATTTAATTTTGGGATTAACCTAGGTGAGTTAGCTTAACTCAGGTCTGGTCAGCCCATGGTTAAGGACAAATGACCAAAATGCCCTTGAATTATTGGATTTGGATGAATTTGGGCCTTTGGATTAGGGGCAAAATTGTTCAAGGGGCTTAGATCTTGACACATGGATTCCACCCACTCATTGTTGACCCTTTGACCAGACTTATCTCTCTCTCTCACGTTCAGCAGCAGATCAGCCATTTTTTTCCCTAAAATTTCCTCTGTTTTCCTCATGTTTCCATTTCTCCAGTACCGGTTCTGCAATTTTCGGTACTGTTCACGCCGGAACAGTACCGGCCGAAGCTGTCCCCGGCAAGCCAGCACCACCAGCAACCATCCCCACCTCTGTCCAGCCACCACAGAACCAAAACAGAACCAAAACCAGCCTTTTCCTTCATTTTTCTCTTTCCCGGTCCGCAAATAGTGACGCTGGAGCTTCGCCGGAGCTCCGATCGCCGCGCCGTCACCACCCAGACGTCCGGCACCTTCATACGTCTCCGTCGCACCCTGTCCGTACAGTGTCCGTACGGAAGTTACTGTTCACGACGTACGGATTTTACTGTTCATCCGTCGGAAAATCGTCTCGCCGTCGCCGGCACGTCGCCGGCCACCGTTTTCCAGCCGTCCCGTTCTGTCTCGCTTTTTAGGTAAGTGTTTTCCCTAAATGTCATTTAGGACCTCGGGTACTTCTAGACTCGTTTAGGACCCGGTTTAGACGAATTTGTGAATAATTGTGACTGATCGACGAGGGGAATTCGAGGTTTAGGAGGCTCGGTTAGGACTGTGACATTGAGGATCGATCGGGGTTGAATTGTGTGATTGAGTGGAATTGTTATGGTTTGATTGTGCTTAATTGATCAATTGTGTAGTTTGTGATGTGTCGGCTGGATCGGGATTATGTGATGGGCTGAATATGGCGTGGCTATGTGCCATGTATATGTGGCCGTGAGATGTGGCGGTATGGTAGTGTGAATGCACATTGAATTTGCATGTTGAATGTGTATGGTCGTGTGGTGTATTCGTATGACGAGAACGTGTGTTTGTGAAGTGTGCGTGAGATGTGAATTGGTGCGGGGCTATGAATGCGTGTGAGGTGTGTAAGTGTGGCTTGAGTGGAACGTGGGTATGAATATGTGGAATTTGTTGGAAAGGATCCGTCCTGAGGCGTGTACGTTTACGCGGGACGATGCCGTCCCTGACGAGGTGACGATGCCCGGCCTAACGAGGTGTCGATGCCTGACGTGGTCAGAAGACCGTTGGCCTGATGCGTTTTACGCGGGCACGGTAGAAGGAAAGTGTGTGTAGGATTCCGTCCTGAGGCGTGTACGTTTACGCGGGACGATGCCGTCCCTGACGAGGTGACGATGCCCGGCCTGACGAGGTGACGATGCCTGACGAGGTCAGAAGACCGTTGGCCTGATGCGTTTTACGCGGGCGCGGTAGTGGTGGAAAGGTTGAGAATGAGCAAGAATTGGCGAGACGAGTGAAATTGAGAAAGTGACGTGTGGTGTGAGTTCGTGTGCGAGTGTTTTTGTATGGATTGCTATGGCACTCGATTATGGGGTAAAATCTGCTAGGCATGGTATGGGACGTGCCCAAGTAGGTTTTGCCTTATAATCGAGGCACGCGTGTGGTTGTGACATTTTGCTATGATGTGCTGGCTGCGATATTGACAAACGTGCAGGGACGTGCATGTTGGATTCCAGGTAGGGTCGTGTGTGGTTGTTAGTTTGTTTGATGGTAGTGTGTCACGCGTGTTTTCGTCTGGCGGTACGTGAGTGCCTACGTGGGGTTTGGGGTTGTACACTTATTGAGATTCGTCTCACGGTTGTATAACCGACATTTTCAGACCTCCAGCCATGAACCCGGGAAGTGCGCCTTTTCTTTTTGGACGTTCGAGGAACCGCTTTTGATGCCCGGTAGAATTGCAGGCGAGTGTCCGGAGACTCAAGCCCGAAGAATAAGGAGCGGATTGGATAGGAGGCGATTAGTAGGCTTTCCCTAGGGTATTTTAGGGGTTGTGTAAATCGGGTTGACCCATAGGGAAGTTAGGTTAACCAGACCCCTGATCTTTTGTTAAAACGGTGACTGTGGATGTTTAATTGTTAATTATGTCTGTAATATGATGTTTGTATATTTGGTACTGTTTAAATATGTTGCTGTTGGATTGTTCTGTTGTTCTACCCCGTTGTCGTCATTATTTGTCCGGGGTTTTGTTGTTCGCTTCCGCATGTGGCTCTGATGTTTGGGTTGGGTCGGCGACGTTCCTGGGACGTCGCATCATTTCGACCGGAGCAGGGGGTGTCGCAAGCTCGATGGGGGTTCGGGGCGTGACATCCCCGTTTTGAATTGGTATCAGAGCAAGGTTAGCTCGATACTGGCAAGGTCGAGACCTGGAGTGATAAGGAGCGATGACTTCAGGGTAGCTAGTTAGGGAGCCGTTTGTAGATGCATGTTTATGTTGATTGTATGTGTTTTGTGAGTACGCGCATGTGATTGCCGAGTGATTTATTGTGTATGTGATGATGGTTGAGACGAAGGTGCGGCAGGACTTGAGGTGAGTACGAGAAACCTGTTGAGTGCTTGGTGATGTTGATTTGATGTTAGGTGATTGATTTGATGGTTGGCTGTCAGTTACTGAGCGTTGGTTGTCGAGTTTTGTGCCTAGGATTTAGATTAGTGTAGTTGACCTAGACCTCTGATACCCGTGTAGACTTACAGCAGGTAGGAGAATAGTAGGAAGCTGATACAATGAGCAGCCAAGGAAGAGGTGCAGGAAAAGGAATAGGAAGAGGTACAAGAAGGGGTGCAGGAAGAGGAGTACGGGGTCGAGGTGGTGGTAGAGCTAGAGCCGTAGAGGATATTGATATGGGTGCTAGAGTGGTAGGAAACCCGGGGGTCGATGTTGGAGCTGCAGTAGACCCCAGAGTTGATGTTAGGATTGCAGAAGATCCGCGAATGGAAGGAGTTCTCAGGGTATTAGAGAGGATTGGGAATATGTTGGACAGACAAGCCCAAGAGCGAGAGAATGCGACCGCCCAAGCTGCTGAGGCTGCAGCTACTGTAGTTAATGAGAATGCTGGTGTTGGAGGAAATCAAGCCCAGCAAGGACAGGTTCCACCAGCAGGGGTTAGACAGATGCCTCAATTAGTGGAACAATTCATTAAGTTGAAGCCGCCTCAGTTTCATGGTCGTGGTGACCCCGAGACTGCACCGAGATGGGTAGAATCATTGGAAAAAACTTTTAAAGTTTTGGGGTGCACCGATGAGGAGAAAGTAACGTTGGCGGTGTATCAATTACAGGAAAATGCCCATGCTTGGTGGAAGGCCACTGAAGGTAGAGTATTCCCCGAGGGAACTGCTCAGACTTGGGCTGCGTTTGTTGAGAGTTTCTATGAGAAATATTTCTCGGAAAATGCCTAGGAAAGGAAGTTGATGGAATTTATGCAATTACACCAAGGACAGATGACAGTTGACCAATATGAAGCAGAGTTTACAAGGTTGGCAAAGTTTGCCCCGACAATGGTAGAAAATCCTCGGGATAGGGCTCGAAGATTCCGGGACGGATTGAAGCCGGATCTTCGAAGTCAAATATTGTCACATGATCTTAAAGATTATGGAGAAATGTATAGGCGGGCTCAGATTATGGAGCAGGATATGACAGAAAGAGCCGCCGCGTCTGGATCACAACATACCTCAGCCGGGGACGATCGTCAGCAAGGGAAAAGGCCGATGATAGAGAACCGACGTTTTGTCCCTCCGGCAAGAAGGAATATTGGGAAGTCAGCATATTCGTCTAATTCTGCCTGTAGACGATGTGGGAGATACCATGGGAATGGTCCCTGCCCAAGTGTGACTGGGGCATGTTTTGGGTGCGGTGGAATGGGACATCACATAAGGAATTGCCCTAGTCTTCAGGTTCGACCACCCCCGTCAGTGCAGACACCTCGGATTGGGAATCCGACTGGTACAGCCCCGCCGGCTAATTCGAGTAGACCGCCGGCACAAGGACGTGTGTACGCCTTGACGCAAAGGGGAGTTAAGGATGCGCCAGGTGTAACCCCAGGTATGGTTTCTTTGTATAATTATGTGGCATTTGTTTTATAGACTCGGGGGCGTTGCACTTGTTTGCATCTGTTTGATTTGTTATATGGCTGGATTAAAATGGTTTTCAGAAGTATCAGCATGTGTGATTATGCCATTGATGATGTGTATGCTGTTGGGATGTTTAGACGGTGAAATGGTGTTTGGTGGTGTAGAAAACGGAATAGATTTGGCCTTGTTAATCATGTGTGATTTTGGTTTGATTGTAGGTTTAAATTGGTTAGTTAAACAAAATGCTGTAATGGATTGCAGCAGTAGAGTAATTTAGTTTAGTCTGGCTGGACACATTAGATTTGAAGTTGTAAGGAGTTGAGAAGGAACCTCGATAGTTGTGATGTTGACAGGATTTAAGTAAGAGATTTTATTGGATGGCTAGTTTGGAAGGACTATACGGACTGTAGAGGATATGTCGGGAATATGTATGTTGGATTTTAGGGGCAAATGGGAAGGAAACAGTTTTAAGGACTAAGACGGTCCCATTGGTCAAAGATGTTTGGGATTATTACAAGACAGAAGGTACCATTTAGGAGAAAGGAATAATGAGACGTCATCACCCCCATCTGTTTGGATAGCAGGTACAGTTATAAATTTCGAGGACGAAATTTTTATTAGGGGGGAAGAATTGTAACAGTCTGAATTTTCGATCCTTTTCCCGGGATTTAAGAAATGAAATTGATTAATGCACTATAGTGAGATCTCACCCGGGACCCGCGCATTCTCGGGATGCTAACCTTAGGGGTAAGGCCAGTACGGGATTGAGTTCGCACGACCAAAAAACTTGACCTTGGTTCGATCTTCGACCATATCGATTGACGAGGGAATGTTTTGAGCCAACCGAGACCGATCTATTTGATTGATCGTGTCCGAAGGGCACTAGTGATAGACCCTCGCAATTATATGACAATCGAGGTCGCCTTGGTTCGAGCAAACTTAAACGTGATTTGACTTAGTGTCGGTCACAGGTCGAGAGCGCGTAATCCTAATGAGCCACCCGTTAGCCAGAGATAAGCTAAAGTCGCGATTGGTCAATTTTAGTCATTTATTGGAATTTGGGCCCGGGAATCGAGAATTTTGAAAGTGACAATTTTGGGCGGCCGATGACGTTTTTGGCTTGGCCAACCTTGGGGCCACCCATTTCTGTAAAAAAATGGATTTCGGTCCGGGGCCGGAAAAATTACGGTTTTGCCCCTGTGGGTACCAGGGCTGGATTCGGAGGTCGTTTGAGGTTATTTTTCGCGGCTAGGGTCATTTTGGAGTGGCCACGCACATTTAGAGTGGTTTTGGACAAAAAGGGGAATTTCGACAAAAATTGGAAAAATAATATTATTTTATTCCCGGAACTTCGCAGTCGATTTTCGAGGACTTAGAAAGTGAATTTTTCGATTCCGACGCCATATAATGTTGGCCACGCATATATGGAACGCGTATGTGTGAAAATTGGAATTTCGGTTCGGGATGGAAAAATGACGAAAATGCCCCTAGGCCATTTTTAATTAATTCCGAATTTTGGATTTAATTTTGGGATTAACCAAGGTGAGTTAGCTTAACTCAGGTCTGGTCAGCCCATGGTTAAGGACAAATGACCAAAATGCCCTTGAATTATTGGATTTGGATGAATTTGGGCCTTTGGATTAGGGGCAAAATTGTCCAAGGGGCTTAGATCTTGACACATGGATTCCACCCACTCATTGTTGACCCTTTGACCAGACTTATCTCTCTCTCTCTCACGTTCAGCAGCAGATCAACCATTTTTTTCCCCAAAATTTCCTCTGTTTTCCTCACGTTTCCATTTCTGCAGTACCGGTTCTGCAATTTTCGGTACTGTTCACGCCGGAATAGTACCGGCCGGAGCTGTCCCCGGCAAGCCAGCACCACCAGCAACCATCCCCACCTCTGTCCAGCCACCACAGAACCAAAACAGAACCAAAACCAGCCTTTTCCTTCATTTTTCTCTTTCCCGGTCCGCAAATAGTGACGCCGGAGCTTCGCCGGAGCTCCGATCGCCGCGCCTTCACCACCCAGACGTCCGGCACCTTCATATGTCTCCGTCGCACCCTGTCCGTACAGAAGTTACTGTTCACGCCGTACGGATTTTACTGTTCATCCGTCGGAAAACCGTCTCGCCGTCGCCGGCACGTCGCCGGCCACCGCTTTCCAGCCGTCCCGTTCTGTCTCGCTTTTTAGGTAAGTGTTTTCCCTAAATGTCATTTAGGACCTCGGGTATTTCTAGACTCGTTTAGGACCCGGTTTAGACGAATTTGTGAATAATTGTGACTGATCGACGAGGGGAATTCGAGGTTTAGGAGGCTCGGTTAGGACTGTGATATTGAGGATCGATCGGGGTTGAATTGTGTGATTGAGTGGAATTGTTATGGTTTGATTGTGCTTAATTGATCAATTGTGTAGTTTGTGATGTGTCGGCTGGATCGGGATTATGTGATGGGCTGAATATGGCGTGGCTGTGTGCCGTGTATATGTGGCCGTGAGATGTGGCGGTGTGGTAGTGTGAATGCGCATTGAATTCGCATGTTGAATGTGTATGGTCGTGTGGTGTATTCGTATGACGAGAACGTGTGTTTGTGAAGTGTGCGTGAGATGTGAATTGGTGCGGGGCTATGAATGCGTGTGAGGTGTGTAAGTGTGGCTTGAGTGGAACGTGGGTATGGAAATGTGGAATTGGTTGGAAAGGATCCGTCCTGAGGCGTGTACGTTTACGCGGGACGATGCCGTCCCTGACGAGGTGACGATGCCCGGCCTGACGAGGTGTCGATGCCTGACGTGGTCAGAAGACCGTTGGCCTGATGCGTTTTACGCGGGCACGGTAGAAGGAAAGTGTGTGTAGGATTCCGTTCTGAGGCGTGTACGTTTACGCGGGACGATGCCGTCCCTGACGAGGTGACGATGCCCGGCCTGACGAGGTGACGATGCCTGACGAGGTCAGAAGACCGTTGGCCTGATGCGTTTTACGCGGGCGCGGTAGTGGTGGAAAGGTTGAGAATGAGCAAGAATTGGCGAGACGATTGAAATTGAGAAAGTAACGTGTGGTGTGAGTTCGTGTGCGAGTGTTTTTGTATGGATTGCTATGGCGCTCGATTATGGGGTAAAATCTGCTAGGCATGGTATGGAACGTGCCTAAGTAGGTTTTGCCTTATAATCGAGGCACGCGTGTGGTTGTGACATTTTGCTATGATGTGCTGGCTGCGATATTGACAAACGTGCAGGGACGTGCATGTTGGATTCCAGGTAGGGTCGTGTGTGGTTGTTAGTTTGTTTGATGGTAGTGTGTCACGCGTGTTTTCGTCTGGCGGTACGTGAGTGCCTACGTGGGGTTTGGGGTTGTACACTTATTGAGATTCGTCTCACGGTTGTATAACCGACATTTTCAGACCTCCAGCCATGAACCCGGGAAGTGCGCCTTTTCTTTTTGGACGTTCGAGGAACCGCTTTTGATGCCCGGTAGAATTGCAGGCGAGTGTCCGGAGACTCAAGCCCGAAGAATAAGGAGCGGATTGGATAGGAGGCGATTAGTAGGCTTTCCCTAGGGTATTTTAGGGGTTGTGTAAATCGGGTTGACCCATAGGGAAGTTAGGTTAACCAGACCCCTGATCTTTTGTTAAAACGGTGACTGTGGATGTTTAATTGTTAATTATGTCTGTAATATGATGTTTGTATATTTGGTACTGTTTAAATATGTTGCTGTTGGATTGTTCTGTTGTTCTACCCCGTTGTCGTCATTATTTGTCCGGGGTTTTGTTGTTCGCTTCCGCATGTGGCTCTGATGTTTGGGTTGGGTCGGCGACGTTCCTGGGACGTCGCATCATTTCGACCGGAGCAGGGGGTGTCGCGAGCTCGATGGGGGTTCAGGGCGTGACAAACTTAATCTAATGTTTGGGAGAACAAAAGAGAAAACAGAAGGAAGGAAAGAAAACAAGCGGGGTGAATATGAAGGAGATGAAGGTGGAGGTAAAGAGTACGGAGGCAAATTATCTGCTTTAATGTAAAGCATGTGACACTTTTCCTTTGGATAGCACATAGGTTTTGCTAATTGTGAGATGAACGCTTTTGGCAGGACTTGGCTCGGTTCATAATAAATCTACCTAATTATATGAGCCCAACGACTTCTCATTATGGTCAATCAATTCAATTTGAGGAACGGGATGGTGTTAGGCACCAACCTCATTAATGTTATTCAAATAGTCTTGGTCAATTTTAATTCTAAACTACTAATATGCGATAGGTGATCGTGCGGGTACGCAATCAAATAACGTAACACTCAATAAATCAAAGCGATAAATAAATTGTAAGAATAAGGTGAAAAACCTCAATGAGTTTTGCAAAGCAAAATCGAAGCTTTATTACCGTCCAATGCACCAATTGTTCTGCAAAATATTAACTAAAGACCAAAAAATGCATGCATGCCCTAAACATAATTTCTAAATGGGATGTTTATTAATTCTTTTTAGGTTTTTCTTTTTATGAAAACTAAACTATACATGAGATGCAGTTATTAATTAAATCTATCTTCATGATATGATTTCTATCAAGATACTAATAATATATTACATGACTCACTAAGTGACATGCAATATGTGGCATGCATAATGTAGAGCTAATTAATTCTATATAAAATATGTATGCAATATTTTTTGAGGTTCTCTTTATTAGTTAAAATAGGAAAGTGCCTAAATCTACATGATGATCTAAATTAAACTAGGAAAAATAATTATATTCACGTGTGAGGAGTCCAAGACAAACTTAATCTAATGTTTGGGAGAACAAAAGAGAAAACAGAAGGAAGGAAAGAAAACAAGCGGGGTGAATATGAAGGAGATGAAGGTGGAGGTAAAGAGTACGGAGGCAAATTATCTGCTTTAATGTAAAGCATGTGACACTTTTCCTTAGGATAGCACATAGGTTTTGCTAATTGTGAGATGAACGCTTTTGGCAGGACTTGGCTCGGTTCATAATAAATCTACCTAATTATATGAGCCCAACGACTTCTCATTATGGTCAATCAATTCAATTTGAGGAACGGGATGGTGTTAGGCACCAACCTCATTAATGTTATTCAAATAGTCTTGGTCAATTTTAATTCTAAACTACTAATATGCGATAGGTGATCGTGCGGGTACGCAATCAAATAACGTAACACTCAATAAATCAAAGCGATAAATAAATTGTAAGAATAAGGTGAAAAACCTCAATGAGTTTTGCAAAGCAAAATCGAAGCTTTATTACCGTCCAATGCACCAATTGTTCTGCAAAATATTAACTAAAGACCAAAAAATGCATGCATGCCCTAAACATAATTTCTAAATGGGATGTTTATTAATTCTTTTTAGGTTTTTCTTTTTATGAAAACTAAACTATGCAGTTATTAATTAAATCTATCTTCATGATATGATTTCTATCAAGATACTAATAATATATTACATGACTCACTAAGTGACATGCAATATGTGGCATGCATAATGTAGAGCTAATTAATTCTATATAAAATATGTATGCAATATTTTTTGAGGTTCTCTTTATTAGTTAAAATAGGAAAGTGCCTAAATCTACATGATGATCTAAATTAAACTAGGAAAAATAATTATATTCACGTGTGAGGAGTCCAAGACAAACTTAATCTAATGTTTGGGAGAACAAAAGAGAAAACAGAAGGAAGGAAAGAAAACAAGCGGGGTGAATATGAAGGAGATGAAGGTGGAGGTAAAGAGTACGGAGGCAAATTATTTGCTTTAATGTAAAGCATGTGAGACTTTTCCTTTGGATAGCACATAGGTTTTGCTGATTGTGAGATGAACGCTTTTGGCAGGACTTGGCTCGGTTCATAATAAATCTACCTAATTATATGAGCCCAACGACTTCTCATTATGGTCAATCAATTCAATTTGAGGAACGGGATGGTGTTAGGCACCCACCTCATTAATGTTATTCAAATAGTCTTGGTCAATTTTAATTCTAAACTACTAATATGCGATAGGTGATCATGCGGGTACGCAATCAAATAACGTAACACTCAATAAATCAAAGCGATAAATAAATTGTAAGAATAAGGTGAAAAACCTCAATGAGTTTTGCAAAGCAAAATCGAAGCTTTATTACCGTCCAATGCACCAATTGTTCTGCAAAATATTAACTAAAGACCAAAAAATGCATGCATGCCCTAAACATAATTTCTAAATGGGATGTTTATTAATTCTTTTTAGGTTTTTCCTTTTATGAAAACTAAACTATACATGAGATGCAGTTATTAATTAAATCTATCTTCATGATATGATTTCTATCAAGATACTAATAATATATTACATGACTCACTAAGTGACATGCAATATGTGGCATGCATAATGTAGAGCTAATTAATTCTATATAAAATATGTATGCAATATTTTTTGAGGTTCTCTTTATTAGTTAAAATAGGAAAGTGCCTAAATCTACATGATGATCTAAATTAAACTAGGAAAAATAATTATATTGAATCATAATCTAAATTAGGTAATTTCCTAGGTTATTACAAGATTCCTAATGCACCTAAGATATGAATTTCAAAATTAGGAAGCATGATGAATGCAATCTAAACTAAATGCAATACAATCTTTTTGATATATTAAATGTAATGCATGTGCCTAACCTAATGAGATATAAAATCTAAAACCTACATGATTGATGATTGTATTGGCTATTGCTACGCCCAAATAGGGAAACAAATAAAGATCAGATCCTCAAATCAAGCACATAATGATAATTAACTGTTCAAGAGATATCTAACAAATCACATAGAATTGGGTTAGAATCATGTTATATCAAATTAGGTAGTTGAATGTTCGAATCAAATATAATTTAGGAAATTACCCAATTGGGACTTCGACTCTAATGACGACCAACAGCAGGTAGTTTGAAGGCAAATGGCATGGGGAGTTTGACGGTGAGAATGCGATGGCGATAAGTCACGGTCAACAATTACTTAATGTCTTTCTTGGAATTGCACCTTGGATGTGTTGCCAAAGTAGTGTGTGAAAAGAGAAGAAGATAGAGTTACAAAGAAGAAGTTGTTTTGAACAGTTGTGATGAATAATGTATGATTCAATTCTATTTATAGATCACTAATCAACACATCTCTTGGTAAAAGGTACCTTATCCCCACCATCACCACTTTTCATAATCAACTATCACCACTTTTTGTGATCAATCATCCCTTTTCCATGATCAACCACCACTTCTCATCATGTCATTAATCATCTCTTTTCATATCCTTCAATCATCTATTTTCATGATAACAAATTATTTCAACACTAAAGACTTCAGATTCAAGTGAAAAGGATTTCATCCTCGATAACAGTTGTGATGAATAATGTATGATCCAATTCTATTTACATATCACTAATCAACACATCTCTTAAGAAAAGGTACCTTATCCCCACCATCACCACTTTTCATGATCAACTATCACCACTTTTCGTGATCAATCACCCCTTTTCCATGATCAACCACCAATTCTCGTCATGTCATTAATCATCTCTTTTCATATCCTTCAATCATCTATTTTCATGATAACAAATTATTTCAACACTAAAGACTTCAGATTCAAGTGAAAAGGATTTCATCCTCGATAACAGTTGTGATGAATAATGTATGATCCAATTCTATTTACATATCACTAATCAACACATCTCTTGGGAAAAGGTACCTTATCCCCACCATCGCCACTTTTCATGATCAACTATCACCACTTTTCGTGATCAATCACCCCTTTTCCATGATCAACCACCACTTCTCGTCATGTCATTAATCATCTCTTTTCATATCCTTCAATCATCTATTTCATGATAACAAATTATTTCAACACTAAAGACTTCAGATTCAAGTGAAAAGGATTTCAAGGAGTTTGAGGGGTGTAATCGGCACGCTGGTCATCACGAAAGGCATGGAGGTGATGGTCGCGATTATTAGATAGACGAGCGATCGACATGGTGGAGCTTGTCATGAAGATTACCGCCAAGAATTGTGACCAATACCATAGTCTCAGATAATTTTATGAATACGTTGCAAGATTCCTGTAAAATGGATATTTGAACCTAAAAGATTTTATTGTAGATGTAGATCACTTTTTCCATTGCATGTGCATATCCAAATATTGACAATCAAATCCCTTAGCATGGAAGATTGAAGGGAGATGCTTTTAATTTTTGTGGGATCAAGTGTAGGTTGAACAAAAAAGAGCAGGTAAAGCGCCCATCTGAACGTGGCATAACTGTGAAATCTGTCAGAGGGGCGATGGATTGACGATCTAGCTGAACAAACCAGCTTCATGTCATCCTCGATAACAACAACCAAAAAACCATAGATACTTTTATAATTGCCGTTGATAAGGTAGTTGTTGAGCCTCAGGAGCAAGAAGTAGAAGTTTTTGAATTCCCTTTTCAAGATAAGGAGGATTTTGAGCTTGTTGAAGAATCTCGGGGTGAGCATGTCTTTCATATCGATGGAGAGATGATTTTGGAGAAAAGCCCCTCTCATGTTGATCTCAATTTAGATGCAGATGAGATTTGGGCGGATAAATTTGAAGCGATTTTAAGTGGAAAGAATGATAGTAGATGTCACGCCCCGCGCTTCCCGGCGCGCCACATCCCTCGCAGAGGTCGATTAACGTGCGATGTCCCAGGACGCGTCGCCGACCAAACCCAAACATAGAGATTTAAAAACAACACATGCGGAAGCAATTAAATCCACCCGTACCTAATTAATTACATAACCACGGGTAACCACAGAATTCAACACATGTACTAGTATTGGGAATCATATACAATAATAAGATACAGCCCAACTTCAAAAATCAAGAGCAGTTCCAGGCCACTACAACTAGTCGGGGGTTCCTCCCAAAACACTTCGGTACGCCTGTCGTCCTCAAGGTCGGGAATCTGAAAAGTCGATTTTACAACAACCGTGAGAATAAATCTCAGCGAGTAATTCCCTAAACCTAAACTAGGCTAACATGCACCTCCTGACAAGTACTAAACAACACATACTGACTCAGGCCCTCGGGCCTAAATCTAATCTCACTAGACCCTGCAGGTTAGGCATTCATTAACTGATAATAATACCGGCACAGGACTTAATCACGGTATGTGCACGCGCATCTCTATGTCACAACACGTGTTATGCATATGCTCCTGCTCGCACTCATGCTCATGCCTCATCAATGCATTATCGCACACTTGCATACCAGCACTCGGCCATTTCTCAATTTCTCCTCCGACCCTCGTTAAACGCATCAGGTTGGTCTCTTTCTTTAATCACAACACTCCGTGGCCCGCGTTAAAACGCATCACTGGCCCAGTGTCTCTAGCCCGCGTCAAAACGCATCAGGCGCAACACCGATCTCCTCACGAACCAGAGCCCGCGTAAAACGCATCAGGTTGGTCGTCTTCCGGACGTACCGGGCATCGTCCCGCGTAACACGCATCAGGACGGCATACCCCGCGTAACACGCATCAGGGCGAAATGTGATCACACGAACACACAACCAATTATTATCTGAATCCCCGCGTAACACGCATCAGGGCATTTAGGTGATCACAATGCACATGTCACTCGGGCATACTTGTGAATGCAAATGCCGTGCCAATGCTTGAGATGCACACCCATGGCCATAAAGTTCACACTTGGGCATCCACATGCGCAAATTACGATATAACATGCTTAACTTGCATCGCGCATATTCAAATTCACAAATCAACATGCCCAAATCAGATAATCGATTTAAGTCAGCCATAGCATCCAATTGACACACTACCCATGCACAAATTCACATAATTGATCACAAGCACTCGCGCAATCAAGGCCATCAAACTGATCCATTTCTAGTCCCGCTAGACACGCGACAAGACACCATCAAATGAACCACAACCGAGACTCAATTAGCCAGTCAATTACACCAATCAATCATTCCCGGTAATTACACAATTAGACCTCAAAATAATCGCGCCGTGCCTAAATCAAATCCAATCCAGTCCAATCGTGTCCAGTCGCTAAACCACAAATTCTGAGCCAATTAGTGTCATCAAATTACTCCATCATACTCCCCAAATATTATTCTAATTGACCACCACAAAATCAAAATATGGCACGCACTATAGTTCACAGATTAAATCCAAACAATCCCGAACTCATGCCGATTTAATCCAAACTGTCCAGCCCATTTATCGCGCCCCTCGGGCTACTAATCCTCCATTAAATCATCAGACTAATCCACCAAATTGGCCACAATCATAATCCCTAATCACTTTCACAATTTAACCCCTAATTTACCCCAAATAAACCCCTAAACCCGTCTAGAAATGTAAATTAGCCTAATTAGGGTTTAGGGTCAAACTCACCGGGTGTCCTACGCTTAAAAATTGGGCCGGATGAACAGTGTTTTCGGGATGAACAGTGCTCGCCGAAACAGTGTCGCCGGAACAGTGACGGCCGGGCTGTTCGGGAGCGGGAACGGCGGCGACGAGGCGGGCTCGGGGGCGGCTCAGCGAGACTGGGCGACTGGCTGGTCGAGCGGCGGCAGCAGCGACGCGGCGGCGAGGCCAGCCGGCAAGCGGTGGGGCGGCTTCGGCGAGGGCCCTTCTCGGCCAAAACAGGGGAAGAGAGAAGGGGACCGGGAGAGAGAGAGTGAGGGGGAGGAAGGGGAGCGGCTGGCTGGTGGCGACGGCGGCGGAGCTCGCTGGCGGCGACGGCGGGCCGGCACGGCGCGACGGCGAGCTCGGGCGACGGTCGGCGAGCCGGACGGGCGAAACCGGGCGAAGCAGAGCCAGGTATGGAAGCAGTCGGGCTGGAGAAGAAGGAAAGGGAGAGGGAGAGGTCGCCCGGGGCGGAGGTCGACGATCGGCGTGGCGGCGACGGCTAGGCGCGGCGATGGCCACGTCGAGCGCGGAGGGCAGTAGCGACGCCCACTGTCGCGCGCGCGTGAGGGAGAGAGAGGGGCTGACGGGGCAGCAACTGGTGGTCGGCGTGTCGGCGGTCAGGCTGGCGACGGCGACGCGCGGTGGCACGGCGACGCGGCGGGTCGGGTGGCGACGAGCTCCGGTCGAGCGGGGCTGAAGCGAAACGGAAACCAGAAGCCAGACCGAAGAAGGAGAAGAAGAACGAAGAGGAAGAAGGGAGGAGAGAGGAGAGAGAAGAGAGAGAAGAGAGAGGTCCGGTCAGATCAGCAGGGGCAGGTGGGGGATGGGACGCGCGCGGGTTCCCAGAGGGGGAGAGAGAGAGAGAGAGAGAGATATGAATTTTTGACTTGAAACGCGAACCAATGGACGCGATCCAAACCAAAAATCGACTTATCGGTGCCGATTTAAATTCGGGAAAAAGGCCTAACAATTCTCGAAAAATCCCGAATAATATTCTAAGGCAATTGACTGAAATAAAATAATTCCAGTCACACTACGAGAGTGGTCTACCAGTCCAAATTTGCACCCGGTTCAAAAATACACTTTTCCACTATTCGTGATAATTTTGACGCTGGCCACATTAATATCGACACCGTCCAGTTTAATTCGTCCCGAAACTCCCGGAAATCAACTGCCAAGTTCAAGGTATAAATAACGGCCAAATTCGATCGAGTGCTAGCAAAATTTCTATTTTTAAAAATAAGAACCCGAGAGTGATCAGTTCCCGGGCGAAATTCCATTATAAGCGCACTGACGAATTACACATTTTATAATTCCCAAAAATGGCCAAAATTTGGACTGTTACAGTAGATCCAATATTGATTTCGTTATACCAGGAAATGCAAAGATCGATCTTTGAGTTTAGTTGGGATCTTTTCTTAAGGCAAGAAATTTTGATTGATTATGCAGATATGGTTCCAAATTCCAAGAGGATTTTAGCACATATGCTTCATAAGATAACCTGACATCTCAAAAACTCGGGCCCCAACTTTTTTTTCTAATAAAGGGAGAATGAGATTGGACGTTTACATCTTTTATATGACAAATTTAGGATATTGGAATTTGACATTTGCTTCTTTAATGAAGCTGATGTAGGATATTCACTTAGTATAGAATAATTGAATTTATTGTTTTTGTTATTTTAAATTTTTAAATGCGTTAAAATATTATGTTTTGATTGGAAGATATCACATGATCTAGTTTTTTTTTATTTGGCTAGGTTTTTTCTATATTCTCAGTATTTCTTTTTCTGTTTACTTATATAGTAGTAATTTTAAGAAAAACGGTTGCAACTACATTTATTCGTCTTTGTTTTATAGAATCATCCAGTTTGCCTCTTTCTAGATTAAAAAGCTGAAGAGATTTCTGTCGGTGCGGTTTGTCATGTACGCTTCAGGCATTCGTGTTTGCGAGTTGCAACTCAATGATTTTCATTTCCACTGCCATTGAAGTTTGAATTAGGAAAAAAAAGCTATTCGAAGTGAGCCTCGACTTCAAGCAAGATTAAAGCTGTGTGTGAAAAAAGAAGAAGATAGAGTTACAAAGAAGAAGTTGTTTTGAACAGTTGTAATGAATAATGTATGATCCGATTCTATTTACAGGTCACTAATCAACATATCTCTTGGGAAAAGGTACCTTATCCCCACCATCACTACTTTTCATGATCAACTATCACCACTTTTCATGATCAATCACCCCTTTCATGATCAACAACCACTTCTCTTCATGTCATTAATCATCTCTTTTCATATCCTTCAATCATCTATTTTCATGATAACAAATTATTTCAACACTAAATACTTCATATTCAAGTGAAAAGGATTTCAAGGAGTTTGGGGGCGTAATCGACACACTGGTCACCACGGAAGGCATGGAGGTGATGGTCACAATTATTAGACAGACGAGCGGCTGACATGGTGGAGCTTGTCATGAAGGTTATAGCCAAGAATTGTGACCATTACCATAGTCTAAGATAATTTTATGAATTTGTTGCAAGATTCTTGTATTAGTGGATATTTGAACCTAAACAATTTTATTGTAGATGTAGATCACTTTTTCCATTGCATGTGCATATCCAAATATTGACAATCAAATCCCTTAGCATGGAAGATTGAAGGGAGATGCTTTTAATTTTTGTGGGATCAAGTGTAGGTTGAACAAAAAGAGCAGGTAAAGCGCCCATCTGAACGTGGCATAACTGTGAAATCTGTCAGAGGGGCGATGGATTGACGATCTAGCTGAACAAACCAGCTTCATGTCATCCTCGATAACAACAACCAAAAAACCATCGATACTTTTATAATTGCTATTGATAAGGTAGTTGTTGAGCCTCAAGAGCAAGAAGTAGAAGTTTTTGAATTCCCTTTTCAAGATAAGGAGGATTTTGAGCTTGCTGAAGAATCTCAGGGTGAGCATGTCTTCCATGTCGATGGAGAGATGATTTTGGAGAAAAGCCCCTCTCATGTTGATCTCAATTTAGATGCAGATGAGATTCAGGCGGAGAAATTTGAAGCGATTTTAAGTGGAAAGAATGATAGTAAATCCAATATTGATTTCGTTATACCAGGAAATGCAAAGATCGATCTTGAGTTTAGTTGGGATCTTTTCTTAAAGCAAGAAATTTTGATTGATTCTGCAGATATGGTTCCAAATTCCAAGAGGATTTTAGCACATATACTTTATAAGATAACCTGACATTTCAAAAACTCGAGACCCAACTTTTTTTTCTAATAAAGGGAGAATGAGATCGGACGTTTACGTCTTTTATTTGACGAATTTAGGATATTGGAGTTTGACATTTGCTTCTTTAATTAAGCTGATGTAGGATATTCACTTAGTATAGAATAATTGAATTTATTGTTTTTGTTATTTTAACATTTTAAATGCGTTAAAATATTATATTTTGATTGGAAGATATCACATGATCTAGTTTTTTTTTTATTTGGCTAGGTTTTTTCTATATTCTCAGTATTTCTTTTTTTGTTACCTTATATAGTAGTAATTTTAAGAAAAACGGTTGCAACTGTGTTTATTCGTCTTTGTTTTATAGAATCATCCAGTTTGCCTCTTTCTAGATTAAAAAGCTGAAGAGATTTCCGTCGGTGCATTTTGTGCATGTACGCGCATTCATGATTGCGAAAAAATAGCTATTCGAAATGAGCCTCGACTTCGAGCAAGATTAAAGCCTCTCGGGATCAATAAAATGCTACATGAGTCCATCACATGCAACTACTAAAAAAGAGTCTAGAGTTCTAGCAAACCTCAAGACAAGAAACATGTGTTGAGGAACAAAGTGTTTGTTTCAACAAAACTAAGCACTCACTTTTGTTTCAAGAACTCTTACTTACACCACTCTCACACCGCGCACACACATCACTATTACTCACTTCTCACGCACGCACGGCACACTTTACACAGCACCTGTAACATTCCGGATTTCGACTCATTTTCGGGATTTATAAACGCGTGATTTGTCAGTGTGCTTATAGTAGAATCTCGCCCGATAACTGATCACTCTCGGTTATTATTTTAAACTAGAGATTTCGCTAGAATCGCACTCGATCAAATTTTTGTCGTTATTTAGATCCTGAACTTGGCAGTCAATTTTCGGGAATTTCAGGACTAAATAAATTGGACGGTATCGACATTAATGTGGCCAGTATCGAGGTTGTCATGAATGAAGGAAAAATGGGAGTTTTTGACCAAGTGTGAATTTGGATTAGTAGACATCCACCGTAAAAATTTGGTTTCAGTAATTTGGCATTTGTCTCGTTTTATTTGCGAGGTTCATTTTGGAACAGTAGGTAATTTTCGGTTTTGTGTTCGGACCCTCGATTTGCGTTTAATTTAAGATTGAGTTTAAATTTCTTTTAAATTTTCCTCTCTCTCTCCCTTTCTCTCCGCGCGACACTCCCCCCCCTCCCCACGCATGCCCGTTTCTCTCTTTCTCTCTCTTTCCTTCCCTCTCTATTTCTCTCTCTCTCTCTCTCTCTCCTCTCTCTTTCTTTCTTTTCCTCTGATACGCGCACCTTCCTCTCTCCCTTCGGTCACGTCTTTTCCCCCCACTCTGCATGTCATTCCCCATGCACCCACTTCTTCTCTCTCCTCCTTTTTCTTTCTCTTCCTTCTCTCTCTCCTCTCTTCTCTTTCTCTTTCCTTTCCGGCGCGACGCTGCTGCTTCTGCTCCTTCTTCCGCCAGCCCAGCCGACCGCCGCCCAAGCTCGCCGGCCGTCGCCAGCCCGACCGCCGCGCCGCATCGCCTGGCCAGCCTTGCCGCCGTCGCGTCGCCCGCCTCGGCCGCTTCCCTCTCTCTCTCGCGCACGCGGCAGCGACCTCGTCACCGTTGCCCGCCGCGCCTGTCGCCGTCGCTTGCCACCGTCACCGTCGCCGTCGCCGTCGCCGCCGCCCCCTGCAGCTCCGACCAGCCGCCCCCCCTTGTCTCTCTCTTTTCCCCGGCGACCTCCCTGCCCGTTCTGCCCAAGCTAAGCTCGCGAGCTCGTCGGCCGCCGGTCGACTCATCCCGCCGTCGCACCACCGTCGCCGCGCCGTGCCGCCCGCCGGGCAGCTCGCCGGCCCGTCCAGCCGCCCCTCACCTCAACCCGTTCCTTTCCCCCCTCACTCTTCCTCTCCCGGCCTCTCTCTCTCTCTTTCCCTTGTTTGGCCGAGGAGGGCCTCCGCCGGAGCTGTCCCGGAGCTGGCCGAGCACTAGCATATGCATAACATGCGTTGTGACATAGAAATGCACGTGTATGTGCTGTGATTACATTCTGTCGCGTGGCTGCTTTTGTTGATTTGACGCCTAACCTACAGGGTCTAGTGAGGTTAGATTTAGGCCCGATGGCCTGAGTCAGTTATGTGCATATTACGTGTTGTTTAGTACTTGTCAAGAGGTGCATGGTAGCCTAGTTTAGGTTTAGGGAATTACTCGCTGAGATTTATTCTCACGGTTGTTGTAAAACCGACTTTTCAGATCCCCGACCTTGAGGACGGCAGGCGTATCGACACATTTTTGGGAAGAGCCCGGCTAGTCGTAGTGGCCTTGAATCATTTTTGATTTTTGGTATTTGGGTTGTATCTGGATATTGTAAAGGATTTCCAGTATTGGTACAAATTTTGAATTCAGTGGTTATCCTGGGTCATACGTTTATCTATGTACGGGTGGTTTTAATTGCTTCCGCATGTGCTTTATTTCTCTGTGTTGGGTTTGGGTCGGCGACGCGTCCTGGGACATCGCACACGAATCGACCTCTGCGAGGGATGTGGCGCACCGAGAAGTGCGGGCCATGACATCCTCGTTTGATTTGGTATCAGAGCAAGGTTAGCTCGGTCAAATTAGGTCGAATCCTGGAGTGATAAGGAGCGAGACCTTGGGTAGCCAATAGGTTGACCTCGTGTGCTAAGTGTACCTCCTGACTGTCTGTGCCTTGATTGATTGGCTGCGTTATTTGACCCGTGAAGTGCAGGTGCGTCGGGACTCGAGGTTAGTACACGTGTTCTGTGACTGAAGTCCTGTGCTATTTATGCTTGATCGCATGCCGATTGCTTGACTTCTATCGTGATACCTGCCTAGGACCTTAGACCGGTTAGATTGGTTTAAGTCTCTGATCCCTTAGGGGAGTTATAACAGGTAGTTGAATAGTGAGGCAGTGTGAATGACAGTATAAGGGGTAAGGAAACCCAAGAGCAATCAAGTGAAATAGGCCATGAGACAAAAACCTAAAATTAGAGGTTGTAACTCAGGCTCTTTAAGAAAGGGGGAATGTGTGGGCAGGCAAGCTCAGGAAGGGAGCATCATCATTGCCTAGGCTGCTGAGGTTGCAGTGATTACTGCTATGAATGGGAATAATGCTAGTTATGCCAAATTCAGATAGTGGCCATTAGGCGAGTGCATTAATTGGTGGAATGATTTCTCGAGTTGAACTTTCTTAAGTTCAATAGTAAGGGTGACCCCGAGGCTACACCGAGATTGGCAATGAAAGTTGAGAAAGCCTTTAACATATCGGGGTACACCGAGGCTGAGAAAGTAACATTGGCAGTGTATTAACTGCAGAAGGACGAATAGAATGGGTGGAAGACCACCAGGGATAGGATATTCCCGATAAGTACAGCCCGGACTTGGGCCATGTTTATTGAGAATTTTTATGGGAAGTGTTTTCCGAGAGAATGCCTAAGGAAGGAAATTGGCGGAATGTATACTATTTTGCCGAGAGCGGATGACTATGGAACGATATGAAACGGAGTCCGCTTGGCTTGTGAGAATCCACAGGACAGGGTACGGAAATTCCAAAATGGACTGGAGTCGGATCTCTGAAACCTACTGATCTCGCTGAACATTAAGAACGATGGGAGAGTGTATGAAGGAGTTCAAGTGATAGAGCGAGAGCAGTTGGAAAGTGCAACTACTCCTGGATAGTGATTTGCTTAAAATAAGGATAACCGCCGCCTCTGGAAGAAGCAGATGACGGGGAGATAGATGATTTGTTCCACTGACTAGGAAGGATATCAGAAAGCCGAACCGTCAATCAAGTCGTTCTGAGGCTTGCATCGAAAGTGGGAGTCAGAACAACTAGTTGAATTAGATGGAATTGAGCCTGTTATGCCTGAGTCACGATTGGTGTGACAATTCCTCGAATGATAAAGTGATGGTGTCGTTGAGGTGTCCTAACTGCGAGACAGTATTTGATAGTAGAGAAAAAAGTGTCGACTTGGCAGTATTGGTCTTGTACAATTTTGTCGTGGAAAATTTATACGGAGTGATTCGTAAGGCAGAAGGCTGTAATGAACTCTGACAATAGAGTAATCCAATTTAGTCCGAATGGACATTTGAGAAGGAGGAATCTCGATTTCTTGGATGCCCGTGCTTGAGATAATTAGATGTCAAATGAAGTTTGTGAAGAACGCTCAGTGGGCGTGGTTGACCCGATCGTGACGGAACTAAAGTCGGATAACTTTCCGAGGTCTTTCCTTAGAAATTTCAGGGCTGCCACTAGGACTAGAAGTGGAATCATGACAGATTTGGCCTGGGAGTTGAGCAAATTTTCAAGGGTATTGTATTGAGTATCCTTGCCAAAAATCAAAGGAATTGAAGGGTTCAGATGTTAGAACTCGGGGCCAAATTTTTTTATTTTCCCTAGTATGTTTCTATGGGGAAACTCCTGTGTTTGGTATGAGGAAAAAGGACAGGAATTTTAAATAAAAAAAAAATTATTGACAGCAGAACCAGGTAACAAAAAGGAATGAGTACCCATTACCGAGGATCGATAGTTTGTACGATAAATTGCAAGGAACTTTAGTGTCCTCTAAGGTTGAATTATGGACGGATGTCACTAGCAAATAATTCAGAAAGAGGATGTCCCTAAGATTGTGTTACGGACTGGAAACTTTCCGTTAAGGATATGAAAAAGAGGATGTGATTACAACTGCTTAACAGACGAGGTATGGGCACTATGCGTTCATGATAATGCCCATTGGTCTAAGGGATGCCTCGCTCCTTCTATGGACCTTATGAACCGAGTGTTTCAAGAATTAGGTGATTAGCTCGTAACGGATTTTCGTGGACGATGTATTGGGAGACTCAAGGAGTCTAGAAGCAAGAAGCAAGTCTGACTGATGAGTTGCGAATCTTGAGAGAATATGCACTCCACGCCAAGTATGGCAAGTGTGAATTTTGGCTCAGTAGAATAACGTTCCTTGGACTTATAATATAGGGGAATGGAATTACAGTGAACTCAACTAAGGTCGAGGTGATGACTAAGTGGTCAAGACTAATGCCAATAACGGAGGTTAGCAGCGTCTTAGATTGGGCTGGTGAATATCGACGTTTTGAGGAAGATTCTCGTTGATAGCCGTGCTACGGGCACAACTGACTGGGAAGGAAAGTCGTTTGAATGGAATGATCACTGTGATTAGAGTTTCCAAGAGCTGAAGCGTAGGCTGATAATGACCCCGGTATTGAATGTTTAACCTGAACCGGGATGATTCGAGATCTATAGTGACGCTTCATTAAGAAGACTTGAGTGTGTGTTGATGCAACATGGTAGAGTTGTAGGGTATGCGTCACGCCATTTGAGGTCGTATGAGAGGACTTATCCAATGCACAACGAAGAATTGATTACGATGACTGGTGTCGCCATGATAGGGCTAGACGAGTAATAGATGTGTTAAGCCGTGAGCCAGTGATGGCGCATATGATGGTTAGAGAGTGAGCCTTGTCGGATAGGCTCAGGAACTTGGAAGTTGAATTTAAGGTGAACTAGATGTTGAATCTGTTGACCGCCTTGAGGATTAGTTTGGAAATCTAGGCCCAGAATAAGGAATGGCAATCTATGGATCACGAGACTCATTGAGATGGATACTGATCAGTGGAAGTCGGATTTCCCGGTATTTGGGGATAGAAATTTTGGGGTCCTAGGAATGATTGTGTTTACCCGAAGAGGCGAAACTCGAGGAGGAAAAAAAATTTTGAATAGAAAATTCCGCAGTAAGTATATTATCCACCCGAATAGCACTAAGGTGTGTCAGGACTTGCGGCAACATTGCTGGTAGAATAGAATGAGGATAAATGTGATCAAGTGTGTGGCCAGGTGTTTGACGTGTCAACAAGTGAAGGCACAATAGTGTAAGCCTGGTGGGATGTTACAGCCGTTGGAAATCCCGGAATGGAAATGAGAGCACATTACAATGGACTTTGTAACGGGACTGCTAAGAAGCCAGAGGGGACACGATTCTATTTGGGTGATAGTGGACAGACTGACCAAGTCAGCACACTTCCTGGCAGTGCGAAAGGACTTCGAGCTAGAAAGGCTGGCAGAATTATACGTACGACAGATAGTTCATCTTCATGGAGTACCGGTATCAATCACATCGGACCGTGATCCCCGGTTTACTGCACATTTTTGGAAAAGTCTACAATTTGCCATGGGAACTAAGTTGCAATTCAGTACGGCCTACCATCCACAGACAGGTGGCTAATCTGAGAGGACTATTTAGACTTTAGAGGATATTCTGAGAACATTTGTGTTAGATTTTCAAGGCAAGTGGGAAGAGCAGTTGCATTTGGTTGAGTTTGCTTACAATAACAGCTTCCAGCAGAGTATTGGAATGGCCCCGTTTGAGGCACTTTATGGCAAAGCGTGTAGAACGCCCTTGTGTTGAGTTGAAGTAGGAAAAGGAAGTATAATGGGTCCAGAGTTGGTTCAACAGTCGGTGGAAACGGTGAAAATTATCCGGAAAAAGTTGAGGACAGCCCAGAGTCGTCAGAAAAGTTACGCGGACCGAAGGCTTAGACCGTTGGAGTTTCAAGTTGGCGATCATGTATTTCTCAAGATCTCGCCGATGAGAGGACTGTCTCGGTTTGACAAGAAAGGAAAACTGAGTCCAAGGTACATGGGTCTGTTTAAGATTTTGGAAAGGACTGGAACATTAGCTTATCGTCGAGTCTTGCCCCAAATTTGTCACAGGTTTATAACGTCTTCCACGTGTCGATGTTGAGGAAGTAAGAACTGGATCCGACCCACGTGCTGAATTATGAAGTAATAGACGTGGACGACAGAGTGTCGTACGTGGAAAAAGTAGGTGCGAATCGAGGACAGAAAGGAACAAGTGTTGAGAAACAAGACGATTCTATTGGTCAAAATTATTTGGGAGCATCACGGGACGGAAGGCGCCACATGGGAAAGCGAGGAAGTGATGCGACACCAGTACCCCCATTTGTTTGAGTAGTCGGGTTAGATTGTAAATTTCGAGGACGAAATTTTTGTAAGGGGGGAAGAATTGTAACATTCCGGATTTCGACTCATTTTCGGGATTTATAAACGCGTGATTTGTCAGTGTGCTTATAGTAGAATCTCGCCCGATAACTGATCACTCTCGGTTATTATTTTAAACTAGAGATTTCGCTAGAATCGCACTCGATCAAATTTTTGTCGTTATTTAGATCCTGAACTTGGCAGTCAATTTTCGGGAGTTTCAGGACGAAATAAATTGGACGGTGTTGACATTAATGTGGCCAGTATCGAGGTTGTCATGAATGAAGGAAAAATGGGAGTTTTTGACCAAGTGTGAATTTGGATTAGTAGACATCCCCCGTAAAAATTTGATTTCAGTAATTTGGCATTTGTCCCTTTTTATTTGCGAGGTTCATTTTGGAACAGTAGGTAATTTTCGATTTTGTGTTCGGACCCTCGATTTGCGCTTAATTTAAGATTGAGTTTAAATTTCTTTTAAATTTTCCTCTCTCTCTCCCTTTCTCTTCGCGCGACACTCCCCCACCCCCCACGCATGCCCGTTTCTCTCTTTCTCTCTCTTTCCCTCTCTCTCTCTCTCTCTCTCTCTCTCCTCTCTCTTTCTTTCTTTTCCTCTGACACGCGCACGTTCCTCTCTCCCTTCGGTCACGTCTTTTCCCCCCACTCTGCATGTCATTCCCCATGCACCCACTTCTTCTCTCTCCTCCTTTTTCTTTCTCTTCCTTCTCTCTCTCCTCTCTTCTCTTCCTCCTTCCTTTCCTGCCCCGACGCTGCTGCTTCTGCTCCTTCTTCCGCCAGCCCAGCCGACCGCCGCCCAAGCTCGCCGGTCGTCGCCAGCTCGACCGCCGCGCCGCACCGCCCGGCCAGCCTTTCCGCCGTCGCGTCGCCCGCCTCGGCCGCTTCCCTCTCTCTCTCTCTCGCGCACGCGGCAGCGACCTCGTCACCGTTGCCCCACCGTTGCCCGCCGCGCCTGTCGCCATCGCTCGCCACCGTCACCGTCGCCGTCGTCGTCGCCGCCGCCCCCTGCAGCTCCGACCAGCCGCCCCCCCTTGTCTCTCTCTTTTCCCCGACGACCTCCTTGCCCGTTCTGCCCAAGCCAAGCCCGCGAGCTCGCCGCCCGCCGGTCGGCTCATCTCACCGTCGCGCCGCTGTCGCTGCGCCGTGCCGCCCGCCGGGCAGCTCGCCGGCCCATCCAGCCGCCCCTCACCTCAGCCCGTTCCTTTCCCCCCCCCTCACTCTCCCTCTCTCGGCCTCTCTCTCTCTCTCTCTTTCCCTTGTTTGGCCGAGGAGGGCCTCCGCCGGAGCGCCGATGCCGCCGCCGGAGCTGTCCCGCCGCCGCTGCCGCCTCACCCAGCCTCGCCCGGCCTTGCCCAACCGCCCTATCTCACTCTCTCTCTCTCCCGATCGCCACGGACAGCCGCCTCTCCGTCTAAGCCATCGCCATTCGCCGGAAACCGTCGCCGGCGTTACTGTTCCGTCGAGCACTGTTCACCTGTCGGTCACTGTTCATCCGGCCCATTTTAAGCATAGGACACCCGGTGAGTACAACCCTAAACCCTAATTAGGATAATTTACATTTCTAGACCGGTTTAGGGGTTAATTATGGTTATTTAGGGGTTAAATTGTGGAATTGATTAGGGACTTTGATTGTGGTCGATTTGGTGGATTATTCTGATTAATTAATGGAGGATTAGTGGCCCGAATGGCGCGATAAGTGGGCTGGACAATTTGTATTAAATCGACCCGAGTTCGGGAAAGTTCAGGTTCGATACGTGGATTATTGTGCGCGCCATATTTTAATTTTGTGGTGGTCAATTAGAGTAATGTTTGGGGAGTATGATGGAATAATTCGATGACACTTATTGGCCTAGAATTTGTGGTTAATTTGATGGTGTCCTGTCGCGTGTCTAGCGGGACTAGAAATGGATTAGTTTGGTGGGCCTCGAATGTGTGAATGCTTGTTGACCTGGTTATGTGAATTTGTGCATGGATGGTGTGCTGATTTGATGCTATGGCTGACTTAAATTGATTGTCTGACTTGGGCATGTGGATTTATGAATTTGAATATGCGCGGCACAAATTGAGTGTGTTATCTCGTAATTCGCGCATGTGGATGCCCAGCCCGAGTGACATGTGCATTGTGATCACCTAAATTGCCCTGATGCGTCTAACGCGGGGTTCAGATAAAATTGAGGTTTGAGAACGTGTGATCACAATAAACCCTGATGCGTATTACGCGGGGTAGTGAACCCGTCCTGAGGCGTGTTACGCGGGACGATACCCGGTTTACCGGAAGATGACCAACCTGATGCGTTTTACGCGGGTAATGTGTCATGAGCCTGATGTGTTTTACGCGGGCCAGAGATCGATCTCGAAGTGATAGACCTGATGCGTTTTACGCGGGTCGGACCTGCTGCATTTAACGCGGGTTGAAGGAGAAATTGAGAAATGGCTGAGTGCTAGTGTGCAAGTGTGCGATAATGCATTGATGAGGCATGAGCATAAGTGCGAGCACTAGCATATGCATAACATGCGTTGTGACATAGAAATGCACGTGTATGTGCTGTGATTATATTCTGCCGCGTGGCTGCTTTTGTTGATTTGACGCCTAACCTGCAGGGTCTAGTGAGGTTAGATTTAGGCTCGAGGGCCTGAGTCAATTATGTGCGTATTACGTGTTGTTTAGTACTTGTCAGGAGGTGCATGGTAGCCTAATTTAGGTTTAGGGAATTACTCGCTGAGATTTATTCTCACGGTTATTGTAAAACCGACTTTTCAGATCTCCGACCTTGAGGACGGCAGGCGTATCGACACATTTTTGGGACGAGCCCAGCTAGTCGTAGTGGCCTTGAATCATTTTTGATTTTTGGTATTTGGGTTGTATCTGGATATTGTAAAGGATTTCCAGTATTGGTACAAGTTTTGAATTCAGTGGTTACCCTGGGTCATACGTTTATCTATGTACGGGTGGTTTTAATTGCTTCCGCATGTGCTTTAATTCTCTGTGTTGGGTTTGGGTCGGCGACGCGTCCTGGGACGTCGCACACGAATCGACCTCTGCGAGGGATGTGGCGCACCGAGAAATGCGGGGCGTGACAGTACCCTTTTTATAAACTCCCGTGCCTGCACGATGGGGAACACCACAACTCCACACCCTTCACAACACTGTACACACCACTGCACAACTCTCTTACCTCCCTGCCGTTCTTACATACACTCATAAGAGCACTAACTCCATTTTATAGGCATCAACAGTCCGGTGGAGTATTTGCTCTGGCAGATTTTCCTCCAAAGATTTCTGGTGGCATACAAGTCGACACGTTGCCAACTTGCTGTCTTCATTTTCCAACAACTTCGGCTACTCGAGCAACAATATAATTGACTGAAGAAGCAGAACCTTCTAGAAGTGCAGCTGAGGAAAAATCTGGAGAGAGGCGGTGATTTCTAACATGCATGATATGCATACGTGACAAGAGTAGTTAAAGTAAGATATGCATGGAAATTATCTCTGATCCTTCGAACTTTGGAAGTCGCTGACGCGCCTCCTTGTGGCATTGATTTTTTTTTCGGACATCAAAGTGCCTTATCCATATGATTGATGATGCTATACAGAACACGTACATTGCCTCCATGAAAACCCCTCCATCAAATTTGCTCCGACATCATTGGAGTTCTGGAATCCCATTGCAAGTGATAAAAAGTAGGTAGCAGCGAGAATAAACACAGAGAAGCAAACCATGCCAGTGGCAGGGCACAGTGGAATAGCGGTGGCTAAGATTATGCACATGGAGATGAGCAAAATCATGCTGTTGAGTATAGTGAAGAGATATAGATGTGAGCCGCTGAGTATAATCTTTCCAGCTTGATGCGGTTTTCCATTAGCAATGTCAGTGGAATTGGCGGTGACAACGGTGGAATTGGTCGGGTGATTTGAAGGGGAATCCTGCTAGTATCCTCCCGGAGGACTGAGGGCGGCTTGGTAAGTGGCGGTTGCCACTAAGGTAGACACCACCAGGATTACTTCACGAGCAGATTCATTTCGGATATAGAAAATGCATGCACAGTTCTCGGGGAAAGTTAGTCCCGGGCTGATTAGCTGTGGTAGGGAGCGGTCAATAGTAGAAGAGGGAGCTATCAGTCTGTCTAGACGTCTTCGACGGCGTAAACTCTTCACAACATCGTGATCGCCACTAGAAATCACTTGGAAGATTTCCAGAGCGAACTTATCATTGAAGTTCTTTGCATTTACATCCACATTCCAAATTAACCGCCTGATGATCTGGAAGAAATGCAAAGGGAAACAAAACGAAGTACGTACCCCTTCAATTTCAATAGTTGCTATGTCACAAGCTTTACTATTATGCACAAGATGAGCTCATGCCATGATGCTAGCGATACAACGAACCATGTACAAAGGAAGAAAGTTTACTAGAACTTATTTATTAAATGCCATCATTTCAACCAATATAAAGAAGTCCTGGATATTTTCAAAAAGTGCAATTTACTCCTTTCATCCGAAATTACTTATGCGACAGTTAGGAATTGCCCAGGTGAGTTGCAACGTAGGCAAATCCCCAAAAATGATGACTCGAGTGGCTATAATCTAACACAGAAGTTTAGGATTTAATCACGTCAATTAAAAAGATTTAGGGTTTAATTATCTTTTGTATATGAGTTTGTTTTGCTATGAAGAAAAAGACTGCCTTAGATAAAAGAATGGAGCAATATAAGGGTCGAGCCTACCCTCCAGTGACCTTGTGCAGGGGAAAATGGTCAAAAAGAGAATTGGAATAGAAGATAGGGAGAGGAGGAGTTATTAAATCCATCCCTCCTGATTCCTGTTTCTTCTTTGGTTTGTGCTGAACAACAATCCCAGCGTTTATTTATGTCAAAGTTACTATCACAAATTTTTTTTAGAACGAAATAGTAAGAATAATTATTTTTTGACGCTATTTCTATTCCCTTAATTAATTATACCTCAATGCTTCAATTCTTTTTCAATTATTCCGTACACACTTTAATGTGCAAATCATACTTCTATGCGATAACAAAGTGCAGTAGCATATCATATATTATGTACTCCGTTTTTCTTTTTTTTTTTTACTCATATTATATACTTCATTCACTTCTATTATTTCTCGGTGAAAAAAGGTTTATGCATTCACGGAGGTCATTAATTGCAAATTGTGTACTATCCCTTCTGATTATTTGAAGTAATCCATATTCTTTAAAGACGAAATTCATTATCAGGCTGATGAATTTATCTACTCGTTCCATCTATCTTACGTAACAAAGCATATGAGATTTGTGGCAATAAATAAATTAAAATTATATTTCCTTTAATTAAATCGAACTCCAATGCTATTTCTACATGCATAACAGACATACATAGAGAGAGAGAGAGAGATCTTTTATTATATGTATATTCAACGGTTAACAATGTTCCTTCTTAATAAACATTAATTCATTTAACAGGTGGGTTTTTCACGAAGGTTATTGGCAAAAGTTATATTAAGAGATATATATGAAGTCGAACAATATTGTGATTTTTTTTTTATAACCGAGGTGTCCGTGTGGCCCGCAAGCTAGAGCTCAAATCAGCGGTGATGCCCGACTAATCCTCGAGGGGGGCTAGCGCAGCATCCAACCGCCACGACCCCCCACTTAAATCACCGATGGGAGAGTTTGAACCCAGGACCTCTCGTGAAAGGAATTGAGCGCAAACCAACGCGGCCACCAATGGGTGGGTATTGTGATATTATATACTACTCATACAAAAACACACAATTCATTTGTAAATGGATGTGTATTTTTTCTTGTGGAGGCTTCAATGCAATCAAATCTAAGAGTGTCAGAAATGAAAAATCAAACCAAGATATGAACCGAACCCAATATTTTATATATTTCGGTTCGGTTGGATTTTTGGTTCGGATAATCCAAACTGATGATTCTTTGTTTTCTTTTTTCAGTTCGGTTTATTTCAGTTCGGTTCGGATCGAACTGAACTGAAAAAAAAAAACCTTTTGGTTTTTACTTAAAACTAAAAGGGCTAAACCGTTCTCCATCGTGCGACAGCGAGAAGATCAAACGCGTAGACGATCAAATGGCATTCGGATCGACAACTGCAGCAAAGAATCGAAATGAGAGGGAAGGTCGAAGAAAGTAACTCTGTGAGAAAAGGATATGAGAGAGAAAGGACGAAGGAATCCCCGACGGAGGCGAGGGGGAGCTTGGCTACGGGGAAGGTGAAGTGGCGGAGATCGGAGGGGCAGCAGTAGGCGAGGTTAGTGAGGGTGAGATTGGCGGCGGGAGTGTTGGTGACGATCATGGTGGACGGTGACGAGGACTGGAAGAACCAATCTGCCATGGCAATAGTCCTCTCTCTCTCTCTCTCTCTCTCTCTGGCTCTCGGACAAGAACCCGACGAATTCAAGCCAAAAAACATTACCTGAGACCCCCAGAAAGATGAGCACCCGCGGGAATGAGCTTCGAAATCGCCAAGAAAAACGATTGGGAAGCAGCTAGAATCTTTCGGCGAACGCTACAGTCGAGGGAAGAAGATGGAAGAAGAAGAAGCGAAAGTACCGTTTTTTTTTTCCTCTTTTTACTTTGCCAGAAAATTAAAAAATAAAAAGCAGGAAAAAGAAGAGACCTTGTTTGAATAAAAAGCAAACAAAAGGAAGAAAAAAGAAGGAAAAACCGAAAACCGAGTTGAACCAAACCGAACCAAACTAATTTTTCGGTTCGGTTCATATTCGGTTCGAGCGAGATTCGATTCGGTTCAAGGGTGCACTCCTAATGGTTCGCTTCGATTTTTCAAGAAAACCCAACCGAACTAAACCGTTTACGCCCCTAATTCAAATCATCACAATATTCACCTACAATTTATCACATCACCCGATAAATCATTTCTGTTGACCGTTTCTTGTGTTTATGCCGGATCACTCCAAACGAGCAAATTTATGAACACTTCTATATGCTAAACACCAGGCTATACAATTTCAAATGTCAATGGTCAGATAGACATTTATAGATAGATGTTAACCGTTGAATGATAATAATACATCATATATTGTGGCACAATTTGTAGTTCAGGTCTCCTCTCTCTGAATGTTTCTAAATCCGTATATTTCCGATCCCTGGTATTTCATTATCATAACGTTTATTCCTAGATTATATTACGTCAAATCAAGGATCGAATGATAAAAACAAGAACAAAAACTAAGAAAATCGAAGAACCATAACTCGGTTTGCCTTTCATCCACAGCAATATGTAAGACGGTGTTACCATCTTTGTCTTTCCAGTTCAATATCTCTTCATATTGACTCGCTCAAGCCATCCAAGCAAAACCTTGAATGCTTCAAGGTTGTGGTTCTTGATGGCAACATGAACCGTAGTCTCGCATCGGCTCGTCAAGTCTTCAATGGATGATTTGCAAGTGCATAGCAATTCAACCAGAAGCTTCACCTCTTTGTCTCCTTCTTTCCCGGCAACATAATGCAAAGGGGTAATCCTACGCCGTCCTCAGACCCGGATCAATTTGGGGTCAACAATCATCCGTGCCCTCACAATATGATAATGCTCATATTGCAAAGCCAAGTGCATGGGACTGTAACCCTCGGGATTCAGCTTCCGAGCGAACGACGGCCTCAAGATGGCCAACTCCATGGCCACGTGAGTTTTTCCGGCAGCCGCGGCAATGTGTAGTGGAGTATTTGCGAAGGGACGCTTAGATACGCGATCTGAGCTCTGGCTCCTCCACAATTAAGTTATGCAGCTCATCAACATCATGATTTGCTACTGCTAGTTGAAGCCGAGACTCCCTAGCCTTCTGTTCTTCTTTTTCGGCCCGACTCTTGCCCATCGTGTTAGTGTTACTAGGGAAATGTAGGAGCAGAGGGGCTTTGATCGGTGATATGATCGATGGAAGAAGCGAACTTGCAAAATCATTATATAGAGTGCCACGATCAACGAATATTTGGGAGTCAACATGTGTACAGGTGGTGGGCCCAATGCCAGGTTGGGCTGAGTGGGGCCCAACATATCTTAGACCGGTGCGTACTGGTCATATTCTCATGAAATCGTCAGACTTCTCTCGCTTTCCCACTTTTTGCTCTTTCGCTTCTTGTCATGCTTTGCAGAATTGCTACACTGTGTCATGGCCCGTTTGTTGAAGTCGAACTGTAAAGAACTGTAAGGTATGCTCTTTCTAAAAACTGAATCAAGCATCTAATACTCTAGAGTGTCAGATGAATTTTGTCTGAAAATATTTTGGATGGAATGTTATTTATATTCGTGATATATATAGCAGCATGTTATATTGTGGTTTCGATTTGATGCTCTTAGTCAACCTGCATCTTGAGACATGATATGATGTACATGCGTTGGACCAATTCTGCCTCGGGGCTTAATCACGGCTAACATGTTTTTCAAGACTTAATCAAAGCGAAGTGATTTTTAAGGCTTAACAATAGCAGCTATGGTTTTCGTGCCTCATCACCTAGCCAAGCGTGACTGTAAGGTCTTCTTGACATGAGCATAAGATGAGTTTGACGCATGCTAGCTATAATATATTACATTGTTTATGATATGGTGCATATCTTATGATTTGCTAGAATATGCGCAATGCTTGTGAAATGAGTAAATGCGATGCATACTCATTTGTAAAGCTGCATTAGTCTTTGCTTGATTCCACAGGAACAGTGATTTTGCTCGCAGGGGAGTTCTCTCTCCCCTCTCAATTCCCTTTTTTCCTTTTTTTTTTCTCCGTGTAAAATAAAGAGAAATAACGTTGAAAGCAAAATAAATAAAGGAAAAAAAGAAGAAGCTAAAGTGCCACTTCCCTACCAGTAACCAGTCGAATCTTTCTCAGGTAATAGAAAAGCATTCATGCCTTACTTGTTATTGCTAATCCTAAACTAAATAAGATAATTAGCAGAATTTAACAATACATTTGAGAAGTTAATAGCACCGGACTTGTTTCCGCCTTTATTTGAAATGAGTCCACTTATAAACCTAAACACACGATTATCTCCTCGAGCGCATGACCTCGCGTCAGTTCTTCGATTTGAATCAATAAATGAAGGCGAGTTTCCCACTCATTACTATAGTGGTTTATTGAATAAAGATTTCAAGTTTAAAATTTAGCATCGAAGTAGCTTGGAAAATAAAGCTCTTTAAATCATGGATGCCCGACAAATTTGACAATGTATTTATAAACTGGTGAGTCACTGGTGGTTTCTTCATTGGTTGCTCCTCTTTAATGTAATTGGCAGTTGAGCTTTCCGTAGTCATAAATCAAATTGCCGCTAATAATAGTTCACTTGCTTTTTAATCTGAAAGCTTTTAACCCAAAGGTTTCAGGAATGCTCTCGTGAATTATAACTATGTATTGCAAAACCGTAATGCAAAATTAGTTTACACAGCCACTAGCTTACTTTGGGGAGGAGTTAGTTTAAATTTAAATATCTCATAACCTATGACTATAAAAAGCCTACCTCTAGTTGGAATTTCGAAACAACCATATTGTCACGCCCCGCACTTCTCGGTGCGCCACATCCCTCGCAGAGGTCGATTTGTGTGCGACGTCCCAGGACGCATCGCCGACCCAAACCCAACACAGAGATTCAAAGCACATGCGGAAGTAATTAAAACCACTCATACACATATAATCGCATAACCGATGGTAACCACCGAAATCAATACTTGTACTAATACTGGAATTCATTTACAATATCCAAGTACAGCCCGAATACCAAAAATCAAAAGCGGTTCAAAACCACTACTGACAGAAAGGGATAAGTGGCTTGGGGCTCAGGCACTACAACTAGCCGGGGGCTTCTCCCAAAAATGCATCAGTACACCTGTCATCCTCAAGGCCGGGAATTTGAAAAGTCGATTTTCAACAGCCGTGAGAATAAATCTCAGCGAGTAATTCCCTAAACTTAAACTAGGCTAACATGCACCTCCTGACAAGTACTAAACAAACAGCACACAGTCTAAACAGTATATGACTCAGGCCCTCGGCCCGAATCTAGAAATTACATGACCCTGCAGGTTAGACATTCCATGAATAATAACAATCACGCAACCGAACTTAATCACAGTACATACACGCGCATTCCTATGTCACAACGCATGTTATGGATATGCCAGTGCTCGCACTCATGCTCATGCCTCATCAATGCATTACCGCATACTTGCACACTAGCACTCGGCCATTTCTCAATTTCTCCTCCGACCCGCGTTAAACGCATCAGGTCCGATCCGCGTAAAATGCATCAGGTCTATCACTTCGAGATCGATCTCTGGCCCGCGTAAAACGCATTAGGCTCATGACACATTACCCGCATAAGACGCATCAGGTTGGTCATCTTCCTGTAAACCGGGCATCGTCCCGCGTAACACGCCTCAGGACGGTTTCACTACCCCGTGTAACACGCATCAGGGTTTATTGTGATCACACATTCACAAGCACCAATTTTTATCTGAACCTCGCGTAATACGCATCAGGACATTTTAGGTGATCACAATGCACATGTCACTCGGGCACACTTGTAAATGCACGTGCCGTGTCAATGCTCATGATGCACATCCATGACTGCAATAATCACATTTGAGCACTCACAATTTCACAATGAGCATTCAGTTCAATAAATCACGAACCCAATAAACCAAATCACCCAGCACAATCATGGCACAAATTCGACACGTAATTTATGCATATAAATCACCCAATTGTATTAGTATGAAACTTATGTACTCGAAGCCCGCCAAGCCACGCTATTCTTAGTCACACTAGGCACGTGGCACTATGTCACGGAATTAATCACAACCAAGTATAAATCAACCAATTAATCTGCCAATCTAAACACTCCAGATAATTACACAATTAACCTCGAATTGATCGCGTCTTGTCCAATTAAATCCCGATATGGCCAGCCTCCAAACAGATTAATTCGAGCCTATAAATATCCTCAAAATATTCTATTCGACTCTCCAAAATATCATCCAAATCCGCCACCACTAGATCAAATACGACGCGCACTATAATCCACGTGTTAAATCTGAACAATCCCGAACTCGGCTCGATTTAGTCCAAACTGACCAGCCCATTTATTGCGCCTCTCGGGCCACTAATCCTCCATTAATTTATCATACTAATCCACCAAATCGATCACAATTACAATCCCTAATCACTTTCACAATTTAACCCATAAATTACCCTAATTAACCCCTAAACCCGTCTAGAAATGTAAATTAGCCTAATTAGGGTTTAGGGTCAAACTCACCGGGTGTCCTACGCTTAAAATGGGCCGGAAGAACCGTAACAGCTCGGGTGAACAGTGCTCGCAGGAAAATGAACAGTGACCGGCCGGAAATGAATAGTGCTCGCCGAAAAATGAACAGTGACGGGAACGGGCTAGGGCGCGGGCTTGTTCAAGGTCCGAGCACGGGCACAGGGGTGGCTGGCTGGTCGGCCGGGGCGGCAACGACGTGGCGGCGGCGACGGCTCCTCCGGCGAGCGGCGGCAAGGCGTCAGGGAGAGAAACAGGGCAAGCAGCAGCAGCCACGTCGCCCTGGTCGTGGCCAGGCGGGCGGCGACAGGCTGGACAGAACAGAAGCAGAAGCGTCGCGGCGGCGAGGCTGGACAGTCGATCGGCGGGCAGCGGGGCGAGCTGGAAAGGGAGAGAGAGAGAGTCGGTGGGGGTGTGTGTGTGTGTGTGTGTGAGAGAGAGAGAGAGAGAGAGACAGGGAGGCTGAGGGGGAGTGGTGGCTGACCGGACGAGCCGGCGGCGGCGACGGCGAGCTGACGGGCGGTGGCGAAGGGCGGCTGGCTGGACTCGAGCGGGACCGGACCGAGAGGAAGACGGGAAAGAGAGAGAGATGAGGGCTGGTCTCACAGCGGCGCCAGCGACGGTCGACCGGCGAGGGCGACAGCAGCGATGGTCGGGCGCGGTTGGAACGGCGACGGGGGCGGCGAGCAGCGGCGACGAGCTTGCTGCGCGCGCGCGAGGGAGGAGGAAGGAACGGCTGGCTGGTGGCGACGGCGGCGGAGCAAGGGCTGGCTGGGCGGTGCGGCGCGGAGGTCTGGCGACGGCGGCGAGCGACGGCTTGGCGAGCTCGGCGGCGGTCGGCGAGCACGGGACGTAAGCGAAGCAGACGCGGCCAGAGGAAGAAAACAAACGAAGAAGAAGAAGAGAGGGAAGGAGGAGAGAGAGAAGAGAGGAGAGAGAGAGAGAGGGGACAGGGGGATGGGCGCATGCAGGCGGGGGAGGGGACGTGCATGGGGAACATGCGCACGGCAGAGGGGAAAAGGGAGAGAGAGAGAAAGGGGCAACGTGTGCGCGGGGAAAGGGGATTCGACCGAGAGAGGAGAGAGAAAGAGAGAGAAGAGAGATTAAAAGTTTAAAATTTTAAAATTTAAGCGCGAACTAACGGACACGGTCCAAACTAAAAACCGACCTATCGGTTCCGATTTAAATTCGGAAAAAGGCCTAACGATCCACAATAAATCCCGACAATATTCTAGGGCATACAGTCAAAATAAAATACCCCAAACCACACTACGAGGGAGGTCTACCAGTCCAAATTCGCACCCGGTTCAAAAATCCACTTTCCACTATTCCTGACAATCTCGATACTGGCCACAATAATTTCGACACCGTCCAATTTATTTCATCCCGAAACTCCCGGAAATCGACTGCCAAGTTCAAGGTATAAATAGCGGCCAAATTCGATCGAGTGCGATTCTAGCAAAATTTCTAATTTTAAAAATAAGAACCCGAGAGTGATCAGTTCCCGGACGAAATTCCATTATAAGCGCACTGACGAATTACACGTTTTATAATTCCCAAAAATGGGCCAAAATTCGGACTGTTACACATATAAATGATGATAACTGACTCAAATAAGATCATAACTTTATTCTAGAGTTGGTTGCTCGAGCTTCACAAATAAATATTGATAAATTATTTGACACGTCGATTATTTTGAAAAGTGTTTGCTAACTATAACTAATAGATAAGCTCCTAAAAAAAACATGTGTAAATTATATAAATAGTTGATACTTTGAAACAATATAAAAAAAAACTGGTAACTGGACACAAATAAGAACTAGTGATTTTGTATAAGAGTTGATGACCTTAACACGTCAACCAGCCCTGCAAATGAACACAGGTAAATTATTGGAATAGTTAATAATTTGGAAATAATCGAATGTATGTTGGTATAACTCAAATAAGAGTTGGTAACTCAAGCTTCGCAAATAAAATTTCTTTAAGCTTTTGAAAAAGTTGGTAAGGTTTAAAATTGTTGGTAATGTTGTTCAAGTGTTGGTAACCTTAACCTATTGGTAAGCTCCGTAAATAAATATTGTTAAATTATTGGAATAAGTTTGTAATGTTGAAACCATCAAATAAACTTTGGCAAGTGAACCCAAATAAGAGTTGCTAATTTTGTACAATTATGAGTGATTTTAACACATTTTTAAGATCCTAAAATTGTCCTTATATTATTGGAACAGTTGGTAATTTTTTAAAAATAATAAAAAAAACATTGATAACTAATTGAAATAAATTTGGTAATTTCAATAAGAGTTTATAATTTAAGCTCCACAAATAGATGTTAGTAAGTTATTAACAGAATTGGTAATTTTGAAATAAGTTGATAATTTCGTGTAAAAATTGGTAACTTTAACCCAATGATAAGTTCTGAAATAAATGTTGTGAACTATTGGAACAATTGGTAATTTTGTGGCAATCGAATAAACGTCAGTAAGTGGACTCAAATAAGATTTGATAATTTCATATAACAGTTAGTAGCGTTATCAGTTGGTAACTTGCGCAAATAAATGTTGGTAAATTATTGCAACAATCGATAAATTCGAAATAGTCAAATAAAATTGAACAGTGACTCATACAGTGGTTGTTAAGCTAAAATTAGTTGGTGACTTAATGGAAGAAAAATGGGCAAGTCACGTAAACTAAGGTTGATAATTTTGAATAAAAGTTAGCATCTTATCATGTTGGTAAGCTATACAAATTAATATTGATTAATTATGAAAACAATTAGTAATCTTGGAAGTACAGATAAATATTGGTACTTAAAAAAAAACTGTCAGTAACTTAATACTATCTTACTGGCTAAATAAGTATACATATCAAGGATCAGACACCATTTGTGGAAAGAAGAATAATGTCTTACTTTGTTTTCTAAAAGTCGAAATTGTGACGACTAATCAGAAGACCAAAAAGCAAAGTGCTGGGAATCGATGAAAAAAAGCAACGTGCTAGATTTGCTATCACATGTATCACGTTTGTATCATCATGTCTTTATTCTGTTCTTTGTCGGGAAGAAAGGAGAATTCTTGGAGACGAAAGGCACTTTGCATACTTGACTAGTTAATAGCATCTTCAATCTTGATTACTGGCAATATAAAGTCTTTATTGATTATAGATAACAAAAGACAACATACGGGCCAAAGGCAAAGATATCATATTATATAAATATAATGTTCGTATGATCATGTCTTTAATGTGTTAGGCTCCAGCCTCCTTTAAAGTGTTTCTTATGATGACGTTGGCACAGTGCAAAGAAATCCAAATCTGTTCAAGTCATCCATGTATCGGCAGAGACTAAATTAATCACTCATTGGACGATCTTCCATTCATAAATTAAAGATTCAACCTATTATCTGCCCTACCACACAAAAGAAAAGAAAGAAGACCAATCGTCTACACTCAATTTGGAGAGAGCATGTTATCAAAAGTGAAAGTTATTCTTCTTTTATGTTCGAAAAAACATTAAGAATTGATATCACACTTACAACGTTTGTAGTATCATGTCTTTATTCCGTTCTTTGTCGGGAAAAAAGGAGAATTCTTGGAGACGAAAAGTACTTTGCATACTTGACTAATCAATAGCTTCTTCAATCTTGATTACTGGCAATTCAAAGGCTTTATTGCTTATAGCTAACAAAAGACAACATAAAGGCCTTAGGCAAAGATATCATATAATATAATGTCTGTACTATCATGTCTTTAATGAATGTGTTAGGCTCCAGTCTCGTTAAAAGTCGTTCTTTGTTTCTTCTGATGACGTTAGCACAGGGAAACTACTCCAAGTCTGGTCAAGTCATCCATGTGTTCAGCCGAGAGTAAATTAATCATTAGTTGGACCTTGTTCAATTCATATATTAAAGGTTCAAACTATTTTCCGCCGACTACACAAAAGAAAAGAAAGAAGACCAAATGATTCACACTCAATTTGGAAAGAGCACCTTCTCAAAAGTTGACGCAATTCTTCCTTTTGTTTGGAAACACGATTATGAATTGCTATCTAATCGATGGATTGACATCCGAGATAAAGTCAAAACCTATATCTATCTTCTTAAGAGGTTAATACTTTACCACATACGCTATTGGCTATTTAGATTTTTGTCCCTTTTCCATTCCCGTTACTGCCCCTCGCTCTGTGTCTCTCATGAAACAACCCCTACAATACAACCCACATCACATAAACCTATTGAGAAGATGCAACTTGTCAAATTAAATTTGGATATAACAAGTCATGTGGATTCAGATTTTCCTATCACATGGATAGACCGAGGTCCTTGACAAGTTATGTGTTCAGTTATACAGGTCATCGGTTGGAAAGCGCAGTTATAGTTGGTAGTTGCTTTGTCGACAATGGCAGCAAAGTATATGACGTCAACCGAGGCAAGCAAGTAAATTACTTGGCTCAAAGGTTTGCTCAATGAAATGGAATTGTTTTAGGAAAGAATGTTATTTACTATGCAGAAGGCAATAAATTTGGTGGGACAATTACCAAAAAAGTTTTAAACTTATTGCACTAATATCAATTCAGTCATGAACATTCTAATTTGGCAAATTTAGTCATAAACCTTTTAACAATTTATCAATGTAGTCCATCCAATCAATTTTGACTAAAATCGCTAATGTAGACGTCAAGCCTCCAATGTCACACTGCCAAAGTTGTGATATTCCGAATTTCAGTCCATTTTTTGGATTTATAAAATATGTAATTCGTCAGTGTACTTATAATAAAATCTCGCCGAAACTAATCACTTTTGGATTATTATTTTTTAATTAAAGATTTTGCTAGAATCGCACTCTTGGACTAATATGCAGGATTTGCACGTGGTTCGAGGCGAGGTAAGCATGTCGTGTGAAATTGATTGTGTTGGCTGGTGATACTCATGTTAGACTTGTATGGGTACGCATTGGCCTAGGTGGGGTATAAGTTGTCTGCTTATTGAGATTTATTCTCATTGCTGTAATGCAAATATCTTTTTCAGATCCCCAACCTTGATTATGTCGCCGCCTAGGCGTTTTGGGGTTCCCATGCATACGGTGCATGAGGAGAACGAGTACCAAGGACTGAACCCGGATGAGACATATATTAGGCATCGTACCACTATCTGGGTAGATGTGGGACTAGAGGAGCTAGAATGCCATACTTATTTGGCTTGGTCCCATAGGATTGGATTGGTGAATTCTGGGCCAATCTGAGGTTTTGAGAGGTTGCAGCATGACAACGAGGGTGCGGTAAATTGGGAGCCCTGGGACAAGTTTACTCCCGATGGCGAGATGTCAGATCCTGACAGTCCACCAGAGAACCCTAGTCCAGGACCGGCAAACGTTCCAGAGCCTGAACCCGAGCTCGTACCGGAGCCCGAGCCTGAGCCCGAAGAGGAGCCCATGGTGCCTGAGCATGAGGAGGAGCAGCCGATCAAGATCGACTCGGACTCAGAGTCAGAACCCTCAGGGTCCGATTCGGATTGGGCGCCGTAGGGATGTTTAGGAGTTAGGCCTAGAAACCTTTGTGGTAGAGTCTCTTTTTGTGCAGTCAGTAGTCTACCCAGCCACCTGTTCCTTTTTTATGACGAAAGTGGATTTTAACCCTAGAGACCTAATGTATGAATACTTGAATTTTCAAGGTAATGTTATTTGTTTATTGATTTGCATTTGTTTTATCCCGTTGTCATTATTAATTGTCTGGGTTGTTTAAATTTCGCTTCCGCTTGCATACAATTTTGGGTGATTCGTTTGGGGTCAGTGACGCGTCTTGGGACGTTGCGATCAATATGACCTCATGAGAGGGGTGTCGCGAACCCGTCGGGGTTCGGAGCGTGACAAAAGCTGAGGTGAATAATTTTTTATAATTTTTTCGTAATTATTTATTTTTAAATTAATTTATAGATTTCTTTTCTTCTTCTTCATTTCTTTTTTTTTACGGTGGCTTACACGGATTGTCGAAACTCACTGGCCATGGAGGACAGCCAAGAAGCCCTTCCCGGTGGTTAGCGAGGGTTGTGGCCCTCGCCCGACCTCGCCCAGATCCGGGCGAGACCATCACGGCCGTGAGCGAGGCCGCCTTGCCCAAATTTAGGTGAGTCTAGCCTCACAATGGCCTCATTGGTAGAGGGCGAACGCGGCTAGCAAGGCCATGGCGAGGCTGGCCTCACCTAGGCCATCGTGATTGTGGGCGGGACCAAGCGAGGGCCACGACCCTCGCTAGCCGCTGACAAAGGCTTTGCGGCCCTTACCACATGAATTATCCAATGTTGAACTTTTCTAGCATAACTCATATGTGCATCTCAACAAGGACAAACAAAGAAAATGAGACTTCGATCTCTTGCCCAGCTACAAAACCGTCCTTCATGTTTCCTCTCTGCGCTGCCAAAAATTCCTAACGCGCTCAAAAGATTATGCGGCGATATCAACAACCATATACAAAAAATTTCAGAAACCTGTTCGACTCATGGCCCGAGACAAAACGGTCCGTCGCCCCTCAAAAACTTTTCCACAGGAATCAAATGTCGATTCAGCAACTCTCTGTTTCAGGGAACACGGGAACTGCCCGGTGCAGCACAGTCGTCCCCTGAAAGAAGTGAATGTATGAGACCGAGCGTTTCGACTCCCCTGTTCAAGAGGAATTGATTGAATGCACGATCACAAACCTCGTCTGGGGTCATCTTGCCAAAACCAAATCGTCTTATCCACATGGATTATGCTTCCTCCGCACCAGGAAGCACGAGATTCTTCACATTGAGAGAATGAAGAAGCCTCCACTAGGGTCATCTCGAGTTTCACGAAAAGGAGAGGAATACCTCTATCAAGATTTTACGGGGGAGCACCACACTATAGACATGGATATTATGAAGAATTTCTTCGCTAACCGTTTTGCCTCGTCAGCAGATCCTACTTTGGTAAACCAGAATTCTGTGCTACGATTTAAGAGCATATACTCTGGCTTTTTGTAAGGTACATGATAAATCATGGACTGTGCTCCAAGACCAACCATCGAGATATGTTGACTTTCTCATTCGCAAAGAGCAACTATATGCAGTGGTTTCCACTGGAAGAGTGATCATATGTGACTTAAGTTCCCCTGAAAATTTGGTCATTTTTGGGCCTGAATCCGTATCTGGACCTCAGCCCCAGATATTCTGTTGGACTAAGAGGAGCCTTGCTAATGGTTTGCGCGCCAATGGATAATGTGGCCAACTTAGCTGAGGAAAGGAGAACTTCTACGTGGCACTGCTTAATAGTGACTATTCTGTTACTTATGACTCTGAAGATGGTGGCAGACGACCTCTCCACATGGAATAGAAGAACAGAGCTCTTCAGTTCCATGCCTTTGAATGGGATGAGGTAGAGCGAAGATTGGTGACGGTGAACTTCTTGGGCAACTGTGCACTGTTCTTGAGTCAAAATTTATTCCGTGTCCTTATTGGCTTCTGAAGTCCCAGGTTGCAGTGGAAATCGCATTTATTATCTCGATGTTTTCACAGTGAAACGTATTATGCAAATTCAACTTGAAGAGTGGAGCTACTCAACACGTAATTACACTTTGTCTTACACGTACCTGATCGCGGTTGCCCCTTTGGACGGGGCACGTGGTTTGTCCCCTCATCTGTAGGTCAGTTCACCGTTCTACTACTCGTGCTGTTTATGATTGTTTGTCAGCATGAATTTATTCAGATATCACTGTCGCATGGTAAAGAAAACACAAAAAAACATGAAACAAAAGGGAGAAAGAAAAAGAAAATAAAGAAAAAAATATATACTTGGACAAAATTTGGCTAGCTAGTGAAGTCAGGTCCTTATTTGAGATTAAATTAGCCATTTGAGGCCATTATTTAAGATAATATTAACTAAATTAGCCATTTGAGGCTATTATTTGAGATAATGTTCACTTTGAGTTGTCTTTTGAGACTATGGCTTCACTTCGAACCCTTATTTGAAATTTTCCCAAAACTTGAGGTCAAGTCTTTTTTTTTATTGGAAGATACAGTTAGATCAAGTTGTCCTTTTAGGTTTAGCTGGGCTTTTGTTATATTCTCGGCCTTTCTTGTTCTGTTACTTTACCGGGTAGTTATTTTTTAGAAAAAAAGAGTTGCCACTGTGCTTATTTGTTGTGTTTAATCATACCACGCAATTTACCTCTATTGATAAATACAAGAGCCGAAGAGATTTTCCTCTGTGCGCTTTGCTACATGCACGCTTCGGGTGTTCGTGTTTGAGAGCCGCAACTCGATGCTTTTCAATTCCTTTCTGTCATTTCATGATATTGAATTAGGAAAAATAGCTACTCGAAGTCCCGACTCAAATCAAGATCAAAGGTCTTTACGGATTAGGGAATTAATAGACGAGTCGATTACATGGAACTAATAAGAAAGAGTCCAGTTCTTGCAAACCTCGAGACTAGAAAACATGGATTATATTGCATACGTGACAAGAATATTTAAAGTAAATAATACTTGCGAATTATTTCAGATCCTTCGGTCATAGCAAGTCAGCCGATGCGTCTCCCTGGGGCATCGATTCGTGGGACAACTACGAGGTGCTTTGCCCACGATATAACGGGGAGGATGAAAGCAGCGCCTAGCGCGGACAGATAAATTCCCCCTATCCAATTTACTGCGAACTGATTGGATTTCGGGAATTCGACCATAAGGGAAACAAGGTAGGCAGCGCCGAGAATTATCAAAGCGACGCAAACCATCATACTGTGGAGCGTTGGGGGAAACGTAAGGGGAATAATGGTGACCCATATTGTGCTGGTGGAGGCTAAAAATGCCGTGGCGTTGAGGATCGTGAACAAATACAGATTGCGGCCGCTCAGATTGATGTTTCCGGCTTGACGTGGTTTTCCATTAGCAATGCCGCTGGAATTGACCGTAATGACAGTGGAATTTGAAGAGGTATCCTGCCAGTATCCTTCCGGAGGACTGAGAGAAGCTTGGTAAGTTGCAGTTGCAATTAACGTAGACACTACAAGGATCATGTCGCGAATGGCATCATTTTCGATGCTCAAAAGCTGTGCGTACTTCTCAATTTTGGTTGGTTCCATGAGAAAAAACTTCGGTAGAGAGGGGTAAAAGTAAAGAGTCCTGCTTGATGGAGTAATCTTTTCCCCACATCTTGATCGCCACTAAAATTTACTTGAAATACTTCCAGAGCCGTTTTACCTAGGAAATTCTTCGCATTGTCATTCGTTTGCCCAATCAACAGCTCGATGATATGGAAGAAATGCAAAGGGAACCAAAATGAAGTATGCATCCCTTCAATTTCACTCACTGCTTTATCACAAGCTCCACTATTGTGCACAAAGTGAGCTCATGCCATATAACTTCGAATGATGCTAGTGATGCCACGACTGATGTACCAAGGGAAAAAGTTTACTAGACCTTGCTTATCAAGTGCCATCATTTACCTAATAGCTTTGAATTGCTCATGTGAATTGTAACATAGGTGAATTCACAAAAGTGATAACCCGATAGTTTTTTCAAAGTGATTGAAAAGACAAAGTGATTGGACTAATTTGACAAGTTTCAAGACTTGATTGTGCTTTTTAAAAATTTTGGGACTTGATTGCACTTTTGTGATAAGTTTTGAAACTTTATTGCATTTTTCAAAGTTACAGGACTTAATTGCACTTTCATGACAAGTTTTGGAACTTCAAATGCACTTATCCATATTTTATATTGTAGAGAGATTTGAAGTTACATAATATCGTTATAATATATATTTGTGATCACAACTGATTTATAAAAGGATGTGTTAGATTTATTATTGTGAAGGCTTCAATGCGGTTCAATTATCACAATATCTACCTATAATATATCACGTCACTTGATAAATCATTTTTGTTGATCGCTTTCTTGTTCCTTCACTGGATCACTCCTAGCAAACAAATTTATGGACTCTTCAAAAGTTTACAACACCATGTTGTACAACATCAAATGTAAATCGTCAAGTAGACACTTACATGTCAACCGTTGAATGATAGTACTATAAAATATACCGTTACACAAAGTGTCGTTCAAATATCCTCACTCTGAATGTTTCTAAATCCGTATATTTTTGGTGCCTGGTATTTCATTGTCATAACATTTGTTCCTAGATTATACTTCGTCAAATTCAAGGATCGAATGATAAAAACAAGAACAACTAAGAAAATCAAATAACCATACCTCAGTTTGCCCTTCCTCCACAGCAATATGTAAGACGGTGTTAGCACCATTGTCTGTCCAGTTCAATATCTTTTTGTCAGATTAACTCGCTTAAGCCATCCAAGCAAAACCTTAACTTCTTTAAGGTTGTTGTCCCTCATAGCAACATGAACCGCAGTCTCGCATTGGCTCATCAAGTCTTCGATGGATGATTTGCAAGCCCACAGGAATTCGGCTAGGAGCTCCAGCTCATCATCTCCTTCTTTCCCAGTGGCAAAATGCAAAGGGGTGATCCTGCATCATCCTTGGACTCAGATCAACTTCAGGTCAACGGTCATCAGTGCCCTCACAGTGTGATATTGCTGGTGTTGCAAAGCTAAGTTCATGGGGCTATAACCCTCCGGATTCAGCTTCCAAGCGAACGACGGCCTCAAGATGGCCAACACCATGGCCACGTCAATGTTTCTGGCTGCCACGGCAATGCGTAGAGGAGTATTTGGGAAGGGGTGCTTAGATATGCGATCTAAGAGCTCTGGCTCCTCCACAATTAAGTTATGCAGCTCATCAACATTATCATTTGCTATTGCTAGTTGAAGCCGAGATTCCCTAACCTTTTGTTCTTCTTCTTTCTCGGCCAGACTCCTGCCCAAACACATGCAGTGTAATAAAACTCCTTTTTTGTGATTGATTCTTGTAAGTATGGATTTAATCTAGAATTGGAAAACACTTAGGAGTGACTATGATTGAACAATTCCAATATCCTCTTTATCGATTATAATGAAACCATCTTGACAATCTCTTCCCTTGTAGTAGGCACATTGCCGAACCCTATAAATCTGTTGTATTCAAGTTTTATTTATGCAATTTATTTCTTACTCAAATCTTTTTTTCTTTGTATGTGTTTTGTTCTCGCTTCCATATTAGCCGTAACAAATCACTTTTTTTTTGTTAGAATAACAAATCACATTTTAGAGATAGAAAGATTCATTATGGATCCCATAAAAAGGATACAAGTTTCCATGCGTTTCTTAACTTACGATTGAGTTTGACTACTTATCATGCTTGAAGAGAGGGAAAAAAATCCAAAATCTGACGACCAAGAAGATAAATATCGCAATAAAGCCTTCCTACTACCTTCTTCCAGCAAAATTTTAGGCATCCTCAACTCAGACATTCTCATCCTCAGATTCCAGATATCGATGTTTTGGCTTTGTCGAGGATATCAAGTGGCACCACAACCCTGAACACCGCATAGTGATGATTCAAGCTTTTTTTGCCCTGTAGCCGGTGAACGCTGCCCAATGCTCCCGCACTCGAATTTGGGAAAGCGTAAAACACACGTCTGACTCTCTGATGCACAAGTGCCATCGCACACCTTAAACAAGACGAGATGCAACTGAAAAGCTCAATATCAGGAGATTCATCACTCTATTTCAGAAAATACATGACTCGTAACGCTTGTTACACCAAAAGAAATGCAACTTCCCATGTTATTTTATCCAGGTCTTAAATGTGAAAAGTATCTAATGTTGAAAGACAACAGAAATGTAAAGTGCATGTGCAAAGAACCACTACTGTCTGAGGCAGAATCTTAGGGATTTTGGGCAAATGATAATGAGATAAGTAGCCTGCACATGCACCGAACCAGATAAAAGTTGATTTGTTTAACTTACATTGTGCATGGCTCCCAAACAAGATAGATGTCATTGCCAGTGCATAAATATGGTCTACTAGAGAGATCACCTTTTCCATGAGCATCATCATGTTTGTCATCAGTGTCGACCTGAATTCCCACAATTATAAGATTTTAGTTCCAAGCCAACATCGTCTCATTAAATGCAAATAAGAAGCACAGAATTGAGCTATAGCATCAAATGCAATAGTTGGTTCCATATGTTCAGTGCCAACTAATCCTCAAATATTTCATCTTTAATGCCAACTAGTTATTTGGAGGACAGTTCATTTATTATTGATTGAGTAAGCATTGTCATCAAAAGGTGTTCATTAATGATCATCGTATATACAGATTTGACTTCTAGCAAGTCTATCGAGACAATGAAATTGACTAAGGGATGATTATAAAATGCACACAACCAACCATCCGTGAGCTAATAGAAGTTTGAGTTGAGCAATAGCAGATGAACTAGTATGATGATATTCACAATTGTTGAGAAAAGATCATGCACTCCAAAACAGAGAAAGAGGTGGCACTTAGATGCCATTGTCATGCTGGAAAGGTTTGCCAGGATTTCCTTCACATGTAAAGAAAAAGTTTACCTCGGAGATATCAGTTTTCCGTCTTTTTGCTTGAGACTTTGCAGGAGATAGAATACACTCCTCTTCGGTAGCTTCATCTTCGTATCTCACATCAGGGAATAAGCATCTGTCCCTGGCAGCAGACGATTCAATGGCCACTATCGCAACATGTCGCAACGGGTGCCAAAATGAAGAGCTCCTGTGAGTCCATTCATCTACACACCACCGAGGATGTAGACAAGAAATCGCTGTCTTGACTTGCTTCGGCCCACCTGAGGAACATCGTTGAAGACATAATTCATGTTTTATCGATCCGGTCATGTCAGCAGGAGATTCGGTGGAACTACTACATTCAGCAGCAACTTCTGTTTTTGGAGTATGCCAATAGCAGACTTCATCACATGCCCTTGCAATCACTTGATTAGATAGAGGATCTACAATGGCTGCAACATTGACCACCTGTAGATAAGAGAAGGGTGTAACAAAAGCAAAATTTGCGCAATTTCCACAACATAAGAGGTGACCACACCAGCTTAAAACAAAATTGGATGCATGATTGGGGAGCAAGATTAAGTGCTATATTTCCTTCCCAAAACCTTTTAATATGCCTATGCATGAACATTTCAAGGGATAACTGTCTAAAGGACCCAACCTTTGAAATGATCGGATTGTTTTCCACTTTTATAAACGGATTTCTTGTATTTTGCTTTAAAGGTCAATAAACGTGCCTTTCACATAAAAACTTCATATTCCTGTCAAGTTAATTACAACAAGTAAATCTCACTTCTTGTTACCGAACCCAAAATGATTCACATGAGCCATTGCGAGCTATGATGAACCCTCTAAGACTTGATGGGAAAAATGTTGAAAGTGCAAACACGTGAGCAGTTAGAAATGAAACTTGTCAAACATGTACTTGGATGTGCGTAACTTTATGTAACACTGATTCAAAGGAGAAAAAAAATAGGACAAAGGGAAGGTTCTCTCACAAATTGTCCAAGCAGTATAACCCTCGGAAAGAAATATAAGAAAATTTTCTTTTATTTGGTAAGATGGGAGGCCAGGCTAGGACTCATATCCAAGACCTCTCAGATCTTGACTAGTCTGAGATATAATTAGCAGCGAACTTGAAGAAAGCAAACAAAGTTGCATTCATTAATCGCAAGTCAAGGGAAAACCCAAACACTTACCACATTACCATGAGATTTTGCCAATTCCAGAGCATACTTCATAAAACTTACAACTGATTGTGAGTCTTCTTCACTAAACCCAGTAATGCCACTGATATTGCTGCTATGTGAAACATCAGTAGTCAAGAGAACAATTTAGTATTGACATAAGGTATGGATAACTGCACATAACACACATGAAGATAGAGGAACAGATAGTTCGTCTTGATCATTGACAAGAAGTAAAATTAGGAAATGCAAAATAAAAGACAGAGATTTGCACAAATTCCCTTGAATTAAGTTTGATTGCAATAGGTGGAAGAGGAGAATGATATGACTTAAACCTGGCCTAGGGCCTTAAAAAGAGTGATCTCAACCAACTAGGCAAACCCTGGTCTCTAGAGTCACGATTCATTAGTAGCCCTTATGCATGATGGAGACGGCTTGATCAGTTATTCCTTGAGAGTAAATCCTCTGCTTTATATATGACCCAAAACTCCTCTCAGTCCAGACGCAACCAAAACTGATATGACTAAGCTGAATGAAGTAAAATCAATCACATCCTAAATTTCAAAAAACAAAGCTTATCAAATTTTAGATGGCCACTCAAACTGCAACTTTTTTTGAGTCTTTGGTTTTTGTACTCCAACTTCCAACTTATCTGCTTGGAAATAAATTCTGAAGGAGGTAAAAAGTTTAAAATGAGCACCCAAAGCTGCCCAAGAGAATATTGAAATTCATAAGGAAGCTATCCCGGAAAAACCACCATAACCTTCTCCTTTAATTGACGAAACATTAGAACAAGAGACATCTGCACATGCTGATGCAAATACGCTAAAACTACAAAAATGTCCTAAAACATGATGGCAATATTTGATCTTAAGGCATGAACATGCATTACCATTACTGATGTGAAAATTTAAAAGAGACATACTAGGTTGGTGGATGGTATGAGGTGGGCCATAGCTTGCACTGTTCTACCCACTCATCCTTTGATGATGCAGCATATTTGCAGACCTATCACAAAATAGCACGAATAAGTACAAAGAACAAAATCTTACTTTGCTATCACATAATCAAGTGAAACAATGCCATTTTCAGGTTACATGTTACAGGGAGTTCTTATGTACTATATCTTCTTACAAGCATATTTGAATGTACAAATACATACAGATTCAGATAAGCATGATATGCAGCAGATTAAGCTTTAGGATTTTATTTACAACTGATAGACGTTCCTAATATTAAAATCATCTATGCACTTTGAAATTTTGAGAAGGATGTGCGCTTCCACCTAATATTAGATAGGCTATCGTATATCCTACCCCAACTTTATTCCGGGCTATAAACATGGCTTCTTTTCATGCCATAATCTACTCAAATAAACAATTTACGTGAAGAAAAAGAAAAATGATAAAAAAATTCAAGAGATGGAAATTTCAATTTACGCCTTTTATCTGACGAAATTTAGGATATTGAAGTTTGACATTTGCTTCTTGAATTAAGTTGATATAGGATATTCACTCAGTATAGAATAATTGAATTTTTTATTATTATTTTGACTGTTTAAATGCGTTAAAATATTATATTTTGATTGGAAGATAAAACAGGATCTGTTTTTTTTTTTTTATTTAGCTAGGGTTTTGCTATATTCCCAGTATTTCGTTTTCTGTTTTTTCTGTTACCTTATTTAGTAGTAATTTTAAGAAAAACGGTTGCGACTGTGTTTAATTCTTCTTTGTTTTTTAGTATCATACAGTTTGCCTCTTTCTAGAAATTAAATAGCTGAAGAGATTTCCATCTGAGTTTTGTGCTTGTACGCTTCGCGCATTTGTGTTTGCGAGTTGCAACTCGATGCTTTTCATTTCCAGTGCATTGAAGTTTGAATTAGGAAAAAAGCTATTGGAAGTCTCAACTTCGAGCAAGATTATAGCCTCTCTCGGGATCGATGAATTGCTGCATGAGTCCATCACATGCAACTACAAAAAATAGTCCAGTTCTTGCAAACCTCAAGACAAGAAACATGCATGATATGCATACGTGACAAGAGTAGTTAAAGTAAAATATGCATAAACATTATCTCTGATCCATCGATCTTTAGAAGTTGCCGACGCGTCTCCTTGTGGCATTGATTTGTTGTCGGGCTTGGATGTGCTTTAGCCAATTAAATCATGAAAAAACTCTCCATCAAAATTGGTCCGATATATTTGGGGTTCTGGAATCCCATTGCAAGGGATAAAAAGCATTGGCGAGAATAAACATAGACAAGCAAACCGTGCCAGTGTGGGGCCACAGCGGAACAGCGGTAGCTAAGATTATGCAGATGGAGATGAGAAAAGTAATGCTGTTGAGTATAGTGAAGAGATATAGATATGAGCCGCTGAGGATCATCTTTCCAGCTAGATGCGGTTTTCAATTAGCGATGTCAGTGGAATTGGTCAGGGGGTTTGAAGAGGAATCCTGCCAGTATCCTCCCGGAGAACTTAGAGCGGCTTGATAAGTGGCGGTTGCCATTAAGGTAGACGCCACTAGGACTACTTCGTGAGCGGATTCATTTTTTATATAGAAAATCCCTGCACTTCTCTCAAGGAAAGTTAGTCTCACACTGAAAAGCTGCAGTAGAAAGCGGGTAGGAGTATAAAGTCTTGTCAGACGTTCTGGACAGCATAACCTCTTCACAACATCTTGATCAACATATTGATCGCTACTAGAATTCGCTTGGAAGATTTGCAGAGCGGTCATATCTCTGAAGTTCTTCGAATTTCCATTCACATACCCACCTAATAGATGATGATCCGGAAGAAATGCAAAAGGAATCAAGATGAAGTACGTACACCTTCAATTTCAATCATTCTTCTTTTCCGATTATAATGAAACCATCTTTTCAATCTCTCCCCATGAAGTTGGCACATCGCCAAACCACATAAATCCATCATATTCGAGTTTCATTTATGCAATCTATTTCTTACTCACATCATTTTTTCTGTGTTTTTGTTCAAGATTCCGTATTAGTCGTAACAAATCATATCTTAAAGATAGAAAAATTCATTACGGATCCCATAAAAAGAATACAAATTTCCATGCATTTCTTAACTTACGAATGATTTTGACCCCTTATCATTCATACATGAATCTATCCTATCATGCTTTCTTGGTAGGTAGTGATCTATAGCAATTGAATAAGGTTTATTTGGTATTTTTGGGTTCTATCTTCTTACATTCAACCTTCTGTTTCGTGGTAAGTCACTTGAAAGGTGATTTTTAAGACAAGATGTTGAAAGCAAATTAACGACATTGAATATATAGTATCTGTTTTTACATGCATTTTTATGCTTCATGGCAATTCTTCTTTTTTTTTCAGTTTATTGTTTTCTTTTTATTTTGGATTTTTCATGTTGATTCTGTCGTTGTAAATATTTTTCTAGCAAATCAACCTTAGTCACGTATGATTCGTCAACTCATGAAATCGGCATATTTTCGATGACTAGTAAGTAATCCATGGGAATCACTTCAGAGACCTCTAATTTGATGCTTCAAGAAACACTAGGCAGGGTAACACTCGCTTTTTAATTAGGGTAGTTTCGCTAATTTTAGTACTAAGTCGTCGATCATTATAGCAATTGCAGTGGTTCAAGTTTAACCCAAAGTAACATGAAGAGACTGAAACTATTTGGCCAACGAGGAAAAGGAAAAAGAAACTTAAACTAGTAAAATTTGATGTTCACATGCAATCAATGTGAATTGCTTAGGCTATCATCATAAACATGGTGGAATCCGAATGGTCAAGTTCTTCATTGAATCCTTGTGGGCTCTCAAGCTAAGGCCTATCACTATTTTTTAGGTGTCACATATTACATCGTGTGGCAACATGGCCGACCGTTCTTGGACTGACTTGTCGGGCCATGCATGAATAGGCCTAGTTTCAATTTTTGGGCCATCGGTTAATGTTTGTGGTGAAAGATTGTGGTCGCTCCATAATAGAGCCCATTCCATCCATGCCTGATTGATAAAGTCATTGCTCTCTTAGGCTTCGTTCTTTTTACGGAAAATAAATGATCTGGAAAATATTTTCTTAAAAATGATCGCTTGTACCTCTTGAAATAATTAGTTAATGAAAAATATTTTCATTATCAATAACAATTCATTAAATATTTTCGTGAACGGTGAAAATATTTTTCATCGATTCATTTTTGTAAGCAATACAAACAATCATTTTCTGAAAATTATTTTTCAAATTTATTATTTTTTATGAAATAAACAAAGCCTTATTTAAAGATTGACCCACATGCCTTCACCTACCATCTTTTTACGGATTAGTATTAGATCTGCCACGTCACATGACGTCTTCCACACAAGCGCGTTGGTGGCAAGATAGCAATCTCGTGCAATCAATGAAGCTTATCACAAGCCTACTAGGTTGGATCTAGTGCAAAATATTATCTTGTAATACACAAATGCATGTCTAAATATATTTGCAATCTTTAGTTTGATCTGTGTTATATAAGTCAATTGAGAATCAACAGGTCAGAACTCAGATATAAATTAATATTTCCACAAAATTGGACAATTTTAAGACTCGAGCCATGTCATTTTTTTTTCAGTGTTAGAGTGTTTGACAGTTGTAACTTCTCGATTTTAGTTTTCTTTGGGCTTTGATTCAACAATTGCATGAACAAGTACAGTTCGAGGAGGGGCCATTGGTTCGACCCTACCGCTTGGTTCAAGTTGATGATTTTGCACAAATGAAAGCATGGATAGATAGACTTCACATTCGAGCAAAAAGAATTTCGGGGAGCTCGAGGGGCATAAACAGTACCCTGGTAGCCGCAGAAGGCGGGGAGGTGATGATCGCGATTACTATGATAGACTGATGGTTGACATGATTGAGCCTGTCATGGAGATCACTGCCAAGAATTGTGACACCACTGTCTAAGAGAGTTCCGTGAATTCCTAGCAAGGTTCCTTATTTAATGGATTTTTGAACCGGAAATATTTTATTGCAGATGCAGATCATCTTTTGCGTTTGCACATATATTTCCAAAGATCGACAAGCAAATCTGTTCGCTTTTAGATTGAAGGGAGATGCTTTTTAGTTTTGTGGGATTAAGTGCAGGTTGAGCGGAAAAGAGCAGGTAAACCGCCAATTAGAATGTGGCATAAAATATGAAATCGGTTAAGGCGGCAATTTTCGTGGAATAATGAGCGAGCTGAACAAGCCTGCTTCATGTTAACCTCTATAACAACAACCAAGAAACGATCGACGCTTCTATATTTGCCGTTGATAAGGTTGTCGTTGAGCCTCAAGAGCATGAGGTGGAAGTTTTTTAAATTCCCTCTTCAAGGAAGAGCTTGAGGAAGAATCTCAGGGTGAGCACGTCTTTCATGACGATGGAGAGATGCTTTTAGAGAAAAGCCCTTCCCGTGTTGATCTGAATACGGATATAAACGAGATTTGGGCGGAGAAATTTGAAGCGATAGAAAATGGAAAGATGAACACAAGAACCAAAATTGATTTCATTATGCCAGGAAATTAAAAAAAAAATCAATTGATGGATAGATCTTGCAGTTTGGTCGGGATCTTTTCTTAAAGCAAGAAAAATAGATTGGTGCTGCAGATATGGTTTTCAAATTCCAAGAGGATTTTAGCACATATGCTTTATTACATAACCCGACTTTTCAAAAAAACCTCGAGGTCGAGCCTTTTTTCTAATAAAGGGAGTAAGTTTGGATTGATGTCTTTTATTCGATGAGTTTAGGATGGTGAAGTCCGATATTTCCTTCTTTAATGTAGTTCGTTTAGGATATTCACTTAGTATATACTATATGAGTTTATTATTTCTATTATTTTTAACATTTTAAATGAGTTGATATAATTTCATTTTAAATGAGTTGACTTTTTTGGTTTAGCTAGGCTTTTGTTATTTGCTCAATATTTCCTTTTCGGTTACTTTATCTAGTAAGATTTTTTAGAGAAAGGGTTGCAACTATATTAATTTGTTATGTTTTATAGGATCATGTAGTTTGCATATTTCCAAAAATAAAAAAACCTAAAGTGATTTTTGTCTGTGCGCGTACGCTTCGGGCGTTCGTGTTTGCGAGTTGCAACTCGGTGCTTTTTTCTTTCCAGTGCTTCGTAGTTGGAAAAGGAAAAGAAAAAGCTAATCAAAGTCTCTACTTCAAGCAAGACTAAAAGGCCTCTCGAGTTCAATTAATTAATAATAGATGTTGCGACCGAACTCCCGAGCCCTATTTGACAACATGCAAAAAGGAGGGGGGCTCGCCTGGTACATGCTAAGTCTAGGTTCAGGACTTAATTCGGGCTCTCCCAAGCTCATACCTTATCGCGACTTAGGGTTTAAATATTTAACATGCAAATAGTTTATACGAAGGAGTCGCCACTAATCGATTTGAGGTGGGTCGATTAGAAACCCAAATAGGGTGACGGAAAGTTCACCCTATTCCTACGAACCAGAGATTAATCGAATTCGGGGATTTGGTTACACTAGTTGGATAACTAATACCCTTTCAGTACCATTTTACCCTATTCATTTTTGAAAACATTTATCAAACAGTTTGGATTGATTTTAAGACCATTTTCCTAGCATGTGAGGTGATCAAGCGAGTGCATAATCAGAAATGATCAGCAGTCGGGAACACAACAAGTCATGCAGCCTAGGGTTCTAACCTTAACTAAATCAGATGACATTCAGAAACACAACAGTTCATGCAATTTGTATTAAAAAAACATGCATAATAGCATGACGGTAATAATAAAACATGCGACATACTATTGTGCAATTTCGGGCTTATTTAGTTTAAATAAAACCACAACATGCATGATTATGAAGGATTAAAACACTCAAATAAGTCATGCAAAAAAAAACTTGGAATTTTTTTTTTCGGAAAAAAAAATCGTGATAAAAAAACGAAATAAGAAATGAAAAAGAAAGAAAATTTTTTTAAAAAAAATTTATTTTGAAATTTTTTTATTTTAATTAATTTTTAAAAATTTAAAAAAAGTAAAAAGAAAAAGGAAAAAAAACCTTTTTTTAAAATTTTTTTAAAAAATATTTCAAAATATTTTAAAATATTTTTATTTTTTATTTTTTTAAATAAAATAATAATATTATATTATATATTTAAATTGGGCGGATTGGGTCCGACCCGATCAACGGATCCGACTCGGGTTGTTGACCCTGGGCGAATCAACTGATCCGAGTCAGTCGGACAGACCCGGTCAACGGATCTGACTCGGGTCATTGACTCGGGCCGGATCAACTAATCCAGGTTGGTCAGACAGACCCGGTCAACAGATCGGACCCGAATCGTTGACCCGGGTCAGGTCAGCTGATCTAGGTCAGACCGAACCGAGGGGGCAGCCGCCGGCAAAGCCAAAAATTGACCTCTCGCCGGTGGACCCAAACCGGCACCGACCAAAATCCGGCACCTAGGACCACCATCAAGCCTTGTCACTCACCTGAGTCGTCGTCCGGCCACCGTTCGCCGGGCTTCGAACGAATTAAAACCGGCCTCCATTGAGGCATTTTGTCGAACACTGGGCGTGCGTGACAAAAAATGAGGTGTTTTGACCTCCTCCGGCGATCTGGTCAACTCAGGCGGCTTCAGTTCACCTCCGATGATGACTGGGGACCAGGACCAGGGACGGTATTGGCCGGGATTCGCGCGAATCCCGGCCGGACTGTGTCAACGAACAGGGGAAAACAGAGGTGGCTCTCGGTCGGGGGGGAGCTCACCGGTCGACGGCGTGTCTGGGTGGCTTCCGGCTGGTTTGGCGGCGTCGACAACCGTTGCTGGTTCTTCTTTAGCTCCGGCGGACTCTCGGCTCTCTCTTTCTCTCTCTCTATTCTCAGCTCTCTCTCACTCTCTATCTCTCTCTCTGTGTTCTCTCTCCGTCTGGCCGACCGGCTGTCTCTCTCTCTCTCTGGTTTTATAGTGGCCGAGGACGATGCTGCTCTGCTCCATGGCGTATGCAATGACGCCGGTCTGCACTGGCCTACTTTGGCCGCAACTCGCAGCCATTAGGCCAGTGCGGGGGGCAGGCGTAGATGGAGCAGACATAGAGGAAGGAGAGAGGGGGGAGGTCCAGGAATCTCGGGCGGACGGGACTAGCAATTAATGCTAGTCCCGTCGGCGTGCTCATTCGGCCTTCCTCTGGCCTGCTGACGATGATGACGAGGGGCGACGCCGCCGTGCATCGGCGTGACGACGTGGAACAGGGGAGAACAGGGGTGGCGAGAGCGACAGGCAGAGAGGGGAAGGAGGAAGAAGAAGCTGGGCCGGGCCGGGCCCAGCCGTGCGGGAGGAGAAGAAAGAAAAAAGGAGAAGCGGGCTGGGCCAGCAGGGAGAAAAAGAAGAAGAAAAGAAGAAAGGGAGCAGGCCGGAGGAGGAGGCCCACGTGGGAGAGAAAAAAAAGAAAAGCGAGCCCCCGGGGGGGCCGCGCAGGGGGGGAAAGGAACGGGCCGGGTCGGCCTGGCCCCGACCTGGGCCGACTCGATTTTTTTTCTCTCTTTTTTTTAAAAAAACTAATTAATTAATTAATTTTTTAATAATTTTTTTAATTTTTAATTCTTTTAATTTGATTGATTTTTTTTATTTTTTTAATTAACATTTTAATAGACCATATTAACACAAACATGCTTAATTGCTACATGCAATGCATTTAAATATAAATATTTTTCGTTTTAGGAATTAATTTTTTAATTCCTAAATTTTATGCAATTATTATTTTTTATTTTTATTTATATATATTTTTTAGTTAATTAAAAATAGGTGTCAACAGCTGCCCCTCTTTGAAGGTGAGCTCGTAGAGGTTGAGCTCGCAGAGGTTACATTCAAAGATAAAATGACACCTAAATTTGACCCATTCATGTTCAATGAATGTTATTTTTGGCGAGACCATGAGTCTCATTTTTGTAATGCGATAAGATGATGCATGCTAAAGCAAATAAAAACATACCTGGGACTACTTACCTTGCCGAAGGGTAGAGTAATTTTCCAGATAATTGATATTGTGTGTCGAGGACCCGAACTTTTTTTCGGTCACCTTAACATGGGAAATGGTTTGTCTAGGACCCGAACCTTTCTTCGGTCGCCTTAACTGACTGGATTTTGTTTGTCTAGGACACAAACCTTTCTTTGGTCACCTTGACTGGGGATTGTTTTGCCAAAGTACCTGGAGGTCCTTACCTAAGGATTTGGCAGTTTGCCTGGTGGTCCTTGCTAGCAGGTCTTAAAAAGGCTCAAACGATGAGCACCTTGAGGTCCTCGCCCGAGGATTTGATGGTTTGCCTGGTAGGTCCTCGCCAGCAGGTCTTGGAAAGGCTCAAACGATGAACACCTCGGGGTTCTCGCCCGAGGATTTGATGGTTTGCCTGGTGGGTCCTCGCCAGCAGGTCTTGGAAAGGCTCAAATGATGAGCACCTCGGGGTCCTTACCAGCAGGTCTTGGAAAGGCTCAAACGATAAGCACCTTGGGGTCCTCGCCTAAGGATTTGATGATTTGCCTGGTAGGTCCTCGCCAGCAGGTCTTGGAAAAGCTCAAACGATGAGCACCTCGAGGTCCTTGCTCGAGGATTTGATGGTTTGCTTGGTGGGTCTCCGCCAGCAGGTCTTGGAAAGCTTAAACGATGAGCACCCGGGGGTCCTCGCCCGAGGATTTGTTGTGAACAGAGGGAGTCAAATCAATGTTCCGCTGGGTACGTTTCTGCCTCTTAAGGGCATGTCTCCTGTCAGACAAGTTTTTTTTTGTGCGAACACATATGCATTTATCGGAGAAATAGACAACTGATGCTATTCTAGAATGTCATACGAAATATCTTGACTAGCTAGTCAAGATGCTTTTCTTTTTCAAAGGAACACCCGGTTTACCTTCTGGGTAGTTTGAAAAGAAATCTGATGATTTTTGGGACCGGGCAAAGGGTAGAATGTATTTACCTGGGCACGTTCCTGGAGGTTTGATGTATCATCTGCTGAATTACCAACCTTTTTCGGGGCATCTCCCTTGGGATGATAATGAGGGTTTTTTCAGTGCCCGAATTTTTGTATTCTATCACTGGGGATTAAAACTCTGAGCTGTCAAAGATGATTAGCACAAACATGCATGCATACATCAAGGATAGACAAGTTGGGCTATTCCAGAGTGTATTTGAAGGTTCATGCATAATGATTTTACCATATTTACATCACCAAACATCCACCGAGGGTCATTCAAGACAATTTTTTCGCAAGGTGGACTTTCTCGAGATGATGAACGAGGAATTTTCAGTCAGAAAGGACTTTCCACTCGCTTTCAATGAAAATGGTTATTTGTCCCGTCCATTAATGCGAGAACATCGAAAACACTCAATCTGACCGCTATCACATCAACAAGGGTCTGAGTTTTCTCACAAGCGGTACGACACTACCAATTTAAGAAGTCTTCTCCAAGGTCGTAATGTAGGCTTGGTCAATGGCTTAAGAAAGGAGACTGTCCGAGTCAAGGCCATGAAAGAAAATATTCTGCAATCATTTCCGGGTTTACAAGCCAAGAACCCTGCAAAACGAGATAAAAGTAGTCTTGCTCGCACCTCCTCGAGCGTTGTTTATAAACATTTGAAATCCCGTGTTAATTCAAATGTCCTGGTCAGAAGAGACTTTATGAGGAATGTAACATGGGTTTAGTTTATGGATTGAGGAACGAAATGATCGTTGGGCTCAAAGATGTGTGTAAGGGTGAAAATTGATGATCCTCTTGGCATTGTCACCAGTCTTCTTCTCCACTGTCAGGATCCTTTTGAAAGACTCCCTGGGTAATATTGTGTTTTAGCATCTTTAACAACTTTTTCTTGAGGAACTTTTGTGTCAAGCATTTTCGTGGATATTATTTCATCCGTCATGTAACAAATCTTTGCCAAGACAGAGTTTCTAAAGTAGGAATTTGTATCAAAGGAGAACTCAAGTTTAAATCCTTTGAGGTTGTCTATTCTCCACCACTTAACAACCTTGGGGTATTTGCGAGCACGTTATCCAGAAATTAGGAACTCCCTTCTTCTCATCTTTTTCATCGTTTTTCTTCTTCTCCATTTCTTTTTCAATTCATGGGCGTTGGCCTTGCTTTTACCAGTCACACTGCTTTTTCATGCCCCTATTTATTTTATTTTATTTTTATATAGCTGCTCTTCTAATGTTGTGAGGACTAGCCTAAACAAAATTGATCAGAACAATATTTTTAGGATTTTGGAGTCTTCATCTTCATTAGATACTTGAGACCATGATGCTCAAATTGTGGTGACTTTTGCCTTGCCCCGGTGTGAGGGATGATCATTAATTAGGTTCGTACGAAATGAAATTTCCGGCTCAATTGGGCTAGCAAGGGATATAAGTATATGGGATAGAAAAAGAATTGCTCTTCATCATTCTAGGGCATTTAGATTAACGCGAGAGTTCATCTGCAATAAAAACACTAAAAGATTAATGCAAGTGAGAGCAATAAAATTTCTATTCTTCTTCTCACCTTGTGCGAGCTGTTGCAGCTGATGATCCTAGAAAGTTTTAGATATTACAAACTCCTCATTCTTCTTGTCTTGCTCAGTGAAAACATCACTATTATCAATATTGGCATTTTGGACAGGGATTAGTTTGATGCTTCTCTCTTGACAAAGTCCTCTTAGCCTCGGCTGTCCGGCTGTCGATGGTGTGCTTGTTTTGGAGGATTCTGTCGAGGGCTATCGGACCCGTAAAGACGACGAGACCGAAGCCACGGGAGCGGTGATCGAAAGAAAGGGATGGTTTTCTTATTTCCTCTGAGTTTGAATCCATCTTGTGAAGCTAATTTACCTCAAGCTGCTCCAATGTTGGATGGTTTTTGACAGGGGTAATTTGAAAGGAACCTCCGAGTGTGTGGGCTCAAAAGTGGTCAAGCAAAGGATCAATGGTAGTGTATGGGGCAAAGAAATGAACTTCCTCTCGTCACTTTGGCTACCGTACCTTATGCGAGAAATCCCTTCACTTTGTAGAAATGAAACTCTTTCACTCATCTTGCAAGAATTTGGTACGTGAGAATGTATATAGACCAAGGGTTGCCTCTCATCATCCTGACACACCTCATTCAATACACCAGAGCAGTTCGACACCATTCATCGAATTGTCAAAATTTTCACATGGAATTGGTGAATTAAACAGGTAAAATTACCATACAATAGTCCCTTCTATGTAATGCACTTGAGGAAGAAAATAGTATTCATTTTCTTTAATTATTTCTTCCTTCTTGTTTCTTTCTACTCTTATGAGAAAAGTTTCTTTAGAGAAAGAGATATTTATCTATGCTGGGACAGTGAGGCATACCTACAAGGCAATAAGAAAGATCATGTTAATGAATGGCTTTTTAAGGGATATGAATTGGAAACAATACAACGTTACCCTTCGTGATTCCATTCATTAGAGATTCAACTGACAACTCCTTAAGTTTTCTCGGATGTCGGTAATTCCATTCTGACAAAAACATGAGCTTATGTTAGAAGTGAGATGATTGAGGGTAAATTGAGAACAATACAGATTACCCTTCTTCCATTTTGCCTTCAAGGCTAGCAGAGTCTTTTCTCCTCTTTACTTTGTTCAGCCTTCTCTGTCTCAGTCTGCTCCTCCCTAAACTTGGTCTCGAAGCTCGAATGAGATCCTCTATAATTAGGAGTGCCTCCAACTGGAAAGTCCTATTGTCGGCGCATATTGTGCCAACACGGTTCTGACATGCTGAGGAGTTCCTTGTAAATGCTTTGATTCTCAACATGCACAGAGTATGTGTAATTGCTTGCATTGGAATCTTCGCAGCAAAGCTAATCTCTACTTTAAAGGTCTTTGGCGGACGTGGGCGTGACTGACATCGAGACCTCCATGATTGGTGGGACTGGGATTGACTCTATCTTGTTATATGCAAAGTCTTTTCCAATTGCTTGCACAGGATCTCTATTCAAATCTGCCCTGTCACGCCTAGGACCTCGCCGAGCTCGCGACATCCCTCAATGGTCGATCATTGAATGCGACATCCCAGATACATCGTCGATCCAACTCAAAACATCAGAGATTGAGCACACGCGGAAACAAATAGAAATCCACCCGAACAATTAATAATGACAATGGGGATAGCGATAGCATGAAACAATAATTGCAATTCATACACTTGACAAACACATACGACATCCATCAAAACAATCCTTAAGTTAAACCACAACAGCAGAACCACAATTCTCGAAGGGGGGGACAATCGTCGCAAACTTAACTCCTCTACAAAAAGGGGGAAAACTCAAAATGTCGGGTACTTGACCCGTCCTCGATCTCCGAGATACCCTTGCTGCGTCTCCGATCACTCATGGTCGCGGATCTGAAATGGTTATATAATAACCGTGAGAACGAGTCTCAATAAGCAACACCCTAAACCTTACCTAGACTAATGCGTACCTAGACCAGTCTAACATGCAAATCACCAGATGATACAATCAATTTCACATGACAAGCTTACCTCACCTCGAACCACGTGCCAACCCTGCATATTAGTCCAAACACAATAATGCAAGAATAATTCACCGCCGCATCACAATTACCCGGCACACACACTCCCACTCAAAATCAATCAATCCAACCAAGCACTCACACACACATTCAGCCAATCCAATCAGTCACATCATGCACACGTGTCCAACAAATTTTCCTCTCACGGACCACTGCCAACACGCCTCAATTCCGGTCTCATAGTCACAAAAGTCACGTAATTCTTTCAATTCCAATGGCCGCCGTCAACACGTCTCAAGCCACATCATTCAATTAATTCCAGTGGCCGCCGTCAACATGTCCCAAGCCACGATGTTCAAACAATTCCAATGATCGACATAAACACGTCCTAGTCCAATCACACCTTTAACGGGCCACCGTCAACACATCTCAAGCCTGCATTCCAATTGGCCCATCGGCCGTTCATGCCTTCACATGGACCGCCGTCAGCACGTCCCAAGTCCGTAGTCCTCCGATCAATCCGGGCTTAATTTCTCACATGCAAGCACACGCCACCTAATTCAATCAAAATTCACGTCAATTTATATCAAACAATTCAAGCTCACAACTCAGTCAAATTCCACAATTCGCCACCTCATCCACCAACCCAACGTTCAAGTCGGTCACGTACAATTCTCCAAATCGAGCATACTATTTAATCCAATTCAAATTGCACAATTAAATCATAATATCAATAAATTAATGCACGCCCTAGCCGTTCTAACCCGAGACTAGTCAATGAAGTACCCAAAATACTAAGGAGGGTCTAGGAAGTCGCTTACCAAGTTTTGGTCCGGGAAAAGTCGGCTCGGGCCTAAAATGGCCCGGGTGAACAGTGCCAACTAGGCACACGCGCGAGCGCGGCGGTCGGCCACGGGCGCGGGCACGGGCACGGCGACGGACGCAGGCAAGGGCATGGGCGGGGGCCCGGGCAATGGGCACGGGCACGGGCGCGGGCACAGCTACGGGCACGGGTGCGGGCAACGGGCACGGGCATGGGCGCGGTCATGGGCAACGGGCACGGGCGTGGGCGCGGCAACGGGCACGGCGCGGGCAACGGGCTTGGCTGGCCGGTTGGTTGGCCGGCCAGGCCGAGCTGGCTAGGCCGGCTGGGCTGGCCGACGGGGCTGGCCGGCTGGGCTGGCCGGCGGCGAGCTGGACAGTAAGAAGGGAGGAGGGGAAGAAGGTGGCTGAGGTGGGGAGGGGCGGCTAGAGTGTTCCGCGGCGGTGACGGCGACGCCCGGACGTCGAGGCGACGTTGGGGCGCCGGCAACGGCGACGCCCGGACGTCGAGGCGGCGCTGGGGCGCCTGCGAGACGACTGGACGGAGGCTGGGCAGCGCCAGATTGCGTCGGCGCGGCGGGGACGCAGTGGACGGCGCGCTGAGGGGGGCGAGGGTGAGAGAGAGAGAGAGAAAAGAAGCTGGGGGGTGGCGGGGCTCAACCGGGACGTGTATGGGGAAAGGGAGGGGGTGGCGTACGGCAGAGGGGGGAAAAGAGAGAGAGAGAGAGAGAGAGAGAGAGAGAGGGAAAAGGAGAGAGAGAGAGTGACACTCGTGGGGGGAGGGGGTTGGTAGAGAGAGAGGAGAGAGAAAGAGAGAGAGAAAAGAGAGAAAAGGACTGATTTAAACTTTTCGACGCGATCCAATGCACACGATTTAAACTGAAAATCGACCTAACAGTCCCGATTCAAATTCGGAAAATGGCCTTACAGTCCACGATAAATCCCAATAATAATCTAGGGCAAAAAGGCCAAAATGAAATAACCCAAGACACACTACGAGGGAGGTCTACTAGTCCAAATCTGCACTCGGTCAAAAATTCACTTTCTCACTATTCTTAATAATTTCGACACTGGCCACAATAATATAGACACCATCCAATTTATTTCGCTCCGGAACTCCCGAAAATCTATTTCCAAGTTCGGGATCTAAATAACGACCAAATTCGATCGAGTGCGATTCTAGCAAAATTTCTATTTTTAAAAACAAGAACCCGAGAGTGATCAGTTCTCGGGCGAAATTCTATTATAAGCGCACTGACGAATTATACGTTTTATAAACCCCAAAAATGAGCCAAAATTCGGAATGTCACATGCCCTACATAAAAGGAAAGAATATGTCATTTCAAAACTAAAGTGGATGAACTTTAGGAACGAAATACATCCTTTTTATGGACTGGGGGATTTCATGGCCCCTAGTCTATTCTTTCAATTAAGCACTTCTTCGTCATGCTTCATTTGAGAGGTCCCAACATTGGTGCTCCATCCGGCTTGCTAGTACATCAGGGTCTAGCATGTTCCCCATTTCATTATCTGCAAAAGGGATGGAATGTCATTTCCAAAATTTATTAAGGAATAAGACATACCTTTTTCTTTCAAAAGGGATAATCTTTTCTTGATCTGTCCCCGACTTTTGTACGAAATGATGTTTCGCTCATCATGGTGTCAAGGAATGCTCAGCACTCCCTCTGACTTTCTGGAATTGATATCTCATACTAAAAGTAATGAGATTTGCCCCACATTTCATTTTGAAAATTGGCTGATCTTTGCTCGGACTGCCCCTATCAAATGAGTTGGTCTGGTAGCATTACCAGTGTTCTTCAGTTTGTGCCAATTCCAAATGTCCCTTTTGTAATAGCAAATCAAAAAGGAGTATGTTCTGAGACATGAAGTGAGCGAGTTAGAAAAACAAACAAGGTTATGAGCATGCATGTTTTTTTTTTCACCACCGTCCTTTTTGTTCTTTTGGAAAATGACAAAACGTTTGTTTTATTTTCAAAAGCTTAGAAACAAAGAAGCATGAGGAAGCCCGAGCCTCAGAACACTTTCCTTTACATGGCTGGATATCATCAACGGGCCGGTTTTGAATACTTCCTCAGGCCCTCAAAACAAAACATTTGTAATTCTTTTGAATAATTCAGGCGAATTACATTTGTTGGAATGGAAATTACAATACTGAAATTCCAAGCATAATTACAAATTCAGAAAACTGAAAATCTTAGAAAACAACTGAGACTTTAGAAAGCAAGAAAAGCTCTCAGCTAGGGGGATTCAAACTATTAAATATGCCTCTATTCTAAGGGAGGAAAGTTGAATCTTCAGTTTACTCAACGACGACATCCGCGCCTCCTGCTTGATTGGGTGGTGTGTTGCGGAATAAAAATATCTTCACATCCAACAATTTCTGGACCTTATTTTTCAGGACCACACAGTCATCGACGTAATGTCCCGTTTCACCCAAATGATAATCACACGCCTTGGAGGGGTCATGTTGGGGAAATGCTCAGGATTTTCACGCTTTGGCTCTTTAGCAAGCAATCTCTTTTTCAGGAGAACAGGCAGGATCTGAGACATAGGCAAGAGTGGCATGAATTGCTTTTTGCTATTTCGCCTTTGGGGTGACTTGCGGCCTAAGGCCGATTGCTATCTACTGCCCATTTGAACCATTGGGGAAGGATGAACGGTTTGGGTGTATGCAACATCCATATCTGTCAGGGGTTCTTTCTCCTTCTTCATGTCGAGTCTCTTATTTGTGGAAGTGGGGTCTGTGAACCATCCCTCACGTAATCCCATTTCAATTCGTTCGCCCACAGGAACAAGATAATTAAGGGAATCAGTAGTGGCACCAACCAGTCGGTGTCTGTATTCGTACGGAAGTGAGTTTATGAATAACTTCATTTGTTCATGATCAGTAAGTCGTGGGGTAACCTGGGCAGTCAAGTTTCTCAATCTGGTGGCGTACTCCTTAAAGGACTCACTCTTCTTCTTCTCAGCGCGCTCCAGATCGTCACGAGTGAAAGTGATGTTGAGGTTGAATTGATACTGCTTGAGAAATGTATTAGCGGCATCGTCCCATGATTTAAAAGCATCCACATCTTTTGACATATACCATGTCAAGGTTGGTCTTGTCAAACTCGCTTGAAAAGTCTGAATCATGAGGGGTTCATTATAAACATATTGGGTCATCCGCACATGATACATGTGCAGATGATGCCTGGGGCATGAGGTACCATCATACTTCTCAAATTCCAGCATTTTAAACTTTTCTGGTACTTTGACCCGTTTGTATATAGACAGGTCAAGTGGGACAGCATGCTGCGGGCCTTGTAGTTGCTTTAGCATCTCCTCGACCTTTGCAAGGCGTTTGTCCTGTTCTGTCATCGGTACAGCTTCAAATTCAGGCTTCATAACGGCGAGGGGAAGCGGATTGTCCTCTAGCGGGGGCATTTTGCTATCGCTAGCTAAGGTTTTGTCTTTTCCAGTAGACGGTGGTGATAACACCACCTCAACTGTTGCAGGCACGGGCACGAGCTTGCCCTGAATGGATTCTACCTACTTTGTGAGATTTTGGATTGCGTTGAGGACCATCTTCATCTCATCTTCCATGTTACTGAGGCGGACGTTTTCTTCAGCCATTTTTTAACTACCTGTGAAAACATTGAAATAAATAAATATAATGCCTAATAAAGAAGCATTTTATGACCTAGTCATAATATTATTGCATATTTTCTTTATTTACAAAGAAAAAATAAGCAAAAAGGGTTTTTATTAATATTGACATTACAAGCGGCGTCCCCAGGGTTCGAACCCGGTCGCCTCGGACCGATGCGCTGTATCCTCGGATACCATTGGGCCAAAGGCCTCGATGGTGTCTTTAACGCGCAAAACAATTTATTTATATCATAAAAAGAGGTTTGAGCTATATTAACATTAATACAACCCAAAAATACTTTTAAGGACGAAAATCAAAACCTCTGAACATAATTACTGTTGACACCTAAATTTTAAAAATCCAATTAGTCATTCATTGCATAAAAATTAGGGATCTATCTTGATCTCTAGAAAAAAAAATTAATTAATTAATTAATTAGTTAAAATTGCATATAGATATTAGAAGCATTTCGTAGTTAATTAGGCCTATATAATTTGCATTGGACCAACAGCGGATGGACTTGACTGAATTGATTCTGAGCTTAATTGAACTAAGCCCGCGGTAATGAGAATTTGACCTAGCCCATCAATCATTGGAAGAATTCGGTCAACGGAATTGAAGAGAATATTTGATTGAAAGAAAAAGGGAAGGAAAATATTCACTCGTCCCGCAAGGAATTAGTGAAAAAATATACATTCCCTAGACGTTGACACGCCAAAAAAAAGAAGAAAAATCGTGAGGAGGGGGAAATCTCGGTCAAAGAAGGAAAGGAAAGATTGAAGATACGATACTATAGGGGTGGGTTTCTTTTTAAAAGGAGAGTCAAAGGGGACTCCACGTTCGGAACAGAGGGAGGAGCATAGAGAGAAGAAACCAAACAATGAACACCCAGCCACACAATTGAGAGAAAAAAATATCGTGAGGAGCTTCAGGGATACACGGCCACAATTCTGAGAAAGAGGAAAACGTGAAGAGAGGAGAGACATACTGGACACACGAGAAACACAGAAAAGGAGCGAGTGAGATTGATGGTTGAAAAGAAGAGAGGTACTGTCCTCCCGCGGGGGTTCCTTCTGTGCTTGGCAACCATCCATCATCGCCGCGCCAACGCCTCCATCGTTCGAGAGATTCAGCCATTGAAGACCCACTGCCAAAACAATAAAATCTAGTCAACACTAGACATGATCGAGCGGTGGTTTTTGTCTTGAGTGGTCCAAGCTGAGAGTGACAAAGGAGGGGAGATATTCACGAAGAAAAGAAAGGAAGTAGTGGCTGTGAATAAAAAAATCACGTGAAGACAAAGGGGTGTTGCTGCTTTGCTGTTCGCTGGTCCAATTTCTCGTTGTAGCTCTCGCCGTGCCGGTCTCTATTTCCTACAGCGTTCTCAACATTCCACGAGTGTCCTTGAAGCTTTCCGCTGGTCTGGTTCATTGGTGATCGTCCCGGTGTGTCAAGTGATCTCACTCAAACGGCAAACTGAGTTATTTGAAACTCTCGCTGGCTGCGTTGTGAGCACCTCACCGATACCGCGACACCGAGAAGTCTCCATTGATTGGCACTGTACCTCTAGCCAAAGCGCCATTGTCCTTGTCACCATAGCCAGTCGAGCCCCTCATCGACAGTCTTAGCCGAACTATCATTGCGAACTCGTCGAATCACCGTGAGCCATTGTCACCGTTGTGAGTCCCGTAATCCACCGCCGGTCCAACCATCGCCGTCAAGCCCACCGCCATCGCCGCTCATCCCGACGCACCGCCGGTCGCAATTGCAATCCACTGCAAATTCAAATTAGGAAAGAAATCTGCAAATCAGGTAATTATCTTATCCCAATTTGATTTGGGTATTTTTTTGCCTATTTTGTGCTTCTTGTTATCTAATTTTGCATATTCGAGTAATAAGCATATTCCAATTAGGATTTTATTTCCGTTTTTTTGAAATCTTGGATATCTATTACTTATTAAATTTGGATAGAAATCAGAATTTACAAAATCTTTTGAATATATCCAAAATATTTGAGATATCAAAATCTTTTCAAGATGTGATCGATTAGGAAAATTTCCTAATCCGCAACCGCACACGTGGAAATAAATCTATCTATCAGGCTTTAGATAGAGTTATTTCCATAGCGGATATTTCGAATTTTAGGATCGATCTGTTAGGCTTCAGATCAAAACTTAATTCGAAAGATTTAACGGTTATATATTTTTTTTACTTGATTTTAATTCCGAATTTCATTAAAAAAATACAAAAAATAATATGTCCGTCATTAGAAATACGTCACGTCGTCGCACGACATATAGTTTGCATGTTAGGTTGCATTAATCGCATGTCAATTTTTGTACGTCATTACATATAGGTTAGCTTTCATTTAAATACGTAAAAAATATAAAAAAACGAGAAAATTTCTGCACCTTTGAACTCTAAGTCAAGATTCATCAAAATTGTCAAATTGAGTATTTTTCGGAAATTGGTACCGAAAGGGCGTTAGGGAATCTAGCGTAACCAAGTCCCCGAATTCATAATTTCTGGTTCGCAGAAATAAAATAGTACTCCCGCTATTTTATTTAGGTTTCTAATCAACCTACCCTCAATGATTAGTGGCGACTCCCATTGAAAATATTTGCATGCTCACAATTGGACTTAAGTTGCAAATTGGTAGAGTTTGGGAGAACTCGAGCTAGGTTAGTTAATTTAATTGATCTAGTAATCCATTAGCCTAAGATCGGAAAATCCGATTTTTTTAGGTCGCGACAATTACAATGAAAATATAAAAGATATGAGGTTTTAAAAAAAAGGACGCCTTTCCCGGATGTTTATTCCATAGACAATGGGGAATCTACAGTCTTTTGGAGCTGCTTATTTTCATGGACAAGCTCCATAATAAACGTATTCCTTGTCTATAGACTGTAATCAGCGAGTGGTTTAACAGTAACAAATCAATTGAATGAGTAAGTTATATAATAAAATGAGAAGGGATAGAATATATACCTTTCCTTGAACCATGGCAATCACAACGACATACACATGAAGAGTGAGGCTCGATTTCTATTTTAGACTGGCTTAACAAAGTGAAATTAAAAGGGTGCCTGACCGTCGCAGTCTCGCGTTGCTGTCAAGTCCTTTTAATCTCGGCCAAATCGAAAGGAATATCTTATAGTCATGCGAATAGCGGCTAAAGATATTTCTTTACGATTTTTAGAAATAAATTTCGGGGAAAAAAAAGGCAACCTCTACATCACGGGCTCACGTTCGAGGTCGTATCTTTCTTAACACCATCCTAAAATGCCCTATCGCAGCTCGGGTCCGGCAGCGTGATTATGTGTGCAACAGTGTAGTGCTAAATCATTAAAGCATGCACAATAATTTATAAACAATCAATTCGAACCTGCAAGAACAAATAACACCTTACTGTTAGGGTCATACCTGGAGTCCTTGCTGCCAAACAAAAACTATTTTGAACAAGGTAAAAATTTGGCTTAAGTCCACTTTTAAAAAAACAAGTCCCCAGCGGAGTCGCCAGTCTATCGCGACCGAACTCTTGAGCCCTATTTGACAACATGCAAAAAGGAGGGGGGCTCGCCTGGTACATGCTAAGTCTAGGTTCAGGACTTAATTCGGGCTCTCCCAAGCCCATACCTTATCGTGACTTAGGGTTTAAATATTTAACATGCAAATGGTTTATACGAAGGAGTCGCCACTAATCGATTTGAGGTGGGTCGATTAGAAACCCAAATAGGGTGACGGGAGGTTCACCCTACTCCTACGAACCAGAGATTAACCGAATTCGGGGACTTGGTTACACTAGTTGGATAACTAATGCCCTTTCGGTACCATTTTACCCTGTTCATTTTTCAAAACATTTATCAAACAGTTTGGATTGATTTTAAGACCATTCTCCTAGCATGTGAGGTAATCAAGCGAGTGCATAATCAGAAATGATCAGTAGTCAGAAACACAACAAGTCATGCAGCTTAGGGTTCTAACATTAACTAAGTCAGATGACATTCGGAAACACAACAGTTCATGCAATTTGTATTAAAAAAAACATGCATAATGGCACGACGGTAATAATAAAACATGCGACATACTATCGTGTGATTTCAGGCTTATTTAGTTTAAATAAAATCGCAACATGTATAATTATGAAGAATTAAAACACTTAAATAAGTCATGCAAAAAAAATTTGGAATTTTTTTTTTCGAAAAAAAATCAAGATAAAAAACAAAATAAGAAAAGAAAAAGAAAGAAAGAAAATTTAAAATTTTTTTATTTTATTATTTTTATTTTACTTAATTTTTTTAAAATTAAAAAAACGTAAAAATAAAAATAAAAAGAAAAACCTTTTTTTAAAAAAAATTTAAAATAAAAATAATAAAATAATATTATATATTTAAACTGGGTGGATCGGGTCCGACTCGATCAACGGATCCGACCCGGGTCGTTGACTTGGGGTCGGATCAACTGATCCGGGTCGGTCGGACAGACCCAGTCAACGGATTCGACCTGGGTCATTGACTCGGGCCGGATCAACTGATCCGAGTCAGTCAGACAGACCCGGTCAACAGATCCGACTCGGATTGTTGACTCGGGTCAGGTCGGGTTGGCTGATCCGGGTCAGACCGAACCGAGAGGGCAGCCGCCGGGGAAGCCAAAAATCGGCCTCTCGCCGGCGAACCCAGACCGGCGCCGACCAAAATCTGGCACCTAGGACCACCATCAAACCCCGTCACTCACCTGGGTTGTCATCCGGCCACCGTTTGCCAAGTGACGATCGAATTAAAACCGGCCTTTATTGAGGCATTTTGTCGAACACGGGGCGTGTGTGACAAAAAATGAGGTGTTTTGACCTCCTCCGGCAATCTGGTCGACTCAGGCGGCTTCAGTTCACCTCCGATGATGATTGGGGATCGGGACTAGGGACGGTATTGGCCGGGATTCGCGCGAAACGGCCGGCGCGAATCCCGGCCAGACTGTGTCCACCAACAGGGGAAAACAGAGGTGGCTCTCGGCCGGGGGGAAACTCACCGGTCGACGGTGCGTCTGGGCGGCTTTCGGCTGGTCTGGCGGCGTCGACGACCGTTGCTGGTTCTTCTTTAGCTCCGGCGGACTCTCGGCTCTCTCTTTCTCTCTCTCTGTTCTTAGATCTCTCTCACTCTCTGTCTCTCTCTCTGTGTTCTCTCTCCGTTTGGCCGACCGGCCGTCTCTCCCTCTCTCTCTGGTTTTATAGGGCGCGTTTGGTAACGTTTCTATTTCTGGGAACAATTTCTTTTCAGAAATAGTTTTTTCTATTTCTATTTCCTGGAAGAGTTTCTGAGCAAAATAATGCGTTTGGTAACTGCACAAAATTTCTATTTCTAGAACAGAAATGCGTTTGATAACTGTATAAAATTTCTATTCCCAATTTTTTGCATTCAAATCTATATCTTTTATTTAATTATAAGTGCAAGTTATAAGTGAAAAAAAACCAATAAGCATGATTTATTGGTTTGTCTAATCCTTTTTAGGGGTTTAAAACCCCTTTTAATCCCTAAACTAAGGAATCTTCAAAAATATTACTTGGGCACCTCAAAAATTTAAATTTCATTCAAAATGGGTGGCCACACGTATTCTAAGCCATTATGTAAATTTATTTATATATTTTTTTGTGGTAAAATTTATTAAAATTTTTTACTTTCCCTAAATCTGATTCTTTTTATTTTTCCGAAAATTTTTTATGAAATTTTTTAAATTTTTTCAATTTCAGAATTTTGCAAATATTTAAGGGTTTTCTGAGTTTTTCTGATTTTTATGGATCTTCTGAGAATTTTTTTGATTTATATGAATTTTGGGAATTTTTTTAATTTTCTAATTTTTTATGGGATTTTTCTGAAAGTTTTCTAATTTTTATGAATTTTCGGAATTTTTTAATTTATTCTAAGCCATTATGTGAATTTTTTATTTTTTATTTTTTATTTTTTTGGGAAAAATTTTATTAAAACTTTTTACTTTCCCGAAATTTGTCTCCTTTTATTTTCGAGAAAGCTTTTTATGAATTTTTTTAAATTTTTTCAATTTCGGAATTTTACAAATTTTTATGGTTTTTCTGAGTTTTTCTGATTTTTATGGATTTTCTGAGAATTTTTATGATTTTTATGAATTTTTGGAATTTTTGGAATTTTTTATAATTTAATTAATTTTTAAAATTTTTTTATTATTTCTGCCGAGAATGGATCGTACCGGTGCTTTGAGATGGTTTGCAGACGACGGAGGATGGAGGAGCAGCTAAGGTTGCGGCTTGAGAACCGGACCTTTCTATTTATATTTCTATTTCTATTTCTAGGAACAAAGAAGTAGATTTTTTCTACTTCTTATTTCTGCTTCAAATCTATTTCTTGGCCACTTTTCTATTCCAGGAAATAGAAAAATAAAATACGTTACCAAATGGATTTCTGTTCTTTTTTTGTTCCAGGGAACAGAAAAATAGAAAAATAGAGAAACAGAAGCGTTACCAAACGCGCCCATAGTGGCCGAGGACGATGCTGCTCTGCTCCATGGCGTATGCAATGACGCCGGTCTGCACCGGCCTACTTTGGCCGCGACTCGCAGCCATTAGGCCGGTGCAGGGGGCAGGCGTAGATGGAGCAAACGCAGAGGAAGGAGAGAGGGGGGAGGTCCGGGAATCCCGGGCAGACGAGACTAGCAATTAATGCTAGTCCCGTCGGCGTGCTCGTTCGGCCTTCCTTTGGGCTACTGACGATGATGACGAGGGGCGGCACCGCCGTGTGTCGGCGTGACAACGTGGAACAGGGGAGAGCAGGGGCGGCGAGAGCGACAGGCAGAGAGGGGAAGGAGGAAGAAGAAGCTGGGCCAGGCTGGGCCCAGCCGCACGGGAGGAGAAGAAAGCAAAAAGGAGAAGCGGGCTGGGCCGGCAGGGAGAAAAAGAAGAAGAAAAGAAGAAAGGGAGCAGGCCGGAGGAGGAGGCCCACGCGGGAGAGAAAAAAAAGAAAAGCGGGCCCCCGGGGGGGCCGCGCAGGGGGGGAAAGGAACGGGCCGGGTCGGCTTGGCCCCGACCCAGCCCGACTCGATTTTTTTCTCTTTTTAAAAAAAAACTACTTAATTAATTAATTTTTTAATAATTTTTTAAAATTTTTAATTTTTTGATTTTTTTGATTTTTTTAATTAACATTTTAATAGACCCTATTAACACAGACATGCTTAATTTCTACATGCAATGCATTTAAATATAAATATTTTTTGTTTTAGGAATTAAAAAATTAATTCCTAAATTTTGTGCAATTATTATTTTTTATTTTTTATTTAGATATATTTTTTTTAGTTAATAAAAAATAGGTGTCAACAATAGACGAGTCCATTACACACAAATAATAAGGAGAGTCTAGTCCTTGCAAACCTCAAGACTAGACAACATAGATTATATTGCACACGCGAGAAAAATACTTAGAAAGAGTAAATAATACTTTGCAAACTATTTCCGATCCTTCCATTCAAGGAAGTTGCGAACGCGTCTCCTTGTGGCTTCTATTCGGAATCGGAAATTGTAGAAGCTCATGCACAAGATCAGGGGGACCAAAAACACGACAACCTGCAAGCTCAGATAGATTCCCTTTGTGAGATTAGCTCCGACCCATTCGGATTTCGGGAATCCGATTGCAGCCGTAGTATAGTAGGAGATACCGAGAAGCCACATTAGCAGGACAACCGCGAGAGAGCGGGGCAATAGGGAAATAGCGGTGATCAAGATTGCACCAATGGAGACCAAGAAAACCAAACTATTGAGGGCCGTGAACCAATATAGTTTCGAGCCGCTCAGGATAATGTTTCCGGCTAGATGTGGTTTTTCAACAGCAATGCCGCTGCAACTGGCAGTAACGACAATGGAATTGGCTGCGGGTTTTGAAGAGTTATCCCCCCAGTATCCTCCTGGAGGACTGAGTGCGGCTTGGTAAGTGGCGGTCGCGATCAACGTAGACACTGTAATGATTATGTTGCGAGCAGACTCATCCTGGCGGCCCAACCAAAATGTGAACTTCTCAAAAGCAGTTAGTTCCATGCTTAAAAACTTTGATAGAGAGAGTCTGGCATTTTTTTTTGCTCCACCGCGTCCTCTACGTCTAAACAACTTCGCAAGATTTTGGAAGAATTCCAGTGCCTCCTCCTTCGCATCTTCTTTGGTAATCCAATGAAACAAGTTGATCTGGAAGAAATGCGAAGGACACAAAATGAAGTATATATCTCTTGAATTTAAATTGCTGCTTTGTCACTAGCCTTACTATTGTGCACAAATTCAGCTCATGCCATATAAGTTTGAGGGGATAGTGACGCTAAAAGTGATAACTTTTGTATGGCGCTCACTTGACAGTCATAATTTTTTTTTCGATTACTTGAGTGACCTGACTTCTAAAAAGACATTCATTTGAGTTTCCTATAACTTTCAATCGATTACTTAAATGCCATAACTTTCGATTGATTATTGCCATAACTTAAAAAAAAATCATATAAGTGTTGGAAATCCAACGTGGCACGGCACCTATGATGAATTTTTTTTTAAAATTATGATATTCAGATAATCGATGGAAAAGTTATATAACACTTAAGTGATTATGTCACTTAAATGAGTGCCATACAAGTCATACGAAAGTTATGATACTAGAGTAATCGAAAAAAAAAAGTTACGACCCTCAAGTAAGCGTCATACGAAAAGTATGACAATTGTGATGTCCTTTTCCCTAAGTTTGAAAAATAAGAGCAAGCATATGTAATCTTAGGCGTTGAAAATAGAAGTAAAAAATTGTTTGATAGTAGTTAAAAATACATCACTGAATAACATTAATTTCTTGTAAAACATGGAAATGCAATTACTATTGATAGGTTTTAACAATATAATTGTGAAGATTCTAATTACTATCCTTTACACAGATTACTAGATTAAGTGAGTATTTTGACTATATTGAGTCTATTAATCAGATACTAATTAGGATTATCTCACAAGTTTAATATCATTCAGTGTTAAATTTATAATTTCCAACGCTTAATTGGTTTTCATGGAGGCCCACATGTGACTATTAAATTAAACAAAACAATCAAAAATAATCTACATACTCATATTATCACTATCTTAATATGAATTTTGCCGATAGGCATATGGCCCTACTGATAAAGGAATTGGAGGATGGGGACGCTAGTATCACAGGTGCGGGATTTGACTCCCGCACTCTGCAAAAGGCAAAGCAAAAGTCAAAAAGTTAGTAGAGTTCGAGATAGGATAGATCCAAAAAAAATGAGTAATCGGCTTTTTTTTTATAAAAAGAACTACTTGTTGACCTAAATTTTCCAACCCATCTGAATGGCATTTATAAATTTGGATTGAGTAATTTGGAGAGAAATAAAATGATTAGAGTAATCACTAAGTTAACAAACGAAGGTGAAAGAATGGATCAACCTGTGAAAATTGTATTCAATATGAGAGTGGAGCCGACCTTCTCGTGATGTCCATCCCTCCTAATCCCTTTACTTCTCTCCATAAAAAACAAACTAACAAACAAACAAACGAGGTGATCCCGTTCAAATCTCCTCTCTCTCTCTCTGAATGTTTCTAACATCATGTATTTTCAACTCCTGGTATTTCATTATCATAACATTTGTTCCGGGACTAGAGAATGTCGAATCAAGGATCGAACAGTAAAAGTACGAACAACCGTGAAATCGTTAAACTATACCTCAAGTTGCTCAAGCTTTTGCTCAAGCTGCGGCGCTACAGATGCAACAATATCAAAGACGGTATTACCATCTTGGTCTTTCCGGTGCACGATTCTTGTCATATGGACTCGCTTAAGCCATCCAAACAAAACCATTAATGCATTGGAGTTGCGTTTCTTGGCGGCAACGTGAACCGCAGTTTCATGTTGGTTCGTCAGGTCTTCAATGGAGGATTTGCAAGCGAATAGGAATTCGGCCAGGAGTTCTAGGAGCTCCTTGCTCTCCTGCTCATTGTCTCCTTTTTCCCCAGCTACAAAATGCAAGGGAGTGATCCCGCCTCGCCCTCGGACTCGGATCAACTCGGGGTCAAGGTTCATCAGAGCCCTCACAATGTCATAATGCTTCTTTTGCAAAGCCAAGTGCATGGGGCTGTGACCCCCTCGATTCAGCTTTCGAGCGAACGATTGCTTCAAGATGGCTATCTCCATGGCCACTTTAGTGTTTCCCTTGTCCACGGCAATGTGGAGTGGAGTATTAGGGAAGGGGCCCTCGGATCTGTAATCTAAGAGCTTTTCGTCCTCCTCAATTAAGCTATATAGCTTATCAACATCGTCATTTTCGATTGCCAGTTGAAGCTGAGAGTTCCTAGCCGCTTCGTCTTCTTTTTCGGCCAGACTCTTGTCCATTGTTTTGACGAGGGAAATGGAGGAGCAGAAAGGGGCTTTTCTCGGTGATGATCGATGGAAGCAGCGAACTTGCAAAATCATATTTATAGTGCCACGGTCAACGAGTATTTAATTAGGGGAGTCAACAAGTGTGCAGGCGGGCCCAATGGCAGGTTGGGGTGAGTGGGGCCCAATATATCTCCGACTCTCAGGAAATCGTCAGACTTGGTAATTTTATGCGCCTCTCCCCCCTTTTCCCGCTTTTGCTCTTTCGCTTCTTGTTACGAGGGTATAAAATAAAGAGCGATATTATCTAGGTAAGTGACTTTTACCACTTTTACGTTTAGCAAGAATTGCATGTTATGATTTTTCCAGTAGGAAAAGCTATACCGTGTCATGGCCCGGAAGTCGAACTGTAAAGTTGTATTTTTTTTTTGGTAAAGAAAAAAATGAGTCGTCCTCTTACGAACTGTAAAGTTGTATGGTATGCTCTTTCTCAAAAATGGATCAAGCATTTAACATCCTAGAACCTTAGATGAATTTTGTTTGGAAATATTTTGGATCGAATGTTATTTATATTAGTGATATATATAAATAGGCGGCATGTTGTATTATGGTTTCGATTTGATACTCGCGGTTAATGTACAAACCAATTTTGTTTGGGAGCTTAATCGTAGCAATGTGTTTTTCGAGGTTTAATCAGAGTGAAGTGATTTCCGGAGCTTAACTTGCCTCATTACCTGGTGAAGCGTGATCGTAAGGTCCTCTTGACATGAGCATAGTATGAGTTTGACATATGCCGGCTATATTATATTACATTGTTTATGATATGGTGCATATGTTATGATTTTATGCGCAATGCTTGTAAAATGAATTGTTTATGATATGGTGCGTATCTTATGATTTTATGCGCAATACTTGTAAAATGAGTGAATGCGAAGCATACTCGTTTCTAAAGCTGCATTATTCTTTGCTTGATCCCATAGGAACGATGATTTTGCTCACAAGTGAGTTCTCTCTCTCTCCAGTCTAATCCTCTTTTTTTTTTATTTTTTTTTGTTATCTCTCCATGTAAAATAAAGAGCGAATAAAGTTGAAAGCAAAATAAATAAAGATAAAAAAAGAAGAAGCAAAAGTGCCATTCCCCTACCATTAATCCATCGAATCTTTCTCAGGTAATAGAAAAGCATTCACGCCTTACTTGTTATTGCTAATCCCAAACTAAAGAAGATAATTTGCAGAATTTATTAATACATTTGAGGAGTTAATAGCACCAAACCTGCTTCCTCCTTTATTGGTAACTAGTCCACTTATAAACCTACGCACACGATTATCTCCTCGAGCTCATGACCTCGCATCAATTCTTTGATTCGATTCAATATATGGAGGTGATCTACTCGTTATTATAACGGTTTATTGAATGAAAATTTCGAGTTTCATTTTTAGCATTGAATTAGGTTGGAAGATAAAGCTCTATAAATCATGGATGCACAACAAATTTGACAATTTATTTATAAACTGGTAAGTTATTAGTGGGTTGTTCATCGCTTGGTCCTCTTTAATGTAATCGGCAGTTGTGATTTCCATAATCATATGTCAGATGGCTACTATAATAGTTCACTTGCTTTTGATCTCAAAGCATTTAATCCAAAAGTTTCAGGAATGCTCTCTTAAATTATAATTACGTACTGCAATACTGTAATGCAAAATTAGTTTACGTAGCTACTAGTTTATTTTGGGGAGGGGTTAGATGTTTAAACTTAAATGTCTCATATCCTCTGACTATCAAAAGTCGACCTTTAGCTGGAATTTTGAAACAATCATATAAATGATGATAACCGACTCAAATAAGATTGTAACTTTGTTCTAGAGTTGGCTACTCGAGCTTCACTAATAAATATTGATAAATTTTTTGAAGCATTGATTTTTTTGAAAAATGTTTGCTAACTATAACTAATTGATAAGCTCCTGAAAAAAAGAAGTTAGAAAATTATAGAAATAGTTGATACTTTTGAAACAATAAAAAAACATACTGGTAAGTGGACTCAAATCAGAATCGGTACTTTCGTGTAAGAGTTGATGACCTTGACACGTTAATCAGCTCTGCAATGAACCCGAGTAAATTATTGGAATAGTCAATAATTTCGAAATAATCAAATGTACGTTGGTATAACTCAAATAAGAGTTGGTAACGCAAGCTTCGCAATTAAATTTGTTAATCTTTTTAAAAAGTCACGTATGGTTTAAAAGTGTTGGTAAATTTTTACGAGTGTTGGTAACTTTAACATGTTGGTAACCTTCGTAAATAAATATTGCTAAACTATTGGAATAGTCTGTACTGTTGAAAAAATCAAATAAACTTTGGTAAGTGAACCTAACTAAGAGTTGCTAATTTTGCATGAGTGATTTTAACACATTTTAAAAATCCTCAAAAAATGTCCTTAAATTATTGGAACAAAAAGTAATTTTTGAAAACAAAAACCGTTGATAACTGATTGAGATAAAGTTGATAATTTCATATAAGAATTTATAATTTAAGCTTCACAAAAAAAAATGTTAGTAAGTTATTAAGAGAATTGGCGATTTTGAAATAAGTTGGTAATTTTGTGTAAGAATTGGTAACTTTAATCCAATGATAAGTTCAGAGATACATGTTGTGAACTATTGGAATAGCTAGAAATTTTGTGGTTATCAATAAACATCGGCAAGTGGGCTCAAATAAGAGTTGGTAATTTCATATAATTGTTAGTAACCTTATCGGTTGGTAAGCTGCACAAAAAAATGTTGGTAAATTATTGCAACGTTTAGTAATTTCAAAACAATCAAATAAAAGTTAACAAGTGAGTCAAACATTAAGCTAGAATTAGTTGGTGATTTAATGGGAGAAAAATGGGCAAGTCACTTAAATTAAGGATGGTAATTTTGAATAAAAGTTAGTACCTTTACTAATCTTGGAAGTATATAATAGAAAGTTCAACCCAAAAGTTTAAGCTAATATGGGACAATATTTCAACACTCCCACTCATGAGTAAGCTGGAATTGGACAAATGGGGTTGGACGCATGTACATAAAAGGGATAGTGTGGTTCAATAGTTAAATGCTCCAACACTCTCCTATTCTGATACTTTGTAAGATTTTATGAGATCACTGCTAATTGTTCTAAAAGTTTAAGCCGATAGGTGGAAGGAGATCGCATTAATATATAGAGAATATAAGATCTGTTGTTCAGCAATGTTGGACAATATTTCAACACCTTTCTCACGTGCAGTAAGTATTGGGACTTTAAAAAAAACTATTGGTAACTTGATAATATGTTTTTGGCTAAATAAGCGTACATATCAACAATTTGTAAAAAGAAGAATAATGTTTCTCTTTGTTTTCTAAAAGTTGAAAATGTGACGACTACTGGGAAGACCATAAAGCAAAGTGCTGGTAGTCGATGAAAAAAAGCAAAGTTCTAAATTGCCGACAAAGAAGAGTGTTAAGCATAAGTAATGTCAAAATTGTGATGACTACTCTGAATTATCTCAACCCCGCCACCGTTGAGTGGTTCAGAAACAAGGATTAAAATTACCCCTGAGAAATGTGCTACCCATGTTTGGATGTATCACCCCATACCCTCAAACCTGATTTTTGGCGATCGGTACTGGAGGGATGGCAATTTCTGACACAAATTCACACGTTTATGCACAATTATATGGTAAACTCAAAAGCGACACAAATTGACACGAATTTATTATATGCAAGTGTTATAGTGTAGTTGATAAACGTGTAGTGTTTTCTAATTATACGACTTGACACAATCATGAAATCCGATTAAAACACATGAATTTGAGTTTCCAATCATTGTGGCAACATATTATAAGCACTAATATCAAATAAAAAGTAGTTTATGTGATCGATCTTTTTAAATACATGTTTTTCTATATACTGTATATAGAGTAACATATACTTACAAATGGAAATGCTCTATCTCATTTACCCGACAACCTTCTTATATTTTCTTCTATTTCTTTTTTTCTTTTTTTTTTGGTGTTTGTCTTGCTATATCTCGACTCCTTTTTTGCATTTTCACTTTGCTATCACTTGTAAAACGTTTGTACTATCATGTCTTTATTCCGTTCTTTGTCGGGAAAAAAGGAGAATTCTTGGAGACGAGAAGTACTTTGCATACTTGAGAAGTAAATAGCTTCTTCAATCTTGATTACCGGCAATATAAAGGCTTTATTGCTTGTAGCTAACAAAAGACAACATAAAGGCCATAGGTAAAGATTGTCGCGCCGCGCTTTTTTTGGGTTTTCGGGATTTGTACGCTAATGAGGTATTTTAGTGCAAGGGTCTTTCTTAGACCATACTTCACGTGACAGTGGATGGTAATTTCCTATTTGATCTAAGTTTTCGATTTTGAAGTCCCCACCAGTCATTATTAGTAGGTTAACTAGAAACCTAATTAGGGTATGGGAGAAATGTCACGATTCTACGAACCACAGATTCTGAGTACGGGGACTTGGTTATATTAATGATTTCAAATCGAGATCCCTAATGCCCTTTCGGTACCTAAGAAAGATATGATGTCTAACGTGTCACACAAGTTTCCGAGGCCTATCCACTAATCCTATCTATTCTAATTGCGGGGAAATCAATCAAGAATTAATTGCGCAATCAATGTCAATCAAACCAAACAATCCTAAATTGTCTCTACAAATCAAAATGCACCCAAAAACATTCAAATCCTAATGAAGCCCTAAAGGCTTATTCATTCCATGATTTATGTCTTTCTTAGAGTTTTAGGGTTTTTTAGGAGTTATAACCTCTAAATTTGAGGTTTTTCTAAAAATGCCACTTAGGCAGTTCCAAAAATTCAAATTTCACTTTCTAAGGTTGGCTACAGTATTTTTGAACCGTTCTGTGAATTTTTGAAATTTTGAATTTTTTTTTTGAGAATTTCATTAACTGAGAATTGATTTTTATGTTTTTCTGAAATTTTTTTTATGGATTTTTGAATTTTCCAATTTTTTAATAGATTTTCTGAATTTTTCACATTTTTTATTTGTATTTTCAGAATTTTCTTGATTTTTATGAGTTTTCTAAAAGAAATTTATGAAAATTTTTATGAAATTTTCTAATTTTTTATTATATTATATTATATTTATATTTATATTTTTTATTGATTTTCCCGCTGGAAAAATGAATCGGACCGACCCAGTTCAACGTGGTTCGGCTTAGCCGAACTGGGCCTCATCGGCATTGGCACCGGCACCGATCGTCTCCTTTAGAAAGCACAACGCCAAAACGGCGCTGTTTTTGGCATTTCTTATTGGGGCGTTTAGTTGAGCACTTGGTGGGCATATTCCAGATTTAAGTGTTATTAAGGCCGCTTGTTCAAGCCCCTCTCCAGCGACCTTCCAGCGACTATTTCACCATTCCAATTGATCTATTGTAACATCCATGTGTTCTATTTTCAGTCTAGCCTACTCGGAATACCGTCGGACATTCGTTGGTTGGCGAAAAATCAGCCTAAACACCTAACATGCAAACTGTTCTTCTTTATTTCTAAAAAAATGTAAATCATCACATCGATCGCCCTAACCATCTAACTTGGTTCAAATCAAGGATGAAAACATTAAACAATGGTTAAAGAGCGATAACTTGGAAAGCATATGGCCATAAGGCGCTCTGACGAAGGTCCCTCGAGCTTCGATGAGTGGTTTCAATGGTGACCGAAGTGGTTTATGCAAGTTTAACGATCAAAATACAATCAAACAACATAAAACTTGATCAAAAACAAGCTTTGAACATCTAGAAATACAAAATTGCGAAGAAAATTGCTAGAGCAATAAGATTGAACCGAATCGTATATTTTGGAATTTCATCAAAACCGTGATGAAGATCGAAGTTTACTTTCTTCGTTCGACGATCAAACGAGGCTATTGAGCTGATCGGTTGCCGTAGAACTCTTTCTTGACATTCCGACTCCTTGTAAGTGGCTTTGGCTTTGCCTGACGGGGTGTAGAACTACCGGCCGATCAAGATTTCTTGGCTTTGATAACCGGCTTCAACACAAAATCTCCAAGTATGGAGATCCACAATCAGCACCAATTTGCCAGCGTTTTTCCGCTAGAAAAACGCCGATCGCTTGGCCCTCAAGATCTCGACACACTTTGTTCACTGGTTTTCTCTCGTTTCTCGCTCAAACTTTTTCTCTCTCTCTCTGGCATTTCGTTGAACACGCTTCCTCTTCATTTCATCATTTTTTTTTTCAGTTTTGTTGATTAATTTTCCCGCTGAAAAATTGTTACCACCAACTTCGAATCAATTGTAATAATTCTCTAACACCAGTTGGAGATTCTCCATATGGTTGAATCAATTTACACGTGCTAAATTGATCACGTGAAGTTGTCGAAATTGCGGGTTTGAACTGTCTTTTTTTTGGGTTTATTGTGTTCTGGCCAAACTGGGTAAGGAAGAAGACTAACCCGAATCGAGTCGAGTTGACCCGACCAATCTGGCAGTTCCAGTTGAGACTTAAAACTTCAAATTGAGCTCAATTTCGACTGAACTTTCAAAATTGAATCCCTCATCACATTTTGAACTGAAACATGTGATTTTCCCCAATTTTTGTCATAATCATGTCCAAGATTTTTAGCTTTTTATATTCGGGTTATTGGGGTTTTGTTCAATTCGATGCCCTAATGATCTGATTAGGAAACATTGGTGCCAAAATTGAATTACCCACATCATATTAACCCTAGAAACGATGGTCTCATGGTTCAACAATTTCGAATTGGGCACGATTCCCAATTTGGGTTCAAAATTCCTAATTTTTAATTGAGTTTTGGGGATTTTTTTATTTCTATGAAAAACTATGCAATTGGACCGACCATTATGTAATTTAAGGTCCCAAAATCATTTTCTGTGAAGACACTATGACTTAAAAATGACTAGAAAAGATCTAATTGCATTTTTAGTTCAATTCAGGTTTTATTTTGCCCAATTTTGGAAAAGACACATTCCCGGTTCAGATTTTCCAAAATTGATGATGCATTAGTGAAATTGGATTTAAAAGAAAACTAAATACTATTTTTATGAAATTGTGTGATTCCATTTGCTATTTTTCTTGATTTTCTCACTCATTTTGACTAAAAGAAATTAAAGAAAAATTCAGGAAAATGCTAAAAAAAATCATTTTTGGTTTAGAAATAGGTTTCTAGGCTTGGCCAAGATTCCTAATACTAATTTTGAGATTTTTGAAAATATAAAAAAAAGGAGCTAAAAATCAGATGTCAACAAAGATATCATATAATATAATGTTAGTGTGATCATGTATTTAATGTGTTAGGCTCCAGCCTCATTAAAAGTGTTTCTTTGTTTCTTATGACGATGTTGGCACAGGGAAAGTAATCTAATTCTACTCAAGTCATCCATGTGTTCAACAGAGACTAAATTAATCACTAGTTGAACCTTCAATTCATATATAAAAGGTTCAACCTATCGTCTGTCGTATCACATAAAAGAAAAGAAAGAAGACCAACAGTCCATATCGAATTTGGGGAGAGTACATTCTCAAAAGTGGAAGCAATTCTTCTTTATGTTCCAAAAACATTTATGAATTGTTATTTAATCAATCAATCCTTCAAAATTATGAGATAAAGTCACAGCTTATATTTATAAAGATGTTAATACTTCACTGCAATTGCTATTGGATGTTCAAATTTATTGTCCCTTTTCAATTTTTTCCCTTTGATCCTTTCCTTCAATATTTTTTTCCTTTTCCCTTCCCGTAATCCCCCCATCTCTCTCTCTCTCTCTCTCTCTCTCTCTCTCTCTCTCTCTCTCTCTCTCTCTCTCTCTCTCTCTCTCTCTCTCTCTCTCTCTCGTGAAACAATCACCTATTAGGACCTTTCCAGAAGTGAACCACTAAAGAAAAGCTAATGGATTGCGAAGCAAAGACTTAGTGCGTACTCTCCCAAGCCCATACCAATTGATACTTTGGGATTTTAAAATTAATTAATTAAACATTCAAATAAATTTATTTTGGAGTCACCATTAATCTATTATCGATCAATTAGAAATCTAAGTAAAATGTGGGAGAATATCTTATTTTGAGAATCGGAGATTTCATGCATACAAGGACTTAATTACACTAGATGGATCTAATACCCTTTCAGTACTTTTTTACTTTATTTAAAAATATTTTGCAAGCATGATTGGTTAATTTTAATTCTAAACCACTATCATGTGATGGATGGTTATGCAGGTATGTAGATAGAAATTTAACACTCCATAATTAAAGAGATAAATAAATTACTTAGAGAAACAGGAAAACCTTGATGCCCTAGCAATAGTGAAGCTCCATCATGTCCAACACAACAAGTGTTTTGCAAAATGTTAACTCAAGACTAAACGATGTATGTGTGGCCTCAACATGATTTCTAAATGCAATATTAATTAATTCTTTTTGGTTTTTCTTTTCATGATATGCAATATGAATAACGAATGAAATGCCATTACTAATTAAACCTATTTACACAACTTGATTATTGAAACATTGACATTAAGGCACGTGACTCTCTAGATGATATGCAACATGAATATTATAGAATTAATAAATTTACTGCACAATTAAATGTAGCCTATATGAGATGTGGAAGCAATATTTTTAAAGCTTTTTTTATGAGTTAAAATAGGAAACTGAATAAACCTGCACGATGACTTTGACAAATTAGGAAACAATATATGTTAAATCTTAAACATGCATTAAATAAAGTTTATACTTTCCTAATAGCTATGTAATTCCTAATGCACCTAGGATATAAATTTCTAAATTAGAAAACATGCATCAAATGAGTGAATGCAAAGCATACTCGTTTATAAAGCTCCATTATTCTTTGCTTGATCCCATAGGAATGAATCGAATGATGAGTTTCACGGCTCTCCTCTAAATTAAAATTTTTACTCTTTTATTTCTCCATGTAAAATAAAGAGCAAATAAAGCTGAAAGCAAAATAAACAAAAGCAAAAACAAAAAAAAAGCAAAACTGCCACTTCCCTATCATTAACTCATCGAATCTTTCTTAGCTTATAGAAAAGCATCCATGCCTTAGGGTATGTTTGGTAACATTTTGTTCAAGAGAATAATTTCTTTTAAGAAATAGTTTTTTTTTTGTTTCTATTTCCTGGATAAGTTTCTGAGCAGAAGAACACGTTTAGTAGTTGCACAAAATTTCTATTCTCATGATAGAAAAAGAAAATAATAGTGTTTGATACAACCCTAAAAAAAATTTGAATTGGAATTTTTTTAGTTTTTTTTATAATTTTCTAAAATTTTTCTAAGTTTTTGAATTTTTTTTTCTTTTCTTTTTTTCTTCACTTCTTCCTCCTCTACCTAGTCGCTAGACGTCGGTGATGGCCAACAACCGGCCTCATCAGCTCCCGGCAAGGCTCAACCTCACCTAGCCACCGCAAGGTCGGCCTCTCCAGGCCTGGCGAGGCCAACCTCGTGGTGGTTGGGCGAGGTCGAGCCTCATCGGCCCTCATCTCTAGCCGATTGCTAGGGCCGGTCGCCGTCCATCACTTAGGCGTGGGGATTAGCTAGAGGAGGAAGAAGAACGATGGAAAAAAAAAAAAGAAAATGACCTTGTGTCATAAATTGGTCCCGGGAACAAAGAAGTAGATTTTTTTAACTTCTTGTTTCTGTTCTAAATGTATTCAATGGTCACTTTTCTATTATGAGGAAAGAAAAATTTACTGGCGTTAATAAACAGATTTCTGTTCTTTTTCTGTTCTAGGGAACAAAACAATAGAAAAATAGAGAAATAGGAGTGTTACCAAACAACCCTTACTTGTTATTATTAATCCCAAACTAAAGAAGATGGTTTGCATAATTTAATAATACATCTAAGGAGTTAATAGTACCGGCCCTGCTTCCTCCTCCATTTGAAACGAGTCCACTTATAAACCTAAGCACACCACTATCTTCACAGCTCTGGACCTCACGTCAGTTCTTCGATTTGATACAATAAAGGAAAGCGAATTCTCCACTCGTTATTATAACAGTTTATTGAAAGAATATTTGAAGTTGCAAGTTTAGCATTGAATTAGCTTGGAAAATAAAGCTCTTTAAATCGTGGATGCACGACAAATTTTACAATTTATTTATAAATTGGTGAGTCACTGGTGGTTTTTTCATCGCTTGCTCCTCTGTAATGTAATTGGCAATTAACATTGCTCTAACTCATTTCTGGTTCTCCTGCTATAGATTCTTAACTTGTCAACGGATATATCCTACCTATCCAACGGTCATCCGCAGATGCACTTGTTGACCAGCACCTTGTTAGACTTGATATCAACACGATACAATGCTCCTTATAACTTGATAATAGCATGTACCCTTATCACTGGTCTGTTGGTTTTGTCCACGGTCAAATTGTGTAGAACAACTTGCTATCATCATTCAATAATCCTCCCGAGTATGTCACCTTCTAAAAACTTTACGTTGATGATAGATTGACCATAGTACCTCTAAATCCTCATGAACACCTTGTTATATTTGTCTTGTTCTCCGCCTGTCAAGGACCTCATCCTTATGATCCGAAATATCTTCAGTGAACTCACAACAATCATCGATATTATCAATCTTCCTAAAATCATCACCACATCATTATGATGAACATCTACACTTATCACGAAGATCATTGAGAATTGTTTTGGAGTCATCAAAATATCATAGGTATGTTTTCCCCACAAAGAGCATTAAGAACCATCATCCAAGAGAGTAGAGTGACAAGATAATAAAACTCATTTCTTGTGATTGATTCTTGTGGCTTCGGGTTTAATCTAAAATTGGGAACACTTATGAGTGAATAAGATCGAATGATTCTAATCTCTTCTTTGCCGATTATAATGAAACCATCTTTTCAATCTCTTCCTGTGGAGTTGGAACATCATCAAACCACATAAATCCATTATATTCAAGTTTCATTTGTGCAATCTATTTCTTACTCACATCATTTTTTCTGTGTTTTTGTTCACGATTCCGTATTAGTCATAACAAATCACACCTTAGAGATAGAAAAATTCATTATGGGTCCCATGAAAAGAATACAAATTTCCATGCATTTCTTAACTTACGAATGATTTTGACCACTTATCATTCATACATGAATCTATCCTATCATATTTTCTTGGTAGGTAGTGATATATAGCAATAGAATAAGGTTTATTTGGCATTTGCGGGTTCTATCTTCTTACATTCAACCTTACGTGTCGTGGTAAGTCACCTGAAAGGTCACTTTTTAAGACAAGATATTAAAAGAAAAATTAACGACATTGAATATATAGTATGTGTTTTTACTTGCATTTTTATGCTTCGTCGTAATTCTTTTTTTTTCAGTTTATTTTTTTCTTTTTATTTTGGATTTTTTATGTTGATTCTGTCATTGTAAATAATATTTTTCTAGCAAATCGACCTTAGTCGCGTATGATTCGTCAACTCATGGAATCAGTGTATTTTCGATGACTAGTAAGTAATCGATGGGAATCACTTCAGAGACCTATAATTTGATACTTCAAGAAACACTAGGCAGAGTAACACTCGCTGTTTAATTAGGGTAGTTTCGCTAATTTTAGTACTAAGTCATCGATCATTGTAGCAATTGCAGTGGTTCAAGTTTAACCCAAAGTAACATGAAGAGACTGAAACTATTTGGCCAGCGAGGAAAAGGAAAAAGAAAATTTGATGTTCACATGCAATCAATGTGAATTGCTTAGGCTATCATCATAAAAATGGTGGAATCCGAATGGTCAAGTTCTTCATTGAATCCTTGTGGGCTCTCAAGCTAAGGCCTATCACTAGTTTTTAGGTGTCACATATTACATCGTGTGACAACGTGGCCGACCGTTCTTGGACTGACTTGTCGGGCCACGCATGAATAGGCCTAGTTTCAATTTTTATGCCATCGGTTAATGTTTGTGGTGAAAGATTGTCGTCGGCCCATAACAGAGCCCATTCCATCCATGCCCGATTGAGAAAGCCATTGCTCTCTTAGGCTTTGTTCGTTTTACAGAAAATAAATGATCCGGAAAATATTTTTCTAAAAATGATTGCTTGTACCTCTTGAAATAATTAGTTAATGAAAAATATTTTCATTATCAATAACAATTTATTAAATATTTTCGTGAACGGTGAAAATATTTTTCATCGATTCATTTTTGTAAGCAATACAAACTATTATTTTTTGAAAATTATTTTTCAAATCATTTATTTTTCATGAAATAAACAAAGCCTTATTTAAAGATTGACCCACATGCATTTTTTTTTTTGGTCAAGATACCCACATGCATTCACCTACCATCTTTTTACGGATTAGTATTAGATCTGCCACGTCACATGACGTCTGCCGCACAAGAGCGTTGGTGGCAAGATAGTAATCTCATGCAATCAACGAAGCTTATCACAAGCCTACTAGGTTGGATCTAGTGCAAAATATTATCTTGTAATACACAAATGCATGTCTAAATATATTTGCAATCTTTAGTTTGATCTATGTTGTATAAGTCAATTTAGAATCAATAGGTCGAACTTAGATATAAATTAATATTTCCACAAAATTGGACAATTTTAAGACTCGAGCCATATCATTTTTTTATTGCAGTGTTAGAGAGTTTGACAGTTGTAACTTCTCAATTTTAGTTTTCTTTGGGCCTTGATTCGACAGTTGCATGAGCAACTACGGTTCGAGGAGGGGCCATTGGTTCGACCCCTACTGCTTGATTCAAGTTGATGATTTTGCACAAATGGAAGCATGGATAGATAGACTTCACATTCGAGCAAAAAGAATTTCGAGGAGCTTGAGGGGCATAAGCAATACCCTAGTCACCGTAGAAGGCGGGGAGGTGATGATCGCGATTACTATGAGAGACGGATGGTTGACATGATGGAACCTGTCATGGAGATCACCGCCAAGAATTGTGACACCATTGTCTAAGAGAGTTCCGTGAATTCCTAGCAAGGTTCCTTATTTAATGGATTTTTGAACCGGAAATATTTTATTGCAGATGCATATCATCTTTTGCATTTGCACATATATTTCCAAAGATCGCTTTTAAATTGAAGGGAGATGCTTTTTATTTTTGTGGTATTAAGTGCAGGTTGATCGGAAAAGAGCAGGTAAATCGCCAATTAGAATGTGGCATGAAATATGAAATCGGTTAAGGCAACAATTTTCGTGGAGTAATGATCGAGCTGAACAAGCCAGCTTCATGTTAACCTCTATAACAACAACCAAAAAACGATCGACGCTTCTATAATTGCCGTTGATAAGGTTGTTGTTGAGCCTCAAGAGCATGAGGTGGAAGTTTTTTAAGTTCCCTCTTCAAGGAAGAGCTTGAGGAAGAATCTCAGGGTGAGCGCGGCTTTCATGACAATGGAGAGATGCTTTTAGAGAAAAGCCCCTCCCGTGTTGATCCGAATTAATACAGATATAAACGAGATTTGGCCGGAGAAATTTGAAGTAGAAATTTGAAGCGATAGAAAATGGATAGACGAACAGAAGAACCAAAATTGATTTCATTATGCCAGGAAATTAAAAAAAAAAATCGGTTGATGGATCGATCTTGCAGTTTGGTCGGGAACTTTTCTTAAAGCAAGAAAAATAGATTGATTCTGCAGATATGGTTCCAAATTTCAAGAGGATTTTAGCACATATGCTTTATTAGATAACCTGACTTTTCAAAAAAACCTCGGGGTCGAGCCTTTTTTCTAATAAAGGGAGTAAGTTTGGATTTATGTCTTTTATTCGATGAATTTAGGACAGAGAAGTCCGATATTTCCTTCTTTAATGTAGTTCGTTTTAGGATATTCACTTAGTATATAATATATGAGTTTATTATTTCTATTATTTTTAACATTTTAAATGAGTTGATATAATTTCATTTTAAATGAGTTGACTTTTTAGGTTTACTTAGGCTTTTGTTGTGTGCTCAATATTTCCTTTTCGGTTACTTTATCTAGTAAGATTTTTTAGAGAAAAGGTTGCAACTGTATTAATTTGTTATGTTTTATAGGATCGTGTAGTTTTCATCTTTCCAGAAATTAAAAAAAAAAACCTAAAGAGATTTTCGTCCGTGCGCGTACACTTCGGGCATTCGTGTTTGCGAGTCGTGACTCGGTGCTTTTTTCTTTCCGCTGCTTCGTAGTTGAAATAGGGAAAAGTAAAAGCTAATCGAAGTCTCGACTTCAAGCAAGACTAAAAGGCCTCCCGGGATCAAGTAATTATTAATAGACGAGTCCATTACACGCAAATAATAAGGAGAGTCTAGTCCTTGCAAACCTCAAGACTAGACAGACATAGATTATATTGCACACACGAGGAGAATACTTAAAAAGAGTAAATAATACTTTGCGAACTACTTCCGACACCTTCCATTCAAGGAAGTTGCCGACGCGTGCACACACGAGGAGAATACTTAAAAAGAGTAAATAATACTTTGCGAACTACTTCCGACACCTTCCATTCAAGGAAGTTGCCGACGCGTCTCCCTGGGGCATCTAATCCGCGTCGGACTCGGTAGTACTCCAGCCACAAGATCGTGGGGACCACCAACACGCCAAACACCATGATTAAAGCAAATATCGCTATGATATATCCCGCCAGCTGATCGGATTTCGGGAATTCGATTCCAAGGGTAGCAAAGTAGGCAGTACCGACAAAATACGTTAAGAGGTAAACCGGGTAAGTGCGGGGCAATAGGGGAATAGCGGTGATCCAGACTGTGATGATGGAGGCCAAGAAAACCATACTGTTGAGGGCAGTGAACTGGTGTAGTTTCGAGCCGTTCAGGATAATGTTTCCGGCTTGATGTGGTTTTTCGACAGCAATGCCGTTGGAAGTGGCAGCAACGACAGTGGAATTGGCCGGGATATTCGAAGAGTTATCCCCCCAATATCCTCCTGGAGGACTGAGCGCGGCTTGGTAAGTGGCAGCCGTAATTAAGGTGGCCACTAAAAGGATCATGTCGCGGGCTTGTTCATCTTTGTGGCCGAAATTAAATACGAACCACTTATGGCCAGTTAGTTCCCTGCTTAAAAACTGTGATAAAGAAGAGACTTTGATGAGAGTAGAAGGTCGTAACTTCTTCGCAAGATTTTGATCGCCACTAGAATTCTCTTGAAAGATATCCAGAGCCGTCTTATCCTGGAAGTTCTTTGCGTTTAACAGAGCCGTCTTATCCAGGTAGTTCTTTGGGTTTAAAAAATCGGGTTGCCCAATCAACTGCTTGATGATCTGGAAGAAATGCAAAGGGAACAAAATGAAGTATGTATCTCGTCAATTGCAATCACTGCTTTGTCACTCGCTTTACTATTGTGCACAGAATAAGCTCATGCCTTATAACTTACTAACTTAGAGGGATGATAGTGATGCAACGACCGATGTACCAAGTTTGCTAAACCTTATTTATATATAGCAATTATTTCAACTCATGTATTGAAGTTCCAAATGTTTTCAAAAAACGCGATTTAGTCATCTTCCCCGAAATTATTTATGTGATAGTTAGGAATTGCCCCTATGAGTTGTAACATAAACGAATTGACAAAATTTCTAACCCAAATGACTATGACTTTTCATAAAAATTTAGGGCATAGTCATATCAACTCAAAGATTTAGGATTCAATTATATTTTCTACACCAGTTCTTTTATTACGAAGAGAAAGGCTAACTTAGACAAGTGTGTTCATATCCTTTATGCATATGATTCAACTTACCAAGGAGTAATTTTCCCGTCCACAAAGTGATTATTTTCATGGTTGTGTCGGATTGTCCATTTTAGCTTCCACTTCACTAGCTCCTATCTCGCACAATATGTTCGGATGGGCTCATTTCAAAAGGCGGAAAGAGATTTTGCTAATCGATAGGAAAAAACAAGATACTAGAAAATAACGAATTAAGTTTCTGTCGTGTGAGGTGGGAGTGTATTATTGGCAAATGGAACGATCTCTCCTGATTTATTTGAGCCAAACGCTATTCTTAATTGACAAAATTTATTTTTGCGCAGATAAATTTATTCACTCATTCCATCTCTCTTACGTAACAAGCATATGGGCGTCGAGGCAATAGATAAATCAAACTTTAATTTCCTTTAATTAAATCGAACTCTATCATTATATACATAGAGAGAATGAGAGGAGAAAGTAAAATGTCTCACATGAAGTCTTCTTTTAATATTTTTATGCGATGGTGGGAAGTTCAACGAGAGAGATAGATGTGTATAAATCAAGATAACGATTGTCACAGGACTCGATAAGGAGTTAAGAGGATGAGAGAGAGAGAGATCAAAACGACAAATTGTCGACTTTTCTATATGAAAATTCAACAGTTAACGATTTTTCGTTCTTAATAAATATTGCAATATGATAATGCACTTAACATATGGGCTTGTCACTATGTTAATTGGTAAAAGATTGAGGTTGAAATCTTTAACGAATTTATTTTTTAAAATAGAAATATCTAAAGTTAAAAAATATCGTGATAATATATATTAGCGATCACAACTGATTTATAAATGTGTCATATTTTTCCTTGTGGCGGCTTCAATACGATCTAAGTATCACTATATTCACCTAAAATATGTCACATCCCTTGATCAATCATTTTTGTTGGTCGTTTTCTTGTGTGTTGGGGGGATGACTCCAAGCAAGCAAATTTTGTGGACACTTCTACAGCTTACAACACCATGGTGTACAACTTCAAATATCAATCGTCAGATAGACATTTATGGACAAATGTTTACCGTTGAATGATAATATTATAAAATATACCGTTGCGCAAAATGTTGTTCAAATCTCCTCTCTCTTCACGTTTCCATGTACTTTCAACCCCCAGTATTTCATTATTATAACATTTGTTCTTGGATTAGATTATGCCAGATTCAAGCATCCAACAATAAAAAGCACGAACAAACAAGAAATTGATGGACCAAACCTGCGGCTGCACTACTTCGGTCACTGCAATATGTAAGACGGTGTTACCATCTTGGTCTTTCCAGTCCAACATTTCTGTCAGATAAACTCGCTTAAGCCATCCAAACAAAACCTTGAATGCTTTGAGGTTGTGGTTCTTGACGGCAACGTGAACAGCAGTCTCGCATTGGCTCGTCAAATCTTCGATGGACGATTTGCAAGCACATAGGAATTCGGCCAAGAGTTCCAAGAGCTCCATGTTCTCCTGCTCATTGTCTCCTTTTCCCCGTGCCACAAAATGCAAAGGGGTGAACCCATCTCGTCCTCGGACTCGGATCAACCGTGGGTTGAGGATCACCAGTGCTCTCACAGTGTGGTATTGCTTATGTTGCAAAGCCAAGTGCACGGGGCTGTAACCCTGCGGATTCAGCTTCAGAGCGAACGACGGCTTCAAAATGGCCATTTCCATGGCCACTTTGGTTTTTCCGGCGGATGCGGCAATGTGTAGTGGAGTATTTGGGAAGGGGTTCTTAGATACACGATCTAAGAGCCCTGGCTCCTCCACAATTAAGTTATGTAGCTCATCAACTTTGTCATGTTCGATTGCTAGTTGAAGCCGAGACTCCCTAGCCTTTTTTGCTTCTTCTACGGCCGCCATTGTTTTGACGAGGGAAATGTAGGAGGAAAGGGACTTTTTTTTTTTTGGTGGGAGAGCAGATGGTATTTTGCTAGGTGATGGTCGATGGAAGTAGCGAACTTGCATAGTCATATATATAGTGTCAACGAGTGTTCAATTAGGGGAGTCAACAAGTGTGCAGGCGGTGGGCCCAATGGCAGGTTTGAGGTGAGTGGGGCCCAACATATCTTAGACCGGGACCGGTGTGTACTGGTCAGATTCTCAGGAAATCATCAGACTGGTAATTTTGCGCGCCTCTCTCTCGCTTTCCCTATTTTTGCCCTTTCGCTTCTTGTCGTGTTTTGCAAGAATTGCATGACACGATTTATCGAGAACGAAAAACTATACTTTGTCATGGCCCGTTTGTTGAAGTTGAACTATAAAGTACTGTATGGTATGCTCTTTCTAATACTCTCGAGCGTCACTGCCGTTGCCGGTCACTGCGGTTGCCGGTCACCAATCATTGGTAGTCGTTGTCGCGGGTTGCCGCCGGTTTCCGGATGCCGTCGGCCACCGCCGGTTATCGGTCATCGCTGGTCATTGTCGGTTGGCGGATGCTGGTCATCAATTGTCGCCGGTCGCCAGACGTAGAAGAAAAAAGAAAAAGAAAAATATGAAAAAAAAAAATCAGAATTAGTGTTTTAGCAATATATAAATTTTTACAAATTTATGAGAAACAAGTTCTTCTAAGTTGGATTTAAACTTAAGTCTTTTAACAATATGGGTCGGGTCGGGTCGGGTCGGGTCGGGTCGGGTATGGGTTGAGTCGGGTATGGTTCGCTAGAATTGTATTGTATAAAAATGGGTCAAAACAGGTTAATATGGGTCGAACCATTTTTTACCCAACCCGACCCGACCCGAACCAACCCACCCATTTAACAGGTCTACTCGTAGTCAACCTACATGTGAGGCTTGACATGATGAACATGTGTATGGACCGATTCTGCTTCGGGCCTTAACCACAGGTAATGTGTTTTTTAAGAATTAATCAGAGCAAAGTGATTTTTAGGACATAACAATAGCGGCTATGGTGTTTGTGCCTCATCACTTGGCGAAGCATGACTATTAGTTCTTCTTTCACATGAGCATAAGATGAGTTTGACACATGCTAGCTATACTATATTACATTGTTTATGATATGGTGCATATCTTATGATTTGCTTGAATATACGCAATGCTTGTGAAATGAGTGAATGCGATGCATACTCGTTTGTAAAGTTGCATTATTCTTTGCTTGATCCTATAGGAATGGTTTTACTGGCGGGAGAGTTCTCTCCTCTGTCAATTCCCTTTCTTCCTCTTTTTCACTTCACCATGTAAAATAAGAGCGAATAACGCTGAAAGCAAAATAAATAAAGGAAAAAAAGAAGAAGCAAAAGTGCCATTTCCTTTCCATTAACCCATCGAATCTTTATCAGGTAATAGAAAAGCAATCACGCCTTACTTGTTATTGCTAATCCCAAACTAAAGAAGATGATTTGGAGAATTTAATTATACATTTGAGGAGTTAATAGCAACTGACTTGTTTCTGCCTTTAGTTGAAACGAGTCCACTCATAAACCTAAGGAGACGATTATCTCCTCGAGTGCATGACCTTGCATCGGTTCTTCGATTCAATTCAATTCATGAGGCTAGTTAGCTACTCGTTACTATAGCAATTTATTGAATGAAAGATTTAGATTTTCAAATTTAGCATCGAATTAGCTCAAAAAATAAAGCTCTTTAAATCATGGATGCACAACAAATTAACAATTTATTTATAAACTGATGGGTTCTTCATTGCTCGCTACTTTTCAATATAATTGGCAGTTGAGCTTTCCACAATCATGAATCAGATGGCTGCTAATTAGAGTTCACTTGCTTTTTAATCTCAAAGTTTTTAACCCAAAAGTTTCAGGAATGCTCTCATGAATTATAACTACGTATTGCAAAACCGTAATGCAAAATTAGTTTATATAGCTACTAGCTTACTTTGGGGAGGAGTTAGTTATTTAAATTTAAATATCTCATCCCTATGACTATCAAAAACCTTCCTCTAGTTGGAATTTCGAAACAATCATATAAATGATGATAACTAACTCAAATAAGATAATAACTTTGTTCTAGAGTTGGTTACTCGAGTTTCACAAATAAATATTGATAAATTATTTGAAGCATCAATTATTTTGAAAAGTGCTTGCTAACTATAACTAATTGATAAGCTTTTAAAAAAACATGCGTAAATTATAGGAATAGTTGATACTTTTGAAACAATAAAAAAAACTGGTAAGTGGACACAAATAAGGATTGTTGATTTTGTATAAGAGGTGATGACCTTAACATGTCAATCAGCCCTGCAAATGAATTTAGGTAAATTATTGGAACAGTTAATAATTTGGAAATAATCAAATGTATGTTGGTATAAACTCAAATAAGAGTTGGTAACTCAAGCTTCGCAAATAAATTTGTTAAGCTTTTGAAAAAGTTGGGTAAGGTTTGAAACTATTGGTAAGTGTTGGTAACTTTAACCCATTGGTAAGCTTCGTAAATGAATATTGTTAAATTATTGGAATAAGTTTGTAATGTTGAAATAATCGAATAAACTTTGGCAAGTGAACCCAAATAATAGTTGCTAATTTTGTACGAGTGATTTTAATACCTTTTTAAGATCCTCAAAAAAATGTCTTTAAATTATTGGAACAGTTGGTAATTTTTGAAAAAAAAAACATTGATAACTGATTGAAATAAAGTTGGTAATTTCATATAAGAGTTTATCATTTAAGCTCCACAAATAAATGTTAGTAAGTTATTAAGAGAACTGGTTATTTTAAAATAAGTTCATAATTTCATATAAGAATTGGTAACTTTAACCCAATGATAAGTTCTGAAATAAGTGTTGTGAACTATTGGAACAATTGGTAATTTGTGGCAATCAAATAAACGTCGGTAAGTAGACTCAAATAAATTTGATAATTTCATATAATAGTTAGTAGGATTATCAGTTGGTAAGCTGCGCAAATAAATGTTGGTAAACTACTGCAACAATGGATAAATTCGAAACATTTAAATAAAAATGAACAAGTGACTCAAACAGTAGTTGTTAAGCTAAAATTAGTTGGAGACTTAACGGAAGAAAAATAGGCAAGTCATTTAAATTAAGGTTGGTAATTTTGAATAAAAGTTAGCACCTTATCATGTTGGTAAGTTGGCCCCTTATCGAGAAAGTTCTCTTTCAAGAAACCGTCGGTAATTTAATACTATGTTACTGGCTAAATAGGTATACACATTAAGGATCAGACACCAATTGTGAAAAGGACAATAATGTCTCACTTTGCTTTCTAAAAGTCGAAATTGTGATGACTACTTAGAAGACCAAAAAGCAAAGTGCTGGGAATCGATAAAAAAATAGTAAAGTGCTAAATTTGCTATCACATGAATAACGTTTGTATTACCATGTCTTTATTCCGTTCTTTGTCGGGCAAAAAGGAGAATTCTTGGAGACTTCTTGGAGACGAAAGTACTTTGCATACTTGACTAGTTAATAGCGTCTTCAATCTTGATTACTGGCAATATAAAGGCTTTATTGCTTATAGCTAACAAAAGACAACATAAAGGCCTTAGGCAAAGATATCATATAATATAATGTCTGTACTATCATGTCTTTAATGAATGTGCTTGGCTCCAGCCTCATTAAAAGTGTTTCTTCCGACGATGCTGGCACAGGGAAAGTAATTTAAATCTGGTCAAGTCATCCATGTGTTCTGCCGAGACTAAATTAATCACTCATTGGACCATCAATTCATATATTAAAGGTTCGACCTATTGTCTGCCCTGCCACACAAAAGAAAAGAAAGAAGACCAATAGTTCACACCCAATTTGGAAAGAGCACCTTCTCAAAAGTGGACGCAATTCATCTTTATGTTCGAAAAACGATTATGAATTGCTATTTAATCGATTGATTGAGATCCTCTAAAATTACGGGATAAAATCACAACCTATATCTAGCTACTTCAGAGGTTAATACTTTACTACATATGCTATTGGCTATCCAAATTTGTTGTCCCTTTTTCTGTTTTTTCCTTTTCCTTCGTTGTTCCTTTTTCTGCTTTTCCCTTCCCGTTAGTGCCCCTCGCCCTCTATCTCTTATGAAACAACCCCTACAACACAACCCACATTATATAAAACTCTCTCTTTGGTGTTGCGTATGTCTGTGCTTGTGTGTGGATGTGTCTGTATACATACATACATACATACATGTGTTTGTTTACAGATTTATTTTAAAGGAGAAAGAAAAAGAAAGGAGGAGGACAATAGGATGATCAAATATTGATCGTCGACCCGATTGACTATTGAAGGAAAATGATGTTTATGTCACGTGAAAGAGTGCTAGGAGCCAAACAAGAAGAATTTTATTCCAAAAGGTGCAATCTTTAGAACAACTTTCTTATAACAGGTGTGATGCATCGTTGATCTTCTAATTAACCTATTGAGAGGATGCAACTTATCAAATTAAATTTGGATATAACAAGTTACGTGGATTCAGATTTTCCTATCACATGGATAGACTGAGGCCGTTGATAAGTTATGTGTTTAGTTTTATAGGTCATCAATTGGAAAGCCCAGTTATAGCCGGTAGTTGCTTTGTTGACAAATAAAGCAAAGTATATGATATCAACCAAGGCAAGCCAGTAAGTTATTTGGCTCAAAGGTTTGCTCAATGAAATGGAATTGTTGTAGGATAAGATTGTTAGTTTACTAAATAGAAGGCAATACATTTTTTTTTGGTAAGATAGAAGGCAATACATTTGGTGGGACAATTACCAAAAAAGTCATAAACTTATCGCACTTGTGCCAATTCAATCCTCACCCTTTCAATTTGGCTAATTTAGTCCTAAACCTTTTAAAAATTTATCAATGTAATCCATCCGATCAATTTTGGCGGGAAATTGTAGACTTGAATGCTAGCCATCCTATATGGCACGACTAGTATAGATTTGAACAATTTTTAAAAAAATTTCTGAATTTTTTATTTCTTTATTTCTTTTCCTTCTTTTTTGTTTTTTGTTTTCACAGTGGCCGGTGAGGATCGTAAGAGCTTGCTGGCCACGGAGGACGGCCCTGAAGCCCTCGCGAGCCGCTAGCAAGGGTTGCGGCCCTTGCCCTACCTCGCTCGGATTTGGGCGAGACCATCACAATTGCGCAAGGCCACCTTGCCTAGATCTAGGTGAGTCTAGCCTTGCCGGTCGATGGCGAAGGCAGCCTTGCCTGCAACTGGCAAGCCTCGCCCAAGCCATTGTAGCTGTGGGCGAGGCCGGGTGAGGGCTACAACCCCCGCCAATGGCCGACAAGAGCTTCGCGGCTCTCGCCTGCGGCCGGCAAGCTTTAGCGACCCTCACTAGCCACTGTGAAAAAAAAAAAGAGGGAAAAGAGAAGAAAAGAATAAAATAAAAAAACGAGAAAAATATTAAAAAATTAAAAGAATGTCTACGTCAGCGCCAAGCATACCACGTAGAATGGTCAATGTCCACGTTAGCAATTTGCAATCAAAATTGACTGGATGGACTACATTGGCAATTGTCAAAGGTTTAAAACTAAATTGATCAAATTAAAATATTTATGACTGAATTGCCAAAGTGGAGATTTGTCGATCCAGGCTCAAAGCTAATTACACTCGAATTGAATCTTCTAGTAATGTGAAGAGAGTTTACTGCTCCTATTACACGATAGACCACACTATGAGAATGCACGTACTACTTTCACAATTGTACACTTCTCTTATCCTAGATTATAATAGCAACACGAACTCTACAATAGAGATAGTCACAAATAGATAATAGCACAGTTCACTCAACAAAGAGAGAAGATGATAATAATAAAACAAGCTTTTCTCAATTTTTCCGCCAACCCCTTTCAGCATGCTTCGATCCTCTTTTATAGGCACTCCACCTCCTATCTTATCGTTAGAGAGCCCTCAGACAAATCAAGTAGATGTTGGGAGTCAATAGGTTCCATCGCTAAGGTCTAGACTACCTATAGAGTCTGTTTCTACTAGCAAACGCAAGGTTTTGCTTCTGTTCGACAATCATGTTGTGGTGCGTCGGTGAATAACACCTTCCAAGCTACAAATAGAAGCACGACCAGCCACTTTTAATCACTTGATAGAAGGATCTACCTTCATCAGCAGCTTTCCAAGAAATTCCTTTAAGATTTATTGACACCTAAATTATGGTGACCCATTTAATTATTCACTTGCATAGAAGATTAGGAGGCGGTCCCGACCCCTAGCAAACATAAAAAATAAAAAAAATGAAAAAAATATTAAAAGATTAATAAAATTTGTCAAAGTCAGCGCCAACCGTGCCACGCCGCGATTTCTGACCAAAAATTGGCCAGATAAATTCAATTGACAAAAGGTGAAAAGGTTTATGATTTAATTGACACAATTGAAAATTTTAGGACTGAATTGGTAAAGTGTAATAGGTTTAGGACTTTTTTGATAATTTTTCCCATGGAAAATTGTCAAAAAAGAATTTGAAGTAGAAATTCTGCAGGAAGTGGTGATATCCATCCCTCCTAATTCCTCTTCTTCCCTGTATCATAGTAAACCAAGAAAAGTGATTCCGTTCAAATCTCCTCTTTCTGAATGTTTCTAACTCGATGTATTTTCAACCCATGGTATTTCATTGTTTATAACAATTGTTCCTGGATTAGCTTATGTCAAATTTAACGATTGAACAATAAAAGCACAAACAACCATGAAATCGATGAATTATACCTCGGGTAGCCATTCGAACGCAGCAATGTGTAAGACAGTGTTGCCCCTATGGTCTTTATAGTCCAAGATTTCTGTCAGATTGACCTGCTTAATTCATCCAAACAAAACCTTGAATGCTTTGAGATTGTGATTCTTGACAGCAATACAAACCGCGGTCTCGCATCAGCTCGTCAAGTCTTCAATGGATGATCTACAAATAGAAAGGAATGCGGCCAGGAGCTCTGATTCATTATCCCGTTTTTTGCCAACGACATAATGTAAAAATTGTAACTTCTAGAAAAAGTGTTGCGACCGTGTTTATTTGTTGCTTTCTTTTATGAGATCACGTAGTTTACCTCTTTTCAGAAATTAAAAAAAAATGAGAAATTTTACTGTGTGTGTTTTGTGCATGTACACTTCGAGTATTCATACTTGCTAATTAGGACTCGACGCTTTACGCTTTTAGCGCGTCATTTTATGAAGTTAAATAAGGAAAAAAGATATTCAAAATCTCGAATCTTAAGCGAGATTAAAGGTCAGTAGGAATTAAGTAATTAATGGATGAATCCATTACATGCAACTAATAAGAAGAGTCTTGTCCTTGCAAACCTCAAGACTAGAAACATGGATGATATTGCATCCGCGAGAAGAATACTTAAAAGTAAATAATACTCGCAAAACTATTTCCGGTCCTTCAATTCTAGGAAGTTGCCGACGCGTCTCCCCCTGCCATCTATTCTGCGCAGAATACTCTTGTATTTTAACCACCAGTAAATGGGGATCCCCAACGCGACATCCACTAAGCACCCATAAAGGAACGCCATGAACATTCCTATGGCATCATCGGATTTCGGGAATCCGATTATAGCTGTAGCAAAGAAGCCAATACCGAGAATCACCGTTAGCAGGAAAACCGGGAGAGTGCGGGGCAATAGGGGAGGAGCGGTGATGCAGATTGTGGCGATGGAGGCCAAGAAAACCGAACTGTTGAAGGCCGTGAACTGGCATAGATTCAAGCCGTTCAGGATAATGGTTCCGGCTTGATGTGGTTTTGCAACAGCAATGCCGCTGGAATTGGCAGCAACGACCCGGTAGAATTGGCTATGGGATTTGAAGAGTTATCCCCCCAGTATCCTCCTGGAGGACTGAGCGCAGTATGGTAAGTGGTGGTCGTAATTAAGGTAGACACTACAAGGATTATGTTGCGAATGGATTCATCTCGGAGGCCGAACCAAGATGTGAACTTCTCAAAGAGAGTAAGTTCCCTGCTTAAAAACTGTGATAGAGAGAGGTTATCAGAACTTGTTACGTGTCCTTTACGGCGTAATCTCTTCGCAAGATCTTGATCGCCACTAGGATACTTTTCGAAGATTTCTGGAGCTGTCTTATTCTCGAGGTTCTTCGCATCTACTTTGATATGCCCAATCAACAGCTTGATGATCCGGAAGAAATGCAAAGGGCACAAAATGAAGTATATATCCCTTGAAGTTCAATTACTGCTTTGTCACTAGCTTTACTATTGTGCACAAAGTCAACTCATGCCATTTAAGTTTGAGGGGATGAAGGCATCACAACTGATAATTTTCGTACGGTGCTCACTTGAGTATCATAAATTTTTTTCGATCATTTAAGTGCCATGGCTTCTAAAAAATATTCATTTGAGTGTCATAACTTTAAAAAACGTTCACAGAAGTGCCGGAAATCCAACGTACAATGGCACTTATTATTACTGTTTTTGAAAAATTATAGTACTCAAGTGATTAATTGCAAAGTTATATGGCACTCTAGTGATTAGGAAAAAAAATTATGACACTCAAGTAAATGCCATATGAAAGTTATAACACTTAAGTGATCGAAAAAAAAAAGTTGCGTCATTTAAGTAAGCATCATACAAAAGTTATAGCACTTGTAATGTTTTTTTTCCTTAAGTTCGAGTGATATTAGTGATGCAACGACTGATGTACATTGGGAACAAGTTTACTAAACCTTATTTATCAAATGCAATCATTTCATCCCATGTAATGAAGTGCCAAATGTTTTCAAACACGGCGATTTAGTCATCTCACCCGAAATTATTTACATGATAGCTAGAAATTGTTCGTGTGAGTTGTAACATAGGCGAATTCACAAAAGTGCTTACCCGAATGACAATGATTTTTCATAAAAGTTTAGGAGTTGATCAAGTCAACTAAAAGGTTTAAGACTCGATTTCATTTTGTACACGAGTCCTTTTGCTATGAAGAGAAAGACTACCTTAGACATGTGTGTTTATATCCTTTATGCATAAGATTCAACAAATCGGGGAGTAATTTTCCCATCTACAAATTGATTATTTTATTTAGCTTTCATTTCACTAGCTTCTATCTCATACAATATGTTCGGATGGACTGATTTTCTAGAGGAAAGATATTTTGCTAATCGATAGGAAAAACAGAATACCAGATAAGGGTGAATTAAGTTACTGTTGTGTGAGGCAGGAGTGTATTATGATGGAAAGAGTTGGAAGAAAAGTATTCATCCAAAACCATCAAAAACTGAGTTTTATAGGGGTTCCAAGGGAAACAATCTGAATCATATCTTTTCTCTCCACTAAATAAACAGTAAAAAAGGTGATCTCTATATCCCTCCTTTGTTTTCCTTCCTTTCTCCCCATATCCTCCAACCAAAGCATTGTTAAGCACAATTAAAATGAACTCAAATTAGAAGCATCGCCAGCCTTTTATAATGTAGAGATGGGGGGGGTGTGGGTGGGTGTTGGTTGGCGGTAGAGGTCAAAGTAATATCATAAGATTGTGAGACCAGCCACGTGAAGTCTTTTTTTAATAATTTTATGCGTTGGTAGTGAGCTCGACAAGAGAGAGACAGTTGTGCATAGTATTTTCACTAAGAGACAGACGTGTATAAATCAATATAATGACTGCGACACAACTCGATAAGGAGTCATCAAGATGAGAGAGATCAAATCAACAAATTGTCAACTTTTTCTATATCATAATTCAACATTGCAATTTTCGTTCTTAATAAATATTACAAATTGATAATGCACTTAACATATGGGTTTTTCACTAAGTTAATTAGTAAAAGATTGAGATTGAAATCTCTACTCATGATAATATATAGTAGTGATTACAACTTAATTATAAATGTGTTAGATTTTTTTCTTGTGGAGGCTTCAATACGATCTAACTATTACAATATCCACCTATAATGTGTCATATCCCTTCATCAATCAATTTTGTCTGTCGTTTTCTTGTGTTTCCGGTGGATCGCTCCAAGCAAGCAAATTTATGGACACTTCTACAGTTTACATGCTGTACAACTTCAAGGGAAAAAATCACAAAAAATCCCAAACTTTGCCCCATGTGACACATTTACCCCGAACTTTTTTTTGTGACACCAAAAACTCCAAACTTTACTATTTGTGACATATTTACACTAATATACTGTAGCCTAGGGTATTTTAGTCTTTTTTCTTTTTTCTATTTTTTTCTGTTTCTTTTTTCTTTTTTCTAGTGGAGCTGCCCTCGCCGGCGAGGGCGAGGGACCCTCACCCCTCCCAGGCGAGTGCTGCCCTCACCGGCGTCGAGCGAGGGCAGCCCTCGCCTCGCCGTCGTCGGACGAGGGACCCTAGCCCCGCCCAGGCGAGGCGAAGGCTGCCCTCGCCTGGGCGGGGTGAGGGCTGCCCACCGGCATCCGGCGAGGGCTTCCCTCATCCCATCTAGGTGAGGGCGCCCCTTGCCAGATCCGGCGAGGACGACCCTCGCTCGACACTGGCGAGGGTCGCCCTCGCCTAGGCGAGCGAGGCCAGCCCTCGGTGACGCCTGGCGAGGGCGGCCCTCACCGAATCCGACAAGGGCGACCCTCGCCCTACGCCGGTGAGGGTCGCCCTCGCCAGATCTGGCAAGGGCTGCCCTCGCCCAATGCCAGCGGGCAGCCCTCGTCCTGCCTAGGCGAGAGCAGCCTTCACCTCGCCTGGGCTGGGCGGGGCGAGGGTCCCTCGCCCGACGCCGGCGAGGGTAGCCCTCGCCTGGGCAGGGCAAGGGCAGCCCTACCGGAAAAATGAAAAAAAATAGAAAAAAAATAGAAAAATGGAAAAAGACTAAAATACTCTAGACTACAGTATATTGGGGTAAATGTGTTACAAATAGCAAAGTTTGGGGTTTTTGGTGTCACAAAAAAAAATTTAGGGTAAATGTGTCACAGGAAGTAAAGTTTAGACTTTTTGGTGATTTTTTCCCCAACTTCAAATGTCAATCGTCATATAGACATTTATCGACAAATGTTAATACTATAAAATAAATCGTTGCACAAAATGTTGTTCAAATCTCCTCTCTACATGTTTCTAAATCCATGTACTTTCAACCCCGGTATTTCATTATCATAACATTTGGTCTTGGATTAGATAATGTCAAATTCAAGGATCAAACAATAAAAGCAAGAACAACCACAAAATCAATGGACCATACCTTGGGTTGCTTTTCAGACACAGCAATATGTAAGACGGTGTTACCATCTTGGTCTTTCCAATCCAAGATTTTTGTCAGATAGACTCGCTTAAGCCATCCAAACAAAACCTTGAAGGCTTTGAGATTGTGGTTCTTGATGGCAATGTGAACTACAGTCTCGCATCAACTCGTCAAGTCGTCAATGGATGATTTGCAAGCGCACAGGAATTCGGCCAGGAGCTCCAGCTCATCAGGTTCTTCTTTCTCAGCGACGTAATACAAAGGGGTGATCCCGTATCGTCCTCGGACTTGGATGAACTCGGGGTCAATGGTCATCAGTGCCCTCACAATATGATAATGCTTGTATTGCAAAGCTAAGTACACGGGGCTGTGACCATCCGAATTCAGGTTCCGAGCGAACGATGGCTTCAAGATGGCCATCTCCATGGCCACTAAGGTTTTTCCGGTGATGGCGGCACTAGGGGTGTCAACGGGTCGGGTCGGGTCGGGTTTTCATGATACCCGACCCGACCCGAAACAAGACCCGAACATGATATAGCTGCACAATCGGGTTGGGTTCGGTTCGGGTCGGGTCGGTTCGGATTCGTGTTTAGAGGTTTACTAATCGTTATTGAAATGATACAAAAGATAGAACAAAAGGGGGCTAAGTACATTGTAAGGCTTCATTGACAAAACAAAGATTCTTTACAAACAGTTTGCCATCAATTTCGAATTTCTTTTTCCTCTACTATTCTGAGAACATGTTCCCTTACGACCTCTTCAATGCAAGTTCCCCCGGTCTGCTTTAACCTTCGGGTAAATTCTGCAACACAATTCGAATCTTGATGAATGATGCATTCACGACCATCAATTTGTAGCTGCAAGCCAAAGGAAAACGTTAGTGAAAAGCATAGCTAGGAGATTCAATGATAAAGTTGTTCAGATGCTCAAACTCTCTCTCTCTCTCTTTACCATAAAGCTTCAAAAGGAAGTGCTTAGTGTTGCATTTAAATTAGTGATGGAGTGCATTAGTTTTTTCCTCATACGAAACTTGAAAGCCGTCTCCTTTTCCGTCATTGGTTATGAATTCATATGGTGAGGACAGACTAAAAATGTGACCTTTTGATGATAGGAGTAAGAGAAACCAAATTAATTTATTATGCATTCATACAAAACAGCAAATGAATCTCAAAGACAGATATGCTTTGTTGTTAACATACGGTGCATGCCTCAGAACTCCCAGACTTCTCTTCTTCAACGAAGCAGCATGAAAGGACTTCTACTTGCACAAAAACCTGGAAAGAAAACCCAGACTTACCCTTCTGCTAAAAAATTACAAGCATGCACACATACTCAAGACCACCGAATAGAATACGTAGGTCGATGAAAGTCTTGTCAAGCTAAATGGCATCTGTGCGGCAGAACTGTATTCCGCATAATGCAACGAGAAAACAGAAGCCACCAGATTCAAATGAGAGATTTACAAACTCTGTTCAAGTAAATTTGCAAACTCTGTTCAAGACACAAGTAAATTTGCAATAAGAATAAAAAATATTGGATTAGCAAGTACCAATTTCCAACTTCATCAATCATCAAGAGAAACCGATATCGAGTTCGGCTCCATAATTGTAGTTGAACACTCTGCATTAAATTCACAATCAAAATGAGAACTTAAGTATCCATTGTAATATATAAAAGAATAAATGTTCCACAATTATGTTTTCTGACCTGACTCAAAATTTTCTTGTTCTTCTAAGTCATCCTCAATTGAAAGTGAAAGTAGAGAGGATCGTAGCCAATCTTGAGCACATATAAGACTCTCCACCATTCTTGGGGTAAAGGAGCTACGAAAGACATCGAGTACACGACCTCCCATGCTGAATGCGGACTCTGATGCTACAGTCGATACAAGTACGGCCAAAATATCTCGAACAATGGAAGAGAGGATAGGATATCTTGAAGAATTAACTTTCCACCAAGTTAAGATATCAAAGTCAGGGCTATAATGTTCACATCCTTCCTCCAAATATTTATCCAATTCAGATTTTTCTTCCAAAATTTATTGTCCTATTTGGCTAAGATACTTTGCAGTCATAAAATCCGCACCAACCACGGGAGACTTTGACACATTTACTGTCCTTGTACCCTTTAATCTCAAGTTGCCTTGCGGGTATTTACCAGTGTGGTATTGCTCGTACAATGATGTCAGCGATGATGTTACTTTATCATGTAAAATTTCTGCTTGCTTGCTCTCATAAACATCATTAATCAACCATTTCACATATTCCCACTTATGTCGAGGGTCAAGTATGTAAGCAATGAACAAATTAAGATTGATGTTGTTCACATTGCCATAATACTTACTGAATTTAGTCTTCATTTTTTTAGCCATTTCCTGCAAACTTTTATCCTCATTCTCACAATATTCATTAATCATCCCAAAAAGCCCATAGACATCCTTTGCCAAATCATTACTAGTGACATAAGAAGAACTCGAAACTTTTGAAGTCGTATCAAAAAACAACTTCAGGAAAGGAAGAAGGTGACGGGCATAATTCCAATCATCACTAGTAGGCAACCCTTTCGCCTTGGACAATTCTTCAACAAATTTGCTATCTTGAATTTCCAATAAGAAAAAAGTTTTTTGAAACTTCAAAGCCGCCTGCAACATCATATATGTCGAGTTCTAACGAGTCTCCACATCCAAACATACCAGACTCTTAGACTCAATATTCTCTAGTGCAACACAATCCTTAAACCGCCTCAACCTCCCAGGAGAAAACCTCACATAACGTACAGCCGAACGTATTCTAATAATGGAATCATTTATGTCTTTTAACCCCTCTCTCACAATCAAACTCAATATATGAGCAAAACACCTCATGTGGAGTAACTCACCTCTCAATACTAGAGTATTCCAAGAGTTAAGTCTTCTTTTCAAGTATTGAATTTCTAAATCATTTGAACTTGCATTATCCACAGTGATGGAAAAAATACTTTGAATCCCCCAACTAGTCAAACATTTCTCAATCGCCTTTCCTATTATCTCGGCAGAATGACCTGAGATTTGACAAAAATTTAGGATTTTCTTCTGCAATTTCCAATCAACATCGACAAATGAGCAGTGAGAGACATATAAGTCAAATTTTGACAAGAGGTCCATGTGTCGGTCGTCAAACAAACTCTAGGACATGTGTCGGCAAAATATTTCATCAATTTTCTTCTTTCCTCCGCATATAACGCATAACAATCACTCCTCAACGTATTACGCATAGGGATTGAGAACTTTGGCCGGATTCTATACACAAATCGTCGAAAACCCTCATTTTCTACAAACTTAAAGGGCAATTCGCCAAGAATGAACATGGTCGCTAGTTCTTTTCTACTATCATCTTGGTCAAATTTCCATGGTGAACTACCAACCCCAACAGGTTGACCCGAGGCATTTTTTTGCCTTTTCTCGATGTTTGCATATGGATATTCCTTACATCTATCTAAATGATGATGCATTGAACTAGTCCCTTGAGTATTAGAACAACCAATGTGGACCCCGCAATATAAACATTTAGCCTTTTCTTGGCTCTTGTCTGTACATGGAAGCCTTTTAAAGTGATCCCATATAATCGATCTCTTTCTTCTATTTGTGTGGCTAGAATCCGTCGACGAAGACATCTAGCAATCAGCAAAATAATTAAATTTCTAGAATCAACAAAAGCCATCATTGCCCAATAATTGCTATGTGCTATCAACAAAACTATGCGATGAAACCATCATCTACACAATGACAGATGACTAAACAAGGCCTTTGCATCATTGTACAAACATGCCAGGTTGAATTAAGAAAAGAACACAGTAATGGGACTACTCTGCGGTTCAAAAACATGTTTGCGGACTTAGGTAGAAACGGACAGAAAAACAGCCAAAGTGCACATTATTATTATAAAGACACGACATATGCAAAGGTTATACAGGCTAACCTGGCAATTTCTTGTCAATGAAGAAGACCACCAAATTGACAGTATACCTGCAGGTTAAACACAATATGAGCTTCAGCCAAAAATGCATCAGTAGTGCCAAAGAGAGATACTAACAAAAAAAAAAGGATTTTACCATGCAACAACGACGTCAACTGTGTAATGTTTCCGCGATGCAACAATGAAGAATCTCTGTACCATAGCAATCAACCATTCAAGAGTACTATTCATAATGATTAGTATGCAGAACAAAGATGTAATGATCTTTACCGGGAGAAATTGCTGCACTAATTTACTTTGAGGCTGAGTATATATGCTTAACGAATGGCATTCGCTTGATAAACCACTCTCCAATCTAGAAGACAGTGGAACCAGCCAAGATGAAAAAAAAAATCCCAACAAGGAATACAAACATTAGAGATGTGACAAAGCCCAGCCCTGCAAGATAAAAGATTTAGAGCTTTGTAAATCATTATGATACAAGTAAGAGAACAGGTTATCAATAAGAGGATGGCTTCATCAGACTAAGTTGAAAAGGTCACAACATAAAGTATATGAGAGTACTTTGTATCTACATAAGAGGATGGATTCGTGTTTATTCTGCAGCCCCTACTCGTCAATTTCCTACTACTGCTCTTCAACTCTCATGTGGATGCTAAACCCGCAACCAACAGATGCCACACCATGAACTCAACCTCTATCGTAGAGAAAAAATCAAATAACGCCCAAAAGCCCGAAATTCTGTGAAACTGCTTTCGACGAGTCTACAAAAGGTACGAAAAAAATTCGATAACCAAGAGCCTCTAAGCAGTCATCCGACTTACCCAAATCTTCACGCCCCAAGCCATTCACATCCGAATACTCTGACACAATCTGCTTCACTCCGCTCTGCACAATTTTCCGCCAAACAAAAAATTTGGAACTTAATTTCCAAATTCATTACGCAAGCATGACAAAATTGGCCATGAATGGCGGAATCGTAAGCGAAACGCGAGGATTACCTCGATCTCCAAAATGCACCGGTTCAGCAGATCTTCCAGGTCGGCCGGGGACAAATCCGGCGGCGCCAACGCCGTCAGTCCATTTCTCCCCCCAGTACTCGAAAACAACACAGCCAACGCAAAATCGGCGGCCGGGGACCCGCTTTCATTCACGAAATCGGGAGGGAGTTAGGGTTTGCGGGGACGAGGGAGGGGATGACGATGCGATCTGCTTGAGAGAGAAAGCGGAGCTTTGGAAGAAGATACGTTCTGGGTGGGCTTGGAGCAAGAAGACCAAATAGTTCTTGTTTGTTTCTAGCGGGCTTGTTTCGAGCCGGCTCGGGTAGATCCAAAACAAGTTGAAGTCTTGTTTCTATTATTACCCAAACAAGTTAAAGTCCAACCCGACCCAATATAAAAATTTCGTGTTCGGATCTGGTCGGTTCGTGTTTCGGTTCGGGTATTGTGTTTGGTTTTGACACCCCTAGGCAGCATGATGTAGAGGAGTATTTGGGAAGGGGTCCTTAGATACATGATCTAAGATCTCCGGCTCCTCCACGATTAAGTTATGGACGGCATCAGCATTATCATGTTCTATTGCAAGTTGAAGCCGAGAGTCCCTAGCCTTTTTTCCTTCTTCTACGGCCGCCATTGTTTTGACGAGGGAAATGTCGGAGGAAAGGGGTTTTATTATTTTTCGGTGGGAGAGCAGAGGGGATTTTGCTAGGTGATGATCGATGGAAGTAGCGAACTTGCAAAGTCATATATATAGTGCCACGGTCAACGAGAATTTAATTAGGGGAGTCAACAAACTGTACAGGTGGGCCCAATGGCATGTTGGGGTTGAGTGGGGCCCAACGCCTCTTAGACCGGGAGCGGCGCGTACTGGTCAGATTCTCAGGAAATCGTCACACTCGTTATTTTACACGCCTCTTCCCCTTTCCCACTTTTTGCTCTTTCGCTTCTTGTCGTGTTTTGCAAGAATGCATGACATGATTTATCGAGAAGGAAAAATTATACTGTGTAATCTTCTAAATGCTGGTTCAAACATTTAATACTTTGGAGCCTCAAATAAATTTTGTCTGAAAATATTTTGGATGGAATTTTATTTATATTGGTGATATATACACACACATTATATATATTTATATATATTTTTTCATATATCTAGTGGCATATGTTGTGTTGTGGTTTCGATTTGATGCTCGTAGTCAACCTACATATTGAGACATGACATTATGTAGATGTGTACAGACCAATTCTATTTTGGGGCTTAATCATAGCTAAAGTGTTTTTCGAAACTTAATTAGAGTGAAGTGATTTCTAAGGCTTAACAATAGCAAATATGGTTTTCATGCCTCATCACCTTGCAAAGTGTGACCGTAAGGTCTTCTTGACATGAGCATAGGATGACTTTGACATATGCCGACTATACGATATTACAATGTTTATGATATGGTGCATGTCTTGTGATTTGCTAGAATATATGCAACGCTTGCAAATTGAGTGAACACAATGCATTCTCATTTTTAAAGTTGCATTATTCTTTGCTTGATTCCATAGGAATGGTGATTTGGTCCCTTTTTTTGGTGTTTGTCTTGCTATATCTCGACTCCTTTTTTGTATTTTCACTTTGCTATCACGTGTAAAACGTTTGTACTATCATGTCTTTATTCCGTTCGTTGTCGGGAAAAAAGGAGAATTCTTGGAGACAAAAAGTACTTTGCATACTTGACTAGTAAATAGCTTCTTCAATCTTGATTACTGGCAATATAAAGGCTTTATTCCTTGTAGCTAACAAAAGACGACATAAAGGCCATAGGTAAAGATATCATATAATATAATGTTTGTGTGATCATGTATTTAACGTGTTAGGCTCCAGCCTCATTAAAAGTGTTTCTTTGCTTCTTATGATGACGTTGGCACAGGGCAAGTAATCTAATTTTGCTTAAGTCATCCATGTGCTCAGCACAGACTAAATTAATCACTAGTTGAACCTTCAATTCATAGATAAAAGGTTCAACTTATCGTCTGCCCTATCACATAAAAGCAAAGAAAGAAGACCAATAGTCCATACCGAATTTGGGGAGAGCACATTCTCAAAAGTGGAAGCAATTCTTCTTTTATGTTCCAAAAACATTTATGAATCGTTATTTAATCAATCAATCCTTCCAAATTATGAGGTAAAGTCACAGCCTATATTTATAAAGATGTTAATACTTTACTGCAATTGCTATTGGATGTTCAAATTTATTGTCCCTTTTCAATTTTTTCCCTTTGATCCTTTCCTTCAGTATTTTTTTCCTTTTCCCTTCCTGTAATCTCCCCACCCCCCTCTCTCTCTCTCTCTCTCTCTCTCTCTCTCTCTCTCTCTCTCTCTCTCTCTCTCTCTCTCTCTCTCTCTCATGAAACAATCACCTATTAGGACCTTTCCAGAAGTGAACCACTAAAGAAAAGCTAATGAATTGCGAAGCAAAAACTTAGTGCGTACTCTCCCAAGCCCATACCAATCACTATTTTAGGATTTTTAATTTAATTAATTAAACATTCAAATAAATTTATTTTGGAGTCACCACTAATCTATTATCAGTCAATTAAAAATCTAAGTAAAATGTGGGAGAATATCTTATTTTGAGAATTGGAGATTTTATGGATACGAGTACTTAATTACACTAGATGGATCTAATACCCTTTCAGTACTTTTTTTCTTTATTTAAAAATATTTTGCAAGCATGATTGGTTAATTTTAATTCTAAACCACTATCATGTGATGGATGATCATGCAGGTACGTAGATAGAAATTTAACACTCCATAATTAAAGAGATAAATAAATTACTTAGAGAAACAAGAAAACCTTGACGCCGGACACCGGAAAATTAGGAAGTCACAACAAAAAACGTTAGGACGATATTGCACGTGACATGTGTGAATTTTTGGTGCGCTTAATTCCTTCGAAAAAATTCAATTTCGATGAGAAATGGAGAAAGTGACGATTTTACCCTTAAGGATTTATAAAGGATTAGTTTTAATGCAAGGGGCATTTTGGTCATTTGTGCCTTAGATATTTTGGATCAAAGCTACTATTCATGTCTAGACCACTCTTCTCTCTCTCCTCTCTCTCTCATTCCCCCATTCGGTTCCCTCTCTCCCCGTGAAACTTCCCTCCCCATCGTGAGCTCCCCTCCGGCCATCTCTCCCTCCCGTCGTCGTTGCCGCTGCCCGAATCGTCGCCGTGCCGCGCCGCGCCACCGCCCTGCTGCCTCACACCCCTCACGCCACCCCCATCCCGCCATTTCTCTCTCTCTTCCTCTCGGTCTACCCTTGGCCGTGAGCCCTACCGGCCACCGCTCAAGCCGCGCCGTCGCCACCCAAGTCGATCGCCGCCACCCGAGAGCCGTACACCGTCGCCGCCGTTCCCGATTAAGTGCCGCCGCTTCCCGTTCTAGCCGTTTTAGTCTAGAACTCGGTAAGTCGCGCTCTAAACCCAATTTAGAATTTCGGGTATCGATAGGTGATTTTGGGCGAAACCGGGAATAGATTAGGTGCGGAATAGCATGATTTAGAGGTGGGATTAGGTAGCGGGCCTTAGAATTGAAACAAAAAAATTTTTATTGGAAAATTCAGAATAATAGTGGTTTGCGAATTACTGTTCACAAGCTGTGATTTACTCTTCATGGGGCTGTGATGATTTGTTCATGACACAAGTTGGATTTTTAGAACCGGTATTTTATGGCAAGAAAGTTCCGTGAATGATCGGAATTAATCTGACGCCGTTTGGTGGGAGAAAAATGAGAATTTACGTGTTGGATGTATATTTAAATTATAAATAAATTGTGGTGATTAAATTGAGTATGTTGTTGTGTAATTGGGTGACTGTATATGCTTGTTGGGTACACCCGTGAGTTAGAATAAATTAATTATTGGTATTGCCATATCCTATGCTGAATGTGCATGAGCTACATGTAAGATAATGCGTGTGCGGGCCATATGTGAAGGGCCAGTTGCGTGTGATAAATGCGTGTAGAGCGTGGACATAAGTGAGAAGGAAATTGTAGTGTAGTAAGTGATGATGGGAAAGTGCGTGAAAATGCGAGTTTGGGATCGGGCCAAATATCATAAACTCGGGCCGCGATCACGTAGGTCTATTGCATTTGGCACAGGCTGAGACTTGAAAAAGCAAGAATGAGAATTGGTCCGAGGCACGATCAGCTCGGGTGAGACCGGGATTGGACCGAGGCATCATAAGCTCAGGTTTCAATTATGTAGGCCTGTCGCATTTAGCGTGAGCTGAGTTGGGTTCGGGCCTGGGGTGTGAGATGCTCAGGTCGCAATTGAGGCCTGAGGCATGAACGGGTACGCGGACCGGATGTGGTGAATGATCGCAGTGTGCCTGAGGCGTGTACTTTAACGCGGGTCATTGGCGAGGAATGAAAAAGAGGAAATGAGAATGGAAGGAGAAGTGGGATGAGAATTGGTACATGCGTGTGTTGCATACGACGTGATTGTGATTGAGTATGGGTGTACGCATGTTTGAGTCTGACTATATTATTTGAGGTGCCTGCGATGTGAAAACTTGATGTGTACAAATGCACGTGTGTGTGTGTGATTGTCTGGAGGTATGTGATAACCTAGGTTGGGTTTAGGGGTGAACTTATTGAGAAGTGTTCTCACGGTTGTTTCAACCAACAATTTCAGAACCCCGATAGGACCCATGAACCCTCCACCACCGCCACCAGTACGTTTTGGAGTACCAGTGCATACAGAGTATGAGGTAGTTGAGTTTTCGATGGGTGACGGGATGACTTGGATAAGACACACGACAACCGTATTTGTAGAAGTGAGAAAGCTTGCTTTGGATGAGAATTATTTTTGAGGTTGAAAGTTAGGTCATCGATTCCTTTTTGATTTTGGTAGTTTTAGTAAAGTGTGCACTGGTAGACAGAGGTTTGTTTGATTGTATATATGGTGAAACAAATTGAGCAAGAAATGGAAATGTATAATCTCTCAATTCTCCCCAATTTAATTTGTCCGGGTGTTTTATGGTTTCCGTTTGCGTGATTAAAACTCTGATGTTTAGATGAGGTCGGCGATAACCTGGGACGTCGCAACTGTTCGACCGGAGGCGGGATGTCGCGGACTTGACGGGGGTTCGGGGCGTGATAACGAAGATCATTGAGAATTGTTTTGGAATCATCAAAATATCATAGGGATGTTTTCCCCACAAAGAGCATTAAGAGCGATCATCCAAGAGAGTGACAAGATAATAAAACTCATTTCATGTGATTGATTCTTGTGGGTTCGGGTTTAATCTAAAATTGGGAACACTTATTAGTGAATATGATCGAATGATTCTAATCTCTTCTTTGCCGATTATAATAAAACCATCTTTTCAATCTCTCCCATGGAGTTGGAACATCATCAAACCACATAAATCCATTATATTCAAGTTTCATTTATGCAATCTATTTCTTACTCACATCATTTTTTCTGTGTTTTTGTTCAAGATTCCGTATTAGTCGTAACAAATCATATCTTAAAGATAGAAAAATTCATTACGGATCCCATAAAAAGAATACAAATTTCCATGCGTTTCTTAACTTACGAATGATTTTGACCCCTTATCATTCATACATGAATCTATCCTATCATGCTTTCTTGGTAGGTAGTGATCTATAGCAATAGAATAAGGTTTTTTTGGTTTTTTTGGGTTCTGTCTTCTTACATTCAACTTATGTTTCGTGGTAAGTCACTTGAAAGGTCACTTTTTAAGACAAGATGTTAAAAGCAAAATTAACGACATTGAATATATAGTATCTATTTTTACATGCATTTTTATGCTTCATGGCAATTCTTCTTTTTTTCAGTTTATTGTTTTCTTTTTATTTTGGATTTTTCGTGTTGATTCTGTCATTGTAAATATTTTTCTAGCAAATCGACCTTAGTCGCGTATGATTCGTCAACTCATTTAATCAGCTTATTTTCGATAACTAGTAAGTAATCCATGGGAATCATTTCAGAGACCTCTAATTTGATACTTCAAGAAACACTAGGCAGAGTAACACTTGCTGTTTAATTAGGATAGTTTCGCTAATTCTAGTACTAATTCATCGATCATTATAGCAATTGCAGTAGTTCAAGTTTAACCCAAAGTAACATTAAGAGACTGAAACTATTTGGCCAGTGAGGAAAAGGAAAAAGAAACTTAAACTAGAAAAATTTGATGTTCACATGCAATCAATGTGAATTGCTTAGGCTATCATCATAAACATGGTGGAATCCGAATGGTCAAGTTCTTCATTGAATCCTTGTGGGCTCTCAAGCTAAGACCTATCACTATTTTTTAGGTGTCACATATTACATATTACATCGTGTGACAACGTGGCCGACGGTTCTTGGATTGACTTGTCGGGTCACGCATGAATAGGCCTAGTTTCAATGTTTGGGCCATCAGTTAATGTTTTTAGTGAAAGATTGTGGTGGCTCCATAACAGAGCCCATTCCATCCATGCCCAATTGAGAAAGTAATTGCTCTCTTAGACTTCATTCGTTTTACGAAAAATAAATGATCTAAAAAATATTTTCCTAAAAATGATCGTTTGTACTTTTTGAAATAATTAGTTAATGAAAAATATTTTCATTATCAATAACAATTTATTAAATATTTTCGTGAACGGTGAAAATATTTTTCATTGATTCATTTTTGTAAGCAATACAAACAATCATTTTTTAAAAATTATTTTTTAAATTATTTATTTTTCACGAAATAAACAAAGCCTTATTTAAAGATTGACCCACGTGCATTCACCTACCATCTTTTTACGGATTAGTATTAGATCTGCCACGTCACATGACATCTTCCACACAAGCGCGTTGGTGGCAAGATAGCAATCTCATGCAATCAATGAAGCTTATCACAAGCCTACTAGGTTGGATCTAGTGCAAAATATTATCTTGTAATACACAAATGCATGTCTAAATATATTTGCAATCTTTAGTTTGATCTGTGTTATATAAGTTTTTCACCAGAAAATGCTCCTGCGGCAAAATATAATTCACCGAAAGTCATTCTTCAGTTCTTAATGAGAGGAGACCGGGTTCCGTGGCAACTCCAGACAAGAAATATCCAGGGAGACAAGGAAAAAGGGCGAACTTTTACTCCGAACTTCGAACCGAACTATATGTACAAACCGTGCCAGAATTTAATCGACGACAAAACTTGAAAATACAGCCACACACGTACACAAAGATGTAATGCCGAAATTTAATCGATGACGCAACACTCGAGATAGAGATACATGCCGGAATTTAATCGATAACGCGAATTGGAAAGCTACAACTAAGGAAAGATAAAGTGCGGTACATGAAAGTAAAGATAATTGAAAGATAACATGTTATTTGATTTTGTCGGGGTTCCTTTCTCCGGTAGATGGCCGGTGATATTTATAATGGTTGTGTGATAACTGCTCCTTAGCAGTTTTCAACAGTTGTGCCCATGTTCTTCTATTTCGAAAATCTTGTCTTCATGTCCATGTAATGCCATGATTCTGCTTTCAAGATAACTATCTCACGATCTTGTCCACAAGTGATAACTTCCTTATAATCATGGTTCCAAATAACTGTTCTCTCAAAATATGCATGTATGCTCCTTAGTGGTTTCCAACAGTTACATTAAATCCACTACCTTGACGGTTTTCTTTTACTCCACTACATTGGCGGTTACTTCTTCTTTCTGCATCTCCAACCAGTAACACCCGTCGACTTCCTCTTAATGTCAAAAACTCTACAGTGATTTTCTGAGTAAACTCAAAACATAAAAGTTGTAGATCCATGAGTCTTCATTCTTTTGGCTTTGGAATCGGGTCAATCCGATCTGTCTCGAAGAATTTATGACCATTTTCCCAAACTAGCGTAGAACTGCAATTTCGTCGAAGTATTGACAAGATGAAGTCACGACCGTTGACTTCCTTTAACCTTGATGGCTTAGACAGTAATTTTCTAAGAAAAATCAAAACATAAAAGTTGTAGATCCATGAGTCTTCATTCTTTTGGCTTTGGAATCAGATCGATCCGATTTGTCTCGAAGAAGTTATGAACATTTTTTTGAACTAGTGTAGAACTGCAATTTCGTCGAAGTATGGACAAGATGTCGAAGTTATCGACAAGATGAAGTCACGACCGTCGACTTCCTTTAACCTCAATGGCTTCTACAGTGATTTTCTGAGAAAACTCAAAACATAACAGTTGTAGATCTAGGAGTCTTCGTTCTTTTGGCTTTGGAATCAAGTCAATCCAATCTGTCTCAAAGAAGTTATGACCATTTTCCCAAGCTAGCACAAAACTGAAATTTCCTTGATGAAGTCATCACCAGTCTTGTCAATAATACCCAAAAATTGGTCATTTTTTGGTGTAAATATATACACATGACACATGTCAGAGACATTTGTCCCTTATGTTGACAACTTGATGATATTTGCTTTCACGTTACCTCAAGTCTCTGTCATATGTCCCTTGATGATCTTTGGTACAAACAAACCACGTCGACAAGTTGGCCATTTTTTGGTGTAAACAATAAGTAAATTTAGAATCAACAGGTGGAACTCAGATATAAATTAATATTTCCACAAAATTGGACAATTTTAAGACTCAAGCCATGTCATTTATTTTTCAGTGTTAGAGTGTTTGACAGTTGTAACTTCTCGATTTTAGTTTTCTTTGGGCTTTGATTCAACAGTTGCATGAACAACTACAGTTCGAGGAGGGCCCATTGGTTCGACCCTACTGCTTGGTTCAAGTTGATGATTTTGCACAAATGGAAGCATGGATAGATAGACTTCATATTCGAGCAAAAAGAATTTCGAGGAGCTCGAGGGGCATAAACAGTACCCTAGTCGCCGCAGAAGGCGAGGAGGTGATGATCGCGATTACTATGACAGACGGATGGTTGACATGATGGAGCCTGTCATGGAGATCACCGCCAAGAATTGTGACACCATTGTCTAAGAGAGTTCCGTGAATTCCTAGCAAGGTTCCTTATTTAATGGATTTTTGAACCAGAAATATTTTATTGCAGATCATCTTTTGCATTTGCACATATATTTCCAAAGATCGACAAGCAAATCTGTTCGCTTTTAGATTGAAGGGAGATGCTTTCTATTTTTTTTGGGATCAAGTGCAGGTTGAGCGAGAAAGAGCACGTAAATTGCCGATTAGAATGTGGCATTAAATATGAAATCGGTTAAGGCAACAATTTTCGTGGAGTAATGATCGAGCTGAACAAGCCAGCTTCATGTTAACCTCTATAACAACAACCAAAAAACGATCAGACGCTTCTATAATTGCCGTTGATGAGGTTGTTGTTGAGCCTCAAGAGCATGAGGTGGAAGTTTTTTAAATTCCCTCTTCAAGGAAGAGCTTGAGGAAGAATCTCATCAGGGTGAGCACGTCTTTCATGACGATGGAGAGATGCTTTTAGAGAAAAGCCCCTCCCGTATTGATCTGAATACAGATATAAACGAGATTTGGGCGGAGAAATTTGAAGCGATAGAAAATGGAAAGATGAACAGAAGAACCAAAATTGATTTCATTATGCCAGGAAATTAAAAAAAAAATCAATTGATGGATCGATCTTGCAGTTTGGTCAGGATCTTTTCTTAAAGCAAGAAAAATAGATTGATTCTGCTCTTTACCAAAAAAAAAAAAAATAGATTGATTCTGCAGATATGGTTCCAAATTCCAAGAGGATTTTAGCACATATACGTTATTACATAACCTGACTTTTCAAAAAAAACCTCGAGGTCAAGCCTTTTTTCTAATAAAGGAGTAAGTTTGGATTTATGTCTTTTATTCGATGAATTTAGGATAGTGAAGTCCGATATTTCCTTCTTTAATGTAGTTCGTTTAGGATATTCACTTAGTATATAATATATGAGTTTATTATTTCTATAATTTTTAACATTTTAAATGAGTTGATATAATTTCATTTTAAATGAGTTGACTTTTTAGGTTTAGCTAGGCTTTTGTTATGTGCCCAATATTTCCTTTTCGGTTACTTTATCTAGTAAGATTTTTAGAGAAAAGGTTGCAACTGTATTAATTTTGTTATGTTTTGTAGGATCATGTAGTTTGCCTCTCTCCAGAAATAAAAAAACCTAAAGTGATTTTTGTCCGTGCGCGTACGCTTCGGGCGTTCGTGTTTGCGAGTTGCAACTCGGTGCTTTTTTCTTTCCACTGCTTTGTAGTTGAAATAGGGAAAAGAAAAAGCTAATCGAAGTCTCGACTTCAAGCAAGACTAAAAGGCCTCCCGGGATCAAGTAATTATTAATAGACGAGTCCATTACACGCAAATAATAAGGAGAGTCTAGTCCTTGCAAACCTCAAGACTAGACAGACATAGATTATATTGCACACACGAGAAGAATACTTAAAAAGAGTAAGTAATACTTTGCGAACTATTTCCGATCCTTCCATTAAAGGAAGTTGCCGACGCATCTCCCTGTGGCATCTAAACCGCGTCGGAGTCGGCACTAGTACTTCAGCCACAAGATCACGGGGACCAGCAACACGACAACCAGCAAGGTGAGATAAAATCCCATTATGATATATCCCGCGCGATGATCGGATTTCGGGAATTCGGTGTTAAGGGTAGCAAAGTAGGCACTACCGAAATACCACGTTAAGCCGTAAACCGGGATAGTGTGGGGGAATAGGGGAATAGCGGTGATCCAGACTGTGGTGATGGAGACCAAGAAAACCCAACTGTTGAGGACAGTGAACATGTACAGTTTCGAGCCGCTCAAGATAATGTTTCCGGCTTGATGTGGTTTTTCGTCAGCAACGCCGCTGGGTTCGGCAGAAATGACAGTGGAATCGGCTGGGGTATTCGAAGAGTTATCGTACCAGTATCCTCCTGGAGGATTGAGCGCGGCTTGGTAAGTGGCAGCCGAAATTAAAGTAGCCATTATAAGGATTATGTCACGGGCTCGTTCATTTGTGTGGCCTAATTTAGATACCAACCACTCATGGCCAGCTAGTTTTCTGCTTAAAAACTGTGATAAAGAAGAGACTTTGATGAAAGGAGGAGGTCGTAACTTCTTCGCAAGATTTTGATCGCCACTAGGATTCTCTTGGAAGATATCCTGAGCCGTCTGATCCCGGAAGTTCTTTGCGTTTAACTTGATATGCCCAATCAACAACTTGATGATCCGGAAGAAATGCAAAGGGAACAAAATGAAGTGTGTATCCCGTCAATTGCAATCACTGCTTTGTCACTCGCTTTACTATTGTGCACAGAATAAGCTCATGCCTTATAACTAAGAGGGATGATAGTGATGCAACGACCGATGTACCAAGTTTGCTAAACCTTATTTATATATAGCAATTATTTCAACTCATGTAATGAAGTTCCAAATGTTTTCAAAAAACGTGATTTAGTCATCTTCCCCGAAATTATTTACGTGGTAGTTAGGAATTGCCCCTATGAGTTGTAACGTAAATGAATTGACAAAATTTCTAACCCAAATGACTATGACTTTTCATAAAAATTTAGGACATAATCACATCAACTCAAAGATTTAGGATTCAATTATATTTTCTACACCAGTTCTTTTATTACGAAGAGAAAGGCTAACTTAGACAAGTGTGTTCATATCCTTTATGCATATGATTCAACTTACCAAGGAGTAATTTTCCCGTCCACAAAGTGATTATTTTCATGGTTGTGTCCGATTGTCCAGTTTAGCTTCCACTTCGCTAGCTGCTATCTCGCACAATATGTTCGGATGGGCTTATTTCGAAAGGCGGAAAGAGATTTTGCTAATCGATAGGAAAAAACAAGATACTAGAAAATAACGAATTAAGTTTCTGTCGTGTGAGGTGGGAGTGTATTATGACGAAAAGAGTTGGAAGAATAGTATTCACCCAAAACCATCCAAAACTGAGTTTTATAAGGTTCGAAGGGAAACAATCTTAATCGTACCTTTCCACTAAAAAAAGCTGTGAACAAGGTGATCTCCATTTCACCCCTTTGTTTTCCTTCCTTTATCCCTATATCCTCCAACCACAGCGTTGTTAAGGACAACTAAATTGAACTCAAATTAGAAGCATCCCCAGCTTAAAACAGTTTCCCCAATAACAATTTTTAAAATGAAATTGTGGACTCGTTTTGATAAAACTGAAAAATAAGCACCAACGCCAACATTCTTAAGCACTGAAAATTGAAATAAAAAATTATTTGATAATAAATAGAAATAGATTACAGAATATGATTTCCATATATTATCAGAACTACTTTAATTGGCATCTCATACTTCTGGAACTACATTTTGTGAACTATTTTAGTTTTTTGCTTCGTTCACTCTTATTATTTCTTGACGGAAAAACATCTTAAGTATTCACCCAGATCATTATTGGCAAATCGAACGATCTCTTCTAATTTATTTGAGCCAAACGCTACTCTCAACTGACAAAATTTATTTTCGCGCAGATAAATTTATTCACTCATTCCATCTCTCTTACGTAACAAGCATATGGGAGTCGAGGCAATGGATAAATCAAACTTTGATTTCCTTCAATTAAATCGAACTCTATCATTATATACATAGAGAGAAAGAGGGGAAAGTAATATGTCTCACATGAAGTTCTTCTTTTATTATTTTTATGCGATGGTGGGAAGTTCAACGAGAGAGACAGATGTGTATAAATCAATATAATGATTGTCACGGGACTCGATAAGGAGTTAAGAGGATGAGAGAGAGAGATCAAAAAGACAAATTGTCAACTTTTCTATATGATAATTCAACAGTTAACAATTTTCCGTTCTTAATAAATATTACCATATGATAATGCACTTAACGTATGGGCTTTTCACTATGTTAATTGGTAAAAGATTGAGGTTAAAATCTTTAATGAATTTATTTTTTAATATAGAAATATCTGAAGTTAAAAAATATCGTGATAATATATATTAGTGATCACAAGTGATTTATAAATGTGTCAGATTTTTCCTTGTGGAGGCCTCAATACGATCTAAGTATCACTATATTCACCTACAATATGTCACATCCCTTGATCAATCATTTTTGTTGGTCGTTTTCTTGTGTGCCGGGGGGATGACTCCAAGCAAGCAAATTTTGTGGACACTTCCACAGTTTACAACACCATGGTGTACAACTTCAAATGTTAATCGTCAGATAGACATTTATGGACAAATGTTTACCGTTGAATGATAATACTATAAAATATACCACTGAACAAAATGTTGTTCAAATCTCCTCTCTCTTCACGTTTCCCTGTACTTTCAACCCCCAGTATTTCATTATTATAACATTTGTTCTTGGATTAGATTATGCCAAATTTAAGCATCCAACAATAAAAAGCACGAACAAACAAGAAATTAATGGACCAAACCTGCGGCTGCACTTCGGTCACTGCAATATGTAAGACGGTGTTACCATCTTGGTCTTTCCAGTTCAAGATTTCTGTCAGATAAACTCGCTTAAGCCATCCAAACAAAACCTTGAATGCTTTGAGGTTGTGGTTCTTGACGGCAACGTGAACAGCAGTCTCGCATTGGCTAGTCAAATCTTCGATGGATGATTTGCAAGCACATAGGAATTCAGCCAAGAGTTCCAAGAGCTCCATGTTCTCCTTGTTCTCCCGCTCATTGTCTCCTTTTCCCCGCGCCACAAAATGCAAAGGGGTGATCCCGCCTCGTCCTCGGACTCGGATAAACGTCGGGTCAAGGGTCATCAGTGCTCTCACAGTGTGGTATTGCTGATGTTGCAAAGGCAAGTGCATCGGGCTATAACCCTCCGGATTCAGCTCCCGAGCGAACGACGGCTTCAGGATGGCCATTTCCATGGCCACGTTGGTTTTTCCAGCGGCCGCAGCAATGTGTAGTGGAGTATTTGGGAAGGGGTGCTTAGATACACGATCTAAGAGCTCTCCCTCCTCCACAATTAAGTTATGTAGCTCATCAACATTGTCATGTTCGATTGCTAGTTGAAGCCGATACTCCCTAGCCTTTTTTGCTTCTTCTACGGCCGCCATTGTTTTGACGAGGGAAATGTAGGAGGAAAGGGACTTTTTTTTTTTGGTGGGAGAGCGGATGGTATTTTGCTAGGTGGTGATCGATGGAAGTAGCGAACTTGCAAAGTCATATATATAGTGCCACGGTCAACGATAGTTCAATCAGGGGAGTCAACAAGTGTACAGGCGGTGGGCCCAATGGCAGGTTTGAGGTGAGTGGGGCCCAACATATCTTAGGCCGGGACCGGTGTGTACTGGTCAGATTCCAATCAACGCGGTAAACGAAAGATGGGAAAGAAAGGATAGAGAGGGAGAGACGACAGAGAGAGGGACAAGAGATGGAGGTCGCTTACGTAAGTGTTCAGCTGGCGGACGAAGCTTGAGAAGTTGTTGTGCTTGAAATACTTGGGCAGCAAATCCCTAGCGAACTCCGGCGGCTTCCACACCACGAAGCTGTTGTTCGTGGGGCTGCACGACACGATCAAGTCCGTCCCGGGGTCGTCCACCATGTCGTACGTCTTGCTGAGGAACGGCGGCGGCGCGCTGGCGCTGGGCATCGGCGCTGGCGCGGGCACGGGCGCCGGCTCCCAAGGCAAGGGGCCCCTGCGCGCGTGGGATAATGGGCGGGGCCCATCACTTCCGCGCCGGGGGGGGGTGTTCCGAGCGTGACACGTCGGTAAATTAGTCATTGACCACCACTCCCACTTGAATTGGGCTTTGGTGGGTGGGCCCATCAGAGATTTTTGGGGTTGGGGTGGGATGGCAAATTAGTCATTGACAATCAAATTGGAGCCAAACAAATAGGGGATTGAGAAGCCAATCCCATGCACGCAAATAGGGAAGAGCACATGATAGAGAGAGAGAGAAGGTGGTAAGAATGGTGGTGATGATGCACCATGGATGGAGGGGAGTGGTCTCTCCACAATCCAAAAATCTCATCTTAGTGGGATCACCCCACGCTCGACACCCAGGCCTATTTCCCCACCCAACACCGTCTCCCAGTCGTGCCGCGACACGTGCGCCAAAAGCGCCGCCGACGTGTCACGCTCGGACCCCCCCACTCCCCCGGCGCGGAAGTGGTGGGCCCCACCCATTATCCCACGCGCAGAGGGGCTCCTTGCCTTGGAAGCCGGCAAAGCAAGAATCCGTCCACCCGAGTGCGCTGCTTTTACGGGCCAAAACCCTACTAGAGGCATCGTCAAAACCTCTCTATCCTTTCTTTCCCATCTTTCTAATACTCTCGAGCGTCACTGCCGTTGCCGGTCACTGCGGTTGCCGGTCACCAATCGTTGGTCGTCGTTGTCGCGGGTTGCCGCCGGTTTCCGGATGCCGCCGGCGACCGCCGATTATCGATCATCGCTGGTCATTGTCGGCTGGCGGATGTTGGTCATCAATTGTCGCCGATCGCCAGACATAGAAGGAAAAAAAAAGAAAAATATGAAAAAAGAATCAGAATTAGTGTTTTAGCAATATATAAATTTTACAAATTTATGAGAAACAAGTTCTTCTAAATTGGATTTAAACTGAAGTCTTTTAGCAATATGGGCTGGGTCGGGTCGGGTATGGGTTGAGTCGGGTACGGTTCGCTAGAATTGTATTGTATAGAAATGGGTCAAAACAGGTTAATATGGGTCGAACCATTTTTTACCCGACCCGACCTAAACCAACCCACCCATTTAACAGGTCTACTCGTAGTCAACCTACATGTGAGGCTTGACATGATGTACATGTGTTTGGACCAATTCTGCTTCGGGCCTTAACCACAGGTAATGTGTTTTTTAAGAATTAATCAAAGCAAAGTGATTTTTAGGACATAACAATAGCGGCTATGGTGTTTGTGCCTCATCATCTGGCGAAGCATGACTATTAGTTCTTCTTTCACATGAGCCTAAGATGAGTTTGACACTTGCTAGCTATACTATATTACATTGTTTATGATATGGTGCATATCTTATGATTTGCTTGAATATACGCAATGCTTGTGAAATATGATTTGCTTGAATATACGCAGTGCTTGTGAAATGAGTGAATGCGATGCATACTCGTTTGTAAAGCTGCATTATTCTTTGCTTGATCCTATAGGAATGGTTTTACTTGCGGGAGAGTTCTCTCCTCTGTCAATTCCCTTTTTTCCTCTTTTTTTTTTGGGGGGTAAAGTCCCTTTTTTCCTCTTTTTCACTTCACCATGTAAAATAAAGAGCGAATAACGCTGAAAGCAAAATAAATAAAGGAAAAAAAGAAGAAGCAAAAGTGTCATTTCCTTTCCATTAACCCATCGAATCTTTATCAGGTAATAGAAAAGCATTCACGCCTTACTTGTTATTGCTAATCCCAAACTAAAGAAGATGATTTGGAGAATTTAATTATACATTTGAGGAGTTAATAGCAACTGACTTGTTTCTGCCTTTATTTGAAACGAGTCCACTCATAAACCTAAGGAGACGATTATCTCCTCTATTGCATGACCTTGCATCGGTTCTTCGATTCAATTCAATTCATGAGGCTAGTTAGCTACTCGTTACTATAGCAATTTATTAAATGAAAGATTTCGACTTTCAAATTTAGCATCGAATTAGCTCAGAAAATAAAGCTCTTTAAATCATGGATGCATGACAAATTGACGATTTATTTATAAACTGATGGGTTCTTCATTGCTCGCTACTTTTTAATGTAATTGGCAGTTGAGCTTTCCACAGTCATGAATCAGATGGCTGCTAATTAGAGTTCACTTGCTTTTTAATCTCAAAGTTTTTAACCCAAAAGTTTCAGGAATGCTCTCGTGAATTATAACTACGTATTGCAAAACCGTAATGCAAAATTAGTTTATATAGCTACTAGCTTACTTTGGGGAGGAGTTAGTTATTTAAATTTAAATATCTCATCCCTATGACTATCAAAAACCTTCCTCTAATTGGAATTTCGAAACAATCATATAAATGATGATAACTGACTCACATAAGATAATAACTTTGTTCTAGAGTTGGTTACTCGAGTTTCACAAATAAATATTGATAAATTATTTGAAGCATCGATTATTTTGAAAAGTGTTTGCTAACTATAACTAATTGATAAGCTTTTAAAAAAACATGCGTAAATTATAGGAATAGTTGATACTTTTGAAACAATAAAAAAAAACTGGTAAGTGGACACAAGTAAGGATTGTTGATTTTGTATAAGAGGTGATGACCTTAACATGTCAATCAGCCCTGCAAATGAATTTGGGTAAATTATTGGAACAGTTAATAATTTGGAAATAATCAAATGTACGTTGGTATAAACTCAAATAAGAGTTGGTAACTCAAGCTTCGCAAATAAATTTGTTAAGCTTTTGAAAAAGTTGGGTAAGGTTTGAAACTATTGGTAAGTGTTGGTAACTTTAACCCATTGGTAAGCTTCGTAAATGAATATTGTTAAATTATTGGAATAAGTTTGTAATGTTGAAATAATCAAACAAACTTTGGCAAGTGAACCCAAATAATAGTTGCTAATTTTGTACGAGTGATTTTAATACTTTTTTAAGATCCTCAAAAAAATGTCTTTAAATTATTGGAACAGTTGGTAATTTTTGAAAAAAAAAACATTGATAACTGATTGAAATAAAGTTGGTAATTTCATATAAGAGTTTATCATTTAAGCTCCACAAATAAATGTTAGTAAGTTATTAAGAGAACTGGTAATTTTAAAATAAGTTCATAATTTCATATAAGAATTGGTAACTTTAACCCAATGATAAGTTCTGAAATAAGTGTTGTGAACTATTGGAACAATTGGTAATTTGTGGCAATCAAATAAACGTCGGTAAGTAGACTCAAATAAATTTGATAATTTCATATAATAGTCAGTAGGATTATCAGTTGGTAAGCTGCGCAAATAAATGTTGGTACACTACTGCAACAATTGATAAATTCGAAACATTTAAATAAAAATGAACAAGTGACTCAAACAGTAGTTGTTAAGCTAAAATTAGTTGGAGACTTAACGGAAGAAAAATAGGCAAGTCATTTAAATTAAGGTTGGTAATTTTGAATAAAAGTTAGCACCTTATCATGTTGGTAAGTTGGCCCCTTATCGAGAAAGTTTTCTTTCAAGAAACCGTCGGTTACTTAATACTATGTTACTGGCTAAATAGGTATACATATTAAGGATCAGACACCATTTGTGAAAAGGACAATAATGTCTCACTTTGCTTTCTAAAAGTCGAAATTGTGATGACTACTTAGAAGACCAAAAAGCAAAGTGCTGGGAATCGATAAAAAATAGTAAAGTGCTAAATTTGCTATAAGATGAATAACGTTTGCATTATCATGTCTTTATTCCGTTCTTTGCCGGGCAAAAAGGAGAATTCTTGGAGACTTCTTGGAGACGAAAAGTGCTTTGCATACTTGACTAGTTAATAGCATCTTCAATCTTGATTACTGGCAATATAAAGGCTTTATTGCTTATAGCTAACAAAAGACAACATAAAGGCCTTAGGCAAAGATATCATATAATATAATGTCTGTACTATCATGTCTTTAATGAATGTGCTAGGCTCCAGCCTCATTTAAAGTGTTTCTTCCGATGACGCTGGCACAGGGAAAGTAATTTAAATCTGGTCAAGTCATCCATGTGTTCAGCCGAGACTAAATTAATCACTCATTGGACCATCAATTCATATATTAAAGGTTCAACCTATTGTCTGCCCTGCCACGCAAAAGAAAAGAAAGAAGATCAATAGTTCACACCCAATTTGGAAGAGCACCTTCTCAAAAGTGGACACAATTCTTCTTTATGTTCGAAAAATGATTATGAATTGCTATTTAATCGATTGATTGAGATCCTCTAAAATTACGGGATAAAATCACAACCTATATCTAGCTACTTCTGAGGTTAATACTTTACTACATATGCTATTGGCTATCCAAATTTGTTGTCCCTTTTTCTGTTTTTTCCTTTTCCTTCGTTGTTCCTTTTTCTGCTTTTCCCTTCCCGTTACTGCCCCTCGCCCTCTATCTCTTATGAAACAACCCCTACAACACAACCCACCTCATATAAAACTCTCTCTTTGGTGTTGTGTATATGTCTGTGCTTGTGTGTGTATGTGTCTGTGTACATACATACATACATACATACATACATGTGTTTGTTTACAGATTTATTTTAAAGGAGAAAGAAAAAGAAAGGAGGAGGAAAATAGGTTGATCAAATATTGATTGTCGACCCGATTGACTATTGAAGGAAAATGATGTTTATGTCACGTGAAAGAGTGCAAGGAACCAAACGAGAAGAATTTTATTCCAAAAGGTGCAATCTTTAGAACAACTTTCTTATAATAGGTGTGATGCATCGTTGATGTTCTAATTAACCTATTGAGAGGATGCAACTTATCAAATTAAATTTGGATATAACAAGTTACGTGGATTCAGATTTTCCTATCACATGGATAGACTGAGGTCGTTGATAAGTTATGTGTTTAGTTTTATAGGTCATCAATTGGAAAGCCCAGTTATAGCCGATAGTTGCTTTGTTGACAAATAAAGCGAAGTATATGATATCAACCAAGGCAAGCCAGTAAGTTATTTGGCTCAAAGGTTTGCTCAATGAAATGGAATTGTTGTAGAATAAGACTGTTGTTTACTACATAGAAGGCAATACATTTGGTGGGACAATTACCAAAAAAGTCATAAATTTATCGCATTTGTGCCAATTCAGTCCTCACCCTTTCAATTTGGCTAATTTAGTCCTAAACCTTTTAAAAATTTATCAATGTAGTCCATCCGATCAATTTTGGCGGGAAATTGTAGACGTGGATGAGCCATCCTATATGGCATGGTTAGTATAGATTTGAACAATTTTTAAAATAATTTCTGCATTTTTTATTTCTTTTTTATTTTCCTTTTATTTTTATTTTTTTTTTCGCAGTGGCCGGTGAGGATCGTAAGAGCTCGCCAGCCACGGAGGACGGCTGTGAAGCCCTCGCGGGCCGCTAGCAAGAGTTGCGACCCTTGCCCGGCCTCGCTCGGATTTGGGCGAGACCATCACGATTATGCAAGGCCACCTTGCCTAGATCTGGGTGAGTCTAGCCTTGTTGGCCGAGGGCGAAGGCAGCCTTGCCCACAACTAGCAAGCCTCGCCCAAGCCATCGTAGTGGGCGAGGCCGAGTGAGGGCTACAACCCCCGCCAATGGCCGACAAGAGCTTCGCGGTTCTCGCCTGCGGCCGGCGAGCTTTAGCGACCCTCACTAGCCACTGTGAAAAAAAAGAGGGAAAAGAGAAGAAAAGAAAAAAATAATAATAAAATAAAAACAAAAAACTATTAAAAAATTAAAAGAATGTCTACGTCAACGCCAAGCATACCACGTAGAATGGTCAACGTCCACGTTAGCAATTTTCAATAAAAATTGACTGGATGGACTACATTGGCAATTGTCAAAGGTTTAGAACTAAATTGATCAAATTAAAATATTTATGACTGAATTGCCAAAATGGAGATTTGTCGATCCAGGCTCAAAGCTAATTGCACTCGAATTGAATTCACTAGTAATGTGAAGAGAGTTTACTGCTCCTATTACAAGATAGACCACACTATGAGAATGCACGTACTACTTTCACAATTGTACACTTCTCTTATCCTAGATTATAATAGCAACACGAACTCTACAATAGAGATAGTCACAAATAGATAATAGCACAGTTCACTCAACAGAGAGAGAAGATGATAATAAAAAATGTTTTCGTTGGAAAATTCGTTGGAAATTTCCAACGAATTTTGCGACGATTTAAAAAAAATTAATTTTATTTGGCATTTTTTATATTCGTTGGAAATTTCCAACGAAATTTCCAACGAATTTCAATTTTCGCCAATTTTTTTCGTAGTGTACAATTTTCGTTGGAAAATGCGTTGGAAATTTCCAACGGTAAAATTTTTCGTTGGAAATTTCCAACAAATTTTCCAACGAATTCAAAAAAACCCGGTACTATTCGGCATTTTTTATATTCGTGGGAAAATTCGTTGGAAAATTCCAACGAATTTTAATTTCCCGGGCAATTATTTCAGTGTGTACAATTTTCGTTGGAAAATTCGTGGGAAATTTCCAACGAAAATTTTTTCGTTGGAAATTTCTAACGAATTTTAATTTTCCGACTATTATTTTAGTGTGTACAATTTTCCAACGAATTTTACAACGAAAAACCGTACTACATTTTCGCGCTCGTTCAATTTCAAAATTCATTCTCTCTCTCTCTCTCTCTCTCTCTCTCTCTCCCTCCGCCTCCTCCCCCGCTGCCCCATTCTCCTTCTCCTTCTGTCTCCCCTTCCGCCTCCTCCCCCGCTGCCCCCTTCTCCTTCTCCCTCTGTCTCCCCCTCCACCTCCTCCCCCGCCTGCTCCCCCTCCTCCTCCGGCTCCGGCTCCGGCACCATGGACACCAAGACTCCGCCGCCCTCCCTCCTCCTCCGCGACGTCAGCTCCCTCCCCAAAGGCGCCGCCGCGGCCATCCAGGGCCGCCCCCGACACCCCCAACGCCCCCGACGCCCCCGAGGCCACCATGGGCCGCCCCCGATGCCACCAAGCCTCGTCGCCGGCGAGGGTTGAGCTTGCCCAGATCTGGGCGAGCTCGAGCTCGTCGCCAACGCGGGCCGAGCTCGCCCAGATCTGGGCGAGCTCGGCCATCGCCGGCGACGAGGCTGGCCCTCGCCGGCCATGGCGAGGGCCGAGCTCGCCATGGCCGGCGAGCTCGGCGCTCGCCGGCGACGATGCTGGCCCTCGCCGGCGACGAGGGCGATTTTTCAAAATAAATTTCTGAAAGAAAAAATTCAAAAAAAATTCGAAAAAAAAATCTGAAAAAAAAATTTCGAAAAAAAAATTTTCGTTGGAAAGAAATTTCCACGATTTTTCGAACAAAAAAAATTTGTAATTTTTCCAACGAAAAGTTTTTCGTTGGAAAAAAATTTCCACAATTTTTCGACCAAAAAATTTTTTTTTGTAATTTTTCCAACGAAAAATTTTTTGTTGGAAAAAAAATTTCAAAGATTTTTCGACCAAAAAATTTTTTTTTGTAATTTTTCCAACAAATTTAGCCACGAGTTTTTCAACGAATTTTCCAACGAAATAAAATTCGTCGCAAATTTCCAACGAAAAGTGAAATTTTTCGTTGGAAAAATTTCCAACAACTTATTACCAACGAATTTTTTCTGTTGGAAAATTCGTTGGAAATTCGTTTTCCAACGAATTTTTCCAAATTTTTCGTTGGAAATTTTGTCGGAAAAAAGCAGTTTTTTTGTAGTGGTTGAGGACCGTGAACTAGTATAGATTCGAGCCGTTCAGGATAATGGTTCCGGCTTGATGTGGTTTTGCAACAGCAATGCCGCTGGAATTGGCAGCAACGACGGTGGAATTGGCAGCAACGACGGTGGAATTGGCCATGGGATTTGAAGAGTTATCCCCCCAGTATCCTGCTGGAGGACTGAGCGCGACTTGGTAAGTGGTGGTCGTAATTAAGGTAGACACTATAAGGATTATGTCGCGAACGGATTGATCTCGGAGGCCGAACCAAGATGTGAACTTCTCAAAGAGAGTCAGTTCCCTACTTAAAAACTTTGATAGAGAGAGGTTAACAGAACTTGCTACGTATCCTTTACGGCGTAATCTCTTCGCAAGATCTTGATCGCCACTAGGATTCGTTTCGAAGATTTCTGGAGCCGTCTTATTCTCGAGGTTCTTCGCATCTACTTTGATATGCCCAATCAACAGCTTGATGATCTGGAAGAAATGCAAAGGGTACAAAATGAAGTATATATCCCTTGAAGTTCAATTATTGCTTTGTCACTAGCTTTACTATTGTGCACAAAGTCAACTCATGCCATTTAAGTTTGAGGAGAGATGAAGGCATCACAACTGATAATTTTCGTACAGCGCTCACTTAAGTGTCATAAATTCTTTTCGATCACTTGAGTGCCATAACTTCTAAAAAAACATTCATTCGAGTGTCATAACTTTAAAAAACATTCACAGAATTGCCGGAAATCCAATGTATAATGGCACTTGTTATGACTATTTTTGAAAAGTCATAGTACTCAAGTGATTGATTGCAAAGTTATATGGCACTTTAGTAATTAGGAAAAAAAATTATGGCACTTAAGTAAATGCCATATGAAAGTTATAACACTTAAGTGATCCAAAAAAAAAGTTACGGCATTTAAATAAGCGTCATACAAAAGTTATAGCACTTGTAATGTTTTTTTCATTAAGTTTGAGTGATATTAGTGATACAACGACTGATGTACAATGGGAACAAGTTTACTAAACCTTATTTATCAAATGCAATCATTTCATCCCATGTAATGAAGTCCCAAATGTTTTCAAAAAGGTCGATTTAGTCATCTCACCCGAAATTATTTACATGATAGCTAGAAATTGTTCGTGTGACTTGTAACATAGGCGAATTCACAAAAGTGCTTACCCGGATGACAACGATTTTTCATAAAAGTTTAGGAGTTGATCAAGTCAACTAAAAGGTTTAAGACTTGATTTCATTTTGTACATGAGTCCTTTTGCTATGAAGAGAAATACTACCTTAGACATGTGTGTTTATATCCTTTATGCATAAGATTCAACAAATCGGGGAGTAATTTTCCCATCTACAAATTGCTTATTTTATTTAGCTTCCATTTCACTAGCTTCTATCTCATACAATATGTTCGGATGGACTGATTTTCTAGAGGAAAGATATTTTGCTAATCGATAGGAAAAACAGAATGCCAGATAAGGGTGAATTAAGTTACTGTTGTGTGAGGCAGGAGTGTATTATGATGGAAAGAGTTGGAAGAAAAGTATTCATCCAAAACCATCCAAAACTGAGTTTTAGAGGGGTTCCAAGGGAAACAATCTGAATCATACCTTGTCTCTCCACTAAATAAACAGTAAAAAAGGTGATCTCTATATCCCTCCTTTGTTTTCCTTCCTTTCTTCCTATATCCTCCAACCAAAGCATTGTTAAGCACAATTAAAATATACTCAAATTAGAAGCATCGCGAGCCTTTTATAATGTAGAGATGGTTGGGGGGGGGGGGGTGTTGGTGGTAGGTCAAAGTAATATCATAAGATTGTGAGACCAGCCACGTGAAGTCTTTTTTTAATAATTTTATGCGTTGGTAGTAAGCTCGACAAGAGAGAGACAGTTGTGCATAGTATTTTAACTAAGAGACAGATGTGTATAAATCAATATATTGACTGTGACACAACTCGATAAGGAGTTACCAGGACAAGAGAAATCAAATCAACAAATTGTCAACTTTTTCTATATAATAATTCAACAGTGCAATTTTCGTTCTTAATAAATATTACAAATTGATAATGCACTTAACATATGGGTTTTTCACTAAGTTAATTAGTAAAAGATTGAGATTGAAATCTCTACTCATGATAATATATAGTAGTGATTACAACTGAATTATAAATGTGTTAGATTTTTTTCTTGCGGAGGCTTCAATACGATCTAACTATTACAATATCCACCTATAATATGTCATATCCCTTCATCAATCAATTTTGTCTGTCGTTTTCTTGTGTTTCCAGTGGATCGCTCCAAGCAAGCAAATTTATGGACACTTCTACAGTTTACATGCTGTACAACTTCAAATGTCAATCGTCATATAGACATTTATCGACAAATGTTAATACTATAAAATAAACCGTTGCACAAAATGTTGCTCAAATCTCCTCTCTACATGTTTCTAAATCCATGTACTTTCAACCCTGGTATTTCATTATCATAACATTTGGTCTTGGATTAGATAATGTCAAATTCAAGGATCAAACAATAAAAGCAAGAACAACCACAAAATCAATGGACCATATCTCGGGTTACTTTTCAGACACAGCAATATGTAAGACGGTGTTACCATCTTGGTCTTTCCAATCCAAGATTTTTGTCAAATGGACTCGCTTAAGCCATCCAAACAAAACCTTGAAGGCTTTGAGATTGTGGTTCTTGACGGCAATGTGAACTGCAGTCTGGCATCGACTTGTCAATGGATGATTTGCAAGCGCACAGGAATTCGGCCAGGAGCTCCAGCTCATCAAGTTCTTCTTTTCTCAGCGATGTAATGCAAAGGGGTGATCCCGTATCGTCCTTGGACTCGGATGAACTCGGGATCGATGGTCATCAGTGCCCTCGCAATATGATAATGCTTGTATTGCAAAGCTAAGTACATGGGGTTGTGACCATCCGAATTTAGGTCCCGAGCGAACGATGGCTTCAAGATGGCCATCTCCATGGCCACTAGGGTTTTTCTGGCGGCGGCGGCAAGATGTAGAGGAGTATTTGGGAAGGGGTGCTTAGATACACGATCTAGGAGCTCTCGCTCCTCCACGATTAAGTTATGGACGGCATCAACATCATCATTTGCTATTGCAAGTTGAAGCCGAGACTCCCTATCCTTTTTTTCTTCTTCTACGGCCGCCATTGTTTTGACGAGGGAAATGTAGGAGGAAAGGGGTTTTTTTTTTTTTCGGTGGGAGAGCAGAGGGTATTTTGCTAGGTGATGATCGATGGAAGTAGGGAACTTGCAAAGTCATACATATAGTGCCACGGTCAACGAGAATTTAATTAGGGGAGTCAACAAAGTGTACAGGTGGGCCCAATGGCATGTTGGGGTTGAGTGGGGCCCAACATATCTTAGACCGGGAGCGGCGCGTACTGGTCAGATTCTCAGGAAATCGTCACACTCGTAATTTTACACGCCTGTCTCCCTTTCCCACTTTTTGCTCTTTCGCTTCTTGTTGTGTTCTGCAAGAATTGCATGACATGATTTATCGAGAAGGAAAAATTATACTGTCATTTTCTAAATACTGGTTCAAACATTTAATACTTTGGAGCCTCAAATGAATTTTGTCTGAAAATATTTTGGATGGAATGTTATTTATATTGGTGATATATACACACACATTATATATATTTATATATTTTTTCATATATCTAGCGACGTATGTTGTGTTGTGGTTTTGATTTGATGCTCATAGTCAACTTACATATTGAGACATGACACGATGTAGATGTGTATAGACCAATTCTATTTTGGGGCTTAATCATAGCTAAATTGTTTTTCGAAACTTAATTAGAGCGAAGTGATTTCTGGGACTTAACAATAGCGAATATGATTTTCATGCCTCATCGCCTTGCAAAGTGTGACCGTAAGGTCTTCTTGACATGAGCATAGGATGACTTTGACATATGCCGACTATACGATATTGCAATGTTTATGATACGGTGCATGTCTTGTGATTTGCTGGAATATATGCAATGCTTGCAAATTGAGTGAACACGATGCATTCTCATTTTTAAAGCTGCATTATTCTTTGCTTGATTCCATAGGAATGGTGATTTTGTCCTTTTTTTTGGTGTTTGTCTTGCTGTTTCTCGACTCCTTTTTTGTATTTTCACTTAGCTCTCACGTGTAAAACATTTGTACTATCATGTCTTTGTTCCGTTCTTTGTCGGGAAAAAAGGAGAATTCTTGGAGACGAAAAGTACTTTGCATACTTGACAAGTAAATAGCTTCTTCAATCTTGATTACTGGCAATATAAAGGCTTTATTGCTTGTAGCTAACAAAAGACAACATAAAGGCCATAGGTAAAGATATCATATAATATAATGTTTGTGTGATCATGTATTTAATGTGTTAGGCTCCAGCCTCATTAAAAGTGTTTCTTTGTTTCTTATGATGATGTTGGCACAGGGCAAGTTATATAATTCTACTCAAGTCATCCATGTGTTCAGTAGAGACTAAATTAATCCCTAGTTGAATCTTCAATTCATATATAAAAGGTTCAACCTATCGTCTGCCCTATCACATAAAAGAAAAGAAAGAAGACCAATAGTCCATACCGAATTTGGGGAGAGCACATTCTCAAAAGTGGAAGCAATTCTTCTTTTATGCTCCAAAAACATTTTTGAATCATTATTTAATCGATCAATCCTTCAAAATTATGAGATAAAGTCATAGCCTATATTTATAAAGATGTTAATACTTTACTGCAATTGCTATTGGATGTTTAAATTTATTGTCCCTCTTCAATTTTTTTTCCAATTGATCCTTTCCTTCAGTATTTTTCTCCTTTTCCCTTCCCGTAATAACCCCCACCTCTCTCTCTCTCTCTCTCTCTCTCTCTCTCTCTCTCTCTCTCTCATGAAATAATCACCTATTGGGACCTTTCCAGAAGTGAACCACTAAAGAAAAGCTAATGAATTGCGAAGCAAAGACTTAGTGCGTACTCTCCCAAGCTCATACCAATCGCTACTTTGGGATTTTTAATTTAATTAATTAAACATTCAAATCAATTTATTTTGTAGTCACCACTAATCTATTATCGATCAATTAGAAATCTAAGTAAAATGTGGGAGAATATCTTATTTTGAGAATCGGAGATTTCATGGATACGAGGACTTAATTACACTAGATGGATCTAATACCCTTTTAGTACTTTTTTTCTTTATTTAAAAATATTTTGCAAGCATGATTGGTTAATTTTAATTCTAAACCACTATCATGCGATGAATGATCATGCAGATACGTAGACAAAAATTTAACACTCCATAATTAAAGAGATAAATAAATTACATAGGGTAACAGGAAAACCTTGATGCCCTAAGCAATAGTAAAGCTCCATCGTGTCCAACACAACAAGCGTTTTGCAAAATGTTAACTCAAGACCAAACGATGTATGTGTGGCCTCAACATGATTTCTAAATGCAATATTAATTAATTCTTTTTGGTTTTTCTTTTCATGATATGCAATATGAATAATGAATGAAATGCCATTACTAATTAAACCTATTTACACAACTTGATTATTGAAACATTGACCTTAAGGCATGTGACTCTCTAGATGATAGACAACATGAATATTATAGAATTAATAAATTTATTGTACAATTAAATGTAGCCTATATGAGATATGGATGCAATATTTTTAAAGCTTTTTTTTATGAGTTAGAATAGGAAACTAAATAAACCTGCACAATGACTTTGACAAATTAGGAAATAATATATGTTAAATCTTAAACATGCATTAAATAAAGTTTATACTTTCCTAAATAGCTATGTAATTCCTAATGCACCTAGGATATAAATTTCTAAATTAGAAAACATGCATCATGTCACGCCCCGGTCCCCACCGAGCCCGCGACATCCCAACCACGGTCGATCATTTGAATGCGACGTCCCAGATACATCGCCGACCCAACCCAAACATCAGAGATTTAACACGCGCGGAAATAAATAAAAACAACCCAGACAATTAAAAACATGACTAAGGAATAGACATCGAAATTTAATAAAACATCCAACAATTTAAAGCCTTCAATATTACAAAAAGGTCACCCGACTTCCAAAATTAAACCACAATTTTTCAAAAGAGGGCGGTGGTTGACAAGTCTATCTTCTCTACAAAAAGGTATTCAAAAAAATATAGGGTGAGTTAGTCTATCCTTCGATCCCTGTGATCCTCTAGCAGCCTCTCTGAATCGATCACGGTCGCGGATCTGAAAGTGGTTATATAATAACCGTGAAACAGAGTCTCAATAAGCAACAACCTAAACCTAACCTAGGCTAATGCGTACCCAGACCAGTCTAACATGCGAACTACTAATAATACAATCAATCTCACATAGAAGGCTTACCTCACCTCGATCCACGTGCCAATCCTGCATATTAGTTCAAGCATGATAATACAATAATAAATCACCGCCACATCACGATCACTAGCACTCATATTTCCATTCGAAATCAATCAATTCAACCCAGTACCCACACGCACATTGAACCAATCATCCACACGCACCATCAGTCAATTCGATCGTCAACCACATGCTCAACCAGCCAATTCAATCACACGCTCAACCAATCGATCCATTCACACGCTCAACCAACCAATCCAGTCAAACTCAACCAACCATTTCAATCACACGCTCAACCAATCGATTCAGTCACACGCTCAACCAACCAATCCAGTCAAACTCAACTAGCCATTTCAATCACACTCAAATCACATACGTGGTCGACCATCTTTCTCACGACCCGCGCCACTGCGCCTCAGGTCCATTCTCACTGCCCGCGCCACTGCGCCTCAGGCCCACCCTCACAGCCCGCGTCACTGCGCCTCAGGCTCAGCCCTCAGATCAAGCCGGGCTCCGTCCCGCGTAACCACGCCTCAGGACATTTTCCCATTCTAATGACCCGCGTAACCTACGCCTCAGGTCTAGTCATGCCTCATTAGCCACACCCGCGTAACCTACGCCTCAGGTTGGCAGCCCTCCGATCGATCTGGGCTTTCTTTCATGCACATGCACCACAACACAATTCGCCAATCAACACATCGTAGAAATCAAACTCGATCATGCTCACCACATTATATTCCACCAATGTCACACTAACAGGCCGCCACACTCAATTCAACTCAGTTCAATTCACACTTCGCCACCTCAATTCACAAAACCCGACGTTCAAGTCGATCACGCACAATTATTCACTTAAGCACTCCACTCTAATCAGTCTAATTTAACTAAATTAAAACACCACATAATCTAATTTAATCATAAAATAATTAAACTAAATATACGCCCTAGCCATTCTAGCCCGAACTGGTCAATTAAATACTCAAAATACTAAGTAGAGTTTAGGGAGTCGCTTACCAAAATTTGGCCCGGGAAAAGTCGGCTCGGGCCAAAAATTGCCCGGGTGAGAAGTTCTGACCGGGCGCGTGCGCGGGCCACATGGGCGCGCTGACCGGCCAAAGTGGGCACAATGGCTGATCGGCGTGCCTAGTGCGCGGGCGCGGTGAACGCGCGGCGTGCCCGGGGCGCTCGGGCGCGCGGATGGGCCACGTGCCCAGGCAACGGGGCACGGCGATGGGCACGGCACGGGCACGACACGGGCACGGGCTTGGCCGGGGAGGAGCTTGGCCGGCCGGTTGGCTGGCCGGCTGGGCTGGCTAGGCGGCGGCTGGCCGGCGGCGGCTGGCCGGCGGCGAGGGCGACCGGCGGCGACCGGCGGCGAGCTGGACAGTACACGGGAAGGGGCTGGCCGAGTGGGTGAGGGGGAGAGAGGAAGGGAGAGGGAGGCTGAGGGGCGGCGGCCGGACGGGCCGGCGGGCTGGCCGGCGGGGCGGCACGGCGCGGCGACGGCGGCGCGACGGCGGGACGAGCCGACCGGCGGGCGGCGAGCTCGCTAGCTTGGCTCGGGCAGGGAAGAGGCCGGGGGAAAGAGAGAGGGGCAAGGGGGGCCGGCGGAGCTGCCGGGGGTTGCGGCTGACGGGCGGAGGCGACTGGGACGACGGCGGGGCGGCCAGGCGCGGCTGGGTGGCGCCGGGTCGTCGCGGTCGCGGCGACGAGCCAGTGCTCGCGCGCGGAGGGCAGTGAGGGAGAGAGAGAGAGCAGTCGGGGGTGGGGGCCGGCGGCGATGGGGTGGAGGCGGCGGGGCTGCTGGCGACGGCGGCGCGGCGGTGCGGTGGCACGGCGAGCGGCTGTCAGTGAGCTGTGCAAGGCGGAGCAGAACCAGGAGCAGCGGCGGGCAGGGGGACTAGAGAAATAAAACGAGGAAGAAGAAGAAAGGAAGGAGAGAGAGGAGAGAGGAGAGAGGAGAGAGAGAGTGAGGGGATGGGGCATGCAGAAAGGGGGAAGGGACGGGCGTGCATGGGGAACGCGCGCGGGGAGAGGGGACGTGAGCGGCAGAGGGGGGGAAAAGGGCGAGAGAGAGAGAGAGAGAGAGAGAAAAGGAGGAGAGAGAGGGGGGTTTATCCGGCAGAGGAGAGAGAGAGGAGAGAGAAAGAGAGACAGAGAGTTTAAAATTTGAATTTAAGCGCGAACGAACGGACACGGTCCAAAAATAAAAATCGATCTATCGGTCTCGATTAAATTCGGGAAAAAGGCCTAACGGTCCCCGAAAAATCCCAACAATATTTCAGGGCACACGGTCAAAATAAAACAACCCCAAACCACATTACGAGGGAGGTCTACCAGTCCAACTTTGTATCCGGTCCAAAAATTCACTTTTTCACTTTTCCCGATAATCTCGATACTGGCCGCAATAATATCGACACCGTCCAATTTATTTCGTCCCGAAACTTCCGGAAATCGACTGCCAAGTTTAGGGTATAAATAACGACCAAATTCGATCGAGTGCGATTCTAGCAAAATTTCTAATTTTAAAAATAAGAACCCGAGAGTAATCAGTTCCCGGGCGAAATTTTATTATAAGTACACTGACGAAATACTCGTTTTATAATTCTCAAAAATGGGCCAAAATCCGGACTGTTACAGCTAAGCCAATCTATTGTTCCTACCTCCATTAAACTTCTCATGAGTAATTAATAAAGTTGTTATTTAATAGAATGTCCCATGTGATGATGACAGCTGTTTTCTTGGACTTCTTAATAGGAAATCTAATCGAGGAATCATATTGAGCACACTCTGTAAACATTAAGTCAATCTTGTCGGGAGCGCAATAGAAGCCTGACTTACACTAGCTCAATCTTGTTGGGAGCACAGTAGCAGCCCGATTCTTGCACTCGAGGGATCATCAAGAGGGAAATCAAGTTGAGATCATCAACATATAAGTTGGAACCTTCACTGAAAAGCTTAACTCATTAAGTTGTAGTTGATATATTAACTATTCGATTCCACAACAATTCTTTAATTTGGGACTTTTATAAAGCATGAAGGCTGCGCAAAAATTGCGTCTTTCACCGACCATTGGCTCTAATAGCATTTGTTGGGAGCGCAGCACAAGCCCAACACATACACCAAGGGAGATCATTAAGAAAGAACCCAAGTTTGAACCTGTTAACGTTACCTTGACTTGAAAGCTTAAATCATGAGTTATGGATCAATATATTAACTACTCCACACTACAATAATTTTCGAGATGACTTTTATAACACAATTACATCTCAACAAATCTATTGTTGTGAAAAGGTAAAATTTTCTCAAAGTTTAAAACTTTTAAAATGAACTGTTTGTGATGGACTTGCATTTTCCGAACTGTCAAATAATTTTTGACATATGACGACTCTTCGAAAGTTGGAAGGACAAGTCTTGCTTGATCTGTAAAGTGGCAATAATGAAAGGGTGCTCCTAAGAAAGTGAGAAAGTTATTGTGACTCTAGTTAGGTGATCTCTCCTTGTCCATCTATTTTTTCTTTTTGACCAAATTGTCCATCTATTTATAAAGTAGAAAAAGAGAAAACGACCCGCGAGTGAAAAAAAAGTGGTGAAAAAAAGCTTTAAATAATTAAAGAAAGAGATAAAGATTTGAAGGTTTCTTTCATTTTCTAAAAATGAATTTCTAATTTATAAAATTGGAAAGATGCAATCTTAGAAAAGGCAAGTATTTTTAGGAACCACCTTCAAATTATCTTTTTTACTTTTAAAATATGCTGATCATCAGTAAAAAGTACATCCTAACAACTTATATAAGCTTCATTATAATTTGCCAAAAGTTTGAGATTTTGGATTATTTCTTGTATTTACCTTATATGTGATAAAGATTCCTGAAGCTCGAATAGAGACAGTGTTCACGTGACTCATTGAGTTCATGTGTGGGTTTGCCACACAACTTTTTAATCTTGTATCTAACATGACTTTTAAGTTAAACATAGATCCATAGTTTATGGAACGGAAGATTGTCATGTTATTTATAAACGGCTTCGATTTGAGTCGCTCTTTCTTGGTCGAGCGAATCAACAAAAGACTACATCTTTATACCACCTGCCTGGGTGGCCCTGCTGGAGCGCGTACTCTTCCTCTCGCAAAAGGTTGGGCGTTCGAATCCCGGGCGCCGCAGGGTGACTGTCACGCCCCGCACTTTCTCGGTGCACCACATCCCTCACAGAGGTCGATTCGTGTGCGACGTCCCAGAACGCGTCGCCGACCCAAACCCAACACAGAGATTCAAAGCGCATGCGGAAGTAATTAAAACCACCCGTACATAGATAAACGCATAACCAATGGTAACCACTGAAATCAACGCTTACACTAGTACTGGAGATTATATACAATATTCATATATAGCCCAAACTTCAAAAATCCAAAAGCGGTTCAAGGCCACTACTAACAAAAATGGATAAGTGGCTCGGGGCTCAGGCATTACAACTAGCCGGGGGCTTCTCCCAAAAATGCATCAATACACCTGTCATCCTCAAGGCCGGGGATCTGAAAAATCGGTTTTCAACAACCGTGAGAATAAATCTCAGCGAGTAATTCCCTAAACCTAAACTAGGCTAACGTGCACCTCCTGACAAGTACTAAACAAACCGCACACAGTCTAAGCAGTAAATGACTCAGGCCCTCGGCCTGAACCTAGAACTTACTTGACCCTGCAGGTTAGGCATTAAATCAGCAATAGTAGCCACGCGACAGAATTCAATCACAGTACATACACGCACATTTCTATGTCACAACGCATGTTATGCATATGCTAGTGCTCGCACTCATGCTCATGCCTCATCAATGCATTATCGCACACACTTGCACACTAGCACTCAACCATTTCTCAATTTCTCCTCCGACCCGCGTAAAACGCATCAGGTCTATCACTTCGAGATCGATCTCTGGCTCGCGTTAAACGCATCAGGCTCATGACACATTACCCGCGTAAAACGCATCAGGTTGGTCATCTTCCGGTAAACCGGGCATCGTTCCGCGTAACACGCCTCAAGACGGGTTCACTACCCCGCGTAAAACGCATTAGGGTTTATTGTGATCACACATTCACAAACCTCAATTTTATCTGAACACCGCGTAAAACGCATCAGGGCTTTTTAGGTGATCACAATGCACATGTCATTCGGGCATACTTGTGAATGAACATGCCATGCCAATGCTCATGATACACAACCATGGCCATATGACCCACACTTGGGCACTCACAAATTTTACAATTGGCATTCAATTCAATTAATCACGAGCCCAATAAAACAAGTCATCCAGCACAGTCATGGCACAAATTCAACAAGTAATTTATGCATATAAATCACCCAATTGGATCAGTATGAAGCTTATGCACTCGAAGCCCGCCAAGCTAATCCATTTTTAGTCCCGCTAGACATACGACCTGGCATCATCAATTTAACTACAGCCAAGGCTCAATTAGCCAGTCATTTATACAAATCAATCATTCCCGGTAATTGCACGGTCAAACCTCAAAATAATCGCGCCGCACCCAAATTTAATCCCGTTGTGAGCGACCATTATACCGTAACTTCTAGGCTAATAATTATCGCCAAAACGCTCCATTATACTCCCCAATTATCAACCTAATTAGCCACCACAAAAATCAAAATACGGCGCACATTATAATCCATATATAAAACCCGAACTCGGGCCGATTTAATCCAAACTGACCAGCCCATTTATCGCGCCTCTCGGGCCACTAATCCTCCATTAATTTATCATACTAATCCACCAATTCGACCACAATCATAATCCCTAATCACTTTCACAATTTAACCCCTAAATTACCCTAATTAACCCATAAACCCGTCTAGAAATGTAAATTAGCCTAATTAGGGTTTAGGGTCAAACTCACCGGGTGTCCTACGCTTAAAATGGGCCGGATGAATAATAACGGCACGATTGGCCATTTTGACGATGCCTCTAGTAGGGTTTTGGCCCGTAGAAGCAGCGCACACGGGTGGGCGGATTCTCGCTTTGCCGGCTCCCAAGGCAAGGAGCCCCTCCGCGCGTGGGATAATGGGCAGGGCCCACCACTTCCGTAAATAGGGGATTGAGAAGCCAATCCCATGCACGCAAATAGGGAAGAGCACATGATAGAGAGAGAGAAAGAGAGAGAGAGAGAAGGTGGTAAGAATGGTGGTGATGATGCACCATGGATGGAGGGGAGTGGTCTCTCCACAATCCAAAAATCTCATCTTAGTGGGATCACCCCACGCTCGACACCCAGGCCTATTTCCCCACCCCAACCCCAAAAATCTTTGGTGGGCCCACCCACCAAAGCCCAATTCAAGTGGGCCCCACTTTTGGCCAAGATTTTTCTTTTTGTTCCCCCATCTCTTTCTTGTCTCTTTCCTTTAGCCCTCCTAATAGACCGCACAACCCTAGATGGGGTCGATCAAAATTTCATCTAGCATTTCACACGCTTCACTCAATAGTCAAATGCCCTCGTTTTCAATGCACATCCACATTATTCAGAGAAAAAGCGGGACTTTTTTTTTCATCGCGTTGTAACCTTGAAATAAACCTAGCCGTCAGAACTTATCGACCTTCTCAAACTGTTACTGCATCGGGGATTTTACCCGTTCTCTCTTTGTACAGAACCGTCGATTCTGTGTGGGTACATGGACGGTAGCGCGTGCCTGAATGCTAATTTTTAAAAAAAGATATTAAGGAGGGGGGGAAGAAGTGGAATATTGCATGATACAAGGTAGACATGCTCGTGTGTAAGTGGGTTGTAGTACCACCCACCCAAATCCACTTTGCCCCATCTTCATTTCATTGCCCCTCAAAAAAACTACACATTGAAAAATTGATCCACTCATGGTCCCCACCCAACACCGTCTCCCAGTCGCGCCGCGACACGTGCGCCAAAAGCGCCACCGACGTGTCACGCTCGGACCCCCCCGGCGCGGAAGTGGTGGGCCCCGCCCATTATCCCACGCGCGGAGGGGCTCCTTGCCTTGGGAGCCGGCAAAGCAAGAATCCGCCCACCCGCGTGCGCTGCTTCTACGGGCCAAAACCCTACTAGAGGCATCGTCAAAACCTCTCTATCCTTTCTTTCCCATCTTTCTAATACTCTCGAGCGTCACTGCGGTTGCCGGTCACTGCAGTTGCCGGTCACCAATCGTTGGTCGTCGTTGTCGTGGGTTGCCGCCGGTTTCCGGATGCCGCCGGCCACCGCCGGTTATCGGTCATCGCTGGTCATTGTCGACTTGCGGATGCTGGTCATCAATTGTCAGCGATCGCCAGATGTAGAAGGAAAAAAAAAAGAAAAATATGAAAAAAGAATCAGAATTAGTGTTTTAGCAATATATAAATTTTTACAAATTTATGAGAAACAAGTTCTTCTAAATTGGATTTAAACTGAAGTCTTTTTGCAATATGGGCTGGGTCGGGTCGGGTATGGGTTGAGTCGGGTACGGTTCGCTAGAATTGTATTGTATAGAAATGGGTCAAAACAGGTTAATATGGGTCGAACCATTTTTTACCCGACCCGACCTTAACCAACCCACCCATTTAACAGGTCTACTCGTAGTCAACCTACATGTGAGGCTTGACATGATGTACATGTGTATGGACCAATTCTGCTTCGGGCCTTAACCATAGGTAATGTGTTTTTTAAGAATTAATCAAAGCAAAGTGATTTTTAGGGCATAACATCATTAAATGCAAATAAGAAGCACAGAATTGAGCTATAGCATCAAATGCAATAGTTGGTTCCATATGTTCAGTGCCAACTAATCCTCAAATATTTCATCTTTAATGCCAACTAGTTATTTGGAGGACAGTTCATTTATTATTGATTGAGTAAGCGTTGTCATCAAAAGGTGTTCATTAATGATCATTGTATATACAGATTTGACTTCTAGCAAGTCTATTGAGACAATGAAATTGACTAAGGGATGATTATAAAATGCACACAACCAACCATCCGTGAGCTAATAGAAGTTTGAGTTGAGCAATAGCAGATGAACTAGTATGATGATATTCACAAATGTTGAGAAAAGATCATGCACTCCAAAACAGAGAAAGAGGTGGCACTTAGATGCCATTGTCATGCTGGAAAGGTTTGCCAGGATTTCCTTCACATGTAAAGAAAAAGTTTACCTCGGCGATATCAGTTTTCCGTCTTTTTGCTTGAGACTTTGCAGGAGATAGAATACACTCCTCTTCGGTAGCTTCATCTTCGTATCTCACGTCAGGGAATAAGCATCTGTCCCTGGCAGCAGATGATTCAATGGCCACTATTGCAGCATGTTGCAACGGGTGCCAAAATGAAGAGCTCCTGTGAGTCCATTCATCTACACACCACCGAGGATGTAGACAAGAAATGGATGTCTCAACTTGCTTCGGCCCACCTGAGGAACATCGCTGAAGACATAATTCATGTTTTATTGATCCGGTCATGTCAGCGGGAGATTCGGTGGAACTACTACATTCAGCAGCAACTTCTGTTTTTGGAGTATGCCAATAGCAGACTTCATCACATGCCCTTGCAATCACTTGATTAGATAGAGGATCTACAATGGCTGCAACATTGACCACCTGTAGATAAGAGAAGGGTGTAACAAAAGCAAAATTTGCGCAATTTCCACAACATAAGAGGTGACCACACCAGCTTAAAACAAAATATGGGGTCATGATTGGGGAGCAAGATTAAGTGCTATATTTCCTTCCCAAAACCTTTTAATATGCCTATGCATGAACATTTCAAGGGATAACTGTCTAAAGGACCCAACCTTTGAAATGATCGGATTGTTTTCCACTTTTATAAACGGATTTCTTGTATTTTGCTTTAAAAGTCAATAAACGTGCCTTTCACATAAAAACTTCATATTCCTGTCAAGTTAATTACAACAAGTAAATCTCACTTCTTGTTACCAAACCCAAAATGATTCACATGAGCCATTGCGAGCTATGATGAACCCTCTAAGACTTGATGGGAAAAATGTTGAAAGTGCAAACACGTGAGCAGTTAGAAATGAAACTCGTCAAACATGTACTTGGATGTGCGTAACTTTATATAACACTGATTCAAAGGAGAAAAAAAATAGGACAAAGGGAAGGTTCTCTCACAAATTGTCCAAGCAGTTTAACCCTCGGAAAGAAATATAAGAGAATTTTCTTTTATTTGGTAAGATGGGAGGCCAGGCTAGGATTCATATCCAAGACCTCTCAGATCTTGACTAGTCTGAGATATAATTAGCAGCGAACTTTAAGAAATCAAACAAAGTTGCATTCATTAATCGCAAGTCAAGGGAAAACCCGAACACTTACCACATTACCATGAGATTTTTCCAATTCCAGAGCATACTTCATAAAACTTACAACTGATTGTGAGTCTTCTTCACTAAACCCAGTAATGCCACTGAATGTGAAACATCAGTAGTCAAGAGAACAATTTAGTATTGACATAAGGTATGGATAACTGCACATAACACACATGAAGATAGAGGAACAGATAGTTCGTCTTGATCATTGACAAGAAGTAAAATTAGGAAATGCAAAATAAAAGACAGAGATTTGCACAAATTCCCTTGAATTAAGTTTGATTGCAATAGGTGGGAAAGGAGAATGATATGACTTAAACCTGGCCTAGGGCCTTAAAAAGAGTGATCTCAACCAACTAGGCAAACCTTGGTCTCTAGAGTCACGATTCATTAGTAGCCCTTATGCATGATGGAGACGGCTTGAATCGCTTGATCAGTTATTCCTTGAGAGTAAATCCTCTGCTTTATATATGACCCAAAACTCCTCTCAGTCCAGACGCAACCAAAACTGATATGACTAAGCTGAATGAAGTAAAATCAATCACATCCTAAATTTCAAAAAACAAAGCTTATCAAATTTTAGATGGCCACTCAAACTGCAACTTTTTTTGAGTCTTTGGTTTTTGTACTCCAACTTCCAACTTATCTGCTTGGAAATAAATTCTGAAGGAGGTAAAAAGTTTAAAATGAGCACCCAAAGCTGCCCAAGAGAATATTGAAATTCATAAGGAAGCTATCCTGGAAAAACCACCTTAACCTTCTCCCTTAATTGACGAAACATTAGAACAAAAGACATCTGCACATGCTGATGCAAATACCCTAAAACTACAAAAATGTCCTAAAACATGATGGCAATATTTGATCTTAAGGCATGAACATGCATTACCATTACTGATGTGAAAATTTAAAAGAGACATACTAGGTTGGTGGATGGTATGAGGTGGGCCATAGCTTGCACTGTTCTACCCACTCATCCTTTGATGATGCAGCATATTTGCAGACCTATCACAAAATAGCACGAATAAGTACAAAGAACAAAATCTTACTTTGCCATCACATAATCAAGTGAAACAATGCCATTTTCAGGTTACATGTTACAGGGAGTTCTTACGTACTATCTCTTCTTACAAGCATATTTGAATGTACAAATACATACAGATTCAGATAAGCATGATATGCAGCAGATTAAGCTTTAGGATTTTATTTATAACTGATAGACGTTCCTAATATTAAAATCATCTATGCACTTTGAAATTTTGAGAAGGATGTGCGCTTCCACCTAATATTAGATAGGCTATGGTATATCCTACCCCAACTTTATTCCGGGCTATAAACATGGCTTCTTTTCATGCCATAATGTACTCAAATAAACAATTTACATGAAGAAAAAGAAAAATGATAAAAAAATTCAAGAGATGGAAATTTCACTTAATTTCAGAGTCCGAAAGCCAAATTAATCTACATACATAGTGACATCCTATCCGGCCACTGTAAGTGCTATTTTACAGAATCTAATGCCATTGACAATGCACATGTTTACTGTTTCTTTGTAATTATCAACCAGTAGAGATGTTCCAACAATTCATTCACTTGAAAGTACAGTTCATTGGATACGTGGACATAATAGAGGAAGCAATATTAGCGTACAACAACCAATGCCAAGAAGCCCTCTTTGGCATAAATAACCTATAAAGCATTGAAAGGAAAAACCAAAAGAAATTCCCAAGCAAAGCCCATAATGGTCTATTTTGGTCATAAACACAAAATATACCTCCTAAAGCACCAGAAAGGAGATCATTGCGAAAAACTCTTTTCAGCTAAACGAAAATTTAATGCAGACATATCACCCGATATGCATTAATTACTTAAATGAGATGTTCCATCAAAAGATAATGAGGGAGAATTCATGAAATAAAATTTTCTAGAACTTGGAAAATGTAAGAAGAGAAATAGCATGAACAGATGTCAACTATGCTAGCGGTTCATGGTAGTATAAGATGCTCCATAAGTAGACATCACCACTCACGGATATCATAACTTGTCAGCGCTGCATATGGTTCTCTCTACAAGTTAACGAAGTGAAAAAATCAACATAAAACACTAAGAAGAAAATAACTCACTTTTGGCATGAAAGGACTCAACTGATACGAATTAATTACATCCTTCACATCACATGGAATTCCATCAAAATCACCATTTTCATGAGCCAGACATAAGATCACTGATAGCTGAATTTTTCTTGTCAAAACCATTGCAACAACCAAACAGTTCAACAAATCCATAAGAAATTAGTTACAGAATTGTTGAAAAGCTGGTAGGTAAAAGATGATTTGTTGATGAGAAAATATGAACAGCTATCCCGGGTTTCCATCAAATAGTAAATAATTAGAAGATTCTTCAAGACAATTACCAGTTCATCCTCAAAAGCAAATTACCATATGTTGAGTGGACCACTGTTTTTATTTGGTCTCTTGTTTTCTTAACTTTCTGATCTGTCAATCCTATTTACTTCCTGCTAATCTTCCTTCTCTTCACATCATGTGCACATAAGAAGAATGGTAATCCTATTCAATTAATTTTCATGATTGATAAGGGAAAAACAACAAACTGAGCACATAAACTAACACGCAATACAGGTTATTTTCATGATTGTTCATCAGGTTTTTCAACGCCTTGCGTAGCTAATACATATTAGAAAACAAGCCCAACACCAGAAACCAATGGTAGCATTTGAGTTTCAGCATAAAGCATTCTTCCTGAATCATTCATTTTGTTTTTCATAATAGTCCCTCAAAAGAATTTCCGGCAGTAGAAGGAGAACATATAGGATATGCATGCAGACTGGAGGAGCACCCCTCATTCACCCCACAACATAAGCAAATCATCCACCAAAAACCACAGCTTCATCACTCTATAGCGTGGCTTAGGAGAAAGTGTCTTGTAGAGGAATTACATAGGTGATGTGAATATGACTTTAAATATCTAATGCCGATTGACTTGCTATACTCAAGTTAATGACTTACGGTGCTTCCAATGCAGAAAAAGCTTTCTGATAGCTTTGGGGGTTAAAAGTTCAGATATAATTTCTTCAATCCGATGACAATTGACATGCATGGGATCAAAAGATTCTTATCCCTCTTTTTTGTTACTTAAAAGCAGTAAACACAGGACTAATGTCTGATCAAGAACTACAAGCGTGAGTATAAACAACAGAAATTTAATTCTTTGCATGAAATTTAGCCTGTTAAATGACCTTCACAGGAGGAAAAAAATATTTCGATGATCTTTATTGAACTTTTAAATAGTAACCCAGGAACAAAGGGCAATGGAAAGACCTTGTTAAGTAATCACTCTAATGCTCACTTAATTTGTAAAGCTCCAATCCTGATGAGTGAAGCTCCACTAATGATTTCCATCTTAATATTGCGAGATGACATGCACAGCAAAAATTGTTCCTCAATTTCAAAGACGCAAGAAACAATGATGTTTAAATATTATCATTAAGTGACCTATCCACCAGTAACAAAACGAGATACCACATAACACATATATGCTCATGAACCAAGAATGTACCTCCTTCAAGACACTTCTTCACCCGCTTCACATGATGGAGGTCCTCCAATGGTGCAATTTGACTCAAACGCCTAACCAATAACCAAGCAATTGACTCCCAAATTTGAGTGAAAAATCAAACCAGATACGAAACAGTAAGGTCTGAGAAGCGCAGAACGAGCTTAATACATAGAGTCTAAAGCATAACAGTAAGACTGACCTTATGATTGTATTCGTGAGCTTCGGCTGCTCAATCTGAGCGGCGACCATGTTCACTGCTTGCCAAAGAAAAACACCACAAAACACCAATTCCAAAGCGCAAAATACATCAGCAAAAGTGAAGTTCAGATATTTCACTTAGGATTTGTCAGTCATCTGTTAGGAACAAACCTGTGAGCTGCTGATCAGGAGGAAATGGTGGCCTGCCAGGAATGTGGATGATTCGCCACTCATCGTTCTCACTGCTCATTATTCTTCGCAGCTAGCTTTGGAGGAGGTGATCAAGCACGAAAGTGGAGGGAAGTCGTAACGTCGTGCTGTAAGCTCTTATGATCAGTACTGAAACAGAGTACACAAGACCCGAAATCACAAGCATTTGGCAAGAAATCAACTCAGGATTGATGCAATATCTTCTCACATGTGTATGTAAGCTCTTATTATCAGTACAGTCTCAAATTAGGATCAAATTGAGGTTAAATTGAAGCTCTAAAGTCACGGCCAGCAAATTCCGATGCCAATCCAGCAAATTCCAGTCAAGGATACTGCTTACAATCAGGTATCCAACAAATCTTGATCATGTATGGCACTTTTAACTATGAAACAAGAGAATTCTGGACATATGCAGCTCTGACAGCCATGATGCCAACAAATTCCTAGCAAGTACAGCATTATTAACATGAATTTCCTCTTTCGACTCAGCATACAAAAGTATATGCTAACGTGATCAGAGTGGCATCAAATTTGCATGAAATTTCTGTCACATAGAGACCCTCAAATCACGACCAGAAAAGTCAGGCTTATTTTCAGCAACTTTTGGGCGCATCAATTTGGAGCATTATGTACCAATATAATATGAATTGACCATAGAACGTTCCTATGTCACCAGATAACCCCACTGAACTATCTTCTTCGGCCACCACCGTTACCTTGAAGAACCAATCCAGATGCTAAGCATGGTAACACTCCTCAAATTTGCACACGGGTTTCACTCAGGCATTTCAACGAACTCATGGCAAGCACCTCGGTTTAGTGGTCCAGATGCAAGAGCGAAACAGCGATTTGAGAACATACGACCCCAATATCATCAAAGGAGGCTCAAATCAAATAATAGATCCTCAATTGGAGACTATTTTCACATTAAACGCAACACAATTAGAGTTCTCGGCCTTCGTCTCTCGCGTACAAAGCAACGGAAACAGAGCATAGCCAATACCTTGAAAGAAGAGCAGCAACAGACAGACCTTGAACGACGATCAAATCGGAGGGAGAAGTCGTCAGAACGGATAATATTGTCTCGATGAATTTTTCAATATGATTATTGACGTCACCGAGTGGGGGCATCTCTCTCTCTCTCTCTCTCTCTCTCTCTCTCTCTCTAAAGAGTCCGAGAAAAAAACACGAGCAAACAAAGAAAATATCCGAAAAAACGGAAATAACGGAAAAAACGGCTGTCTTACCAACGGATACTGATGACGTCACAACGCCAATATGCTTTCGTATCTCTCTCAAGAAACAAGATTCAATTACAGGGGAATAATTCACCCCCAAGATACCGAAAAAGAAAGAGAAGAAGAAATCAATCTCAAGAAAGCTGCGCTCCCCGCCTGCTCTCGCACCGACGGAACGAGGTCATTTTCTCCGAGCGCCACCAGGGCCTCTTCGGCAAGGCGGCCGAGCTCTCCGTCCTTCTGTGGCATGGAGATCGCCATCGTCACTTACTAATTTGAGTGAATCGCTGGTTAGACGCAAGGCACGTCTCAACTTGATCACTGAACGAGGACCAAACCCGTCCCCATGTGAACTTGCTTTGGAACGAGTCGGGTAAGACTTGTTCGGACCGATTTCCAAGTTTGATGGGTTCGGTTGCTCACTTCTAAATTTGATTGGATAATTTGAAAATAGGAGCCCCGACTAAATAAGCCATGAAAGTAAAGGGATGGAAACTAGAACTTAAGGAGGGGATAATATTAGAGCTTTTATATTCCTTTTGAGTAGCGAGTTTAAACATCATTTGCGCTACTAATTAAGAATCAGACTGCGAATAAAGAACCTTGGTTCTAGCTTATTGAGATGCGAAGATCAGTCATACATAACTCTTTGAGAACAAGGTTCTAAAAGAGCATCACGAGGGGCGTAAAAATTGTCAGTCCGTAGATACGTGGACTGACCATTACTGTTTTGATACTTAATAACACGCTTGAGGAAAGAACTAGCCTTCAAGATCTTCCTCCATGCACAAGTAGAGTTACCGGTGGATGTTGCGAACCATGACGATTGGATTTGCTCGATTTTAAGATGATGTTATTCTTGTCATCTAATTGGACCTCCATTCCATTTGATTTATTCGGGGGCCAATCAATATGGACTCAGTTGAGAAAGATTTCTAAAGTACATTATGGCTATGGAGAAAATAAAAAGAAGAAAGGCCCGATTGAAAATAAATTTCTAAAGGATAATGACACAAATAGTCCATGAACTTTAGTCTAATATATAATTTGATTCCTGAACTTTTAATTTATTCAACATGGTCTCTGAACTTTTATTTTCTTCAATGTCCTTCCCGAACTTTTGGTACATGTTCGATTTAGTCTCTGTACTATATGAAAATATTTAATACAATCATTTCCATTAATTCAAGTTCATGGACTATAATGAATATTTTCATATAGTTCAGAAACTGATTGAACATGTACAAAAAATTTAAGGATGACTTTGAACAAATTAAAAGTTCAGGGACTACATTGAATAAATTAAAAATTTAGAGACCAAATTGCATATTGAGATAAAGATTAGAGACTATTTATGTCATTTTCCCAATTCCTAAAGCACACGACACCTACTTGAACAATCAAAAGTATAAGTGCTCGACTAACACATATCAAAAGTTCGGGGGCTATATAGAAAATATTCCCCAATAATATCCAACTTTATCCACACGTGAGGAACTCATTTTTCCAATTTAGACTTTGGTTATCTTTTTTTTGGTACAGTAATAATGTATTGCTTTTCAATGCTGTCGGGTACAAGAAGAGTCGCACACAAAACCTCGACCCATAAGGGACACAGAATGTCCATAAGGGTTGAAGGTGATACGACTAAAAGAGAAACAGCCTAACAGGGCTTAGGCAAAAGCCTAACCAGAGCCAAGAATAACTATACAAACTAAAGGAGGCCAAACAGCGGCCAAAACCCAAGCCCAGACCAAACCTAGGCTACTAATCCAAAGAAGTGGTCACACGGTTGAACGGGGATAGTCCCCAGTTTGCTTGCAGTCTTCTATTTTGAGGAGTGTCCGACACTTCACCAATAGAGATAATTTTGTCCTTGACCACCTTGACAAGATGTTTAACAAACCCCGGTGCAAAGAAAAGCTTCTCTCTGAAGAGTATATTGTTTCTTTCCATCCAAATAAGATGACAGAGGGCTCCAAGCGAGAAACGTGAGATACGCTGAGAGAAAGAAGAGCCACCAAACTGTTGCATAGCCCATCCAATGAAGACACTCCATGGCTGGTTCGTCCACTGCAGACCACACTTTGAAGCCCAAATCAATGCAATTCTGGCCGTTTGAGGGCAAGAGAAGAATAGGTGATCGATAGAATCTGGGCAGCAGCGACAGAACGCACAAGAACCATCAGTAATCCATACTGGAGCAACAGGGCTTGGGTAGGTAAGCGGCGGCGGGAGATTAGCCATAAAAGAAACGCATGCCGAGGGGCCATATCTCGATCCCAGACAAAGGAATGCCATGGTGAGGGCCGGCCTTTGGGTCTGATATGGTCCCAAGCCGAGGCGACCGAAAAAACTGCAAAGGGATGAGCCGTCCAAGATTATAAGTCCGGAGAATCAATAAAAACATGGGCTGGTTCCGCCCAACTTAGGAAGGAGTCCAATGTTGCGGAAGTTTGCCATATTGAGTCAAAAAAGCTCCGAACAGAGGTATGCCGAGGAATGCGCGATCGGTAAATATCCATGTCGCTAAAGATCTTGAAGAGCGGACCTCTCTCATGCCACCAATCAAACCAAAATGAAGTCCCACGATCGTCTCTAATTTTCCATCTAAAAAGATTTGAGAAAGAGGACCGGAGGTCAAGGATCTTCTTCCAGACCCACGAACAGAATGTGGGTTTCGAGGCAATCCAAAAATTGGATCTCTTCAGAAAATTAGAGTGGATCCACTTGCACCAGAGGGATTCCTTATCAGTGAAAAGAGTCCAAATATGTTTTAGTGTTAGAGCTGTATTATAGTCTTCCAGCTTGCGAATCCCGAGTCCACCCTCTTCCTTGGGTAGGCACATATCCGCCCAAGAGACCTTTGCACCACCTACTCCAAGGTCTGGGCCTTTCCATAGGAATTGTCTTAAAACAGTCTCAATGTCGTGAAGGACAAACTTGGGGAGGGTGAATATGCTGGCCCAGTATACTTGCATAGAATGCAAGACAGATTTGATGAGTTGAAGACGGCCTCCATAAGATAGAAAACGCTGGGTCCAAGATCTAGCCCTTGCAGTAATCGAGTCCACCAAAACCTTACAATCCTCTTTGGCTAACCTGGAGGAGATAACTGGGACCCCTAAGTATCGAAACGGGAGAAATCCACGTTGGAAACCAAGGCAAGCACAAATCTGGTTTTGAAGTTCAGGAGACCCTTCGGATATGAATATACTACTTTTGTTTGCATTCGGTCTAAGCCCTGACCAACCAGAGAAAAGATCAAGAGCATCCTTGATCAGTTGGATAGTACACCCATTTGCTTCAGAGAATAAAAGGACATCATCCGCAAAGAACAAATGTGATAAACGAGTCTCCTTGCATCGCCAGAAGAACTTGAAATCCGGCCTATTTGATTTAGCTTGGATTATTCCGGAGAGGACTTCCATGACGATAGTAAATAGGTAAGGGGATATAAGGTCCCCCTGTCTAACTCCCCTCGAGCTCGGAAAGAAGCCATGTAGCTCACCATTGATAAATACCGATAATCTTGCTGAGGACACACATTCCATGATGAGCTTAACAAAGCTGGTCGGAAAATGAAAAGCAAGGAGTACCCTCTCAAGAAAGATCCAGTCGACCGAGTCATAAGCTTTTTGGAAATCCACCTTAATGGCACATTTGGGAAGATACGGCTCGTGGTGAAAACCTGCAAAAAGCTCCTAAGCAAGCAAGATGTTGTCACTAATTCTTCTTCCTTGTACAAAAGCCATTTGAGATTGACTGATGATAGAGGGAAGCACTAGGGCAATACGATTTGCTAAAATTTTCGATATACATTTGTACAAAGTGTTGCAGCAGGCTATCGGCCGAAAATCAGTCATCGCCGTAGCATTGGGAACTTTCGGAACGAGTGCCAGAATAGTAGCATTCAACTCTTTGAGTAGCCTCCCCGATGAGAAAAAGTTCTTTATAGCAATGGTAATCGAGGGACCTATAGTATCCCAACAGGCTATGAAGAAGTCCACATTAAAACCATCAGGGCCAGGTGCCTTCCCTTTAGACAAGCTGAAGAGAGTCCTCTGTATTTCACCATCCAAGATCGGAGCAGATAAGAGGGTCTGTTGGTCCAAATCCAAAGAGTGGTTAGTAAATTCAAAGATATCAGCAATTGAGGGCCTGTTAGAGTTAGAGGGCCCATTAAGGAGATTCTAAAAAAAATCGACAATGTGGGTTTGAATCATAGCCGGATCTGTCACAAGAGCATCATGATCATCAAAGACTGAAAGAATACGGTTCTGCATTCTTCTTTTGTTAACGAAGTGATGGAAGAATCTAGTATTGTGGTCTCCTTCCTTAAGCCAGCGGATCCTGGACTTCTGTCTGAAGAAAGACTCCTCCTGAAGCCTAAGTGCTGAGAAAGTCCAGATTTGGTCCGTCTCTCTATTGGCTAGCAATTGGTTTAAAGGATCTTCTTCTAGTGCATTTTGAGTTACAAAAAATGCTGACCTGGCTTGCTCCGTACAGTTAGAGATATCCGAGAAGGAGTTTCTGTTGAGGAACTTTAGGCACGCTTTAAGAAGCTTAAGTTTGCTGCACACAATGTACATATGCGATCCCGTCAAAGGAGTGGACCATACCTGTGAAACAATCTCCATAAAAGGAGGGGTGAGATATCCAGAAATTGAAGAATTTAAAAGGTTTCCTGGAAGGGGGAGGAGGGACTATCTTGACCACCATAGGAGAGTGGTCAGAGATGCCCGGAGCCAGGAAGGAAGCCTCAGAAAACGAGAAGACCTGTTACCAAAGATCATTAATTAATACTCGATCAATCTTCCGTAGTTTCCGAGAAGAACCTGAAGAAGTGGATCATGTGAAGCGGTGCCCGACATATCTTAGATCATCTAATCCATTCAGATTCAAGCATTGGTCCAATTCATCAAAAACAGGAAGCCACTGAGTATCACTGCCCATTCTATCAGAGCGATCACGAATGGCATTGAAATCCCCCGCAACTAACCAAGGTAGATCACAAGAACTCAGATGTGTAAGTTCAGCCCAGAGAAGTTTACGTTTAATAAATGTGTGTTCACCATATACAACAGACAGAAGAAAGACTTTCTGCATTTCAAGCATACTAATATGCACATGTATCAGTTGAGCCGAAGTAGATAAGACCTCTAGTTCAATCTTATGAGGATCCCAACCAATCCAAATTCTTCCAAGATGGGAATGCTCATAATTTGCCAACCAACGCCAGCCAGGGATAAAATTTCTCGTTATGGCATTGAAATCAGCCAACTTGGCTTTTGTTTCTATGATACCAACACAAGACAGATTATATTGTCTAACAAACGAACGAAATTCAGCTTGTCTAAGGGGGTTGATAAGACCCCTAACATTCCAAATACCAATAAACATATGTACAGCAGAAAAAGGAAGCAAAACCAGTCACTTCTTAGAAGACTTTCTCCTAGACTTGTGTTTGGAAGCCTTGGAGGAAGACGGCGTGCTAAGTTCCGGTGGTTTAGCCTTTGGAATTTCTGGAACAGCAGGAGGCAGGGCCGGCTCACCAGGAAGACCAATGGCTAGAGCTCGAGATCTTGTATAGGGGGGTGATTGAGGAGGGGAAGGCTGCTCACCAGCCACTCTGAGTATACTTGCACCATCCTCTGCTAGATCATAATCAGATGAGAAAACAGACAGGGATCCAGATACAAAGGCTGAATGATCAGAGGCAGCAGGTTGAGCATCAAGCTGGGGAAGAGGCTCCATCCCTTGTTGCATCGTGTGAGCTGGCTCAGAGGCCAGGATAGGGACGCTGGACATATCCTGCATCAGAGGGGCAATCGGTGAGGAAGCTGGCAGGGGGGTTATAGTCTCTTGGAAGGGTGCGTTTATGTCCCTCTTGCTGCCCTGTACCGAAACAGGGGAAAGACCAGCAACAGGAACAGCTTGGGAGGCCTGGGTTTCGTTCCTGTCACCATTCAGTTGAGTAGCTGGGGGGAGGGACTGCGGCACTTGGATGGCTTGGAAGTTGCCCTTCTTGCTGCCCTGTACCGAAACCCCAGCTGCAGCATCAACTCGAGATGCCTGGCAAACAGTCCTGTCCACATCCTGAACAATGGCAGGGGGTTGGTTCACAGCATGTTGGCCTTGTTTGCTAGTTGATGTTTCCCCCACTTGTAGCGTATCAAGAGATTTTTCAGCAAAGGGGGGAAGTGGCTGAATCGAAGGGGACTCTTGGACAGATTTATGTCCCTTTCTCCTATTCACTTGAATCCATTCTGTTCTAGCAGGGGGGTTAGCTGTAGGTGCTATAATCTGCTTCATTTGAGTAGCTTGAGAAGCGCACGAGAACCCCACCGAACCAGATTTGTGGCCAAAGGTGCCACACAAAGAACATGCAAGGGGTTTCCATTCATATTCTACATTAATAAAGCTGATTTCATCATCCCATCTTATTTTAATCTTCTTAGCTCGTGGCTGCGACGCTTTTATCTGCATGCATACTCGAGCAAAGGATATCCCCCTCATATGTTCAGTATGTGCATCTACATAGAGGGGAATTCCTATTGCACTAGTGATACGGCCTATTCCGGAGGGAGACCAGAGGGAGAAAGGAATGTCCCTCAATTTAACCCACACCGGGAGGGATTGTTGATTGCCCTTTTCAAGTTTCATCTTGGGATGCCAATGCTGCAGCAGCATAGTGAAGTTGAGAATAGAAATCGGGCCCATGTCAAGAATCTTCCTCCTGAAGGAGGCGTCCGGGATATGGAAGAAATAGAAGCCATTTTCATGAAGTCGGATGCCGTTCACATTGGCTCCCCATGACTTTCTAATAGCCTCCTCTGTCAGTTTAAACGGGGCCTTCTTCCCAAGGGGCGAGCCAACTACACATTCCTTCCATAACGGATTTTCATCCACTACTACCTCCGGGGTGATGTCAACAATAACTTCTCCATCTTCAAATACTGGAGGCACAAACGACAAGTTATATCCTTTAGTCATCACACTTGGAACATTTGCCCACGACTTAGGCAACTCCTTTTTCCGGTTCTGGTCAGCAGTCCCGGCTGCATTGGTATGACCATTCCCAGCCTTATCTTTACTAGCTTCCCGACCTTGGGGATAACGGGATTTGCTCCTAACAGATCTTCCTCTACTACGGCCACGAGAACGATCCTTTCGAGCCGTTGGAAACGAGTCAGAAACCCCAGCAGCTCCACCAACAAAACCAGAACCAGCACGTGTATCCTTACCCCCAGAGGAAGCCATAGGATGACTCCCAATAGTCTCTGCTTGAGGACCAGCACTGACCTGCCCCGTGACAACTGCAGCCTTGTCTTTCTCTATCAAAGGACGTTCCGTCACAGCCAACACAGCAGAAGGAGTTCCTTGGGGGGCAACTGAGGTTGTGTTCGCTACAGAGGTAATACCCGCCTGAGTTTTCACCATGGTGGGAACAGGCAGGGAGGGTTCTAAAGTTTCAGCCATAGGGGCATTTAGGCAAGCACGAAGCCCAGTCAGCAACAAACGAGCGAGGATGTCCAGACAGCAACGAACTCCAGAGGAAAACGAACCAGGTCCCAAGGCCAGCAGAAGGTTAACGAAGGAAGGGAGACCTAAGGAAGTCTCAACCTCCAGAGAATCGACCCACGCCCGAAGATTGACGGGCGCTTTTCTCAGACGAAGGAGAAAGAACCCAGCGACCGACCATTGGGCGTCTTACCAAGAATCTGGTTATCCTTCATTTCATCGTCATTGTCTCTGACTCCGACGACTTCTCCCTCCGATTTGATCGTCGTTCGATTCAAGGTCTGTTGGTGCTTTTCTTCAAGGTATTGGTTATGCTCTGTTTCCGTTGCTCTGTACGCGAGACTGACGCCTAGTTGTGTTTAAAATTACTTCTTTGCTCTGGCGTCTCCATCACTAAACTGAGATGCCTGCCATGTGTGCGTTGAAATGCCCGAGCGAGACTCGTGTGGCAAATCTGAGGGAGTGTTATCATGCTTAGCATCTGGATTGGTTGCTGTTCGGTACAGACGTTCAAAATTCCCGTCATGCGTAATGTTTGTGTGATCGAGTAAGTCGTTGAAGCATGTTCACGGGATTGAAGTTTATGTTCGCCGGTCGTGGAAGAAGTCGAGAAAGGTCTTGAGTGAATTTTACCTGTAAAATGTTTGTGTGTTGATTTTTGTAGTAAGATGTATGAGCGTGGGGTTCGAAACACTCTCTCTGCATTGCTTATTTCGCAAGTGAAAGTTGAGTTTGAAGTTGATGTCGATATTTGCTTGAAACGTGATCGGGATTGAAATCATTCTTCACTGATATGAATTAAACCTTTTCTAGAAGCATCTGGATTGAAATGTTGCATTAGGATCGCATAGAGAATAATTTTTCGAGATGCTCACCATTTGTTGGACGAAATGCATAAGTCAGATTTGTGATTGTTAGCTTGCGCTATTGATCATATGGAAAGCAATCCGTCATGTCTCAGATGATTTTTTTTTTTATAAAAAAGCTAACTACTTGTGGTGTTTGCTAGTCCATTTCCTGTCAAGCTAGATTTATCTTCACTTATTGATGATCTGATTATATCTTCTTCGAGTACTTTACTGACCACCCCTTTCTGCTATTGTATGCATTCTATGTGACTCAATGGTGATTAGTGGTGGTTCCCAGCGAGAAATATGGTTTCATTAGCCGCATTCCAGCTTTTACGTTCTCTTTAGGTGCATATTGGTACTGCTTGGTTTGTATTTATTAAACTTTTAGTGATTAATGGTGGCGGAAGCGAGGGTTAATGGTGGTGGCCGAAGATGATAGTTCACTGGGGTTCTTTCCATTCAGTTTTCATTCTGCAGCCCAGTGGAGCTGAAACTGCACAGCTTCGATGTCTGCAACAGCGCCAAGTTCTTCATTCAATCTGGTGTCAAACCTTGACCTGCAAAGATGGCGACTCACAAGCATCGGGCCGCGACATTCTTCATTGTCAATTCACTTTCTTGTTCAACCTCATTGTAGCAAGGGCGCTCCTTGTCTTGCTTCACCTCTGTTTTCTTCCCCAGCCAGTGGTGAAAATGTTGCAAAAACTGAGAAACTTGAAGAGGGTAGGCCGAGTTTCAAGTGGGTCGAGGTGGGACCTCATGCTACTGAGGAGCAAAGGATTGCCATATCTAGTCTTCCTTTTAAGATGACAAAAAGGTGCAAGGCGTTGATGAGGCAAATCATATGTTTCGATCCTCAAAGGGCGAGCTTGTCAGATGTTTTGGCTGCTTGGGTGAGGATTATGAAGCCCAGTAGAGCCAATTGGCTTGCAGTTCTGAAAGAATTGAAGAAGCTGAATCATCCTGCTCATCTTGAGGTACCTGCCCTCGTTTGATTTCATTGGTTGTTTGTTAGCTATTTAAGCTATGATGCAGCATCTCTGTCTGTTGGAAGAGCATGAGTTGAAGATTTTCATGCTATGTTAATGAATTTGATTTTTCATGTTGACATTTAGCTTTTGCTATTGGCAAGAGCTGTAATTTGTCATCTTGCAAACTCAAGTTTCTGCAATTAGATCAGAATTTTGTGGATGGTGGCCTGGAAAAAGAGCCGTCAAAATCTAGTGAACTAGTGATTGTTAGCTTGTGTGAGGAGTGAGTTTCTTCTTGACAATATAGTACTGGACGGCTGTCGAGGTGCTCCGATTTGTGGATGTGTTTGAAATTGTTCGCATGACAATTGTTGAATCGCAGGGATCCTCATGCTCTGTTAATCTAATTTATGCAATTTACAAAGAAATTCTTAAATTCAACTCGTGATTCCTCAGACTGTTTCTAGGTGGCAGAACTTGCTCTGTTAGAAGAATCTTTCGAAGCTAATGTTCGTGACTATACAAAACTAATCCATTGGTATGGTAAGCGAAACCAACTTCAAGATGCAGAAGAAGCTCTTCTAGGCATGAAGCAAAGAGGCTTTATCTGTGATCAGGTTACCTTGACTGCTATGGTTGATATGTACAGCAAGGCTGGGCATTTTGAGCTGGCAAATAAAACATTTGAAGAAATCAAGCTGCTTGGATTGCCATTGGATAAAAGGTCATTTGGCTCAATGGTCATGGCCTACATTAGAGCTGGAATGCCTGAACAAGGAGAGATTTTACTGAGAGAAATGGATGAACTAGAGATCTTTGCTGGAAGTGAAGTTTACAAGGCACTATTGAGAGCTTATTCCATGATTGGCAATACCGATGGAGCTCAAAGGGTTTTTGATGCTATTCAGTTTGCAGGGATTATTCCAGATGCTCGGCTATGCGGGCTACTTATAAATGCCTATGCAACTACAGGACAAAGTGACATGGCCGTTGTTGCCTTTGAGAATATGAGGAAGGCTGGTATTGAACCTAGTGATAAATGTGTGGCCCTCGTTCTACATGCATATGAAAGAGAGAACAAGATAAACAAAGCACTGGACTTTCTGATAGATTTGGAGAGAGATGGTATTGTAATTGGAAAAGTAGCATTCGGAAGACTTGCTGGATGGCTCCGCAGACTCAGGGTGGTAAAACAAGTGGAGCTAGTCTTAAGAGAGTATGCAGCTAAGGAAACTAATCATGGAATGTGCACGTCTTAGATAAATTGAAGCTTCCTGGTAAGTGGCAAAAAACAAAAAGTCATTTCGCATATATGAAACAATCATCAGGAAACTAGAATTTCTTAATAATGCAAACTTTATTCTGCTTCTGTCCTCATGGTAATTGTTTCCTAAGTTTCTACAAATTGGGCGGTTGTTTCTAACTGGCAAATAGAGGCTTTGCTTTTTGTAACTATCTCCTCTTGGAGAAATGTCTAATATAATTAGACTCTTTTAGAGATTAAATGTCCATTGGTTGAATATATTCTTTGGCTTTGACGTTGTGTAGTTCCTTCCCAATCAAAAGCTGTAACTTCTTCAAAGAATTTTTACTTAGCCACGTTCCCAATTGTCTTATAAAAATGTATTTCTATTCTTCTCATTCTTTTGAATTATTGGTAATTCAGCAGTGTATTGGAAGCCTCAGTATTTATAGCCAAAGTTTAGCTATTTTCTGTTGATTAGCTGATGATTTTGATAATGAATGAAGTTGAGTTCTCTGTCCACTTTTGCTCAGAGAACTAGAGAGGTCTTTGGGACAAAATATCAGCCACATACACATAGAGAAGAGAGTACTTCAAGCAATTTTATTTTGATTTTGACTTTCCTATATCTGCTACTTCACAAACACACCGTGCATTATGATTCTGACTGTTCTTATACTCACTGCTTCATTGTCAACACTATTCCCCATTTGTCCATTGACAGACCAATCCCTATGTAGAGTTTGATGATAGGAACATTCTGAAACTAGTGCTCAATCATCTCCATATGAATAAACAGTGTGTGACATGTCAATGAATCATACTATGTGTGAATTTAGTTCTTCTTGTGAGATTTCAATTTTGTCATAGGTGCATGAGCTAATGCTCCTCGACATAGTTGATTTCTGTCCACTTATGTAAAGCTCTGTAGAGAGTGCATTTCTTGTAGCAATCAAAGTTCTAGACCTACTTGTGAAAAGAGAGAGCGAGGTGATGAAAATAGAGGCAACATGGTGAACTGCAAATATGAAGCTTTGTTATCATTATTGTCGTAATTGTTTTGCCTTTCAAGTTCTTTAGCATTATTTCGGTAAATAATTAGATAAGATTTTGTCTGTTTGCAGAAAAGTTCTATTTATGGCCTCATTCTGGGTGAAATGTGGCTGCATATGGGATGATAAATCCCAACCCTACTTATATGAAAGATAAAGGAAGATGGTTACAGAAACAGGCTGGACATGGAGTTTATGCCTTCTGGTGCATCCATGTACATGATGCTTGCACGTTTGTGTTACGAGTTATTATGAGTTATTTTATTATTATTTATTATCATGTGTGGGAATGTCTACCACATTACTATGTACCCTCACTATTAGTATAAATAAGAGAGCATGCTAACCTAGAGGGTTAGACAATTCATTCATCTCCTTCTCTTCTTTTCTTCTTCTTCAAACATGGTATCAGAGCCAACCCTAGCCGCCGCCCCAACCTAAATCCTAACCCTTGCCAGAACCACCATCACCGTCACCACCATCTGCTCTCTCTCTCTCTCTCTCTCTCTCTCTCTCTCTCTCTCTCTCTCTCTGATCTAATCTCTCGGTCTGCTTCTCTTTTTGTCGGTCATTCTCTTCTTCCAGATCTGATCTAGTTCTGATCAAGGATCTATGAATCGGTGGAGCTTGTGATCTCTTTCTTTAATCTAATTTTCTGATTAATCTGGTGTGACTAGATTAAGTACGCATCATTATGTCAAGTGGTTCAGAGACTCCGATAGATGCTGCTGTTGAATCCGGTGAGACTGGATTAGCCATGAATAGATCCGGTGCGACTGGATCTGATGTGATGCGGTCACAAGCTCCAACATTTATATCTACTTCGTCTAAGCTCGTCGAACGTGTTTTGACGGGACAGTCTACATATACACTTTGGAAGAAGAATGTTTTCAAGAATTTGCACGGACAGCGGTTATCTCATCATCTTACTCAGCCTCCCCCGAGCAGGGATGACCCGACTTATGATGAATGGTACACTGTTGATTGTCGTATTTATAGTCAACTATTGAATGCTATGGATATTTCTGTTCAGACCGTTGTTAGCAATACTGATACTGTTAAGGAGTTATGGGATGCTTTGGCAGATTTATACTCCTCTCTGAATGATTTCTCGCGACTCTATGATGTCGTGTGTGGGTTGTTGAAGCCGGCTTCTGCCGGTCGGCCTCTGCAGGGATATTATGAGGATTTTAAATCCTTTGCTGATGAATTTGATCGGTTAGTCCCGTTTACGTCTAGTCGGACTACTTTTCAAGAACAACGAAATCAGTTGCTGGTCACTTGCTATCTTAATGGGCTGGGCGCTGAGTTTGACACTGCTCGCTCACAAATCCTTTCAGATGCTCGAGTTCCTTCTCTTGGAGAAGTTCATCGTCGTGTTCTTCGTACTGCGAGTCGTGAGGAGGTTAAAGCCGCCCCCTCAGAGGTTGGTGAACAGGCTGCTGCTTTATATACGAACAAAGGAGGTGGCCGTGGCAGTGGAGGCCGTGACCGAGGGGGAGGTCGTGGTGGTACTGCCGGTCGTGGTCGGGAGACTCGTACTTGCAATTATTGTGGTATTGTTGGACATCTTCGCAGCTATTGCCGAAAATTACAAGCTGCACAGGCAGCTTCTGGTTCACGAACCACATCTGCTCATGTTGCGCCTGAGAGCGTGCCTATGGACCAAAAGGTGATCACAATGAGTCCTGAGGAGTATACTCGCTACTTGGAGTTTCAAACCTCAGGGAGTAGGACTGCGTCTGCCTCTATTGCACAACTACAGCAATCATCTAATTATTCCTCTACCTCAGCATGTGCAGCTCTTCCTTCCGCTACTTGGATTATTGATTCTGGTGCCGGTGCTCACATGACGGGTAATAGAGGTATTCTTACTGCATATCAGTCCTCAGCTCCGTTACGCCATATTACTATTGCGAACGGGTCATCCTTGACGGTTCAGGGACACGGAGTTGCACGACCTTCCGATGAGATCTCCTTATCTTCTGTTTTATATACTCCCGGCATGCCATTTAATTTGTTATCTGTTGGTCGTATCACACGGGATTTGAATTGCTCCGTGACTTTCTACCCTGATTATTGTGTTTTGCAGGATCTCTCGACGCGGAAGACTATCAGTAAGGGAAGTGTCAATGGTGGGATCTACCAGCTAGATAGTGCGTCTATTCCGGCTGTGCTAGTGAAAGAGACAGATGTTTTAGATGTTCACTATCGTCTGGGACATCCTTCTCTATCTATGTTGCAGTCATTGTTTCCTCGTTTTCGTTCAGTGTCTACAATAAATTGTGAGTCCTGTCAGCTTGCAAAGCATAGTCGTGTTTCTTTACCACCAAGTGTATCTCAACGAGCAACTGCTCCATTTGCCTTGGTCCATTCTGATGTGTGGGGACCTAGTCCTGTTATGTCAGTCTTTGGTTATCGTTATTATGTTCTCTTTGTCGATGATTTCACAAGAATGTCATTTGTTTACTTAATAAAAGAACATTCTGAGTTATTTTCCGTGTTCCGTGAGTTTTATTTTTCTATCCACACTCAATTCCATCATAACATTCAGGCTTTACAATCTGATCGTGGGGGGGAATATATGTCAGATCGTTTCCATCAATTTCTCCGTTCTCATGGTATTCACCATCGTCTTTCATGTGCTCGCACACCCCAACAGAATGGTGTTGCTGAGCGGAAGAATCGCCATCTTATGGATACTGCTCGTGCTCTTCTTATACATATGCATGTTCCACAAAAATTCTGGGGGGAAGCTGTTCTTACAGCATGCTATCTCATTAATCGTATGCCTCTTTCTTTTCTTGGGGGTAATACTCCACATGGGCTCCTCTTTCCTAATCGCAGTCTTTTTTCTCTTCCCCCTAAACTTTTTGGGTGTACTTGTTTTGTCCATGATGATCGTCCGGGTGTATCAAAACTAGATCCTCGTGCACTCAAATGTGTTTTTCTTGGTTATTCACGGGTGTCAAAGGGTTATCGTTGCTATTCTCCTACCTTAAGAAAAATGCTCACCTCCCGTCATGTCACATTCATAGAGTCTCAGCCTTACTTTTCTGCAACTAGCTCTAGTTCATCTGATTTAGTCCCGCAATTATCCGAGTCCACATCTTCTGACCCTGTACTTGTCTATTCTCCGCCAATGGTTTCTCATCCAATTATCTCTCCAGCGTCTTCACTAGACATTGCCCCCATTGTCAATTCTCCCTCTGAACCAATCTCTCCCGTGGAGGATCCTCCTGTTGAGCAAGTCCATCCTGTAGCTGATCCACTTACTGAGACTAATACAACCGAGCAACCTATTGCTCTTCGTAAGAACTACCGTGCTTGCAGGGATCACCCTCTTTATACACATTCCTACAAGGGTTTATCAGTGAGTTTGTCGGCTTTTGTGGCTAATATTGATGCTACCTCCCTACCTATTTCTGTTCCCGAGGCTCTTCAGCATGCAGGTTGGCGTTTGGCCATGGAGGAGGAAATGATTGCCCTCCAACGTAATCAGACTTGGTCCTTGGTTGATCTTCCTCCTGGTGCTCAGGTTATTGGTTGTCGTTGGGTGTTTGCCGTGAAAGTCAATCCCGATGGAACTGTTGCTCGTCTGAAAGCCCGATTGGTTGCTAAGGGTTATGCTCAAACTCATGGTCTTGATTACTTTGAGACCTTCTCCCCAGTTACAAAAATGGCATCTGTTCGACTTTTCTTATCCCTTGCAGCTGTGCATTCTTGGTCTCTCCATCAGTTGGATATCAAGAATGCTTTCCTTCACGGTGATCTTGCTGAGGATGTTTATATGGAGCAGCCTCCAGGGTTTGCTGCTCAGGGAGGGAAAGTTTGTAAGCTTCGTCGCTCTTTGTATGGTTTGAAGCAGTCTCCTCGAGCATGGTTTGACCGATTCAGCTCAGTGGTTCAGACTTTTGGTTTGCTTCAGTCTCAAAAGGATCATGCAGTGTTCTATCGTCGTACTACTACTGGGTGTATCTTTCTGGTTTTATATGTGGATGACATTGTCTTGACAGGGGATGATGAGCAGGGTATTGTTGAGCTGAAGAGATATTTACATACTCACTTTGAGACGAAAGACCTGGGTGATTTAAGATATTTTCTTGGCATAGAGGTGGCTCGAAAGAAAGGAAGAATTTCTCTGTCACAACGTAAGTATATTCTAGATATTTTGACTGAATTTAACATGCGGCACTCTCGATCTGCAGAGTCGCCTATGGAACAGGGATTGAAGCTTCTTCTTGATCAGGGCGAGTTGTTTGAACACCCTGAAAGATACCGACGTGTTGTTGGTAAACTAAACTATCTCACTACGATGACTAGACCTGATCTTGCATATTCGGTTAGTGTAGTTAGTCAGTTTATGGCAGCACCTAGACAACCACATTGGGATGCTGTTTTGAGGATTTTGAGATATCTTCGAGGTAGTCCCGGCAAGGGAATTGTTTTTGCCGCTCATGGTCACGCTCGCATGGAGTGTTATACTGATGCTGATTGGGCTGGTTGCCCTACTGATAGGAGGTCTACCTCTGGATATGCTTTGTATGTTGGTGGTAATTTGGTTTCATGGAAAAGTAAGAAACAGGACATTGTTGCGAGGAGTAGTGCTGAAGCAGAGTATCGGGCCATTGCTGCAGCCACTGCAGAGATTGTGTGGACTAGACATCTTCTGAATGAGGTTGGATATGGGTTGAGTGGTCCTACTTCGGTTTGGTGTGATAGTAGTTCAGCGATTCACATTGCTTCAAATCCTGTCTTTCACGAGAGAACAAAACACATTGAGATTGACTGTCATTTTGTTCGACAGGAGCTTACGCGTGGGAGTATCACTCTCTCACATGTTCGTACTGGCGATCAGCTAGCAGATGTGTTTACTAAATCTTTAGCTGGGCAACGGGTTCGCTTTATATGTAACAAGCTAGGCATGGTCGATATCTATGCCTTAGCTTGAGGGAGGGTGTTACGAGTTATTATGAGTTATTTTATTATTATTTATTATCATGTGTGGGAATGTCTACCACATTACTATGTACCCTCACTATTAGTATAAATAAGAGAGCATGCTAACCTAGAGGGTTAGCCAATTCATTCATCTCCTTCTCTTCTTTTCTTCTTCTTCAAACAGTTTGCTTCAAGGCATATAAGGGAGTTTGTTATTTCTCCAGTTCCAAATCGTGAAGGATGAGAATAGATTTGGGAATCTGATCTGACACCAGTTGAATGCTAGATCTGGGGTTTCGAGCAAGGAGCTAAACTGTAACTTTTGTAGGACCGAATACAAATGAGGGAGGACAAATCCAAAGGCTTCTTGATCATGTATTTTTCGTTTTTTTGGAAGGCAGAAATTGAAGTCCAAAACTTACCGGTGAACTCAGCAGTGACTATGATGTTTCAGGCTGTTATTGGACGTATCCTTGGAGAGTCAATGCTCGGATCTTATCTCTTAGCTGCTGTTTCAACTTGAGGAGCTTTACTGTAAGATGTTCTTTACATAATTTCTAGTTGTAAAGGGCCGGGAAGATTTTTTTTGTATTATTCAATAATGGTCAATATATACATTAAGTTTGTCCAAAATACACACACACACACACACACACACACATTAAGTAATCAGCAGCAAAGAAACCCTAAAGACCACTTTACCACTTTACCCTTTTCCCCTTTTTTGCCCTTTATACCTCTAACACTCCCCTTCAAGCCGGGAGTATAGATATTAATTATGCCCAGCTTGTTACAAATATATTCTATTCTCCCATTACCCAAAGGTTTAGTAAAGATGTCTGTAAGTTGTTCACCGGTCCTAATATGATCGGGAAGAATCACTCCACTCTGTAACTTTTCTCAAATAAATTGAAAGTTAATTTCATTGTGTTTTGTCCTCTGATGAAACACATGGTTGGAAGTTATATGTATCGCTACCTTATTATCACACCATAGAGACATAGGAGCTAAAGCTTTAACGTCTAATTCAGTCAATAGCTGATGAATCCACACTAATTCACGTGTCACTTGTGCCATGGCTCTATATTCTGACTCTGCACTGAAGCAAGCAATAACACTTTATTTCTTACTCTTCCACAATACCATATTTCCTCCAATCAAGGTACAATAACTGATGATTGATCTTCTATCATTTGGAGATCCTGCCCAATCATCATTAGAAAATCCTTGAACTCTACTATAACCATGGTTTTGGTAAACAATTCATTTCCCCGTAACCTTCTTCAAGTACCTCAAAATTCAAATAATTGTGTCCTAGTAAGATGTAGGAGGGGAAGAGAGAACCTGGCTTACCACACTAACTAGAAAGGAATGTTTGGTAGAGTAACTAAGAGATAATTTAGCTTTCCTACCAGTCTTCTATATCTCTTAGGATGATCAAGAATCTCTCCTCTCTTAGCAACCAATTTAACTCCTTGTTTCACAGTTGAATCAAGAGGCTTTGATCCCAACATGCCTATCTTAGTGAGTAAGTCCAGAACATACTTCTACTGTGACAGAACAATGCGTCTTTGTGACTGTGCCACCTCGATTCCTAGGAAATACTTTAACTTTCCCAAGTCCTTGGTCTGAAACTGTTGCTGAAGATAAAGCTTTAATTTATCTATACCAACCAAGTCATCTCCCATGATGGCAATATCATCAACATACATAATCAAGAACAGCTTGCCTCTCTCTAACTATTTATAAAAGAAAGAGTGATCATTTCCACATCTAGAAAGTCCAAAAAAGAGCGCAACCTTAGAACATGCCCGTGGGGACTACTTCAAACCATACAAAGACTTTTTCAACTTGCAAACTAGTCCCCTAGACAACCTTGAGCAACAAACCCCAGAGGCTGCTCCATATACACCTCTTCATGAAGAGTCCCATGCAAGAAAGCATTTTTAACATCAACCTGAAACAAGAGCCAGTTATATGTGGCATGCAAGAGAGATCAAAATACGAATGGATGTAAGCTTGCAAAAGGAGAAAAAGTGTCCAAATAGTCAACCCCATGCACCTAAGCATATCCTTTCGCAACAAGCCTTGCTTTTAAGCTAGTAAGAGAATCATCGGGGATTGACTTTCACACTATACACCCATTGACAACCAATAGCAGTTTTGCCTGAAGGAAGAGGTACCAATCCAAAGTTTGATTAACTTGTAAGGCCTTTAATTCTTCTTCCATAGCTGTCGTCTTGCTAGGGATTTGTAATACCTTAGCTACAGAATTGGGGATTGGATTTTTGGTCAACAGTGGACAAAAAGGACCGATAGGAATGAGACACAGAAAAATATGAAACAAAGTTTACAGTAGAATGTTGAGTGCAAACAAGTGTGCCTTTGTGATGAGCAATAGGAAGATCAAGATCAAAGATAAGAAGAGGGTAAGCTAATGGCAAATCTAGAGCCAAGGATGACGTAGTAGTGACAAGAGGAAGGAGGGAAGCAGTAGCTACTCAAGGGCGCCGAGTATTGACCTTGAGAGGAGGTGGTTCCTGTGCAAATACCGGTGAAATAGCCAAAGCAGTTGACCAAATGGTGGTCACATGTAAGTCTTCATCTTTCTCAGAAACAGTGATCGAGACATCATGATAAGGAGTAGATTCAAAGAATGAAAATCGGCAATTACAAAGTACTTCCTCAATGATGGAGAATAACAACGGTATCCCTTTTGGTTACAAGAATAACCTAGAAACATACACTTGATAGCCCTGGGATCAAGTTTTGATAATCCAGGTCAATGATCACAAATAAAATAGACACAACAAAAAATATGAGGTGGCAAGACAAACAATGATTGATTTGGAAACAAAGTAGAAAAAGGAATACTACCTCGCAAAATAGAAAAAAGCATGCGATTAATGAGATAGCATGCAGTCAGGACATAATCATATCAAAAAGTTTTGGCGACCTTCATCTCAAATAACATGGACTTGGTGACTTCCAATAAATGCCTATTCTTCCTTTCAGCTACACTATTTTTGTTGTGGTGGATCAAAATAGGAAGATTCATGCATCATACCATGTTGAGTTAAAGTTAGAAAAAAGGTGTAGAGAAGTATTCCTTTGCGTTATCAGAAAGCAAAACTTTAACATTCACACCAAACTGAGTATGAATTTCAGAAATAAAGGCACAAAATATAGAAAATAATTATGAATGACTTTTCATTAGACATAGCCAGGTGATTCTAGAATGGTCATCAACAAAAGTAACAAAGTATATTAAACCCAAATTGGAAACAACACGACAAGGACCCAAATGTCTGAATGAACTAATGAAAAAGGAGACATCGCTTATTTAATAACTTGAGGAGGGTAACTGAAAAGATGTAATCTGCCAAGTTGACATAATTCACACTCTAAACTGGAAAGAGACTGAAAACTAGAATCTAACTTTTGAAGACTATTTAGTGAAGAATCACCAAGATGACGATGGATTTGATGTAGGGAAGCAACACTAGAGCATATAATGGATGGTGCATCTTCAAGTCTATACAGCCTATTCCCTCCTGTCCTTTGCCAATAAATCATCTTCATGGTAAGATCTTGGAATATACAAGAATCAAGGTAGAATGTCACGGAACACTAAAAAGTTTTTTTATTAATTTACTAAAAAACGTAAGATTAAACGAAAATTGTGGGAGATAAAGCACCGAGGACAATGACAATGAAAGAGTTGGAAGAACTATATCAACCCTCTAAACCTGTGTAGATGAACCGTTAGCTACGGTAACAGTGGATAACAATGGAGTAAGAGCAGAAAATATACCTGTAAAACCTAACATGTGATCATAGGCCCCTGAATCAATGATCCAAGTGTGAGAAGTAGCTGAAAGGCATGCAGTAGCACTACCTATCTATACTAAAGTAGCAATGGAAGAAGCAAGCTGTGAAATCTGAAACTGGTTGTACCTTTTAAATTCCTTATCAGACGTAACTATTACCTTGCCTTCAAATGACTGTGGCAAGGAAGAAAAGTCAGTCCTAGATGCAACAATTGCAAACTGTTGTTTCTGCTGTGGTCTCCCATGTAAATTGTAAAAGAATTTCTACATATTACCAAATTTGCCACAGTAATGACAAGTCCGAACAACCCCTAAGCTTTTAGTAAAAATGTGGGATTGTCCATAAAGTTGTTGTTGGCCTTAGCCTCTCCCTGTTCCCATGCCTCAACCACCATGATGATCATCACGACCATTATGTCCTCCACGGTTTCCTCCATCACTCATACTACCACCATTTCGAGATTGGAACACAAGAGCTGAACTATCTACCACAGAGGTGGTGTCCTGAGAAGACTCACGAGATACCTAAAGAACTCGAGCAAATGTATCCGTGAGTGGTGCGAAAGTCTTTTCTTAAAGAATCTGAGATCTAACAGTTTCATAGTCTAGATCGAGACCTCCTAGGAATCCCATTAAAGCCAATTGTTCTCTCTGAAATTGCATTTGTTGGACATTGGTTGAAATAGGTAGTAAGAGCATTCAACTCCTCATACATCCTCTTAAAATTAGCAAAGTACTGTGTAAGGGAACATCCCTTCCTCTCAAATTAGTAAAACTCCTGTGATAGCTCATAAATCCATGAAATGTTACTTTGGCTAGAATACAATACATCCAAATTATATTGAGTAACATTAAATATGTATATTACCCAATTATAGCATGAAAATTGAATTAGTCATGTGAAATTTGATTTCTTCATTCCATTATCGTATCGTTAGCAGATACTTTACTGACTTCATTTGTAATTTATGTAGTGCTCATCTAATGGCTGATATTGCTCCAAGTAGCCTAGTGTAGTCAAATATATCTTTAGCTTATTTGCTTCGAGTATGTAAGACTCGTTATCTGACATTGTATGTGATTCGATGGCTGTATGTCTTGGTAATGTACATGCAAAATGTTTTTTATAAAATACAGGAGTACCCCCAAAAGAAAAAAATTAAACTACCTTAATTGAACTTCCTCAAAGAAGCTTTTAGGTGATGCAGACTTCTTATCCAACAAAACAAGATTAGAATATGAACTCTAGATGGTGAGAAAGGTGCAAAATCTGGTTTCTAAACTTTTGGCAAATGGGATTAATCATGGCTTACTTACATTCTAAACCTGCCAAGTGATAGAGAGAGACCTTGCTTTGTGCATGCCATTGTAAAAACCAGTCTACAAACATATCAATATGCTGACGTGACCCCAAAACATCTAGTTGGCCTAGGAACCCAGGTGGATGTGTGTGGTTTACCACGGATAACTACGACAACATACGTCAACTTGCAATCAAAGTGATGGAAAACGATGAGCAGCAAGGAATCTACCTGATCTCTTGATATAGACTAAGATATTCTCTGCAATGATTACAACCTCATTCTATTGGATACAATCACCTCCTCAACAAGCTTCTTGGCTTTTAGCTGCAGTTCATCTCATAACACCTCTCGATGCTTACTGAAACCTTAAAGCTTTCTTCGCAAGCAACTCAAATTGCTGAATTTCCCTTCTACCTTATATACATTTCTCTCAATCTCTGAGGTACTGGACGCTCCCTTCTTGTGATATCACACACTCAATCCCCTCTTCATGGCTTTCAGCTCCAATTCATCTCATAACACCACTCAATGCTTATTGAAACCTGAAAGCTTTCTTCACAAGCAGCTCAAATTGTTGCATTTCCCTTCCACCTTATGTACAATTCTCTCAATCTTTGAGGTACTGGACGCTCCCTTCTTGTGATATCACATACTCAAGCTCCTCTATATCTATCACAAATTTTCAAGGTATTCAAATAAATTTAGTAAATAGTTGAACTCTTGCACATCGCTGCTAATTCAATTAGCAATGACTATATGGATGAAGGTGAGCTAACGGCACCATTATTTGTCTAGCAGCAACAGTAGTTTCTCAGCCTCACACCTTTACCTGCTTAACCAGAAACTTTAATAATCAGTTTGCCCAAACACATCCGATAATATTCTGGGTTGATGACCATATGGGCAATTTGGCTGAAAATAGCCCTTACTCTTTTCGCTGTCCATCACTATACCAGAACTCAATGATATTTCTACTGTGCCAGTACTCAATGATACTTGTTTTATAAGAAATAAAGAGCGAGGATGTGAAAATGGACCTGATGTGATGATCACCGTCAATCTCGTCCCGCTTCCACCTTTGTCCCTCTTCTTCTTCTCCTCCTCCTTCTTCATATAGACGTAATAGGAACACCGGGTAGCTTTCATCTTCACCAAATGGAAGTTCCGAGGCATATTTATCATCTTCTTCTCCACCTCCTTCGAATAGGTGCATGAGAGAACCCTCTCTAACTTTCATCTTCACCAAACGACTGCTCATGATGGGCTTCGTGGTCCTGGTTTTACTCTTCTTCATGATAGTCATCTTTGGCATTTTTGCCGTCTTCTTCTCCTCCTCCTCATTCAAATAGGTGCAGCAGGAACTCCTTTTAACTTTCATCTTCACCAAATGGCTCTTCACGATAGTCTGGCTGTTATGGCTTCAAGCCCAAACTTGCCAAACAGCTAGACTCGTGAATTTGAGGGAGCTTTTAACCATGATTTAATCATTTTTGCGAGCTGTTACTGGATTGTTTTTGCTCTCGGTGTGCAGTTGCATGGCATTTGTGCTTCATCCTCACTTAAGACCACCTGCGGGTCGAGATCCAAGGCCATGAATATGGCTCATAGTCACTGGTCTGGGCAGTTTGACTCAAACCAAGTGTTTGACAAAATGCCCAAACCAAGTTTCTACTTTGAAAAGGATGATTCGAGCATAGTTAGTGTAATACTCATGTCCTGAGTTAGTCCATGTAAATTAAGCCTAGTTCGGGTTAATGAAAAAAATTATTTTGTTAAAAAAAGAAAATAAAAAAATGAATAATAAGAAGAAAACCCAAAATAATCATCACTGCATTTAGGACATACGTGCATTGTTTGGTTTTGAGTCAACATCCTGCAAGACACTTGGTACATTGGATGATAATGGAGCTTTGCTTTAGCTTTGCCTAGTCGAAGTGTTTGCCTTGTTTCTGGCAATTTATGTTATTGCTTTGATTTATTGAATGTTACATTATTGATTGCGCACCTGTATGATCACCCTTTGCATGTTAGTGGATATGGATTAAAATCATCCAAGGCTGCCTATTAAATATTTTTAAAAATAAAGGGAAAATGTATCGAAATGGCATTAGATTTACCTAGCGTAATCACATCCCCAAATTCATTAAATCTCTGGTTCACAAAAGTTAAGTATTCTCCTGTACTTTACTTAGGTCTTCAATCGACCATAATTGATTTGTGGCGACTCCAAAAGGTAAGAAAGTTACATGTTAAATCGAGTACCAAGTTATGATTGATAGGACTTGGGAAAATCTGCGCTAGATGCGAGCAATTGCATCGTGAAAGGAACCTTCGTTCCCACTTAGCAATCCATTAGCCTTTCCTTCAATGGTTCGCCATTGGGAAGATCTGAAAAGCCCTCATATATGAAGCGAAATAGAGATAGCATGTGGAGCTCGCAGCTCTATGCATGGAGCTCTATGTGGATAAATTTTGTTTTGGGATAAGTATACTCGAAGTCCTAAAATTTCTCACAAAAGTGCAATTGAATACTAAAACTGATTAAAAGTGCAATCAAGTCATAAAATTTATCAAATTGATATAATCGAATCCTTCCATTAACTCTATCCATTTAGATTAACGAAAAATGTTGACGTGGCTTTTTTCAATGTTTTCTCTCTCCTATTTAGCTTTTTAAAAAATATTTATCTCTCCTTTGTGGCATTGACCTTGCTAAAATATGTAAAATGAGACTAAAAATACGTCATTTTGGACTAAATCGAAATTTTTAACCAAAATCTTAATTAAATTAGATTTTAAAAAAAGTAATCTACTTTGCTTACTTGACTAATTAATAGCATCTTCAATCTTGACTCCTGATTTATCTCCCAAAAAAGAAAAATCTTGACTACCGGAAAAACTCAGCGTCCAGGGTTATAATAATGGGGGTTCCCGTTAAGACCATCTGTAGGCTTTACTATTGATAGCTAACAAAAAGACAACATATAGTCCTTAGGCAAAGCCAACTCGATGTTGTCTGTATGAGCACCTCATGAATATCTCTTAAAGTTCTTTGATTATGACGTGGATGATTTATTTCAAATTGGAACGGTAGAAGTAGATTTAATTTGCCACACAAAAGCCGACTTATGATAGCACCTAATTATAATATAATATGCCTGTTCATAGTTTGCTGATTCCACCGGACAACTTTTTTATATTCAGCTTTCCCGCATCAAAAAAGCATTTCCTATGTTCGCGTCCACAAGCATCATAGTCCATGGCCTAGGCATTCCCCCCTCTCTCTGTATGTGTCAATCGGGGGGAGAGGGGGAAGGCTGTGATTCGATCGGGAGAGAGAGGGAAGGGCGTCACACGTTCAAGTTTCGACCCTTCACTGCCGCTTTCTCCCATTGCCTTCAACCAACAACTAAACCACCGTCATGACCACTGTGTAATCATCAAGAGATCTCTCTCTAGGCCCTTCGTGCATGTATACTCCGGGAATGCATGTGTGCGAGTTGCAACTCATGCTTTCATCTCCAATGCATCGGTTGATATTAGAACCTGGAAGATCGTGGGAACGAGATGTTTGGTAACAACGACAACTGTGAAAACTGCCTCATGGACAAAAATTGGGGGCTCATGCTTTGATGGCAAGCATCTCAACAAAACTTGGAGCAGTAATTCGGTTGGATGCGGATGACTATGGACGCCATTGCAAACTGACTTTGTGTCGAAGGGCTGGAGAGAAACCCAGGTGGAGACGTAGAAGTAGTGCCGTGGGAAAATTGAGCCCAGGGCCAACCATTCGATGAACCTATTTCGGTGGTCCAAAGTAATGGGATGTCCTGTTTATCTGGAGACTCCATATTCGAGCAAAAAGGATTTCAAGGAGTTCGAGGGGCATAAACAGAACACCGGTAGCCACAGAAGGCGTGGAGGTGATGATGGCGATTATTATGAGAGACGGATGGTCGATATGATGGAGCCTGTCATGGAGATCACCGCCAAGAATTGTGACACCGTTGTCTTAGAGAGTTCCATGAATTCCTAGCAAGGTTCCCTATTTAATGGATTTTTCAACGCGAAATATTTTATTGCAGATGCAGATCATCTTTTGCATTGCACATACATATCCAAAGATTGACAACCAAATCTCTTATCTTTTAGATTGAAGGGAGATTCTTTTTATTTTTGTGGGATTAGGTGCAGGTTGAGCGGAAAAGAGCAAGTAAATCGCTGATTAGAATGTGGCATAAAATGTGAAATCGAATAAGGCGGCAATTTTCGTGGATTGATGATCAAGCTGAACAAGCCAGCTTAAATGTTATCCTCGATAACAACAACCAAAAAATGATCGACACTTCTATAATTGCCGTTGATAAGGTTGTTGTTGAGCCTCAAGAGCAAGAAGTGGAAGTTTTTGGATTCCATTTTCAAGCAGGAGGATTTGGAGTATTTTGAGCTTGAGGAAGAATCTCAGGGTGATCATGTCTTCCATGATGATGGAGAGATGATTTTAGAGAAAAGCCCCTTCCATGTTGATCTGGATACAGATACAAATGTTGAAGCGATAGAAAATGGAAAGATGAACAGAAGAAGCAAAATTGATTTTATTATGCAAGGAAACCTAAAAAATCAATTGATGGATCGATCTTGCAGTTTCGTTGGGATCTTTCCTTAAAGCAAGAAATCTAGATTGATTCTGCAGATATGGTTCCAAATTCCAGCAGGAATTTAGCACATAAGCTTTATTAGATAACCCGACTTCTCAAAAACTCGTGCTCAAGCCTTTTTTCTAATAAAGGGAGTATGATGCTGGACGCCTTAAGTTTGGATTCTTGTCTTTTATATGATGAATTTAGGATATTCAAGTATGATATTTCCTTCTTTAATTAAGTTCGTTTACGATATTCACTTAGTATGGAATATATGAGTTTAGTGCTTCTATTATATTTAACTTTTTTAATTAGTTTCATATTTTATTTATTATTGAAAGATACCATAGGATCTAGTTCATTTTTTAGGTTTAGCTAGGCTTTTGTTATATTCCCGGGATTTCTTTTTCGACTTCTTTATCTAGCATGATTTATAGGATCATGCAGTTGCCCTCTTTCTAGAAATAAAGAACCTAAACGAGATTACCGTTTGAACGTTTTCTGCGTGTACACTTCGAGCATTCATGTTTGCGAGTTGCAACTCAGCAATTTTTGTTTCCACCGCATCGAAGTTAATTAGGAACAAAGCTATCCGAAGTCTCGACTTCAAGCAAGACTAAGGGCCTCTCGGGATCAAGGAATAAATAGATGGGTCTATTACTTGCAACTAATAAGACACTCTAGTTCTTCCAAACCTCTAGACTAGAAACACAGATTACATTGCATACGCGAGAAGAATACTTAGGCTCCGTTCGTTTTCGGAAAAATATTTTTCCGGAAAACATTTTTTTGCGTTTTCCGGTATTCGGGGGCGGAAAATATTTTCCGTGAGAAAATATTTTCCTCCCCCACCCCCAAATCCTTCATTGTTTTGAGGAAAATGATTTCCTCTTTTCATAAAGAGGAAATCATTTTCTCTCAAAGTCAAGACAAAATTGTCCATGTGAGGGAAAATATTTTTCGTGGGAGAGGAAGTTAATCGCCGGTCATCGCCATCACCCGCCAGTTGCCGGCCGCCGCTGCCGCTTGCCGCCCACCGCCGCTGCCACCAGTCGCCGGACGCCGCCGGATCGGTGGTCGCCGAACACCAAAAAATATTTTCCGAAACTTTTTCAAATTTTAGTCGAACACTAGAAAATTGTATTCCGGGAAAATATTTTTCAGAAAAATGACTTTCGAAAAAATATTTTTCAAAAAAAAAATATTTTTCGACAAACGAACAGAGGCTTAATGTTACTCGCAAACTATTTCCGATCCTTCATTTCTTCGAAGTTGCCGACGCGTCTACATGTGGCATCTATTCGGCGCCGTAGGGTCATGTGCTTTGACCAAAATAGCATGGGGACCGCCACCGCGACTAACGGCAAGATAATATAAAATAGCAATAGCAACGTTCCTCCGACCGCATTGGGATTCGGGAATTCGACTGTAAGGGTTGTGAAGTAGGCACAACAGATAGAGGCCATTAACCAGTAAACCATCCAAGTGTGGGGCAATAGAGTAATAGCGGTGGTCCAGATTGTGAAGATGGAGACCAAGAAAACCATACTATTGAGGACCGCGAACGAGTATAGATCCTCGCTGCTCAAGATAATGTTCCCGGCTTTATGTGGTTTTTCAACAGCAGTGCCGCTGGAATTGGCAGTAACGACAGTGGAATTGGCGGGGGGAATTGAAGAGTTATCCTGCCAGTATCCTCCTGGAGGAGTGAGAGCGGCTTGGTATGTGGCAGTCGCAATTAAGGCAGCCACTAAAAGTATAATGTCGTGAGCGGATTCATTTCGGAGGCCAAAGAAAATTGCATACTTCTCAAAAAAAGTTGGTTCCCTCCTTAAAATCTGTGATAAAGAGGGGTTGATAGTAGGAGGTCGTGACTCCTCCGCAAGCTCTTGATCACCACTAGGATTCCCTTGGGAGATTTCCCGAGCCGTCTCACCCTGGAAGTTCTTCGCATTCATTTTGACACGCCCCAAAAACAGGTCGGTGATCTGGAACCTAGTCAACAGGTCGCTGATCTGGAAAAAATGTAAAGTGAGCTCATGCTTTGTCAACAAAGTGAAGTATGTATTCCTTAAAATTTCAGTCTCTGCTTTGTCACTAACTTCGCTATTGTGCACAAAGTGAGCTCACGCCATATTAGTTTTGAGTGATCCTAGTGATGCAACGACCGATGTACCATGGGAACAAGTTTACTAAACCTTTATATTTCAGATGCAATCATTTCAATCCGTGTAATGAAGTGCCAAATGTTTTATTATTTCCTGATGAAGAAAAGCTTAAGTATTCACGCATGTCATTAATTGCAAGTTGTGCGATCACTTCTGATTTACATGAAACAAACCCTATCATTTCAGGGTTTTTCAATAGATAATTTTCAGTAATGTTGAATACCTCGAAAAGTCCTCATCTGCCCCTTGTTCCATCTCTCTTGTTAAAAATATTATCGGGAAAGGGTTGGGTGATGGTTGTCTCACTAGATCTATACACGTTTTTCTTTCTTGTTGAACTTCCCCCATTACATGAAAGGAGATTTATCTATTGCCACATTGTTGAACTTCCCCCATTGCATAAAAGTAGATTTACCTATTGCCACAACTCTCATGTGTTTGTTAATGTCCAACCCAAAAGCATAAACTTATAAGTGAAAGAAAACTACATGAATGTAAAAAGCATATAAAACTCATCGTCAAAAGATATGGGACAATATTTTAGGTGCAAACCAAGTTAGGAGCAGCACGTGAAATATTCATCTATAATATATCATATAGATTTTTTTTTGTCAAAATATATAGTATAGCTTGAAAAATCTATTTTTTATGTAATTTTTTGTGTTTCTGATGGATCACGCCAAGCGAGCACATTTATGGACACTTCTACAACAACATCAAATGTCAATTGTCAGCTAAACAGTTATCAACAAGTGCTAACCGTTGAATGATTATAATAGGTGATATACTGTTGCCAAGATGTAGTTCAAATCTCCCCTCTTTTTTTTTTTTGGTAAGATCCCCTCTTTGAAAGTTTCTAAATCCATGTATTTTCAACTCCTGGTATTTCATTATCATAACATTTGTTCCTAGATCAGATTATGTCAAATTCAAGCATCAAACAATAACAGTGCGAACAACCGGGAAATCAACGAACCATACCTCGGTTAGCTTTTTGGATATAGCAATGTGTAAGACTGTGTTACCATCTTCGTCTTTCCAATTCAAGATTTTTGTCAGATATAGTCGCTTTAGCCATCCAAACAAAACCTTGAATGCTTCGAGGCTGCGATGCTTGACGGCAACGTGAACTGCAGTCTCGCATTGGCTCGTCAAGTCTTCGATGGATGATTTGCAAATGAAAAGGAATTCAGCCAAGAGCTCCAGCTCATTGTCTCCTTCTTTCTCAGCGATGTAATGCAAAGGGGTGATCCCGCATCATCCTTGGACTCGGATCAACTCGGGGTCAAGGGTCATCAATGCCCTCACACTGTGATAATGCTTGTGTTGCAAAGCCAAGTGCATGGGGCTGTAACCCTATGGATTCAGCTTCCGAGCAAATGACGGCTTCAAGATGGCCATCTCCATGGCCACTAGGGTTTTTCCGGCAATGGCGGCACGATGTAGAGGAGTATTTGGGAAGGGGTCCTTAGATACACGATCGAAGAGCTCCGGCTCCTCCACGATTAACTTATGGACGTCATCAACATTATCATTTGCTATTGCTAGTTGAAGCCGAGACTCCCTATCCTTTTTTTTCTTCTTCTACGGCCGCCATTGTTTTGGCGAGGGAAATGTAGGAGGAAAGGGTTTTTTTTTTTTTGGTGGGAGAGCAGAGGGGATTTTGCTAGGTGATGATCGATGGAAGTAGCGAACTTGCAAAGTCATATATATAGTGCCACGGTCAACGAGAATTTAATTAGGGGAGTCAACAAAGTGTACAGGTGGGCCCAATGGCATGTTGGGGTTGAGTGGGGCCCAACGCCTCTTAGACCGGGAGCGGCGCGTACTGGTCAGATTCTCAGGAAATCGTCGCACTCGTTATTTTACACGCCTCTCTCCCTTTCCCACTTTTTGCTCTTTCGCCTCTTGTCGTGTTTTGCAAGAATTGCATGACATGATTTATCGAGAAGGAAAAATTATACTGTGTCATCTTCTAAATACTGGTTCAAACATTTAATACTTTGGAGCCTCAAATGAATTTTGTCCGAAAATATTTTGGATGGAATTTTATTTATATTGGTGATATATGCACACACATTATATATATTCAAATATGTATTTACATATATCTAGTGGCATATGTTGTATTGGGGTTTCAATTTGATGCTCTTCGTCAACCTGCATATTGAGACATGACTTGACGTACATGTGCACGGATCGATTCTATTTCGGGGCTTAATTGTGGCTAACGTGTTTTCGAGACTTAATCAAAGCGAAGTGATTTTGTAGGCTTAGCATTGGCCGATATGGTTTTCATGACTCATCGCCTGACAAAGCATGACCATAATGTCTTCTTGATATGAGCATAGGATGAGTTAGATATATCCTAGCTATACCGCATTACATTGTTTATGATATGGTGCATATCTTATGATTTGCTGGAATATATGCATGCTTGTGAAATGAGTGAATGCGATGCATACTCGTTTCCAAAGCTGCATTATTATTTGCTCGATTCAATAGGAACGGTGAATTTGTCCCCCTGCGAATTCCCATTTTTCCTCTTTTTGATTTCTGCATTATTATTTGCTTGATTCAAAAGTGCCACTTCCCTAACATTAACCCATCGAATCTGTCTTGGGCAATGGAAAAGAATTCACGGCTTACTTGTTTTTGCTAATCCCAAACTAAAGATAATTTGCAAAATTTAATAATACATTTGAGGAGTTAATAGCACCAGACCTGCTTCCTCCTTTATTTGAAATGAGTCCACTTATAAACCTAAGCACTCGATTATCTCCTTGAGCTCATGACCTCGCATCAGTTCTTCAATTCAAACCAATACAGAGAGGTGAGTTCTCTACTCATTACCATAACGGTTTATTGAATGAAGATTTCGAGTTCAAGTTTAGCATCGAATTAGCTCGGAAAATAAAACTCTTTAAACCATGGATGTACGACAAATTTGACAATTTATTTATAAGCAGGTGAGTGGGTTCTTCATCGCTTGCTCTTTTTATTGTAATTCGATGTTTGCTTTCCATAATCATACATCAGATGGCCGCAATAATAGTTCACTTGCTTTTAATCTCAAAGCAGTTTACCCAAAAATTTCAGGAATGCTCTCATGAATTATAACTATGTATTGCAAAACCGTAATGCAAATTAGTTTATATCGCTACTAGTCTATTTTGTTTATTTATTATTTATTTTGGGGTGGGGTGGCGGTATTAGATAGTTAAACTTAAATATCTAATAGCCTATGACTATCAAAAGTTGACCTTTAATTGGAATTTCGAAACAACTATATAAATGATGACAAACTGACTCAATCCAGATCTTAACTTTGTTCTAGAGTTGGTTACTCGAGATAAAAAGAGTAATTTAATATTTAAATATTATAATAAAAAATTTCAAGAAGTTTTATCATCTGCTACTTGATTTACACAAATATCAGCAGGATTGAGTTGTCCTTATGGAGAAGATAATTGATGTTGTTGATTGGTAAAATAAGGTCCGTCGGCGTATCTAAAGTCACCTTTCTACAAATATTCATCAAAAACTAACATTTCAATCACCAGTAGAATCAATTTTGGCCAAAAAGAAGTATCTCCATTTTTGTTCACTATCTGTACCTTGTAGCTTCTTCTATGTAAAACGTGTCTGGCCTTTGCATATAGTATGACGTTCATGAACAAAAACTAAATTCGTCAAATAACTAAACCTTGCGGTATTTCACTAGAAAAGTCCACTGAGTTACTACGTTGGTAACTATAAACTTGTTCATTACATTTTGGAAACTCGTTAACGAGAAGGAAAGTCGTTCATTTCATTTTGCTAAACTTCATTGGTTCACCAGGATATGAACCGGGATAAGAGAGCTCACGAAAGCTAATTTACTTGTTTACTTGATGGAGTAAATCCCAGATGCGTTCGCTCATTTATATTTAATGAGAAATAAAGAGGGCAAGCAACACCAAAACAGAAAGAAGAGAGGAAGTTCGTCTGATAATGAAAGGTCCAAATTGTGGAATATTGGCTCTCACTTGCCTTCAACACTCTTACACTGATGTCAACAAACAAACATGCTTCGTCTTTGGAGGGAAGTCGAAAAGTCCTTGGATTCACACGGTCACCCGGCAGATATGTTCAATGTGCAAGGGCACACAGTACACAACACACAATTCTATTTTTTTTTTTTTTTGAAACTGTGTATTTCATTCCTATAGGCACTCATCATTCGGACCAGTACACAAAAGTCCACGATCCGTGTTCCTACATATTTATTCCTGGGAACTCAGAAACTTTGAAAGAACTGTTAAGAAATGACCACTACAGTTAGTCAAGAGGTGCTTTTGATTAATATTTACCCCTTCATACTTGTAACAATAAATTCTGTAATTCAGCTTCCGATCTGGAGCCTTAATCTTGTCCTGTTTTGGTTTTAACATGTCATATGTAGAAGGTTGACCGAAGAATTGACTCATGGAGAGGGAGAGTGCCCTCAGTACTACGACTCTCAGAATTTTCATAGCCCCATGTCGATTTGACAAGACATGGTCCGATTTATTCAATTCTGATGACTCGAGCCATCCATGTGCTCGGCAGAGACCAAATTAAAGGCAACTACTTCTGCCTTGTCTTTTTTTGTTACAGGGATAATTACATAAATAATTTATGAATTTTTACTTAATGTGTAACATAATTTATGAACTTTTAATTCATTTAATATTGTCTCTGAAATTTTGGTAAATATTTAATCTGGTCCTTGAGTTATTATATCCATAGATCTAGTCTAGGGATTAAATTAAACATGAATTAAATATTTACTTATCACATTAAATAGATTAAAAGTTCAAAAATCACATTGCACATTGGACTAAAATTTAGGGACTACATTAAACAAATTAAAAATATAAGGACCACATTTCACATTAGCACAAAACCCAAAGATTATTTATATCATTTTCCCTTCATTATAATATTGAGGAGGAAAATAGCGACCAAGCGTTCGGTAAGTTTGAAAGCAAATCAACCTGTACTTTTTGTAATTGTGTTAATTCAATCCAAAACGTTTATTTCTTTTTCAATTGAGTCCTAAATCTTTTACATTTATGCCAATTTAATTCATTTAATCAATTTTGGCAGGAAATAGCCGATATGGACATCGCCGTCATATGTGACGTGATCGGCACTGATGTTGACAATTTTTATTGATATTTTAATATTTTTTTAATTTTATTTTTTCTTTTTTTTCTTGCTTTGGCAACCGGCCAAAGGCAAGGTCGACCTCACCATCGTTGGATACCTCGCCCTACCCTGGGCAAGGCTCACCCTTTTTGCTCAAGCCATCCATGTTGAGACCAAATTAATCACTAGTTAAACCATTAATTCATAAAGGCAACTACTTTTGCCTTGTCTTTTTTTGTTATAATATTGTGGAGGAAAATGGCAACCAAGCATTCGGTCAGTTTGAAAGCTGCTCAACCTGTGGGAGAATTATCAAAAAAGTTCTAAACCGATTGCAATTGTTCCAATTCAGTCCAAACCCTTTTTTTTTCCAATTGAGTCATAAACCTTTTACATTTATGTCAATTCAGTTCATCTAGTCAATTTTGATATGAAATTGCTGATATGGACATTGTCGTCTAATGTGGCATGCCCGTTGTTGACGTGGATATATTTTAAATAACATTTTGATTTATTTTTTTCAAATTATTTATTTATTTTTGCCTTTTCTAAGGTAGAGCCTCACCTCGCCCTGACCTCAACCCGCTGTTAGGCGAGGCTCTACCTTATCTGCTAGAGTAATCCATGTTGAGACCAAATTAATCACTAGTTGAATCATTAATTCATAAATTAAAGCCAACTACTTCTGCCTTGTCTTTTTTTGTTATAATATTGCGGAGGAAAATGGCAAGGAAGCGTTCAACAAATTTGAAAGCGGCTAAATCTATGGGAAAATTATTTAAAAAGTTCTAAACCTATTGCAATTATTCTAATTTAGTTATAAACTCTTTTTTTTGTTTTTACCAATTGAGTTACAAACATTTTGTATTTGTGCCAATTCAATCAATCCAGTCAATTTTGGTTGGAAATCACTAATATGGATGCCACTGTCTTATGTGGTGTGACCGGCATTGACATGAACATTTTTAAGTAATTTTTTTCATTTTTCATTTTTTTCTTTTCTTTCTCATTTTTTTCTTTACTTCTTCCTCTAATCGGTCTTTGTACCTCGGCAACCAGCTAGAGGCAAGGTTGACCTCGTCGTCACTAGGCACCTTGCCTTGTTGCTGGGCAAGGCTCAACCTTAACTACTCAAGTCATCCGTGTTGAGACCAAATTCATCACTAGTTGGACCATTAATTCATAAATCAAAGCCAACAACTTCTGCCTTGTTTTTTCTTCCTATAATATTGCGGAGGAAAATGGCAACCAAACAATCGGCAAGTTTGAAAGCGGCTCAACCTATGGGACAATTAAAAAAAAAATCCTAAACCTACTACAATTTAGTCGTAAATTAGCTCTTTTTTTGTCAATTGAGTCACAAACATTTTGCATTTGTATCAATTTAGTTCATCAAGTTAATTTTGGTTAGAAATTAGTAATATGGACACCGCTGCCCTATGTGGTGTGACCAGCGCTAATATAGAGATTTTTAAATAATATTATTTTTCGTTTTTCGCTTTTCTTCTTCTTTTTCCTTTGCTTCTTCCTTTAACTAATTGTCATACCTCAGTGACCAACCAAGGGCAAGGTTGACCTCACCGTCGCTGGTCACCTTGCCCTACCGCTGGTCAAGGCTCAACCATATCTGATCAAGTCATCTATGTTGACATCAAATTAATTACTAGTGGGATCATTAATTCATAAATTAAAGCTAACTACTTCTACCTTGTCTTTTTATGTTATAATATTGCGGAGGAAAATAACGACCAAGCGTTTGGCAAGTTTGAAAGCGGCTCAACCTATGGAAGAATTTAAAAAAAAAAAACCCTAAACCTGTTGCAATTTAGTTGTAAATAAGTTCTTTTTTTGTCAATTGAGTCACATACATTTTATATTTGTGCCAATTTCGTCCATCAAGTTAATTTTGGCCATAAATTACTAATAGCGCTAATGTAGAAATTTTTAAATAATATTATTTTTCGCTTTTCTTTTTTTTCTTTTCTTTCTCTTTTTTTTTCCTTTGCTTCTTCCATTAACTGATTATCATACCTCGGTGATCAACCAAAAGCAAGGTCGACCTCACTGTCATTGGGCACCTTGCCCTGTCGTTGGGCACCTTGCCCTGCTGCTGGCCAAGGCTCGACCATATATGGTCAAGTCATCCATGTTGACATCAAATTAATTACTAATGGGATCATTAATTCATAAATTAAAGCCAACTACTTCTACCTTGTCTTTTTCTGTTATAATATTGCATAGGAAAATGACGACCAAGCATTTGGCAAGTTTGAAAGCGGCTTAACCTATGGGAGAATTAAAAAAAAAAAATCCTAAACCTTCTGCAATTTAGTCATAAATCGGTTCTTTTTTTGTTAATTGAGTCACAAACATTTTATATTTGTACCAATTTAGTCCATCAAGTTAATTTTGGCCAGAAATTACTAATATAGATACCGTTATCCTATGTGGTGTGGCTGGCGCTAATGTAGAAATTTTTAAATAATATTATTTTTCATTTTTTGCTTTTCTTTTTTTTTTCCCTTTGCTTCTTCCTTTAACCGATGGTCATTCCTCGGTGACCAACCAAAGGCAAGGTTGACCTCACCATCGCTAGGCACCTTGCCTTGCCGTTGGCCGAGGCTCGACCATATCTGGTTAAGTCATCCATGTTGACATCAAATTAATTACTAGTGGGACCATTAATTCATAAATTAAAGCCAACTACTTCTACCTTGTCTTTTTCTGTTATAATTGCGGAGGAAAATGACGATCAAGCATTTGGCAAGTTTGAAAGCGGCTCAACCTATGGGAGAATTATCAAAAAAGTTATAAATTTGTTGCAATTATTTCAATTTAGTTCTAAACCCTTTTTTTTACCAATTGAGTTTCAAACTTTTTGCTTTTGTGATAATTTCCATTTGGTCAATTTTGATCGTAAAATCACTAATATGGACGCCACCGTCTTATGTGGCATAGCTGGCATTGATGTGGACATTTTCAAATAATATTTTAATATGTTAATATTTTTTTGTTTTTTGTTTTTTGTTTTTTTTTCTTTCTCTTTTTTTCCAAAGATGTATCTGATTTGCTATTTAATCGATCGATTGAAATGAGATAAGGTTACATCTCATGTTTATTTTCTTGAGAGGTCAACAATTTGCTAAATTTGTTATTGGCTGATTAAATTAGATGCCTTTATTTCTATTGTTGTTTTCCCTTTTGATCCTTTCCTTTGCACTTTTACTTGCCTTTTCCTCTCTCATGAGACGAACTCCTACATTACAACCCACACCACATGCAGCTCTATCTCTCTCTCTCTTGACACCTGTATTTTGTCGACCATCCAAAGGTGTATTTTTTGCAAAATATATATAAATAGTAAAATGAAAATTCAATAAAACCCTAAAACAAGTTGGCCATTTTTTAATCCGACCCATTTGATTGAGGCCAGCCTATATTGCTTTATTCTAGTCCATCAACATAAAGGCCAATTCATGGAGCCCACGTAAGAGTAGGTCCACGAGCTGGGCCCAATAGGTGAGGAGTCCACAAAAGAAATAAAAGCCCAAGAAAGCAACAACAAAAAAAGGGAGAAAAGCCCCAGCCCTTGTTGGATTGTCTTCATGCTGGCTCTGTCCTTCTCTCATTTGAGAGACTCTTAGTAAGCGACGGCGAAAACGTGGGTGACCGAGCGTGTATGTGAGGAACGAATGGGGGACTGAAGCAAAGCTCAATGCTTCTAGAAGCTAAGCTGGAAGGCTGATAGAATCGGTTGGCCGTCCGTGGAGAACCGATAACAGAAAGAGAATCGGTTTTGGAGTGGCGGGAGATAATGGATATATGGGGGTTTTGCTCCATCGTGGGAGGGGAAGGAAAAAAAAAAATACACACCATCCGTTAGTTTTCGTTAAATTTTATCATCAAATTGCTGAGTTTGATGATACGTGATAATTAATAGGTGTACTAGTTTGGGATTTTACCCCTCTATTTGTTACAAGTTTATCATTTTGTGATTTTCCGTAGTATTAATCCAATTTAACAAAGGGTAAATTTTTCACAAGTATACCAATTTGAGATTTTTTGTGGTAAAAAAATTAGTTCATGGTAAATTAATCATAATTGTACCAGTTTAGGATTTTTTGTGATATTAACCCTTTTATGAGAAAGTCTTTCACAAGTACAACAACACGATTATCATCATTATCATTATCACTTTTCTTTTCTTTACTTTTCTCTTTATGTTTCTCTCTTTTCAACTAATTGCAATACATCTAGATATGTCCTTTCTTATGGCAATGATGGCGTTCAATGTTTGCAAAATTATTAGATTCGCCTTACTTGTATCTCGGCTCTTATTCTTTATTTCTTGGATCTTGAGTGTCATTTCTTCCCCTTTTCTCAACACAAAATGTGAAGAGGATCCCTATTTCTTCCTTCTCATCTCTTGATTCAAAACACTACTCTTGGCCAAATCCAAGATAATCGTACCATCCGGGGTTGAATTAGACAAAGACGTTTGAAACATCTCCCTTGAGTCTAGCAAAGTATCGGGCAACCATGGCACTTGTATCTCATCATCAAACTCGATTCCCATCCCAACCAACTAATTTATAATTCCTTGAAAAGAATTTAAATGATCAGTCAAATGAGTACCATCTTCATATCTTAGAGCCATCACCTTTTTTTATCATAAATAACTTATTACTCAATCTTTCGAGAATACAATTGTTTGAGCTTATTCCACAAACTGTGTGCATGTGTTTTCTCAATGATATGGTTCAAAACATTATCATCCACACACTGTCTAATATAACCACACACTTGACGATGAAATATAGACCATTCGGTATCATTTTTATCCACTAATTTCTCTTTAGCAAGCACATGCAAATAATAATCCTTCAAATACAAAAAGTCTTCTATTGTCCCTTTCCAAATATGATAATTTGAATTATTCAATGTAATCATTCTACTCGTATTCGTTTCCATAGTTTAACACAAGTTAGAAAAATCAAGCAAAATCCAATGCTTTAATACCACTTTATTGGTAGAATAATAACAATCCGAACAATATCGGATGAATGCAGCAGAACAAAATAATCTCCTCACTTGTGTAAACCTAATAGAAAACAATTAAATAGAGCAATATAAATACCAAGCACCCACAAATACAAAATAATTTTTTTACGTGCAAAACCTCCTTGATGTGAGGAGATAAAAAATCACGGGACCGGAGTCCATCTAAATTTTTCATTGTCAATAAAACTAGATGAACAAAGTTCTTCTCTAGTTAATGCTAGAGGTACATGGTAACAATAATATCAAAAACACCATTCTTGAAAATACACATGAGCTTTACAAGAGATCAAGGATAAATCTCACAAAAAAAAAATGTATGTTCGGTTTAACCTACAAAAAACTTGATGTAAGAATCTTCAAGTGAGAATCCCGTGGCAATCCCACCACACCACCTTAGTTCTTAGTTCGAGCCACCACCACCTGTCGCCTCCTTCGCCATGACAATCCCGTGGGTTTTGTCAATAACATTGTGTTTGTTTATAGATTTTACATTGGAGGAGAAAGAAAAAGAAAGAGAGAAAAAATAGGTTGATCAAACATTAACCGTTGACCCGGTTGACTATTGAAGCGAAATGATGGTTGTGTTACCTGAAAGAGTGTCAGAACCAAACCACAATAATTTAGTTCTAAAAGGTCGTCTTTGGAACAACTTTTTTTCTAACAATGCATCATTAACCTATTGGGAAGATGCAACGTATCGAATTAAATTTGGATTATCATTTTCTGTGGATCTATATTTTCCCGGTCACTCGTATAGACTGAGATCCTTGACAAATCATGTGTTCAGTTTTGCGGATCGTAAATGGAAAAGCGTAATCACAGCCGGTAGTTGCTTTGTCATCAACTAAAGCGGAGTATATGTTGTCAACCAAGGCAATCGAGGAAGTTGTTTGGCTCAGAGGTTTGCTCAGTGATTTGGGACTGTTGTCGGAGAATATTATTAATTATTAGCAACACTTAGAGAACAATACATCTGACTGAAATTTAGATGTATCACAAGCGGATGAAGTACATTGATGTCAGGTACAATTTTTTGCATGATATTGTGTCACAAAGAATTACATTCGTTAAGAAAGTGCACACAACAAACAATTCGGCAAACATATTAATGAAGCCCAATATTGTTCGGACTTCGATAGTGCTTGCAGTAGGTGAGAAGCCCAGAGGATTTTGGGACCAGACGTTCCTCATACATATTCACAGGATTGTCAATGCTTTATGCACCTTCTGTGGATCCAGACCAGATTCTATCAACCACCTATTCTTTGAATGCACATCTATCCGTAGGTTGGCTTCTATGTGGGCAAAATGCAGCTTACCTTAGTGCAACCGACCCTGGCAAGATCATATTAATTGGGCGATGAAAGTTTGCGGTGGAGCTTCGTTTGCTCACCGAATCTCTAGATTTTCCTTTGGTGCTTTATGTCATATCATTTGGACCAAAAGGAACAATGCTATATTCAGAAATAAGAGCGTATACATCCCGAGCATGCACAAGCATCTTATCAAAGTCGTCAAGGACAATGCCATTTCCATGAGAGGAGTTGAGGATACTTATAGGAACTGTGTTTTACAAAGAAATTGGAATCTCCCGTCTACAATCTTTATAGTGAACAGGAGTAGCTCCTAAGTCATTCCTTATGTTCTTGTGGTGGTTTTGATTACCCGTATGCTTTTTGTTCTGTTCTTGGCTGTGTCCGGTGAGTGCTGGCGCTGTTTTTCAGTGTCTTCGGTCTTTTGCCTCCAATTTTTGGATTGGTTGGTTGACCTCCCTAGCCGTCCTCCGCCTCGCGCCGAGCCCCCCGTCGACGAGCAAAGTCGCCAGGCTACCACCGTCAACTTCAAGAACCACCTCCGCGCCCACTAGGCCTCCTCGCCTACCCCCCACGACATCGCCACCGACGCTAAGGTCGCCCCGATCGCCTCCTCAACCCCGATCCCCGACGCTGAGAAGGAGCAAATCAAGGCCCTCATCGTCCCCCTGATGTTGTCCTCATCGGCTCGTATCTAGACAACCCATGGTGCGATTCCAGCCGGGGGCGGGGGGGTTGAGGGCCGTGATTCTGGCAAGAGGGGTCGCTGCTGCGATTCTGGCGCCGGGGGGGGGGGGGGGTGGCCACAATTCCGGTGGGGGGGTCGCGGCTGTGATTCTGGCAGGGGGAGTTGTGGCCACGATTTCGACAAAAATTCAAATTTATCAACGAAAATTCAAATTTACCAACGAAAATTCAAATTTTCATCACCAAAATTTGCGAAAAAAAAATTTCCGACGAATTTTTTTGTTCATGGCAAAATACCGGGTTTTTCAATTTCGTGGGAAATTTCCTATGAATTTTGCCACGAAATTGAAAAAGGCGGCCTATGTCGAAAATTTTACTTTCGTAGCAAAATTCGTAGGAAATTTCTCACAAATTTTGCCACAACTTTGTTTTCGTCGCAAATTACCAACGAAAAATTAAAATTTTTTGTTGCAAAAAATTTCCGACGGCAAATTAGCGATGAATTTTTTTTCGTCGCTAATTCGTCGGAAATTCATTTTGCCACGAATTTTACCATGAAAAATTACCGACGAATTTTGCCACGATTTTTGCAACAAATAATTAGCGACGAATTTTCCAATGAACTTTCCAACTAATTTTCCGACGAAAATTTTGTGACGAAAAAATTTCATCGCAAATTACCAACGAAAATTTAAATTTTTTGTCGCAAAAATTTACAATGACGAATTACCAACAAATTTTTGTTCGTCACTAATTTCGTTGGAAATTCGTTTTCCAATGAATTTTGCAAAATTTTTCGTTGGAAAATTCGTGGCAAAACCCTTGTTTTTTTTGTAGTGCATGTTGATGTCGGAGAAGCGCTCACAGGTTTTTTGCATATAAATATTTGTTGTTGCGTTTGGCCTTGGCTGGTGCATAGTGAGTACGCTTAACTTGTGTAAAAACTTGCGAGAGACATAAAGAGCAATTGGAGCCGTCATTCAAGAGAGTGAAAATGTAATAGAAACTCATTTTCTTGTAACTGATTCTTGTGGATTCCGATTTAATCTTAACACTGACGAGTCATTGTGATTGAGCAATTCTAATCTACTTTATGCCAATTTAAATGGAACTAATCTACTATGTAAATTTCGACCAAAAAAAAATTCTACTACGTAAATCCATTGTATGTCAGTTTTATTTTTGCAATCTATTTGTTACTCTAATGATTTTTTTTTACGCTTCCGCATTAGTCTTTACAATCACATCTTAAGGATGGAAAGATTTGGGTCCCGTAAAAAGAATAAGAGTTCCCATGCATTTCTTAACTTGTGATTGATTTTGACCACTTATCATTTATATGAGTCTATTATATCATTCTTTCTTGATAAGTCGTGATATATAGTAATGGAATCAGGTTTGTTTTGTTGAGTTCTGTCTTTTTATACATCCAACCTTATGTTTCGTGGTAAGTCACTTGAAAGGTGAGTTTTAAAGACAAGATGTTGAAAGCAAAATTAATGATGTTGGTTCTATACAGTATCTCTTTTACATCCAGCCTTTTGTTTCGTGGTAATTCTATGTATTTTAGTCGATGTTTCTTCTTATTTTTGGATTTTGATGTTGAATTTGTCATTACAAAAATTTTCTTGCGTATATCGAGCTGAGTTGCGTATGATTATTAATTAAAATGCTTGAATCACTTCCAAGACCTCTAATTTGGTACTTCAATAAACACTAGGCAGATTAACTCTTGCTGTTTAATTAGGATTCTTTCACTAAGTTTAGTACTATTCTCTCGATCTTTATAGCAATTGCAATGGCTCAAGTGCAATCCAGAGCAATATTAAGAAACTTGGTTGAATCGGGAAAATTGCTTATGTTATTATCGTAAACTTGGTTGAATAGGAATGGTCAAGTTCTTCATTGAATCCTTGTGGATTCTCAAGCTGAGGCTTATCTTTATTTTTTAGGTATCACATATTACATCGTGTGACAATGTGACCGACCATTCGTGGACTGACTTTGTCGGGGAATTTCGCCCTTCTTGGTGGGACTTCTTGGGCTATGAATGAATAGAACTACTTTCAATTTTTGGCTCATCGGTTAATGTTTATGGTGAAAGATTGTCCTCGGTCCATAAGAGAGCTCACTCCGTCCATGCCCGATTGAAAAAGTCATTGCTCTCATATTTTCGAAAGCCCTCAAAGATTCACCAACATTCATTCGCCTACCATCTTCTATGGAGAGTATTAGATCGATCCACTGCATCGCATGACGTCTTCCACACAAGTGCGTTGGTGGCAAGATATGCGTCTCATGCAATCAACGATGCTTATGATGGGTGTGTCATAAGCCTACTAGGTTCTATTGCGTGCAAAATATTTCCTTAGAATGCATGTCTAAAAATATTTACGAACTTTAGTTTGATCTGTGTTATATAAGTCAATTTAGAATAAATAGGTTGAACTCAAATATGAATCATCAGTTATCGCGAAATTGCACAATTTTAAGAATCATGCCGTTTAATTTCTTTCTTTTCAATGTTAGATAAAATGTTTGGTCTGTTGTCACTTTCTCGACTTTGTTATTGTTTTGGCTTTAATTAAAACAGTTGCAGAAGCAGCTACAGTTCAAGAGAGGGGCCATTGGTCCGGCCCCTGCCGCTTAGTGCTTAGTGCGAGTTGAGGATTCCGCACAAATGGAATTAAAACCGTGGATAGATCTAGAGTTTGTTTGAAGGGATTTTAGTTTTGATCTTTTGCTTGTTCAAATTTAGCGTTGGTTGCACTTTGAACTCCTTTTCTAATCTTAAACACCCGAGATTTTCACAATGTATAAATGTGAACACGTAATTTTTTACATAATTGTTTGAAATTTGAATGATATTTTAGATTTCGACGAGAATGCAAAAAAGTTACTTTTGATTTTTCATAAATTCCAACAAAAATCGAGAGGAGAGCGGGACAAATAAAACAGCAATCACAGTTTGATTGAAACTCGGGTGGAAGAACAACCAAAGAAAATGAGAGTTCTATACAGATACACTTGCTCCTATTAGGTTGATCTCAATCACTACCATTGGAATTTTGGCTCTTTTTCCTAGTGACAATTGTATGTATGACAGGGACAGACGGATGGTCGGCCTGGTGGAGCCTGTCACGGAGATCACAGCCAAGAATTGTGACCATATTACCATTGTCTTAGAGAGTTCTATAAATTCCCAGCAAGGATCCTTATTTGATGGATTTTTTAGCCCGAAAGATTTTATTGCAGATGCAGAACATCATTTGCATTGCAGGTATATTTCCAAAGATCGACAAGCAAATCTCTTAGCTTGTAGATTGATGGGAGATGTTTTTTATTTTTTTGGGATCAAGTGAAGGTTGAGTAGAAAAGAGCAGGTAAAGCGCTGATTCGAACATGGCATAAAATGTGAAATCGGTTAAGACAGATTTTCATGGATTGATGATCGAGCTGAACAGGCCAGCTTCATGTTATCCTCTGTAACAACAACCAAAAACTGATCGACGCTTCTATAATTGCCGTTGATAAGGTTGTTGTTGAGCCTCGAGCAAGAAGTGGACGTTTTTGGATTCCCTCTTTAAGCTTGAGGAAGAATCTCAGGGTGAGCACGTCTTTCATGACGATGGAGAGATGGTTTTAGAGAAAAGACCCTCTCGAGTTGATCTGAATACATTTATAAATGAGATTTGGGCGGAGCAATTTGAAGCAATAGAAAATTGAAAGATGAACAGAAGAATCAAAATTGATTTCATTATGCCAGGAAATTAAAACAAAAATCAATTGATGGATCCATCTTGCAGTTTGGTTGGGATCTTTTTTTTAAGCAAGAAAAATAGATTGATTCTGTAGATATGGTTCCAAATTCCAAGAGGATTTTAGCACATTTGCTTTATTAAAAACCCGACTTTTAAAAAAAAACCTTCTAATAAAGGGAGTAAGTTTGGATTTATGTCTTTTATTCGATGAATTTAGGATAGTGAAGTCTGATATTACCATCTTTAATGCAGTTCGTTTAGGATATTCACTTAGTATATAATATATGAGTTTATTATTTCTATTATTTTTAACATTTTAAATTAGTTGATATAATTTCATTTTATGTTGAAAAATACCATAGGATCTAGTTGATTTTTTAAGTTTAGGGTGCGCATGAGAACCATTCTGTGCTCCGGAACAATTTTTGAACAGAAATGATTTTTTTTTATTCTGTGCCCGGAAATAATTTCTGAGTATTTTTTTTTATTTTTTATTCAAAGCACCAAATTTGCGGATACTGTACATGCGATCAGAATGCTCCCAGCTACTGTTCTCGCGGGTACTGTTCACCCGGTGAACTTCTGGTGATTCCGATTGATTCCGGTGGTATTTTGATTTGAAATTTGGTGGCTTGGTTCCTTGGACCCCCCTCCTTCACCCTTCCGAAGGACTGGTCTTCTCATTCAGCACAGATGCTGGACTTTCATATCTGAACGGCACTGGGTTTTGTCTCCCTCGTGAGGTTTACTTGACCGATCTGAGGTCTAAGTTCAGGTTTGGGTTTTCTGTGATTATCAATCTGGTTTTAGAAGCTTCCCCCTTGTCTCCCTACTGCTGTGTTTGGGCTGGTGTATTGGTTTGGTTGATGCATTGCTCTAAGGCGTACGTCTCTGAAGTTTGAAGCGCTCCCTAGCTTTGGTGTTGACGTTGCTGGTATGTGACGTTGCTGGCGAATTGATTAGGGTTAGGCTGAGTCTCTGGGTTGGTTCCTTTATTTCTGTTGAGCTGGTGCTAGAGGGTGTGATTTGGTGGTTGCATTGGGGGACCTACTCATGCGTATCCCATTTCATTTTCCGGTATTCCTGAGTTGACTGGTAGGTGCTTGCGTTAATGTCCAAATGGAGGAATCTCCCCAAACTATTGGGCCTTCACTTGATCTGGAGACTGAACTTCCCCCTACTGCCGAGACACATCAGGCAACATTTGGTTCTGACTTGAACACCGCAGCTGATGCAATACCTAGAGGCAAATCTGTTTCGGTCATAACTGAGGCAATTCGCCCCTTGGGTCCTAGACCTATCCTAAAAGGCAATTCCAGTCAGAGTGGGAGTAGAGGCCGCCCGAAGGACAAGAGCCACTCTCGTGGGAGAATACATAATGCTGGTGGTGCTGCACGCTCTGAATCGAGGGCAAACACAGTAACGAAACCAAATATGGCGGGTCAGTCCTCATCTCGCCCACAAGGCCAAGCAAACCAAGCCCCCACCCCTAGAACTTGGGCCAATGTCGCTCAGGTGCAGACTAAAGGTTATAATCTAAACTTTGTACCCCCTCTAGAGGAGAATGGTGAAGTAATAGTGGATATAACTCCAGACATTGCTGCTGAACAGAATCTGCTATGGCAGGAATGTATAGTGGGGCATTATGTTGGAAGGAAAGTTCCGTTCAAGTTAACGGAAGAAGCTGTTAAAAAGACGTGGGGTGACCATGTAGTTGATGTCAGACTACATGAGAATCGGTTCTTTTTCTTTCGAGTTTCGAACGAGGACTATCGCAGAAAGATACTTGATTTAGGTCCCGTCTCTATCTTTAGTAGCATTATGCTACTTCAACAGTGGCACCCTAAACTGAAATTTAAAAAATGTGCTATGGACTCTATCCCGGTGTGGGTTAGGTTGCGAGAGATTCCTTTTTCCTTGTGGTCTCCGGCGGGTATCGGTAGGATTGCAAGTGCTATCGGGAAGCCACTATACGTGGACACCCAAACCGAGCATATGACTAGAATCTCTTTCGCAAGAGTTTGTGTGGAAATCAAAGCCACAAATCCCCGACTGGAAACTGTTAAGGTACGGTGGGATGGCGAAGTTCATATGGTCCATGTGGAATATGAGTGGAAACCTATGGTGTGTTCTTCTTGTGGGTTATTCGGACACAAACCTGGTTCAGCTGGCTTTGAGTGCACATCTGGACATTCTGTGGAAATAGCGGAGACATCACTCCAACCTCAAGCTAAGGCCAGACCTGAGACCTCTTTTCGGCCTCACGAAGGTGAAGTATGGACCCAAGTTAACCGGAAAAAAAGTAAAGACCAGAGGAACAATACTGCATCTATGGTCAAATCTGCACCTAGCCACACTTTGGAGATAATTACAAGGGAGGAGGCCATCCTGCTATCTGGCCGTGTCCCACCCACTGCTGCTGGTCCGTCTTTGAACTTTGCAAAGGAAGCTAATAGTGATCTGAATAGAACTACATCTGTCCCTTCTCTAGACGTGAACACAAGGGGGAGGGCTCCTCTGCCTTCTGCTCATGACCTCGCCAAGGCTCACCATCTGGTAAGGCATGCCCAAAACTCCTCACAGGATTCCAATGCTAGTCTGTCCACAGCTCCAACCGACCTCCCCCTGAACCTGAACACAGGGGGTAAGGTTCTGTTGCTTACTAGTTCGCCCCCCACTAAGGATCTTGAGCGACAAAGGCCTGACCTGATTTTCTCGAAGGACTCAAATGCTGAGTTGGCCCCTTCTGCTGCACCTGATCCTAAAGGACGCCTGGACTAGCAACCTGACGATCCTATTATCAACTCTAATTCTTCCTCCGAAGATTCTGCTGGATCACACGTTGAGGAAGAGAATAGTGACCCGAATGAACAAATGGTGGAGGATCCTATTGTTATATCTCCCCCAAACACCCGCTCTCGATCTTTGGCTTCATATAATGTGGAGGATCCCTCTAAAGCCTCCCTGGGGCCCATTCCTAGCTCGGGCTACCCTTGTATGACTCCTGGCCCTTCCTCCTCGAAGAAGAAAGACAAGAGGAGGGCTAGAAATTCTCAAAGATAATACCCCTCTCCCTGCTATGTTTTTTTGGGGTTTGGAATATTAGGAGATTAGTTAGTCCCCTCCGACAAGCTGAAATACGGGCCTTCATTAGGAATAATAGGCTCTCTTGCATTGGTATAGTTGAGACTAAAGTCAAAGCTCCTTTTTTTGCTGAAATTTCTAGGGGCTTATGTGATAGGTGGCAATGGGTCTCTAACTATCATTTCTCCCCTCTAGGTCGAATTTGGTTCGGTTAGGACCCGAATGTGTTGGAGATGAGCTTGCTTTATACTTCTAGCCAAATGATCCATATGCAGCTCAGGCTTCTTAATTTACACAAACCTTGCTTGCTGTCCATTGTTTATGGAGAACACACTTTCGCTCGTCGGCGTCCGCTTTGGGAGGATTTCATTCGACTTTCTTCCTGCGACTTACCTTGGCTTGCGGCAGGGGACTTTAATGCTATCAAGGACCCACAGGATAGACTCGGTAGTACAACCCCATGGATTCCAGTCTTTGAAGAGTTTGGGGACTGTCTGAATCAAACCGGACTTGAGGACCTCAGATATGTGGGATCCAGATACACATGGTCTCACTCTTCTGGCACACAAAGGAAAATCCGTAAGATTGATAAGGTTCTCATCAATAACCTGTGGACCCAACAATTTTCCTTCTCGGATGCGTTCTTCCTTTTGCCCGGCATATCGGATCATTCCCCTATGGTGGTTAAAATCTTGTCGCCTCAAAATACCAAAAAACCATTCAAGTTTTTCAACTTCTGGGCAACACATCCCAACTTCCTAGATCTTGTAGCCCAAGCCTGGAACTCCCCAATAGTGGGCACCTCAATGTACACTATTTGTTGTAAATTGCGAGTTCTTAAACAAAAGCTGAAACAACTTAACAGGAGCTCCTTCTTTGATATCTCAGCAAGAACAGATCAAGTTAGATCAGATCTTTATTCTGTTCAGGCTGCCCTTGAGCTCCACCCTTTTGACCAGAACCTCCTAGACAAAGAAGTGGAGCTCACACGCTCCTTATCTACTATTAGAATGCAGGAGGAATCCTTTTACAGGCAGAAATCCCGTATACGATGACTGAAGGAAGGGGATCTTAACATGAAATTTTTTCACCATTTTGTGAACAAAAGACGTGTACATAATCGTATTCTCTCTGTTTCAACTAATGATGGGATTCTTATTACTGATCCACAGGTGGTCAGGTCTCATATTGTCGAGCACTTCAAGGAGTTACTTAATGGGCCTTCTGCTACAACTCGACCCTCTGCGAGCGAGATAGGTATCTTCATTAGTCGGGTTCTTGATGAGGATCAGAGGAGTATATTGGCACACCCGGTTTTCGATGAGGAAATCCGAGCCACTCTTTTTTCTCTCACTACAAATAAAGCCTCGGCCCAGATGGCTACAATGTAAATTTTTTCAAAACTACTTGGGAGATCAGTGGGCCTTCCACTCTTGCGGCGGTAAAAGACTTCTTTGACTCAGGATGCATGCTTAAAGAGATCAACAACACCATTCTTACTTTAGTTTCGAAATCCCCAAACGCTTCAGTGATGTCGGATTTCCGTCCTATTGCTTGCTGTAATACTCTTTATAAGTGTATCTCCAAAATCTTGGCTAGGCGGATTGCACGCGTCCTTCCAACCCTGATTAGGCCCGCCCAAACGGCTTTTGTCTTGGGACGTAGGATCAGCGACAACATCTTAATAGCTCAAGAGCTATTTGCTGATTTCCATCACGAGGCCTACCTCCCCAAGTGTGCTATTAAAGTTGATTTCCAAAAAGCATATGACACTGTGGATTGGCTTTTCCTAGAAAAGGCTCTAATGGCCTTCAACTTCCCTGCTTCCTTTGTTAAGTTGGTGATGGCTTGTGTTTCGACACCTAAATTCTCGGCCTCTATTAATGGGGAATTGCATGGCTAATTTGGAAGTTCCAGGGGCATTCGCCAAGGAAACCCTTTATCACCATACCTTTTTGTTCTGGTTATGGAGGTCTTCTCCGGCATCCTAAAGGCTAAAACTAATATGCCAGATTTTCACTGGTTTTGGCGATGCAAAAAGATTCGGCTATCGCATCTATTCTTTGCCGACGATGTACTGTTGTTTTCTCAAGGCCACTTAAGATAAGTTGAATGAATGAAGGAATCTCTCCTCTTGTTCTCTGATTGGTCTGGATTAAGATCGAATAATGCGAAAAGTAACATCTTTTTTTCGGGAGGGACCCAGGCTTTGCATAACCCAGTACTCCAATGCCTCGAGTTTCAGTAGGGTGCACTACCATATCGGTACCTAGGTGTGCCTATTATCTCTTCTAGACTGCGCAAGGAGGACTATAAAGCCTTGATTGATTCCATCACTGCTCGTGCGCGCTCCTGGTCTCAACGCTTTCTTTCCTTTGCTGGCCGCCTACAGCTTATCAAGTCAATCTTGCATTCCATTCAAGTATACTGGACCACTATCTTTTATCTACCCAAAAAGATATTATATAGTATCGAGGCTATTTTGTGGCAGTTCCTGTGGAAAGGTCCTGACCTTGGAGTTGGTGGTGCTAAGGTAGCGTAGAATGCTGTTTGCCTACCCAAAGACGAGGGTGGCCTAGGCATCAGGAGACTTGTGGATTACAATAACGCTACGACTATAAAGCACATCTGGATTCTCTTCACTGACAAAGAATCCTTGTGGTGTAAATGGATTCATTCCACCTTTTTAAAGAATGCAAACTTTTGGGTTGTATCCAAACCTACCTTCTGCTCTTGAACATGGAAGAAAATCCTTGATATGTGTGTTTCTGCTCAAACCATGTTCCGTTGGAAGATTGGAAATGGGCACTCTGTCTCCTTCTGGTTTGACTCGTGGCACAATAGGGGCCCACTTTACTTGCTCTTTAGTAATGTAGAGATATATCAGTCGCGCATTCCTAGGGAGAATTCAGTACGGGCTTTCTTTGAGGGTTCCTGGCAACCGTCTGACACTCTTGCCACTATTATGAGTTGGATGGATCCCTACCCGGCGTTTATGGATAGCTTGATGGACAACTTTGTCTGGTCACCTCAGCCAACTCAATCCTTCTCTGTTTCTCTTGCATGGAATCATATACGAAGGAAATGGCACTCAACCCCTTGGCATTTCTTCATTTGGGATAACCATATAGCTCTTCATCATGCCTTTCTCCTATGGTTAATATCTCTCAACCGACTACCTACACAGGTATTTCTCTTACAAAACCGCAGGATTATTGATGGTTTGTGCGCCTTCTGGGGATCTATTCCAGACTCAATCAACCATCTTTTCTTTGAATGCACTTATACCAGTAGACTGGCTTCTTTTTGGGCGACAAAATGCAGCCTGCCTTGGCACAACAGTCCCTGGCAAGAACACATCCTTTGGGCCATGAAAGTTTGCGGAGGATCCTCGTTTGCACACCACATATCCAGATTTTCCTTCGGTATACTTTGTCACATTATTTGAACCGAAAGGAACAACGCTATCTTTAAGAACAAGAGCGTCTTCATCCCTAGTATGCAAAAGCATCTCTTCAAAGTCGTGAAGGATAAAGCTATTTCCATGGGGAGAGTTGACGATACATATAGAAACCGCATTGTACAGAGAAAGTGAGACCTTCCCCCTTCTATATTTGACTAGTGTTGGTTTTGGCTTACTGGTGTTCCTTGGAGCAACTTTTCGGAGTCTTGGACCTTTCACCTTCATGCTTCGAGCTAGTTTTGACTGCCCCGACGTCTTCTACAGCGAACTTTTAGAGTATTGGGCTTTCTCCTCCAACCTTCGGTTGGTTCGGGTGGAGTCTTTTCTCGTTCTTTTTTCTTTTGTGTTTTTTAGCCGTCTTCGGTTTGTTGTATAGTTCCTGCTGAAGCTCTCTTGACCTAGTCTGGACAACTCTTTGTCCTAACAAGGTCGGGAGTTGGTTTTTGCTTAGGATTGTATTTGGTGCTTTGAAAAGTTATATATATATATACTTACCTTACCAAAAAAATAATAATAATTTCTGAGTATTTTAAGGCGATTGGTAACTGTCCAAAATTTCTATTTCTAAAATAGAAAAGAATAGAAATGCGTATGGTAAACTACACAAAATTTATATTCCCAAATAATATTTTGATAATATTTTGAATTGTTTATTTTTTTTTCTTTCTAATTATTTTCTTCTTTGGCCATGGCCGGTCGTCGGCGGCCGGCCACAGCCTAGGGCCGGTGAGAGCGTCACAGCCCTCGTCGGTGAGGGCAAGGCGGCCTCGCCATCGCGACCGACGGTAAAGCCAACCTTGCCGTGGGTCGCAACGGCGAGGCTCGGCCTCGCCGTCGCCAACGAGGGCAACCCTCGCCTCCGCCAGCAGTCGGCGAGGGCCGTGACGCCCTCGCCGGCCTTGGGCTGTGGCCGGTCGCCGGCGGCCGGCCCAGCCCAATGAAGAAGAACACAAAAATAAGAAAAGAAAAAAAATAAATAAAAACTGATCCTCAAAATTGTGCCGAGAAACAAGAAGCAACTTTTTTCTACTTCTTGTTTCTCTTCCAAAATTGTTTCTCGGCACAAATTTTTGCAAAAATGTGATTGGAAACAAAAATTTTACTAAATGCATTTCTATTCCTAAACTATTTCTAGGAACAAAAGAACAGAAATTTTCACTATTTGTCACGTTACCAAATGGACCTTTAGCTAGGCTTTTGTTATGTGCTCAATATTTCATTTTCAGTTACTTTATCTTGTAACAATTTTTAGAGAAAAGGTTGCAACTGTATTAATTTGTTATGTTTTATAGGATCATGTAGTTTGCCTCTTCTAGAAATAAAAAACCTAAAGAGATTTTCATCTGTGTGTGTACACTTCGGGTGTTCGTGTTTGCGAGTTGCAACTTGGTGCTTTTTGTGTCCGCTGCATGGAAGTTGAAATATGGAAAAAAAAAGCCAGCAGAAGTCTCGACTTCAAGCAAGAATAAAGGCAGCTTGGGATCAAGGAATTAATAAATGAGTCCATTACACGCAAATAATAAGGAGAGTCTAGTCCTTGCAAACCTCAAGACTAGACACATAGATTATATTGCACATGCAAGAAGAATACTTAAAAAGAGTAAATAATACTAGACATGGCCACGGGCCGGTTTTGATCCGGAACCGGACCGGAACCGGCCCAGTCAAACCCAGACCCGGCCCGTTGACTGGGCCCGCGGTTCGGAACCGGAATCGGCCCATGCCCTACGGGCCCGGTTCTGGTTCCCAAAATTTATGAACCAGCCCGGAACCACCGATTCCGGGCCAGGTTGCACAAAAAAAAATAGCCTACGCAGTGCATAGCGCATCCGGCCGGCGAGGGCTCGACCTTGCCAGCCTCGCCAGTTGCAGGCGAGGCTCGACCTCGCCGGTGTCGGGCGAGGCCGACCCTCGCCTGATGCCGGCGATGGCGGCCATTGGCCTTGGCCAGTTGGCCGCCCGTTGAACGGGAAAAAAAACAAAAATGCCCTGCTGCGGGCAGCGCGGCAGCGGGCCCGTTCCCAATGGGCAAAAAAAAGGCGATAACCGTTGCAATTGCAACGGTTATCTCTTTTTTTTGTTTTTTTTTAATTTTCTTCTCAATTTTTTCCTATAATTTTTTCCAAATTCTCTCAATACTCACATAATTCTCACAAATTCTCTTCTCTCAAGTCTCAAATTTGCTAAATACTCGAAATTCTCTTCAATTCTTTCAATTTTCTCAATTCACACAATTATTTCTTAATTCTCTCAATTAGTCCGCTCAATTCTCTCAATCCACTCGAAAAATGGCAAGTGGAAGTCGAGTGCCATCTGGCAAAAGTAAAAATATCGCGACGGAATCTCATCATTCTTTTGATCCTCGTAAATATGTAGATTTTCAAGATGATGAAATCAACATTTTTTCCGATATGGAGCGCGTCCCGACTTTAAAAATTTTTCATCCTCCTAGCAAAATATCTACAACAAAGGAAGCGGAACGAGAATTTATATCTGACATTTGGAATCACTTCACGAAAATAGAAAGGTTTGATATTGGTGAAAAAATGTATGATATAATTTGTAAATATTGTGAAAAAAATATATAAATATACAGGTGGACAAGGATATGGAACATTTAAACGATATCTTAGGAGCAAACATCCAACCGAAACGGGAATCGATATCGGGCAACAACAAATTTCCGGGTACGTCAATCCTAACACTTCCCCTTTATTTCGTTTTAATGACAAAACTTATAAGGAAGAATTGAGCAAATTTATTTGCGTTGAGCATTTAGCATTTAATTTTGGATAAAGATTTGGTTTTAATGAATTTGTACAAAAAGTATGTGTTCCACAAGCAAAACGTGTTTCTAAAAATTCAACTAAACGAGTAATTAAAGATCTTTATAGATAAGGAAAAAAAGATTTACAAGATTTTTTTATGCAATTTAATGGATGCGTGCATATAGGTAGTGATATTTGGAGTGATCCTTGGCAAAATCATTCTTACATGGGCATAACATGTCATTGGATAGATGACGAGTGGAGTATTCAAAAAAGAGTTATTGCATTTAGAGTTTTCGATGATAATCATACGGCAAATAATATTTATAGAATAATTAGGCAAATTTTAGAAGAATATTATTTGCTTAACAAAATTTTTTCAATTGGTTTTGATAATACTACAGCAAATACCGCTTCAATTGCCGAATTAGAAAATATTTGTAAACCCGCTTTTGGCGGAAAATTTTTTCACGTTAGATGCGCTTGTCATGTTTTAAATTTATGTGTACAAGATGGTTTGAAAACTCTCGATATTTTTCTTCAACTAATAAAAACGGCTATTCAATTTTTATGGAAACATCCCCAAAAAATGAAAGAATAGGGTAGATTTTGTAGAGAAAATGGTAAAAAGCCAAAAAGATTTCCAAAATATGTTCCAATTCGTTGGAATTCTACTTTCCACTTACTTGCTGAATCTTTAGCATATAAAGATTTATTATGTGCATTCATTTCTAATAATGTACCTCAGATTAATTTATACCCATAAGAGTGGGATATTTGCCAAAAAATTTTAGATGTTTTAAAGGTTTTTAATGATGCAACTTATACTTTGTCCGGTGTTTATTATCCTATTACATATTTATTTTTAGTAGAGTGTACTAATATTGTCGGAATTTTTGATGAATGTGAAAATGATGTTGAATTACAACATACTATACTTGCAATGAAAATGAAGTGGCTACATTATTATATGGAAATTTCCATTATTTATTTAGTTTCTTGTGTTTTTTATCCGCGTTGCAAAATGGATGACTTAAATGACTTTTTTCGCGTGTATTATCAATGTTTATATTGTGATGAGATAAATGTTACAACTATAGTATGTAATGTTAAAAACGTAGTAATAGAATTATATAATGAATTTTATACTAAATATAATTTATGTGATATTGGATCTTCTCAATCTATGGAGATATAAAATGACAGTACAGGTAAAATTAGTAGAGGGCACCAACTTTTATTACATAGACAAAAAAAACAAAAGAGAGTAATAGAAAATATTTTTGAGTTAGAGAGTTATCTAAGCGTTTCATTTGAGTTTACTGAATCTAAAGGTGGTACAGATTTTTTAATTTTGGATTAGTGGAAGAGGCACGCAAGCCGATACCCAATCCTTTCTCTTATTGCAAAATAGATTTTTTCAACCCCTTGTTCCACAGTTGCGGTCGAACAAGCATTTAGTGTCGGAGGTAATATTTTGGATAAACATCGTTCAAAATTAGATGCAGAATCAGTGGAGATGCAAGCTTGTGTTGCTGATTGGACGAAGGCTCAATACCGGCAACAAGAGATAGATCGCAATACTAAATCCGAATTCTTTAACAATGGAGATACTACCGCTATCGGTACTGGAATGGGTAGTGACAATTGAGGGTAAAAGAACTATTGGAGTTGGCAAATATTTAGGGAACCCTTGTTTCTCATATCGAGTACGCCCACATGAGCTTAGGGAAACCCAAGTATAATTCAACGACATGTAACCTCTGATCCCCTGTGCACGAAATGTTTAGGTTTTGGGATCATTTTAGAGCATATATATTGTGCTCCTTTTTTTTGTAGATTGTTGTAACGAATTGTAACGTGCTTAATGATAATTTATTAAGTTCAAACCATGTATTGTCTTTTTGTCCTCAAATTTAATTGCAATTTACATTTTAATTACAATTTATATTGAATAATGTTTCGTCACCGACTCACTGGAACAATAATTTTTTTATTTTTTTTATTTTCTTTTCTGTTTTTTTTTGTCTTCCTCCGCCGGCCTTGGCTAGGGCTGGCGGAGGTCGCCAGCGTCAGCCGAGGCCGCCCTCGCCGGCGTCGAGCGAGGGTGAGCCTCACCCGAGGCCAGTGAGGCTGGCCCTCGCCTGGATCTAGCGAAGGCGAGCCTCGCTCGACGCCGGCGAGGCTCGCCCTCGCCTGGATCTGGCGAGGGCGAGGCTCGCCGGCGAGGTGCGAGGCTCGCCCAGGCAAGGGCGAGCCTCGCCGGCGTCGGGCAAGGCTCGCCCAGGCAAGGGCGAGCCTCGCCGGCGTCGGGCGAGGCTCGCCCTCGCTCGCCCAGGCGAGGGCGAGCCTCGCCGGCGTCGGGCGAGGCTCGCCATCGCTAGCCCAGGCGAGGGCAAGCCTCGCCCGACGCCGGCGAGGCTCACCTGAGGCCGGCGACCTCCGCTCACCGCTCAGCCGGCTGGCCCTAAGTGAGAAGTGAGAGAGAACCGAAGAAAAAAAAATGTTCCGGTTCCGGTTCCTTCTTGGCCACGAACCGGAACCGGTCGATTCCGAACCATGGCCATCTCTAAATAATACTTTGCAAACTATTTTCGATCCTTCCATTCAAGGAAGTTGCCAACGCTTCTCCCTGTGGCTTCTATTCGAAGTCGGAAATTGTAGTAGCTCATGCACAAGATCAGGGGGACCAAAAACACGACAACCTGCAAGCTCGATAGATTCCCTCTGTGAGATTGGCTTCGACCCATTTGGATTTCGGGAATCCAATTGCAGCTGTAGTATAGAGGAGATACCGAGAAGCCACACTAGCAGGAAAAACGCGATAGAGCGAGGCAATAGGGAAGTAGCGGTGATCAAGATTGCACCAATGGAGACCAAGAAAACCGAACTGTTGAGGGCCGTGAACAAGTATAGTTTCGAGCCGCTTAGGATAATGTTTCCGGCTTGATGTGGTTTTTCAACAGCAATGCCACTAGAACTGGCAGTAACGACAATGGAATTGACTGCAGGTTTTGAAGAGTTATTGTCACGCCCCGTACCCCACGAAGCACGAGCATCCCACCTTTGGTCGTTTGACTACGACGTCCCAAGAAATGTCGCTGACCTACGCCAATACAAAGATCAAGCTTAAGCGGAAATATTAAATAAACAAACCCAGACAACTACAATATGAGCTAAGGATAGCCATACATCAAACATCATCATAGAAAATAATTACACATATATGTTACTATTAAAAACCATTTGTACAATATTTACAAGTACTAACAAAAAGGCACACGTGATTAGTAGCCACTTGGTCAAAAAGGGATAAGTGGCTAGGGAGGTCAGGCTAAAACTCAAGAAGAGGGCTATAGTCCAAAAAGTAGCGACCCTCACTACTAGCTAAGGACACATGACGACCTTAGGGCTCCCAATCAGGATCGGATGACTCAGAAGAACTCTCTCTCAACTCCTTTGAGGCGTCCTCACTCGACTTTAACTCCTTCGAATCTATTGCCTAGGCTCGCTCATCCTCGGAGTCCGGCTCCAACTCCGAGTCAAGATAAGGCTCGAATCCCTCTTCATCTGATCCTAGCTCTGCCACCTCTCCGTCCTCCTATACGTCATGCTCCATGGCCTCGGGTTCGTCATCCTCCTCCTCATCCATAGGCTCGGGGTCCTTTGCTAGTACATTGGGCTCCTCATGCACCTCCTCCTCCTGCATCATCTACTCGGGTGTAACCTCAGGGTCGATCACCTCACCACCAGCTATAACTGGCTGCATCAACCCAGCATCATCGATCGGGATATCAAAAGTCCTGAAGGACTCTCCCATATGTCTATCGGCATCCTAGTGGCACCATGCCACATACTCCTACTTCTGGTAAAAATACTCGCCTATCATCACATACACTACTCATCGATACCTCACATAAGCCTCCCCATTTCCTGAGGGGTAGGTACTGGTATACTGTTGAATCTATATAAGGATTCCAAAAAGAGGCGATGGTCTTTCCATCCTCACGGCCGAGGGTCTGCAAAGTTTCGGTTTACACAACCGTGAGATGAATCTCAGTAAGTTCAACCCCTAAACCTAGACTAGGCTAGCATGCAATCTCCTGATTAGAAACAAATATTTAAATCACAATACAACAATAGTCAAACAATTATCTGATCCTGCAGGTTTAGGCAGATCAAGATATAATAGTCACAACACATCCGTGGCACGCATAACCATACGTATGTCAATCACATGCTCATGCACCGATTCTCACACTTTTCGCATGCCAGCCCATGCATGTTCATGCATGCAAATGTCATGGGCATGTCACGTTCATTTTCTGACCCACTGGCCCACACTGGCACACTGGCGAATTGCCCAATTTATTATTAATTACGACTCGAGTCAATAATATTTATGGCCCAGTGCGTCTAACCTGCTTCAAAGTGCATGAGATGCAGCAACTGATCTGGCCCAGTATCTCTAGCCTACTTCAAAGTGCATGAGGCGCAACACTGATCTCCTTATGAACCAGAGCCTGCTTCAAAGTGCATGAGGCTAGTCGTCTTCTGGACGTACCGGGCATCGTCCTGCTTCAAAGTGCATAAAGACGGTATCGACCAGTAGGTTACGACCCGAAGGTCCTTAGGTGATCACACAACTTATTATTATCTGAACCCAACGTATGACGCTTCAGGATAATTTAGGTGATCACACACTCATGGCAGACACGCATTCTCGCACAATTTCACAACATGCCACACCCTAGGCATACATAATGCGTGTCCATGTTATGCAATACAATGCACCATGAGCACCAATGAAATTCAATCACAATTAAGCACAAATTACGTATAACCAGTCAACCTAGATATACCCGGTAATTTTCTAATGGGCTCTTAAATTGATCAATTAATCCAATTTCTCTCCCCAACGAATCCTCAATGATTTACCACAGTTTTCCTGATAATAATTTCTACTAATCAGTCCTCAACCTAGTCTAAAATACACACTGATACTATCTAAGCCAGTCTAAAATGCACCGATAATATCTAAACCAGTCCAGAAAAATGCACTATCAGTCCTAATCTGGGTTTAGAAATTTTACTCACCCTAATTCAAGGTCACGACGATAGGGAATGGCGGCCGATCACTGATAAACAGTGAAACCGGCGGCGAAATTCCCGGCGACGGCATACGGACGGCGTGAACAGTGACCCGTACGATGACGCGGTGAACAGTACTTCCGTACGGACAAGCTGGGAACGGTGGGCGGCAAGGTGCCGGTGACGGCAGCAACGGGCCATACGGTCAGCGTGAACAGTGACCGTACGGGGGACGGTGAATAGTACCGTATGGACACTGTACGAACAGGGCGGAGCGGCGACGTATGGACGTGCTGGATGGCTGGGTGGCGACGGAACGACAATCGGAGCTCCGACGAAGCTCCGGCGATATTGTTTGCAGAACGAAAAAGAGAGAAAAAGAGGGAGAAAGAGAGAGAAAGAGAGAGGAAAGGGGTCGGGCTGAGGCAAGGCTGTGACTGGGGGCTGTAGTGGTCGACGGCGGGGCACGGCAGTCGGCGGCAACACTCCGGCAATCGGCGGCGAGCTCCGGTAAGGCCAAACAAGAGAGAAAAATGAAGGAAATGGAGAGAGGAAGAGTTTTATGGGGAGAGAGGGTCTGGTCAGTTCAGATGAGTGTGAGAGGAGAGAGAGAGAATTATCTTGGTCAAAAACTAGGGCCTAGGGGTGCCATGTGTCAAAATCTAACCTAAAGTGACCATTTTACCCCTCATCCAAGGGTTAATATTGAATCTTATCCAAAAATTCAAGGGCATTTTGGTCCTTTGCTGCCATAATTAGGATAAGTTCAAATTTAATTAATTTCTTTAATTATTTCTCAAAATTCGGAACCAAAAATAGCCCAGGGGCAAAATAGTCATTTTTTCTGTCCCGTGACGAAATTTCAATTTTCACACATACGCGTTCCATATGTGCGTGGCCAATATAATATGGCGTCGGAATCGTGAAATTCACTTTTTAAGTGTCACGCCTCGAACCCTACGACGCGCAATCATCCCTTCTAGGTCAATTACAAGTGCGACATCCCAGGACGCGTCGCCGACCCAATGCCCAAACGACAAAGAACAAAGCACAGCAGAAATAACAAACACCCGAACAATAATTCACATAACCGACGATAGCCACACAACCATCAATATAAACAATACACACTTGCATTGCCAAGGAGAACCTTTACAATATTCATAAACAGTATGAACCTCAAAAATCCAAAAGTGGTTGATTGCCACTACTATCAAAAAGGGGTAAGTGGCCCGGTGGTTAGGGCTCGCCAATTCTCCATCGGGACACCGAGAGTCCACATTCTTGGCATCAGGTATACCGACTCCTCCCGATCTATCCGGTAAGGAATCCCAAAACAAACCGGTACGATCGATATCTCAAGGCCGGGGGTCTAAAAAAAAATCGGTTTTCAATAACCGTGAGAATAAATCTCAGTGAGTAATTCCCTAAACCTAAACTAGGCTAACATGTACCTCCTACAGGTTAATTAAACACGCTAAGCAGTGTATCATTAAATAACCATAAATTCCAAGGCCCGCGGCCTAAATCATTTATATTCCAACCCTGCAGGTTAGGCAATTTATCAACAATAATCATGTGCAAACTGTTGTACAGGTATTCAAAAAACCATCTCGGCACACCATTGCCATTATCAGGAATAAATCAAATAATTCCGATCCGAAGGCCAACAGATATACCGACCTGAAGGCTAGGACCCTAAAGCCAACAACAATTAAACCGACCCGAAGGCCACGACCTTAAGGCCAATAACAATTAAACCGACTCGAAAGCCACGATCCGAAGGTCACAGTTTGTTTTGACCCGAAGGCTCGACCCGAAGGCCACAATTTGTTCCGACCCAAGGCTCGACCCGAAGGCCACAGTTTATTTCGACCCGAAGACCCGACCCGAAGGCCACAGTTTATCCCGACCCGAAGGCCACAGTTTATCTCGACCCGAAGGCCATAGTTTATTTCGACCCGAAGACCCGACCCGGAGGCCACAGTTAAATCACATAAGGTGCGTGCATTTCCGCACTCACAAATTCCAACCACATTAAAATACAAACAACGGAATCACGTGAGTTAGGACTCAAGTTAATCATTAATGCCAACATGTGCTAAGTAAAATCATTCTTCATCCGACCAATTCAAGACATTGTCGGCACGCCCAATTCATTCAGGTTTAGTCCATCTAAACACGGCACCTATTGCACATACTTAATGCAATGAAATTCAATACAATTAGGGTCCGCCATGATAAATCAATCTCAGTCATTCGTCCCACGAATATGGCATCACCTAATAGAATTCAACCAAGTCCTAATTAGCCAAGGAATCACCCAATTTGCTACAAAATCAGCTACTACTCGGCCTACAAATCACATTCGCCGAATTCACAATTTCACCCAAGTCAAGGCTCCTAACCTTAGCTGCTATTCAGCACACCACAGACCACTAAATCCCAATTAGAACATTACGCTAAGCCACCAAATACGCCGCAACATCCGCTCTCAACAGCCTCCATAAATTGACCCCCAAATTGATCACGCCCTGTTCGATTCAAACCCAATATGAACAGCCACTAAATTGATCGTGCCAAGCCATTTAATAACCTCAAAATGTCCCATTAGACTCCCCAAGATACCATTTTAATCAACCATGATAATGCCAATTAAGGCGCGCACCAATATCCGCATTCTAGACCCGAATTTCCCCAAACTTGGGCTATTCCATTCCAAACTTGACCGGTCATCTCTCAACACTTACATAACCGTGAAACCTTATCAAACGGTCATTATAATTTACCAAATCAGCCGCGACATCAACTCCTATCAACTCCTACCATCCTTTGCACGATAACCCCTAAATTACCATAATTTAACCCCTAAACTTGTCTGGAAATGTAAATAATCCTAATTAGGGTTTAGGTTCAAATTCACCAGGTGTCCTAAGCTTAAAACCGAGCTGAACACGTGGCGATGGGGGCTGGGCAGCGGCGGTCCTTTGCTGGAACAGTAATGGCAAGGGCGGCTCCAGCGAACGGCGAGAGCTTAGGCGGACGGTGGCTGGTCGCGGCAGTCAAGAGGGAAAGAGAGAGGAGTGGGGCGGCTGGGCGAGGCTGGGTAAGACGGCGGTGGCGGCAAAACAGTTCCGGCGAGCGGCGGTGATGGCGTAAGGGAGGGAAAGAGAGATCGGAAAAGGGGGAGTGAGGGAGAGGAGGGGTTGCCGACTGAGGTGAAAGGGAAGGCGGCCCACGGTGACGACACCGTCAACCTCACGGCGGCGACGGGGCGGCGCGGTGAGTCGGCGAGCAGAACCGAAGCAGAGGCCAAAAGCTGAAGACGCATGGCCAGCAGCAACAAGGATGGAGGAGAGGACAGTCGGGACGGCGGCCGACGGTAGGCGCGACGCACGGTCGAGCTAGCCGGCAACGACGTGGCACCCAGCGGCCAGGCAGAGGTGAAGGGCAGAGGTGGAGGGCAGCGGTGACGGCTTGCTGTCGCACGCGCGTGAGGAAGAGGAAGGGAACGGTCGGGGCGGCGGCTGGTGGTCAACGCGACGGCGATCAGGCTTGCTGGCCGACGGCGACTGGCCGAGCAGTGTCGGGAGGAGGCGTAGGGCTCGAGCGGCGTCGACGAGTAGAACCAAAATGGGTAGAGACCGTCGGGCCAAGAAGAAAAGAAGAAAAGAAGAAGAAGAAGAAGAAGAAGAAGAAGAAGACGGAGAGAGGAGAGAGGAGAGAGAGAGAGAGGGCGGTGTCAAAAGAGGGGATAGGTGCCTGCAGAGAGGGGACGTGCTCATGGGGAAAAGCGGGGTGGCGTGGGTAGAGGGGAAAGGGAGAGAGAGAGAGAGAAAGAGAGAGAGAAATGACTGATTAAAACTTTTCAAGCGCGATCCAATGGACATGGTTTGAACTGAAAATCGACCTAACGGTCGCAATTCAAATTCGGAAAATGGCCTAACAACCCACGAAAAATCCCATTAATAATAATAATAATAATAGGGCAAATGGCTAAAATAAAATAGCCCAAGACATACTATGAGGGAGGTCTACTAGTCCAAATCTGCACCCGGTCTAAAAATTCACTTTTCCACTATTACTGACAATCTCGATGTTGGTCACGATAATCTCGACACCGTCCAATTTATTTCGTCCCGAAACTCTCGAAAATCGATTGCCAAGTTCGGGGTCTAAATAACGACCAAATTCGATCGAGTGCGATTCTAGCGAAATCTCAAAATTTAAAACAATAACCAGGAGTGATCAGTTCCCGGGCGAGATTTTACTATAAGCACACTAACGAATTACACGTTTATTAAATCCCAAAATTGAGTCAAAATCCGGGATGTCACATTAAGCCCTCGAAAATCGACTGTGAAGTTCTAAGAATAAAATAATATTATTTTTTCAATTTTTGTCAAAATTCCAATTTTTGTCCAAAACTATTCCAAATATATGTGGCCACCCTAAAATGGCGTTGGTCTCGAAAAATAATCTCATTTGGCCTCGAAAAGTGACGCTGGCGTCCCGAGGGGCAAAATCGTAATTTTTCACCCCCAGACCGAAATTTCAATTTTTGCTCATACTAACTCCAAATGTATGTGACCAGCATAATATGACGTCAAATTCTCAAAAATAGTCTCTTAAACCTTCGAAAATCGACATCGAAATCCAGGCCCAATTCCTTAAACAAAACTCACTAAACTTTCAATTTCAGGGTTTTTCACTAACATACGGCTGTTTAGAGGTTACGCGTATCGACCTAGAGCTATCCATATCATAATGGTCTCGATCATTGAGAGAATGAGAAATTATCACTAGTTCCAGAGGTCACGATCGTTTGGTTCAAGTTTAGAACTGATTGACCACTTGTACTTTCGGTTTTGCAGAATCACCTGCGTCCCTATTGTACATTGTTGGCCTTGGCCAAACCCAATCCATTACCCTTTTCCTACGATTGGCCCACGTTGGCCTAAAATATTCCCTCAGCGTCTCTCGTGATCGATGTCTGTTTCACGATAGGGTTCCCGGTTCACGTACCGTTTTCTAGTTAGCCATACCCCATTGGTTAGTATCCTAAGAGTGATCAGCTCTGGACGAGACTTACTAAAATGAAATGCGAATTAATATCAGTTTTATTGAGCGTTATACGAAAAGTATGACAACTGTGATGTCCTTTTCCCTAAGTTTGACAAATAAGCGCAAGCATATGTAATCTTAGGCATTGAAAAATTTTCAATACTATTGAGTCATGAGTAAATATTATTTACTATATAAAGGTCGCGCGAGGTTGAACAACATGACATGCTCACATGCTCTTATTCATTGAGTTCTTAATGGTTGTTAGCACTCCCGAACATTTATAGGCTCTTTTTAAAGACTAGTAGACAGTCACGGGCGTTCCAAATGGGGTTGCGTTTTATATTGCGTCTCAATGATTTTTCAGAAGCAAATTAAACCACATTTTGTAAACACAGAGTCATGTACGAACAACGTTAATCTTTAATAATAAAAACGCAACTGCATATGGAACGAAAATGGGAAAAAATTGGTCTCAAATTGCATGTCTCTTGGCTATAGCATCCACATAGAAGATACATATAACATTGTTCTACTATGTTACACAGAACATCTATTCATTATAAGTGTTAATTATATAAAGCATCAAAAAACATAATTCTATTTTTTCTAATCTCGTCATTGACATTGTTTGTGTAACAACTTTTAAATATTTTTCAGCGCAACATCCTTTTTCTATCTTGATCATATAAATTTAATCAATCGTAAAAAAATAAACTCGTAGAGGTTCCTGTCTCTTGTTCTAAGTTACTAGTTTGCAAATTTTTTAATATATAGAGAGGTCATAAAATTGTAACCTTTTGATCTAAGTTATTATTTTATTGATTTATACATAATAAATTAAGGTATATCAATTATGCTTCGAGATATATAGAAACCAAATATGGTTAAGCATAGTTTACGGTTCTTTATTGGATATTTGGTTAACAAATAAATTATAGACAAAATATCACTACAAGGAAAAAAGAGAAGAAGAAGATGAATGCAACAATATTAAGCATCATCTAGCTAGTTAATTATCTATCAACGTTAAATGATTTGGTTGATTGACCCTTGGAAGGACCTCAAATATAAAGAAAGATAAATCGGTATTATATTTGTAATAGAGAAATTTCAAATGACAGACCTCAAGTGTAATAGTTTTTATAAAACAGAGTTTAGAATGAATTTTGTCCCAAATAAAGCTAGATCAATGAGCTTTAAGCCATAGTTGCTCGAGCTTCGAACTTATGGATATGCTCGCTCTCTCTCTCTCTCTCCTCGCTTGTGGTTCTCTAGCTCCTCTAACTCATGGCCCGCTCTACCTCCTCTCACTCGTGGCCAAAAGTTGACCGACCCGACTGACCCAAACCCCAACACCACGGCCATGGAAGTGCCCTGCCTCAAGAAACCACAGCTATGGCCATGCGAGGCTAGCGTCTGGAGGTCGCAACCTCCGTGGGACAGAAGCCGCAAGCTCTGCACGGAGAGAAAAACAGAGCAAGGAAATTTCAGACATAGAACTAACAATCTCTTGAAACGTTTGTCTGAGTCCCTTCGGATAGATTATGCAATTGAAAGCGCAGGTCTAAATCACGACACATGAATCTGTCTGAAAAAAAAAAACGTTCGTGGTGACAACAACCGCATGTTCCGGTGCCACATCCGGCAGGACCGCCATTTTCCGAAAGAAATTCTTCTCTTTCTTTTCCCTTCCCCTTGCACTCATTTTCTCAACACAGTCACTGACCTGTTTTCGCATTCCTCCATCATACTTGAATGCATCTTCTGCCTCTACCCGCTGTTCTTTGTCGATTACTTGTTCCTTGTCTACGGCATCTTGCCGAGGGATTTCTATAAACTAGTTCGGGTTGGTGAATCCATTGTCAATTGGTGAATCCACAGCATACCGTGGCAAGTATATCTATACTGAAATCACTATAGTTCGGTTGGTCCATTTTTACTGTAAGCTAGTTTTTCTTGATAAATGTTCCAAAGCTATAACAGCCTTACCAAAGAACGAGTCGCCAATCACTGTCACACTCATTACATGCGTTAAGCACATAAGACATTTGCAGGCCAATGAAGAAAACTGCCTGAAGATTAGTTTGTCCTTATAGTCTTGGACAGCAATTTTAATAATTAATTGATGTACTGATTTACAAAATGAAAAGCTGATTCTCTCTCTTTAGTGCCAACAAAAATGAGGGGTCACTTTCAGGCATCTCACACAAAGTTAGCCTTTCAACGCCGAGTCTGCGTGATGCTGGCCTGGGATGATGTTCTTGTCCGTCGGAAAAGGAATTGCCCTGGGCTAAACTGTACCGCGAAGTGTTTGTCGAGAAATGAGTGTGCAAATGAATTACATTATATAGTTAAGACATTCAATTGCATGTTGCGACGATCTAATGGTTTACAACGTGAAGATCAAGGAACATTAGGCCTCTCCATCTTTGTCTGCATCCCATTCTCAAATTCAGTCATTAACTGTTGTGATTATATACACAACTCTCGTTTAGCTAACACCAGATTCAAATTAGAAAGGAAAGTCTGTCAAAACCAACTAATGTTTAATTACTGGCAAAAATTACAGCAAAATTGGCATGATGTAAAGGATCCATGATGTAGATTGTTAAGGTCACTGATATTAGGATAATGTCAGCAGGAGCAGGTGTGTTCCCTTTTTTGTTTGGCTTCTACACTCTCGTTCTCTTCACCATGGATATTAACTCATGATGCTGATTGGTTCATCAAATTAATGGTTGTAGTGAAAAATGAGGGCAAAAGATCTATCCACACTACAAATTCTATTTCGTTTTCTTCTTCTGCACTTGAAGATTTGACGGTACAAGCATCCGTAAAAAGTGACCATGTAGTGAGAAGTACAGATACTATTCCCCTTTACTTTGCATATCGGATGTCCTCCGATCAACGAAAAACAGGGCAATGTTTAACATGAATGCCTGGAGCGGTTGGACAATGAGCGAGAGGGCAGTGATCATCCAATTCCAGCCCCCACCAACTCATCCCATTAATGTCCCTAATCTGCAATGTGAAATAGCAAAGTACGGCCATGAAGGCGACGCCGGCATCGAGCCCAGCAGACAAAATATAGTTGTGCCTAGCCCACCAACTTTTATACCTCCTATTCACATATATGTTGAAGAAAACTCCGACGGTTATCCAACATATGTAATTCACTGATGTTGCCAGTGGCATACTCCCTGCGCCACTTATGATGATAGGCATGTTGATGAGCCTTATCCATTTCTTCTCTGGAAACATTCGAGAGAGGATCCAGACCGGGACTGGAGCGAGAATTCCGATGAGAAAAAAATAGTTCATCTTGGCATAAAGCCCAAGGCGGCCGAACATCCTGAGTGGTCCCACCACGCCCCAAATGATGGAGGCATTGTAAAATACATCGTACCCCGGACACGTCCATGGGCTTCCCTCAGGCAATTTGGACGGGTCACAGATGTAATCCACCGATGTGAGGAGCCACCAGGCCGTGCCAAAGTAGACTGAAGATGCAACTAACGTTCCCACCAGCTTCATTCAGGAGAAACAAGTCAATGTTAGTTTCTACTATTTGAATGTACAAAATCATTTGAAAACAGTACTAAGCATAATATGAGACATGGTAATGGTAAATATCAAAACTCGGACATTACCTGAACAATGAACATGGACTTTGGTGGGATTTTCATGTAATGGCCCAACTTAAAGTCCGAGAGAAAAGTTATCGCTTGCACCATGCTCATATAACCATATGTCTTGAATGTCACATTGGCCAGAGGCCTTCCAGGATACATGAAACCGATTATCAGCTCCGTGATGACGTTCAATCCAGGTTGCTGAACATGAAAGTCAATGTCTTGTCAATAACCAGAGGAGATTTTTGTTGAAGATCGGAAGTGATTTTTATGGACTATACCTGGTTTGTGGTGGCCGTGATTACTCCAATTGGCAATAGGAAGAATACAGCTAAACCAAGTGCCAGGAGGACTCCCCAGTACGGAAGTTGAAGCTGTCTGCCAAATCCTTCACAAGCAACCATGGCAAGTCCGGTCATTATCAGCATCAGCGAATAGAACCACCATTGTGGGACAACATCATAGTTCTTCTTCATCAGTCTAGTATGCACGTCATCAAACTTATTCCGAAAAGTTGCCTTCGTTTGTTGCCACATAGTCCTGTAAATGGAATGTTACAATATTTTGAGATAATTCATCGTCTCACGGGTCTGCAACTTTGTGCGCCACCAACTTTATAAACCTCACGGTTTTTATCATTTAATCACTAAATGCTATTCTGTTTTACTGCAAAAGTTTTGTAAGATTTCTTGATATATTTTGCAGGTGATTAAAAGAAAGAATAGAGGCAGTTCTCTATCCATCTAGTGATACTCATAATCAGCAGAAGTGTAAAAAGCATTCACCCGCCATGGAAGAGAGCAACATGAGAGACAGCAGCTGCCAAGGTCGCAAAGCTCAATCCATAAGTAAAAGCAAAGAAGATACTCAGGTGAACTTTACTGTAATCATCATATCCATGCTGATTAAATTGGAAGTTTGTCTCGTTCAGTACTAATCCGACATCATAATCAACTCCCTTAGCATCAAACACATGCGACGAGATAATGGGGAACCGCTTGGCTTCGAATGCGTTGGTCCAGTAGGCAATTGGGATTAACACATACAGCGTGAGGAAGAAACCGATGCTTATGTTTATAATTGCAAAGCCCGGGTAAGCTAACGGAGATCCATTCCAGGCAGCAACAGTAGCCCAATCCAGGGCGAAGGAACCAATACCGAGACCATGACGTCCGGAGCCGATTATTTGTGCTGTGACTGAGTGCTTCCATATCCAACATACAAAGGATAGGGCAGTTATGGATGGAAACAGATAGTTAGGAACGACATAGTATGCGAAACTCGATATGAGGACTACGAGGAAGAACTGCAGCCTTGTCAATCCTCTTTTGGGCCTCACCTCCTCCTCATGCAACGCCCTGAATGTCCAACGAAAGTGGACTCATGACAACGAAAGAAGTAACTGCAAAGAATGAAGAAAACAAAGAAGTCTTAATGGCATACCTGAAGAGAGAGACCTGAACCAGGTTCGCTGGCCACCACATGTATGGTGAATCGACGAGAAACTTTCGGAAAATCCCCGCCCATCCATATCCAAGCATCTACAATTTATCGTACATTTTGTTCCATCACGGAAGGTCGATAATCACAGTAGCTTGTAGACAGAGCAAGAAAACACAACAAGAATGATTGTCAAACCCCAGGCCAAGAGTGATTACTAACAAATATACCTGTGTAGTCAAGGTCAGCAACATGGCTGCTAGAGGATGAATATGACGGTGATAAAAGGCCATGACAATGGTGATGATGCCGATAGCGTACACGCTGCTCGAGCCCGCGTTGGCAAATATGGTTATCAGGACATGTTCCTTCAAGTTGAAGGGTCCCGGATTCAATGAGAACGACCATTTTGTTCCTGGGACTCGAACAGCTTTCTTCGGTAGAGCTGCCGCCATAAATTTTCCTAGAGGAAGTACAGCAATTTGAGCGGAAACCGACGTCAAGTAGAGCGAGTTTTGCCGGAAGCTGAAGAACTGATTTAAAAAGGACAGAGTAGCGCATGCGGTGATTCCCAGAAACCATGCTCGGAATGTCAAGCAGGGCAAGGTCGGATTGTCCTTAATCGAAACGGTCAATCTCACTTCCTCAATTGGAGAATCATTTACTTCATCTGCAGATAATTCACCATCCACTAGTTAATGATTGTTGAATGCAACTCGGCAATAGTTTATGGAAGTGCCAATGAAAGATGGATTATGTAATATTGCTCATGCCATACATCAAACAGAACGAACGAACCCCTTCACCTTTAAAACCGCTTGTTACAACCGTTTCTGAGACATGCTTTTGCTCAGTTATTAAAGGCCATCATGTTAACACGCACACTGACTCAGAGGCTTGGTCGTGTTTCAACAGACGCATAAGCAAATGGTAAGTTGAGTTCTAAGCTGGGCACTTTCTCTGAAATTTAAACTCCCATGACTGACTCGCAGCAAAATTACACTAATAACCAAGTTCGAAGTTGAATTGCACTTCTGCTTCTGTCGGTGTTTGCTGTGAAAACTCATGCATGTGGTATTCATATACAGATCAGACACCTTTTAATTAGCAGAGTGCAAAGAAAAATCCGAAAACATAAATTAACACGTACATCATACAACGAAAAGAAGTTGCTTTATCTCGAAACCCAACATCAAAAGTTCACTAAAAAAAGATTCATTCACCAGAATTTTCGAGCTTGTGACTATCAGGTTCAAGCTTCTTGGGCTGACAAGAGAGTGAAACTCCAGAGTCATCATCCGGTTGCTCCATTCTTGATCAGTGACAATTTTGTTCTTCACTTTCTAATGAAGGTCTTAACACGCCATAGAAATCAGTCTCTTATAGCATCTGCCGGCAAGAGAAATACAAGTTAAGGTACGTTCACGACGGATAATTTATCAGACTCAAGAGTACAGTCCAAGGAGAGTGTTCGTCATCTGATTCGTTAAGGACCTCTCTAAGTTGTTGTTAATGGGTATCGGGCTGAATCTGCAAAGATTCCTTTTGGAAATCAACAAGTCACGTTGCGTTAAAAGACAAAAGATCTGAACGGCCATATCCACTAGCATTGATAGGGTTATTTCCAATTTTGCCTCACAAGCTTTGTCTTCTTCCAGGGACACATTCACGTGTAATCTCTTGTCCTTACACTGGAGAGGTGTGGCCCAAGTGGATCGACGTCAAATTACCGTATCTTCAACAGTATAATATGAATGGTTATACGGTAAACTGACTGGATGCATCTACTACTTTTCTTTTGGAAAAACAACACAAATGGTCCCTAGACTTTAGCCTAATGTACAATGTGGTCCATAAACTTTCAATTTATTCAATGTAATCCTTAAACTTTAGTCTTATATAAAATGTAATCTCTGAACTTTTAATTTGTTCAATGTGGTTCCTGAACTTTTAATACATGTTCAAACTAGTCCCTGGACCTCAGAAAAATGTTCAATGTTATCCTTCCGTCAATTTAAGTTTGAGCATGTATCAAAAGTTTAAGAATCATATTAAATAAATTAAAAGTTTGAGGACCGAAGTGCACATTAGGCTAAAATTCAGGGACCATATTTAACAAAAGTCATCAGATTTTTCACGGCCCGGTGCTTCTAGCCTGCTTCAAAGTGCATGAGGCGCAGCAACCGATCTGGCCGAGCGTTTCTAGCCTGTTTCAAAGTGCATAAGGCGCAACACTGTTCTCCTTGCGAACCAAAGCTTGCTTCAAAGTGCATGAGGATGGTCGCCTTCCGGACGTACCGGGCATTGTTCTGCTTCAAAGTGCATGAGGACGGAATTGACCCAAAGGTCACGAACTGAAGGTCCGTGGGTGATCACACAACTCATTATTATCTGAATCTAGCATATGACGCTTCAAGGTAATTTAAGTGATCATGCACTCATGGCATACACGCATTCTTGCACAATTTCACAACATGCCACACTCTAGGCATATATAATGTGTGTCCATGTTATGCAATGCAATGCACCACGAGCACCAATGAAATTCCGACACCCATTGTCACAACACGTGCTTAATTGGCTCAATTAATACCGTGTGGCCTAACGTGCATTTCACAAATTAGTAATTCATTGTAAACCAAACAATAGCCAGTCGCATTCCACACAAATAGCCACACCACATGCGACATAATAGTACGAAAATCAACTACCATTAAGCGCAATTGACATACAATCAATCAACCCGGGCATACTCGGCAATTTCACTAACGAGCTCCTAAATTGGTCAATTAATCCAAATTCTCTCCCCAATAAATCCTCAATGATTTACCACAGTTTTCCCGATAATAATTTCCACCAGTCAATCCTCAACTCAATCTGAAATACACACTAATACTATCTAAGCTAGTCTAAAGCGTACCGATAATGCCTAAATTAGTCCAGGAAAATGCACTATTAGTCCTAATTCGGGTTTAGGAATTTTATTCACTTAATCGGAAGTCACGATGATGGGAAATGGCGACCGATCACTGGTGAACAGTGCAACCGGTGGCGGAATTCCCGAGCGGCGACGGCGCACGGACAGGGGAACAGTGCCCGGATCGTGAACAGTACTCCCCCACAAGGAATTGTACGGACAGGCCGGGAAGGTGGCCGGCGATGCGCCGGTGACGGCCGAGACGTGCCGTACGGTCAGATGAACAACGACCGTACAGGGGACGTGAACAGTGCCGTACGGTTACTATACGGATTGGGTGGAACGGCAACGTATGGAGGTGCTGGACGCCCGGGTGTCAACGGAACGACGATCGAAGCTCCAGCGGTACTGTTTGTAAAACTGAAAAAATGAGAAAAAGAGGAAAACAGAGAGAGAGAGATGTTATTTCTGGACTGAAACCGGGACCTGTGGTGGCTATACAGAGGTGGAATTGGTTGCTAGTGATGTTGGCTTGGCGGGGGAAGCTCCGACCGGTACTTTTCTGGCGTGAACAATACCAAAAACGGCAGAAACGGTGCTGCAAAACAGAAAACGGAAGAGAAGAAGGGGAAAAATGAGAAGAAAATTTTCTGAAGCTGGTCTGGTTCGTGGGAGTGAGAGAGGAGAGAGAAAGGGCAGTCCAACTTAGTCAAATTATAGGCTTAGGGGTGTCATGTGTCACAATCTAAAAAAAAAAAAGACTAAAATGCCCCTAATCCAAGGGTTCCTAGGCAATCTTATCCATAAAGGAAGGGGCAAAAGGGTCAATGGTCTTGAATTTTACAGCTGATAATTATCCATAATTATCTCAAATTTTCCCAAAATTTTCGAATCAAAAATTAGTCCAGGGGCAAAATCGTCATTTTTCCGGTCCTGGGGCGAAATTCCAATTTTTGCACATACGCGTTCCATATATTCATGGTAGACATAATCCGGTGTCGGAATCACGAAATTCACTTTTTAAGCCCTCGAAATTCGACTACAAAGTTCCGAGAATAAAATAATATTATTTTTTCAATTTTGGTCTGTAATGACTCCCGGTATGCGTGGGCACTCGAAAATGAGTCGGCCTCGAAAAATGACCTCAAACGGTCTCAAAATCCAACACCGGCATCCATAGGGGCAAAATCGTAATTTTTTACCCCCGAACCGAAATTCCAATTTTTATTCGTACTACCTCCAAATGTATGTGGCCCGCATAATATGACGTCAGATTTCCAAAAATCGTCTCTTAAGCTTACGAAAATTGACATCGAAATCCGAGCTCAATTTCACGAATAAAACTCGCTAAACTTTCAATTTCAGGGTCTTTCATTAACGGGCGGCTGTTTAGAAATTACACATATCGACATAGGCTATCCATATCGTAATAGTCTCGATCATTGAGAGAATGAGAAATTATCACTAGTTCCAGAGGTTCCGATCGTTCGGTTCAGGTGCAGGACTGGTTGGCCTCGTGTACTTTCGGTCTTGCAGAATCACCTGCGTCCCTATTATACATCGTTAGCCTTGACCAAACCCAATCAATTACCCTTTCCTATGATCGGCCCACGTTGGCCCAAAATAGTCCCTCAGTGTCTCTCGTGATCGGTGTCCGTTTCATGATAGGGTCCTCGGTTCACGTACCGTTTTCTAGTTAGCCATACCCCATTGGTTAGTATCCCGAGAGTGATCAGCTCTGGGCGAGACTTACTAAAATGAAATGTGAATTAATATCAGTTTTATTGATCCCGGAATTACATCAAAATTCGGGCTGTTACACATCGTACATTGAGTCAAAATTCAGGGACCATTTATGTCATTATTCTTTTTCTTTTGCAATCTCAATCTTGAATAGTACTATATTATGTGTGTCAATGTCTGTCAATGTTTTCATTCGTAGATGAACCTTTCTTCGGTTTTCACGATGAAGTTAAGTGAATATGATTGGTTTTACGATGGTCCACGCACAGAGGGAGTAGCTTTTTTGACACATTCCTGCTTTTGGCAAGTTCCTTCCACCTATGAAATGCTTAGGATGGATGTCACTCTACGTCGCCACTCACGTCCAAGTTGAAGCTGACAAGGAGTAAAATTACTAGGAAACGAACAGGATTACATTATACCTCAATATCTTGACAAACGGCATTCTCTTTATCTATTTTTTACCCTAAAAATATAAACTGACATAACAGCGGATTAACGATGTTAGTGACGGAAAAATTTGATCACACAAACTTTGCACGATAAGGCACTTCGTTGCATAAAAGAAAAGTTAGAAAAGTAAATTGTACAAACATTACTAATTAGGAGGTAAACGTTTGGTGTAATCTGTTGGTTGTATTGTAACTTTGCTTTGTCGTGCTACTAGTTTTAGTGTGAAGTGTTTGATGCTACATAACTCACTGCAACACCTAAAATTAGCAATTTTGGACTTGACTTATTTACACATCATGTAGTGAATCGAGGGTGCTCAGTTGGAGCTTAATTAAGTTCACGTCATGAACAGGTCAAGTCAATTGTAAATACATATGGCAAACATGGGGTATACCTAATGACCCTTTCGACCCACTTATGACATACTAGGCGGGTCTATTTGAACAAATTAGCATGTTGACATGCATTTAAACACATCACTACTCATTAAACACGTCAATAAACGTTTGTCAATTCCTAATAGGGTCAAGAATAATTTAATCCTATCCATATGTTAGACCTATATTATTAAAGCTTCTGCTAAATTATGTTTCGAATTTGAGTCATTTCACAGAACCCGACCCGATTGGATAAATATCTAAGTTTGACAGCTCGATTAAATTCAAGAGTTCGACTCACCAAGGTTGGACGAACGAGAGGAAAGATGGCCAATACAAAACAAATTAAAAGCTCCCTAAAGAAATGCTTGGGGACCTGTTTCTCTATTCCTTAGCCTGCATGGTAGCTGGACATAGGAGGGTCCGGTAGAAAAATGGTAGGTTTCTCTCTCAGCTCTTGCAGTGGCCGTCAGTGGGTTGTTGAAGGGAGCCGCCCGAGGACTCCACGAAGCAACCGCACAGTGAACTCCTCGAAATCTGCGAGTTGAGTTTTATTTGGTCGGTAAATACCGGAAATTTGTGCGGTGAGTCTTTATATCCCTCCACCTTTGGAATTGCTTGTTACAACTGGTTCTGAGACATGCTTTTGCTCAGTTATCAAAGGCCATTATGTTAATTAACACGCACACAACTCAGAGGCTTAGTCATGTTTCAGCAGATGCAGAAGCAAATTGCAAGTTGACTTCTGAGCAGGGTGCTTTCTCTGAAATTCAAACTACCACGATTGACTCGCGGCGAATATTATACTAATAACCAAGTTCGCAGTAAAATTGCCCTTCTGCTTCGGTTGGTGTTGTAGTTAAAACTTATGTGGTGACCAGACACATTCTATTTAGCGGAGTACAAAGAAAATCTGAAAACATTATTCGACATGAACATCGTACAACAAAAAGAAGTTGCTTTATCTTGAACCCCAGCATCAAAAGTTTACTAAAGAAAGATTCATTCACCAGAATTGTAAGGTTGTGACTATCAGGTTCAAGCTTCTTGGGCTGACAAGAGAGTGAAACTCCAGAGTCATCATCCGGTTGCTCCATTTCTTGATCAGTGACAATTTTGTTTTTCACTTTCTAAGGAAGAAACATGGGTTAAAGGTACGCTAATGTTTGCCATCTTGGCATGGATTCAATTGATAATGTCGGGTTGATTGAATCTTTCATTTTCAGTTGTCTGTCTTTACCATACAGCAGGTCGTGATCGATGACTCTCAGACTCACGGTACAGTCCAAGGAGCGAACGTTAGTGATCTGATTCTCTTGGGACCAGTCTAAGTTGTTGAATGGGAATTGAGAGAAATCTGCAAAGATTCCTCTTTCCGAAGTTAACAAGTCATGATAAGATTCCTTATCAGTGGTCTCTACCGTGCAGCTGTTCACGAAGGATCATTCTCAGACTCAAGAGTACAGTCCAAGGAGAGTGTTCGTCATCTGATTCGTTAAGGACCTCTCTAAGTTGTTGTTAATGGGTATTGGGCTGAATCTGCAAAGATTCCTTTTGGAAATCAACAAGTCACGTTGCGTTAAAAGACAAAAGATCTGAACGGCCATATCCACTAGCATTGATAGGGTTATTTCCAATTTTGCCTCACAAGCTTTGTCTTCTTCCGGGGACACATTCACGCGTAATCTCTTGTCCTTACATTGGAGAGGTGTGGCCCAAGTGGATCGACGTCAAATTACCGTATCTTCAACAGTATAATATGAATGATTATACGGTAAACTGACTGGATGCATCTACTACTTTTCTTTTGGAAAAACAACACAAACGGTCCCTAGACTATTAAATATGTCTTGAATTTTATGTATTTGGTCCGGTTTATGATTCGATCTGACATATTTTTTATGCGACCCGAAAGTGGAAAGAAAGTTGAAATTTGGTTCGCGACGCAACAAGCGAACAAATTTCCATAGCAGACCGCCCAAGCTGGAGGAAGTGAATTAATGTTTCGGGGAGTTCGGAGGCTACGCCCCTGAGAAAAATTTTTGAGAGCACTTTTATACTGCGGCTAGGTTTTCTCATTGTTTTGGGAAAGAGAATTTTATTTTCAGAGATTTTTCGTGAGCCGTGAGATTTTATCGTTGTATCGACTTCTGAAATTTGTACTCTCTTTGATTATAGTGGAACTTTGTCTTGCCTCGCCCGTGGACATAAATCACTTCATGATCGAACCACGTAAATTTCTAGTGTTCTGTCTTTGCTTTTCCGCATCCGTTTTCAACAATTGGTATCAGAGCTGCGTTGGATTCTACGGTTCTTGGAGATGGCATCTTTGAAGTTTCAGATTTCATCTTTTGACGGACAGAACAATTTCGGATTATGGAGAATAAAGATGAAGGCTTTATTGAGGCGAGAGGGTACGGTGAGGGCTTTGGCGGAAATTATCCAGAAGATATGACCTCGGCTGAAATTGAAGAGATGGACGAGAAGGCGCATAGTGCGATCCAGTTGTCTCTAGATGACAAGGTTTTGCGAGAAGTTGCCGATGAGGAAACAGAGGCCGGTCTCTAGAAGAAACTGGAAAGTCTCTACATGAAGAAATCCCTAACGTTGAGACTTTATTTGAAGCAGCGTCTTTATACCCTAAAGATGCACGAAGGTACGTCTGTTCAGGAACATTTGGATGAGTTTAATAAAATTGTTTTGGATATAAAAAATCTAGATATTAAACTCGAGGATGAAGATCAAGTTTTGATCGTGTTGTGTTCACTGCCTGCCCCATACGAGAATTTTGTGAACTCAATGCTTTATGGACGTGAATCCATAACTTTAGAGGATGTCAAAGCATCTCTGAATTCTGCAGAACTGAAAACAAAATTGAATGGGAATACCAGCGAAAACAAAGCAGATGGTTTGTTTGTGAGAGGCAGGACGAAGAGCAAGGATAAAGCTTTCCGAGGGAAATCTGTTGGTCGCTCAAAATCTAAGTCACCTGGAGATAAGATGAATGTTAAGTGCTACTATTGTCATAAAAAGGGACATTACAAGTCAGATTGTCCTTCACTCAAGAAAAAGGATAAGCAGCATATTCAGAAACAAGATTCGGCGAATGTTGCAAACGACAATGAGGCTAATGCGTCAGACAGTGTTCTTACGGCATGTTCTGATGTTGATTTGTCCAATGATGTTTAGATTATGGATTCTGGAGCATCATACCACATGTGCCCAAATAGGGAATGGTTCACCACATACGAGCCATTGAATGGTGAATCAGTCTTGATGGGGAATGATGCTGTATGTAAAGTCGTGGGTATTGGTACTGTTCGGATTAAGTGCCACGACAAAGTAGTAAGAACTTTGACTGAAGTAAGACATATACCAGACTTGAAGAGAAACCTTATCTCATTGAGCAGTTTGGATTCCATTGGGTGTGTGTACTCAGGCGGAGGTGGAGTTCTCAAAATTACAAAAGGCAATCTGGTTGTGATGAAAGGAAGTAAGGTAAATCACTTATATCATTTGCAGGGTAGCACAATTATGGGTCCTTCAATTGGCACAAGCAATTCCGTTTCTGACAATGATAGAATAAAATTGTGGCACATGCGTTTAGGCCACATGAGTGAGCGTGGCATGTCAGTTTTGAGTAAACGTGGTTTACTTTGTGAGGAGCATACGACCTCGCTAGATTTCTGCGAGCACTGTGTTCTTGGCAAGCAATGCAGAGTCAGATTCAGTACACGGACTCATTCGATAAAGAGCACACTCGACTATATCCATTCCGATTTATGGGGACCAACACAGGTTCCATCTAAGGGTGGCGCCATTTACTTTGTGACGTTCATTGACGATTATTCTAGAAAGGTTTGGGTGTACTTTTTGAAAAGAAAAAGCGATGTATTTGAAATTTGTATTCTCTTTGATTATAGTGAAACTTTGTCTTGCCTCGCCTGTGGACGTAGATCGCTTCGTGATCGAATCACGTAAATTTCTGGTGTTCTGTCTTTGCTTTTCCGCGTCCGTTTTCAACACGTATGATTCGCCGACTCATGTAATCCCCGTATTTTCGATGACTATTGAGTAATCCGTGGGAATCACTTCAGAGGCCTCTACTTAGATACTTCAAGAAACACTAGGCGGAGTAACAGTCGCTGTTTAATTAAGATACTTTTGCTTATTTTAGTACTAATTCATCAATCTTTACGGCGATTGCAGTGGCTCAAGTGCAACCCAAAGTAACATGAAGAGACTAAAACTATTTGGCCGGCGGGGAAAAGAAATAAGAAACTTAAACCAGCAAAATTTGATGTTCACGTGCAATCAATGGGAATTGCTGATGCTATCATCATAAACTTGGTTGAATCCGAATGGTCAAGTTCTTCATTGAGTCCTTGTGGGTTCTCAAGCTAAGGCTTATCTTTATTTTTTAGGTATTACATTTTACATCGTGTGACAATGTGGCCCACCATTCTTGGACTGACTTTGTCGGGGAATTTCACTCTTCTTGGCGGGACTTCAGGGCTACGAATGAACAGGCCCAATTTCAATTTTTGGGCCATCGTTTAATGCTTCTGGTGAAAGATTGTGGTCGGTCCATAAGAGAGCCCAGTCCGTCCATGCCCGATTGAGAAAGTCATTGCTCTCTTATTTTCGAGAGCCCTCAAAGATTCACCAACATGCATTCACCTACCATCTTTTATGGATTAGTATTAGATCCACCGCGTCACCCGACGTCTTCCACACAAGCGCGTTGGTGGCAACATAGGCATCTCATGCAATTAACGACGCTCATCACAAGCCTACTGAGTTCGATCTCGTGTAAAATATTATCTACAAGTCATTATTTTCCTCAAAATTGCACAATTTTATGACTCGTGCCATGTCATTTTTTTCATTGCGGTGTTAGATATAGTGTTTGACAGTTGTAATTTCTTTGGGCTTTGATTCAACAGTTGCATAAGCAACTACAGTTCGAGCGAGGGGCCATTGGTTCGACCTCTGCCGCTTGGTGCAAGTTGAAGATTTTGTACAAATGGAAGCATGAATAGATATACAGTACCTATGGAGGGATTTTACTTTTCACATTTTACTTTTTTCTCCAAATTCAGCGATGGATGCAACTTGACTTTTTTTCTAATCTTGACTGCCCAAAATTTTCACAATGTGTAAATACTGACACGTAATATTTTTCATAATTTATCAATATTCGAATAATAATGAGAAAGAAAAATAGTTACTCTTGACTTTTTATAAGGAGAGAGGGACATATACAAAGCAAAGATGACAGTTTGACCAAAACTTGGGTGGAAGAATTAGTGGGAAGCCAAGTAGAAGCCCAATATCTTTATTTGAAAAGATTGCTGAGAATGAGTTTAAATCCAAACCCATCAACATATCCAATTTAGACCTATGTTTATTCAAATATTTAAGCTAATAAGTGATGGGCCAAGTAAAATATATAGATTACTTCACACCAAATCAATTCTCCAAAGTGAGAATTTCTTAATATAACTCACAAATGCATCACAATAGGAACCACCTAAAGAAATGAGACTTCGATCTTGATCCACTTATTAATCTTATTCACTGCTATTGGAATCTTGGTTTTTTCTATGGTGACACTCATATATAGATTTGATGAACTAAAAGGATAAGCTAAATATGAAGATTCATCTCACGCATCAAAACTAATAAATTTTGATATGTTTGCTGGTTTGCATGTGAGGCTAATTCGTCGCATGCAGGTGGCTATTATTGACAAATGATATGAGAAATCACCACCAACCGATCTGGAATGTTTAGATTTTGCGTATTTATTAGGGTTCTTTTTTTTAACTAGTAGTCTCGCATGCATGAATGCATTTTAAAGAAAAGATGACTAATGACTCTTCAAAGCGAGCCAAGTCTCACTAAGTAATAGCTTGAAATCTATTAGTCAAAATAGACATTGTACTGAGAAATCTTGTCGTGAAAATGAAATAGGACCCGCCTATTTAACTGCATCAAACATATTATTTCAAAAAGGCATTCACTAATGTAATAGCCTTTGAACCACTATAAGAATAACAGTACGCCACGAGCCAAAAATTCTGAAAAAAAAAAATGGAACCCACAACAATTTATAATTATTTGTTATTTATTTTTTTGTAGCACAAAATAAACTGTTAAGCGCACAGTAGATTAACAACTATCACTTAATCATTTCTCCGCTAAAAATTAATGAGAATATACTAGCATAACAAGTTAGTATTTCACATTTCCCTTTTACTGTACTATATGAAGTAAATTATACTAAGACCAAAAGATGTCCGAGAACATCACACAGAACTTGCAGCAAAATGTGACTGATTGTTGACCTATGAAAGCTACATGTTAGCTTCCATTAGTAGAGAGGGAGAGAGAGAGAGGACCACACGGCAATAAAGCCAAGATCTGAAAAGCCCTCTAAAATATGAAGGGAAATAGAGATAGCATGTGGAGCTCGCAGCTCTATGCATGGAGCTGTGTGTGGATATATTTTGTTTTCTAGCGTATTGTATTCGAGATATTCGCCTGCCTTCGTGTAAATATCGAAAAAAATCATCAGACCATCAATTATTTATTGACCTATGAACTGAGAACGGGAGTGCATGTGGAACCACATGCAAAAAGGGTACCCTTTTCATTCTTTCCTTTTTCCTAATGTTCTAAAACGCCCAAGAATCACAAAGCCAAAGGATGACAGGACACTGTATACGAGTTTGCATATCAAGGCCAAGACTCCGTGGACCATATATTCCAGGAAAAACCCTAGCCTTTATGACATGGTGAGGGGTGTATAGTATATACAGTATATGTATCTACAGATGCGAATGCTCTGTGTCATTTACCCGACAGACTTCTTCTTCGATTCTCTTCTTTTTGTGGTGTTTTGTCTTGCTACATGTCGAATCCTTTTTGTTTTTTCACTTTGCTGTTATATATAGATAAATGCGTATATTATCGGATCTTTATTCTGTTCTATGTCTGGGAAAGAACAGAGGAAAAAGGAAGAATCCTTGGAGACGGCAAAAGCAATCTACTTTGCACACTTGACCAGTTCATACCATCTTCAATCTTGATTACTGGCAAAACTCAGGAGCTAAGTGTATAATAATGGGGGGTCGTTCCCGTTAAGACCATCTCTAGGCTTTATTATGGATAGCTAGCAAAAAGACAACATAGAGGTCTTAGGCAAACCCAACTCCGTTTTGTCTTTATGAGCAACACATGAAAATCGCTTTAATCGAGACGGTGGAAATAGAATCAATTTGGCGCACGAAAGCTAATTTGCGATAGCAGCAAAGCCAACTCGTATTTATCTATATGAGCACCACATTAAAATCGCTTAAATCAAGACGATAGAAATAGATTTAGTTTGGCGCACGAAAGTTGATGTATATCAACACCTAATTATACGATAAATTGTACGTTGATAGTTTCTTTAATATCATTTTTTTCCTTCTTTATTTTTTGGGGTAATTAGTAAACTTTCCAAATCTTTGAAAAGAGAGATAAAGGGGTTTGTCTGCCGATTCCACCGGACTACTTTTTCATATTCAGCTTTCCCAAACCAAGAAAGCATTTTCTATGTTCGTGTCCACAAGGATCATGGTCCATGCCCTAGGCATTTCCGAGAGAGATTCCTGCGATCACTGTTAGATATCTACAACTCCGAGGCAGATTTAAATAGTTTGTTCTTTTCTTTATGATGCCTTTTTTTTAAAATGATAAATCTTGAACAGATGGTCCCACCGAAAAATTCTTCCTTGAGCTTGCTGGGTCAAAATTCTGTCTCAATCCGAAGTTTCTTAAGTTATATTTTGGATATTTCTCCGTCGATATAAAACGTGCAACGAGCTACTTACGCATACCAAACGAAGAAAAGTCAAATTAAAAGGTTCGTCGATGGCGGAAGTCACATAAGTTAGGTGACTTAGGTCCAGGAACGAATAATAGATGTTCACGGACATGCACGTGAATCACCTAGCTCGATTAGGTAATATTTAGAGTCCCCGTCAATCAAATTCGATTTCAACTCAAGTCGATGGGGCGCCTAAAACTAAGGACCAGTGGAATGCTCCTTAATGTTTTTTTTTTTTTTGGTAACCCAGGGAACCCCCGCACGGCCGACAGCCGGGGAGTAAAAATCAAAGACACCGTATTTGAGAGTGTAGTTACAGCTGGATAAAAAAAATGAGAGAGAACCTGGCTTGCCCGGTCCCTAAAGCCTCCGAAGACCAACCCTAATGACTATTAAGGACTACGCATTTGTATGATGAGGTACTTCACAGGGTACATGGACACGTCGAATGATCATTTAATTTCGCGACATCTTCTTGGTATAACCTAATGCACATGCACGCCATATCAGGGCGAAAATTTAAATACAACCATCACTAAAAATTAGACAAGAGAGAAGAGAGGGTGAATCAGAGTCAAGTTTTTCATCTACCGTGTAATCAGAACGAGTAATAGACACACATTCGATAGCGCATTAGAAAAACTCGACCTAATTTAGCCTCTCCTACTCTCTCGTGTGTTTCTACCTTAATTAGAGCTCAGGATCGGAGAGTTAGATGATAGTGAAATTATTTTCTGTAGTTCCTAGCATTCCCCAGACTAAACAATCCAATAAGTGGCCTACATGCTCTAAGCACACTGCATTCGCTAGAGCTCTTTGATCGAATGAATTCATGCTAGACTCACCTTATTCAATGGGCGCAAGATTTCGAACTTCTATTTTGGACTGTACTATTTAAAGTGAGATGCATTTTATTTGTTAATTAATAGAAAAACTTCAGATGGAAACTAGATGTGCGCTAGAGAAGATGCATCATAGTCAAGATTACGCAAAATGGTCCAACATTAATTACCACTAAATTGAGCTTGCATGTACTTGAATTAATAATACTTTCGTCGATGTATGTGTCAAAAAGTTGGATTGCGACCTAAACCAGCAAAATCTGTACTAGACAAACAGAAACCAAACGAGAACAGTGCATGCATGGAGAAAGAAATTCGTGACAACCCAAATGGAAACTTGCTTTTTCGTCGCCCCTTCAACTTAGAATCCATTTAAGCTGTCGATCCAATTTAAGGACTTGATCCTCGTGCATACGTGCAAAGATTCAAGTTGAAAATCCGCAAACGAAGGCAGGTAGACGCTAACACGAATAGATATGACAGGTATGATATTTGCATATCGGAATCGGCATTAAGAAATTGATCTTGACATCATATCATACATGAAATTGCATAGAGCCAATGGAGTAATTTGAAGTAAACTTATGAGAAACAATTGCGATAGTGACCCGGACGTATATGTCAATGCCCGACTTTCGTTATTTTGCCCAATTTCGCTAATCAAGAGAGTTAGGTAACGAAGTTCCCCGCTGGACCACTGCCAAGTAAACCCTAGAAGAACCAGTCAAAAGTATTAAGTGGAAAACCTAACAATGTGAAGCCAAAATCAAAGTTATTCTTATGTTGATTGACAAAGACATGCACGCAGCATGTTGAATGATTGCTGCTCCTTGCTTTGATGAAAGGGATGTCTGTTGTTGAACTGCAAAGAGAAACTGAAGTACTCAACCAGTTAACCAAATTCCATAAAATACTTCTCACTATATCAAAGTCTCATATAAATATAAATATCGCATCGCAAAAAAAAAAGATGGGTATATAAGTAGAGCTAACTATTCAGAATTTTGGTGGGACAAGCTAATTATTTATGTAGGACACTGAATTTTTTAGTGGCGCAAGAGTCTTATGTTGTCCCCATCACAACAATGCATGCCCAGCCTTCTAATCTTTGGGGACCTGAGGGAATGGAGATATTGCAACTATGCATTTATTGGCGAATTAAAAGGCAATTTTTTCTGCTCGTGGACAACCTTAAATGGGAAAAACCCCACCTTGGATTAATGCAATTAAAACCTTCCCATCTGATTCCAATCTGTAATAATGGACCATCTCATGCATCTTACATATGGGTCTAGGGCAAAGTTAGGCAATAACAACCCTATAACTAGCTGGCATATTGTATTTTGGAAAGTCTGGATCTAGCAACAAGATTTTATCAATCCCTTCTTTATATTTTATTCATGTTTTGGAATAGCATCAGTGTGTTGAATCCTAATGAAACCTGCTTTTTTGTTAAAGTTTCATCTATCTATTTCTGGACCTTTTCATCCAGATTTCAATAGATCTTCCAGAATCGATCTTAGTATAAAACCAAAAAAATTTGTAAAGCCCCGCAGGCTTTCTCTTCATGGATGCTAAAGTTATTAGGTATTCAATAGCTGCGATGCTAGGTTCATTTCATCAGCAGATATAGCAAAAGATATCTAGTTATCAACAATAGATTTCTGAGCAGAAGGAACTTAAAGGAATCGATCACTAAATATTTGATGATATTTTACATAGAGTAATTCCCCCAATAAATATATCTCAAATGAATGAACTCGGCCTCGCCCGGTTGAATATCAAGCTAACGCGGATTTGATTTTAAAAAACGCTTATTTAGACACGAAAAGTCTTCAATAGAGAAAAACGGGCTACTTACTGGAGCCGAAAATAAAGTTTTTGCTATGCAACAAACACTTCTATCATCTTTAGCTGGCATAAACTGTCTAGAAAATGAGGATAAAGAGATTAGAAATAAGCCAAAAGAAAAGCAAAAGGGCAAGCAAGTAGCAATTTCGCCTGGAAAGAAGGTTCTTTGGCCAAAGTGGTGGTAGAAGGAGTGCATGGCATGACGGACAGGTGTGAGACCACAGGGCCTGTTTGGTCATGAGGACCCTCCTCTCGTTCGGGGACAAAACACCCCCCATTGAAATTATTGAATTCACAAAAGAGCTCTCACTTTAGAGCTTTGCATTGACCTCTCTCTCTCTCTCTTGGCCAAAATTACTTCTCCACCAGTCCCATTTTTTCAGCACCGTCTGAAGCTTTCCCTTTCTCGTTCTCTCTCTCTCTCTCTCTCTCTCTCTCCATATACACCCAGCATTATCCGGAGTCATTCACTCCCTCTTTCCCTGCTAAATGCGTTCAGTCCAGTCAGGATCCTTCAATTCAGGTACTGTTTCGGTCTCCCATCTTTCTCTCTTCTCCATTTATGAGCGTTTTCCTTTCTGGGTCTGCTTCCGTTCGCCTTCTGGGTTAGGTTTTAGCATCCGGGTCTCCTCCAGATTCGAGGATCTGGGTCGTGGTTCCGCTTAAATTTGCAGTCTTGAGATCCAGATCTGATTTGCTTCAATTGGTGTTTGATCGCGTGCTTGTGTGGTGAGACTTCCAATGGCCTTGAGTCTCGACTTGCTTGTAGTTAATCAAGAACTGAACGAGCTTGCATGATCTTTTGGAGCTGACTATTGTTAGCTCATGCCTTTACCTGCTGTGGTCCTTGAAGTCTTTTGCTTTGCTTTTATTTCACCTTATTTTTTTCCTTTCCGTTTTCGCAATTTGAGTTTCTAATTTCTGGGTCGAAATATTGCTCCTGGCTCTTTTAGGTTTCAGTAGCTACAGACGAAATCCCTAGTTTCTTGAGTTGTTGGGTAACAGATACTTGATTTCATTCGAGGTTTTTATACGACTTTCTGCAACCCGGAATGCGGTGTTAGGCACTACATTGTTGTGAAAGTCCACATTTTTGCTCCTGATTCATCACAGGTGGAAGTTAATCGGTGCTCTTTCAAATCTGATCTTTATGTTTCTTTTTGGTATGTTCTTCTGTGCTGCATGAAGTGAAGAGTAGGAAAATATTTGAGTATGAAAATGATGAGTTTCTGCCAATTTAACATGGTTGATATTTTCCCAGTGGAGAAATTTTTGCCCCAACTGAAATTGGACTTCATATTATGTGGGCAAGAAGATGGAAGATGCAGTTCCATTGATGATGAGTCCCGAGCCAGGGGTATCTTCATCTTGATTTGTTTATAGATTCTCTGCTTTTGCGGAGTCCTATGGCCTCTAAAACTACCTCGAGAGCTTCCCCTAAGCACCAAACCAAAGCAGCTGGTTTTGTCGCAGTACAGAGGAATGATCACAGCTTTTTATCTTCACAAAACCCGAAAGGGAGCAAGCCTGAGCTTGTGAATCATGAAAAATCACCTAAGTCTCTGCAGAACCATACGAAGAATGAGTCTGCTGAGCCTGCTGAGAAGAAAAGGTCCTCTCGTCCAGATCAAAATGGCTCGGTTGAATCTCTAGTCAGTAAACTGAATCTAAGCACTTCCTCGCCTGATCTGGAGCGAAAATCATCCAAAGCGCATTCTGCATCTGTTGAGAATGGAGGCTCACGGGAGGCCTCTATTGATCAAAATAAGAAGACATCAGAACATGGAAGTGTGAAAAATAGTTCTGTAACCGGCAAAGTTAGTGACGGGGCCAGCAGCCTCGCTAAGACAAGCGGAAATGGCAAGGTTATTGACCGCGTGGACTTTGTTGAGAGTGGGAAGAGCAGCATGTGTAGAGGGAGCACGAGCAGTGACATCAGTGATGAAAGCAGCTGCAGCAGTTTGAGCAGCAGTGTCAACAAGCCTCATAAAGCAAATGACTTGAGATGGGAAGCCATCCAAGCCGTTCGATCGAGGGATGGAGTCTTGGGTTTGAGCCATTTCAGACTGCTAAAGCGGTTGGGTTGCGGGGATATAGGCAGCGTATATCTGTCGGAGTTGAGTGGAACGAAGTGTTACTTTGCAATGAAGGTGATGGACAAGGCATCTTTAGCTAGTCGTAAAAAGTTGCTCCGGGCTCAAACAGAGAGAGAAATATTGCAATGTCTGGACCATCCCTTCCTCCCAACTCTGTATACACATTTTGAGACTGATAAGTTTTCATGTTTGGTCATGGAGTTTTGTCCTGGAGGAGACTTGCACACTCTCAGACAGAGGCAACCAGGGAAATATTTCCCTGAGCAGGCAGTAAAGTACGATAAGTGAACTTCATCCTTGATGCTCTTTTATTAGAACTTGTACATGTTTGGATTGAGCTTTAACTATAAAATTCTCCTTTAGCGATTTCATTCATGGTTTGGGGACTTGGTGGGGAAGGCTGAGGTAGCTAGGTTTTCAGTTAAGTTGGTCTGCAGTGTCTTTAAAGCCAGTGACAATGCTAACTTGTCGACTTTGCAGATTTCTTATAGTTTCATGCTTCATTTTAACCCAGGTTACACATGGAGCGGTACAACCTTTAATTTGACTAGTATGACATAGGCAGTCTACATTTCGTAAAGACGTATAAAAGCAATGGTAGCTCAAATAACAATCTTCCTTGAACCTAAAGATTTCTTTCGCCTTGTGAAACTTTTCAATGTAGTAAGATGGAACTAAAAGTCACAATGTAGCTAGGAAAGATATATCTTCAACCATACGACTTGTGCGAGCAAGACCTCAAAAGGCTTCAAAAATAGTTTGGTTGTATGGCACTTACATGTGAACAAATCTTGAAAGTTACTCTGATCTTTATTTGCAGATTTTATGTAGCTGAGATTTTACTGTCTCTAGAATACCTCCATATGCTTGGGATTGTTTACCGCGATCTTAAACCCGAGAATGTTCTTGTGAGGGATGATGGGCATATAATGCTATCAGACTTTGACCTTTCTCTTCGCTGCGCCGTGAGTCCAACTCTTGTTAAGACATCATGTCTCGATTCTGAGCCTCTCAGAAAGAACCCTGTCTATTGTGTCCAGCCAGCTTGCATTGAACCTTCTTGCATCCAGCCATCCTGTGCAGTTCCCACCACGTGCTTCGGGCCTCGCCTGTTCTCCAGTAAGTCCAAGAAGGACCGGAAACCCAAAATAGAAACTGGGAACCAAGTCAGTCCCTTGCCTGAGCTCATTGCGGAACCCACTGATGCCCGGTCAATGTCATTTGTTGGAACCCACGAGTACTTGGCACCAGAGATTATTAAAGGAGAAGGTCATGGAAGTGCTGTAGATTGGTGGACCTTTGGGATTTTTTTGTACGAGCTGTTATTTGGTAAAACCCCTTTCAAAGGTTCTGGAAACCGAGCCACATTGTTCAATGTCGTGGGTCAGCCGCTGCGATTTCCAGATTCCCCTGTGGTCAGTTTTGCAGCTAGGGATCTAATAAGAGGGTTGCTAGTGAAAGAACCACAGCACAGATTGGCGTATAAGCGAGGAGCAACAGAGATCAAGCAACATCCCTTCTTTGAAGGTGTAAACTGGGCGCTGATTCGCTGCGCCACACCCCCAGAGGTACCAAAACCAGTTGAGATAGAGCAAATACCAGTACCACCGACACCAGCAAGCGAAAAGGCCGCTGTTACCGCCACTATCCCTGATAATAAAGGTTCCGATAATTACCTTGAGTTTGATTTCTTTTAGTGCACTTAATGTTTAGGCACAATTTATATTCATAATTCAGGATATAGTTGTTTATCATCCTCTGGGGGGGTTTGTTTAGGAGTGAGTTTGATGAGTTTCCTTTGCTTGCAAGCTGTAAGAAAGGATGGTAAGGAACTCCGTGTTTGTTTGTTGATGCACGGTAACGATATCAAATGTGGATTATATCATCAGTTCGTAAAGTTGACCTCTCTCTCTCTCTCTCTCTCTCTCTCTCTCTCTCTCTCTCTCTCTCTCTCTCTCCCAAAAAAGCTTGCTGATAGGCCCGGACTGTTCTATCGGCAGCTTTCGGTCGGTACATATGCTGTAGCAGAAGTCATTCATACTGTTCATGGACTGCATCTTGAGGACACAATTTGGCAGGATGACTCACTTTTCTGTAAAATGTCTTGATTCAAGCAAGAGTTTCGGGGAAGCACAGGGCGACTCTTTAGGCTTAAGCATGCAAGTGAAAGAGGTGTTCAGCTTCAAGAACTTTGTGCGCTCCCGGCGAACCGTGCTGAGTTCCTAACCTCCGCAAGGAAGTGCTTGACAGACGTTATGGATCTCCATACAAAAGCAAGGATTGTGCGTATATGAAAGAAAACAATCTCAAATTGAGCACTTGATTCCTTTTGGGCCGGTCAAGCTGGTAAGCCGGACGACCCTACTGGCCCTTCATGCATTACTCGATCGACGCGAGCATGGACGGCTTCTTTCGATGGGGGCCAAGGAGGTGTATCGCTTTGGCGACCGAGATGCCGCACGAACCAATAAACAAAGATGCAAAATCTAACAGCGCAAGAAAACTGTTTAACTCAGCCAACACACTCATTCGACCATATACTAAACGAAGGGCAAAAATAAAGCCAAATATTGATTAAAAAGGAGAATGCGGTGAGCGTGGATCGAACACGCGACCTTCAGATCTTCAGTCTGACGCTCTCCCAACTGAGCTATCCCCGCTTCCTGCATGTCACTTCCAAGACAATATTATTATATTAATTTATTATTTGGATTTATGGGCTCACATCCATCACTATCGGGCAGGCATATTCGGAAGCATCCGATGGGTATTCCCACGTCCTGGTCCCTTTGACCACTAATATCATTGGGTATCGCTGATATTATTATGTGGAGGAGCACACATCATGGTATGAATCATGAACCCTATAAAGTTCAACCACGTAGAATTGGACTTTAAGCGTTAGCAATTAACTATAAATTTAAGTGTCAAATAATGGGGGTATCTCATGAACACAACACTTTCATGGTGCACCCGCGAGACAGCCGGTGACGATCGAATCGCTGTGTCAGTAATTTCTAGCAAAAATCGTTTGCAATGACTATATTGAAATTTTCACACTAAGGGTCATAACCGAATTGGAAAAATAAAAAATTTTAAGACTGAATTGACATATATACAATAAGTAAATGACTAACTGAACAATTTTCCCTTCTGCTTTCGGAAATACAAGTTTGGATATCCTTACTTCTATAAAGTCACGCATCTATTTACAACATCGTGATTTTCTTTTCAAAAGTGCCCTTATCCATTTTATTTCATCATCAATATGCAGCCCCAAACCCCAACCTCTAACATCGCCACCATCACGTGCCATTGCAGCCTTCGATCCCTCGCTCTCAACCGCCTATGCCACCCCGTAAGGGACGACTTCGATCATTTCATGACAAGCCTAGGAGATCAATTGTACGGGCTGGACATTTTATGCAAGGGTTTAGATGACCAAATGAACTTGCATCATTAAAACACTACGCTTCTCGATGTGCGTATTGTCCCCGTTAAATCTATGATGAAACCCTTATAACACATGAATGGGCGTGAGAGAGCTCATATAGGTGTGTATCTTTGAATGTGTGCTTAATTAGATAGGATGGAATACATAGGCACTTACGATTAATCTAAATTTGCAACATCGAAACTACATGTGCCTATCTTCGTTTTACGAATTTTTCCTATGTGCCATGAAGCCGGATCGCTCCATTTATGTGTCGGATACTTACCTACCTATGTGATTTGCGACATCGTCGAATCTATGTATTTATACATTTAATTATGTGCCTAATTTGATCCATGTGGTTCTTAAAGTTTGTGAGTTTCAAATCTTAAAACATGCCAAAAGCATTAGTTTTTTCATTAATTAACCATAAAAATGTGTAAATACATATTAATCAAAATATGTTATATCAGCTAAAATTTCTATTACCTAGTACTAAAGAATTTAATTTTTTGTGCTCATTCCATATGGCATCACGTGTGCGGTTGCTCTTCTGTTGCGTTTATATTCGAATATGTCTATGAAACCGATGAGCATGAACAATGATGAACTCAAATCTAATTTCATTAAATGTCTATGAAATTGAAGGAACTCTTAAAAAACGTTAATGATTACTCCAATGTAACCTCTTCCTAATAACCCTATAAAAGAACACCTGCGTCTTCTCTCAATCATATCCTCCAAATAACATCCTAAATACACCACAAAAGTTAAAAAAACAATAACAGCAATAAGATCTGTCGATTGAACATGGCTAAGTCCACCATCGTCTCTGCCGTGCTTCTTCTTGCTTGCACCGTGGTGGTTTCGAAGCCGGCGCTCGCCGCCGTCGAGCCAGCACCGGCATACGACGTCTCCCTCGAGGCGTGCATCAAGAAAATGACCCAGAAGTGCGGGCTGGAGCTCTTCCGCAACATCTTCCATGACGGCCCCGACGTGAGCGACTCTTGCTGCAGCACCCTGGCGGAGATGGGCGATCCCTGCCACTCCGAGTTCGTCGATGTGGTCCTCAGTAACGATAAGTTCTATGCTCGCACCGCCGAGTATCTGAAAAGAAGCTCAGACGCATGGAAGCGCTGCAAATCGATCGTCGGAGGGCACTGATGCACCAGCTTCTTCGTAATATAGATTGTGTCACTTGTTATGTGAGGTTTTGGGTACATATGCTCAAAAGAAAAAGAGCATGATGTACTTTCAATGATCATTAATGGAATAAGGAGGGTCCTTGTTACTATATTAAGGTACTTCATTATGATCATTTTATCATGTCAATTCCTTCTTCGTTTTAAAAACCTAATTTAAATCCAAATCTAGGCTCACGCTGTTTTCACTCCTCACATAACTTTAGACACGCCCTTAAACATAAAGGGTCCAAAGTAGCCCCCATTGAGAGCTCAATAATGGTAAGATTGATGAGAGAAGAAGAAATATGTCTTCAATGTAAATCGAATTAATTTGGTGATCTTGATTAACCTTTCTTAAACGGCTGTTTCTTCTTCTTTTGTGTTCCGATCGGAGAAGTTTACAAGTTCTTTTTGCTTTTTGTAGGAGAATCATTCAACATTCGAGTACCTTAATAATTTTAATTTTAGTTTAACAGAATATTTGTAAAGTACATTTATCTACGACGTCTCTTTAAAGTTCAATCTCTAATAACTCATTGTAATGATTCAGTTAGTTAATTCATTTTTTAAGGGGGATTCTTTTGGTAAAGTTGTGAATTCTTTATGATTATAGCGTATACTTAAGATATTTAATTAACAAAGATAAAATGGTTCTTTTTTTCTTTTGAGAAATACTCGTCGTGCATTAGGAAGCAAAACACCCATTTGTCGTCCCTTCTCCTTCCTTCAAACCAGAAAAAATATTACACAAAAAAAATTGAATTAAGACATTATATCGGCTTATTTTATTTTATGCATGATGCGATAAGTATAACGCCGCTCAAAGTAATACATTAGTATTCTACACATGTTCTCAGAGCTGGAGTCCATCTATTTTGTTGTAAATGATTCGTATGACCGTAAATAAATTTAGATATAGTATCACTAGCTAAAAGTTTGTTTAGAGTGATAGTTACCCTCTTTTTTCTTTTTTTTTTTATAGTGCTTGTTATTTGATTTAATTCAAATACTTAATATTTGAAATATTCACAACTCATGAATATTGACATGTAAAGTCATTTGAAAATTTTCACAACTTCGGAAAGAATTTTTTTAAAAAAATTGTGCTTTACTTCAAAGTTTTGAAGGAAACACGAAAAGTGCTTTAAAAAAGCAGCATAAATAAATCCTTAAAGGGTAAATGACACAAATGGTCCATGAACTTTATCTTTATGTGTAACGTGGCCCCTGAACTTTAAATTGATCGAGAAAATGACATAAACAGTCCATGTACTTTGACATAATCTACAATGTAGTCCCTATATTTTTAATTTATTTAATGGGGTCCCCAAACTCTTGATACAAGTTCAAATTAGTCTCAAGACTACATAAAAATGTTCAATGGCGTCTCCGAACTTGACTTCATGGAAGGATAACATTAAACATGTATAAAAAGTTCATAGATCATATTAAACAAATTAAAAATATAAAAATCACATTATATGTTTGATCAAAATTCAGCAATCACATTATACATTGAATCAAAGTCGGAGGGCCACTTGTATCGTTATCCCATCCATAAAAGCCTATATTGAGGATTTGACATGTTATATTTAATAAGAATGACGAAGGGGAAGAATCTTTCTTAATGAAGAGGGTGAGAAAAGTACATCAAGCACCGCGTGGGGTCAACTGGATGAGCGGTCCAGATCGGCCGGTGGAAAAAATACAAAAAGCCGTGATGAAGGAAAAGGAAGCATGTGGTGAGGAGCCACGCACCACCACCATCATCAATAAAAGCAAAAGGCTCCCCAAGGGCGGTACCTCAGCTTGAGGGATTCTTCAGCTTCCCCCTTTTTAGCTTTCTGAATTTTTTTTTCTTATTTTCAATTATTTTCCTTCTATTGTTTTGAATATATTCAGCAAACCCAAATCAAAACAAAACCCATCTCTTAAAAATCATCACCCATCTCATGCAAATTTCGCATTTTCTTTTAAACTACAAATCGAGATTTCGTGCACGACACGCAAATCAAAAAGGAGGCCCGTTTGGACTGGCTTATTTTAATTTACGGGCCACCCTAACGAGTCGCATTTAAGTTTTTTTCCATCGGAAAAGAATATTTTGTTACTTCATGAAAATATCGCGAAAAGGATTTGCTATTATTCCGAATGATATCGTATATCTTAGTTAGGAAATTTGGATACTTAGTGTAAAGAGAAAGTCGCATATTCGGTGTAGAAAGCGGATAGAGAAATGGAAAGTAATTTAGGCACATACGAATGTGGTCAAGAAACAAGGCATGGGTTAATTCCGATGTTTTCTTTTCTTTACGAGATCTGAATCTAAGTATAAAAATTCTCGTACCACATCATGGGTGCTTCTTCTGGCCCGCCTCTATTGACAACCCACCCCTACCCCCCACCCCCCTTCTCTCTCTCTCTGTCTCTGTCTGTGCGAGTAGACTATTATCTGTAGTGCAAAGGAGTCAAGAAAGTACTGTGAAGCTTGAATGGTAGTGGTACGTGAGCAAGATTGATTGAAGCAGTGGTGAAAAAAGATTAATTTCTCGGGGCCGTTTGCATTTCTTTATTGGGTCGCCGAAGAAACAAGAAGTTATGGCTACGGTGCCTCAAGAAGCGATCAATGAGCTCCAGGCTCTGATGGATCGAGGTCGGTTTCAGCTGCGAATTCTTGAGTCTTTGGGTTGTTGCTGCTTTTTCTATCTTCATTCGCTTTGGCTTCGGTTTCTTCAGTTCGCATTCTTGCTTTGGTTTGCTTGATCTCCCCTTATTTTCTTTACTAATTCTTTTTTTTGTTTCTTGGGCTTTTGCTGGCAGTTGACGAGCCGTTGATGAGAACATTCGAGGTTCGCATTTTGCTTCCCTTTCTATTTTCTGGGTATATTCTGATCTGTTCATACAGAGGGGAGTTCATTTGAGATTTTCTTGTGCTCTTCTTGAATTTTTCTCTAGTGAGGAATTCGGTTACTTAGTTTTAAATCTTCTTGCTTTATTGAAGTTGGAAATGCTGAGTGCAGCTGATGTCCATCAGTTCAATTAGCTATCGGGGGAACAATCTCTTTCTGGGACTTGATTGTTCAACTCTTGCGATAGACGAGATTGTCTTGATCTAGGTGGTGGGATGCTTGTCGGACTGGACTGGATTTGAGTTTTTGGGTTCATTCGAATTAGTGTTGTCTGATTCTTGATTGTGAAAGATCTATTGTTGCGTTTGCATTTTTGTTTTATAAAGAGTTGATCTAGTTTCATGATTAGAGCTCGACAATCAGAGCCTTGAATAAATTTACAGTTTTTGTTCATCTGGTAAGCTTGTTCTTGTGTTCAGGGGAAGTTTTCTGTTTTTGGCCTTCCCTTCCCTTAGTTTTTCTAGAGAATGAAAGGGATTTGCATGCTATGGGAATCAGTCGTAGCATCAGTATTAGATGAACAAAACAGTAAGTTGTGGCATTTCATGGATTGGAGCATGATATTGGGTTGCCAGGGGAAGGTATGAATTTGTGGATTTGATGCTATCTAGTAGTTTCTAAATTGAATCGTGAAGGTTAGCCAAACACGTCAAGGTTCAGATCAGATGGATATTCTTAGAATGGGTGCTTCGATCTGAATGCCACCCTTTTTTTTTTTATCAGGCTATAGTAACGCCTAGTGTTAGTGGCCCCTTGCCACCCTTTCACAGATCAAGCCGCCTCTTACAATGACTTAGGTTGCAGCTCCCTATCAATGTCGCAAGGTGCATATGCTGCAAGAAAAAAAATACAGGGGAAGATAAGCCCATGACTCTATTCTCTTGAACTATGCAGGCTGTCAGCATCTGATCCACGCACATATGTACGAGAAATTTCTCTATATTCCACCACTATTCAATATTTTTGTGCAACTCTAATAAGTACTTAGTTCTACCAAAGACGACTAAGTACATACTCTTCGATATAGGTTGCGCAACTTTCTGTCAAAAGGCAGAAAGAAAAGTCATTTGTTTTTTTGAGTTTTCTGTACTGCTGCTTGAAATCGGGTGGCACAGAATAGTTCTATAGGCAACTGAAGCTTATCAGTCTCCTCTTCCTCCTTTCTAGGATATCATCCACGTCTTTCACTAGAGTAGATTATCAGTTGCTGAAAACAGATTTATGATTTACAATGGAAGCATGGCTCTTTTATCATATTTACTTTTACCTTAGTTTATCACTCAATAATTGATTCCCTTGCTTTGTTCTTCGTTTATTTTTGTTTTAGGTGTTTGGATGTTTCTTCTTTCTGAGTTCCTGGTTTACGAGAACTGACTAGATTCTTTAATTCATCTTTTGATTTTATTAGAACGTTCATCAAGGTTATCTTAAAGAAACTCTGGTGCGTTTTCTAAAGGCGAGAGAAGGCAATGTTGCCAAAGCCCATAAAATGGTGAGAATTACTACTACCTAAAAGAGCGTTCCGTTTGTATGACAAGGAACTTTTACATTAGAACCCCTTTCATAAATGAATGGATCCATTTTCTCGCAGTTGTTGGATTGTTTGAAGTGGCGTGTTCAAAATGAGATCGATGAGATTTTGTTGGTGAGTAACATTCTATTCAAGTTTTACACGTTCTCCAAGAGTAATTGCTTAGATGTTTGCATGCCAATTTTTGGAATTGTAAGGGAGAGATAAACTGATTTCTGTTTGCATTTGCCCCCCCAACTTCTGATGAAGTGAATGATATGTAAAACTGTAGATTATTTGCATGTAAGAAGTGGATGTGTTATTGCGCGTATGTAATTTTACACGTATGCTTAAAGACTTTAAACTCTTAGCTAATGTCACTATGTAACCTTGAGGTTATTTGACTGCTACAGATTCTTTCTTCTGGTCAAATGGGCAGTTTTCTCTGGAAATATACAAATTTTCTTGCATAAGTTGTCTGCCACCTGGATCAGAACTGAACATGAGGAACATATGACTGCATTGTGCTTTAATTGACGGATTCTGACATCATGGTTTACTTACAGCTCGTGAACATGATCCATATGTTTGATCTCATATTGAGATTGTCTAGGAATATTTTACTATCTGATACCTTCAATTAACACTATTTTGAATCTTTGGTGGCAGAAACCGATTATCCCTGCTGACTTGTACAGAGCTGTGCGAGATTCACAACTTATCGGATTGTCAGGTTACTCCAAGGAGGTATTTTCAACGCCAAATCTTCATCTCTATGTTCACATTATAGAGTGACCCACATGATTCAATTCATCATATAGTATGTGTCACACTCTCTGAGAAAAAAGTTTCGGGTGATTTTTCGTGAATTGGATGTATGCTTATACCAGTCATTGTACAGGGACTCCCAGTATTTGCTTTCGGGGTTGGGCTTAGCACCTACGACAAAGCTTCGGTAAGTGCTTCTATCAGGTACTTTCTTTTAGTGCTTCCTTAATTAACCACCAAACTTTACGAACTTTCTGATAACCTGGTATTCTTGATTATTTTCAGGTTCATTATTACGTGCAATCACATATTCAGATCAATGAATACAGAGACCGTGTAATTTTGGTGAGTCTTATGTCAGCTCTGGAATATCATGACCTGATTTAGACGTTATTTTGACATGCGATCATCGGTGTAGCCTTCGGCATCCAAGAGGTACGGGCGACCTATTACCACCTGTTTCAAGGTTCTAGATATGACCGGCCTGAGGATTTCAGCCCTTAGTCAAATAAAGGTGAGTCGCTGTTTTGACGTGCAGATGATTCACATTCAACTCTTTTTGCACCATTTTCTGAGATTTTAACTCTCACTTTTGTACTTGGGATGTATCTTGAGAACATCCTACCTTGGGAAGCACGTTTCTCTAATCAAAACAGTTGGTATTAGCCATTTTAATCGCACTTTGTATTATCTGGACTTGTAACCAACTAATAATAGTACAATAAATAATCATTATTATAGTTTGACTAGAAACAATTAATTTAATACGCATGCATTTTCTAGATACATCGGCTTTCCAGCAAAAAAAAGAAAAAAGAATAACAAAAGGAGCTACTTCAGCTACCAAGATATCCCCTTTATTCTAATCACGCCTCATTCACTGAAGGGGCTTCTATTTTATGAAGCGTGGTGGGGCAAAGATACTTCTGTGAGTGACACAAACATGTTCTTACAAGTAGGATGTCTCAATATGTAAATATGTGTGGATACACACGTATGTCTTGCACTGATGCTTGTGGACTCAAAGATGATATATTACTTTTCTTTATTGGTCTGTTTGTTCAGCAGTTTCATAAGAAGACCTTTTTTTCTAATTTAGTGGGTTTCTTTCAAATAAGTTAAGAGTGAATATACTTTAGATGGCCTGTGTTTTTCCAGGTAGTTGCTAAGATTCTGGCCATGGAAATTGCAAATAATCAGTGCTATCACAAAATAGAATAGGGCGAAGTAATTTTTTTTATGACGAGGATGTTTGTTCATACATGCATTTTAATTCATAGCCTTAATGTTTGTCATTGCTGACTATAATTTTCATGTTTGTCTAGTTGTTGACAATTATAACGGCTGTTGATGACTTGAACTACCCTGAGAAGACGAATACCTATTACATTGTGAACGCTCCATACATCTTTTCTGCTTGTTGGAAGGTATTGACCAGTTGCATAAAAATTGTCTTTCTTTTGGAGGTTGTTTATGTTCTTTTGTCATTGCACCTGGGTAAAGCTTCAACTTTGAACAGGTTGTGAAGCCACTTTTGCAAGAGAGGACAAGAAAGAAACTTCAGGTGTTGCCTGGTTGCGGACGTGACGATCTACTAAAGGTTGGATTTTTAGCTTCCTGCACGATAATTAGACTTGAGCGAATGGCATTAAGCTCATAAACCTCTCTATCTCTCTCTAAATCCTAATTTTCATCTAACATGGACTCATCCGACTCATTTAGGTGTCTCCGATTCCATCGCATTCATAGTGATTATTATGACTTCCTATTGAATTCTTTATAATTCTGCGTATTGCTTCTTGTACTCCCCTTGTAGATAATGGATTACAGTTCCCTCCCACATTTTTGCAAGGGGGAAGGATCGGGTTCTGGTCGGCATTCATCACACGGACCGGAAAATTGCTACTCCTTGGACCATCCCTTTCACCAACAGCTTTACAGCTACATCAAGGAGCAAGCTCTGATTCGCAAACCCGCCCAACCCATCAAACAGGGCTCTGTCCATGTCGCTCTGCCTGAGCCTGCTGCAGAAGGGACAGATATCGCCAAAACCATAGAATCGGAACTACAAAAGTTTGGAAACGGAAGTGGGATGCCTGACTCGCTGGATGGCCTTAAAATCAATGGCGATTGAAGCTGTCGGGATCGAAATGCTTCGGACAACTATGTGCAGCGATGAATCTAACAAGAGCTGATCATTTCCTTGATTCAATTACGTGAACGATGATGTGTGGGCCATTTCCAGTTGCGCGACATGATGGCACAATACATAGGGCTCACCCTAATATCTATGGTATCTTCTCGAGGTAACCTAATCCAGCCGGATGTACCTTAGTGTACTGAATAGCCAAAAGCCGTGTTCCCATCAGATGTATGACCTTCGGGCATGTTGTAATATTCATTTCTACATGCAATTTAGTATCATTTCTACAATGGGAACTCTTGGAGGCTCTCGGATTTTGAAGGAAATGTTCTTCATTGTCTTTATCCGATATGATTTCGTCGGATGTTGCAAATGTTTTACTAGGTAGTCTAGCTAGTCAATATCTTCAAATTCGTTATCCATTTCAATCAGTGAAAATATTCTGTTTAAGTACTGAGCACTTAAGTATGTGCATCATGTTCCATTGAGAGTTATAACCAATCCGTCGATGAGGGCGAACGACATAAAACAATTGACATGAGGATGCAAGAATGAATATTTCAGACATTTCTCAAGATCTTATGATTGTACATTCCCTCGCCAACAAAGATTAAGATACACCAATGAATATTTCAGACATTCCTCATGATCTAATGATTGCACATTCCATTGCCAGCGAAGATAAAGATACACCAATGAGTACATTCTTGTTTTATTCGGTTATTTTATGTAAAGAATAGCCACTATAAGGAAGAACGGCCGATCTGCAAAGATGACCTGCAAGACAAAAAGCTCCTAGTAAGTTCAGATTCCATGGTTGCAGCACAGCAGCAGGTCACAAATGATGTGCTTCTGGGGTCTAAGCTCAAAGTGAATTGCTCTCTCAAAGAACATGTGGGTGTCTAAACTCGAAATTAAATGCTCTCTTAAAGGATGCATCGATGCTGTACAAAATATTTCCTTGCTTATTGACCAATGTTCAAATGACTTGGCGATTCCATGTGACACTTTACATTCTTTAGGGAAACCATTTATTTTTCATTTCTCTGACGCCGATGCCCTAAGGTGTTCCCACAGATTAACTGCATGACGTTTTCTTGGGACGAAACTGTTTTCCAGTCCACCAAATAGGTCGAATGTTGTAGCATCTTGCATGCAGTGGACACATTTATGTGACGATTAGAGGCAACAGAAAAGAAGCAGAAGTGCAAGGCATGTGTGTGTCCTAGCATCTCCGGACCCATAGTGCAAAATGCTATTAATTATTGAAGCAGCTGAGGGAAATTCTCGATTTTGTGTTAGGATTGAGCAATTCACAATATATTAGGAGGTTGTAACAGGACAACCAGTTTCTCCAAATTAACTGAAATAAGGATATTCCAGTAAAGGCTTACATGAGCTCAACAACAAGGGCAGATGCCCCACCTCCCCCATTGCAGATCCCACCTACACCATACTTCCCGTTCTTCTGTCTCAGCACCTAAATCACCACCATGTAATTACCGAGATGGTCAAAGTGCATAATTACTTAAGCACCACAGAGAAAGAGGAGATGATCAACCAGCTTCAAGCTTACTAGTGAAGAGACATTGCCAAGAAGAATAGCAAGATATGCAAATAAATTTACCCCTAACAATGTGATCAGTATGCGAGCTCCACTGCATCCTATTGGATGTCCTAGTGATACAGCTCCACCATGCACATTGACTCGTTCCTGAAACCAACAGACGTAAACAAAGGTCCTAATAAGGTAACGTAGTTGGAAACATCAAAAGTACGAAAACAAATGAATAAGTTCAAAGGCGAGAGAACTTAAAGGACTTGATCTAAGAGTGCACTAAACTGAATGGTACAAGTAAGTTTATGGTACAAGTAAGTTTTTGCAACACTCACAGGTTTAAGAGCAAGTAGCTTTTGATTGGCAAGAACCACGACCTGCAGGGACAGGTACCGAACTATGGTCAGAAGATCCACCAGAAGAATCTATAGCTTGGTGTCAAATATCTAAGCATAACTACGTACAGAAAATGCTTCATTAATTTCATAGTAGTCAATTTGACTAGCATCAAGACCAGCATTCGAAATGGCTTTTGGTATTGCGAGGGCTGGAGCGGTCGTGAATAGTTCGGGTGCCTACAACAGAATAAACTTCAGTAACTGTCCATCAAAGTTTTAGAGATAGAAAAGTAAAAAAAAACAAAAAAGTTATTTTCATGGCACCTGAGCAGCATCCGCGTATCCTTTGATCTTTGCAATTACTAGCAACCCAAGTTCAAGTACTTTCTTCCCACTAACTAGAACTAGTGCAGCAGCACCATCACTGCACAGAATGATAAAGAGAGTTAAAAGATTAGGCACAGGAACCACCAAAACAGCCAAGATAGTTTGATGTCCAGAAATGCATGCTCTAGCACATGCTTATACCTTATGCTAGATGCATTCCCGGCAGTAACAGAACCGCCGCTCTCCTTGAAGCTAGGTCTCAGTTTCTTGAGTTTTGCAGAGTCAAACTATGGGAGGAAAAGAGAGATGGCAGGATAAGAAGGCATCTAAAAAGTGCAAGAAACTAATGTAGTGGCCTCGCCAGAAATGAAGAAAAGCTAAACAAACCCTAATGATATTATTTATTGACACTGTATTACGATCTATCCTCTGTTTTTGATTATCCCTCCTTAACCAAAGGGATCCAACATAATTGAATAACTGCAAAAGAAATTGAAATTATGTCTGTTTTTAACACCTCCAAACCAGAGTAATTACCTTTCCTAAACCTTCATCTTTATCTACAATTGTTGACGGCTTTCCTCTTCCTCCCGAAACTTCAACCTGCAAGTGCAATACTGAAATAAGAATTACATCACTTAATCCAGGAACTTCCGTTTTGTGAAATAGAGATCACACCGAAACTATCTCCCAGGCAAAGAGACCACTATTTCGAGCTGCAATTCCTCTTTCAAAGCTCTGGATAGCATAAGAATCCTGTAATCAACCATGAAAAGAGATGTAAAATCCTTTCAAGTCGATGGAGAAACCTGTAGCACATCCAATAGGGAACATGAGTAAATCCATGTAAATCCCTGTTCCCAGTTAAACCGAATCAGCTGAAGCAGCACACAAGCAACAAAAATTTCAGTTAAGCCACATGAAGAGAATCATAGCCTCAAACATGCACATCATAGGGAATTAAGAAATGACAGCACCCTGTAAAAACAAATCAGCTAAAGCAGCACACAAGCAACAAAAAGTTCATGCATTAAATGTTAAGCCACATGAAGAGAGTCATAGACTCCAACATGCACATCAGAAATGACAGCATCATGAATTACACCAAGATGTGAAGAGAAGTATCTCCAAATATGGTCTGTTAAATATAGAACAAGTTCATTGTTGTGAAGAGAAGTAAGATAATTTAAAATGAGTGAGATCGTGAATGAATACCTGTTGTTCTCTTGTTATGCTATGATTCTCCGCACAAATTTCTGCGCAAACACCCATTCCAAAGTCATTGTAAACATCCCAAAGGCCATCTTTGAGCATGCCATCGACAATACTATCATGTCCAAGTCGAGATCCCCTCCTGTTCACCCAGTAACATACAAGTGCATCAAAATGCTTGCCTGGAAACTTTAACAAGAAAATTTTCCACAGGGTCCAGCCACATATAATGAATAGGAAAGTCAAAACAATATGGAACAATACCATCCAGAGGTAGGCTCTAGAATTCTTCATGTAGCCTTATAGCTAGTACAAAATATGCTTTGGATTTACTAGGGAAGAACAAATAAAATAAGCCTTAAGGCACACGAAAAATTCATGTATCTACAATTTGTAAGAGATGTGTTCCAGAACTCTCTGAAACACAAACCAGCGAAGTACACATACCAACCTTGCTTCAGCTAGATATTTGAGTGCTTACACATACCAACCTTGCTTCAGCTAGATATTTGGGTGCATTAGACATGCTTTCCATACCACCAGCCACAACAAAATCATTAATGCCCAACTGAATGGTCTGCGCAGCGAGCATTGTAGCTGATAAAGCAAGGGGATTTAACATGTCAACACTCTTAAGAATGGGAACCACTAAAAAAAGTGAAAAGAATGCGTATTTAGCCTCGTCACAAAGGGTCACCTTTCATTCCTGATGCACAAACTTTGTTCACAGTGGTGCAAATTACCGAATTAGGTATGCCAGCGCCTAGAGCAGCCTGCCTAGCCGGGGCTTGCCCTAAATTTGCACTTAGGACATTCCCGAAGAACACCTCTTGCACCAGTGGAGGATCTACATTAGCTCTCTTAAGAGCACCTTAAAACGAACATGAGCAACACAATCAGATTCACCTTTCAGAGCTCACACTATGATTGTGTGAAATCAAAGAGAAGGGCATTGGGTATTACATTGAATAGCTATGGAGCCAAGCTGGGTAGCTGAGAAAGAAGAAAGGGAACCCAGCAAGCCACCCATAGGCGTACGAGCAACACCAACAATACAAACATCTGTTGGAGGCAAAACATCAAACATTCAAACTTGGAAGAAAATCAATTGAATTATAGGGAAAGGGACACCATCGGTGCCATAACTTTCGTACATGTCTCATATCTTTCCAATTGATCACTAGTGTCATTACCTCTAAAAGACGTTCATTTCAGTGATGTTTTTTTCTTGGGTAAAGTTCATTTTAGTGATGTTGGCGATTTCTTTAGCCAAAAATCCGACATGAGATTTATTTAACATAAAATCAGTCAGCGTAACTCACAAGGGAATTGATGTCATCAAAAGCATGTAAAAGATGTCGTTTTACCCTTTCCTTGCCCCAATATCCTCCACAATATGTAGGCTCGAGCGCCTCTCAAGCCTCACCATCGCCGATTGGAAGGGACCAAATCAAATCATTCCATCGTTTATCTACTTTGGATCCAAAAAAAGCCAAGTTGGATATGTTTTCAGTAAAATTTATCCAAATAGTATTCGTCATATCACTCAAGTGAATTTTTTTTTAAAAGTTATGACAAAGTTATGGATCAAAATGAGGGCCATACGAAAGTTACGGCATTGGTGACCTCATCTTCCCATGAATTATAACAAAGGCAAGTATTTACTCTTTCCATGGAACTAGGACTGCTCAAGATGTTACATCCAGAAGAAGAGCTATGCCAGCCACCCAAATTCAATCAACAAATCAAAACTCAAAGGAAAGTGCGTATTTTTTCTGTACTGATCGTCAGCCGAGAGAAAATCTATTACAGTGTCTCTGCCTCTTGGTTCTTTCCTTTGTTTTTCTGCTCTGTTCATTCGCTCGTGAGTTCCAGGAAACGGAGCCAGACAAGCAAAATTAACCGAGACATGCGATCATTCAATCATGGGTATGTAAACACTAAGCAAGAAAAACGAAAGAACCTCGGGGTTGTATAGACTCCGAAACAGAGGCCATCGCTGTGTCCAGCCACGTTCTTCTCAACAGAAACTGCGACATGCCAAGAGACGATGAGAGGAAAAAGAAGGGTAAAAAAAAAACGAGAATTGTACCAAAAACTATGAACGCCGGGAGAGAATTACGAAGTGCGATGAAGCAGGGCCCGAACTCAGGAGCTGCAGCAGCAGCACGTTGGTTGATCAAACCTTGAAGACAGAACAGAAGCCGTGCTGTGTTTATAAGGTGGGTTCGTTCGTGCTCATGCCCGCATCACCTTGGGATGCGTGGTGGTATTTTTTAATTGAATTCTTTACGCGAAATGAATCCTAAACGTATCTTTTTTCCTTCGGACTGATGATAGATTTTTTATCAGACTGTCAGTCTCAGTGATTACATTATCTCGCTCTCTCAGGTTCAGCTTAAGCCCTTAATGAATTCTAGCTAAAGAAATCGTGAATGATATCATATATTTAGGGAGTCATAAGCTGAGAATAAATTTATGAATGATAATTAATTAGCTTAAGATATGGTTAGTAAACTATATTGAATGAATGATGAGATTCATATTGAACAATTAATAATTTTAAATTATATTTAAAAATTATCAATTAGTATACAATTAATGTTTATCCGGGAACAGGTCATGTCCAGATCTTGAAGCATGTTTGGATATCTTTGACATTGGATAGAATGATGATTTCAGCACAAACAAAGCGGCACAGTGCCGGTACTGCTGCTGGGAACCCAAAAGGAAAAGGATAATAATATTAGCTGCTTGACGATTACTCGGAAACAAAAGGACTTAAACTGAGGATTAGTATAATCCAATCTCTCGTCTGACAATGAATAAGAGCGCACAAAAGACAGCAAACTGCAAGCAGCATCTCCACAACACAGACGCAGCAGATGGGTATGAGAAAAACAATGCTGATCTCCTTCTGTTTCTTTGTTTGAGCAATTCCACCAACTATGAGACGATGGGCCTGAAGGTCAGATTGATCCGGACCCCCTCCACTCTGGCACGCTTTGGTACCGAGTGGATCCAATCCCGTTGAGTGTAGCCTCTCATCACTAGCAAGGAGCCATGCTTCAAGACAAATGTATGTTGATCAGCACCACTGCTGATTCTCAATCGTTTTCTCACCGGTTCACCATCCAGTCTTCTTTCTAACAACCACACCAAGATAAAAGAAAAAAAAAAGGCATCAGTACATTGAATAATATAGACTTCTAATCATAGTCAAGGTGTCAAGATAGGTTCTGTATCATAGGAATCAACAGGGTTTAGGTATAGTTTCTTGCGGTTCCTTTCGGCAAATTAAAGGATCAACAACTTCACCTCGGGAGGTTTTACTGGGTTTCTTCTTGAGGAAAAACTCACGCTCACATCCAAAGGAAACAGAGGCGATTTCTGGAGTAGATCCATATAGTTTCTCGTCATCAGAATGCCAACCTGCATAGTCATTGCCACCTTTATATCTATTTAGAAGAACGGAATTGAATTTACTCCCAGGAAGTGCCTTGTGAACCTTCAGAAAAGAGTATAGATAGATATTAACACAGAGAATCACAAAAATACTATTTTTTTAGGAAATTGTGATATAACTCAATCCCACAACACCCTTACTGCCTCCAAGATTTCTTTGAGCAGAGGATAATCGTCCCACGAGTAGGCATGTGGTTGATATCCACTGTACACCATGTCCGTCAGACCGACATTCGCGACATAACAAGTATCTCTGGGCTGCATTAGAAAATTCATACTTTAGCATAGATAGGCAAATGTCTCCAAGTACCAAAAACATTTCATTGCTTGAGCACTGCAGTACCACACAAGCTAGAAGGACCTGCCAAGTCCTACAAACTCTTGCAAAAATCTCTAATGAGTTTTCACCATCTGCTTAACTACATCAAATTAATGGTTCTAACTATGCATTCTGTTTGACAAGCAAACAAACGGGAATTACAGACAGACTAACTGACACCTGTAAAGTTACCTGATAGTATAACAGTGCCAATTACAAAGCTATGTCAAATACTTCCGCACCCAACTCTTCTAACATCAGTAATCAGGACCCAAACACAGTCTTCAGTTTTACCAATTATAGCACCGCCACAGAAAGTCACCGGTAATTAACATCTAACTGCATAAGAAGAATACAAATTGCGACCACTCCCATGGGAAAATGGAATTTATTTTTCTCTTTTGGGTCATGCGAGAAAATTGCCTTTGAATCTATAGGATAAGGACAAACTAAATTTAGCTCTTTAGTTGAGGCACTCACATGTAGATCTTCACTAATGATTCTCACCTCAAACTTTTAAAAATTGCGCATTTAGAGAACTTCATTCACGCCCATCGGAGTCAAATGCAATGAATTTGCGAAATACTTTCTTTCGGCTTAACATCACTGGCATTTACTAAAGACTCAAGGCATATATCAACGAAACAATGAGCAGCTCCTGCAAACTAATGATATGAACCCTAGCAGCTTCTTCTGATATTGAACAAGAAACCCAGAACCCCAATATCGTTTCATCCACAAAAGATCGCAACTTTAGTCAATTCACCCAATCAAAGGCTATGCTCAACTTCATTCCCAGATACCTCTATTTCCCTGACATGATCACATTCTCAGACGGCATCCCAACTGCCGAACCATTGAACAAGAACGACAACATGCGGAAATGCAAACGCGTCGTGAATAATATGTTAAAAAGGACCTGCAAACAAGAGCGACCAAAGACCCGGATGGAGGGTCTCGTCCAAGGAATGTGCTTGTCGAGGTAGTCGCAAAACCGCCAGGACTCGTCGCGCGAGAGGAAGCGAGGCGTGTACACGACTTCGCTCCCGTTTCCAAGATCGACCCTCGTCGATTTCTTCCCGAGTTCATCGCCAGAGCGAGATGAGTGCGTGGGTTCTTCTCCTCCTCCTCCTCCTCCTGCTTCTTCTTCTGCCGAGATGGGTTTCGATTTCAGTCGAAGGGTCATCGCCATTTTTCGAAAGGATCGAAGAAGAAGAGCCGAGTAGCCATTTCCAGCGCCAAAGGAGGTCGCCTTTTATAGGCCATTTTACTTTCCACTTTCTCGAGCATTTTATCTTCTTTTCCTTTTTTCTAATTATCCCTTACAATTCGAAACATAAGATGATAACACAAATAGTCACTCAACTTTGACTCAATATATAATATTATCTTTGAGCTTTTTAATTCGATCAATGTAGTCCCTGAACTTTAACTCAACTTATAATGCAGTCCTTGAACTTTTAACTTTGTTCAACGTGGTCCCTAGACTTTTTGTGCACGCTCAAGTTAGTTGCTGAAAATATTCAATATTATCATTTCATTAATTCGAGTTTAGAGATAACATTGAACATTTTCATATATTTAAATATAACATTGAACAAATTAAAAGTTCATGGATGACATTGCACATTGGGTCAAAGTTCATGGACAATTCATGGATGACATTGCACGTTGGGTCAAAGTTCATGGACAATTTGCATCATTCCTCCCTCCCCAAAAGAATAAAAAAAAGAAATACTCATGCAATCTCGGGAAATCTTACAGATCATCCTATTATAGTATGCAAGCATAAATTTTTCTTTCTTGCTCTTGAACTAATGATGTTGTCTGGGAACCATCCATGAAGTATCATAACTTTGTATGCTTGGTAATGGTTGTGAATGTGCTATGACCGCCAGGCGTTTTGCCAAACATCTTATAATCTTTCAACTTGGGTTTTTCTTCTGACCCCCGATTACGAAATTTTTAGTACCTTTGACGAATTGTTCATTCCGATCGAATTCAGCATGACACAAGATCACAGTTTGTCAATACGATGATGAGACCGAATGCAGTAATATCCTCTTAAAGATTTTCCTCGAGTGAGCATAGGTGATTATGTATAGATCTCATGGGCAGGAACAAGTCAACAAAATGGTACTGTGGAAAGACAAGACAGGTACAGACTGGGAACTACAAAGGCCCTTGCTACTTTTTCATAACAACCTCCTGGCAAATGATAAAAACGGTAAGAAGATATCACATTACATTGAAAAATCTTTCTACTTCATCACTACTCCGTACACACTATTTTTCATACGCACCAACAACTTAGTTATTCTTCAGTTGGTGGTTTAACTGCCTTGTGAAACCTAAACTATGCGAAAAACCTAAACTTGATTAGGCTATGAACGCTGTTAGCTACAATGCTTCAGCTAACCTCGAGTTTTGTTCACTATTTAGTGCCTGCGAAAGAATTATCTATGAACTTGACCTTCAACTGAATCTCCCCGGACTCGACATCACTGAGCCTCAACCACACATCCTGCACGACCTCGCCATCTATGCAGGCTATGGAGCTTTCCCTGACTAGGCAGTTTTCGCCATCCGGGACAACCTTTCTCAGTGTAGTCTCACCCGAGGAAACCTTTAGGATCTGTCTCAGTCTAGCAGCAGAGACTATGGGCTGAAGGCCTATGTGGGCATGTCCCATTTTATCGTCTGCTTTGAAACGGTCTCTGTCAAAGACTTCCTGCAGCAAGTGATTGAATTATTATCTCATTATATGCCAGCAATTGCACAATAAATCGATGGCCTTAAGTTACTTCATTGATGACATGTGAAGTTCTTAAGTATAACGGGGGCATGCACCCATCATGTTTTCAAATTCTAAAAAGTTTCCAGAACAAGAACAAAATGTAAGGTAGAAAAAGGAAGAGGACAGCGAGATTAATGACTTGTTTGAGATAAAAGAAACATTTTCTCCGAGACTTAAACCAGTAAATGCGCACTTCCGTTAGGTCTCCCAAGATGTTATACTCTCACAGGTTTATAAAGCAATAGACCATGTTTAATGACTTTGATGCGAGAGGCTTGAAGAGCAATTTAATCAAGAGCATGAGAACCCAAACCAGAAGATATGGAACAGAGAAAAAGCCCAAAAAAAGAGTTGATTTTGGCTTTAAAAGTATAACTTATCAGAATTTTCACAATATTAAACAGATTCAACCATTCCGTTCTTTGACTAATAAGCATAGCTGGAACTTTGGAACGGATTGATAAAATGCAGATTATACATTTTATGCTCCATAACCTCGATCTTAACTGGAGTATGTATAATGACAAATGCACTTGCATGCGTGCGCACAGAGAGAGAGAGAGAGAGAGAGAGAGAGAGAGAGAGAGAGAGAGTTACCAAATTTAGCATTCCCACAGGTTCTGCAACGGAAAAACTCAGCTCCTCATTCCAAACAGGATTCAGGCAGCTGTTTATAACTCTGGTCTTTGCAGTCTGCTAAATGATGACAGTCGTAAGCACCAAATTTTCACTGAAGTGAATAGGTGAATGCAAACTATGGAAGTGAATCGAAAGTCTCAAGGAAGAGGCATTCACACCAATAAAGTATCAACAACAGAAGCGCTTCAATATGTCTTACACTGTGTGACAGCCGAAAACACTGGCATCAATTCATTAGTGCTCATACAATTAGTACCTCAGCACACATTAAAAACTGGCCCACAGCACCAGATCATCGAAAACCAATTGAATATCAACTTGACAGGCACAGACACTAGGTACACGAATGGTCTAACCAGAGACCAAGCATTCACCTGGTTGCCCAACTTGACAACAACATAAGGATCGCTGCTCTTGAAGTCCCTGATCACTAGCCCTTTCCCTCTCACGACAGTCACTTTTAACAGTCCCAATGGCTCTCCCATCTTTGACTTCACAGATAGAATTTCTGCAGAGGCAGAACTTAAAAAGGGTTGCAAGAGAAAAAAAAATGGAAGGGAAAATTTCTCTTACATAATAATGGTTAAATCATATCGCCAGAAAAGAATTTGCAGAAAAATGAAACAAGAAATTTAACAAATCAAACTCCACCTCCAAAGTTCCTAAAAGAAAGCAAGCATTTTAACAGATGAACAATTGTTCAGAGAAATCTACATAGAATTCCAGAACCATATGCAAAGCAGCAGGAGCTATAATTGAGATGCATTGCATTTGAGTGCACTCTTTTAGAAAACCAGAAGCAAAGAACAAGCACAATCATGCCGAAAGTGTCGTTAAACTTATCGATACAGTCATCATCCACCACCGCATGCCAGAAGACTTTATTTTTTTCCCATAGAAAAGGCAAAACTTTATGACTTGGGAGGCTGAGTATAGAATAACATTCAGGGCAAAGTACACTTTCTTTATCTTCATATTTAAATGTGTGTGACGACAACTACAGCATCAAATTTCCCTGAGGGGGTCATGCTGTCCAAGCCCCAAAACAAAACAAGAATCTTGAAAGAGTAAAAAGGGATAGGGAGCTTCGAAGGAAGCATCCAATGCTGCTTCAGCTCCAGACAAGACCAGATTTTTACAGGACAAGAGCCAATTCTGCCACCAAGAACAAATGGGTTTCAACCCAAAAACTTCAAACAGCGAATAAAACCACTCATCAGCAAAAGAAGAACTTTCGGAGACCCAGCAAACAAGCAATATAACTCTAAAAAAACTTACCCAGATGACGATCTTGCAACTAAGAAGATTCAGTTCTTGGTTTCAGGGGCTAGAGAGAGAGAGAGAGAGAGAGAGAGAGAGAGAGCAGTATCTGAGGTTGTCCCCAGTTTAATGTAGGAGAGGAGAGAGTTTGGGGGAGACCAGGTCTCGCGTCACTCGTTTTGTGATTGCATTGAAACGGGAAAGGTATGATTTGAGGTGAAACTGGGTCGCCCACAGCGATGATTGGCGTTTGGACCAGATCGGTAATATCTCAGGATCTATCTCACGACACAGTCAAAGTTGACATCACCTCATTCCTACCCTTTATATATATTCTTTTCCAATACGCCCAACCTTTCTTCTAGAACGGTAGATAGATCACAGGGTACTAAAATCGATACTGCAAATTCAATTTGCAAAATACCCATAGTGTTTTATCATTGAACCAAATGAAATTTGAAGTGCTATAAAATCAAACATAGTTAAGAAGCCAAAATAATAATAATAATAATAATAATAATAATAATAAGAGTCGCCCTGAACACGGTTTCGATGTTCTAGTGCACACATTACCGATCTACCTATAGTGATCTAAAGTTTTTTTTTCGTATGCTTTGATATACCATGTACAAACGAGAAAAAAACAAATCTGAAGCTGTATTTCCTAGACCTAAATTACATGGATAAATTAATTATTCTCCATAAGGAGTACGTTATACGCATTTTTATTTGCATAATAAAACTAGATTTAAGATAAATATAGTCATATTTTATAGGCTTAAAATAACATGTTTTATAAACGTTTTTATCATAAGCTTTTTCATAATTCATCCACCTTATGACACAAATAGTCCATGTGTAATATTGTCCCTAAACTTTGAATTTATTAAATGAGGTCCTAAATCTTAATCCTGTGTGCAATGTTATCCCTAAACTTTTATTACATGTTCAATATGATCTCTAGACTTTTGATGCATGTTCATTTTAGTCTGTGAGTTAGATGAAAATGTTCAACATTGTCATTCTATAATTTTAAGTTCAAGAACAACATTGAATAATTATATGTGGTTCGAAACCAGATGGAACATATGCCTGAAATTCATAGACCATATTGAATATATTAAAAGTTTAGGGACGACATTATACATTAGGCTAAAATTCATGAACTGTTTATATTGTTTTTCCTGTTTTATAATTGAAAACTTAGGAAAAAGAAGAATTTAATTATCGTGTTAATTAGAACTTTGAACAAGTCGGAGGAAAAGCGAGTAAGCCCCAATCTCAAAGAGACCGTTGGCCGTCGCACACCGACTTTGTCGTCAACGTCATCATTGTTACCAGGTTTGGGAAAACAATATTTTGCCGCGTATTCAGCACTCTTTAGAAGACATCTCCCTTTCCCTTCTTATTTCTTTTCCTTTTTTCCCCACTCCACAAATTAAAAATTATATTCATCAAAAAAATTATATTATAAAGACCACCTTACGATTATCTCATTAGCAGTCATAATCATTTCATAAACTCAAAAACATATGCATTCACTCATAGTGTTTTTTCGCTGAAACAAATAAAAGGAGATAATTTTCCAAAAAGTCATAAACATATTGTATGGCTGTTATTTCAATTCTAAAATTTTCAATTTTGCCAAGTTAATTTTAAACATTTTGACGATTTGCTAATGCGGTCCTTTTGACTAATTTTGGCAGGAAACTGTTGACGTAGCGGCTGTACATTTGCATATTATCATAAGGTTTAGATTGGCATGATTGAAAAGTTTTAGAATGGAGTTAGATGTCGTATAATAGGTTCAGGACTTTCAAGAAAATTTTCCTGAATCTAAATAATAATTGTTGTGAATTTTGGACAAAGAATCAATGTCACATGTTACCAACTTTGTTCAAGCTGACCCGAAAGTTAGATCAAATTTCTATGTCATACAAATGTAAAAGATGTCCTCAAGTTTCGCAGTCGTGGGAAGCAAAGTGCACTTTTGTCATATTTTCATGAAAGGAAGCTATTGACTGCTATCTCACGGGAAGACTTTAGGAAGATCATTATTCTTTCATTATATAGCTAATCAAGCAAAATTTCAAAGAGAGATAGCGAGAGGACTAAACCAAGTGAATCAACATGTTTAGTCACTAGGAGTCATGTTTTTGAAAACAATAGTTGAATACCGGTACGCCGCAAGGATTCGAAAATTGACTAATTTGAAAGTTCTCACTATAGTTTGTGATGTCTAATTTATTTATAATCCCAATTTTATCATGACAAAATATGTTTATAGTTGCAAAACTCTTTTTAGATCCATATTGGGCAATCATAACAGATCATTTAAACTAACAACTCTTAACAAAACTGACCCCTTTGTGTAACGATAATTTTAATTTGAATATGTGTAACTAATGAAAATAGATATTACTAGAAGTTAAAGAAAAAGTTCGTCGTATTTGATGAAGGATTTTTTTAGATGAACTGTTTATTAATTAGTCAAGTTCCATAATAAAGTTATAATCAGAAAATAATTATGTTCCCCAATAATTTATAGTTTGTAAGTAATCGATCAATTAGAATGATGAATTAATACACAGTTATCATTAAGCCATTTAAATTCAATTAATTATATGTTATTAATATAACTATGATATTTGATGTGTTATTTGACACGACTATAAGCAACAGTACAAAATAATATGGATATCATTCTTAATTATGTACTTCAACTTATATTACCAGTTGATTCGCATACTCGACTCATATCGTCAATCAAGTAGTTAATATTTTTAAAGTTTATTATCTCATAGAGTCCGATTCAATAATGCAGATTAATAACCGATATAACAGTAAATAATGGAATACTGGCATTTTTCGTGTGTAAAAATTTCTGTTTTATACTAAAAAAAACAAAAAGAACAGGCAACGAGGGTCCTTGGCAAGTTTTTCCTACTATTAGGATTAGAGGTGTATGAAAGTTTTATTGCCGAGCTCATCTGCGCGGGCTTGTGACCTGAGCGGGGGCATCAATGTGGTGGAACATGGGCTCAGCTCCTGCGGAACTTTACCAAAAAAAAAAAAGTTTTATAAAGGGTTACGTAGCATGCGAAATATGAAACATTGGCCATGCAATGCGACGTACTCGAATCCGTGCACTGTCTCCAAACGTTGCATTGCTTCATCAGTTCCTAATGATCCCCAAGCGATGCCTCTCTCTCTCGCCAACCATTGCATTGCTTCATCAGTTCCTGTGATGCCTCTCTCTCTCTCTTTCAATATACATACAGACCCACCCCTCCAACGTTGTATACGCAACTCGTGCCATCCTTTTTGCAGCACGCCGACGCTCCTGACATTGTTCTCCGGTGTCCATAATCGAGGATCAAAGTGAAAGAGTGTTTCGAAGATGGAAGAAGACTACGGGTGGGGAAGCGGTTCGATATTGATGATCGTGGTGGTCGCCGCGGTGCTCTTGCTGGCCCCGTTGGTGATGGGTTCGGTTCAACCGCCGGGTTTATCCCTTCTGTTTTTCCCCGTGGTCCTCGTCGCGGTTTTCCTCTTCCTCTGTTTATCCTCCAAATAAGTGTGTAGGCTTTAGACTTATATGTTTCGTTTCCTTTTCCCTCTCTCGCTCGCGCTCTCATTTTGTTTGTGAGCGTACCCCGCCATCTTTGAGGTGTGTATAGGACATACATGTCTGTATTGTTCAGTCAAGTTTATTAATTGTGGTTGCTTCTGCTGTTGGTGCATTGATGAATGATGAGTTACTCGTTCTAAACAGATTGTGTCGATGTTTAAAGAACCCAAGATGCGATTCTTCTGTTGAATTTATCCTTTTTGCCATGAACCATTATTTCTTGAACAGCCTAGCCTACATGAAGTTGTCAGGTGGTGACTAAAGAACGAGGTCGGCAAGACAACTGAACTCGCGATCTTGCTCGGTTTACTTGAAAATGCCGGTGACGATTAACATGTTTCTCGGGGTCATGAATCGAAATTCTCTTTAGTCTCCTCTGTGTTCGAGGGGAATTTGGAGCAGTACGTTCACAGGCATTAACGGATGTAAAACTGAATCCAAAATTACAAGTTATGCATAAGGGGAAGATCGTAGGAATTTTGTGTACAATATATAGTTATTATGCTATGCTAATGGATGCTGTCTCTTCACTCACAAGGGATGAAGAGTTTTACTGGTTTAGTAGCAAGTATCACAAACTCTGTGAAGAGTAAAAACTCCTACATAAATACACGAAAATCGAATGGGCACGACCCTTTGATTTCTATGTAGCGTGTTCAATTGAATGTTGTTCAAGTTTTCTGGTAGTGCAATGCTGTCTGATACTCCTGTCCAAGAATATGGAACCGAAGGTATCATCTAATGGCCAGCGGCTATTTATGCTTAAAAATGGATCACTTCACAGTTAATGAATTACCCAAAGACGAATTTCAAACACTACATTGTCATCTGCCTCATCAATTTGCAAAAGCCGGTTTAAGGCGACAGAACATCGCGCCTCGACAAAAAACTGTTTCATTTACAGAGAAAAAGAAGCACAGTAAACTCACGGATGGGAGGACAGCCGATGCAAAAATAGAAGAGAGAACAACTCTCTACCTCAATCGAAAGAACAAGGCTTTCGATCTGCCATGTTTAATTCGGGGATACAACCAGAAGTGTTTAGAATGCACTGAAGACCTTAGACAGTGTGGGGCTCGCACTCTTGTTTGTGGCTAGTGCTATCAAGGGCACTGGTTGAATCGATCAGTCCAGTCTTGTACAAGACATCCAGGTCATAAAAATACTGGCAAGACTTGCTATAGGCCGGACGCTTGTTCCCTTTCGCTATCCACTTCTTAAAGTACTTGTTTATGTTGTCCCATTTCTCCCTGCATTTCTTCGTGCTCCTCTTGTATCCCATAGCCGACATGCTACGTGATATTTCTTCCCAAATAGAGCGTTTGAACCCCGAGCGAAGCTTAGGTTCCAAAGCCGCTCGGAGAGCTATGAGTGCCTGTACTTCAGACGCAGGCCACCTCTCATTATTTGGTTTCAGGTTTGGATTGCACCTTTTTGCAGAATTTGAAGGATCAAGCTCTTCGTCCTTTGAACCTTGATTTTCATCTTCATCTTCCTCAACAGACAAGCTATTTAATTGTTGAGGGACTTGATGGCCCACGTGTTTCTCGATGAACGAAATAAGGGCAAGACTACTACGAGAAGTCTCTTGTGCTCTTAGTTCCTCATTCCTTTTTATTTGTTCCATCTCCTGCCGATGCCAAGCCTCTTCCCTACTGATTCTCTCCCTTTCCATCTTCTCTAACATCTGTACTAATTCCTGGTGCATCTGCTCCTGCCTTGCCATCAGTTTCATCACCATATTCTTCATGAAGAGCTCGAATTTCTTCCTCGTTCTTCTCTTCCTCTTGCGGTTATCAGTTTCTCTAACATCTGTCGATGCATCATCGCCCTCATCTGATGACGAACTGAGGACAGAGAAAAGACCGACATGATAGCCACAATCAATATGCATTCAACGAGGGTAAAGAAAGAGTCCATGAATTTCTATCTTGTCAATAAAAACATTACATTTTCCAAAATGTCAAGCCAATACTATCATTATTCTTTCTCACAGCAATTCTCAATTCAAGATGCATGAAATGCTGAATCACATGTATTATTGAAAGAGGAGTTAGAAAACAACGAATCAACGCGTTCACCTACTGGCATCCAACAGAAATCAAAATATACAAGTGGGCAGGAGGAAATGAAGGGAAAAAGGTCAAGTGCCGCAAGATGACTAGCTATACAATTCAGTACCAGGCTGCTCCCTCCATTGGCACTAGTTCGCTTTTAGTAAGCTCAGTTAACCGCACCTCACATTTACAGAAAGCAAGGCTAGCGGCCAGAGTATCACGAGGCATGAACGACAATTAATAGCCTCCCTTCATGGTCTCTACACTTGCAAACTCATTAGCACATTGCCATAGCTCACATCAATTAGAATCCCCCAGATCACGGTTCTCCCATGAGCACGCGTCATATCAGATCAGTCTCTCTCATGCTACACGCTTCATTCCACGACGTATCACAGTTGTTCAATCTCGACCTCGTGATTCCATAGGAAGGAATCCATAAATCCTACCCTGTGACCAACCACTTAAAATGACACGCCTTCCAGTATTCCCGAGGAACCAATGGGATACTCTTACGATACCCGCCCGAGTTTCTCAGTCCCGATAGCATCGTTTCGTCGAAAACTTCTCAAGTGTCAATGGTCATGGTTCCCAAGCGACCTTAGAAGGCCCATACCTATTCACCCAAGTCAAAATGCCTTAACACTACTTGAAAGACCTGAACTTGACTGTACCCTTACCACAAATTTGACAGAGGAAAAAGTGAAAGCGAAGGTGAAGCATCTCACGGTGGGAAAAAAACAAGATTACAGGGGCGATGACAAAAGGCGACGATTAAACACGAGCTTAACACCTAATGATCAACAAGCAAAAGTTGAGCACCGACAATATGAAATCAGCAACATAAGCAAGAAATGGCTCACCACCATGACTCCTCCCGGAATCGCCCCGGACTATCCGGGCCCCCGCTCCCCTCGCCGAGCTCCGACCCGAGCCCGCCCTCGCGGGGCTTCTCCTCCTCCTCCGCCGCGTCGGCAACTCCGGCTCCGCTCGGACCCTCGGACGACCCGTCGTCCCCCGCGCGCACCCGGAGCCCCCCGCCGCCCCCCGTGGTCTCCGGCGGCGACCTGGCGGCGCACCTGATCGGCCTCAGCTTCGGGCGGCGGCGGCGGCAGTGAGCGCCCTCGCCGGGGCACCCGACCCCGGCCGCCGCCGGGTCCGGGACCCGGTGGCAGACTAACGCCGCGGACGGCTCGGGGAACGGGTCCACGCTCTCCCCGGGGGCGGCGCCGGCGAGGAGTTCCATGGGGTTGACGGCGGCGGCGGCGGCGGCGACGGCGGAGGTAAAAAAAAAGTTCGGTAATCGGCGGCGATGAGATCGAAGTTAAAAAAAGGGAGGGGCCTTTGGGGAGGAGGCGGGCGTTGGTGGTGAAACGAGGAGGGGTGATTTGGGAAATTACGGTGGTCGTTTCGTGCTTGGCGTGTATTTACGGGTTTGCCGCTCTGACGTGTCGAGCGGTCATGGGGTTTGGTTCATTTTGGATAATACGCTGTCTTTTTTTTTTATTTTTTTTTCCTGATATTGAAAGTTAAAACTGATTAGCCTTAACAAAGAACACGTCTGATCTTCGACGTGGCTTGTTTAGAAAGAGAGTTTAACAAGAAAAAAATTTTAAAAAAAGAAGAAGAGAAAACCAAAATTAAAAGTATAAGGAAAAAAGAAAAATGTAAGCCCAGAAATTTTAGAAAAAGAAAATTGGAGAACTGGATAGGGAATTCTGATCGAAGCCGGACCTCCGCCCAATCTTTACTGGCGAGGGCCGCTTAGTGAAGAGGATGAGAATTATCTTTATTGCTTTGGTTTTTATTTCATACCAAAGAAAGGATTGTCTTATCACCTTACTTTTCGTGACGTGTATATAGACGGAAATTATCAATTTTTTTTTTCATATCAACGAAGTGTCCGGGCTTTTTGAACATTCGATTAATTCTCATAGGATGTGGCGCATCTCACGAACACCGGGATAATTGAACTTAAACCTTGAGCAAAAAAGGATGAATCACTCTATTAAAAGTGTCAACAGATTGGGTCAGGTTTTCATAACACTGGCTCGAAATACTATGGAAGCATGCTTGATACGATCCAACCCAAGAACCAAATTGCATATAACTTGAGTCATCTAATCGGGGTGGGGCGAAGCGGGTTTCGGTGTTTTAAACTTTACCCAACCTGCCTAATGTGATTGTTTGGGTGGTTTAGAGCGGGCTAAAACATCAAGAAACACCACGAATTATTGGATTATTGGTTTGACAAAAAAACAATGAATTATTGGATTGCGTACCATCATATACAATTTCTTCGAAAATTCTATATGTAGTACATGCATTTGCAACAGAGCTAAGTGGCCATCTAGATAATCCGTGTTGACCCAAACCCGTTGACACGCCAACAGTATTTTGGTGCTTAGCGGCGGACCGGTTGGTCCTACCCCTAACCTTAGGATCAAATTACATCAATTTTTTGGATTGTTTTGCGAAACGATCAATAATTTTAAAAAAAAAATTCTTAAAAATATTTGCTTGTTCGAAGGGAAAAAAATCGAATGCATTTTCGAAGCCCGACTCCCCGATTCTTATAAACCGTATCCTCTTCTATGAGTTTCATATATATATATATATATATATATATATATATATTTCATTTGTGGGTAATTATACTCATATGTACTTATGTGGTGCTTGATTTAGATAAATGAACGACGTGTTCTGACAGTACCTCTCTTCTTCACGCATGAGTTTTGCTTCTAATCCGACAAACAAACACCGTTCAAATTACAAAAGCCGATTATGACATGTGAACGCAAGTCACTGGCCCTACTTTGAAGCGTCATTCTACATATGAGTAATGACTTCGTCTCCGCTAATGTGCTGACAAGATCTCATGTCGACAATATATTAGAACAATTAAAATTTGGGATTATGTGGCCGCTGTATAGTCATGTAAATTATAATGAAGAGTCGGGAGGGATGATCCGATAGAATCATGTCTGACCATTACAAACGGTCGATGTACGTAATTGACAAGCACCTGAAGAGAATAATACGTGTGATACTTGTATTAGTTGTCTTACGTCCCTTAAATGAAAATTAGCGGACTGATGAGAAAATTAAAGGTACGCGCACACCACATGGACAAAGGGCTTGTTTGCAAAGATGACTTGCCCTCTTTCCTTTGTAAGAGAGGTTTGTGCCCATGAATCTCTAGTAAGAGGAAAGCTGGTAAAGGCACTAGCATAGTTGCCGGGAGATACATTGTTCCATTCAAAGGCGGTTGTCCACCACTGTCACCGACACTCGAGCTCGGCGCTCATAGCCGGTTTCGCTACCTGCACCTGCCTCTCTCGCTCCACGCCTCGTCGCGAGTCCACTCTTTCAAATCCGACTCCTCACCTTCGCCTACTCCTCTTGCTACTATCTTACCTCTAACAGCGACTCGCGGTCGAAATCCGGATCTATTTTACTGGAGAGAAAGCATCATCATTGACGTTTTTTTCCCTGTGTTTCCATTTGTTTTGTTTGGCAAATCATACTACACACATAGAAAACAGCTATGTTACGTCTAAACTCACGGGAAGGACGGACTATGCATTGAAGGAGCATCAAGCTCAGCTGGTTGGTGAACTTGGGGGAGGTTTCCATCGAGCTAGTTTATAAGCGACAGAGTTAGCTTTAGGGTTAACTTGCTTGAAAGGAACAGACTCCTATTCCAGCAATAGTAAGCGCACATCAGGGATGTAAGTTACCAGTGATCACAGAACAGAATGCGAAGTGCGTGCTTGTAAGATTGAATGATTACGTTCTAAAGTCATGATCTGCCCTTTACCCCCCGCTCCCTCTCTCTCTCTCTCTCTCTCTCTCTTCTCCCTCCCTCTTTGTCATCTATGTCCTGCCCGGGCCACCATCCCCCTGCCACCACTGCTGCGCCACTCGCCCCCGACTTCTCTGGCAGCCCTTCAGCCAACCTCTGAGCACGATCGCATCGACTGAGCCGCCTCTCTCTCTCTCTCTCTCTCTCTCTCTCTCTCTCTCTCAGAGCCACCCCCCCAACCCTACAACCCCTCAGCTGGGGGTCGACCTTAAGAAACCCAGCTACTGTAGTCGTCACTACTGTTCACATTGTAGGAGGCTTCTTCTTGGCCAGACATTGGCGGAGGCTTGGCTGAGGAGAAAGCAAGTATTTCTTTGTTGAGTATTTAATGAGTGCAAATTTGGTCTTTCATTTAAGGGAACAAGAGATGGGTCTGGGATGTGACAACCAGCTCTTAACCTTTGAGTGGTGCTTATATCTCAATTTCATGACTTTTTTCATGCATGCATATATAAAAAAGGGCCTCATTTTACCTTACCCTTACCAAAAAAAAAAAAAAGGGCCTCATTTCTTTGCCCAAAAAAAAAGGGCCTCATTCCCTCAAAAATCTTCAACTCTAGATCTAATATTAATTTTGTCCCGAACTTTTTTTATCTACATTAACTTTCACTTTAACCTCAAATGTGCTCCAATTAACCCTCCATCCAAAAAGCATCACTAGTTTATTTAATATTATCACTATCTAGGCCACTTAGAGGTTCATTATTAGAACATGCATTTTCATCAATACCATCACCTTTGTATGGAAAAAAAAAAATAGCCTCTCAAGGTTGATAATTTTTTAAAAACCTGTTTGCAATTTTTGGATGGACGGATAACAAAGGCAAATCGGGACTATAGTGAAAGCCGAAGGTTTTTGTTAGACAAAAGAATTCGTGGCAGAATTGATTAGTTAGGGAAGCCCAAAAAAAGGATAATGAAACCATAATTATCTAAACTCTTATCTATTCTACAATTGAATATCTAAACTTTTTCTTTAATCAAATACCCAACTTTTCAAATTTGGCTCACGTCAGAACTCCATTAAAATCACAGACCAAAAATGCCAACGTGGTCACTAGCGTCGTTAAATTATAGTTAGCTGTATATTGGCACCTGAAAGCAGCTGAAATCAGTCTCAAAGAGAGAGAGAGAGAGAGAGAGAGAGAGGGAGAGACTGACAGATTAAGTGATGGAGGCTTTACTTCGTATCTTTCCCTGCATGAGTAGATTTTGCTAAATATATAGCGACAAAGCAACTAAAACCCTCTGAGAACGAAATCGTTTCCACAGGTTCGGAAAAATAAAATTGGAAAAGGAAAGAAAGACCTACAACGTTATCCACTCCTCTCTCTCTCTCTCTCTCTCTCTCACTTCATCCACTTCCATTTCAACTGAAAAACAAACCCATCACAGCAGAACCTTTCTTACATTCAATCTTATAGCATTTACACAGTGTCGAAGATGGAAAACATCGAAAGATTAGCCATCACTAATCCACTAATTAATAATCACAATTATACATGAAAAACTTCTTCTTCCCTTCCTACTCCATGACAACACCCACCAGATCGCCTCTATCATACCCTTATGCTCCTCCACACAGTACAATCTCTCTCTCTTTTTCCGTGTGTCATGTGAAAGACCAATGAAATGGGAAGGAGGAAAAAAAAAACCCTTTTGTTCTTTAACAGCATTCGTGAACATTACTTGGATCCACTAAGGTAAAAGATGAAACTAGAAAGGCAAACTAAAACGAAAAAGCTTGGCATCAGCATCATCATCACCATCAGCATTTTTACTAATTTAATTAAAAAGGAGGGAGAAGAAGTTAAATTCTTTCCTTTTTGTTTTTAATATATGAGAAGAAAAGGGAAGAGAAAAAGGGAAGAACCTACCTTGGTCTCCCACCAGATGACCCTCCACTACCGGATCCATACATGTGATGGTGACTCTGATGATGCGCATGATGCACATGATGCCCCATCATCATCATCCCCCCGTACATCCCCCCACCTCCCCCAACCCCATACCCACCCGCGGAGCTGCCGCTATTCACGACGGTACCCCCGCCGCCCCCGCCGCCGATGCTGCTGCCGTCCCCGCCGTCCGATCTCTCCCCGCCCTTCCCCATGGCCGCCGTCTTCTCCCCCTCGATCTCCCGGAACTTCTGCAGGTACACCTTCAGGGGCTCCACATACTCCTCGAACCCCAGCGTGGTCATGGCCCAGAGCAGATCGTCCCCGTTGATCGTCTTCCGCTTCTCCCGCTGGCACTTGTCCGACGCCTCCCCCGTTATGAAGCTTATGAACTCCGACACGCACTCCTGCAGAGGAAATCCGGGAGGTCCCGACAAACGAATTATCACACCAAATAACAGCTCCGTTCGCGGCAGCAACAAGGGTTCGACAAGCAGGGCAAGGGCAAGGGCAAGGGCAAGGGCAAGGCCTGCCGCCGCCGCCCGTCATTTTTTTTTTTACCTGCACCGTCTCCTTGGCCTCTTTGGATATCTTGGCGTTGGCGGGGAGCGCCTTCTTCATGATCCGGCTGACGTTGGCGATCGGGAGGAAGCGGTCCTGCTCCCGGGCGAGGGCCGAGGACTCGCTGTTCCCAGCGTTGTGGCCTCCCGAGTCGTTGTCGGAATCCGCCATGAACCCCCCCTCGATGCCGCCGGGCCGAGGGGCGGCCACGAGCCGCCCTCGAGAATTCAGGCGCGCGGGGGACGAGCGTCGCTCGAAGCGGAGACGGTGTTGGCTGGCTCTTCCCGCCGGAGGGTCTTGTGGCCTTTCGGACACGACCGAGGTCGTACGGTAATAGAGAGAGAGAGAGAGAGAGAGAGAGTGAGCGAGCGTGTGTGCGCGCTTCGCTTCGGCTTCGCTTCGCGTAGGGAAAGTGGGAGAGGGTTTTTGATTCTGACTCGATGATTTGTGTTATGTGATGCCGGGGTTGGATTTTTCTTTTTTTAATATCGGATCGGAGGAGCGATGCCGGTGACACGTGGGGGACTCCCCCGCCGTTCGTTTATCGATAAGTTTACGCGAACTTGGGCGCGCGGCGTGCCGTCCGATGGGCCTCCTTATCGCGGGATCCCGGCCGTCCGATCCCCCTCGCCCCCGCACGTGATCCGGGCCCCCCGCGGTGTCCGATCCCCCCGGCTCGGCTCGGCTCGGCTCGGCTCGGGCCCTCCCCGCTTCGTACGTGAGACTTTCATTAAATGTTTTAAAACATGGAATTGGAATCCCCCTCCCCACCCTCGATCGATTAAAATTATTATTTTTTATTTAATTTAATCTCGGTGACGTGGCAGTGTCTCCTCCCGTTCTTGAGGAGATCCATATGCCTCGAAAACATTGGGGGAATGATTTTTTTCCGTCAACCGATCTTGAAGGTGCCGCGCGAGATTCTCTATAGTATCAGCCAACGAAAGTCCGGTCACGACCTTATTCTCGCGTCCTAAAATATGGAATGATATGGCCAGATATTTTCGCGATCTGTTCTTTTGACCAAATGTTGCCTGGTGCGGCTCCTAGCTTAGGATTAGATAAAGCGAGGGCTAGAAAAGCTTCTTTATGTTAAATCAAATTTGGACTTTTCCGGCCAAAAGAAGTTTCCACAACAGTTAACACTTTGGTTTTAGTGTCTTTCCACGCAGAGCCGCGCTCTTCCAAAGGACTCCCGTAGAACTTGCGAGACCTTTTGCTTCTAGCCACGTTGAGTAACTTCTTAGGAATTTTTATAAACTTGCAATTACCACGTTCATTGATCCTATAGAAACAATATCGACATTAATAAAACGGTGTTTTGCGATCCTGCGTGTTGTTAATAGATTGCGTTGCGATCTTACATCCCATTTTTAATAGGATAGTTCACGTTTCTTTTTTCGATGGTAAATCGACACATGCCATGAGCCAACAAATCAAGATAATTATCGGGGATTGGTCTTTCTGTGTGTTAGCTCATTTGCTTGCCAAGCCATGTCTACGTCCACGACACGATTAGGGCACGCAATTCATATCGTGATTAAAGAAACCGCATGAAATACTTTCCCTTGCACGACGGTGAACATATATTGTATCGGACATATATCAAACCCTAAGGCATTTGTTCGTGTTTCTATCGGGCTTCGACCCACATTTCAATTCTCAATTTAGGAGGTCGATGGAGTATTTTCTAAGACGAGTTTTCTTGTGAAAAGAACTTTTGGCGTACTTTTCCATCTTAACGAGTGTCGGATGGTCAAGTGACGCCGGATAGTTATCTTTATACCCCATCTTATCTATTGCTCGTCACTCACGGAGTGATGTTTCTGCCAAATTTTCCCTAATGCAGACATGAATTTAAAATGCAAAATTAGATGAACAGCCAATTTTTTCTTTTGGGCTTAATTTGATTGATCATTTTGGTTCGAAATTGTTTTTGTCTTATAAAAAATCAATAATTTTAACTTAAATCTCAAATATTGCCCGAATAATTTGAAAATTTTAACATCGCGAGAGCCATATTTACAACTCGAGCGAAAGTTACTTTTTTTTTATTGAGATAAAGAAAAAGTTTGTGTCGGAATTATCGCTCAAGATAAATTTTTTTTTTCTTCTCTGGAATTAACTTTTTTTTTTTTGCCAAAAAGTATTCGTTTTTAAGAACTTAAAATTTTAGAGAAGCGAGCGCCCTACCCAAAAGGACTAGTATCCAGACAAAGTTGTTACTTGTTAGTGGGGGGTGGGGGGGTTCTCAAAGCCGCTCCAAGCCGCCGCCATTTGCGGCCATATTCCATGACGTCAGCGTGACGTTCGGTTTGATATTACCGGTTCATTCATTCATTCATTTATTTTTTTTTCGGTTTTTTTTTTTGGGCCAGTTTCTTTCAACTGCTAGTGGAGCGGAGCCAATGGACGAAAATGGGATTCCTCCGGAGGGGTCAAAAAGCCTCTCGCTCCCACGCCCCCGCCCACCCACCCCGTCCGCCATGCATCATGCGTCTTTGACCGCAGATGCTGCCCCCTCCCCACCACGTTGGACGGCCCTGATTTCTCGCGATCATGACCCCCCCCCCCGCGGGCCCCGCGCCGAGAGGGACAGGCGCCACGTGGGCGGTGACGGGGCGCCCTTGATGATTCGAGCAGGTGCTCGTGGCGTGGTGGGAGGGGGTGGGAGGGGTGGGAGGGGGAGGCAGGAAGTCGTTGGTTGACCTGCTCGCGACGAGACAAGCGAGGGAAGGTGGGTCAAACTGGTCGAGTGTCGATTCCTCAAAGCCTCGATCGATGAAGTGCGCGGCACGAATTCGACTCCCTCGCACCGATTCGTGTTTTCCGTTAGGCTCTTGACCCGCATTTTGATTCTCGATCAATCAAGGCGAGGCTGACCTCGCCGTCGCCAGGCTCTCCCAACCAGGGGCGAGCGAGGCTCGCCCTTGCTGGGGGCGATCTTTGCCGGGCCGGCCAGAGGGAAGACGGGTACAAAAAAAAAGAGGAAGGAATTAAAAAAAAATTATTATAAAAAGAAAAAACGTATAGTTATTAAAAAAAATTACTACGTCAGGGTTGGCCGAGAGTGTCGATCGATGTCCACGTCAGCATCGGCCTGCCAAATTGGCCGAATGGATTGAATCGGCACAAATGTAAAAGGTTTAGGACTGAATTGGCAAAAATGTGATAGGTTTAGGATTTTCTGAATAATTTTCCCGGACTCTCATCAAACTGTTGAAGTTCGATTCCTCAGACCTCAATTGATTAAGCGGACAGCACAAATTCGATTCCTCGCACCAATTTGTGTTTCCATTAGGCTTTTGAACCTTAGTTTAACTCTCGACTTAAGAGATCGATGAAGGATTCTAAGGCGAGTTTTCTTGTAAAAAGAAACTTCCAGCGTACTTTCCCATTTTAATGAGTGTCGGGTTTTCCTCTCCCGCCAACCTATTGCACGCCACTCATGGAGTGGTGTGTTTGAGTGTCAATGACCACAGTAAGAGGCAACCCAACTTTGGTTGAAAAGACAACGGGTTTAATAATGTAACATCATTCTTAAGTTGATTCAACATGAAGCCAACGAAGAAATTGCATCTTTCCTGTGCTTCTCCACTTGTGTCGAAAAGCAGGAAGATTCTACGAGAATCCTGCCAAAGGACACGTTGGAAAAAGCAACCAGGCTGCAATATGCATGTGCGACTGATATTTTTAGCATTCGCGTGCCTTTTGAATTCAATAAGTTGTATATCATTAGAACCATCTTCTACTTTTTGAAGAAGTGATTGACAAGTTTGGTGCTGATAAATTTTGCTCATGAAAATTTACTGGTTTATCCTATATAGTGATAGCTTGATGCACTATCTTTGGCCAACTACATTTCATCCGGTGACAAGCAACCGGTTGGATTCAACCAGAAAACCGAACAAAACTAACCTTAGCTGATTGATTCAAGGGCAGTTCTAGGAAGAACTGATCCACTTCTCGATCTTGAAAACTTCGAATCAGCTTCATGTATCGTGACTAAGATAATGAATCCTGCAACCTCCATCCTGAAGTTGGCGCATAAGACAATTCAACTAACTTCATGACGCCCATTGCACATACTCCTCCACTCGTTGCCGCCCTGTGATTGATACCAACCTCCATTCAAGCCGCTCAATGCCATTGCCGGTGTTGCCACTATCTACCCACTCCTCTCTCTCTCTCTCTCTCTCTCTAGAATATGAGATAGTGACCTCAATTCGAGATTCTCAGTCGAAGGCGATCTCTAGACTAAGATTGCCCGAGGCTAAGTGCGCCATTGGCAAGATGGTTGTGGCCTTCGTGGTTGTGACTAGCTAGGCGTATGCAAGATATGCAATAATGGAGATAGATACGGAGCGAAGAGACAACAAGGCAAAGGTGCGATGAGGGTGTGGAGCGAGCAGTGACGGAGCCCCTCACCTCATCGGGGGTAAGAGGAACTCAGCAATGGATCGCATTAGAATGCTTAAATATTAAATCATGCAAGTTTAAGCTTTTAAAAAATTAATAATGGTCACACAAAATCTCAGAGACGGGGAGGGAGGAGGTAAGGTTTAGATTCTTGGTGTAAATTTTCTCTAGAGTCATAATATTTTGGACAATTTGGATGACTAAATCAGGTCTAATCATCTCCTAATAAATTGCCATTAGCAAATCGTAATCTTCCTCCTTCTAATTACTTGCACGAATGCCTCGTCGAGTTGATGTTTCATCCCAACAAGAGCCGCTTAAAGTGGGAAAAAGATTTTGCTTTAGGGTTTGCATTTTAGGAAGGTGGGTCGCTCTGTTGAAAAGATTAATTTGGGGCAGATTCGAACTCTTTTGGATGGGAAAGTTATTGTGTATTGTTAAGTTATTACATCGAAGTAGTATGCTTCTATATATTTCGATGCTGCGATTAGTTCTGTCTGTTTTATGGCTCGTAAAGTGAGCTTACAAAAGCTAAATCGAGGATGAGAACTTGCCTATCGATGCAAGCTACTAGGATACGTAAAAAGATCAAGTTAAGACAACCAAACTTTACGTATCAACTGCCCTTCTAACTACCAACTTCCGTTTCGGAGATTTCGAAAATATAAAGACAAGTGAGCCCCTCGTTATGGATCTAATCCACGAAATCTCCCCTGCTCATCCTTTGCAAACTTTGATTGCATTCAATTGAAGAGTGTCAAAAAGGGTAGTTACGTAAAAATGTCAGCTACACCTCGTAAATCTTGATCTTCATTGCACGAAACACCCGCGATGGAGATTGAAGAACAAACCCCATGAATAAATATGAGGTACTTAGCTTTGGAGCTTCGTCCGCGATCTTGCGACGATGACCATCTACTTCATCTTCTTCTTCCTCGTTATCTCCGACGGAGCTGCTTCGATGGAAGGCTCGCCTCTCGAGTTCTCGAGCCGAGACGAGCTGGTGGAAATGGCGGGATACGGCGAGAAGAAGGTGTCGACCGTCTTGGTCGCCGGCTCGGTTTCGTGCAAGGCTCGCTTTCTCGGCAATGCTCGTCGTCAGCTTCATGCTTGGCCAGTCTCCGGTCTTTACCTATAAAATCGAACTCTGCGATTTGAAAACCCTCTCTTCCATTTGAAACCCTAAAGCTAGATACGACCTTCATGATTATTTGACTATTACTGTATGCTGACTATAGTCAGAATCAATCCACAGGTGCTTTAGTTGGTGTGAAATGTCGTACAAGCAAGAACGAGATCGGTTTGGCTTGGACTCGAGGCACCGCCGATGAATTTGGCGACTTCACCATCGATCTCCCTTCCCACCTCCACGCCATTCCGGACCTGCCCAAGGAATGCTCGGTTGAACTCCTTCGAGTCCCGAGAAGCTCGCTCTGTCGACCGGCTCGCGGCCATAGACGCAAGAGGTTGAGATTAGCTTCGGTCCGAGACGGGGTTCGCACTTACGAGGTGGGAAATATAAGGCTCGTACTCGATGGATTATAGAAGCGACAATAAGAGGGTCATGAATAGAAATCTATAGCTAGTTGATCATATAAAAATGACATTTTCATTCGGAGAATATAACTTAATACAAAGCGAATGACGATTATTTTGAAGGCAAGGCAAGAGCGTGTCGGCAGTTTGCATGGTATTGGGCAAGTTGTACTTGTTTAGATGATTTTCTGAATGTGTATCTGTTAATTAGTGATTGGATGATGTCGTGTAAGTTCGATATTTAAATAGTTTTTTTTTATAATTCAATTTCAGGTGTTATAGGCTTTATTTTTGGGTACAGACATGGTCCACTTGCCAATGGTGCATAGTTTGGACCTGAGTGCTCTGATGGGAAATCTTAGGCCCATCAAGAAATTGCTGCTCCCTTTCTTTTGTCATGTAAAACGTGCTTTTTGGGGCAAAATTGCTCTTTCTCTTTTATCTCTCAACCACCTAAGATTGGTTTTTTTTTTAAATTTCTAATCATCCGAAATTTTTTTTTCTGGTAGCTTTTTTTTAGAAAAAATTACACAAAACCCCAAGGAACTTTGGAGTAGTACATATTCGCCACGAACTTTCAACTGTCATACGATACCTTTGAACTTTCATTTTGTTTCAACTGTTAATACTCCATTAATTTTTTCCTTAAGAATGTGCGATGCACAAGATTTTTATGGGGTAAAAAGTGTGCTTGCATCTCATATTTTTTGAGGCCAATCTCTCTTTTACTCATAACAGCTGTAAAAATGAAAAAAATATAGAAAATGGGTGAAAACTAAATTAAATATAATACTAACAATAGGAAAAAAATACTATCAAATATCATATTAAACATGTGTACGCTGAAAAGAAGATATTTGGAAAATTCACTAGTTTAGGGGATGTCAAGTGATTTGGACGTGTTTGATCTAGCTCTCTTTGTGATCTTTCAATTTGTCTTATGCAACGGTCGAACCACTTCTGCGCACCTGAAAATTGCTCTGGTGAGCTGCTAATGCTATTAAACGAAGTTGGCCCATTTTTTGTAAGGAGCTGCTGTTGAACGGAAGTTTGGTTTCGCGCTATCAAATGAAGTTCCGTCTTGTGCAAGGAACTGCAACTGATGTTGAATGAAGCTACTGAGTATGCTACTGAATGAACTGCTGTGTACACCTCAAGGTTCAAGCCAATTGTACTAGCCATACTCGATCTCAACTTCAACAGCAAGAGCACTTTCCATTGATAAACCAAGAACAAGAATCAAGAAAGAACGAGCATCCATTGATGCACTGTCATCCCCTTCATTGCTCGCGCAGCCTCCTGCTCCGAGGTCCTCACTTTTCCCTTCAAGACTCTGATCTCAATTTGGAAGGAGTTCCCTTCATCAGCATCATCTTCATCAGGCATTTCCCTCGCTGCATTGCCATCGTCGAGCTTTTGTCTTCTATCGATCAGCTCTGAAATAATTTACCTTATTCGATTCGATTCTTTTCGATCAATTCACGCAAACAACACTTGGACTTCCCTGGCATGTTAAACCCGGCACATTCTATTAAACCTAGCACATCTGTGAAACCTTCTTCCTAGGTTTATTCTCGTCCATGCTGTTCGCAGCGGTGTTTGGGGCAAGGTACCTCCGATTTGACTTCAAAGCGAGTCAATCGACTAGATCGTGTTGAGTGAGGCATACTTCCGCTTGCCGTAGTCCTTGATCGAACGCGAGTTAGGGTTCATTTGTTAGTTAGGGTTCTTGATTTTGAGTTGCAGCTCCACTTATTTGACTTGGGGGTGGAAGAAAATGGCGTCTTAATTGGGTTGTTTCAATCGTGGCTGTAAGGGGACGGCGTTGTTTTCTCTTGTAGGATGCCACGTTGGATTATTATTATTTTTTTGGTAAGGTAAAAAAGCAGAAGAGAATGCCATGTTGGATTATTAACGGCCACGTAGGATGAAAAAAATTAATATAAAAGCCACGTGTGTATTTTCATTCATTTAAAATTGACGAACTGAACGAAAGGACTTGTTGAAAAGTTTTGGGATTCGAATGCATGATTTGAAAGTTTAAGGACCGAAATGCACGAAATTGACAAATTTTAAGATTTTTGCCATAATTTTTGTAATTGTTCTTGACATTCAACGTTGCTCTTGAACCTTATTTTTCTTCAATATGATTCATGAACTTCTAAAATGTCACTCAATATAGTTTTTCCATAACAAAGACTAGCGGAGCTAGCTAACACGAACGCTACCGCCGTTAACTCGCCACCAAGTTATATAGCTTGGCGTCTAGGTATAGCAATGGCTCAACCACCATTCTAGTTGCAACTTGTTGCCACCACGCTCGGACGCCACCATCGCCAACTCGACCACCACCCGCTGTTGTAACTTGTCGCCGCCGACAAGATACACTTGACCACGAACGATAAAGACTTGAACCCCCACCCCTTGGCCATCGCTCACTGCATCACCACTTACTCGATCAATTTAGGCCAATTGAAACTCGGTCTCGACAGTTGCAACTATTAGATATATACATCGATTTTTTTATATTTCTCGGGATTTTAATTGTGCATATCTCCTATTGATTATAATTGGTATTATATTTGTTTCATTACCTCAGATAGTCATATAATTGAACCTATAAATAGGCTCGTGTACTTTTTGTTACGACACGCGTTGAAATGTACAAAAATTACTTGATTCTCTTTTCCGCATATTTCTTATCGGCAACCATCGACATCCAAAAGTCACCACCGTACTGTTCTCTCTCACCTCGTGGTTGATCGCCAATAACGGAGGTTACACACTTGGTCGCGACCTCTACTTGAGGTCCGTCGAACAGTGAGAGAAAGAGCTCCCGAGGTCGAGCTGAACACGGAGGTTCGGCACCGGGAGCGATGGTGACGGGGCACGGCACGGCGACACAGGTGACGACGAGCAGAAAAGATAAAGGATTTCATTTATAGCATTCAATCGAGCGGGACACTTGGCAACATCGATATGCATAGAGTTTTCCGAGCCGGCATGCCTCGTGATTGCTGGAAAACGGGCGAGATAGGAAAACCCGACTAATGGAATGATCACATCGAATATGGACCAAATTGAATAAGAAAAAAAAGTTCAAGGACAATATTAAACACCGGACAAAAGCTTAGGAGCTACCATTGATATTACCCTTTTTTTCCGGGGGCCTACGCACAAATGATGCAACGAATGAGGAGAGTAGCTTTGGAAAGAGTGAGATGGAAGGGAACCAAACCAAGGGATCAAAAGAGGGGAAAAAAGAGCACGGGGCATATTAATAAAAGCGACCAAAATAGCAGTTGAGTTTGCCAAAACAGCATCATCAGCATCTCTCTCCTCCCCCATCTCTCTCTCTCTCTCTCTGTTGGAGGAGGTGGAGGAGGAGGAGGAGGAGAAGGAGGGTGGAGAGAAAGGGGAGGACTTTGTCAAAATGATGACGTGACGAGTATTCCCTCCCACTAACCCCTCCCTTCCCTTCCCGTCACAATCAGTGGGCCATCGTCCGATCTTCCAAACTCGTCGGAGTAGAATTTGCCCCTTCTTCCCCTTCTCTCGCTGTTCGGTTTCGCCCTTTCTTTGGGTTCTCCCTTTCTTGGGTCGGGGCTGCCTTGTCCCTTCGCTCGCTCTCTCTCCCCCTCCTCCGCGCCAAATCTCGTTTCGCTTGCCTCCCTTCCGCGTTCTTTTTTCCCGTTTGGGTTTTTGTCTAATCCTTTCCCCCCCCACCCCTCTTTAGCTTTGATCCGTTTCTTTATACCCTTAAAAGTTACTGCTCCCGAACGGGGCGACCCATTTCACTGTCGCTTCGATGGGTGCCTGCTTCTTCACAGTGGGAAAGTAGCACTTTTCGGGGCGAATGGGTTCGTGGGTATAATCCTTAAAAGGCGTTCGAATCGAGCTTGAATTGTGCGAGTGGGGGCTTTTCTTGTTTAATCTTTTTTTCTTTTTTGGGGGGTGTTAATTCTTGAAGTGGGGGGGGGGGGATTTTCCCCTTCGTAGCGTTGAGGATAGATAGGATAAAAGAAAGAGGCTTTAGTTGGGAAAAAAAGATGGGGAATGTGAACGGAAGAGAAGATGGGCTGGGCAGTCCATCTGGAGTCGATGAAGAAGGTGGCGGTGGTGATGGTAGTGCCCGGGATAGCATGGGCGCGGCCGATGAGTCGCTCGTTGGGTACCCTGCGCCGGCTGAGTTGATGGGTCAGTCTCCTCCACACAGCCCAAGAGCCACCCAGTCTCCTCTGATGTTCACTCCTCAGGTTACCCCCTTGGTTTTTTTTTTCCCCCTTCTTCTATTTCTGGGTTGATTTGATTTCGTGACATTCCTCCCATTTGGAGGGTGTTGGACGTAATCTCTGAAAAATAAAAAAAACTTGTAGCAGTTTCTTTTGCATGTGGTTTCTTAATGGTTTTGATTTGATGAAGCTGTCTCTTGTTTGGTTTCTGTGTGGGAGAGATTTCACTTTGGATTTGAGTCTCTTGTTGTGAGCTTAGTAGTTCTTGTGATCGTTAAAGGGTTGGTTGTGTAGAGAACTATGATTGATAGTTGAATTGATGATCTCTTGGAAAACCTTTCTGGGATTTTGGATTGATGATGAATTGCTCTTCTGCGTGTGTTTTTCTTTGGTGTTCATCAGATGTTTGTTTAAAGTTCGAGTGAATTCTTGGGTTTTCTTTTGGTTAAGAGCATATGGCAATTCCTCAGCGTGGGAATAATACTCAGCTGTTTCAAATTTCTGTGCAATTCCTTCTGGACATGAGGATCCGGGATATGTGAAATGGAGCATTCCTGCAAGAAGTATTCTTCCTCGTTTTATTATGTGATTTGCGATCCCCGTAGTTTGTAGAGCTTCTGACTTCCTTTGTGAAGCCCGATCTACATCGTGGGGAGCTGAACAATTTCTCATCTGTATGAGATCTTGTCGATCCCCTCTTTGCCAAACCATCACCGTGTTTACGCCTCGATGATCAATTTTGTGCCTAGGTCAGAAATCTGTTTGTACCAAATAAAGGAAATATTTGTTTATTTGTCATGAGTTACTTTCATTGAGATTTTTTAAAAATATCTAATTGTAGTTTGCTGTCTACTACTTCCCGGTGTCACCTTTAGGTCCCGGTGGCTCCACTACAGAGACCAGATGAGATGCATGTTTCTGGCCACTCCTGGATGCAAACTTCCTCGGGTTTTGAAGATGTATGTAGTGAACAAGGGATACCAACCATGATCACATGGTGTTATGGTGGTAAGGAAGTTGCTGTGGAGGGATCGTGGGACAACTGGAAAACAAGGTTCCTTCCCTTCTATTTCTTTAACTCTCTGTTCTAGTGTTGTTTCGTCCTCAATGTTTTGCTGGAGCTGCACTTCACATGACCTCAAGTTTGAAACCTTTACCCTATTGAGCAGGATGCCCTTGCAGAGATCAGGGAAAGACTTCACAATAATGAAAGTATTGCCATCGGGTGTTTACCAGTATCGGTTCATTGTTGATGGGCAGTGGAGGTATGCGCCCGAATTACCCTGGGCCCAAGATGATGTTGGAGCTGCTTACAACATTTTGGACTTGCAGGTATGTGATTTGTTGTTAATAAAACGGGGTTGTTATTGTTCTAAGAGGCTGGAAATGCCTTTACCATGGATAGTTTGTCTTCAAGTGGGAGTAGGGTGCTTTTGTCTCATTTACAGTTAGGTTATGGGTGGAAGGATGGTTCGTTCTTTGACAATCTAATTTGAATTAGGGTAGTGTGCCAAGTGGAAGCTAGGGTGAACGGCTTCTTTGTCATTGGCTGCCTCGCTCAACATTCTTTTATTGTCCTGGTCCTCACCCTGGGGTCCTTTATCCCATCTTCCCTTGGTTGATTGTTCTTCCCCATCTAAATGGTAGTTTGATAATTCTTCAATATTACAAGCATATCATAACTGTTCAAAAGATCCTGATTTTAAGATACTCAGATTGATAAATGGGCTCAATAAGTTAGTCTGTCAATGTATGGCACACTTCCCAGCCCGTTGATTTCCCCAAACAAGGTAAATGATAGTACTCATTCCAAAAGATGCTTGGAATTGTTGCTTTGGAGGAAGAATGACTTTATATCCTGATTGAGGCAGTAACCGTGAGCTCTATCTATTCTGGGGACAAGTACTGCTTAGATAATGACAGATGTTTGTGGGAATATCTGAGCTTTGAAATATCTGCTACTTGGATGGATATTCTACTTTCAGTATTTTTATATCTATCTTCTCGTCTTTTGGAACATGAGTAATTTGTACAAGTATCTTATTCAAATGTTATTGATGTCTATAAGATGATTGAATGGATCAACGACTGTATTCATTGTCGTATAGATCTTGATGCATCTCTTAACTGATCCATCTAGGTACATCACACTATGTTCCTTTATTCTATAGCTGTTTTGTGTAGCATGCATGAGTTATTGGACAATCTGGATTAATGCATGCTATGTTCATATCGAATAATCCACCATTAGACTTTGTCTTGTTTACAAAGTTTGGGTCCCTCTTTCTGGTTGGTTAATCTGACCAGCTCATCATTATCAGCTAAGCACGAACGTCCTTTTGTGAGGAAGCACCACAATTTCGCCTAACTGGATAGTGGATTCTAGGGACTGTTATCAAAATGGCATGAGAAATCCACCGCATGAAAGATTTAAATTGAAACCGACCGAGACTATTTTGTTAGATCAACTCAATCTGAATTCTAGATACCCTGCAATTGAAAATTTTGCATCATTGCTGGAAAGTTCCTTGGAGTAGCGATCCCAAAAAAAAAAGTTTCTAAGCGAGTACTTTGCTAGAATGAATTGCAACCTGTGAATGTAACGGACGGGAAGGGTCGTCCCTTGACATGAGTATATACTTGATGCACATGCATGTCGTGTATGATTTCGGAGGTGACCCTTGGGAAAATAATTAGTTTTAAGCGATTTTTTCTTTTGACATTAGCTAAACATCTTTCACCACTCAGCGTATTTTTTACATTTCAGCAGTTTATGGTTTATACAACCTTTTGGCCTTGGGGGAAAAAGCAGTTTATACAAGTATCTAATATGTATGACTTAGTTTCTTCTCTGTTTTGGCGTCCCTTACTCCATGATTGTTTTCTCATATTAGTTGAAGAGTAACAAATAGGTGAATATTTTCTAGTATCTCAATGATAGCAATGTTATTCCATCAAGTGAATGGATTAGGGTGATGCCATCCTCCGACTAGTTTCACTGTAATATATGGCTTCATAAGAATCGGCATGAATTTGGTTCAGTTTCACGCACATTCCTTGTTCTTGCACACAATCTTTATGCTAGACGAGTTTGAGAACGGGAATTTCTTATGTTGCATTCTATCAAGTTTTCCTCTACAATACTGTCCGTGTCTTCATTTATATGTATTTGAGAAGGTTCGATCATGAATAAACCAAGATTAGATCTTACTTGTCAATACTTGTTCTTGACAAGGGATTGCTTGATCGGTGAATGCTGAAATCATGAAATATTCACTAATTTCATGGATTTGGTAAGACGCGAACCGAAGTCTGTGTGGGAAGGCCAAAGCACGGGATTTTTGCAATTTGACATATTTTTCGTGCAACGAAGCTTATTTTGTTATTTTACATGAAGTTTAACAGTATAAAGAAGGATCCTCTTCATAAGGCCACCTTAGTCTTGCAACTTTATATCTTCATGGAAGATGAACGAAGAAAATCATGAATTTACAGTCTCACACCTTAACTTGGATGAATATGCACCCACAAGTGACACAGAAGTCTGGGATGTGTGGATGTTGCATCTGTGGTTTTCCCAACTAGTGCATTGAGTTGGATGTATGGATTATATATTTCCATCTTGTGACAGTAAAGAGGAAACTTTGCCGAAAGTGAAGTCATATATGTGAAGTTGCTATTTGATTGTGCAAATTGGTTTCCAATTGAGGTGACTGGTACTTCTGATTTTTCCCTGCAGGATTTTGTTCCTGAAGACCTCGAGAGCATCTCCAGCTTTGAACCCCCACAGTCCCCGGAGTCCAGCTATAACAACTTGTTTCTTGGATCCGAGGATTACGCAAAAGAGCCGCCCATGGTTCCGCCTCACCTACAGCTCACTCTTTTGAATGTGCCGGCACTCCACATGGAGATTCCACCACCTTTGTCGAGACCCCAACACGTGGTGCTCAACCATCTTTACATGCAGAAGGGGAGGAGCAGCCCTGCGGTGGTTGCACTTGGCTCGTCCCACAGGTTCTTAGCCAAGTACGTGACGGTGGTGCTCTATAAATCCTTGCAGAGGTAGAGCATGTGTACTTTGTATCTGAGCGGGCTGTGTAGTATTCAGCCAGTCTTTGGAGGTTACTTCCATTTGATTAAGTGGGTAATGCATTTTGTCAGTGGCTTATACTAGGAGGTCAGAAAAGAGTCAATCGCAAATGGAGCCTAATTGTAGTGATTTAGATGTAGACCATTTGATCGGATAGATGTTCGGGTCGATAATTTGGTCTGGCCTCTTTCGTGGTTTCGCCCGCTCATGCAACGAGGAATCTATCAAACATGTAGCACTGGAATTGCAATACTAAGAGCTGCTCTCTCATTTTGGAGGTGAGATCGAATGACAGCCTTCTTTAATCATGTTTAGGATTCAAATTGCAGTCATGATTGATTGTTGCATTTCTGATATAGTGACATAGCAAATCAAGGTAACATCCAAGTCCAAAATTGAGGCCATATGTGGAGATAGTTACTTCAGTGAGAATAAACCATAACTAATATATTACTGAGAATAGGCATGCCATCGTGTACGAAATACAAAGCAGGTTCCCTATCTATTCAAATCTTACAAATCTATGATACCCTGCTCACACTGATACACATTCTGCTTATCTCCAAATTTGCAAGACAAATGACTAAAGGGCAAGCTCACATAGACGCAGCTAATTGAAAACTGGGCAATTTGGGACCTTAATTCCTCGCGCGGTGGGACATGATGCTAGAGGACAGTGATCGATATCGGTTCCCCACCATTTCAAGTTTTTGTTCTCGTTCTGCAGAGCGAAGAACAACAGAACACCCATAAAAGCCGTCCCAGCATCCAATGCCGCAGATAAGACATAATTATATTTCTGCCACCAGCGTTTCCGGTATCTAAAGACGAAATAGTTGAAGATCGTTCCAGTGATGAGCCAGCTTGCTATATTGGTCGGAGTGGCTGGTGGCATTCCCGCGAATCCGTAGGATATGACCGGAATGTTTATCAAGGCAATCCATTTCTTTTCTGGGAAGATTTTGCTCAATGCCCAATTTGGCACAGGCAGGACAGCTCCGATGAGGAACAACCAAACCAGGTTTCTGTATAATCCTCCTGGTCCGAACAGCCTTCTTGGTCCAATCAATCCCCATATAACAGAAGCATCAAAGGTAACACGGTACTTAGGGCACGTCCATGGAGAATCGGGGTGTAATGCTTCGACGTCGCAAATGTTCTCGATGCTATCTAGCATCCACCATGCAACCGCGAGGTTGACCACTCCAGAAACTAGAGTACCAACAAGCTGACAAAAGAACATCAAAACCAAGAAAAGAAAGAGCCATTATGCCATGACAGATACAACCTCGGGATACTAATGAGAGCCACGAAAGCAGGAACCTGGCAGCTGCAGATACCTGAGCTGTGTACATGCAGCGGGGCGGAATCTTCATGTAGTGCCCGAGTTTGAGATCAGATAAGAAAGAGAGAGCATGAATGGTGCTGATCCGTCCGTAGATCTTGAAAAGCAGATTCGCAATGGGTTTTCCTGGGAGCACATACCCTATAAGGAACTGCGCAATGATGTCGTATCCGGGTTGCTGCAAAAGAGAAGCAAATGGAAAAGCAGCATGTTAGCAATGCAAACCTTGCATTAAAGAACATAGAGAGAAGCGACCTAGTAACTAGCACCTCTATTTTTACCTGGTTGGTGGTCGCTTGAATGACCCCGATTGGCAGTGTAACAATAAAAGCCAAGCCGAAGGCGAATATCATCCCCCACCATGGCAGCTGAACTTCATCTTTCCACACGAAAGACATCATAAGGGATACGACGGCACTTCCTAACAGTAGAATGAGGAACCACCATTGAGGTACTTGTTTGTAACTTTGCATTAGCTTTGCGTGAATGTCCAGTTTCGCATTCTTGATGGCAGCTCTACTTTGCTTCATAATCTCGCTATAGGACACAAGCATGAAACAGTTCCATGAATGTATCCGTGTGAGTGTTGATAATGTGACATTAGCCGATACATCTATTCAATTGAAATCAATAAGCTGGAAGGGACCGAAAAAGATTTACCTGCCATGGAACAATGCCACATGAGTGAGCGTAGCCGTGAACCGAGCGAATCCCGATGCTATTGAGAGGGCAAATAGAGGGCTCAAGTATAGCTTCCCATAACTTTCATAAGCAGAAACATTGAGATCATATTCTGGAGTCAATATCTTGGTGGTATCATACTTGATCCCATCAGACTTGAACAGCTGATTTGAAAATATTGGGAACTTTTGAGCATCAAAAGTGTTGTACTTCCAGTAGCACAGAGGCACTATTATGTATATGAACATGATGAAGCCGATCCCGACATTGGCAATTGAATGCCATGGGGAAACGAGCGGGCTTCCGTGATAAGCGGAGATTCCGGCCCAATCAAGCGTCAAGGCACCGACCCCGAGTCCATGGTATCCTGATCCTACTTGTTGGGCAGTGATACTGCGTGGCCAGGCCCAGCAGACCCAAGAGAAGAACGTCAGGATTGGGAATAGATAGCCGGGAAGTGTGTAGTAGACAAAGCTCGCCCCCATCGCCATGAGAAAGAACTGCATTCGGGTAAATCCTCTTGTTTTATGTTCCCTTTCATGGAGTGCTCTGCCAATAAGCAAGAACAAAAAGAAAAGTGAGTCATGCTGTTCAAGATAAAAGAGGATATAGAGAGGAACAAGGAAGGGATGCGCTTCCGATTGACATATTAAGGGGCCGCAATTTTCACGGGAGACTTTCTGATTCGCTCAACCGCTTGCTAGCATAAGGAGAAGAGCAAGAATAAAAATTTAATTGTGCATGTTTTGCTGGTTTCCCGTTATTTCAGATTTGATACTATTTAGACACATGAATAATCTCACAGTAGATCCATTTGTATTGATTGATTGTAGAACTTAGAGCTAGAGAATACATGGATTGCTTTTGTTTCTTTCGTCTAAGCATGATTAGTTCGATAGTTTCAATAAAATGGAATTCATGGATGATGAGAACTTCAGATGTTACTACCATTTTACGGACCTGAACAGAGAAACCTGAGCAAGATTTGCAGGCCACCACATTTCGACAGGATCCACAAGGTACTTCCTGAGCAATCCAGCCCAGCCATATCCCAGTACCTGGATACCCACAATATAAAGATCAAGTGATTTTTAGAATTACCACAATACACATATGACTACTCGAGGATCACAGAAGTGGATAAGGAGAGAAATTGAAACTATATGCAATCTGGAGCTCCTTAAGAAAACTCAATCTCAGTCCACTTTAAACTAGGAAATGAACCATTCCGACCCTCTATGTCATGTTTTAGTCACATATTCCTAGCACTTGATGCCAGATGCTTAGTTCATGCTCCATACTAAATGACCGAGTCCTTTTGTAAGAAGTTTATTACAAACACCAGATGCAGAACAACTAGTCCTCTCAAGCCGAAACAGCCTAAAGTTCTCAGTTTTCCTACCACAAAGTGGAGAGAACATTGACTGCAACCGAGGGCCACAAATGGGGTTTGGGGTCTGTGAATGAGACAGTACAACATTTAAACAGGCTTTAGCACTCGGGTAAGACTAAGACTAAAATGTAAAACTAATCCTAAAACTTCTGACAGCAGTTTTTGGTACAGTACTAACAATAACCGCACTAAAGTTGTATAACAATTAGACAACTTGAAACAGTAAGCTTTATGAACACCCTGGCCTTTCACTTCAACTCGAAAACATCTAACCAATAATTGAAAAAGAGAAGGCAAACACACAAAGACCCCAGACCACAAATCACATGAACTAGTCAAAAGGGGACCGAAGGAATCAACTCTTTTCCTCACCTGTGTGGTCAAGACAATGAGGAGGCCACAGAGAAAGCTCAGGTTCTGCTTGTAATAAGCCTTCATGACAGTGATGGCTCCAATGGAGTACGCATCGCCCCCACCGATGGACACTCCGCAGTTGGCGAAAATGGTGATGATCACATGCTCCTTCATGTTGAAAGGCCCCGGGTTCAAGCTAAAGCCGTACCCAAACACCTGGTACTCTTTCCTGGGCAGAGTCCTGGCCATGAACCTGCCGATGGGCAACACCGCGATCTGCATGAGGATGGCCGAGATGGTGAGGGGCTGCGTCCGGAAGGTGAAGAAGGTGTTGAGGAAGATGAGGACGACGCACGAGGCCAACCCGAGGGTCCACACTCGGAATGTCATCACCGGGAGCGACGGGTCGTCCGTTTCCGGCACGACCAAGGCCACTTCTTCCACCGGGCATCTTTCTACTTCTTCTCCAGCTTCTTCTGAGAAGTCTTTCTTTGGCTTTTCCGGGTCCTGCGTTGGGTCTATGGCGGCCATTGAAGGCAGGCCCGGGGTGGTTAGTGATGGCTCTCAAAGCTTGGATGTGTGATGCCTACAGTGTGTTGGGAGTGACAGAGCTACCTCCCTCTGTTTTCCACCTGTACTGGACCTTGGCACTTCTCTTGGAAAGTGTTGAGCTCCGAGGTAGTTATATAATACAAATGGGAAATGAGTTTCTTGTCTCACGCCGCACAAATTCGATTCCTTGTATTACCAATTGCAAAGGATTTCGTGCTTTCGCCATCCATTGCAATTTTTACTCGCGTCTTATTTGATTTGTGAGGTTGATGCGGTTGCATATATCCGAGAGTTACTTATATTAACGGGGTTGCTCGAGAAAAAAACGTATTAATGATCAAAAGACTTGTATGGCTTTTGTGCTTTCCAACCAGAGCTTTTCACACTTCGTTGTTCACTAGGATTTGACGGGAACTGGTTGTTATGGGACCTTGCTAATCTCAAGACCCTACTATCTCTTTAATGTTTTCAAGAATGACAAGGGTAAAAAGAAAAAGGAAATGATGGATTGAACCTGCTTTCTAAGTAAAACATGCCGTTTTAATTTATAATCTTATCATCCTACGTTAACATTTGAAATAATTATACAAATGATTTATAAATTTTAGCTCAATATATAATATTGTTCTTAAATACTAAACGAGATATTTCTTGAAATGACACCGATTTTATCTAGTCGTTGCCAGTCGTCTTCGTGTCACGGCAGACGATTAGACGTGGATAATATTACTCGAAACGATAACAATTTCATCCATAAAAACGGAATTGAGCTGCAAATTCAGGCGAAAAACTTGGCCGTGAGGGCTGGATTGCATATTTCACTCAAAGGTTTAAAACTATATGGATTCAATTCAAGGATTTATGGCAGCATTTAAATTCATATAGTGGGTTTAGTATTGAATCTGCAATTCTCATGGTATAAAACAAAAAGGGTCACCTTCTCTCGTTCCATCACGCACACATATCCTCGCGTGCTAGTCAAAGTGTCCTAGCAAGGTACTTTGTCTTCTTGACACCAAATCATCAATCAGATACATCGTGATTTTATTTAATGCTGCAGCAGCTAATTTCAAATTTCTTTATTCTTCCCTTTGGACATATTCTGACCGCCATCTGACTCTCTACTGCAAGATGACAAGTTTATATTATATTGTGCAAAAAAAAAACATCGATGGAAAGCCAACCTCTCATGCATACATCTTTTGTCCCTTCGTCATTATTGCTTCCTGTTTCTCGCAGTTTCCCTTGCAAAGCCAACTAGCGCGATTCCGACAATTCTTTGATTTTTATAAAGATTATAAAAACAGCAACTCGAATTAAAAAAGTCAGATTCTGACAAACTGCGCTCTCACGGCACTGTCAGAAAATATTTAAAACAATAACAACAGTATCTAAACTTATCAACCCCATAAGAATCTTGTAATGTGAAAACAAAAACATGCAGATGTTTTGTGGACCACCGTCTTCGAGACAAAAATAGACATTAGAGAACTGTCGAATTAAGGTTCATTTGAGCCTAGTTAAGGCCTCCACTGCTCGCAGATAAGAGGCTATTCATTGACAGGAAATGTGTTGTTTCTAGCTCAATTTTTTTTATATTTTCGTTCTAGCAAAATATGTTAAAATTTATTTTCTCTGCTGTAGCTACCGGATGCGTCACGCAGACAATTTTCAGAGAGTATGGGACCGTGGTAGTCTAATTTGCAGCTTACACATTATTGTGGGTAGGGCTATCTTCACTTTTTTTTACCTAAAATACAGCGTTTTTAATTTGATTAGCTAAATTAGCTTTAGCTTTTGATTAAGCATACATTGATACTTAACAACACATAGTTTTAGGCAATTATGATCCGTGAATTGCTGCTTCCTTATCTCAGTTTACTTCAGAAATTTTCCTTTTGAAGAACACAATTTACTTCTACCCTCAGAAAGGCAAAACAGAAACTCAAATTGGCATTTATTCTATTTGTTGCTTCCAATCTGAAAAAACATAAAAATTAAACAAGGTAACACTCAAAAAGGAAAGGAGAAGATCGAGACTAAAACACTCAAAAAGGAAAGGAGAAGATCGAGACTAAACTTTTAGATTGTTCTACCGTGGAGAAAGTCGTTTATACCTTTCACAATCTCAAAATGTAAGATGATCACATATATGTTGAGAGAAGCTGAGTTCTTTGACGAAGCAATAGAGGTTTGAATTTAAGGAGATTGTAACTAGGTTTGGCCTCCATCAAAATCACGTAAAGCTACAAAAAAATGATGTCTTACCAACTCAAATCAACAGCATTATACCATCGCGGCGTCGACAAACCCATGGACTCGTGATCGCTTGAAGAAAGACTGCTTTTCAAGTTTCGATCACAGTCGTGCTCCGAAAGATATTGAAGGTAATTTGGTCAATCCACTTACAAATTAAAAATGTGGGTTATAATCTAAAATTATGTGGAAATAGCCCCACCTATTTGTCTTCCTTGAAGTAAAAAATATAGTTTTGTAAAGAAATTAGATCTGTTTGCTGCTCTCGAATCAAAGCATGTGTAATGTGAGAGAGCGTTTTTTTTTTTTTATTTTGTTCGGTCATCTCATAAGATTTTCATTATCACTATCACTGTGAATGATGCTTCTTACAATATTATATACTAGCGTGACTGCGTACATGATGCTGTGTAAAAATTAAAAATGATTTTCGAAAACTGTACATATCGAAGTTAAGAGTAAGATAATGAGAAAGAGTGTTCGAAATTCTGGAAGAACAATTCCAGGTTTTGTTATAATGAAAATGAAAAATTAGATCACTTGAACTCATAGTATGTATGTGAATACAAAAGTAGAAAGGAATGAGGCTTAAGAGACATGAGAATTTTTCAATTAAGCGTAAATACTGTGCCATGAGCATTATATAGTTTATGAGTAAAAAGTAGCAGAGAGCAACAAAATAAATAGTGAAATTACAAGTTAGACATGATGAATATTGTGTAATGAAAATGATGTTAAACAAACATGTATTATCGTACATAAGCAAGCATTGTTTTCAAATAAAATATTTTTTAGATAAACTTTAAACGATTTTATTGCTATAAAAGAAAACACAGATAAATGTAAGCAAACGGCTGGTTGGGTACGTTTATTTGTGTTTTCATGCATAAACAATAAGACCATTTAATGTGATTTTAGTTATTTAAATATGTCTTACTAACCAACCAATTTCTGCGATTGTGTTACCAATTAGTTTTGCATTGCTAACTCATATTTGACTAATTACGACGTTTATGTGAATTTTTTTTTAATTACGAACTTCTCTTATGTGTGACAAAAAGACTTCATTTATATTTTACCAACTTTATTTTCCTTCTTAATATGTCTTAAATTTACTAGCTATTACATGAAAGTACCTACCATTATTTGAGAGACAAATCAACTTTCTCTCGATTGAGTAACCCAATAGAAAAACTGGCGAATTAAACAAAATAAATAAATATTGGTGACTAACTCAAATGAGAAATAAGAACCCGAAAACTAGTTGATAACTCACTCGGAGAAAAGTTGATAAATCCCATAAACTGAATTTAGTGTTTTCATAAGAGTTGGTAAATCTAAGGCATAGTTAAGAAATATAAATAAAAGTTGATAAAACAATAAAAAAGAAAAAGAATTATGTAAGTAACTCAAATATGAGTTGGTAATAAAAATCTAACGAGTAACTTAATAGAGGAAAAGTTGGTTAGTCACTATCATTAAGGTTGATAATTTTAAAAAAGAGGTGGTATATTTAAGGCTTTGCTCATGAATGCAACTGAAATTTTGCAGACAATAAGAATAGCTGACGAAAAAAAAAATGACGGAAAGTAACTCAAATGAGACTAGTAACCCGATACAAGATGGAACCGACCAAAAAAAAAAACCCCCGACACTAGATGGTAATTTAACGAGAGAAAATTTGTTAAGTCTAGGTAATATAGGTAGTAACCTCTAAAAAGAGTTGGTTAATTCAAGGGATTTCTAAGTAAGACAAGTAAAAGTTGGTAACTCAATAGAATAATAAGTAAATTAAAAAAGATCTAGACGTTAGTAAGTATTTCAAATGAGAGTTGTTCATCTAAAAAAGTTGGCAAGTCTTTGTAACGTTGAGATTTTTATAAGAGTTATTTAATTCAAAGCATTACTGAGTTCTGCACAAAAAAATTGGTAAGTTATTACAAAATTAGTAAGTTGCAAACTACAGATAATAAGATAAGCGTATTAGAAGTCCTAAAATTTGTCAAAAATGTACAATTGAGTTCTAAAAATTTTAAAAACTACAATTAATTAAGTTCTAAAACTTATTACAAAAGTGCAATTGAGTTCTAAAACTTTTAAAAAGTGTAATCAATTCTTAAAACTTGTCAAATTAGTCCAATAAAGTCATTCCATTGATTGTACTTTTTAAAAATTTTAAAACTCGATTATTATTTTTTTTAAATTGTAGGATTCAATTGCATTTTCGTGATATGTTTGAGAATTTTCAGTGCATTAATCCCTAGAGAAATTGATAATTTCATTAAAGTGTTGGTAATTTACCAACAAGGTACTTGTCTAGCAACGGGTTTTTTTACGCTTATTAACACTTTGTAAAATTTATCAACATGAAAATAAAATCCGTATTTCCGTGCACGGAACGACGAATTTATGCAGTGTCTTAATGTTAGGTGTTATTCCTCTCATGGAAATATCACCATGTGCAACTTAGATTTGCCCAAGGCTTATCAAATGGAGTATAGCTGTTCCTAAGGCAAAAAGTAGGAGACAACTTCAAGTGAGAATGTCCCATTGTGGCGCAAGACTGAATTACAATACAATGAGATTGTTTCTTGTTACGAAAAATAAACAACTTTCACCGAAGAAACATAATTTGATGGTTGAGACCGGAATCACTGGTCCAATCAATATCATGTTCCGCTCGCAATAACGATGAACAGTCGGAGGAGCTGCGATGACGATGTCTACCTCGATATAAATTTCGATTTGACGCACAAAAAAGAAGCAAAGTGAACAAGCAAGGATAGAAATTCCTCTAGTTTCACATGAAGAATCAAACATGTACGGAAAACGTCACAAAACAGAGTAGCAATCTACCAAATCATCCTTATCTTCCCTTACACCGCTTAATTCTCGTCTCCTTTGAGCTTATCCTGAACTCTCAACGCCAAATTATCTGAAACATGCGAGACCTCTCATGGACAGAACTATTAGAAAACTGGGCATCCTTGGACCACGATCCCCGGTTCGGTTGGGCAAGTCGCTAGCGGACAGTGGTCGATCTTCGTCCCCCACCATTTCAAGTTCTTGTTCTGATTCTGCAGAGCAAAGAACAGGAACACGCCCATGAAGGCCGCCCAGCATCCAACGCTGCTGATAAAATGTAGTTGTACTTCTGCCACCAGCGCTTTCGGTATCGAAACATGAGATAGTTGAAGAACATCCCTGTGATGATCCAGCTTGCGATGTTCGTGGGAGAGGCCGGTGGGATCCCCACGAAACCAAAAGACAGGACGGGAATGTTTATCTGGCGGATCCACTTCTTTTCGGGGAAGGCCTTGCTCAGCTCCCAAATCGGCAGAGGCAAGAGAGCTCCGACAAGGAACAACCAGACCAAGTTCCGGTACAAGCCGTCTGGTAGGAATAGCCTCCTAGGTCCAATCAATCCCCATATGACCGAATAGTCGAAGGCGACCCTGAATTTGGGACACGTCCACAGGGACTCGGGATGGAGGGCCTCGACGTCGCAGATGTTCTCAATGCTCCCAATCATCCACCATGCCACCACGAGGTTAACTACGCCCGAAACTAGACTAGCCACAAGCTGCAAAACTTGAAACAAAAAGATCAGACAAAGGGACTGAGTAATCCCAATGCCTTTCTGCTGGGGATCCGAGCCACGATTACCTGAGCAGTGAACATGCAACGCGGAGGAATCTTCATGTAGTGCCCAAGTTTGAGGTCTGACAAGAAAAACAGTGCATGGGCGAAGCTGAATCGCCCGTAGACCTTGAAAAGCAAGTTTGCTATGGGCTTTCCCGGCAATATGTAACCGATCAGGAACTGTTCTATGATTTCATATCCAGGTTGCTGCAGAAGAAGTCATAGAAAAACAACACGGTGCTTATGTCAATTAATGTGGCCGGGTTAACCACAAATCCCATGTCGTCTCGGAATCTGAAGCAACGAGGAAATTTCATAGTTTTACCAGGTTTGTGGTTGCTTGTATGACCCCAATGGGGAGTACAACAAGCCAAGACATGACGAAGGCGAGAATCATCAGCCACCACAGCAGTTGCACGATGTCTTTCCACACAAAGCACATCATCACCGACAAGGCGGCACATGCCACTGCCACAATGTGGAACCACTATTGAGGGACTTGTTCGTAACGCCTCATCAGCTTCGTGTGGATGTCCATTTTCACATCCTTCATCGTTTCTCGGCTCCTCCTTATGACATTGCTACGAGATGGAAATGTAGCACAATTCTATTTATGTGTTAGTTGATCATGATCATGCCACTCTATATTTAAGGAAATGAATCATGCAAAACAGCAGCCATTTGAGTAATAGTATGATTTTTTTGAGTAATAGTATGATTTATCAAAGACCATTGTGTAAAATGGAGATACTTAATCTCGGAAATAATGGAAGTAAGTTACCTGCCATGGAAAAATGCCACGTGCGAGAAAGTACCAGCGATGCAAGCGAATGCTGATGCTATCGTTATTACGAACATAGGGTTTAGGTACAGCTTCCCGTAGCTTTCATAAGCAGCTACATCAAGATCGTATTTCAGTGTCAATATCGGTGATATTGTACTTATGCCCGTCGAACTTGAAAAGCTGATTTGAGAATATAAGAAATCGCCGAGCGTAGAAGAGGTTGTACTTCCAATAGCACAGAGGCACTAGGACATATATGAACAAGACGAAGCCGACCGCAACATTGGCAATTGTCTGCCAAGGCGTCATGAGCGGGCTTCCACGATAGGCCGAGACGCCAGCCCAGTCGAGGGAGAAGGCACCGATCCCAAGCCCATGGTATCCTGACCCGATTTGCTGGGCGGTGACGCTCCATGGCCACGCCCAGCAGACCCAGGAGAAGAATGTCAGGATTGGGAACATATAGCCAGGGAGCAAATAGTAAGCGAAGCTCACTGCGAGCACCGCTAGGAAAAACTGCATTCGCGTGAGGCCTTTCGTTTTGTGTTCCTTTTCATGTAGGGCTCTGAAAAGAAAAAGGCAAATCATAATCAAGAGACGCAGACACGTGAAATGATAATCAAACAGAATCAATTAGAACCCTAAGCCCATCCAGGCAATTATAGTCAGAGAGATGATGCATCCTAGGAAATGTCGGCGGGTCACCTAAGTTCCATTAAAACATTCCTAGAATTATCAATTTTCCTTTCATAGCATATATATAAGTAGAAATGAAGAGAATAGTACAGTTACAGACCTGAAGAGAGAGACCTGAGCAAGGTTTGCAGGCCACCACATCTCAGCTGGATCCACTAGGTACTTCCTGAACATCCCAGCCCATCCATACCCCGCTAACTATTTGTATCATCCAGCAACAGACCCATCAGTCACTCAAAACTTGCTAGCCAATATTAATTACAGTCCCACAAAATTCGGTTCTACATTTTTCATTAGTAAAAAACATGTTTTCCCCCTCATCTTCATCGATCGCGTAACCATAATCTTAAAATGAGAGCAACATTTTCCTATAATCATTTTTCTGCTGTACGAAACAAACATATCATGATATTGGAAAACACGACTGATGACTCGTTTATAATTTCATGCTAGTTACGAGAAACTCCTTGTTCGATGCGCACTGGGTTACTAGGAAAACAGATAAGCCATTTTGTCCATGATATCCGATCGGCCGTAAAAACAAAGGTAAGTCCGATAGTTTGAACTCTGGGCTCGAGAACGAAAAATGCAAAAGAAGTGACAACCTAGGAATGGCAGCCACTCAAAGGAAGACCAGTACGATGAGCTGCACCAGTGTAGTCAAGACAATGATGAGGGCGCAGAGAAAGCTCAAGTTCTGCTTGTAATAAGTCTTCATCACCGTGATGGGTCCAACGGAGTAAGCATCAACTCCGCCCGTGGCCACTCCGCAGTTCGCGAAGATGGTGATCAAAATGTGCTCTTTGACGTTGAAAGGCCCTGGGTTCAGCGTGAAGCTGTACCCAAAGAACCGATATTGCTTCGCGGTCAGAGTCCTGGCCATGAACTTGCCGATGGGCAACACGGTGATCTGCATTAGGATGGACGAGATGGTCAGCGGCTGCGTCTGGAACATGAAGAAGGTGTTGAAGAAGATGAGGACGACGCACGATGTAAGGCCTAGGACCCACACGCGGAATGTCATCACCAGGAGCGACGAATCGTTGGTCTCCGGCACAACCAAGGCCACTTCTTCCACTGCACATCTTTCTTCTTGTTCCTGATCTCCTCCTCTGTGATCTTGGTGTGGCTTCTCTGGTTCTTGGGTCTCTTCATTGTCGACATTCATTGAAGCAATCAAGTTTTTCAAAGTCAAACCAATAAATGGAGCACAGTGCTCAGCGTTTGATCTTCACTACTCATTTTGGTGGATATATATAAGTACATGCATGTATCATGATGAATTTGTTACACATAAAATATTTGCAAGATTTAGAACGTCCAATGTTATAACAAGATCAAGACGGTCACCATACTTCTTGGAATAAGTTCAACTTGGAGGAGAATCCATAGCAGTATTATCTAATTTTAAGTGTTTATCATGCAATTAAACTATGGCCATGAATTAGGAAAAGCATCAAAATATCGACTACTGCCGTATGAATTTAATAACAACGGTTTACTAAATTTTGTATACTAAATGATATGGCGGATTCAAAATGAACCTTCAAACAGGTGGGACATATTCATCCTTCAATAAAGATCCGACTCATTTGTTAGTGTGTGTGTATATATATATATGTAATCATTTCAGAATTTTTTCTTTTTATAATCATTCTGACAAGTTATCACGATTGTTTATTGGTAGACTACAGAGTCTTATCAGCATCATTAACCTCGTTTTATTAGCATCTGAATCCGCCAAAAGGTGTCTGTCAAATGGAGATATTTTATTATTATTCCTCGTAGCTATATGGTTTCCACTTTCTCTTATGATTCTTAAATTTTTTTATCCAAGTTGGATAATTTTATATCAGAAATTTTGAAGAAGGTATCCCACCATAGGACCCAGGTAATTTATCATGGGTGAGTCATTAAATTTACTATGGAGCATTTCCACTTTTACCACTAACGGGCGATTATCCTGATTAAAATAAGAATAGTGTTAAGAATACTAACACTGACAATCTAAATTGATTTATAAATAATGTGATAGTTTATTAGATGATGCATATAACCTGCTTATTCGAAGGCCCAATTACTATTGCCGCATACTTACTAAACTAATTTAAAAGATCAATTTTAGTATATCTGTCACTACTTTTGAACTAATTACAGATATGTGATTCAACTTAACACATAGACACACATAGGGATTCTCACTAAAGTATCATATATCCCGTTAGATTTAATTACGATATTTTCCTTGATTTTTCATAACTCTAGTTGATTATTATTGATATCATAATATCTATATTACCTTAGATAGACATATCATGAATCTTATAAATAGGCTAATGCATTATTCATTATCTAATATACAAAAGTATAGAGAAATTACACATTTCTCTCTTCCACTTTATTCTTGTCTTGGAGTATTGGGTGCGCACCCAAAACACACCTGACCTCATAGCAGCCTGTTGTGTGGCATGCACCGTCTTTTGCTGACCCTACACCACAGCCATGTCAACCTCTTCTACTCTCCCTACATTGTAGCCACGTCAACCTATCATCGCGTAGCTTGCGCACATTAGCCGGCTCTCTCTTTAGCGCACCAAATCGTTTGCACTGCCTCTCGGACTTATTCTCTACCATCGGTTGCACACATTGTGTTTTTTTTTGGATATTTTCTCCAAATTCCAATTAACTTCTTCTAAGTCACCTCGAGGAGGATGTTACAGATAATTATGATATTTCCCTTGATTTTTCACATCTCTTTGAATTGTGTATATATCTCCATTGATTATGCATACTAATAGATTATTATTGATATCATAATATATATCATCCTATAAATATGCTAATGTACTATTCATTATCTGATATTAAAAAATTACACGATTCTCTTTTATGTTTTATACTTATCTTATCGAAAACAAAAAAAAAATTATATTTATACTCGCGACTTTACAAATATATATTGGGCTTATTCAAATACCAATGCTGATTTGAAATAGGCAAACACAGAGTGTTGGAGATACGATCTGATTACGATTCTGATTATTCTAATCACGGACTAATTGATCCAGTCAATCTGTAAGATTAGATATTCAGACAGTAGAATAGGAAAGGTTATATTGAATATTCTTTCCATTATTCATCCATCTTGTAATATAAATAGGCTTGTAATACATGTACAAAATCAGAGCAATACAATACAATTTCTTCAATATTTTCAAATTCTGTCATGGTATCAGAGCCTCCTTTCCTGGCCTAGCTTCCGCGAAAATTTTTTGAATTGCCTCTGTTCTTGTGTTTCTGATTTGTTGTTGCATTCCTATATTCGCAAAACAAAATCATCACTTCAGAGGAATTCTTACTTTACGATACCATGCAGAAAAATCAAAACACAAGTTCAGATGAGAACTCACCACGAAATCAGACTTCAGATCAAACAGATTCGACCAAAGAAGAGCCTGCTGTATCTGCTCCTGTTCCTGTTCCTGTTCAGGCTCCCACCCCGGTCCAGTGGCCACCGGTTCACTGGTTTCCGGTTCAAGGTCTCGGAACCCCCGAAACCGATCCAAACAGTGGGTCGGGTAGGACATCTTCGGGGCAAAATCCGATGGGTCTAGGGACAAATCCCTACCCGGTTTTCCAACCCGGCTTGGTGCCCTATACGTTTCCAGCCGCCGGCGGCCGCCCGGAGCCCGGCGACCCACTATACACATCGCCGAGCGATGGACCTGAGCTTCGAATCATAAGCTTGGAGCTCACCGGACCAGACAACTACACGACCTGGGCTCGGGCCTTCCGGCGAGCTTTGGTGACAAAGGATAAAGACGGTTTTCTCGACGGAACCGTAGTCCTCCCGTCCGATGAGCGACTGCAGCGACACTGGCGCAGATGCAACCAGCTCGTGCGCACATGGATCGGAAATTGCCTGAGTCCCGAGATCGCCGCTGGACTCCCACCGACCGAGGATTCGAAAGCCATGTGGGATAATATCCGAGAGATGTATGGCAAACTCGATCGCGCCAAGCTTTTCTCATTAACCCAAGCCTTGTCGGAATTGAAGCAAGGGAACCTCTCGGTTACCGCTTGCTTCAATCGACTTTCTGCCCTATGGAATGAACTTGAGGCGGCCGAGGAACAGCTCGAAGGACCCGAGTCGACGCTCCAACAATACCGTGCGATGAAGGACAGAGAAAAGGTCACAAGATTTTTATTGATTCTGAACGAGAACTACTCACATTTCAGATCGCAAATTCTCGCCATGGAGCCGGTGCCGCCACTCGGACGAATATATCAGCTGGCCGTCCAAGAGGAAAGCCAGCGTTTGGCCACGGCAGAGTACATGCGGGTAGGGAACAACATCACACTTGCGGCTCCGGCGAGACAGGCACAGCGAACTCTCGGGGACATCACACACGCCGCTCCGACAAAGCAGACGCAGCAAGCTCTCGGGAACTATGGAGCTCCACGAGCGGCGTTTGCCTCTCACTCAGCAAAAGAAGGAAACCCTAAAGGGTTTCAGGTGGACGGCCCAGATCAGAAAGAAGGATCCGACGACCAGCAATTGTCCATCCATTTGACCGAATCCAATGGTCCTTATCAAGCCACATCAGCGCCGATTTTTAAACCATCGTACGGTCCACGAAATGCCACATCATCACATAAGGGGATTGGGCAAAATTCGAAAATGAAAGGTAAATTTTGCGAATATTGCAAACGCCCACATCATACTATTGATACATGTTGGAAACTACACGGTAAACCAAATGATAAAGAAAAAAAGGGAAGAGAATATTCTGCTTATCAGGTCTCAGCGCAAGGAATCGAAGGGGCATCTCAGACCATTACACAGGATCAATATCAAAACATCATGAGAGCCCTAAATCAATTAAAGACTACCGATAAGACTGCAAGTTTCTCAGGTACTTCTTTCTGCAAGACAAATTCAATTTCGATTGATGCATGGATAATTGATTCAGGCGCTAGTGACCACATAATAAACAATGATAAATTCCTTTGTCATGCCCACAAGGAATCTCATTCTTCCGTGTCAGTACGCCTTCCAAATGGGGATGTCACATATGTCACTAAAGTTGGCACAGTTTATCTTAGTCCAAATATCGTCCTGAAGAATGTCCTTTATATTCCAGAATTTGAATTCAATCTCATATCTGTTTCAAAGATCTGTGAGGACAATTCTTGTCGTGCTATATTCAATTCCAAAAATTGCTTCTTTCAGGACCATTCGACTGGTAAACTGATGGGCTTGGGTAGTATCGCACAAGGACTATATTTTTGGATCAATTTTCCTGATGATTTTGATCTATCTTCATTAAATGATAGCATTTTCTGTAATGCTACCACGAGTAATAAAACTATTATTTCTCATCAACGATTGGGTCATAGTGCTCGTTTTCCTCATCCTAAATGTCCCGTTTGTCCATTAGCTAAACAATCACGAGCATCATTCCCAACAAGTACATCTCGTGCTACCAGTGCATTCTCCTTACTTCATATGGATATTTGGGGGCCTTATCATACCCCACATCGTGATGGGTCTCGTTTCTTTCTCACTGTGGTTGATGACTATACTCGTGCCACCTGGACATTTCTTATGCAATCAAAAAGTCAAACTTTTTCATGTCTGTCGAATTTTTTCTCTCTGATTAAAAATCAATTCGACAAATCTGTCCAAAGAATTCGTACAGATAATGGGCGAGAGTTCTTCACTACAGAATGCACTTCTCTCCTATCCTCTCACGGGATACTTCATGAAAGCTCTTGCACCTATACTCCCCAACAAAATGGGATTGTAGAGCGCAAACATCGACATCTCCTAGAAGTAGCCCGAGCTCTCAAATATCAGGCTTCTATACCTGAAAATTTTTGGGGTGATTGTGTGGTCACAGCAGCCTATTTAATCAATCGCATGCCAACTCGAATTCTTGAAGGACGAACTCCGTTTGAAATGCTCTATGGAAAGAAACCGGAGATCAACCACTTAAGAGTTTTTGGCTGCTTGTGTTATGCCACAACTGTGGGGCCTCGGAATAAGATGGATCCTCGCGCACTTCGTTGTATTTTTATGGGATATCCTCCTTTGCAAAAAGGTTACCATGTCATGGAAATATCTACGGGGCGTTTCTTCGTCAGTCGAGATGTCATTTTTCATGAAGATGTATTCCCATTCCAGGATATGACAACTTCGTCACAATTATCTGTCTCAACATCAAATCATCGTCCATTCTTATCAGAAGAAGATTTATCCGTGGGATCTCAATACGGCTTCATTATAGCAGATTCTATGCCAGCCGTTTCAAATTCTTTGAATGGGGATGTTGAATCACCAATATTATCACATGAAGAAGATCATTTGTCTGCCTCATCAGCAACACCTGCCTCATCACTAGGATCTCCAAATCCGTATGTTGCTGATCCTTGCTCGATAGTTACCGAACAGATGCCTATTGAGCAACCTCGACGTTCTGGACGTCACGTTCGTCCCCCTACATGGACAAAAGATTATATATGTCCCACCTTGGATTCTCCAGGTACACATTATCCTGTCTCCTCTTATGTTTCATTCAGTCGACTATCACCAGAACATATGTGTTGTATTAGTCGCATATCTGAGGAGCAAGAACCATCATCTTATCAAGAAGCAGCACACGATCCACGATGGCAACAGGCCATGGAAACTGAATTGCGTGCTCTCACTGAGAATCACACTTGGGACATTGTTCCCCTGCCTTCACATCGAAAACCAATTGGTTGCAAATGGGTATATAAAATTAAGTACAAGGCAGATGGCTCTGTTGAGCGCTACAAAGCTCGCTTGGTTGCGAAAGGATTTACTCAAAAAGAAGGTTTCGATTATCATGAGACCTTTTCTCCAGTCGCTAAGGAAGTAACTATTCGTTCTTTCTTGTCTATTGCTGCACTTCGTGATTGGAAACTACATCAAATGGACGTACATAATGCTTTTCTCCATGGAGATCTAGACGAAGAAATATATATGGAACTTCCACAGGGCTTACGAAGACGGGGGGAGTCTCGGGTGTGTCGTCTCCGTAAATCCCTATATGGGCTCAAGCAGGCATCTCGGCAATGGTATGCAAAATTTACCACTACACTCATAAATGCAGGTTTCCAACATTCCAAATATGACTATGCCCTATTTACCTGGACTAAAGGTACTTCATCAATTTATCTGTTGATATATGTTGATGACATACTTATTATGGGAAATGATGAATCCGCTGTTGGAAAATTTAAAGAATATCTGCATTCTACTTTTCATATCAAAGATTTGGGACCTCCCAAATATTTTCTTGGGATTGAAATAGCTCGATCCGATAGAGGAATTTGCCTCAGTCAGCGGAAGTTCATTTTAGAAATTGTTTCGGAAGCAGGACTATCAGGATGCAAACCAGCCGTCATACCAATTGAGCAAAATGCTAAACTAACGACGCATGAATATGATGTGGTTTTATCATCATCCGATGAGGATTCATTGCTTAAAGATCCATCAGGATATCGACGACTCGTCGGGAAGTTAATTTATCTTACCATGACCAGACCTGATATATGTTATGCAGTGCAGATACTCAGTCAATTCATGCATAGCCCGAAACAATCTCATATGAATGCAGCTCTGAAAGTTGTGAAGTATTTAAAAGGATGTCCAGGACTTGGTATACTTTTGTCTCGTGATTGCAACATGAAGATGACAGCCTACTGTGATACAGATTACGCCACTTGTCCTATGACCCGAAGATCCATTACTGGTTTTTGCATAAAATTGGGAAGGTCCTTGATTTCATGGAAAACAAAGAAGCAATCGACTGTCTCATTATCTTCAGCTGAATCAGAATATCGAGCTATGGCAAAAACTGTTTGCGAAATAGTATGGATACGGGGATTACTTTCTGATCTTGGAATGCATGTAGATGGGTCAAGCGTATTGTTCTGTGATAATGACGCCGCACTTAAACTAGCGGCAAATCCAGTATTTCATGAAAGAACAAAACATATAGAAGTTGATTGTCATTTCACTCGAGACAAAATTCAAGAAGGGATAATCATGACAAAAGGAATTGGAACGGAGGAACAACCTGCGGATATCTTCACCAAGCCACTATGTCAAAAACAACATGCATATCTATTGAGCAAGCTAGGCGTCTTCGACATATACAAGCCGCCAGCTTGAGGGGGAGTGTTGGAGATACAATCTGATTACGATTCTGATTATTCTAATCACGGACTAATTGATCCAGTCAATCTGTAAGATTAGATATTCAGACAGTAGAATAGGAAAGGTTATATTGAATATTCTTTCCATTATTCATCCATCTTGTAATATAAATAGGCTTGTAATACATGTACAAAATCAGAGCAATACAATACAATTTCTTCAATATTTTCAAATTCTGTCACAGAGCTCTTAAACTCGTGCATGTAAATCATCTTGGTTTGTATTTGATCGACAAGTTACCAAGTCGAATGGCATAAAATCTGATTGGATATATAAGAAATCATCTGCATTTTCTTTGCGATATTGCTGTTTAGAAAGGTACCGTATAGATATATAGTACCCCGTAAAACATTTAGTAAACCCAGATCTAGAAAAGGTTGACTAAAAAATAAAACAATCACATAGAGTACTGCAGAAACTAAAGTAAACACCACCAAAAACTCCGTACATAGAGTATTTATTATATTGTATACCCTTTTATTTTAAAGTATGTAAGAGATAAGAGACATGTCATTATCTTCGAAATCCTTGTTAAGTAATAAGTTTATTATATACATATCGAGCATGGGAAACCACCATTAAATTTAGATACGCAAAAACAAGTCTTTGAAATTGGGAAAATAGTGAGATTTGTACGTATAGTTAACTAGTCAAACAATTGAGCTGTTAAAAAAATAAGGATTAATATCATGAAAAACTTCAAATTGGTACACATGTGATAAATTTACTCCAAACTAATTTTTTGATTACCAAAACCCTCAAATTGGTATATTTGTGACAAATTTACTCTTTGTTAGTTTTCATTAAAATTTACTGTCAAATTTCTAGGTTGGATGACACGTGTAGTTAACTGGTATGCCAGTTTAGGATTTTACCCCTTCGTTTATCACAGGTTTACAGATTTGTAATTTTTCGTGATATTAATTCAACTTAACGGAGAGTAAATTTGTTATAAGTATATTAGTATAGGGTTTTTGATGGTAAAAAATTAAGTTTGGGGCTAATTTGTCACATATATACAAGTTTGGGATTTTTGGTGGTAAAAAAATTAATTTAAAGTAAATTCATCACAAGTGTACTAATTTGGAGTTTTTCGTGATATTAACCCGAAAAACAATAATCATTCGAAGCAAGTTGCTAGGATGAGATCATCAAGATCGTCCAACAGAAACAAAAAGAGGCAGTTGTCATGTGGGACCACCATTTTAGACAATGATGAATTAATTAACACGTAAAGCATCAGAATCTAAAGCTTCATTTGGGCTTTAGTTACAGCCTTCACCACTTGCGGCTGAGCAGAAGTTTAGGTAGCGAATGATAATCATTCTGTTCCAGAATGAGTTCCTGAAACAGAAATAGATTTTTCTATTTTTGGTTTCAAGATGAGTTCCTAAGAAAAGAAACTCGTTTGATAATGACCAAAAATTTCTATTTCTGGAACAGAAACCCGTTTAATAACAGTATAAAATTTCTATTTCTTAAAACAAAAACCCATTTGATAAATAACACAAATTCTATTTCCATGAACAAAATTTCATTTTTTTTATAAATGGAATAAAAATAATTAGAAAATCCAAAAAATTCCTAAAAATCTCAAAAAAAATTCAAAAAACCCAAAAAAATTGAAAAATTCTAGAAAAATTCATCACAATTTCCAAAAAAATAAAAAAATTCAGATTTCGGGAAAATAGGAAATTTGTTGAATTTTTTTAAAAAAAAATCAAAAATTTCAAAACTTCATAGAATGGCTTAAAATACCTGTGGCCACCCACTTTTAGTGAAATTTAAATTTTGTTAGGTGCCCAAAAAAATAAAAAATAAAAAATTTCACAAAATAGCTTAGATACCCGTGGCCACCCACTTTAAGTGAAATTTAAATTTTTTTAGGTGCCAAAAAAAATAAAAACATAAAAAAATTAAAAAGTTTAAAACTTCACTGAATGACCTAGAATGCCTCTAGCCACCCACTTTAAGTGAAATTTAATTTTTTTTATGTGCCCAAATGGTATTTTTGATTTTTTAATTTTTTTTGGCACCTAAAGAAAATTAAATTTCACTCAAAGTGGATAGCCACATGTATTCTAAGCCATTCTATGAAGTTTTGAAATTTTTATTTTTTTTCTTTTTTTCTTTTTTTGGTCACCTAAAAAAATAAAATTTCATTAAAAGTTGGTGGCCATAGGTATTCTAAGCCATTCTGTGAAGTTTTGAAATTTTTACTTTTTTGCTTATTTTTATTTTTTTGGCATCTAAAAAAATTAAATTTCGCTCAAAGTGGGTGGCCACGGGTATTCTAAGCAATTCTGTGAAATTTTGAAATTATTTATTTATTATTTATTTTTTTTTGCATCTAAAAAAATTTAAATTTCACTTAAAGTGGATGGCCACAGGTATTCTAAGCTATTCTGTGAAGTTTTAAAATTTTTGATTTTTTACTTTTTTTTATTTTTTTAGGCACCTAAAAAAAGATAAATTTCCCTCAAAGTGGTTGGCCACAGGTATTTTAAGCCATTTTGTGAAATTTTGAAATTTTTTATTATTTTTTATTTTTTTGGACACTTAAAAAAATTTAAATTTCACTCAAAGTGGATGGCTCCAGGTATTCTAAGCCTTTCTGTGAAGTTTTGAAATTTTTTATTTTTTTATTTTTTAAATTTTTTTCGGCACCTAAAAAAATTAAATTTCGCCCAAATTAGGTGGCCACAGGTATTCTAAGACATTCAGTGAAGTTTTCAAATTTTAAAATTTTTGATTATTTTTTATATTTTTGGCATCTAAAAAAAATTAAATTTCCCTCAAAGTGGGTGGCCATAGGTATTCTAAGTCATTTGTAAAATTTTGAAATTTTTGATTGTTTTTAGTTTTTTTCGGCACCTAAAAAAATTTAAATTTCGCCACATATTCTAAATCATTTTGTGAAGTTTTAAAATTTTTGATTTTTTTCTTTTTTTTCCACCTCAAAAATCATGACTTTCAGATGAATATGTGTTTTGAAGAAAGAGTTCTCTCAGAAATGACTCTCATTTTTGGTGTAGAAATTGAAAACTTACTTTTTTTTTTGTTCTGATTTCTGGTTCAGAATCGGTTTTGAAACAAAAAGTTGTTCCAGAAATAGAAAAATGGAATTGCGTTACCAAATGAGTTTCTGGTCCAAAGCTATTTCTGGGAATAAAAAACCAGTTCTAGACAGAACTGGAATGATTATCATGTGCTACCTTAGTGACATGCAACGTGCCAAAATTCAGTTGTCGGGCTTCTTTTCTATTCCAATTTATGTCAGTTGTTTTTTCGATTTTTAATATGCGATCGTGTCTGGCATGGTTATACCCGACAAGTTTGGCTATGCAACATACGAAATGATAAGATATTCCTGCCATGTTGGATCCGAGCTCTATTCAATTTATAAGTTCTTGCTGAATGGTTCTACTTGATTAAGTAGTCTCAATATGCTAATGTACTTTAATCGCAAAGTGGAATCTCAGCCTGTGTTTTCCCAAACATTTCTGCTCATTAAATTACTCAATCGCGTCTCTGTTAATCGATTCAAATTTTTTACATGGATTGATAGTGATCTTGCCATGCAAACAGAAAAGGATAAATCGCTATGAAGATGAGAGTGATGGAGTTGTGGAGTTTGATGAAATAAAGAAATGTTGTTAAGATAATATAGTTTTCCCAATAACTTTGTATGTCCTAAACTCTTGCTATATATGAGGATAATCTCTCTTACAATTGTAACCGGATGTTGATACTGATAGCGAAAAAATTTCCTAGTGACGCACCGTGCGTTTTCCTTTTCAGATTCAGAAAAGGGTTTTCAAAAAAAATTCACATGTCTTCTTCTCTTATTTTTCTCATTGGTATCGGAGCTTGGTTCGGCAAAATAGTTGGAGCAATGTAAATGGATGAAGGGAAGGTGAAGATCAATTAGTTTGGCAGCAAGGATTTTTCTTTCTCGAAAATGCAGATCAAATATTTGTTGTATTAGAAAAACCTGCATTAGCCTTTGTCGTGAGGGAAATTAGATTTGATCACGAAAGTAAAGAATGGTTAGATAGGCAAGCCCTAAGTGTGATTTGTCTCACGTTGGCGCGGAATGTTGCCTTCAACAGTGCCAACATGAAGACAACAATGAATTTGTTGAGGGTGTTGTCCCACATGTACAAGAAGCCTTCTGCGTCAAATAAGGTGTATTTGATGCGTTGTTTGTTCAATTTGAAGATAGAGAAAGTGCTTTTGGGACAAATCACATCAACGAATTCAACCTAATTACAAGTTTGGTGGAAATCAAATTTGATGTCGAGCTACAAGCTTTTGTTTTTATTTTTATTTTTGTAATCTTCTTTACTTGAAAGTTGGAGTGCAATTGTCACTGTGGTGGGCAGTTCATATGGTTAGAAGAAGTTGAAACTTCTAGATATGCAAGATATGATGCTTAGCGAGGATACTGTAGAAGAGAGTCATATAAATCTTCGGGCACTGCCTTGGGTATTGAGGGCAAAGGGAAAAGTAATCAACGAGCTCAAAATCAGAACTGTGATATATCAAAGTCCAGAGCGAGAAGCAAATCGAATCTCGTGGTGAAATAATTTGGTAGGATTGTGAAAAGAAAGGTCATCTGAAACGAGATTGAAGAGTCCTAGAGTAGAAAATCAAATATAAGGATCGAAATCAAGAGGAGGAGAAATATGTCAATGCAACCTTTTAAGAGACCTTGTCCATGATGCCTTAATTTAGAGCGCCAAGAGTCTGACTGAATTTTGGATTCTAGACTCAATTACAATTTTGTTGCTTGGAAGTTTGGAAAGGCTTGTCTTTTATGATGAACCTTTGAATATTACGAGGAAGGGTAACGTTCACGTAAAAACTACAAACGGCTATTAATGAAAGTTGCATCGTGTCAAATTGATTCTTGGTTGTAAGAAAAATCTAATCTCTATAGATTAATTGCATAGCATAAGATATACAAATAGTTTTTTGGGACAGCTCGTGGAAGATTGTTAAAGGTGCTATGGTTGTAGCACGGGGACTAAAGTTGGGAACACTATATATTACCGAAAGCAGTAGAGTAACAATAATAGTTTCTAGATCGCAATCCGTCCAAACTGTGGTACTATAGGGCTGGGACACATAAACGAAAAAGGGGATGCGGGTGTTGGCATTAAGGGAAAAATTGCCTGATCTTAAGTCTGTAGATATTGGTTTATGTGAGGATTACATTTTAGGCATGCAGAAACGTGTTAGTTTTTCGAAGCATTAGAAAGTTATGCAAGTAAAATTTGGTAATTTAGTATAAAAATTGATAGTTTGCAAACTATAGAATAATCGGTAATTTTATAAAGTTACGATAATTTAACAACAATCTACCTGGAAAAGAAAGTCACCTGCCATTTTTTTCACTAATAATTTTTTTACACTTACTAACACTAATCAAAATTTAATAGCATAGAGATAAAATACGTAATTTGGTGTAAGGATCGACTCAATATTATGTGTTATCCTCTCACAAAATATAAGTGTGAAACTTTAGATTTGCCCAAAGATTATCAAACCGATTATAGCTATTCCTGAGGCAAAAAGTAGTAAACAACTCATGTCAAGCGAGAATGTCCCATTTTGATGCTAGACTGAATAACAGTCACTACGATTGTTCCTTGTTACCCAAAAATAAACAACCTTAGCGATCAGAAACAAATTCATCGTTTCTTACGTTATCCTGAACTGTCAATACCAAATTAACTGAATCATGTTCGATTTCACCTGGACAACACTATTGGAAAACTGGGCAACCTTGGACCACGACCCCGGGCTCAGTCGGGCAAGTCGCTAGCGGACAATGGTCGATCTCCGACCCCCACCATTTCAAGTTCTTGTTCTGATTCTGCAGAGCGAAGAACAGGAACACCCCCATGAAAGCCGTCCCGGCATCCAATGCCGCCGATAAAACGTAGTTATACTTCTGCCACCAGCGCTTTCGGTATCGGAACATGAAATAGTTGAAGAACATCCCCGTGATGAGCCAGCTCGCGATGTTCGTGGGAGAGGCTGGCGGGATCCCTGCGAAACCAAAGGACAGGACGGGAACGTTTATCAGGCGGATCCACTTCTTCTCCGGGAACATCTTGCTCAGCGCCCAAATTAGCAGAGGCAAGAGAGCTCCGACAAGGAACACCCACACCAAGTTCCGGTACAAGCCGTCCGGTACGAATAGCCTCCTTGGGCCAATCAATCCCCATATGACCGAATTGTCGAACGTGACCGTGAATTTGGGACACGTCCATGGGGACTCGGGATGGAGCGCCTCGACGTCGCAGATGTTCTCGATGCTCCCCATCATCCATCAAGCCACCGCGAGGTTAACTATGCCCGAAACTAGACTAGCCACGAGCTGCAGAAATGGAAACAAAGATATCAGAAAGAGGAACTGATTAATCTCAAGGCCTTGCTGTCCAGCGAACTGCAAATACCTGAACCGTGAACATGCAGCGCGGAGGGATCTTCATGTAGTGCCCGAGTTTGAGGTCCGACAAGAAAAACAGCGCATGGGCAAAGCTGAATCGCCCGTAGATCTTGAAAAGCAAGGTCGCTATGGGCTTTCCCGGCAAAATGTAACCGATCAGGAACTGTTCTACGATTTCATATCCCGGTTGCTGCAGAAGAAATCACAGAGAAACATCACATTGCTTATGTCAATTAATGTTGCCGGGCTAACGATGGATCCAATGTTGTCTTGGAATCTGAAGACAACGAGCATCGACTCATCAGGAAATTTCATAATTTTACCAGGTTTGTGGTTGCTTGAATGACCCCAATGGGGTATACAACAAGCCAAGACATGACGAAGGCGAGAATCATCAGCCACCATGGCAGTTGCACGACGTCTTTCCACACGAAGCACATCATCACTGACAAGGCGACGCATGCCACTGCTACAATGTGGTACCACCATTGAGGGACTTGTTCGTAACGCCTCATCAGCTTCGTGTGGATGTCCATTTTCACGTCCTTCATCGCAGCTCGGCTCCTTCTTATGACATCACTACGAGATGAAAATGTAGCATGACACTATGCATGTGTCAGTTGATCATGATCGTATCACTCTCCATACTAAAAGAAGGTAACGAATCATACAAAAAAAAGCAACCATTTGAGAACTAACCCGATTTATCAAGGACTAGGGTAAACCCTGATTGCTTAATCTTGGAAATAATGGAAGTAAGTTACCTGCCATGGAACAATGCCACGTGCGAGAAAGTAGCCGCAATGCGAGCGAATCCCGATGCTAACGATATTGCGAATATAGGGTTTAGGTACAGCTTCCCGTAGCTTTCGTAAGCAGCTACATCAAGACCAAATTTTGGTGTCAATATCTTGGTGATGTCGTACTTATGCCCATCGAACTTAAACAGCTGATTCGAGAATATGGGAAATCGCTGAGCGAAGAAGAGGTTGTACTTCCAATAGCACAGAGGCACCACCACATATATGAACACAACGAAGCCGACCCCAACATTGGCAATTGTCTGCCAAGGTGTCACAAGCGGGCTTCCACGATAGGCGGAGACGCCGGCCCAGTCGAGGGTGAAGGCGCCTATCCCGAGCCCATGGTATCCTGACCCGATTTGCTGGGCAGTGACGCTGCGGGGCCACGCCCAGCAGACCCAGGAGAAGAATGTCAGGACTGGGAACAAATAGCCAGGGAGCACATAGTAAGCGAAGCTCGCGGTGAGCGCCATGAGGAAAAACTGCATTCGCGTCAGGCCTTTGGTTTTGTGTTCTTTTTCATGGAGGGCTCTGAAAAGAAAAACAGGCAAATCATTATCAAGATAAGCAGACCTGAAATAACAATCAAGCAGAACCATTTAGAGCCTCTTAAGCCCATCCAGGCAATTATAGTCAAAGAGACGATGCATCCTAGTAAATGTCAAAGGGTCACATGAGTTCCATCAAAACTTTCCTAGGATAATCAGTTCCCTTTCAGACCATATATCTAAACAAGCAAGAAGAGAGTACAGTTACAGACCTGAAGAGAGAGACCTGAGCAAGGTTTGCAGGCCACCACATTTCAGCAGGATCCACCAGGTACTTCCTAAACATTCCAGCCCAGCCATACCCTGCTAACTATTTGTATCATCCAGCAACAGACCCATCAGTCACTCAAAACTTGGCCAACACAAATTCTGGTCCGCCAAAATTGAATTCTACATTTCCGTTAATAAAAGAACATGTTTTCCCCTTCATTAATATTTATGGAGCACGCAAGCATAATCTTGAAATGAGAGCAACATCTTCCTGTAATAATTTTTCCACGGTATGAAATGAACATAACATCGAAAACACATGACTAACCACTAATTCATTGTTTCATGCTAGGTATGAGAAAATCCCGGTTCGATGCATACTGGGTGGCTAGGTATCTGGTAAGCCATAAAAAGAAAGCATAGTCTTGATGATTTAAACTCAGGCCCCGGCGACGAAAAATGGAAAAAAAGTGACGGAACCTAGGAATGGTAGCTACTCAAAGGAAGACCAGTACAATGAGTTGTACCTGTGTGGTCAAGACAATGATGAGGGCACAGAGAAAGCTCAAGTTCTGCTTGTAAAAAGTCTTCATCACCGTGATGGGTCCAATGGAGTAAGCATCAACGCCGCCTGTGGCCACTCCACAGTTCGCGAAGATGGTGATCAAAACATGCTCTTTGATGCTGAAAGGCCCTGGGTTCAAGCTAAAGTTGTACCTGAAGAACCGGTACTGCTTAGCAGGCAGAGAGTTGGCCATGAACTTGCCAATGGGCAACACGGTGATCTGCATCAGGATGGACGAGATGGTCAGCGGCTGCGTCCGGAACATGAAGAAGGTGTTGAGGAAGATGAGGACGACGCAAGATGTAAGGCCGAGGACCCACACACGGAATGTCATCACTGGGAGTGACCGGTTGTCGGTCTCCGGCACGACCAAGGCCACTTCTTCCACTGCACATCTTTCTTCTTGCTCTTGATCTTTTCCCGTGATCAAGGCCACTTCTTCCACTGCACATCTTTCCTCTTGTTCTTGATCTCCTCTTGTGTGATCTTTGTTTGGCTTTTCTTGGTCTTGGGTCTCTTCATTGTTGATAGTCATTGAAGCTATCAAGTTTTCCAAAGTCAAACCCCCAAAAAAATGGAGCACAGATCTCAGTCTTTGATCTGCGCTACTCACTTTGGCGGATGTATATCAGTGCATGTATCATGATGAATTTTTTACTCATAAATGTTTGCATAATTTAGGAAGCCAAAGGTTCATAACAAGATCAAGATGGCCACTGTAGTTCTTGGAACAATTCAACGTGGAGGAGAAGACATTGAAGGAAAGTCTTGCACTATTACAATATTTAAATATTGAGTAGTACCTTATGGTATATTAAAACTAATTTACTAAATTTTGTATACTAAATGAGGGGCGAAATTAGAAGCGAACCTTTAGTCATATTCATCATTCAATAAAGATCCGACTCATATGTTAGAATATTAGTTTAACTGGTTTTAAAATACGTAACATCATCCTTAAAAAAGTTAGACAATGCTTTCGTTTAATAAAGTAAAATTATATTCACATCATTCAAGTATTTCTCCTTTTTATACTCGTTTTAACACGCTCCGATGGTAATTGTTTATTGACAGACTAGGGCGTCTAACCTAATCAGTACTTTTCCTTGAGCCTAATCAACCTCATTGAATTAGCATTTAATCCGCAAAAAAGTCACTGGCAAGTGGCAATATCTTACTAATTTTGCTCGTTGCTCTATTGCTTCCACTTTCTCTAAAGATCCATTAATATATGTCCAAGTTGGAAAGTTTTATATCAGACATCTCGAAGGACGCATACGGATCCTATGAGCCAGGTAATCTATCATGGGTGTGTCAATAAATTTAATGCGGAGCATTTTCCACTTTTACCATAACTTAAGTGCACTAACACCGATAAATTGATTTGATTTATTAAATAACGGGACAGAGTTTTAATGGACGTTGAATACGACTCATTTGTTCAAAGGACCAATTGCATTCAGCCACAAACTTGTTAAATTAATTTGGAAGATCCAATTTAGTATATATATCATTACACTCCATAGGAATTCTCACTTAATTTTCATATAATCCCAAACAGAAATATTATGTTTCTACATGCGACAGTTGACCAACATGTTTTGGGCTCATTCATGAAACCATGCTGAATTGAAAGAGGGAAACGCTGAGCTCTTAGACACATGCATGTAAATCATTTTCATTTTGAAGAGTACCCCCATTAGAACATTTAGTGAACCTAGAAGTAGAAAAGATTGAATATAAAACAGAAATTATCAGATAAAGAACAGTAGAAATCAAACACAAATACTATAAAAAAACTTGGAACATAGAACCTTTGATTTCATAGTAAGTAAGAGACTAGAGACATGTGATAAGAGAGGAATTGTTCAATCAATCCTAAATCTATTGTGTGAATACCGATTTAGTTATAAACTTTTCAATTTATCCAATTTAGTCCTAAATCTTTGCTCGAAATTCCAATTTAGTCATTTTGGCTAGTTTTTTCAAGAAAATGCTATATGGCGATGGCGAAAACTAGGCCGCCATTTTAGTAATTTCCGGCGAAAATTGACGGAATGATTACATTGAAATTTCGCACAAAAATTTAAGAATAAATTGACAAAATTGGAAAATTTGCAATTGAATTAACATCTTTCAATAAGTTAATGATTGATTGGGTTAATTTTCCTGTGACAAGGAGAATTTGTTAATGTGTATCTTTGAAGACTTGTTAAATAACTGTTTAAGAAAATTATTTAATGTTCATTGCATCAATGGTTCTAGCGAAATATGAAATTAGGGTTTTGAAAATTGAAACTTTTTTTCTAGTTTGATGACAGGTGCTTCGAAAGGTACTCGCTAACACGTCCTCTAATAAATTTACTAGACACATGTCGTACGTGGAAAACCACCATTACATTTAATAAGATTAATTGTGCATTAAATCTTTTATACACATAGTTCCATATTCAAACAATCGAGCTGTTAAAAAATCAACTCTCGGTTTTTATTATGTGGAACAATTATAAATTATCTAGGATCAGATCATCAAGATCATCCAATAGAAACAAAAGAGCTCAGTTGTCATGGTGGACCACCATTTTAAACAATGATGACATGATTAATTCGTGAAGCTTCATTTGGGCTTCGTTACGGCCTCCACCACTTGAGGATGAGTGGCAGTTCGGTGACATGAAATGTGCCAAATGTATCATATTTTAAAATCTACCAAAATTAAGATGTCAGGCTCATTTTCTTTTTTATTTTCTAATTTATGTCATTTTTTTTTCGATTTTTATGATACGCGATCTTGTCTAACATAATTATACCGGATAAGCTAGGTGACACAATAGATGTAGTTATTTAGATATTTCTACCATGTTGCAAAGGAGATTTGTTGAATTAGTAAGTTATTGCTAGATGGTTTATATTTGATTAAGAAGTCTCGACATGATAATGGACAATTATATTCAAATCTAGAAAAGCTTATTTATTGGACGGTTCTTCTTGTTTCCTACTTCATTCTTGAATCAAATGTCAGCCTGTGCTATCCACTATGCACTAAAATACTCAATCATGTCTCTGTCAATCGGTTGAAACTTTCCGAAAGATTGATATCGATTCGAAGAACCCTTAGGTAGCAAACAAAGAAAAATAAATCATCATGAATGTTATAAAGTCCAAATCAAAAGTTTTAAACTTTTAAAACAGTTGACATTTGTACCACAAAATCTCAACATGGTATATGAGCAGGAGTTCTTGAATTCAGATCTTTCATACCTTTATTTGCCTCTCCAATTATATATTTTTACGCTTTAGGCTTAGGTCAAAATCTAGCCTACACGAGCTTAGTGTTAGAATATTTAAATAGTAAACCATACATTTATCTAATAACTAAAGCTTCTAGGATAGTTGATAGTAGTCTCACAAAATCTCACAATAAGGATTAGAGATGCATCATAAAGACCAAATAATCTCAAGTAACATTCAACGAATTGCATAAGAGAAAATATATTTTGATTCGAGAGGCAAACTCAACTTGCTCAAACTCAAACAAACGAACCCCAAAGGATTGGTTGTCTTGCCAAGTGCTTAGTTAGTACTTAGTGTCTCGGATTCGGAGTGCTCTTGAAAACAAACCGTCGTAGCTATGTGGAGCCCTAATTGACTCATGGAAATGGATTGGTCAGATGCACATTCATAGACATTGGTTAAGAAAAAGATCTAGTTAGTCTAACTACAACTCGGGCCTAACAAGACCAATGCCCATATATACTATGAGATTTTCCTATTTATCGGTAAAAGGGTGAGAAAAAGATACCAGTGTCGACGATCCCTAAATGTTAGAATAGGATCCATTATTGTAATCGAAATATTCAGTTTGAGTCATAACTATTATTTATTTTGAGCGGACCCGTCCCCACTACACTATCGAGTACAAGGTGGAGTAAAAGCTAAGTAATATTATTTTTTACTCTACGCATACGATTGAAAATACACACCAAAATCCAGATAATTTTATACAATTGTAATTTACTATCACTTTTCGAAAGTTACCAATATAATGATAAAAGTTACTCATACATTTACAAAACTGTAACATCTTTTCTTGAAAACTATAGATAACACTCTGAAAACTTCAGGACAAATTCTTTTTGGAATTTTTGCTAATATTGAGAGTTTTGTTTTTTCACAGGAATAGCAGGAATCTAATCTCTAGGCCGTGACAGAGCAATAGGGCCACCTGAGGAAGATATGTACGACTGGAGTGCCAAATAATTGATGACTTTTTTTTTTCTTTAACCAAATGAATTATTGCTACTTTGATGAGATGGCAACACTATCAATCAAAACGCTACTCCTTGATGATCTTGACGTTCCGGAGAAGGCTTCTTGATATAAATTAAATTTGAACAACCTTAAAGAGCATTAAGTATACTTAACGTTAAATAATTCAGTTTTCAGAATATAAATAACACATAACACGATAAGAGTCGGTCTATTAAAAAAATATTAAAATTTTCTTAATTGATTATTTAACCAGTATTCCTACAGCACTTGTCAATGCCCTTCTTTTTATCCACTCAAGCTTCTCATTGCACATACACTTAACCGAAGTTGGTCTTCGTAACTTTCTATTCTCATCTGGAGCTCTGAGATAATTTTCTTATGTAGAAAGTTTCCTCAAATGCATAGTCTAAATGTTGCTCTAGCAATTATTTATTCAATTATTAAGATACACGTGTGAATTGTATTAGAAAAGTCTCATATTGGAGTTCTATTGAGTAATTAATATATTCTCGTTGGCCCACAACTTATTGGCTTAAGTTTTTTAGTAAATTTGTGTCCAACTAGATATGTTTACGAGTTCGAACTAGAGCTCTCCCTTGGTGATCTTCTAAGCAAAGGTATCTGCTGAGTCAACGGTTGATTGATACTCCAGCCCCAATATGTTACGCTATTTGGTGAAGTCGGTTTTCGAGGACAACCTTCATGGTTTGATATGGCAAAAGAGTCCAGAGTTGAAGGTGAACGTTGTGGTGTATGCCCAATGGTAGACTGCTTGGTATGATTTGGAGAAAGAGACCTTCCCGGAAGGAACCTTCATAGTGAAAGACACCGGGGCTGAAGGCGGACATTCCTGATGGTAGACTACTTGTTTCAGTTTGGAGAAAGAGACCTTTCCAAGGGCAACCTTCATGATTCGATTTGGCAAAAGAGACCAGAGTTGAAGGTGGACATTATGGTATAGCAACACAGGCCCAATGTCAAACCTTTTGGTTCAATCTGGAGAAACGTGTGCATTAATGAAGATTCAAATTGAGATATGTTTGGTGCAAAATATACTTGAATGAAGGCCAATATGTTCCGGTGTTTGGTGAAGTCAATTTCCGGGGGCAGCCTTCATGGTTTGATTTAACAAAAGCGACTAGAGTTGAAGGTGGACTTGTGGTGAAGCAACACAGGCCTGATGGTAGACTGCTTGGTTCGGTCTAGAAAAAGAGACATTTTTGGGGGCAACCTTCATGGTTCAATTTGGCAAAAGAGACCATGGTTGAAGGTGGATGTTGTGGTGTAGTAACACGGGCTAGATGGTAGACTGCTTGGTTCAGTTTGGAAAAGGAGACCTTTCCGAGGGAAACCTTCATGGTTTGATATGGCGAAAGAGATTGGGGTTGAAGGTGGGTGTTGTGATGTAGCAACACAGTTCCGATGGCAGACTTCTTGGTTTAGTATGACAAAAGATGGGCATTAAGGGGGAGCATACCTAACACTGAATTTACATGTAAGGTAGAGATTGTTGATATACACATATAACTCATGTTAGAAATGTCCCGCATTGGATAATTGAAGTGGTGTGAAATAGTTAATATATAACTTATTGACTCAAACTTTTAAGTTATGGCATGTCCAATTGAATATGTTAACGGGCTCGAACTTAAGCTTCTTCTTAGTGATCTCCTTTGATGAAGGTGTTGGGCTTCTATTGCATGCTCAAAAATCAAATAACAGTGGTTCATACTCTAATTGATATTGACCTTTGAGTCCCATTCTCTCAAAGAATCTCCACTTAATATGGAGAGACGCCCATTGCGTCAGACACTGCATCAAGACTTCTTTGGAAGCATCGGCTTTTCGGCGATTCCCATGCCAACCATTAGCCTTTTGTTCCGTCGAATACGACCATGCGAAGACCCCAGCGCATCCTTTTCAGATACCACCATAGTTTGTATGTGATGAGCATGAATCTGCAATATGGTCCATGAGTGGCCTTGTGGTCCAACGCCGCAAATGCTAACAAGGCCCTTAATCTGGAGAGATGATGGCACTGGTTAACAAAGATTGCTGAGCAATTGTTTTGACAAGAGATTAAATCCCACTGGCCCCCCAAGATCTTGATACCGAACTGGTTTGATGTGTTCCTTTTTCGAGTCGGATTCTCGATAATGCAGGGGGGCACGATGAACTGAAACTTCCTGTCCTGCTTTTGACACTGGTGTTGGAGATGGAATAGTAGTATGTACATGGGCAAGTTGCGAATCTAGTTGGGCTTTTTTCGGGTACAAGTAGGGGTCCAAATATAGAATCGAAAGGTGAGTAAGTCCTGCACCATATGTTTCCGCAAGAGCTGGTCGGCATACTCTGTGGGGATGCACTTATGGATGATACTCTATGCACGGACACCGTTTTCTCGCAAAATCGATGCTCGATGTCGACGATTTCTGCATAAAAAATTCTGGTGCCACAAGTTCCCGCACGATGAAGACCAGATATAGCTAATAAGAAACTGAGAATGTTCCTCAATCATGGATCAATTGACAACGTAGTCCATCATGGAGCGAGCGTTTATCATGTTGTGAAAATGCGATTTTGAACATTCTCTTCAACCTCAATTTTAAACTTTTTACATGAAGATATAGGGAAAAGTAATAAAAAAGTCATAAATCTATTGCATTAGTATCAATTCAGTCTATCTGGCCAATTTAGGTTATAAATCGATGACGTGGGCGCTAGTCATCCTACTTGACATGTCCGGTGCTGATGTCAACATTTTTAATAATTTTTTAAATTGTTTTCCTTTTTTTTTGTCTTTCCCTTTTCTTTCACTTTTCTTTTTGTTGGTGCCGGTGGCTAGTCACCAACCAGAGGCGAGGATCAGCTTCATCCGGCCACACCTGGGCGAGAGTGAGCTCTAGCGAGGCCGCCCTAGCCTCCAAGGCTGACCCTTGCCCAGGCTAAGGCGGCCTCACCATGCCACACCTCACTGGGGGCGATGGCAAACCTTGCTGTGGCCTACGCAGGGTTGGTCTTGTGTCGAGGAGGCCGAGCCTCGCCCTTGGCCAAGCAAGGTGCTACGAAGCCACCTTGGCCTAGACGAGGGTCGGCTTCACTAGATCTAGTGAGGGGGACCTTGTCGGAGCCCAGGCGAGGCCAACCCTTGCTGGTCATGGCCTATGGTTGGTAGGTGGCGACTGGCCACCGGCACCAGCAAAAAGAAAATGGAAGGAAAAAGAAGTAAAAATTATTAAAATTTTTTAAAAAAATTAAAAAAATTTTACAAAAATGTCTATGTCAGTGCCGACTGTGCCACGTAGGACGGCCGGCGTTTGCATTAGTGATTTTTGGCTTACATTGACCGGATAGACTGAATTGATATCAATGTGAAAATGGTTTATGACTAAATTGTATGTTTAGGACTTTTTGAATACTTTTCTCGGAAAATGTAGCTTGGCTTCTGGGAAGCAAGACTATTAATGTCAAAAACGAATTCCTAGTTTGAGAGAGAGACAGAGAGGGGGCTGGGATGAGAATGTACAGGTTATTGCAGGGCCATATTTGCTGAAAATTCAATCTACACTTTCACATCAAGAGAGTAGACAATTAGTAACACAGATTACAAAACATCAACGGATTACAATTACTCCCCGTCTCGCGAATCTCTTTATTGGCAAGCTTTAAGTACAACGGAAAATTGCCTCGCCACGTACTCTTAACTGAGTCCGAGGTTCGAAACTCTCTGCACTACATCACAGAGCAAGCGTTCGGGTTCTCGTCGCTGAAGATCTGAGAAGGGTACGAGTGATATTCCATGTAGTACCTGGAGGGCCAGTACTCGCTCTTCTTTATGTCCATCTTCGTGTCGTCGTCGTCCTTCCCTTCATCACCATCCTTCTTCTCTCCTTCCTTGCTTTCTTCCTTCTTCTCCTCGTCTTTCTTCTCCTCGTCCTTCACAATCGATGCGTGCTTCCCTGTCCTCTTTTTCACATAGTCTACCAGCTTCAACGGGTCGATCACGCCTTTGACTATCACCTGATCATTCGCGACGTCGGTCTCCACTGTCTCTACTCCTGCAAAACATCGACAGAATGAGTCTTCCTGAAAGTTATACGGCTCAACGATTCAAGAGCAGACAACTTGCCTTGAATTTTCCGAATTCGTTTCTGTAAAACTTGAGCGCATGCTTCGCAATGCATTCCAACCTTCAACACGACCGTTATCGGAGCCGGAGGCTTAATAACCAGCCATAGAAAATTAGTTATTGTCAATCACATGAACGTAGGATCAGCCATGAGGGAAAAAACATGGACATTAGGGACAAAGGAATATGACGTCATAAATCGGCATTGTATTTCACAACAACAATACGCACAATCATTCAAGCTCCTTGCTGTAGCTTTTCCTAGTAGTAATAACGAATAGCGATTCCATGAACATAAATTTGCAACATGGTGCCGCTAATCATAACTGACAAAGTGAATTTGTAAAGCTAGGGTTAGTAAAATGTTTTACCAAGAGCTATTTACTAGGTAAGTCACAAGTTCTATACAAACTTACATATGGTATAAAGTGTGCCATTATATGTTGTAGGGTCTTGTCTTGTCACATGAATCATTTATTGTAAATATTGATAACATGTACCTCACACATGTAGTATCCCTAGTATTATTATTCAATTCAATAGGACTATTGTTTTTACAGGAGAGTGAAGGTGCAGGTGGCAAAAAGAAGCCAAAAAGCACTCATAACCCAAGGTACGTACGAAGCAAAATGACAAAAGAGACCATAACCTAACTCCCAGACCAATTTATGTAGCTTGGGTCCTCCTCATGGAGACCCACGTACGATTCACCTACCTTTTTCCTTTTCTTTTATTTAACCTATTTACCGTTAGGAAATGGACATGAAATGTCGACATAATAAACACACATTCATGAAATAATCCGGAAATAAAACACAAAAGTAACAAGCAATACCAAATATCAAGATTTATACTCATGAATTATGATTTTGTACGCATCGAATAGCTATCTTTTCCAGAAATAAATTTGAAATCGCATGAACCTATGAACATTAGAGATCATCAATTGCTTAATTTCCATATGGTTTACACAGTTCATGTGACCAAATTCAACCTTGTGATACATGGAGTATGGACAAAATTAAGAGATAAAATAATTATAAAAAAAGAACTTGCGGGTTCCTTTTCATCACCTTTTTTAAAGTTGGGGTTTCGCTCGTGACCCTCTGCATGACTCCACTATATTAAACAACAAAGGCTAACGATTGAAATCGATCAAACATGTGGGGTTCAAAAAAGAGCCCCACTTCAACAGCCCCCTCTCTCGTAGCTCCAACTCATTGCTCACTGTGCCTACATAGCATGTGCCATCTTTTGCTGACCCTGTCTAGTTATTTTCATGTCAGAAGTGTTAAAGAGCAACTTTACTACATTCACTCCCCAACTTTACCCAAATTTACTAATTTACTGTTGCATTCTATCAGGGTTTTATTGATGGAACCACATCTCCATTCTCATTCAATGAAGTAAATCATCATTAAGTGTTGTCACTTGAACCACACCATCTTAGACATTCAACTATTACGTGCCGATTCCATTGTCGAATTCATACGAGCTCATAGACGGCTGGATCGATTTGGACAGGCTGATTCTACGCGATTCACAAGAGCAATAGTTTGATTTAGATATTAAAACCCTCACATATGATTCTCATTTGATGTCATTTTTCCCACATAATGTCATCGTGTATGGTTGTAATCATTGAAATTGAAAGGAGGTGAATATTCAAGCTGAACAAAAAGATGATTGAGGAAGTGGGTGGATCTAGTTAATGCTTTAAATGATTTTACTGAAGCCCTCAATATGTTACAGTAAATTCCCATGATAATCAACTGACCCTGGTTATTCCCTTTTTAGCAAAAGACTAGAAGAAGAAGAAGAAAGGTAGTTGGGGTTTGGTGGTGTGGCTATGACTGATTTGAAATCTGAAAAAATAAACAACATTAAATTTAATTTAAAATAACCTCCTCTTTTTTCTCTTCCTTGGGTGGTTCTTTGGCTTCTTCCTTTTTCTCCTCCTCGGGAGGCTTGGGCAAAGGCGAGATTAACTCCACTTTCCTCCCACTTTTCTTTTGCAGCCTCTCGCACACTTTTACAGGGTCTGCCGACTTCCCTTTCACCACTACTTTACCGGCCTTGCTATCTGTGGTCACCTCTTCCACACCTGAATCCATGCCCCCAACATTCAAATCAAATTATATGGCAATCTCTTTGGCCAAAAAAGAAAGAAAATCTTATGCAATTTTCCTAAAATTTAAAATTCATTGTTTATGTTAACGAGTAGTTTTGAGACACTCATCGAGTGCATTAGAAAAAAATTAAAATTCTCAAAGTATTGATTATACCCAGAATAAGAATTGTCAGCATAATGAATATTACAAAATTTCTTTACACAGATGCCTGACAAGTGTTCTAAAAGCACTCTTGAATAGAATCCTCAAGATAATCAGATTGGGAAACAGAACTAATACCTAAAAAGGGTTTAAAAAGGGAGATTTAAGTATAATTGAAATCCACTCAAGCAAAATTGACTGGATTTAATTAGGAAAGATCACGCATCTCAACGGTCAAGTACTTTTAAGGATGATGTGCATGATCTCACAAGCGAGTAATATAAAATTGAGTTTGAAACCCAAAAAGAGAACAAACCTTAAGCTAAGGTGTTGTCCCATCTGTAAATTTTTAAAATTTTTGAATGATGACATACATTCCAGTGGAATTGAATATAAAAAACTCACATGGAGAGTGGTGACAAATTTTTTCATAATAGGAAAATGACTTTAATTAAAACTTAAATAACAAGGAGACCTTCAAACCCTTTCAGAGCTCTTGCAACTTTTCTGGCACAGGCCTCGCAATGCATATCGACCTTGAGCACGATCTCCGGCGGCGCCTCCTCTTTCTTCTCGTCCTTCTTCACTCCTTCCTTGGCCTCCTCGTTCTTCTCCTCTTTATTCTCCTTCATTGTTACCATAAGCAGAGGAACAACACTTCAGTCTCTGTGAACGCTACGGGAGAGAAATCAAAGTGGGAGAAGGAAAGCAATTGATAAATGATGAGAAAGAACTCACTTCACCCATTTCTGTGATGGACCTGGAAGAGCTTTCTCTTCGATGTGTTCAGCAAAAGGAGGTCTCTTCCACTTCTGTAGCTACTCTCTCTCTCTCTCTCTCTCTCTCTCTCTCTCCTTTCTCTCTCTACGAGAAAGAGGCAGTACATCATAAGTAGGTGAGCGAGGTGAGGGAGGATTCTGAAAATCTGACGTGGAATTGTTTAATGGTAGACTGCCTTTATCGTCCTTTAGCAGCAGCAGAATCTCATCGAGAAAAATATTTTTATCTAACGATTATATCGCGTGAATGTGATATATATGGGGGCCTAATTCCAAAAAAAAATGCTAATTTTAGGTCGAGGAACAATTCCGGCCCGAATAATTTTTATTCCATAAAAAAACACCAACTTTAGGTTAAGGGACAATTTTAGCTCGAATTTTTTTTTCCATAAAAAAACACCAACTTTAAGTTGAGGGACAATTCTGACTTGAATTTTTTTTGTCCCGTAAAAAAGCATAAACTTTAGGTTGAGTGACAATTCCAGCCCTAGTTTTTTTTTGTCTCATTGAAAATCACTAACTTTCATCATGATCCCAAATCTAGCCCCCTATTGACTTTCACCGTTGTTTGAGAAAGAAGGTTATGGTGATGAGCTTGATGAATTTCGTCCATGGCGTCTGTCGACAGGCAGTGGTCGATTTCAAATTACGTTTGGCCAGAAAAATTCAATCTGGAGATATTTTTGACTTATTAGTGAAATAAATGAGATGAATAGTTTTACCGTTATTCTTCAAATTGTGGCTTAGAGAATAATACAATAAATATTGCTTTAAATCCAGTTAGCAAGCCACATGGATTTATTGCTAATGTAGAATAGTTAAGTTAAATAATCGATGGTTCTAAGTTAATGGGGGCCAAATTTGGGATTTAAGTCCAAGTTAGTGTTTTTTTATGAGACAAAACAAAGTTGGGGTCAGAATTATCCATCGACCTAAAATTAATGCTTTTTATGAGACAAAAAAAAGTTAAGGTCAAAATTGTTCTTTGACCTAAAATTGGTGCTTTTTTATAGGACAAAAAAAAGTTCGGGCCAGAATTGTCCCTAAACCTAAAGTTAGTGCTTTTTTTTTTTTGGAATTAACCCTATACAGGGGGAGGAGCTTTGAGCCTCCAAAGCTCTTTGAGGGAATTGTGGAGTGTTTGGCAAATTATTCTTGGAACTCTTTGGCCAAACGTTGGCCTTCTCAAGCCTAAAAGCTCAAGGCACCCTAATGCTAATACCCAAAATAATGAAAATATGTTAGTTGCCTTTTTTGCCCTTAAAATTTATTTAAAAACCCACTTTTGCCCATCGTGTTGCTGTTCATCTTCTTCTTTGTGAGGTGGCCAGTGAGGGAGGTCGGCGAGGCGGCTGGCGCCGGATTGGGCCAGTACCGTCGCTCGAGGCCGGGCAACCCTTGGCAAGGGTCGCGAGACCCAGGCGCTTGCGACCGAGGCGGCCGGTGCCTGGGTCGCATGACCTAAGGCGACGGTCGCTTGGGTCACGTGACTCAGGCGACTACTTGGGTCCCGCGACCCTTACCGAGGGTTGCCCGACCTCGGGCGACGGCCCCAGATCTAACTCGCCAGTGGTCGCCCGATCTCAAGCGACGGCCGCTTGACCTCAGGCGACGGCCGCCCGACCTCGGGCGACGGCCGCCGGTGCCAGATCTGGCCTTCCGGCAGTTGGCCAACACCGGCTTCGGCGAAGGGTAAGTTAGGTTTTTTTATTCTCAAAGTCCATTTGCAAAAAAAATTCACCAAACACTATATTTTGTCCAAAGTAGCTTTACAAAATATTTTTACCAAACACTATTTGCATTTTCCCAATGGGCTTTCACCCAAAGGTATTTGCATTTCCCTAAGTAGCATTTTCAAAGTTGAACCAAACAGGCCCAAGAGATAATCGATCGAATATTCTCTGAAGTTTGGTCCAATATATAATATGGATCTTAATTTTTTAATTTATTTAATGCAATCTATAAACTTTTAGCCAATATTCAATATGACCCTTGAACTTTTAACTTGTTCAATGTGATCCTTGAACTTTTGATACATGTTCCATATAATCTCCAAAATTATATGGAAATGTTCATTATAGTCTCTAAACTTAAATTAATGGAAGGACTACATTGAATATTTTCGTATAATTTATGAACTTGGAAAAAGTTCATGGACGATATTAAATAAATTAAAAGTTGAGAGACAACATTGCACATTGGGTTAAAGTTCAAGGATTACATTAAACAAATTAAAAGTTTATGAATCACATTGTATACTGAGTCAAAGTTTCCCATACAAATTTATTTCATTAAGTCGTCTCATTTGCCATGCAAGTAAAAAAAAAAAACTAATTAACATGAACATTTTTCCAACAAATATCATAAAGGTAAATGTAATTTCGCATAAATCAAGGTTAATTCATGCATTCCGAAAAGGTTTGAATAATTTTGAGTGACGCATTCAAAATATAAATAACTTTTCAACAAATATCAAAACAATTGGACCAATTCAATTCGAGAACTCAACCAAATCAACCTTACTTACTTGATCGGTTTCAAGCCAGTTCACACGTGAGGCCTTGGTCAGTTCGATTTTCGATCTTGTAAAAAAAAAAAACCTGTCGATTCTATTCTAGAATTGACCTTGTAAGGCCAATTTCCCAAAAGAATCAATTTTAAGATTGTTCAAAATAAATCCTAAGGACCCATTTGGCAAGTTGTCAAATTTATGTTCTTTTGTTCTCAGAATCAGTTTGAGAATAGAAATCCGTTTGCTAAAATTTTTATGTATGAGTAAAAATTTGCAACAAATTATTCCTAGAATTAATTTTAGAACAGAATCAAGAAGTAAAAAAAGTAATTTCTTGATTCTAAGAACAATTTTTCTATTTCTGATTCTTTTTAGTTTTCTTCTTCCTCTTGGTTTGTTGTTCTTCGCCTGTTGCCGATCAACCGTCGGCAACCGGCAACCAGCCACAGGATAGGGCTGGTAAGGGCATTGTGGCCCTTGCTGTCGTGACCTAGGTGAGGGTGGGTTGCGACGACGAGGTCCGCCTCGCCTAGCCAAGGCGAGGGCAACCTTGCTGTCGCGACCGGTGAGGCTAGTAGTGAGGGCCGCGACGCTCTTGTCGGTGCCGACGACCAGCCATGGCCAAGGAAGGGAAGGGAATGAAAGAAAGAAAAAAAAGGAAAAAAAAAAGAAAGAAATATTAAAAAATTCAAAATATTATTAATAAATTTTTTTTATGTATTTACCGAATGTAATTCTGTTCTTTTTTTATTCTAAGAAATGAAATTTCGTGCAGTTACCAAATACCTTCAAATGCTTAGAAATTATTCTCGGACACTGAATAAAAAAGAATCATTTCTGAGCAAAGTCAGTTTCTGAACACAGAATCGTTGTTATGCACATCCTAAATATCTTTTATTTAAAACTCCTTTACTTTCTTGTGTTAAAAGTATTTTGTTTGGTCTTATGTTTACATTTTTGTAGGATAGTTTTAATATTATAAATAAAAAATCAATTTGCTTGATTAAAAAAAAGCAAGAAGCAAAGGTAGGCCGGTTTAGGGTTCGATTCTCAATTTCAAAAATTATGAATCGATTTTGATATGATAGGTTCTAAATTATTAATATGACTATGATATAATAGATTCTAAATTATTAATATGAAACTTATTTATCCTAAAGCTGATCACTCTCGCAACATCGTACATGGATTGTGACATGAATGCTAAGAAGAAAAAAAAGAATTCCCTTCATATGCAGTTCCTTTTCCACCATGCAAATTGCTGGTACAACTTTGCATGCCGTCATTATGGCGGATCGGACTGGCAAATAAAAAAGTACGACAAAATGACAATAATTCCATCTAACAGCCTACCTCCCCGTATGATGTCCCTATTCTGGCAACAACAAAAAAACATGTCTTAAATTCGTCCTTTTCCCGATCCAAAAAATTAATCTATTTAATAATTTCTCCTAACTAGTGAAGTCTCGAATTTAATTGCCAACAGGTACTTGGCAAATCATACTAGCATGATTTACTAAGCAATAAGAGGAATTTTTCACATGTACGATTGAAGTGTAAGCTAAATGTCCCGTTGAGCAAAATTAGCTGACCAATTTTGTATTCGGGATGCTAGGGTTGTGACGATTAGCTTTTCTAAATTCAACTTCATAAAGTGGTGGTGTTTAAATTCTAACTAGATTAAATATATATGACAGATTCAAGCAAATCCATTAAGAGTCTCTCAATCACTTTACAAACCGACTGTGTAAAAGATTTTACAAAGTCAAACATCGAGATAAGTGTACCGACCCACTAACATTAGAAAAAAGTATTAAAATAGATAATGTGTAAAATAAAGAAAAGTTTAGGAAGGGATGGAGATTGGTTCTTTTAAATGCATGGCTTAAGTTGCATAGTCAAAAAGAAATGGACAGCGTTTCTCTAGCTTTATTGAATCGCACACATATCATTCGTCGTGCACTTACATAGTCGGATAGAGGCACATGACTACGGTTATATTTGACCTTATAACATGTGTATCATCTATTGGTGAGAAAGCCCTCATTCAACTTGATTATCTTTGAATTTGATAATTCCAGTGGATTTGAGCTAACTTTTGTACATTAGATTTAGTTCACAACTTCCTGAGATTCTGTCAAACAAATCTTTCGCACAAAATTGTGGGTCAATAAACGAGATTTCGCGTTTCTTTTATCATAATAAGTCGGAATTTATTATCGACTTGCCATTTCTTTCGGTAAGCATTTAGGCATATTCTTGAAGCTAACAATAACTTACACAAGCACATTGTTTGTCAATCGATCTAGTGATTTAAAAATCAAGTCTCAACTCGAGAATCACGTCATGGGACAAATTTCCATAGGCCGAACCGTCTTGTGTGACGAGTAATTAAATAGCCAATTTCTAAGATTATCAATACTTAAATCATGTTGTCCATTCAAAAAGCATGATCCACATTGTCTTGGTCCAAAGGGGTCATAAAAGCATGGTCATTCTTTTTGTAGTGATATAGGTAAAGATTAAGTAAGATCGTTCTCTAATGATGATGTTTGCGATAAACATCAAAAGTGGTGTTTAGTTTATGGATTTTGGGCAGCTTTTTTCCAAGTCTAAACAAAAATTCGAGTCAGATGACGATGTACTTTGCTCAAAGGAAATCCACCCTAGCCCTCAATCTTTCGGCTTGTCTGGGGGAGGATGCTTAGTTACTGTTTGAATCCTCGATTCAAATCACAAAGAAAAGAAGAATATCAGATTCCAATTAGTCGAATATTTACAAATTGAAATTTGTTTTCTAAATATTCCATGTGGTAATCGATCTGCTCTACCACATGCATCTATCAACTATTCAATCAACAGCAATTACTGTCAATGAAATTTGTTCGTTTATTTTTCAGATCTTATTTATAAAGCACTATACTTTAATTGAAATACAGCATTTTATGAGGTTTTTTATTTTAATTCGATTTCTAATGTTTGGTCGCCCCTAAAAAACATTGCCCCTTTTTGGATTCTAAATCTCAGTGAGAATCATGGGATGGAAGATGAACATGCAATGTAAGGGATGGTGGGCTGGCTTTGAGGAGGAGGCCAGAGCATCTGCTGCGGAAAAGCCAAGGAGGGGAGGGATCGGGCGGGGCCCACGAGAAGGCCCGCCACCCACCGACCGACACGTGGCACGATGAGCTCTATCTTCATCCATTGTCTTCTTTTCTCTTTTGTGTTTTTCCTCCTTCTGTGAAATGAAAGTGAAAGCGGGAAAAGAAGTGAGAAAAGGAAAAAAGGTTGATTGATTTTTCGTCCTAATGCGCCCAAGTTGACACTCGCCCAAAGAATCTCAAACCATGTACTAGGAACAATTATATTCCATACATAAGTGTTGCACTCTTTAGATGTGTTTGTTTCGAGAAAAATCTCATGATATTTTTCGAAAAATTAATTTTTCGGAAAATATTTTTTCCTTTTCAATTTAAAAAATTCATTATGCTAACTCTAAACATGCATATTTTTTTATTATGATTTTCTGTTGACCGATCATTTTCAGCAAATCAAATGTGTGGAAAGTTCAAAAAATTAATTTATAAATAATTCTTTCTCTCAAATAAACGCATCCTATAGTTCGGTTTTTTTTATAGGTGCTTGTATGTAGTTTTATTGTACAGATATATATGGGCGACTTCGGCTTCGCAAAAGTCAATCTATGCTCATCGACAAGAGTTTAAATAGCTCCCACACAGGTTTGAGGCGAACATACTTGCATTAGAAAAATAAATTCTATCTAAACCATCTAATTTTAAGTACATTTCTCCTCGAGAAGCTATCGTAATTTGTTTTGACGAGAGATTATTTGTTATGTTTAGAGAAAATTAACACAACAATTTGTGAGTGATAAATACAGTTTAAAATTTGTATTTTTTTTGTTTTCTAGAAGAGAAAAGTCCTCAAAAATAGGCGGTATTTTCCTTATAAGATCATTCAATTCATCATTTTAAATTCTGCATTTTCAAAAGAATAATGCTATATGTACTAGACTTCTTAATAAACCTTATTTTCTAAACGATGTGTCTAATTTTTATTCTTGAAAAAAGTTAATAGTATCTCTAGCACAACCTATTCCTTTTTCAAATTATGCGACGGAGAAATCGGAACTAAAATTTTTGACTGAATGAATGGAACAGAGAATCATATCCACAACAAATTGTAATAAGAGGAAAAATTCAATATAGCTCACACTTTAGCATATTGACAAGATTCCTTACGATATGAACCGATTATTTTGTGGATAAAAATCGACTAATCATCGGAATATTACAGCGGAAAAAGGGAAAAAATTGAAGCTACTATTCTCTCCAATTTCCCACGTATCAAAAGGTGATGCCAAAGTCTTATCTTCAAGACTTCTGAAAGCCACATCCATACCGAAAGGGAGGTGAATGGTTCGGCTAAAATGGGCATGGTTGGAGGGAAAAATAAAAGAAATAATAAAATAGAGGGAAAGCAACTAGAGTGTTTTTCTATTTTATTATTTTTTAATTCCTTCTGATTGTTTTTTTGGGGGTCGAAAAGTGCAACTTGAGGTCTTCTCCAATCTGACATATTTTACTAAACCTTTTTGTTTGTCGCAATCATATATACTACCCTAGATTCTAGAATCGCCTTTTCTTTTCTTTAACATATTAATTTGGTTTTCGAACGATAAGATCAATCCATTTAAGAGGGAATGGCATCAAGAGAACATAAGTGATTTTTCGTGCATATCATACATGATTTGAGAGCTATGACTACGCTGACGATTTACTTGGAGAAACCTTAGTATCAAACGAGAAATAAAAATATCCTCACTCGATACGAACACTTTGATACTAAACGCCATCAAATCTTGACTTCATGTAAGTACCTACCTTCACATATTTTGTCTACATGGAGAGACACACGAGTGTTCAAATGAGTCTGCCGAACTCAATAGACCAGTTTTAAAAGTTTAAGGGGCTTTAAAACCTTGGGGAATTTGGGTTGAAACTATGAGAAACCTATTTGCATTCTCGATGTTAGACTTAAATGTCGAAATTCCAAAGGATAGTGAAATGGTATTCATGCTCTAGGGTTACAAACCTTTTTGTTTTTTGGCATGTCCCTTTAGCTGAATTTCAACAACTTATAGTACTGGACCTGGGTTCTGTGCTAACAATAGAGCCATCGAATTAGGGCCTAAAATCAAGCACCTACAAACACACGCATTTAGTTATATTCGTGAAACGTTTTAGCAATTTGTGGAAAATTTTAAGCTGTCTTATTTCTCTTGCATATCATGGAAAGAAATGCCCAGATGCTGATCTAGTTCTGGATTTTTTTTTTTATTCATAATGTACTTCATAGCATTAGCAAGTGGACATTACATTTAGGGAAGATCAATTTCAAATCAAAAACTTAGAACCTACTCTATTAGAATCAAGTTCTTTAGAACTGGTTCCCTTGAGATTAAGGGTATGCATGGCAATGATTCAGTGCCCGGGAACTGATTCTACTTAGAAATGATTCTTTTTTATTCTATACCCGGGAATAATTTCTAAGTATTTTAAGTTGTTTGGTATCTGCCCAAAATTTTTATTATTAGAATAGAAAAATAACAGAAATGCGTTTGGTAACTATACAAAATTTCTTTTTATTAATAATTTTTAAATAATATTTTGAATTTTTTTTAATATTTCTTTCTTTTCTTTTTTTATTTTTTTAAATTTTTTTTCCTTCCTTTCCTTGGCCATGGTCGGTCGTTGGCGCCGACGACCAGCCACAGGCCAGGGCCGACGAGGGCGTCGTGGCCCTTGCCGGTTGCGATGGCGAGGTCGGCTTCGCCTTGGCTAGGCGAGGCTTGACCTCACCCAAATTTGGCGAGGCCGATCTCACCGTCGCCACCCCCGGCGATGGCAAGGTCGGACTTACCATGGCTAGGCGAGGCTCGACCTCGCTGTCTCCGGGGTGGCTATGGCGAAGTTGGCCTCGCCTTGGCCAGGCGAGGCTCGACTTTGCCCAGTTCTGGCGAGGTCACCCTCGTCGTTGCTAGGGGCGGCGAGGGCGGCCCTCACCAGCCCTGGCCAGTAGCCAATCGCCGGCCGGCCAGTGGTAGGCCGGTAGCAGATCGGGAAGAAGACGAAGAACAAATAAAAAATGAAGAAGAAAATCAAGAAGAATTAGAAATGGAAAAATTGTTCTAGAATTAAGAAACTACTTTTTTTTGTTTCTTGATTCTGTTCCAAAATTAATTATGGGAACAATTTTTTGCAAAATTGTGCCCGGGCACAAAAAATTTAATAAACGGATTTCTGTTCCCAAACTGATTTTGGAAACAAAAGAACATAAATTTTTATTATTTGGCAAGTTGCCAAATAGGCCTAAGTCAATTTTCATGTCATGACACACAGGATTCCTTAGGCCTGGCAGTTGAAGGAAATGTGTATTTTAGGAGTGATTCGATTTTCAATACTTTTCTCTTGCATTGACATGCTATAGGTTATTGTTGCAACCCTCCTGACAGGAGAAGACGGAAATACCGATTTAGAGATAATAATGTCAAAGGTGGATCAATAGTCCTCCATCGGTGTGAGTTCTCCCAAACCCTTATCTTGCGTAAATGTTGGGATTTTCATATTTATTCGATTAATCCTATGAGAATTATAAATGAGGAGTCGCCACTAACCTATTGAGATCAGTTAGAAATCAAGTGAGGTGTGGGAGTATACCCCACTTCCTACACAACCAAAGATTGAAAGTTGGAGACTTGATTACATAACCAGTGCACTTTCGGTACTTGAACTTGATTATTTGTCATTTGTGATGTCATATGCAATCTTCTTATCCAATTATGAGTCATAGAATTCTTGACAACCAAGTGCCCACACAATTTTTTTGTGTTTATTATGGTCCCAAAGTGTAACCTAAATCAATTAAAACAAGCAAATCACAACACAATCTTCTTATCCAATTATGAGTCCTAAAATTCTTGTTCGTTAAGTGTCCATACAAATTTTTTTGTGTTCATTATAGTCCTAAAGTGTAACATAAACATACAACTAAAACAAGCAAATCACAACTCAAAAAAGGCATCATAAAAGAAATGCAATCAATCGATTTAAGAGAGTAACAAAAAAACAAGCTAAAAAGTAAAATGGAGTAAAGTATCCTGATATGAGTTGTGCAAATAATATAGCGTGGCTTCTTTATTAAGCCTTGGGACAACAACCCCTATGAGCTTGATTTTAGAGAATATCCTATCTTAAAATGGGTAATGTAGATTATTGAAACTTTCGGAGAAACGAGAAGCCCCAAGTTAGTACTTTGTCATCCTAAGTTGGGATCCCAATCGGACTTTGGGATAATGGGTACTCATTTAATCTGCCTCAAATTTCTCCTAGGTCACATCACTTTCACGTTACCTATTCAATTATTTGAGATAAATGCTACATTCAACTAAGCTATTTACTATGCTTTATTTAATTTTTTTTTTGAAGTGTTGTTTCTAAACAACTCCTTTTGCTCCTCCTCCTACTTCTACCACCACCACCACCACCACCACCACCACCACCACCACCACCACCACTACTACTATTATTATTATATTTCTCAAACTAAATATCTTTCATTCATTAAAACTAATCAATCATCCTAATCCTAAGTGATCCTAAACTAAACTAAGAATAAAAAATCTAATCAGTAATGAACACACTAATCACCAAACCATCAAGTAAAAGCATGACTTGCACTAAAAATCAAAGAATTCTGATGAAATGAAACTAAGCTAAATCTAATGCTAAAATCTAGGAATCTAGTCAAAGACCTACTTTTTAACCAAATTTCTAATTTTCTCTTTTCGGATTTTCTGTTTTATTGTTTATTATTTTCTGGAAACAGGGACTGGGGCTGGGCCCTATGGTCCAGTCCGAATATAGGCTGCGATTAAGCTTTGCGGGTCTGGGCTATGGACATAAATTGGGCTCTTATTAAGCTCTCTTTACAATTGGAAGTAAACATTCCCAAAATCAAAATTCAATTTTAGGGCCCTTTTTCTTTCGTGACTGTGTCTGGCCCATGCTAATCTCCTACTAGACCCTCCCTCACTTTTAGCTTTGATTGTAATAAAGCCCATTCATTAGCTCAACATCAAGCCTAAATCTATCAAGACCCATTCACATTTTCTTCCTTTTCTTATCAAACTTTTCTTACATTTTATTCATCAATCACATTAACCCCAAAATCATGGTTGAAGATTAATCTTTCTCAAACTCACGCTATAACCAAGCATACATCACCATCAATCGCCTCCGGTCACAGGAGCATAGGTTGTCCAAACCGACTAAATTAAGCTAGGGACTTCCCAATGTCCGTGCTCCTCCCGAGCTAGCTTCCCTTCCTCTGCTAAACAAACTTGATTTGATTGGATTAGACCTGCAAACCTTTCCACAACTTCCCTTGCCTCTACGAGAGCTAGGTCTTGATGATTTCGATTCAATTGTGTCACTCGCTCCGAACTTGAGAAATTTGTCATATTTAGGGCTCTGTGCGTCTCCAATGCAAGAATTTCAACTCCATGGGCTTCAACTTCCGAATATAACGGAGTTGCATGTAACTAGTTGTGAATCCCTCAAGAGATTCAAGTTATCAAGTATGAGGAAGCTGAATGTTGTCCAAGTATTTGTTTGTCCAAAGCTAGCTGAGATTCAATTTTCTGGGTTCGAATTACTGGAGAGATTGGATCTTCAACACTGCGAGTCCTTTCAAAGCCTTGTTAATGTGGGGGAAGCGGGGCAGGATAATAGCGAGCGTGCTTATGAATTGATTAGTTGTGAAGGGAGACTAATCCTTCCATTGAGATTCTTAAATAAGTTGCAAAGTTTCGTGCTGGCGGGTTGCACTAAGATACTCAAGATAAAATTTGTTGGTACGTCGGAGTTGGAATCATGGGAATCCTTTTTCCCTTCTGATTGTCCTTACGTGTGAAGTCTTGGTGGTTTGTTAAACTTGAAGAACCTCCACAGTTTAAGAATCCATGACAACAAACAGCTACGGGTTATCAACGGCCCCGATGAGCTAGAGTTTTTAGATTACTTATCAGTTTGCAGATGTGGATCAATGGTAAGGTTAATTGATGTATCAAACACCAAATTACCAAATCATTGCCTCATAGATATCTCCGGTTCCAGGAAAGATTTTCGGGGCACCCTTGAGTCTGACAAACACCATAAGGTGGGTCTCATTGGACCTTCTTTCTACCGCACAATTCACAATTGATTTACGGCAAAAACAGATTCAGTATTTCATTTTACATATTGTTATCGGACCAATGAAGATCTCATTGACAGAGAGCGAGGCATTCAAATTGATCTAACTTGTTCTAACATTAATCTAAATTTTGACACATCTGCAAGTTTTATTTTCCCGATTTCATACTTATAATATTCGTTATGGAGGTAGGATTGTTACTTTGTGATTTTCATAGTTAAGATATATAGAAAGCTAAAGGAATCATATAATTATTTCACGTGTCGTAAAGAATTTGCTCATTGCGTGTAAAGGACGCACTCTTAGAGCATAAATCACGTGCAGATTTACTAATTGAATTGATAAGTACCAATAGAGGAGGTTTCAAGGTTTCTGATCCATTGAACTTGACCAGAAAACGTACGTAGGCAGGTACAATTTCAAATAGAGTAGAATCTGCAGGTCAATAAACAACAAAGAAAGAGGGAAAGAGGAGGAGGAAAGGCTTTGCCTACTTGATTTTACCAAGAGAATTTTCAATTGGATGGTTTATAGCTAATATGATGAGGCTTTGTGAAACTAGAGTTGATGGAATAGAAAATTGGGCAAAATGTTAGTGTAGAAAGAACCTGAAGTGTGTGTCATGAGTAATTTATGAATGGTCTGGTCATTTGATTGCTTTATTTATCGACCGACTCTATCCAGCCTTGTGTTTGATTGGTGTTGTAAATTTTTAGTTTAGAATTGTCTAGATTGGTTATCTTTTTGCTTCTCTTTTTTTAGTGTTGCGAGGAAGTTTATATCTTACTTGGATGTCGGACCTATAAATATTCCATTAACCTTGTGAAACAAGTAAGATTTGAGCCAAAACTCGGTTTGCTGGATCAAACCCAAATTGTTTGTACCGGTTAGTGTGAGAAATTTGTCCATTCCTTAATCATCATTTAAGATTTTTAATTCTAAAAAAAACAACGAAAATCTAATTGGTGGATGATGTATTCATGCATCCTCCCCTGCTCTTAACAGTTTGATTAAAAGCCGCTTCAAATAGGAATTGAAGTAGTTGATCTTTCAGGTATTTATATTTTTGGTCGTGAAGACTTCAAATCAGTTAGAGTCAATTTCTGATTCTCTTTTAACTTTTGATGAGTAGGTTGAGTTTTGGTTTTAACTTCTGGATTGGAATCAAAATCAGTTTTTATATCAAAGTTGTCGTAAACCTGACAAGACATATTGTTTCATTAACCTGCTTCCATAACTGCGCTAGATAGAAAGGGGAAAAAAGGACGAGGGAAGGCTTTATCAACTTTATTTATAGCTAGTCCTTGTCATTTCTTTGTAATAATATATCATTTCTCTATCTTTGAAGCTTATATTCTGAGGCAGATAACGCAACAGGTCCATAGAATATCTTATTGATCTTTGCGAGCAAGTAGGGTATGAGTTAAAAGACTAGGTGGATGTGGCTTCGATGTCAAATTGTTTGCATTCCGTTACGTCGAGAATTGAATTGCTGTGATGTGCATAATCCACACATGCAATTCCATTCCTTAATTACTCCACTAATCCCACACAATTTACGAATTTTTATGTGATATATAGATATATATATCATTTCTTGTATTTCAATCTCAACAAATACAGTTAAAACCTATATATTTGACTTTCATAAGTATCTTCGGAGTAATTTAAAACAACTTCAATCTATTTCCTTCTATACAATATGCATTGGCTCAGAGATTAAACACGACAGACATTAGTTGATATGTATTACTGGCTAATTTGACTGCATAACTTTAATCATGTTATACCTTTTTTGAAACTTTCTCTCAAGATTGATTGTGATTTTATTTTTCAGGAATCATTCTTTGATTGGATATGGTACATGTTTCGGAGGCTTGTGACAAGTTTTGAAGACAACATTCTTGTCAGCATGCAGGGAAGGAACTAGCATATTATTTTAGTGCGGTCAAATCAATGCACTAAAGACTCCAAGATAAGGTATTTCATTAGAAAAAAGGGAAAAATCACCAAAAACCTCAAACTATGTCATCTGTAATATATTACACAAAAAATTTCAAATTATACTATTTGTGACACATTTACCCCAATGTACTTTAGTTCATGAGTATTTTCATATTTTTTGCTTTTTCTTTATTTTTCCTTTTTTTTTCCTTTCCGGCAAGGGGGGCCCTATCCAAAGTCGAGCGAGGGCCGCCCTCACCGGCGTTGGGCGTGGGCCGCCCTCGCCTGACTCGGGCGAGGTCGACCCTCGCCGGCGTCGGGCGAGGTCGGCCCTCGCCGGCATCGGGCGAGGTCGGCTCTCGCCTGACTCGGGCGAGGACGACCCTCGCTGGCGTCGGATGAGGTTCGCCCTCACCGGAGTCAGGTGAGGGCCACCCTCGCTCACCCAGGAGAGATGACCCTCCCCCGACTCAAGCGAGGGCGATCCTTGCCGGCATCGAACGAGGGCCGCCCTCGCTTGAGTCGGGCGAGCAAGGGCGACCCTTGCCAAATCCGGCAAGGTTCGCTCGACGCCGGTGAGAGCAACCCTCGCTCGATGCCAAAGAGGGCAACCCTCGTCGGAAAGGAAAAAAAAAAAAGAAAAAGCAAAAAAGACAAAAATGCCCATGGACTAAAGTACAATAGAATAAATGTGTCACAAATAATATAATTTAAACTTTTTTATGTCATAAAAAAAAGTTCAAGACAAACGTGTCACAGGTAACATAGTTTGGGGTTTTTGGTGGTCTTTTCCCTTAAAAAAACTATAAAGACTCGATCAATCTACTAATTGATTTGTAGCAGTTTATCGATGCAAAGTTTGACTTGAAATTGATTGTTTGATTGAATATGGCAAAATTCGGTTTCAAATCCCTGTGCTCGAGCTCAACTCATTATAGTTTGCGTGCTTAAGATTAAACTTGATGCAACTCGATTATTAAAAACTAAATCACAATGTAAATTCTGGACTGCATCTCAAATTCTGCCAAACATTTGCCATGTCGTCTCTAGCTCCAACCGATAATTAAATTTGATCATTGCTAAATCATTAGATCGCTAAATAATAACACTCATATTGGAAATCATATAAATTTTATCTAGTGGTAGAGATTTAATATATATTTTATTTATACACTTTAAAGTTGGAAATTCAACGGGTGGCACTTCAAGTCAATTTACAAAAGAAAATAAAGATGCTAGCTAGCTAGACTTTCACTTATTTTTTTATTGTAGGAACGGTCCAATGTATGGAAAATTACAGCCTGCACAGAAAACGCAAAACCTGACAAGCAATTGGACTTGGGCCTCATTTGGAACTTGTAGTTGTTGGTATAGCCCAGCCCAAATTCACGGTTAGCACTCTGATCTGATCTGATCTGATCTGCTCTAGCACCAATAAGAAAATGCTCTGTTGAAAAGTCAAGAATGAGCCAAACCTTAGTGTCTCCCATGATAGATCATCGTGTTGGAGCATTTGCACATCATTATATAAGGCAAACCATATAAACCCATTACATTAGTTTGGCAGTTAATAAATGAGTTATGCAAATTGATTTGGAGCACGACATGATACATGTTTCATTTCCAACGTTGCACCAAGGTTAAGACAGTGATATATGAGGTTACCAACTCGTATTAGAATCTACGGTAAATAGTGCGCACAACCCCTGTTATAGGCTTATTTGTAAGGTAACTGGCTCTAACAAATTTATGATCCGCATGACAAATCAACACACGTTGACAATAAACTTATGAAAAGCTTTCTAAACTGTAACCAAAGAAATAAGAAAGGTGAGCATCTTCACATAATTTTAATCTCTTTAACGAAATAATAATAATAATAATAATAAACATAAAAAAAAACACGCTTATAATTCAACATTGTGGCATCTGTAAAATTATCATCAGAAATACAACAAATTTATGACCAAAGAAACTATTTGATGGGAAACAGGGAACAAGTAATGTCTAGTCCAAAAAGACAAAAATCTGAATGAAAATCTCGTATCGCGAAAAAATACATATTTTGATTCGCCAGACTTTGTGCGCAATGTGAAGTTCAAAATCTAAAAGAAAAATGAATTTGAGTTCCTTAAATAAGTTTGTTTATAGCAAATGCTTTGTAAATGACTGGAGTTCCTCAAGATATCCAATTTTAAAATCTACACATTCAATCTATCTGCTATTTTAATTTCACTCTAAAAAAACTGAACATAACTGAAAAAAAAAATCAAGGTGTAGGTTTAGATGATGAAGTTTGCTCCCCTTCTCGTAGTCTTGGATTTAAAGCTTGTTGAGGCACTCTAGGAGTAAAATCCCGAACGCACCATGCCAGTGTGGGGAGTGCACCTATAAGATCGCCTGCAAAGGAGAACCAATCGAGGTGCACAAAAGTTTGCCCTGACGCCGCGTAACTTCTATCTTCAACAAAAAATCAACATAACTATAAAAAGATGGCGTCGAATATCTTCATCAATAGAGACGAGAGTAAAATCCATTTATGCTACGAGTTTCATTCCACTGATGCAACTGCCTCAACCCATGCCCTCCTTTCTTAGGAAGACAAACATCCTCCCATTTAATTTGGCCTTCCTGCGCGGAGAACATATCTTTATACGCTTTCGAGCTTTTCGATTACTTTATTAAAGTACACCAATAATTGATCATACCATGGAGTACAAAGCTAATTAACAGCAATCTACCGACAAAAGTAAGTTTTTCCTAAATGAACTTGTGCTTTGGCAATTCCATGCTGGGAAAAAATAAAACAATGCAATCTGTCCACATCAGATTCCATTAACTTCTCAAAAGAATGACAAAATGCAAAGAAGAATAGCAAAACCACTTACATAAAGCAAAGGTTGTTTAACAGTGTATGGAGAACAATTGTATGCCTTATCAGGCATTATCACACGCAATAATCCAAGGGAGAGATGGAGTCGAAAATTTTAGATAAAAGAAGATGTAAAATTAAGAGAGGCCTCCTTACCAAAAAAAAAAAATTAAGAGAGGTTCAAGAAGTCTTGTCTTGTCTATGTTTTATGCGTGGCCACTTCTACTGCTATCAAATTACTCCACCAAAAATTCAAATGCCACGCATGATTTGTCGAATACAAAATGACCTATGGATTTGCTACATATCTAATTTCACGGCCTTAACTTTCTATTCAAGTTACCATCAAGTATATGCATATAATAAAATATATTTTTACGAGTAGTTGCTCTCGTCTTTGTCGTTCATTTTTGTGAACTTATTGTCATTATCTTTCTTACCAAATAATAAAATAAAAGAAAGAAAAGAAACAACGAGAAGTACTAATGTGGATTGTTGTACTAGACACCAACATTAAAGTACTATGAATTTATTGAATGCGGGCAGGCGATCTCTTTTAACCTTTTCTTGACCTTCAACCAATTTTCAACCAAACCCACTTCATAAATTTCCACGCTTGGATAGGTGTAGATTGCAGGCTTTAATGTCCATGACCATCGACCATCTGCCTCTTTATTAAATTCACTAAACCCTTTAGCAAATTGGCCCCAGAAGAATCAACCACCTTCATTCCCAGTCACTCTTCTGTTGCTTGTGACCTTAAGTTCTCTCGAAAGCACAATTTCAATCGAATTATCTAAAAAAACAAAAAAATTCTCCGATTCGATTTTCTCCCGAACAATCTTGGATATATCAAAAGTCGAAAGTCGAGCGAGACGAGTTCAATTTTCCAAGCCAAGGCATGAAATCTCGCATGCCCTATAATTTTCTCAAGCGTGAGTAGCTCAATTCCAATCTGTTAATCAATGGGCTAATGATGGCTTCCGATTCCATACGTTGCTTGTTTGGTCAAAAGGAGAGCTCTTTTGAGACGCGGAGCCAGCTAAGAAGCCACGATCCAAAAGCATATCATCATACTCATGCACTTGTTGTCCCTTGTCAGCACCCACAATAAGAAACTGCTTTGCACGTTGTATATGCGCTTTGCATTCCTTAAGAAAACAAGAAGAGTCGGACTTTTCGCAGCATGACCGATCAATGGATCGGAGCCCCGCCAAATCATACTGGGACCAAGAGAGGTTTTTGCTCTCGGCACCGGTCGATAATTGACTGTCGAGACCGATGGTTTCCGGTGAGATCTTTTCGATCAGTTCAACACCAGCTGATTGCATTTTGGTCAACAATTGGATCCGATCTCCTGTATAGTTTTGGATCACTGCCGACTAGCCCCCAATTGGGTATGGCAGGCTTTCCTCATCTCACACACACACAAAGAGTAATTAGGGGAAACTCGTGCCCATCCGATTATGCGGTGATTTGAAACCCGTGCATTTTGTCGGGGTAGAAGAACATGCTTTTACCATTTGAATTTTCTCTCGGGATTACGAATTTGGTCTCTGAAACCTAATTTACGCGTCCTCATCGCTCAGAATCCGTCGCGAAACAAAAGTCACGACACGGAATTTTGAAGCACAATTAGCATTGTACGGAAACTGCAAGACTTACATGTCTAAACTTTTGAATTTATCGAGTGCACCACATTAGATGCATGAAGCTGCAAAGACTAATTTTTAGTTCGATGCAACAAGACAACCTTAATAGAACAATGTGGTATGATCTAAGCTAGTCGAACATATCGAAACAACTAACGAGACTAAAATCTGATAACATTTCGTACATGCCCTTTTGCATATCGATTATCCCTAGAGCCGGAGAAAGCTTCATTCAATTATTGTTCCGACTGATGGATCACAAGATACGAAAGCCACCACCCACATTTTGATTTTCAATTTTGTTTGGATGTGAAGGATATCGACATTCGTAATTAGTAATTCGACCCGGAAAATATGACAATTGATTTGTAGCAATATTCGGTTTCCATATGTTCCTGTGAACCGAAAGGTGACTGGCATGTGAAGCCAAAGCGAAGAAGGACTCCTTCCCCAGTCAATTATTGCAGCCAAAGCAAACGACGTGCCGTAGACTCGACATCACCTGTTTTTTTCTCTATTTGTTTTTCTGGTTTTGTGAGATCACCAGATGGTGAGTTGGAAGGTGGGAAGTTTCCATCGAGGACCAGAACATGCAGATGAAGAAAGATTTTGTAAAAGAGTCAGCAAACATCGGACCCCACCCCCACCACCCAACAAGATCATCACACCCGTCCGATGGACGCCGGGCGCGTCCATCTGATGATCTCAGCCGTCGAGTTCGATGGGAGGGAAGGATCCAAATTTCAATGGCCCCGAATGAGTGCATTCGGTGAAGGCGCTGAATGCCAGCAACAATGTCTCGACAGTCATCAAATGACAACGTGAATATCCCCAAGAGCCGACACATGTGGCCCTCCCATTCGCGGCCGCCCCGGAGGCTTACATGCTCACACGATGCAAGGATTTATTGTCCTTGTTTATATGAACGTGACCCTCTTTGATATTTGCCCGTTCACTTTACTATCATCTCTCTATCTCCCTTGAGCTCTCACTCCTCAAAGAGAGAGAGAGATAGAGTTTCACAGTCAGTCGTATTCCTCCTCAAGCTTGAGAGATCAGATCTCGCTGAAACTCATCGGAGAGGAGAGCTATGGCTGAAAAGGTGCATCTCATCTTCCTCATCCTTTCAATTTATCAAGACCCTGTATTTGTAACTGATAGAAAGATCATTACAACTCTTATATGACGACCATTTTTACGTTCTTGCATAAAAAAGGTAGGATTTTTTCTCAATCTTCTGATGTAAGAAAGAGCCATGCTTCTTCTCTCTTCTTCTTTTAGCTTCATTTTTGTTTGCAAAGTACAAAAGATCTTTGCTTGTATTGTTCACTCACCTTCTCTGCGTTTGTGCGTATGTGTGTGTGACTGTGGACTGTAGAAAGTAGCAATGGAGATAACGGTTGACCTGAAGTGCTATCGCTGCGTCAAGAAGATCAAGAAAGTGATCTGCAAATTCCCTGGTGAGTCTCACTTTGCCTGTGTTGATGGTTGTCCTGTTTTGTCTTTGTTCATTACCACCATCGACTCCATATGACTTCAGTGGGCGAATCACACTCAGCAATAAATAGAGCTTTCATGCTAAATGTTTTGTAAAGTCATAATGAACTAACGACTTTATGTCTGGATTTCTAATCCCAGACTGTCGTATTTCGTGAACGGTAATTCTGTTTCTTCCGAAATTGAAAGTCTTCCACACATTGTTCCTATTCTAATTATGAATTTAGGATGAGAACCTTGGTGAATTAGATTCTCCGAGTAGTATTATGTTATGTAAACTTTAGTATCAAAATTTAGCTGTAGAAAGGAAACTAAGTTCATTTATCGGTGTTATCGATTTGGGAACAAGAGAAATCCAAGACCAAGTATTCAACGAGAAGGATAACAAGGTGCTAATCATTGTGGTAAGCTGTTGCCCTGAGAGAATCCGTGACAAAATAGACCGCAAAGGTGGAAAAACAGTGGAGAGCATCAAGATAGTCCCTGAGAAGAAGAAGGAGCCCGAAAAGAAGAAAGAAGGCGAGAAGCCTAAGGAGGAAGACAAGAAGAAGGGAGGGGACAAACCAAAAGAGGGCGAAAAGAAGAAGGATGCACCAGCTGCAGACAAACCAAAAGAAGGCGAGAAAAAGAAAGAGGGAGGAGGAGGAGGAGACAAGCCTAAAGAAGGCGAAAAGAAGGAAGCGCAAGTTCAGAAGCATATTGTCGACCCCGTTTCAGGATATCCCATGATTTATCCGAGTGGAATGTACTACCAGCTGCCTCAGCCACCTCAGCCGTATTACCAAGGATACGGCGCCGTGCCATACTATCACGGGGTGCCGGCTTACTACGGTGAGGGCGGTTATGGTGTGAATAGGGGCTATAGCACAAACCGCTCCGACTACTTCAGTGAAGAGAACCCTGAGTCGTGCACTGTCATGTGATTGGATCATGAATAGGTTGGCGTCACATGTACATGTTCACTTGCTAAAGGTTTTATTTTATATCAGTTGTGCTTAGTTGGAGGATCTGTCAAATTTGGTGGATGCTTGTATTTGTTCGTATGAGACAGAAGGAACAATAAGGTTTGGTGGGAAGGTCAATGATTTTATGATCCTGTTTGAGGATGAGTAGGGGGTTTGGTATTTTAAACAGATTAAATTACCCAGTCACCAATTGTTGAAGTTTTAATCAATGAGGACAGCCGATTCAAATTAAGTCCGTTTGCATGATGACTATGATCGTGCTGTTCAGATAGATTTAGGAACTTAAAGTCATCATGAACAAAACGTTTCAGTAGGAAAACTGCAGACTTTGTTGCACGCACCACGGTAGCAACTTCTGTCATGTAAAAAGTGAGACTGCTGCAACAGATCGACGATGAAATTCAATAAATTGTGTGAAGCTGATGTCGCAGACCCATCTGACTCATGGTATCTAGCATCTGCTGCTAGATGCTGAGATTCAGGCGGGGATACATGAGTTCCACCTTTTGGATTTACTTTTTGCCAGTGATTTTATAGATAGGGGAGACATTCACTTCTGGTTGAAGCTAACAGAGAAAACTTCAGCATCATCGCCAAGTAATGGCAGGGCGTATGAGTGATACAAGACTAAAGTATGTAAGTATAATCCTCGGAAACAAACAGCAAAACCCCCTAATTTCGGGACTGGACTATATCAGATGTTGTCAAAGTTCCAGACTGATCAACGTCAAGATTCTGGAACCTCTCTAAGATCGCCGTAACATCTTCCTGGCTGATCTTTCCCATTTCCTGTAGCTTGTATACAACAAACTCCGCAGCGCTGCAAAAAGAAAGCGCCAGCAAGAAACTCAGACATTTGCTCAAATCAGTTATTTGCATAATTGAATTTGTAGTAGATTATTAAAATTCACCTGACAACTTTGTCCTGATCAAGATCTGCTGCCTCTAAATCCGAGCACGTAACGTCTCGTGTGAGAACCCATTTTACCAATGATCTTTGCCTGCTTTGTGTGTACATTTCAGTGAGGTAGAAGAAAAACTGAGCCACACATATGGTACTAGCCAGTATCCAAAACACAGCAAAGATTCTGCCGCTGGTGGTTGAGAAACTTTCATCTCCGTAGCCCAGAGTAGTAATGGTAGTGCAAACACAATAGAAAGCATCGACAAATGTAAATTTCTCGACAACCAACAGAAACACGGTTCCAAGTACAGTCAGGACCCCAAGAAGAATGAGGGAAGTGAGAAATTTATATCTGATTTTGTGGACTTCGACCTCCTTCAGGATTTCAGCTGGACCAACCTTCTCATTCATGTGCATAGCTCTTACTAAAAGCATTTCCTGCTTTTCGAGAACGTAATCGGCCGCTTTGCTTAGGATCAGCCCACCAAGAGCCATTCCTGCAAAAACATATGTCGAGGCAAGAAGTTTCGCCAATGAGCTGCTTGGGACAAGATCTCCATATCCCACAGTAGTCATGGTGACAACACAAAAGTAAAGGGCATCGAGTAGACCATTCGTCTTCCTGCCCGAGATTTGGTTCCTTAGGAGAAAGAAACTAAAGCTTCCTACACCAAGGTATGCAGCCACAACTATGAGGATTTTTCTAAATGTGGGTTCTTTAGTAGACTCGAGAAGATGAGGTTCAGTGCCATTCTGCTCGGGGAAACTATCAACTGAAGGAGAATTGTGGCGGTGTCTTCTTCTTTGGACTGCATTGCTCTTGTCCTTGGGATGATTCGAAGCATCAGCTGAATTCCCAATCAAGGATTCTCTGGTATCATCATAGGCCATTTCAAATGCTGCAGATTCGTCCTTCTTAAGCAGCCTGCATTTTTGGAGCATTCAGCAATGGGTCAAGGGACATTCCGTGAATTTTCTGTCGGTCTTGTTTACCGTCCAGTAGTGGGTGTGTTCAAATTTCGCCATGAGCTCAAGTTCCCCATACCCCGCAATCTAGTGCCTGGTCCCTCTATGTGATGCAGAGTGAAGGTGAAAATTTCGCAGCTTTCACTCCCAAATAACCTTAAACTCGCGATTCTCTTTGATTTCATGAAACAGATCTCAGGCTTATAAATTGTGAGAATAGAGAGACTCTATTTCCTTTTAGACATTGCCTTTTTTTACCAAGACCAAGGACAATTTCAATCAACGTTGACCATATCGCAGGTGAAACGCAGCCAAGCATTTAAATGGATGAGCAAATAATGCCAAGAAGGCTTGGACTAAACAAGAATTCATCCCTTCGAACAGAATGGCAAACTTAGGAGGACATGAATGGATCTCTTAGACACATACAAGAATTCGTGATCTTTTAAACACTCCTTAATCTGCAACACATCCCAGAAAGGTCAGATGATCATGAGGACACCCAAAAGAGACGCACGAATAAGAAACACGGGAGATTCACGGCAAAGGCATACGTGCATGTCTACGTCTTGGAGCTGAAAATGAAACGGCGGGCTTTTGTCCGATTTACCTGAGGAGGCGAGTTCACAAAAGCGAAAATGGCTTCCCAAAAGATTGCATTGCCCTCCTTGAGATATGGGGAAAAAGGACCGCAAGATCCGAACTTTTCCGAAAGAGGAAGCTGACGAGTTGCGCCCCGTTGTTTCCACGCACCCATTATCGAACCGAACCGTGTTCCCCGCATTAATATGCACACGTGAAATTCCGTGAAGATAAGGGTGCGCATGAGAACCATTCTGTGCCCGGGCATAGTTTCTGAACAGAAATGATTTTTTTTTATTCTGTACCCGGAAACAATTTCTGAGTATTTTAAGGCGTTTAGTAATTGTCCAAAATTTCTATTCCTAGACTAGAAAAGAATAGAAATACGTTTGGTAAACTACACAAAATTTTTGTTCCTAAATAATATTTTAATAATATTTTGAATTGTTTTTTTTTAACCCTTTTCTTCATTGGTCATGGCCGGTCGCCGGTCGCCGGCGACCGGCCACAGCCCAGGGCCGGCGAGGGCGTCACGGCCCTCGCCGGCCGCCGGCGGAGGCGAGGGTCGCCCTCGCCGGCGAGGGCGAGGGCTGGACCCTCGCCGCCTGGGCGAGGCGGCCTCGCCCAGAGACGGCGAGGCTCGGCCTTGCCCAGATCTGGCGAGGCCGAGCCTCGCCCAGGCGGCGAGGGTCCAGCCCTCGCCCTCGCCGGTGAGGGCGACCCTCGCCTCCGCCGGCGGCCGGCGAGGGCCATGACGCCCTCGCCGGCCTTGGGTTGCGGCCGGTCGCCGACGGCCGGCGGCCGGCCGCCGGCGGTCGGCCCGGCCAGACGAAGAACAACACAAAAATAAGAAAAGAAAAAAAAGAAAAAAAGGAAAAAAAAACTGATTCTCAAAATTGTGCCGAGAAACAAGAAGCAACTTTTTTTGCTTCTTGTTTCTCTTCCAAAACTGTTTCTCGGCACAAATTTTTGCAAAAATGTGCCCGGGAACAAATGCGTTTACCAAAAGCATTCCTGTTCCCAAACTATTTCTGAGAACAAAAGAACAGAAATTTTTATTATTTGGCACGTTGCCAAACGCACCCTAAGCGTCCTTTCAGGCACCATCATGGAGGAGACGAATCCCCTTATGTGGAATTGAAAATTCAATTACATAATGATTAAAAAAGGAACTGCCTTTTGGACTGCGAATCCGAAAATGGCAATTTGGGCCCAAGCGCGAGTCCCCCCGAACACTGTCTCATTCGGCCTTTGTTGGCTCAAAACTGAAAAGGGCCCATCTGAGAACTTCACGGGTTTGCGTTTCCCTTTCCCTTTTCCTGGAAGACGAAAGAAAATTTTCTGATCAAGTTGGAATCAGTCTGGAGGACGAAGGAAGAGAAAAAGAGAAAATGAGACTGTTGAAGAAGCAAGCAAGCAAGCAGGCAGAGCAGCTAGGGTTTTGCTTCTGCCTCTGATTCTCTAGTTTTTATAGTCCCTTAGCATATCGTGTAGGTGCAGATATCAAATTTCACTGCTCAAAAGAAGGCAGCCATTTTCAGCATAGCTCGAAGTCCTCCTTGTTTTTTTCTCTTAATGGCTGTGCTACAGGCTAGTCTGTTGTTCTAAGGGAAAGGGGGAGGAGATAAAGAATTAATCTTGACAAGGTTACACCATCATACTGCTGCTTGTAGCTTTCAACTTGGACATCTAGGATTGATGTTTGCTGCTTCTTGGATCACTTGGGTATTGACATTTCTGTGTTGAGAACTGTGTAGTGCTAGCATTCGATCGTTTTGTGTTATGACATCTTTGTCGTCGAAGAACATATGGATGCAGCGGCAGCAATGCCCGTGTGGGGATTGGAAATGCTTTGTTATGTGCAAAGGCGATAATGAAGAGGCCGCCGCGGTTGCCTCGCGGTTGGCGAAAGCGAAAGCGGCGGCGGCCGAGGCTATGGTGGTCCCGTATGTGGGGATGGTGTTCAAGAGCGACGATGACGCATTCGAGTATTACAGCAACTTTGCAAGGAAGAATGGTTTCTCCGTTAGGAAAGAGCGCTCGAGATTGAGCCCTCAGTTGGGTATTTACAAGCGTGACTTTGTTATCGGTCCGGGTTCGCGCCTGGGAGGAAGAAACCTAGTGGGGAGCACCATAGGGATCGGAAATCTGTCCGGTGCGGCTGCGATGCGAAGATGTTCTTGTTGAAGGAGGTTGTGGACGGCGTTTCGCAGTGGTTTGTTGTGCAATTCAGTAATGTTCACAATCATGAGCTGCTGGAAGACGACCAGGTTCGTCTCTTGCCTGCTTACAGAAAGATTCATGAAGCTGATCAAGAGCGGATACTTTTGCTATCGAAAGCTGGGTTTCCGATTCATCGCATAGTGAAGGTCTTGGAATTAGAAAAGGGGATTCAAGGTGGACAATTGCCATTCTTGGAGAGGGATGTTAGGAACTTTGTTCAAAACAGGAAGAAAGTTGTTCAAGAAAATGATGCTTTGCTCAATGAGAAGAGAGAAAACGATATAATGGAACTTCTTGAGGCCTGCAAGGCCTCAAAGGAGGCAGATGAAGGCTTTAGTTATGATTATAGTGTGGATGAAAATGACAAACTTGAGCACATCGCTTGGTCATACAGCGAATCAGTTAGTGCGTATACCATGTTCGGTGATGTGGTGCATTTTGACACGTCATACCGATCAATCACTTACGGTATGTTGTTTGGGGCATGGATTGGCATTGACAGCAATGGCAGAATGATCATTTTCGGATGTGTTCTGTTGCAGGACGAGGCACCACGATCATTTGCCTGGGCTTTGCAGGTTTATCTCTCTGTCCCTCTAGATAGATCCATATCATGTACTCTGCATTTCCTCATAGATGATGTTTCTCTCCCTCGATACAGAGTTTTGTGCGGTTTATGAGAGGAAGAAGTCCTCAGACAATCTTAACTGATCTGGACCCAGGCCTCAGAGATGCAGTGAGGGGCGAATTACCAAACACAAAACACGTTACTTGCATATGGAATATTTTGCCCAAGGTATCAAGTTGGTTCTCTGTTCCACTTGGATCTCAATATGCAGACTTCAGATCTGAGTTTGATGCATTGCATTGTGTAGAGAATACAGAGGACTTTGAGTTACGATGGAATGAAATGGTTTCTCAGTTTGGACTGGGTTCAGATAAACACATTGCTTTACTTCATTCAATTCGGACTTCTTGGGCTTTGTGCTATACAAGGGGTCACTTTCTTGCTCGAATGACAAGCGTTGCATTTTTTAGATCTGTAGACTCATTCCTGAAAGGATTCTTCAGCCCAAATGCATGCTTGCGTAGTTTCTTTGACCAGGTATAGCACTTGAAGGTTTTGTCCTCTCCAAGACCTTATATTCCATTTGATTGCCTTTTCTTCCCCCTTCTTAATGTTGAGTTATTGGGCTTTTTTCAGGTAGGAATATCGGCTACTTTTCAAAACCAGTCACACCATGAAATGCAGTATATGCCTTCCAAAGCGTGCATTCCAATGGAAGAGCATGCTCGAAGCATTCTAACACCTTTTGCATTCAATGCTTTGCAAAATGAACTCGTGCTGGCCATGCAATATGCAATGTCTGAATTGGCTGATGGTTCCTACCTTTTACGCCATTATAAGAAGATGGATGGCGACTGTCTTGTCATGTGGATACCAGAAGAAGAGCATATTCACTGCTCATGTAAGGAATTTGAATCTTCAGGGATTTTATGCAGACATGCCCTTTCTGTTTTTATTAGAAAGAATTACTTTCAACTTCCCGATAAATACTTAATTACCAGATGGCGCCGAGAAAGCTCTATAACATGTTATGATGAACCTGCTCCTCAAGATATTGACAATGAATGGTTTCGAGAATATCAGTCCCTCAGTGAGTTGCTGTTCACAGAATCGTTGCTTACAAGGGGGCGTAGCAATTATGTCCACAGGGAATTAATGAAAGAAGTCAGGAGGATCCTTGAAGAAGTTAGGAGCATGCCAGAGACCGATGGCATCGCAGTGGATTTGACACTTTCTCCAACTGGATGATCTTTCTGATGGTGCTTGTGTTACTTACACGTGCCTGAGCTTCTTGCATTTTTCACATGAAGAACTGAGAAGTTGATTGAAAATGGTGAGAAATGTGAAGAGAAGTGAAGATCTTTTACTCTGTTTCCACAGTCGAGCACGAGAGGGAGTGGACCGTACATGCAGGGACTTGATATAGACATCATTACTCTGCAATCGCCCATCGGTGGCTCCAAGTGAATCACTCCTGAAGCTGAAGATAAAGAACCAAGGATGAGGACATTGGCACAAGGTACTCTTTGTACGATTTGTAGGCAAAAAATAACTGAAGTAGATTAGCTGCATTTCACCAACAGAGACGAATGTCTTGATGAGAAAGCTTAGTTCTTTTCTGTTATCCCATTTCTTTTGTGAATCTTCTTGAAAGCGCAAAGCAATTTGCATATCTTTTGGCTTGGCAGTCAATGATATCTCATGCTGGGAAGACATGACATATCTTCGTGACATCTCGTGTTAATGGATTGTTTCAAATGGATGGTATAATATCTCTCTCCTTTTTTTCGGGTAAATAGAAGTGTGAATGTTTAACTTGCATTAGCTTCTGTTCTTCATTGTTAAGGCTGGGAGACTTCTATCTGTTCATTGATGCAGCTTAAACAGTAGACATGAGTAAACTCGCAAAGGTACACCTGAAAGACACACAAAGCGCACCAGAGATAAAATCTTGATAGTTTATTAATTCAAAGATATAAACTATTTACAATAAAAGAGGGGACCAATATAAAGAGCTCGACAAACCTAAAGAAATCCTCAATCAAATTTAACTGGAAACTATTCAATAGAAGTAAAGAAAATCTCATTAAATGTCATCTTGAATCCAATCAATTGACGAATAACTGAATACCCGAGTCTCTAAGATAATAATCTAAAAGTTAAAATCCCAAATACAAGGAATATAAGGACTCGTTTGTTTAGGAATAAGTAAAATCAATTTTTTGTCAAAATTTAAAATATTATCCAAATTAAAAAAATTTATGAAAAATTATATGTGAATTTTTGTGTAAACATTTATATGTTGTCAAAATTTCAATGTGCATCTGTCATGAAAGTAAGATGAAGCAAAAAGCAAAGATAAACATCTATCTAGATGGGCCTTACATCAAATCGTGATCTTAAAACTTCTTATCATGCCCTCTGTCATTTCTCCAGCTGAGTAAAATTTTTGGTCCAGTGGCTTATTTTAGAATTTTCTACACGTATTATTGTTGATTCAGGTTCAAGTCTTCTGTAGAGAGACCGATTGCTGATGATCCCATTTGTAAAAGTCTCCTGGTTCTGTTCAATAAGTTGTTGGGCCACTACTATTTGTAAAAGTGTAGACTGTCAAAGTTATTGAACCACAGTGCATACTATGTTAACAGTTTCCCATTTCAAGCTTTACTTTACAAAGTAAGGAACACAGGCATTGGGCCATTTGGCCGAGAACATGAACAGGAAAATGTGTGGAATAACAAACTTGTCACCTATGCTACGATGCTTCGGCCGAAGGAAAAAGAAAAAACTTATATTCCGATACCATATTGGGAGACCATTTTCCTTAAAAGTTTAAGATTAGAAGACAGGTTTTTGAGTGTATGTAGCATGTTTCTCAAAAGAAATGCTGTTGTGGTCATTGGATTTCTAGGACCCCACATTCACATGCACATACGGATAGGTACAGATGGTATTTTTATGTGTAGTACGAATTAAGTATTGTTTGACAATTGCCTGTGACTGCTGAATCGTCTACGCTCCAAGACAGAGCCAAAACACTGGGCATTTTATCAGTTCTCCTTCGCTTGTGGGATGTTTCTAGACCACTCTGTTGTTTATCATGTCATATGCCCCTGTTATTTTGACATGATTCCAGTTCAATCTGAACCTTCTCTCTCTCTCTCTCTCTCTCTCTCTCTCTCAATCATGATGGACCCCATGTCCAAAGCCAAGCACACCCCATTTTATCAGATATTTTGTAGATATGGTAAAGTTGTACAGATTTTGAAAATGATGAGCAGAATTTTTTAGACCACATAAGTGTACGAAGCTCCAGAAATGGTCGGTTTTCACAACACAGTACTAGGAGAGAGGAATGTCTCCCTCACCATGAGTTCCGAGCTTACATGTCCTTTCATAGTCACATTAAGATCTTTGCACTTTGGGGGCTTGCCTTGTTTCATTGTGCTGTAGAATGGCCCCAAACTTTTTTCCTTATTTCAATTTGCTACTGATGCTCATGAATATAGTCTTTCTTTGGAGGAAAGTATTGCCATGAATATTTGTGTCTTAGAAAAAATGTACTAAGCTTTTCAGTTCAATTGAGTACTGACGCAAGAATTCAAGAGTATATCAAACATCAATCCGGTCTGATCTCCCGTGACATGGAATCAATAAAAATCATCCTTGCGTTATATTGATGTATCAAGGGAATCACATATAGAATAGAGGACACGAACCTATTCAGTATCTGGGTCATAACACGGTGTCGATTTTACTTCGAGATTTTTATGTCCTTTAGGAACACGAACTCATCTTCCACGCTAGAGGGTTTTTAATGTGCATGCATTCTTAGACATGATGATTGCTTTCAAGTTTCAACAGCCCCCGTACATTATTGGGTTCTTGAGTGTGTCCAATATTTAGCTTGACAGTCCATGACAAGATCATGTAGACCCACAAGAAATTGATGATGAAACCAAGAGGGTCTCAACTCATAGTATGCTGATTTCTCCTCTTGCATCTTACCTGAATAGATTGATGCACCCAATAATTGGGTCGCGTCATTTCAAAGTACCAACACTTGGAGCTACTCCACTGGAGAGCACATGAGGGGGGTGGCAAAAGCAAGGAAATTTCTACCACTTGAAAAGATTGTCTAAGAGTCGGTTTCAATGTGTTCTGCCTAGTCTGATTGTGGCCGTTAAAAAAATGGCCCAAGAGTCGGTTTTGGTGTGTTCTGCTTAGTCTTATTGAGGCCCTCTTGTCTTTGTCTAAAAAGCACGTTATAATTGAGGTTGAAGCTCGGATTTCAGAGTCACGTTTGCATCTCCTAGCTAGTGAATTTCATCGTGAACTTTGTCTCGTTACTAGGTACGATCGGTACATATCTTTGGTGGGTCTTGCACAAAAATAAGGTGTGTTGTTAATAAAGAAAGGGTATGAGATATTGTGTCTCAATCGCCTTTCCCCCACCACACACATCTTCTAGTGTGCCTCTTAAGAACATTTTCAAGTGCATATGATGAAAAAAAAATGATTCATTGAAGAGTCGTGCAAAGTTGGCAGGGTAAATAACCTATCTTTAGCTCGACGGCCTAAAAAGCAAATCATACATTAATCAATGACAGGGTGAACTTTGGAATATTACAATGAAAATGACATATAGGCTCAACTTTAGAATCGGCTTTCATGATGCACTAACTTTTAAAAAAATAAGCAACTCTTGTCTAAAATTTTCAATGATGTGCATCATATAACTAATCATAGAACAAAGATCAGTTAAGATTACTTGAGCACTGACTACCTTTCTTCTGGCTGACCAAGAGCAGTCTGGAGCCGTGCATTACCGCATAGCAATTAAACCCTGTTAGAGATGTGCAAACTGTCCCGTCCTCACGCATAAGATGAGATGCTTGGAGAGTCAAATCCTTGTGTGAGTGATTATTTAGAGGAATTCGAGGAATACAATGAGTGATATGAAAAGTTATAGGCAGGTGTCTAATTCACAATCCTAGATGACTTATATGAATATCCAACGGGACGAGAATATGCCGGGTAAATTTGTATTCAACTTCTAGTAGAGAGCTGTGATGGCGCTGGCGTTTTTGGTTATTCTTTCTGTCACCAAACTGTCACGATTCAGACCATGATTACAAAAAAACAGCCATGATAATCTTGTTCTCGTTCCTTAATGTCATCATCTCTTTCTGTTTAATCGTTTAGTGCTTCCATTGTTTCTGATGCTGAAGGAACCGGAAGTTCGATTTTCTGCAGCGGACTGAGGTATTGCATCACATGTTCGCATCACTCATGTGAGTTCGAGCTGTCATTACAGTTGAAAGACAATGACACTAAAGTTCTGTCAGAGTAATAATTACTTTGTCCAATAACAAGGGGAGTTTCTTTCCCTTCTCTCTCTCTAGTTTCTACATCACTCCAGCCCCAAGTCAACCGAAGAGCCAGCTATTTCTACGTTCGTCCCAACCACACCGGGAAACCCAAGTCTCACGCGAAGAGATAACGAGAGTGCGAAACGACGATTAATTACAGAATTACGTCCAAGACTACGGGATTGATACTCTTTTTTGGGGGCTTATTAGGCCGTGATATTTGAAAGTTTTGGATATAAGTGATGTCGAAAACACCTACTTTCCTTTTATAGATTCCGACATGATTGTCTTTCCTTGTCCTTGGAATTCCTCTTGCTGAAGAACTGTAAAAAGAAGATGAAGATGCATAGGAATTTATTCTTCCAGATACTGACTCCTATTGAACATTAGGAGCTAGGCACAGAGATATAACTCGAGGGAGAAAAAAAAAACAAAGGCTAGACATTTTGTTTATGAAACTTAACAGCTATTTGATCCAGGACAGGACTAACAGTGCTAAAAGAGACAACATGATGATCTCAAGCCTCGCAAAAGAAAAGAAGTCATAATAAGAGAGTTTGGTTGTCATCCACCTCAAAGAGGCAATCCCTTGATGGAATTTGCTTAGTTCGCTTATTATGTACATGATTGTCTCGCAATCACACTGCAATCGGCTGAGTTTTTGCTTCAATCCTGATCTCCTCTTTCATCTTCCTAATGAATTCCTCAAACTTTTTGTTCAACTCCTCTGTACTCATCATCTCTTCACTCCCTGTAGCAGCTGCTGGTGGTTCTGTTTCTTCCCACAAGTAGCCACATTCTTCTGGTTCTTCTTCTTCTATTTTGCTGAGTCTGTCATCGTCTTCCATGACCCAAATTTCATTTCCTTCTGCTTCTTCTACTCCTGTATTAGCAAATTCAGTTTGTTGTAACATTTGCTCGTCTTGTTGCTCTGCTTCATCTTCTTCATCTTTTCCTTGAGCCTGAAGTTTCTCCTCCTCTTCTTCTTCAGTTGCAAGAAACAGATTGTTTTCCTGGTATTTTTTATCCCCAATAGTAGCAGCATTCACAGCAGTCACAGCTTCAACTTCAGATGATTCAGAAGCTGAAACTCTGATCGCATTCTCAGGTGACTCATCAAAAGCCGACCTGTCTTGTTTCTTGAACAATTCATCATCACCATCAAGATCAGACCCAGATGGTGAAGAGCTGCTAAAACTGGAGGAGCTCCTGGAAAGAAAAGCTAAGATCCCATTGCAAACAAGGAACATGAACTTTCTCTCGAGGGAGCGAGTGAAAATTGAAAAGAGCATCGTGGAGAAGCAGATGTTGAAGGAGTGAGGGAAGAGAGTGTATCCTGAGGAATAACACACAACGAAAGACAGTAGAGAGATTGAGATGACAAATTTCACAACTCTTTTAAGGAAGTGGTTGTTCTTGTGAACATGCTGGACTTTCATCAAGATGTCATTTTGATCCATCTTTTGCTCGAATGTTTCGTTATTGGGTGCAAAGCTCAAAAGGCAAGCTGTGTTTGTGGAAGTGAATGATGCAACTCTCTTTTGCTTTGTGGGTTTTGGCTCGACATAGAATCATGCTGCCCCTTTATCTCCTCTTATAGAAGTCCTAAAGTGCCGGGGAGCAACATGTAAAATGACAAGTATACCCTTTGGTGATTGCATTTTCATACCTTGTTGTTCTTGTAAAGTGTGAAGACTAATCATCTCTCAGTAGCCAACCTTTTCGAATCTTATCGAAGAAGTTCCACACCCAAATACAGGATCTTAGATTTGAGCTATAATCAACTATTGTCATACAATGAACTTGCCACTGCAGCTCCACTACGGTGCAAGCGCCCACATTTGAGCTATATCTTCTTGAATTTTCGGATGTGAATATGCAATCAACTTTATAAAAAAAACAGATGGGTACGGACTTAAAAGTCAGCTGGAGGCACTCCCCCATGAAGAGTATAGATCTTTTTATTCCAATTTTGATAAGAAAAAAAGGAGTAGCTGCTTTGAAGTTTCTAGCAAAACCTACAAGAAAAATTGCTTGCCCAAAATGGTAAAGATAAATGGAGGCTCCCTCTTTACCTAATCATGCAGGTCAAGCATTATTTATGTATAGGTGTCTGTGCTCGATGTATGTAGAATATAATTTATTATGTGTAGAATCTATACAACAACATAACTACATAAAGAAAGTTAAAAGCATCATGTGTCCCTTGAAGGAATTAAATCTTCTGCCAATACATGTCATGTAGTCCACATCATCAACATCCTTAACCTAAAACCCCAAGAAAGCATCCAAAAGCAGATCTTGTAATGATTCTTTCTGCTAATCTAAATTTATGGGATTTGCTTCTGTCCTTGGAACATGGCAAAAATACATGCAGATATAATATGCCAAAATGATTAGCATTGTTCTCTTCCTCTTGCCTCTTTCTTTGTCATTTTGCTACATTGAACAAAGGCATGGCATGACCTGCAGATGATATTTCTCCTGGAATTATGGTCCTTGTCCGTTCAAGACTCTTCTATTCCTATCAATGACATAGAAAAAATGGGATGTCTCGGGAATTCAACTGTTACTGAATTTTCAGAAGCCTCAGGAAATTGTAAAGCTCTGCGGCATTGATATGGTCATTAGCAGTTTTCTCTTGCAAGTATGAATCTTGAACAGCTTTCATGAATCTTTTTGGCATATTGCGGTACAGCGGTACATCCGAGATAAGTTTTTTGCTTGGCAAACTAAATCCACGTTTTAATCAAATGTAGCTCTTCCATGTCGGTACATGGGATTCGCAATAACTACTCCGCGGTGTGGGCTCAGGAACTCGTCGAGTAAAAATTGCAACTAAGATGTTACTGTTTTTTAATTGCAAATCTCTAAGTCGTTCTCACACTGAATCATTAATCTTAAAAATATAATAGGAATCAGAAACTGTGCTTGGGAGCTTGAACTTAAAAAGGGACAGTTAGATGGTTTCACCTTCACATATATCATATTTTAATAGCGTTCAGATATAGAATTAAGATTAATTGTTTGGCGAAGCTACGTTACAGCTGGGGCAGTCTAACATATTAGGAAAAAGAATTTTGAAGTTTGAAGAAAACATTGTCTTTAACAGTGGGAAAGAGAGAAGAAAACAGGCAAGATTCCTAACTTCATCAGAATCAGACATTTCTACACTTCTACAGCAATTTCAAAATCTTTCTGATTAATTTACTATTTTTTTAGTTACGAAGCTAGATTCCACTTCTAGTGTATTCTTGATGTCACATCATTATAAATTCGCAGTCCATAGCTGCTCCTAAAGCCCAACTAGATGCAAATTGGGAGTCAAAACCTTCTTGAAACATCAAAACGGCAAGGGTTAGGTGAATGAGAATTTGAACTTTCCTTAAGCACCTTTCATATTCATTCATCCTTGATAACCACTTAATAAGGGAACGAAGGGCTGGTACTTGTATTATTACTTCTTTTAGTAGGCTTTTTTTTTTATAAGCAAGTAATTAGTTATACATGCAAATCCCTTAACTTCATTTCTTGTTTGAGCAGTTAATAAATAAACATCGAGAAGACTTCGAGGTATCTTCATGAAATGAAAGAGCTTCTATTATTTCCAAGAGATTGATGGTGTTGTCTACAGTTGATTCCAATAATGGATACAGAAAATGACAATATGTACCCATGTTGCCAAAATACAATAGAACAAGTACTAATATAACTGCTGAAGGCGTGCTAAGTCTATACTTTGAGCACTTGGGCCTGACCTTTGTGGTTGGATTTGCAGTCATAGTACATATAAGAGTCACATAATTACAGCAGTTCAGTCAAATCTCAGAATACCGACCTTTAAAGTGCCATTATGTCTGATTAATATGGTCCCTAAATATTCTGCCTTGGTCCAAATCTATGTTTCTAGCGGATATAGTATATATTAATGTCATCTTTATTCAAAGCACTAAATCAATTACGATAGGTGAGATCATAGATTTGGAAAGTCCCTCTTTGCACTTTTATATACTCTTTATTCTCATCAAGCGTAACAATGAAACTCTGCCTGAGTGGTACTCCCTAAGAAACATCTCAGAGTCTACTTTCTGCTCCTCAGCCCCCTCTTCTCTTTTGCGATGGTGATGCATTTTGAATTCAAGTGGTCTTGTCTACAAAGGCAAATTCATGTCAGATAGTATCTGATCTCCAGAGCCATCACCTTCAATTAGACACCCCTGAACACAAAAATCTACTTAAAAGTTTTGCAAACTCCAACAGAGTAACTAATCGAGTGGGATCTTGGACAAAATGCACAAGATTGGCATTTTAATCAATTGGATGAGTTGTGATTAGGGGTGAGATGCCAAGAGCCTACTCACGTTCGACCTTGTAGACAACTTTTAAGGAACTTTTGAGGTCTATCTAGCATCATTGAACATTGAGACGGTTATGCATCTTGGTGTTCTATGGTTCTGATGACTGTAGCTCCCATAAGTAGTAATTTTGCCGATTTCAATGGTTTTTCTTCCTACGGAAGTGGTGATTTCCCTGTGTTTCCTGGGTTACGTCTAATTACTATGAACATAAAAACAATTACAATCACAAATGTGAAGAATTTAGCAAGGATTTGTACGAGACATTAGAGAAGCAATGATGGCTAAAGGAGGCAGAGGAGGATTGTAATTTAGCCATGATATGGACAAGGGCTTAATCCTGTTATAGTTACCTTCATGTAGTTGTTTGATCATTAAGATTAAATGTCGGTTCATGCACGTACTCTCACATGAAAGTGCAGTGACAGAACTAATGGCGATAATCCATCTCCACTGCTTCATAAAACGGCAAGATGACACGCGATTTCTGTGGGCATTGCAACATGCATAATCACACATCTAAAGCCTGCAAAAAATCAAACATATCACCATTTTTTTCTCTGGGATAATATCGGACAAGTGATGTGTTTGAAGAAGAGGCCTATTGTCTATTGGTTTGCAGAAATAACTTTCGATGTCATAATGCAGATCTTTAAGAAGACGGTGGAGTTTATTAGTTTATGATCACTGATGATTATGAAAATGGCTTCAGAAGCACTTATCTGTGAAAATGTTCATTGAACTGCAACAATCAATAGAACTTGTCCAGAATCTTAGAGAGTAAGCTAAGCCCCTAGAGCAAGCATGGATTTTCCTGGGGATTTGAAGAAACGGAAAATCGTAATCTTTGATTCAGGAAGCCTGGATGTAGTGTCTCGACAAGGAAGAAGTAGAGATAAAGAACAGTTCAACTATCTCCCATGTTTAGACAAAACTAACATAAGGGTTTTAGCCATACTTCATGAATTACATTCTAAAAAAGCATAGTAACCTGCACACTTCCGAGGAAACGATAAAAGGGAAAATTTAAAGGATAGAGACTACTCGGGGAGAGTGTCCACCAGCTGATGGTAGAACTTGCAGCAACATGGAAGATCTTGCACTAACCTTGGATCAGATAATTAGGTTGGAAATTGAAGGATGTCCAACGCGCATTTTTTCTTCTGTTTGGATCAAAATATGAAGTGCTCATCAACCCATTTTGGCATCATTCAAAGTCTTTTTCCCTCTTCGCGGATGCCCAGACAACTAGTACTATATGAGTTTTATTGGAGGCTTCAGACAGATTTGTACACCACCCTTAACATGGATGTGTACTGAGAAGGACACAATCAAACTATTTACAAATTGAGCCAACCTACCGTGTATTTAACCCTCTCAAAATCCAAACCAAACTATCTGTAGTTGGACACGTTCTAATATGCCAAGCATACAGAACGCAGTTACAAATTTCTGTTCATCAGATGACATTATAGACATCATCCATGAGATCATAAGTAAAACCAACCAGTAATGAACATCATTATAGATTGTGACCAAAACTTGCTAATATTCTACTATTCCAAGAACAATGGTTTATGTGTTAAGGACATAAAAGCAAAGAGCAACATGAAAAGACATTTGAGAATCTATCTTCCGGAAAATTGAGACTATGGATCAAATTAATATGCATATTCATAAGAGAATTCATTGACCCCAACCATGGTAGCCACCACCTGGTACACAATGAAGATGCTGCCTCCTAAGATCATCAGGATCAGAATCGCGGAAATCGGGTTCTTGAGCAGCTCCAAGATGGGCTGAAATATAGTGTAGATAGCGCCTGTACTCACAGTGAGGGCATAGAGTGCATATCTCCTGACATTCTCCCAGAACTCCTCCGCAAGTGGCCCTTCAGGACCAAAGGCCAAAGCCTTGTTGTGGTGGTCTTCAAACCCCATGAGGACCAGCACAATCCCAAGTGAAACAGCACCTAAAACCACCTTTCTTGACCACCCATCTGGTGAAACATGAGGAGAGTGCTGATTTTGGGACTTCTGGATGGCTCTTGTGGGTCTTGAAATGGAATTGCATTTGGAAGATGCTGGTGACGATGAGGAAGGAGATGGAGAGGAGTGGTGCTTACTGCGTGATGTGATAATTCTTGAGGGGATGACGGTGGTGGCATTGGATCTTGGGTTGGAGAGCTTGGTGCTCCTTGGAACAAGGAACTGAGATTGCAGAACCAGTGTCTTCATTTCTGTTGAAGTCGCTGCTTCTTTTAGCTCATATGTATGAGTGGTGGCATTTTTTTGTGCGCCTTATCAATGGAAAGAGAGGATAATGATGACAGACTGATATATTTGCACGGGCTAAGATCAAGATTGGAAATGGAGATGGGCTTGCACTGAGAATTGAGGCCTTACAATTTAATGAAAATTTCGTTTTTCCTCGTTGTAAAGTTTTGTTGCTGCTGCTCGTGTTCTTATTTTTAATTGGAGAACTCAAAGGTATCATTGTTATCTTCCTCAAATTTATTTTTGAAGACAATCTTCAGAGCATTTCTAGAAAGAAGGTCCCCGCCAAATGCATTTTGCCACAAGTTTTGATTTTGCGAAAATAAAGCGTAAATATTTTGAGTTACGTAGTCCTAAATTAAGCCGTTGATCGGAAAAGTATTTATTTAAGTGGAAATTACAAAAACCATCCTCGCATAGTTACCCGAATTCATATTCTGTTACTATACTATATTTTGTTATAATTTAGCTGCCCAACTTATCTCGGCTGATAATTTATGGAGAAAATTCGATTTTTGGACGAAATATGTTGATTGATGATTCCTATATTTTACAAGTGTTCCCAAGCTGATTGAAAGTTTTATTAATATAAATGATTTCGTCCTATGCAACAACTTAACATCCTCATTTTCAACGAACATATTTTCTCTGGGCTATAGCATAGATCTATATAGCTAGGACTACTTTTAGCCAAAAATATGATAGTTTTTACACACTTTACTACAGCTTTAACTCATTATTTTGTAGGCAAAATATTTTAGGTAGGTTATAAGAAATCTTTGAATCATAGTATTATAAACAAGTCCATATACCACCGCCCGCAGCGGCTGCGTTGGCTTGCGCTCTGGTCCCCCCACGAAGGGATCAGAGTTCAAACCCCAGCCTAGTCGTTAGGGATTCTTAAGTGTGACGCCGTGGTGGTGGGTCATGCGCTAGCGTCACTCGAGGACTAGTCGTGCATCACCGCCGGTTTATAGCTGAGTCATCGCTTGCCGATCGCGCGGACACCTCGATTATCAAAAAAAAAAAAAAAACAAGTCCATATCAAATTGATTATAAGGCCTGTTTATGTTGTGGGAAGGTTGTTAGTGTACGGTGTCAAATTTAAATGTCATTATTAAGTAGTTTTTAAAAATATATATATTATTATTAATAAAGCCATTAACTCTAACACCTTATTACACATAAATATCATGTATTAAACTATAGACAACACCATTTGAGTCTCATTTGGAACAACCGTACTTAAAACCTTATCAATCAATCGAAGAGGACATTTCCAAAAAAATTTCATATGAGGACTAACATTATTGCAAAAAAAAAAAAAGATATAGGGACCGATCTTAAACATTCCTAAAAGCACAAGGACCGAAGTGCAATTTTTCAGAAGCTTGTACGTATAGGCGCCACATGTCAATTTACCGGTGCTGACTCACCAAATTCCATCACTTTTGGAGGAAAACTTGAATTTTGTCCTGACATTGTCACGGGAGATAACTTAGGGGACTAAATAGTAACGAAATAGGACAAGAACCAAAACTAAATTTGACATGCCACTAAACGGAAAGACATTATCAACGTCCATGAATGAGAAATGATACATCTAAACGACAATTTGCAAAAAATTGGTTCGATCATATAGTTTTATGTCGGCTAAGTTCACATGTTAAAGATAAGCGGCCTCTCACATTCATCACGGAATAAACCATCAATTTCAATCTCCTAACTGATTTTACCAAAGGTTAATGACAAACAATCATAATTAATTGCATAAATTTCACTATTTCCATAAGCAGTGATAAAAGTCGTGGTTTCCATTCTTATCATTATCGGTCACAAAAGCTATCATAATTACTAATGCTCGTGATACTACCACAAAAAAATTGATCCTCCTCAAGCCTTCGGTAGTCATCTCCAACTGCCCGCCACTATCCACCAACCGCCACTTCCGATACTACCGCCATCTGCTTACTAAGCTACCATACTACACGCCAATAAGATCAATGGTCGCCGACGACTACCATCAGCTACCACCGCGATGCATCTCCCCCATGAATGGAGTTTTAGTTACGCAGCAGCCGTCAGCACAAGTACAAAAATTAAAACGGCGTCGGCTCGAAAAACATCGTAAGCAAGCATTTTCTAGGTAAAATTATAATTAAGGGAGAACGTGTTTTTCCAAGGATGTCTTTCGATGTCAAAAATTGCTTTCAAAGTTTCACCGTCGAAAGCAGGTGTCCCCGTCGCATGAAATACTGTTTTTTTGCGCGAGCAAATTTCAGGCCAGGCTTTTCCCTCGCCTTGTACGAAACAAAACCGGTGGCGCATGGGGAAGGTTTTTTGTCCTCTCCTAGCCGCTTTGCCTTGCTCCGTAAACCTCAAAAAGAATAAATAAAAGAAAAGAAGAAGAAGGTAAAAAAAGCCTCCTTTTCTCTGTTTTTTCGCTCGTTGATCGTTAATGCTTTGGCTGATTGTACGACGATGCTCGAATTTCTTCTCTTCTTCGTGTCGCTGCGGTCCGCCCGCTTCAATCTCTCTCCCACCTGCCGAATTTAGCGGGTTGTGTGATGATGATGATGGTCTCTTGAACCCAAAGCCCACCCCCCCCCCCCCACCCCCCCCAACTCCTCTCTCGTTTCCTCTGCCCCTACTCCTCCCCTCCCCTGCCCTGTCTCCCTGGGCGTGCCGCGGTCAAACTATATAAAACACATTTGCAGTGCCCACCGTTGGTGTCTGTGTGCTGCTGGGGTGGCGTCAAAATGCCTCCTTTTCCCTCCTAGTTCTTTGGTGCCGGTGAGACCCTTTTCTCTCCCTTGCCCGTCTCGTTCTTCTCTGGACGGCCCTTTTCCCCCTCTTCGATAAGTCTCGTTGTCTTGTGTCTGGAACTGTCGGGAGGTGTGTGATTTTGGCAGGCTTTGTTTTTGCTCGGCCTTTATGTCTCTGGAAAGTCCCGTGCCTTCCGTTCCCTGCTCGTTCTGTTTCTCAGCCTCGTGATTTTCTCTCTCACCCATGATTGTTTTTCGGCTGCTTTGTCTGGGTTGACGCCAGAGCGAGCTTTTGCCATCAGGGGCTTGAGCCGGGCTTCGTTTTCCTTTTTTTTTCGCTTGGTTTTTACATGGGTTTATGGTTTTAGGAGGGTTGAAATGATGTTAGGGTTTTGTGGTTGTCTGTCCCAAGCGTGTCTCAGTGGTCCAACTGAAGGGGTTTGATTATGTAGACTTGAATTGAGGGATTCTTTTTTTTTTTTTTTGTTCTTGAGGTTGTAGTGGAACCCTTGTGAGTGGTCTAGAGGTTCAGAATGTCTGATGATAAGGACGGTTTCATGGGGTGGGAGGAGCGGATCGTATGTGCCGAGCGAGGAAACAGGGTGGTGCATTATTACTTGAAGGATGCGTCGGGGAATTCAGTGCTGGCAGTTGTTGGGACTGAGAGGAGCATTAGGCACATGATGTATATCGCGACGGATGATTTTGTGCAGCTATACGGGTCCAATGGCTTGATCAAAGGGTACAAAAAGTGGCGAGCTAGAAGAGAAGTCGTGGAACTGCTTGCCTCATTGGTTCAAAGTACGTGCTACGAGTGCTCAATATTTTTTAAATGCCATTTGTTTCCCTTGCATTGTTATATCAATTGTTTGTAAATTTTGGTTTCTGACAAACGAGTTCATAGGTCAGGCTTCTTTGGCTAGTATGTGAATTGTGACATGTGATGCCGCGATGGCTTTGCGAACCCTCTCTTCAGAATATAGATATAAAACATGATCGTGTTGAGAGGCGGGTCCAGGACATGTATGTTTCTGCATTCCTAGTATAAATCACTCACCACTAGATACTGTAGTCAATTTAATAGAGAACCCATATAAGTCTTCTAACTTTATGTTGAGCACATGTGCTGGATGAGATGCTAAAGATTGGGAAATATGATAATAGATGAAAAAAAAAGGTCTAACAAACCTAACCTTCCATTGGGAATCAGTACTGTCCTTGGAATGAGCTTGTAATGGTGGAGTTAGCCTTTAAAAGCATCGTAGCTGTACTACACGGTTTTCGTTTATCCAGAATTTTGACGATCACTTTTCATTGGCGAATCGTGGTTCTTCCATCATTATCATTTGGAAACTTTAATATGCACAATTATGTTCGAGACAGAGCTAGACATGCTCGCATGTCTCTGGATAATGGGTGGCAATGTGCGGTTAAGGACATTAAAAATAGCTTTTTTGGCGTTTGTTTCACAATAAATATCAGAGCATTACCAATTTGAGCTATTAGCATTCAGTGACCATTTTGTAGCTATATAACCTTCGGAAGATTTTCCAGATTAGCACTTGTGTCAGCACAAGATTTTTTAGGTGTTAAGGGACCAGCGCTTAAAGTGATATGCATTTGCCGAAGATCAAAATGTTGGAGTTGATAGTTAAGGAGGGTGATGATTACTCTATTAAAGTAAGGGGAGCTAATGCCATTCAAACCCAAATTATGAAGATGAAAGTGATGTGAGAGAGAGAAAGAGAAAGACACTATAATTATAGTGTCAATAATAGCACTTCTTTTATGATGCTGGGTCTGAGGAAGGATCTTAATAATCCTAGTTGATAATTAAGTACTTAAATTGGACCGTTTGCTGGATGATCTGGAGTAGTGGAAGCATTCTAAGGGAGTGAAATATTTACTTCTGGATCAGTTTGTAAGAGCAGTTTCCTGTCACGTTGTTGAATATAAGAAACCTGATGAAGATAATTATCACATACTATCATTAGAGTTTTGGCAGTTAGTAATCCATCATTAATATGTAGGCAGCTAGCTATCATATAGTCTTACTATGTTGGGCTGATGTATCTCTGTGGAAGTAGTCCTACACCTAATATCCATTGTTCATTTGGTGATATTGCAATAAAACACCGTTGCTGGAGTAAATGTTTAATTTCTTCTTTTATTTTTAAGCTGTTTCTGGAAAAAGGTTCTCACTGTGTTTATTCTTGAATGCTTTACTGACCCTTGTGTTACTGGTAATTACACTATCCATCTCGAGAATCATGATTTTGTGGGTTTGGAATGACATGAATCACTCGGCATTTCGCTTTGGGATGTTCTTAGTGTCATTTCTATGTCTTTAGGAATTATATTGCCTAAAGATTTAGAATTGCCTAAAAATTGTGAAAACCCACCATCTTTGATAATACTCCATTCTTCAAGAAAACAGCAGCGGCAGCAATAGGAAGCCGTGTCACCTGGTTGTTCCTGCTTCAAAATCATGTTAGTATTCAAACAGGAGATTTGCATTGCATTTATCACCATGAAATGAAGATACATATCTACTTAATACTACCAAATTTGTAATGTCACTGAAGAGACTATTTGTTTAAAGCCTCCATGGAATAGTGGTCCTACATATGATAATGATGTGGACCCTTAATTTCTATGATGGTTATTCATCATGGGCCGAGTGGTCTTCCTAGTTTGGAGGCTCGTAACCTTGAACTGTGATGTTAAATCCCCGCATATGCATATGTGCGAGGTTTAGCGAGCTGCCATTACATGCACACTCAACTACTAAAGAGCAGAGTAGTGATTAACTGTGTAGATGCAGAAGATTCTGTTAATTCTGTACAATTATTGCAGGCAAGTATTTTCTGTGTCCCCTTCGTATTAATTCCGTCTTTGTCTTTTCGGGTGCTAAGTTTTCTCTGCCTTATACTTCCTTTTGGGCTTTTCTAGTATGTAGTCACGTGCACATGTGCCTGGGGGGAGAGAGTCAGGGAGAGAGATTATTGGATATGGGCCATTCATTGACCGATAAAATTACCACGAAATCTTGTCAAGGCTCTTAATTCTTTGCCTTAAGGACCGCATTTATGTAGTTGCCGTTTTGAAGAGATTTTTTACCGATTTTACAGGATTGATTATATTAAACTCTCTTCCAGCGAGCCGCACTCATGTGTCTTTTGCACACTATTTAAGTTGGTCCTACAACTGTTCTTTGATCAGAATCAAAATTTTCTTTTATCTAGAGAGAGAGAGAGAGGTCTTCTGCAATGAGTTCTTCAATGAAGTATGCTGGCTGCTGTTATGAAATGGGTATCATCGATTTCTTCAATAACCAATTATTTGGTTGCTCTTGCTTTACACCATTGTTTGGTGATTTTACAGATTCTTTCTTTGCTATGCAAACTGATGTTGTGCATTGTCTTTGGCCCTTTGGCTCTTGGTACTGGAATTTATTCCCTTTAATGTTGAACTTTTGAAATATTCCAATGATCTTTTCATTTTATTTGATGGATTTTAATTAATAAGCTGGTGGTTTTCTGAAAAGAGTTCTGTGATATCCTTCAAGTAGCCTAGTTCATCATGGGCTTGTAAAGATCTATCTGGGTAACAAATCCCAAGAAGCTATTATGAGTTTGTTGTACATATTTAATGCATATAGCCCACTACTCTGTTGTTAGATAGATTGTTTGTAGGTTGGTAGTTATATGGATTGTTGATCCTTATCTTCACTGTACAATATTTATCTTTCTTCTTAGCAGTTCACCCATGATTAGACTGAATTTTTCCTTGTAGAACGGATGCTATTAATGATATTAGAAAGCTGATCGATTTTGATTTTTATCATTCCTTTAGAAAAGTAGATCTTTGTTATGATGATGCTATTACTCCCATAATTTGTATTAAAGTGCCAATCTCTGAGAGAGAGAGAGAGAGAGAGAGAGAGAGAGAGAGAGAGTGGTTTGGGGGGTTGTCGCGTAGAGAGGAAAATGTGAGTGCATGTGTTTATCACACATGTGAGATCTGACACAAAGCATCATGTACTGCCACTTGCTTCATTTTGGTACCCATCATGATCAACTTGCTCTCTTTGGAAGAACTGCTCGTGCTGAGTGTTGAATCCAACCCCAGGATTTTTTTTCATCACGGACTCAACAAGGGCCAGTTTTGCCTCAGGGTTCACTCTGCAGCACTCTTGAGTAGCCTTCCGTTGGGGACATTGTTTGGTGCATCTGTGACTGCTGGTGTGGTGCATGCTTATGGTTGCCTGCCCATGACATTGGTCTTCTGCATTGTTTTGCATTCTTGTGCATTTATCTGACTTTCTTCATGTTTGGTGTCTACACCTGTGTATGTTGTTGTGTGCTTGTGTACTTACCTAGCCAAACTGTAAGCACTCTCTTTGTTAATTGATATATTTCTCCATTATAAACTTTGGTCTGCACATTAACATTCAGACAGAATAATCATTTGACCCTTTCAGATAACTTAGTACACATGTTCTCCCTGTGTGTGCATGTCTTGAGATTTTATGATTCTAGCTCCTCGATGAAAGTTAAATTCTGCTCAAAATGCTTTATTATACTGGAGCATGCTTTGACATTCATTTTTCTATGAAGGAGCTAGTGCCTGATAAGGACAAGGCTTATTGTGTTCAGTGTCTTGATTTTTGTCTCATCGAGCTATTTGTTGAATCAATGGATGATGCCAGTTGGGTAGCTTACACCTATTCATTGTATGATGACAAGACTGTCAGTGCTGGTATAATGCTCAGTGTGCACCTTTCTTGCTACGGTTTTTTGTGTTTTCAGTCAATCAAGTCATTTTGAGATGGAGATTTCATGCTTTTATCTCCTTTTTTGCATAGGGTATTTAGTGTTGGTGGTTGTGTATTTCTTCTGTCTGGTTGATAATTCATATGAAGAGTTATTTTTATGATATGCTCCACAATTCTATGAATGAACGTGGTGCTTTTATCAGGGCCTTAATTTTTCTGACAAGATTGGTTTATTCATGCAGATTCAGAGACTGATGACACAGTTGAAGCTCCGGTTTCCTATGAAGCTGTGGTGAGTATGTTTTATGCTTGTGAAAGCTAGAGATTAGAGTGTTAGATTACTGTGATTTGTTGCACTAGAGGTTTTCTATGTTAAAGAATTTCGCATCATTGATTCAGCCTCCAAGGAAATTGAAAGCTATAGACCAAGAGATTGAGTGGGCCGGTGTTGCTTGGGTTTGTGCTAAACAGCTCACACATTATCCAGCTTTTCACAGAAAAGAAATCACCATTGCTGTAAGTCTCTGCACTTCTTCCAAATGCTAATTTATTGCCGTGAACCATGAAACATGTTTATTTTGTCGTAGTTACATGGACTTTCTTCTCCTCAAGATCTTGACCCTCTAATTTTCAGATCCATTCTTTTGCACTGATCATGGCCGAAGAAGGTTGTTTATACCTTGGTTATGTGGAAGATATGTACGAGGATAAGAAAGGACTGAAAAAGGTGAAAGTGCGCTGGTTTTACCAGAATGAGGAAGTCCAGCATGTAATTCCTCAGTTGAATTTGCATCCAAGGGAAGTTCTTATCACACCTTATGTTCAGACGATCAGTGCTGAATGTGTTGAGGGTCCGGCAACAGTTTTGACTGCCCAGCATTATGAAAGATGCACGGCTTCTGTTTCACCGGCCTCAGCAGCTGGAATATACATGTGCTCAAGACAGTTTAAGAACAATAAGGTCAAGCCCTTTTCACTTGCCAAATTACGTGGCTACCCGAGTCAAGCAATTTTGTCTTGTCTTGATAGTTCTTTTGTCGGTAAGACCAAAAATATGTTCCCCAATACGAATGGGGAGGATGAGGAAGAGTGCAAGGGCAATGATGGAAGTGGTGGTTCAGGCATTAAAATTTTAGACCCCCAGAGCCAGACTCCATCGGCATACCCTAAGCTGAAATTGAAGTTGCCGAGGAAAAACACAGGCATCAAACTTACAACCATGGAACCCCAAGTTCCCTTTTCGTTTAAAGTTAACGAGAAGATAGAGCTGCTTTGCCAAGATAGTGGCATTCGAGGCTGCTGGTTTAGATGCCAAATAATTCAAAGGTCAGAGAAGTGTCTGAAAGTGAAGTATGATGATCTACTGGATGCAGATGATATTGCTAAACTCGTGGTATGGACTTTTCTGTATATCTGAACTTTTTTTCTTTTGGTTGCTTCTTTTGAACTGGAAGTAGGAGATGTTGGTGTTAATGAGTCAGTATGCTCGTGCTGGGGCACTTTGATACGGGGCTTGTATCTTCCAGCTTTAGAAAATGGTGTGTAGAATTCAGTTGATAATCTAACTCTTTTACTATATAGTTGAAAGTCCAAGCTAGCAGTAGCATTTGCTGGAGATATATGCTGTATTACCGGAATGTAAACATTTTCTGGACATTTACAAGTCATATCAAATGTCAAACAAATGTTTAGAAAAAGCAAATGAGTTCCGTGTTTCTTGATTACAGGAATGGGTTCCCGCAGTCAAGGTGGCTTCTCCTGATAAATTGGGCATGCGGTGCCCAGGCCGACTAACAATTCGGCCACGCCCTCCCAAGAATTCTGGTGGCTGTAATTTTGAGGTTGGAATGGCAGTAGATGCGTGGTGGCACGATGGTTGGTGGGAAGGTGTTGTGACTCGACTTATGGTCTCCGGAAAGAATACTCTGGAGGTTTATTTCCCAGGTATGCTCGAATCTAGCAAACTCTTGATGGGTTGCCCTTACTTTGTTTCCGGATCTGGAATTCATGTGTAAATTGCCATTTTTCTGAGTTGAGGAACTAATTTGTGGTTGTGTAAATCCACTAAGCTTTTTGGCTAAATAATGTTTCTTTTCCCCCATTATTTTTAGGTGAAGGCAGGGTAGCTACATTCCTAAAAAAGAAAGTCCGTGTGTCAAGAGACTGGGTTGATCAAAGATGGGTAGACATTAAGTCAAAACCTGACATCAATGCATTTCTATCAGCAAATTCTTCTGCTGGCATTAAGTCCTCATCATGTACTCCCATTCAAGAGGTACTGGACCGCGACAAATCTCCATCGGGGTCTCAGAAAATCGACCCAACCTCTTATAAGGGAAAAGTGATCATAGAAGAGAAAGAATTGCCTGATTTATCCGCATCTCATGATGTCCGAGGAAGTGTGGGAGTGAGCAAGCAAACCAGTTTCAGTCAACATGATGTCCAAACATCAATCGGCATTACCAACCACAATGGTGGTAGTGGCACTGCCACGGTTGCCGTTGGCAATGAGAAAAGAATTGCGTCGACTGAGAACCCTCAATCCGCCAACCGGTTATTTGAAATAGCAGATGCTGTGGATTTGATGACTCAAGCTGCCGAAGGAAAGATGTCTATTCTTGATGAATCCTGAACTGGTGTTGGAGGCTATTTGGTTGGGAATATGGAGACAAGGTGTTGGTGACTGGTGACTCTTCTAATCTGTTCTTTTCTTATATGAAATTCGGTGTACAGTAACATAGCAGCAGCTGCAACCGTCCACAGGATCAAGACTCCCCTACAAATTTTAGTCGTGGTCCATCCAACTGGACGTCGTAGCCCAGTTTCAAAGGTACAGTTTATTTAGCCCGTGGTTTTGCTCGGCCTGCGGAAGCAGGCATGTAGCTTTAGACTGAATCGGCTTTTGCACCTTTGATGTTTATACCTTTTCTGATAGTAACCCTCATAGAATGATATGATGAAGTATATTGCAAGTCTGTCCAACTCTCAGTGTTAATAGACTCAGATAGACAGTCTCTTCCTTTCTCTGAGAGGAGATTGATTTTTTTTAACTTGGAAACGAACTGGATATTGAGCCTCACATGCTGCACATTGGAATGGAATGGTGTATTCATTGCTGAACTGTTTGTACTGTACAGTATTCTCTCTCTCTCTCTCTCTCTCTCTCTCTCTCTCTCTCTCTCTCTCTCTGTTTTCATAGACAGAAATTGCTGTCTATGAATGACTCCGTTCACGTTATCAAGCGTTCGCGTTCGCCAGAGGAGCCGATCGCCTCTAAAGAGGAAGATCTTCCGAGATGCAGCTCTGAGTCGATGAACGACTCAACCAACGTTCAGCCGTCGAGCCAACCCACTTCATTTGCTCCAGATCGAGACCCCCCGAGGAGCTCCCCCACAAGGACAGGTTGCTAGACCGGATTCTCGGTCATTCTCGAAGTACTCGATCGTTCTTTTTCTAAAAAGAGTTGCTGCAGATCGCATCAAGTAAAAGATGCATGACTTCTAGCAAGCTATCCCCGCATCAATTTTGCCCAGCTAACGATGTGCATTTTGATAAATCCTTCATTGTGTATTGCGCTTCTCGGACCATCCAGCACCAACATGATCGACACTGACCAGTGAATAGGGAGGAATTGCTATAAACATGATGCAAAGATATTTTGCCATGGAGTTCGTAACTAATACGTCGATTCTACAAGAAGCAACTTCGATTATGAATAAACGACAGAAGTATCTTCTTCTTTTTTTCAGGATAAGTAAGTAATCTTATTATCTCAAACCAAGCAGGCCAACCGTTTCCCAACACAACAGCACCAAACAAAACGGACCATGCCAGATTAAAATTCACGGCTAAACCAGCAATACAACAGTACAGCTAATGCAGAGGAGAACAAGAACGATGAAAAAAACTCCCCCAACGTTGAAACGGAGCTGCTGACAAAACCAATCGGCACAACTTTGGAAAAAAAAATGGAAAATGACACAAACAGTCCATGAACTTTGGCTCAATGTGAAATTTGGTCTCTAAACTTTTAATTCATTCAATGTAGTCCCCGAACTTTAACCCAATGTGCAACGCGATCCCTGAACTTTTAGTTTGTTCAATGTCATTCCTGAACTGTTGGTAAATGTTCAATTCAGTCCCTGAACTATATAAAAATATTCAATGCAGTCCTTTCCATTAATTCAAGCTCAGGGATTATATTAAACATTTTTATATAGTTCAGGGACTGAATTAGATATTTACCAAAAATTTAGGGATGACATTAAACAAACTAAAAGTTTAGGGACCACGTTGAACATTTACCTAAAGTTCAGGGATTATATTGAACAAATTAAAAGTTTATGGACCAAATTGTACATTGGGCCAAAGTGTAGGAACCGTTTGTGTCATTATCCAAAAAAGAAACGAGCACAACTTATCCGAATCGAACCGGCTAGTTTCGGCCCGACCCGACCCGACCCGGTCCGGTCTGGTCCGCCTCTCCCGGGGGTCGGATTCGTAATTTCGGGGAAGGTCGGGGGGCCAATTCGCAATTAAACACAAACGAAAGCCCCGAAAAATCAGGAAAAACCGCGCCTTTCACGCTTCCATCGAAAATCTTTTGAATCCGGACAGCGCCCGCCCGACACTCCCCCACCGGCCGCCACGTGTCCCATCTCCTTCCTCCTTTCAAATTCAGCTCGAAGCGCGCTCTCTCTCTTTCCGTGCGTGCAGATCTCCGTCTTCGTCGTCGTTCAGAAACCCTAGAGATGCTCGTCTGAATCGCGACAAGCTCCTCCTCCTCCTCCTCCTCTTCGAAACCGCAGCGAACTTCTGCGGCAACAAATGGCGGCGGCGTTCAAAGCGGCGTCGCGCTACAGCTCCTACGACTCGCGCTCCTCCACGTCGTCCTCGGCGGAGCTCAAGCTGAAGCCGGGCAAGTCCTTCCCCGCGCTCGCGCCGCCCGCCTCCTCCTCCTCCTCCTCCTCCCGCGCGCTCGTCAGGGCCAAGACGCCCGACCTCCCCTCCTCCGCCGGCGCGAGGAACCGGAACTTCGCCGACATGGTGAAGAGGTTCATGGGGAAGAAACCGTCGTTGGCGGCGGCGGCGGCGGCTCCGAGGGGGAAGCTGGGGAGCGCCAACCTGGTGATCCCCGTGGACGTGATCGCGGAGGACCTGAAGAAGGGGGCGAAGGGCAGGAACCAGCTGGGGGTGTTGCCGAGGAAGCTGTTCGAGAAGAAGGTGAAGAAAGAGAGCGTGAAGGCATTGACGGAGGTCAAGGGCGGGGGGAACAGCAACGCGCGGACGCTGGCGATGGTGCTGAGGAGCGAGAGAGAGCTCCTGAGCGCGAACAAGGAGTTGGAGATGGAGGTCGCTGAGCTCAAGCTGATGCTCGAGCAGAAGAACAGAGAAGTTAGTCTTACCTTTGATTGTTTTCTACTCGCTTCTTGAATTTCCATGCGATTTTTCCGGATGCTGTTGATATTGGATTAAAGGTCCGAAGTTCTTTTCATACGCATTCTAATAATCTCTGATCTAATTCGGTGGAAAGGTATCATTTTATTGTTTGTGATTCGAAGTTCTTACTCAATTGACTGAAGGACCATTAGTAATTAGCAGATTGAATGTTTCACCAGACTTTGGACTTTGAATTGAATCTGGGTTTTCAGATTCTTTATGTTTCCTGAGATTTGATCGTCATTTCGAATGTTCACATGTAAGATTCACATCGTCTTCGAGGCATTTGTCATGGTTCTTTGATTCTTTGCGTTGTGAATTTGATTGATTCTTTGCATTGTGAATTTGATTCATCACATCAGTTTATAACCTGCGGCACATTCTCTTGGATTCGAAGGACAAACTTGATCGACCAGAAAGATTAAAAACCAAAGATTACAAAAGGAAAAAAAAAACTAATTTGTTTACCTCCAGCCCGATTTTCTGGTTTTGTACCCAGTACTAAATTCGAGCATGTGGATCCTCTGTTCTCTCAAATTTGCAGGTTGAGAAGTTGAAAGATCTGTGCTTGAGCCAGAGGGAAGAGATCAAGGCATTAAAGAGCGCGGTACTTTTCCCCGAGGTGACAAATAATGAGCTTCAAGAACAATTGGAAAAGCAAGGGACAGAGTTGAGGCAAGCCAAAATGATAATCCCTGCTCTACAGAAGCAGGTCACTTCTCTCACTGGCCAGCTCCAATGCCTTGCTGATGATATCGCTGAGGTAACATTGCTTTGACTTCTGCTGCTTTAATGAAGTGGGATCGCCTTGGATTCGGATTAGTTCATGGGTATGATTAGAAACTTAAGACTTCTGTTTAGTGTGTGTGAAGTTTATGTGAGTTCTTTTGTGGTCTAAGTCATAGTTTGTACTCATTCTTGGAACAATTTCTTCCACAGTTGATCATTTGCGTGAAAATAGTTCTTGTTCATGAAGTAAACGGTTGTCTTCAATTTCTAACACGGGGTATAATCTAACCACCCTTTTAAGAGAAGAATATGTCATGTATCTCTCTGGATTATCATTTCATTTCACTATGAACATGAGTTTCTGTTATCTATAGTCTAGATGATGTTTCTACCAGACGCTTCACGTGGAAATTCATGTGTTTTCTTGTATGTTAAAATGGTGCATGCGGTCAAGCATACATCGGTACTGATGGAGAATTGCTTTTGCTTGAGCAGGTGAAGGCGGATAAATATTCTGCTAAGGCATGTTTTCGTCACCAGACTGGCAGCTCTCCGAGGACACCAATATACAACCATGAAGAGGCAGCTAATTCTTTGGTAGAAGTTCATAGCATACTGGTCTCTCATGTGGCTGCTTTTACTTCGGCCTGTTTCTGTATCTGTTTCTCCTAGCTTCTGCATTTGCTATATTTTCGTCAATAATAGTAATTCAACATCTGTTCATTCAGGAGTTTAGCTCCAGTGAAGCAACAGCCCCTGATAGTCCAGATGACTTGTTCCTCAAGGACTTGAATCCTTGTTTAACTCCCAATGATGGCAAGACAAGATCGAAGGTGAACACTCCAAGTTCATATGCTAGTGTCAAATCACGTTGTTTACTATCTCTTGACTGGGAATGCCAAGAAATACCTTCTGATTTCATTCAGGATTCACCACTCTTCTACAGGAATTCGAAGAGGAACTAGATTGTAATTCTTCAAGATATGTCGGCTTCTCTGACGGGAATACGGAGACATTCTACGAAGCTGGTTTCAACCCTGGTCCCAGGAAGTTGTCCAAAAGTTCGGATTGCTGCCAGAAACCTCGTACCAGTGACCGAATGGCCCGCGCAGGTCGCAGATAAGAAGAAAGTAAACGATGCACGTACGCAAAACCCACACACCAGCAGTGTTTCTGAGATGTATTTCAATTTCCATCCAAAGGTTTCTGCTCAATGATTCCCAATGTTGATTTTCAACCCCTTCCCACAAAACGGACATAATTGTGCCAATCTCTTGTACTATACCGAGTTCTTCCCTCATTAGCTAAGGGTCGGAACCGTGTTGACAGGATATCAGCACATGTATTATAATTTTTCATCAATTAAGCGAGTACCATCCATACAGAATGGATCATTTTGACTAGGAGGTACAATAAAATGCACCAAGATTCGATATTCTGATGACGATGAATTGAAGCGCAAAGTGCGCAAACAATAGTACGCATGATGAAGAGACATTAGTCACTCATCTTGAAGGATGCATGCTCCCTATAGCGGGCTCCTCTGCATTTGAAGTACCTAGCCAATTCTTTGCATTTAACACAAGTAGCCGTATTTTCATAAAGAGGCACGATATCCATTTTATATAGCTAGACATTATACATCGTCATGAAGCTTTCCAGCCTCTAAGGCTGAAACCAGTATCTTTTCCTCAAAATATATACTGAAATACATGAAACTCGTCACGTCCCGGTGTCTCCAGTTTCCAGCGACTAATGCTAGAGCCCTTAAGCCATTCCCTTACTTGTAGCTGTCCTGATTATCTGAAACAGAGCTGCAAACCAGTAGATAGAAAGGCATGTCAAACACTCTTCTGAAAATGGCAATCAAGTCCCTTCGGTCAGAAAAGCAAAGTGATTAGCATCAACTATTGAATTCAAAAGTATATACAGAGACTTCAAGCCTCTGAATCTGAGTATAACAATAAGCAGCCTACATCAGGTATATATAGATGACTGCTATGAACAGTTGGAAACTAAGCACTTTCATATGTTGATCAGCTCTTAAAGTTGAAAGAGAATTGCAAACGGCAATGAATGCCAAAAGCCAACCGTCCAGGATACGCTCAGTATCTTATATCACAAGACTACAATAGACGTGCCAGCAGGACATTCTGCATATGCCACAAAATGGCGAAGAAAGAAGAAATGTAAAATTAAAACAAATTAAAGGATAAAGTATGCAACCAGAAAAGTCTACGCATACAGAAGAAACTGGGATAAACAGATGCATACTTGTATGACTCATGTGTAGTTCAAGATCCCACCGACCCACAAGTCCATATAAAATGCTCAATTGCCCAATGAACATTCTAAGACGGCGCCACATTTGACACCCACATCACAAGTTGAGATATTTCCTCTTACTTTAGCTCGTGTCATAAAATATGCAACGTAAGATTTGAGATTAAATTACCTCTGCTGCATCTCTAGCAAAATGCAAAAAGAGGAGACATTTTAACCACACCTGCTGAGATGACTGGCAGCCTCTCTATATCAAATACCATTAACAGAGCTATACCAACCTATCGAGTTAACAAGTTCTCTGAAATCTTTTTTTCGTTCGTCGTAAAACAGCTATACTAGTCTCACTAAACCATTCAAGCAAACAAAACTCGATATAAAGCTCCTCATGCAAATAATGAGTATGTGAACTAAACAAAGGAAAAATATCATACATGATCCAACAACCACGAAGACAAAGAAGCCAAGGACAATACGCCCGACTGGGTAGTCATATCCTTTCTTGGTTGAGGTTTCAGGGACCGATCCCCTCTTTGTAATGTTCTTCTGGAACTTGGCAACCTTCCTTTCGGCAAAGCGCTTCGATGTCGTCTGTCCAAACCAAAAACAGCACGGATCGAAAAGGTCATGCACTTCATTGTAAACTGCTGAGATTATCCAGAAAAAGAATCCATGCATATCCCTAATAAACAGATTACGGACTCAATAATCTGCCAAACAAAAATAACTTGCTGCCTTTTTTCTCTTGAGACAGGAAAAAGAAGAAAAAGCAAAAAGGCACAGATCGTCGCGAAAAATAGCTTTATAACGAGAAAGATTCCATAATCTCCGCCATAAAGGAACAAACTTTAAATGCAGAAACACAACCCCAGCCCTAAATACTTCAACAGAGCTTCTTGACAACACCCAAACAAGCCGTATAAATTGCCTCCGGGTTGTCAAGGACAGACAACGAGCTTAAAAATCCCGTCTTTGACCATGAAAAACGATCTCAACATGACGCCAGAAGCAACGGAAGAGCATGAAATCCTCCATCATCAGACGCCCGCAAAACCCAAGACTTAGAAATGAAAAAGAAGACGAGATCAGGGCGTTCCTCCTCTCCTGGAGCCACAAGAAACCGCAGGCACGAAGCATCAACAAGAGGAGAAACAAACCCTCTTCCCGAAATCCCACAAGGAAGATGAAGAAGACCCACCATTTCCGAGGTCTGGGGGCAGATCAAGAACAGGGAGCGGGTTGCGTCGGAGCGCGAAGAGAGGGAGAGCTCCTGCCGTTAAATAATGGCCGTCTTGGCAAGTGGCGTTAATGGGGGAAAAGACTGTATTTTTGGTAGTCTTCCGAAACCAAAGATTATGTAAGTTCCCTCGATGTTCTTTTTCTCGCAATGAATTTAAAGATGTTCTTGCCCATTTTGAGGAACTCTCATAGGATTCGATGGTCCGAATGCAGTGCGCACTTCAAAGAAATTATTAATTTTCTAAATCTGTGTCGATGTCGATGTCGCCTGCATGGCAAGAGCATCGCACGGCGATCGAAATTGTGCGGTATCCAATTAAATTCGTTCGATGAATGATGCAATTTTTTTTTTTCGGTAAAGATGCAATTTTTTTTGTCATGGCATTTAACAAGAATCCACCAAAGTTGGTATGAAATCGATCGAATAAGAAGATCGTTCATTTTTAGCTTCCTTAAATCACAGCTTCCAAAATAAACTGCGGGGTTCTATGTTTTTTCAAAAGAAGAAAAGAAAAGGCTATTTTTTGTTTATCCAAATGGGATCAGGGCAATCATTTTGAGACGTTATATTTATGGCAAAAAATCTGTACATGTTAAATGCAGTCCATTTTAAACGGATGCATTTTTCCCGATATGATTATTATTTCCACTTTGGAGACACAATTTTTTCATAAAAATTTAGTGTGGATTCATGTTTTTGTAACATTTAATTAAATATATATTCACACGGTCAAAATAAAAATAGTTTATGAAGTAACCAGGAAGAAATAGTTGCATTCAATCGTAGCACAACCAAGGGTACATTTTACCTCATCCGAAAATGATCTTCGAGCATCCATAGAATGGTCAAGACAGAGAATGTTCAACGTTCACAAACAATAGAGTGGATTCTCCAAAAGTACATGAAATCGGCTAGTTTCATTTTTTTTTTGTCGAGGAAATCGGCTAGTTGAGCTCCCGAGAATTTTGTAGAAACATCCGCATTTTTTAACTCATTTCATCGTGCCCCAAATTAAAGTCTAGGGGAAATTTCAAATATAGATTTGCAGTGTGATCATTTTATCGAAAAAAAGGTCTAAAATAGAGCTTGTCTAAGATAAATTCCGAAGTGACCAATTTTATCTCAAATGAGCTAGAAATATGATCGTTTTTCTTAAAAAAAGGTCCGATAGTGATTTGTCTCAAATAAAAATCCAAAGTGACTAACTTAATCTCAAAGAAGAGCATGAAGTGTGGCTGTTTTCTAAAAAAAATATGCCCAGAATTTATCTTGTCTCAAAAAAGTGCACAAGCTCATCGGCCGGACAAATTTGAAAAAGCCTCAAATAGAAAGTTAGGCATCTTCCACAATTTTTCTCCCACTATCACTAACATATCTTCTTCGTTTTCGATCATACGTAGCATTCTTGGCTCCCAAATAAGCACGTGTGTCGCATGTGCAAGCCAACCGCGAAGATTTGGCCACTTGATGAGCTTATGCCTTATCTAAAGCTAAATCGGCCACTCATGTCTTTCCACGAAATAATATCCACTTTAAGTTCTCTTTTGAAAACACAACCCTATTTCAAACTCTCATTTGAAATCAAATTGACCACTTCATGCCTTTACTAGAGACATGATCCAATTCGGACCTCTGTTGAAATAAAAAAAAAAGACTTTACTTTATATCCTTATTTGATACTAAATTGACCACTTTAAACCCTTATTTCATACAAGATCCGCATGAAGAGAAAACAACCCTACTTTATGCCCTTACTTTAAAATTTCACTAAAATCCTCAATCATGCGGTTAAACTAGAATAATCTTGGGCATCCCAGATCTTCTCAAGCCTATTAATGTCCTGACAAAGACATTACATTCCCAGTTTCAGTACAACTCAAACAACAGGTCGATCAAGTGAAACAGTGATGGATATGATCAGAGCAAAGTTAATCAACCAATCTGCATCTTCACTTTATTTATAGCGATAATGTACACATAAAATGACAACTTTCTTCCTTCAAAGGAAACAAACATGATGACAGCCTTGTACAGAGCCAAGAGGAAAAATTTGAGGAAAAGGACAGAAAAAAAAAAAAGAAGAACAAAGAAAATAACAGACTACTGACTCCCGCCTCTCCTCTCTATGATAGTTGACAATCGTAAAAAGGAAAAAACAATCTTCTGACACCAAAAGCGCATGTACACAATATACAGACCCTACTTCTTTCCTCAAAACTCGATATCCATGGAAATGCATCCCAGCGAACGACTGATGATCTCATGGCTTAAGTTATCATGTGTCACGAACTGTAAGACATAAGAAGAGTACATCCGAGGGGATACGGGCCATAGACTGAAGAGAGCTGCCAGCCCTTGTCCCTATGCTATATGTTTTACCAGTTATGTAACTCTGAAGAAACACTTTTTACCACCGGATGGTACTCTGTATGCATATACTTCTTTGCTTTCTTTGAACCAGGCTGCTCAAGCCATTCATCATACAACTTTCTGACCAAGGGGTTACCAAAAGGATCAGCAACAGAAACCTGTGCAAAATTGACAAATGGGTGTGAGATAGGAACAGGTCATACTCAGATCCAAGCATGAACAGGAAAAGATGCAACTTCAATACATTTATACACACACTTGCAAATCGCCGTCTATTAAAAAGAAAGATTAAACAACATTCCTACGGGAGAGACTAGCATTTCTAGATGCCGTTGGAGCAAATGGGAATGTGCATCACATAATAAATACAAGCCAAATCTCTACTTTCTATACAAAGTATTAACAACCATTACTGGAGATCCATAAAGGACTTCACCAAAAAGGCCAATGGGGACACAAGGAGTTCTAGAAAGCAACAAGTATCGAACCAAAATTACAACATAGACTCACGGTTAATACTTTACAGAAATATACTATACAGTAGGAAAGAGCCTTACGCTTCCAGAGAGGGGGGGAAAATGAGAGGGGTACCAAAAATTTGACAAACGTTTGATTTTCTTTTTTCGAAGGATTGGAGGGAAACTGTAAATTTTTCTTCTCTCTCTATCTCCCAAGCAAAGCGTTAGTAATGCGGGATGGGTTCCAAACTCGGAAGATATGTTCTAATGTAGAAAAGTGGTGTGGATGGGTTACTGGTGCTTATTTGTCATCTTTCCTTCCGCATAGACAAACGTATTGATTAAACATTTTGAGAAAAATCAATCATTAAATAAGAGAAGCTCTTTAAAATTCCACAATTCACCAAGGTGTGTCGGATGATGTATCACTTCCATAATTGCTGTAGGAATTGGGTGCTTGCAGAGAGAACCTACTTTGGAAGTAGTAACCTACAAACAAGTCCTTGTGGAAAAAAGAAAATTATGCGAGAAACAGCATACCTGATCCATGTAAACAGTTTCCAATCTCTGAATCGAGTCCTTCGCAGATTGTCCTGGTTCTGGCTTAATTTGACCTCCACCATTTAAGCATCCTATCAATAAAAATATTCTTTACACACTCAGAACAAGTATCCACCTTAATATACAACAAAAAAATGAGCTTCTACACGTATCAATAGAAAGCGGCCCCAATCTCAAAATCATCGTTCCACTATTGTCCAACAAGACAATGTGTCATAAGTGAATGAATGGCATAACCTACAAAAAATGACGTACCTGAAGGGCATGCCATCACCTCCACAAAGTCATAATCACACTTGTTAATTTTAACTTTCCTCACGATATTCTGCAGGTTCCGGAAACCATAACATAATGCAAATTTCAGCGCCATTTTGCCATCCACCTGCTTGCAGCAAATGTCATGACATAAGAAAGATTCAGAAAGTGCAAAGACTACAGTATCTTTACAGGTGGAACTACACACCAGTAATTTGGAAGTCCTACTTGGGGAGGCAGTGCAATCCAGAAACAATCATTACCAGGAAATACAAAATGTGACTCAAATACTCGCAACAGATTCTACTTTTATATTTTACAAGGTGATATCAAAGAAACATAGAAAAGCATAAGCTGCAGTACGAAGACAGATCATTGAAAAGCCAGAAGAAGTTTAGCAAAAGCGCTGAACATTATCAGTGCTCGACCAGTGGGCATCAAACGCAACTGACAGATCTTATTCCAGCATCTACAGAAGTCTCATATTGGAGTCAGTACAAAACTTCTACATATGCGTTAATTTCCTAATGATGCTAGAGGAGATAAAACGCACTTACTTCCAAACTGACTTCCTGAAAATCTGAATTCCTTATTATTTTAAAATCCAGGGGACCATCAATGTCTCTTCCAAATAGTTCTTTAGCCGCATATCGGAAGATGGCTTCTGCGTATCCTCCAGAGCTTCCCAGGACACCATAAAGATGTCCATCTTCATCGACATTTGTCATCCTGCACAAAAAGATTGGATGTAATAAAGCCTTGGCTAATGGAGACTGAAATGTATAGACAGTTCAGTGTGCCCTTACATTTTGTCTAGAGGCGACTCCTCTAATGATCCAAAATCCACGGCTTTCAGCTTTATCAAATCTAAAACTTCTCCAGATGTCAAAACCGAATCGACTTCCGCAAGTCGAACTTCATCCAGTTGTGCGTCATTAGGAGAGTCCAACTGGAAAACAAAGTCATCCCGAACGGCCTCCAGCTTCTTATCATAACAGGGCATGACACTTACATGATAGACTTCATCCACCCTGTGACAGAAGATAAGCACAATCGCAGGAGTTAGTTTGAAAATTTTACAGGACATGAGAAAAGCTTTAGCTTTGACAGGACTGTCATGTTAAATCCTCATGTTCTCTTCTCGCCATGAAAATGGGTTGAACATGCTGACCAACTAGCCGACTAAGTCCATAATTGACCAAGTAAAAGGACCAACCAGTCTACATGGCTTGACCATAATCCTATCTACTCGAATTAGGACCGGCACCACAAAAGATAAACTGGTCTACCTGACTATCAAAATAAATGATTCTTGCAACAACCTTGTAATGTATGTTTTGTACAAAACAAACCATGTTTTTTTATTTTGTTGGGATTGGGGGATTGGGTGGGGGGCGGGGTGCAACGAAAGCTTGACCAGGCTAACATGCATTCCCTGTAGGACCAAACTAAAGTTGCCTGCCTTGAAAAACTGTTCAAACTAACTCTTAAAATATTGACAAGGACAACGTAGGGAAAAAGAAAAAATATAGCTGACTGTCTACCTGAGGCCCATTAGCTGGCATACATGATGCTTAAGAGCAGCTCCCATGGTTTGCTGAGGGCTTTTCACGGTTGAGATGTAAGGCAAAATATAGGACCCTAGTGTTTTTTCAGCATAGCAAATCCAACCTGCGCAGATAGAGAGACATTACATCAATGGAAAGAGTCCGACAGTCTGGTTAGAGCAGTTTTCCATTCCTTTAGAATTCCTCGAACCATCACTCCTCTCCATTCACTCTCAGTTTTTTGAGGGCACGCAGATAGACTACCGGCCTGCTCTAATGTTCCTAAACACATTATTTCACAGAATCAATCGGAACACATACCCGGGCATGCTGAAGCAAGCATGGGCAGAGAATTATCTCCCTTCGATTTTTTTTGTTTGTACCGCATCACAAACTCATTACAAGACTCGATGAGGGTTATATCTCTACTGCAACTTGTATCAAACAGAGCCTTTACTCCAATAGACTTAAAAAAAGTCACGAGTTTCCTTAAAACCTGAAAAGGAGGGGGAAGAAACTCAGAGTACGAATGGAAGAATCTCACACATCAGTATAACTAGGTACTATAGATTTATGAGCAATGACGATTCATGATGATTTTTTCGAAGGGGAAATACAGCACACCGAAATATCTTGAAGCTGGAACAGAGTGATACACAGATAAACAGACAAAGAAAAGAGTAAACCATTTCCCTGCTTCATGGTCAAAGTGGAGACCCCATTCATCTAAAACCCAGTAAAAAGCATTTCTATTGGATCATGAAATAGAAACGTACTTATGTATATCGTAGAATCACCTGAAGAGGAGATAAGCCAAAATGAGCCGCAAGAGAAGCTCTTGATTGCGGAGAGACAGAGATTATGACAGCCTTCCCCTTATCAATGTTAGAGATAAACTCATCCAAGCTTTGCTTCTCGAGCATAACGGTCTCTGCTGATGTAATGCACCCACTGCACGGTCGCCAGCAGATAATATACAATGAGAATTTACGGAATCAATACGAGACTGACGAGAGTTCTATTTGCTTTCTTTTCAGACAACAACAACGACCAAATTCTTCACAAAAGGCAGCAACTAACATCATGTCCCAGAACAAAGCTGAAAGATTAAAAAGAGAAAATTCACCTGCATGCCAAGCAGTCCTTGAGCGAAATCTTGACCGGCTCTGTCTTCACTGGTCTTCTGGCAATTGCTACCTTCACCAACAAGAAGAAGGAACAAAATCAATCACATTCATTAGTCGGGAAGAGGGGAAGGAGAATCAAGGATCTTAGCCTGCAAACCCGCAATCAGCAAACCTCAAAATTCAGCTCCCCCAACACGAACCAAACCAACGCATCCCGATCCAAAACACAAAACGAACAGATCAAGTATCGCCAGTGTTTCCATACTATTCCGCCCCCCCCCCCCCCCCCACAACACAGCCGCTTAGCTAAACGAGTTCCGAATCGAGTCAACGACCGGCAGCAGCACAAACCGGAGTGAAAGAGAAAAACCTCGGCGGAATCCTCACCTCGGGCTTGTCGCTCTTCGCCGACGTAGCCGCCTTGAGGCCCTTGACGGAGACGATGCACGCTTGGGACGGCGCAATGAAGTCGTTGAGGTCTCCAATCCGGAGAGTCGCCGAGAACTTCTCCGACATCCTCTTCCCCCCGGAACCGCAAGATGTCCGCGCGACCCCCCCGCGACTCCGTGGAGAATATCGGGAACCACCGGAACGCGAGCTCTCCTCCTCCGGCGAATGATACCGCGAGGGGAGCGAGATTAGGGTTTCTGGAGGCGGAGCGGCGGCGGCGGCGGCGGCGGCCGAGGCGGAGACGAGGAGGTGCGGGTGGCAGTGGCGCTAATCGGGAAGGAGACGAAGATCGACCGCGCAGGTGGCGAAATCGTGCGAGATTGGGGCATTTGAGAATTTCGTTTAACTTTTTTTATTTTATTTGATTTTATCATTTCGTTGTTTTTTTTTTTTTCGGTGAATTTATTAGCGGCTGGTATTTATTAGGGGTGAGCAACAAGGACCGCCCAAATCGGGGCCGGACTGAACTGGACTGGACCTACTGATTTAGTCTGATTCTCGGGAATATTGGTCCGATTCCTGATTCCTAAAAATGGAACCGATTTCCGGGCAATCCGATTCTCTAGTTTTAAGGTGGAAATCGGACCGGACCGGATCAATAAATATACATATTTCTATTTTTTTAATATATATTATTTACCTTTTAAAAATTTTGAAAAAAATAAAAAAACCTAATCTAATTTCTCCAATTTTCTCTTACCTTTACCAATAAGTGATTGGTCCCATTGAAACTAGTCTGGTCGGGAACCGGTCCTCCCGGTCGGGTTCCTAATCCGATTCTCGATTCTTAGGTTAGACCGGATCGGACCGAAAATCTCTCACTCCTAGTATTTATCGATTTTTGAGATGCTTCCTATTTTAATTTTAATTAATAATTAATGGTGGGGGAAAAAATAATGAATGGGAAAATTTAATTAGAAGGTTTCCTCAAATACGTGAATGTTTTGATATAGACGGGTCAAAGAGGTTCACGTGGTGGCCACGTGCCGGCCACGCACCATCAGTCGCTCCGCGGGTTTCGCGCCTACTCCCTTGTCCCGTAGCGGGTAGTGGGCCCGAAGCATATTAGGCCGGTCTAGGCCCGTAGTTCCAATTGGGCCCCCGCAGGCCCAAATCAAGTGGCCCACACACTTTTTTACGAAATGGATTTGAGCTTAGTAACCAAGAGGGGAGAGGGAATAGGTTGTTATAGGATTTTTTTTAGAATTTTCTTCGTGCAAAATAACGTGTAGAGGATGTAACAGTGTTTGTAGACGAAAGATGCGATGTAAAGCGAATATATATAGTTACACTCAGTTGATCTCTATGACTCTCTCTCGGCTTTATTTGATTTCTCTCGGCCTTATTTGATTTTGCGCTCGCTTGCTCTGCACTCTCACCGTAATTTAAATATAATTTATTTAAATTGAGTTAAATATGAAAGCGTTAATAGCAATATGGATCGAGTACATGTCACTAGATTTGCATTGCGTTAGAAATTGATCAATTTAGGCCCACCCGTTTAATAAGTTTACTCACGGGAATTCGTGCCTTAATAGCTAGAGATCGCCAATACCCATCTTCACTTTTCAATAGTATCCATAACTTTTTTCTCCAATTTTCATGGTTGTAATCCAGGGTGGTTATATATATTCTAATACACCTGGAATAACAGTATCTCCTTTGAATCCGACGAATGTTCGACAGCCTAAATGGGACGAGTTTAAGATACCACTTACAAAACTCACGTCCGAGGAAATCGCTTTACGGGTCTCTCTAAGCAAATTCTTCCGATGATTCGATGCGATCCGAAAGGGATCCGTAGACTAATTCGGATCTTTCGGTTTGAATGAACCGTCGTCTCATTCCTCCTATGCATCGTATTCGTCGAATCCGAGTGATAAATCTCAAAGATTAGAGCAACTAGCAAACGTTTGTCATCTCCAGATCAAACTACTTGACCCTGCATTAGCTTATGATCTCCCTAGCACATACACGACGCATTTACACAGCCACAAAGATGGTCTTAAATCTTCATCAACATTGCCCACCACCACCAGGTTTCATTTATCAAATGGTAACGACTGAGTACGTGAGGCATCACTGGAAAAAAGCCGAAAAGAAAGAAGAACGCTTTCACTACCCTGATTTGTTCTTTACCCTTTGTTGCTGCTTCCATTATACAGGCGGAAAAGGCTGAAGGCCGAGATCACGGACAGCGCCACCATGCTGATGCTCACGAGCAGCGCGCTCACGATGCCCTCCCCGACCTGGTTGCAGAACTTCTCGTACATCCCGCATAGCTTCATCCACTGCAGCTCCGGTTGTCCCAGCTTGGCGATCACGGCCGATTGAGCTGCTGCTGCCACCGCGGCCAAGGTCACATAAGCCATGACCTGCACAGTAGCCACGGCAAAGTCTGATGATTCCTGTAGCTCTGTTTAGTATGGACATGCTGATACTAATGGATTACAACATCGTTCAAGAATGGGAGATTTGACTAAAACTATAGCACAAATGAGCACCCACATTGACATAGGCCCGCCTTAAAAACTCACCCGGGCCAGGAAATCCATGGGAAGTCCTGCGCAACGGCGTTTAGGCTCGGTATACAACCCGGCCCACCCAAAGTCCGTCCATTGATCAGGTCTAGGGAGAACCGTATGCATCAGTCTTCTGTCCATCACAACGGACACAATTTGGACTCGTCCAAAACCAAATTGGTGGTGGGTCTAGCCGAAAATTGAACTGGACGACCGTACACAGATTATAGTCTAGGCCACACACACATTTTCCCACCACATCTCTCTGGTTCAGCCTATCTAACCACACCACACCTCAATGCGTCAGATTCTGAGATTGCTTTTGGGGATCGTCAACCAGACGGCAAACATGCAAACCGAAGCCTCTTAACTGAATCATTAAACTCACTCGCTTGATGCTCAAGCCACACCAACCGATCCCATCCACATTCAATGACAGAAACAGAGTAGCAACACCAAGATTTTAAGACATATAAGTACTATAATTTCAAGTTTCAACACCATGAAAAGAAATTCCACTTTTAATTAAAGGTTTAGCTGGTTTTATTCCGGGTTGGTATACCTGATCACCAGAGAAGATGGCCCAAGCTAAGGGCTTGCTGAAGAGCACACTCCCTCTGACCATGCTCACAACACACCTCAGGGCTTGGATCATCGAGTATGAAGCAGCCATCCCGTTTGCTATCACCAAGAAACTGTTCAAAAGAAAAAAAAAACCCAGAAAATGGGCAAGAACAAGATCACGTTTTTTCTCCGAAAATGAAGATCAAGACTTTGGTTCATCAAAAGGAGCAAGAACAAGAATGAACCCAAGAAAGAAACAGATGATGATGATGATGATAATGATGATGATGGGTCATGGGGTCTGGTCTTACACGAGAGCCTTCATGTCAGTGAACTTGGCCTTCTTCTGGATGGTGAAGATCTCCCTGACCTGAGTGTCAGTGCCCACAAGAACAGCCGCGAGCACGCCCAAGCCACAGATCACAAACCTCAGAACCAGCTCAACAAGCCTCACCCTCCGATCGATCACCTTTGGGCTCGTCCCGTGGTACACCGGGACATTCCCAGGGCTCACCCCAACACCCAGATAGCTCATTCCTGCGTGTTGCTGGCCTCCGAAAAGTTGAAGCACTAGAAGAACAAAGATAGCCAAGCTCTCTTAAAAACCCACCTCAGTCGCTCTCCGCGAAGTGTACGGACAGTGACCGACCACTCCAAAAGCGGGAGCTACTTACAGACGGCACACGGAAGCACGCACAAGCCCCACCAACTCACGAGAACGTTTGGCAATAAATCTCCCTCTGCAAAGCTGTTCTGCTTTTTTGGGAATCCAAAAGTGCTTTGGTGCAAGGAGAGACGGTAGACGCCTGCCACGTGACCACGTCGTGGACAAGGGTTTCTGCAGTAGCATCACTTGCACTCTTGAGAGGGGCATTAACTGAGGGAAACCCGGATATGAATCCATCATTATCGTGACACACCGCATTTGAGCGCATCTAATCGTGATTTCCATAGGAGACATAATTACATATACAATAAAATAACACAAATAATTTTTGAATTTCGGTATAATGTATAATGCTATTCATGAATTTTTAATTTATTTAATATCATCTTTGAAATTTTAATACATATTCAATTTAGATACTATATTGAATATTTTCATATAATTCAGGGATCATATTAAACATATATCAAAAATTCGAAGACCACATTAAACAAATTATAAGTTGAAAGAGCACGTTACATATTATATTAAAGTTCATGAGCTACATTAAACAAACTAAAAATTCATGAATCACATTACGCATCGAGCCAAAAATCAAGAATTGATTGTGTTGTTATCTTTGCATTTTAAGGAACGACATGAAAGTGGAGGACGGCTTGAGCTGAAGCTTGAGTGGGTGAAAGTGGCGACCCTTTCTCTTTTTCTAGGAAGAGGCAAACAGTAGTAAATGGTTTGGCGTCCCGAGAACGAGAACGTGATAGGAGGTAAGGGATGCATTGAATTCACATTTAATGGAGCATTCCACGCTGATGCCTCCTTTCCTCTCTTTTGCTAGAAATTTTGTATTTTGTGTCCACATTATGGAGAAACAACTATTATTTGATGAGAAGATTGTGTGTTGCAGTCAATAGGCCACTTGGTTTTTCGCATTAAGACGTTAATGGGTATTGTCTTGCGACACGTCATATAACCGTTATGTAAGATAGTTTGCTTTTGGCTCGAAGAAAAACCAAAGCAAACGCATCATTCTGAAAGTCCATATCAGGAGGAAATATTGATAAGACTTTATTCTTGTTAAAATTATATATCAAGTTTGAGCCTGTTGAATAAACTCGATTCAAATTGAATTGCAAATTAGCTCAGCATATTAAAGTTCGACATCGGATTTTACATAACAGGGTTAATTGCATTCGTGTTGAAGTCGCGATCAAGAGCAAAATTATTTCCTCTGTTGGAGTCGGCGAGGAGTAGAAGGAAAATAAAAAGGGGAAGTCTCAAATTTGGACTTTGTTTCCTATGTTAGTCTTGGACTTACCTTGAAGATTTTGTCTTTATGCGAATTTTTTTTTTGGTTGGATTTACGCGAAGTTGATGTGCAGGGTAAACTTCTTCGTGAATTGCGTGGCATTAGAGCTTCGCTAATTGCATCCCGAAATGATCCGCGACTGCTTTATAGCCAACAGAAAATCTTGTGATAAGATTTGTTAATTCCTTTGTGAGATTGAGCGTTAATTACATTTTAGGAAGATTCACGAGTGCTTTATAGCTGATAGAAAATCTTGTGGTAAGATTTTTTAATTATTTCGTGAGATCAAAAAATTAGTTCGTGAGGAATCGTGAGATTAAATGCTGTGTGAATAATTAGGTGTATCTGGAGGCGAGAAAATACTAAGAGTATTCAAATATCTCGAGTGGGTTGTAATATTCGTCACGTTGTTTAATTATTGTGGAAATTTTTAATGTTCGGTCTATTTGTTCAATCGCTTATTTTCGCAATAACTGGCCTCATCATTTTACTTATATTAGCAATAACCTGTAATCAACGTACACGAGAAGGGTTTCGCTGAACTGAAAACTGGCAAAGTCCACTACCCAACACAATCAAGAGTGCGCTTGAAAGTGGAGATCAAAGCACTTTCACCAGCTCATTATCTCACAAAACCCATGATTATAGTGACCAAATTCTTTTTCGTTCTGTGAGTTTTTTTGGTGGTGGACCAGGAGGGAGTTGGTATGGTTCGCGGCCGTGCACCCACGTTAGCCAAGGATCGATCCCACGATCCAACTTGGTCTGAAATCTGAAGCCACGGTCGTGTTGTTGTGTCCGAAGGCATGGAGCTCTCGCACCATACCCTCCTCCACGTGTGGACGGGTCCATGGCAATTCATGCCAGTCGCGTTCTCGGCATCGATGCGCATTGAATTCCAAGCACAGAAGAGGGCGAGAAAGTGAATAGAGATCCTACGTAATGATGGGACAGAACTGGGTCTGTCTGTATGTCTGTGTAAATCCTAGAATCAGGAACGACGTTGGGAAGCGTGTCGTGTGTTGGGACTGAGGTGGAGATGACGATGACGAGGGGCCGAGTGATCGATTTTTTTTGGGGGGTCGGAGGGGGATCGATTGAGTGCAACGGAGACAGTTTTTCACGCGAAGAGGCATGGTCAGTCATTATTGTCGAGCACTCCTCTTCTAATTTACTTCACACAATGCATGTGTGAGCACTGCGCCAGCATTGCGTCCATCGCCATTTGGGATTTCCATGCATGAACTATGGGTCAAGTCTAGCTTCCATCTCTAGCTCGACTTGAAATCGAGTGCCAAGAAAGCTCTTGGCTTATTACACTTATGCCATTCGGTCATAAAGCTTTTAATTTGACAATTTTTTTTTTATAATTTGAGGTCTTAAAATTAAATAAAAAAATCCAATCCTAAACATTGAATGTCAAAAAAAAAGATATAAGCCAATGTTAAAATCAAAAGTCTTGGAGTACACTTTAGTAGACCGATCAAAATTGATCATAGATCCAAATTTTACCTTAATGGACTATTTGTTATATAAGTTAGTTATAAGTAAATGAGTCACAATGGCTTTAGAATGATAAAGTTTAAAGTAATATGGCTATTAAATGGGTTTGCAACTTATTTAGACCTAACCCACCTTTATAACTCTCTTTTGCCCTCAATCAATCCCTTGTTTGCTCATTCCGCGCTCTTACTTCAGTTTTTAAGTGTGAATTTTCCTAGATTTGGTTAAATACAAAAGTGCTTTAGAAATATGTGTCTTGTCAGGTATATCTTAAGTATGGAACGAGTCGGGTATGGGAGACTAAATTTATATTGTATGAAAATGGGTCAAAATGATTCAAATTTGGATCGGATCATTTTCAACTCGACTCACCCATTTGACGGGTTACACTTCAATTTTCTGGAAAATTAGCGTTTGCTAATCGTTAATGAGAAGCTGTCTTAGACAACACACTGAGTTATAAACAAAACAAATCGTGTATAGAAACCCATCTCATACCAACGTTTTACCAAGGTTGGTCTGTCTAGCCAAAAAGATTTTCCTTGAACACAAATAAGAGAAAAAAAAAACGAAAGAAGTGCAGAAAACACAAGCGTATAACTATAAGTGCTTCTTTACGACGAAAAAAAAAAACTACAAGTGCTTCAAGCCGCCTCCTCCACTCTGGAATTCTTGTGACCGAAGTTCTTCTGGACGCTCATTCAAGGAAGATATGGAAATTTGCACGATCCATGACCTGTCACCAGAAATAGAAATAAAATTCAGGATCTGTATCATTGCGATATTCTCAATGATAATCCAAAAATAAGCACTGCACTTACTGGGGTCAAGATCAGTGATCATTGCAGCAGAATTGAAGTAGCAGGTGGCCCCTTTGTGCTTGAACTTTTGGTAGTAGCTATTGAAAGCGAAGGAAGCATGGTCTTTGACCGTGTCGGGCAGGAAACATCGCTGATGGGGTTGGATTCCTCTGCAATCTGCTCCTCCCTTCCCGCACGCCCAGTCCAGAGCCACTTGAAGATCCTCGCTTGAGGCTTGCTCATCAGCTATGCACCACTCCACGAACTCTTCCCCATCTGGACTACGGCCACCAAACCGGTGATGATTCGTGTTTCGTAACCGTACCCGTCAAAAACGAGTTGAATTGTGTCGGACTCGTGTGTCTAGTGAACAGTTAACTAGCATCGTGTCGTGTCGGTGTTTAAATTCCTTTAAGTAAAGTTGTTACCTGCTCGAGTCACAGTCTGAACAGATTTTTTGGGAGCCGAGCCGAGAAGAAGAAGAGCGAGCACAAATCCGAGCACCGGCATTTTGTGTCCGAGCGTCTCTAGCTGCCTTCACCGCAGAACTGGGCATACATTCGCGTCTCAGCAATATGAGACACAGAAAAGCGAAGGAAGAGATATCCTAGACATTTACAAAAAGCTAGAACTGTTCATGCAAGTATTCATTCCTTAGTCATCACGACAAGAATTCGAAGGCTTCTTTTGTACTTTGTTCCACATTTTGACCTTGTTGTTGCTTGAGACAATCTCCAAATTAATCCATCACTCAATCTATAAGGAATAAAGAGCTTTGCAATAAGCTGCAGACTTATATGTATCGACTTCTATGAGAGAAGTTCGAATCAACATACATGACAACTGAACAGATCGTTGGATGACTTCACAATTCCGAAAATTGAGGAACACCAAGCTATCAAAGTAAGTATAAATAGCCCATAATCAACCATTCAAGGTAAGAGACATTGGATATGCATTAGTCATTACTTTGTCAATTTTCTTTCTCTAAAGCTCAAACTGACTTGAATATCGGACGTCCCAAGAATTCACCTCCTAGGGAGTTTCTTTCTTGTGGTGTGTAGAGTCACGAGTTGGTCAAACAAGGAATTCGCATGAGGGAGGTTGAGTTGTGGCCCCATCCAAAGTCGACTGTTATAGAACATATGTTTAGAAAAAACAAAAAGATGTTGTTCCTTTAATTATATGTTACCGAGAAGCTGAAGAAATTCAATTAGATTTTTAGTAATTGAGTTCAATCAAATTGAGCTTGAACATGAAGAATCACTTATAAAGTCGAACTCGACGTTGAGTTAAGAAATTATGTTAGTTGGTCGAGTTCATTGTCTGATTTCAACCATCGTTCTCGTCATTTTAACAGTAACTTGATTAAAAGCATCATAGTTAAGGAAGTAACAGGACTTGCATCTTGAGTTTATAGACAATTTAACGACTTTTGCTTTTGACCAATAAAAAACGACTTTTGACTGCCATCTGTAGATGATTTGAACTGGACAAGACAACTGGATTTTGACCACAACAACAAATTCATTGGGTTCATTTATCGTAGAGGCCTAAGCTTTGATCCACATATAGGCCACAAAGTCTGGCCCAAAATTCTTGTGTGCAACAAGGGTTCATCAAGTCATTAGTCTCTCGTGTAAACTTATTGACTTTGTTTAGTTTGGTGTGATGTTCAAAACTACTTTGCTTATGACATTTTCAGTAATAATCATGTCCAACGAGGGTGGGGAGTGATCCTCGATGCTAAAAGACCGGATGAGGAGGCTCCCAACAAACTTCTACAATGGCAAAAGGGGCGGCAACTAACTATTGCGCACTAAACATAGAGACATTGTTTTTGGATTATATATGGAAAAGTGGAATTAATTCATAAGAGGCACATTTTGACGTAATGACAAGGTTTAGCATTTCAACTCTAATATCAAGCGTACTCACGTGAAAGCACTAACGGATGGATGACCTCCTAGGAAAATGCCTACCCGTATCCTAAAAGACAAAACATGAGATTTAATGAGGAACATGTCAAAACGAACAATACATTTAAGTGAGTTAATCTATGAATGTCACATTTTCCATCTAGCATAAACCGGTTGTTATAATCACTTTGGAGGCGTTTAAATTAGCACTTCATGATGACATAAAATGAAAAACAAGCCAAAAAGAGAAGGGTGTTTTGTACTCGAGCTTTTTATCTTTCACGGGCTGATTGCTGTCAAGTTTTATTAACCATAAGAGTGAAAAAACACAGACCACAATAATTACATCTTGGACTTGGACAAATGACCTTAAAAGGACTGCAAGTACAAGTTATATAATATGCACTTAGCACCCCAGACAGCTACCTTAACGTACTAAGGAATTCTGTTGATTGAATTATTGAGTGAACTGATTTGAAACAATATATTTTGGGTTTGTCTGCTGGCCCATCTTCAGAGACCGTGAGTGTCAATCCAAAAGGGACATGTTGGATCACCTGTAAAAGTAGTGTATCTCATTCACGCCATTGTTTTATAGGCGACATGTCATGATAATCTCCTGAAAACAAGCGAGTCAATGTATACCTACTTTTAAATTCAGAGGATTCATGTCTTGTCTGTAAGAAAAATGGTCTTACTATGAAACTATGCATGCTTCATGGATATGATCATTCATTTAAAAACAAACTATACTCAGATTTCAAACTTGCCCCCTTAATTAACTTTGGTTGGTGGGCCTTTTTTCCCCCTCTCGTTCATCTTTCGATGAATTGCATTGGATCTTGACATTGAAGTTTACAACTAGTCACCGAGAATTTAAAGAAAATAGGATCTGGTTCGTAAGTTGAAGTTGATTATGCAAGCTTGTTGATCATTGTTATAAAATAGAAAAGGTGGTTAGGAGTTTCGGGTTTGTGAATGTAAAACCACCCACTTCTACATGACTTCCAAATCGCTCAAATGTTGAAACGCCGTCTTTTATCTTCCACACGTACGATATATAGTAGTATCACAAGCATCCTCCAAACAAGTATTGCTTAATTTTTCATGCAATATCGAGAATCTTGAAATGACTCGATACGAGAAGATTCATGTTCATATGATGATCTAACACACAAAGAGTTCATAATATTACTACAAAAAAAACATATTTTCCTACTTAAAGTTTGGAATTCTTCCATGCGATGCACCACGCATTAACCCAGGCAAAACTCAACTCCGCTCATACTGAGTAGGTACAAATAATAAGCTCATCCGATAAAGCATATAGCCTAGAAGAAAGTATATAACGTGCTCTTATTTTACAGATGAAGAGACGTGTCGACATCGTCAAAGTGATCATAATCCCTATACTTTGTCGACGAAACGCGCAAAGAGGTGGACTCCACAGGCCACAGACTCGTGACGAGCGCCGGCGCTTCAACACACCGAAGATGCGAGCAATTGCTTTGCGGGCTCGGCCAGAGGGAAAGAGAGAGTTGAGGAGGGGATGAACAAGTGGGATAAATATTATTCACCATCACTTCGGGATGATGGAGGAAAAACCCTAATGGCTCACAATGTGATGGTGGTGGTGATGCTGTGGGGCTCAAAACCTTGTTATTAGGTTCTGTGAGCAACTTCAAGATCTGTCTCTCCTCTCTCATCTCCTTCACCTTTTGCAATTGCCTGAATCTCTCTTGCAGAAGAGCAATGGAGGATTGGATCACGATGGGGCTCTCTCCAACACCCATTTTTTGCTTGAAAGCTGGGGTTGATGGATGGTTGCCTATATGAGTTGGGCTCTTGAGGGTTCTTGGATTGAATGGATTCACGTAACGTGTGTAGTTCTAATGCATACAACATATATATAGAGCATGTGGGCAATGGAAATAACTTTATGTTGTTTTGAACTATTCTGTGAATATTTAGTACTCCAAGAAAATTCTTTAGTGATTCTTTTTTAAAAAGAGGAAATGAGAATCGGCTGCAAGGTTGGAAGGTCCAAACAGAAAAGGTCAAGTGGTCAATCTAATGAGGGGGGCTTCTTTAGTGTGGAACTGTATGTGGATGGAGTGGCAAAAGTGGGAGGCTAAAGAGGAAGAGGGTGAAGAGAAGAGTCCAAAGGAATTGAAAGAGACTAGCACATGGAAGGGTGTGTTTGGTAGAACAAAAGGTTGGGTGATGCTCTGTCCTCTTGTCCCCCACAAATGCCACTTTCTCACATAAGCTTTGGAGATGGAGCCATCCTTCTTTCCTTTTCTCGGTGGGGTTCGGTTTTGATATGATAGACTTTCAAAAGTCGTTCAAACGCGGAGTTTTTAATATTGTACTTAAAATCAAATCAGAACGCTGGACATAGTTAAACTGAGTTGAATCAGCCAAAATAGATTGGATGGGAAAATATTGGCCGAATGAAAACTGTTTAAGAAACTCAACAAATACTCTAGTTAAATTGATCGGTCCGATATGAATTCCAAAAAGTCTATTAATTGTTGATCTCACAACAAAAAATATTAAGTGCTTTTGAAACTCAATCACCAATGAATATTCTTGGTAATTTTTTTTTATCAAAATCATTATATATGGAAATACCCTTAAAAAGCTCTCTCTCTCTCTCTCTCTCTCTCTCTCTCTTCTAGGTTTAAGATTTTTCTTTTCATGTTGGAGAAAAGAGGAAGTAGGAGAGAAGTGGTGGTGGGGGGAGCGTGAAGGTGTTGAAAGGGACAATGGTTTCTTAGAAGAGAGAGAGGGAGAGAATAATCTTAGGGAGTGTTGCTTTTTGTGGAGGAGAGTGCCTTTGATTGAACAATAATGCAATGACAAAAGAAAAGGTACCAACATTCTTTCTCTTCTTCTCTCGCACCAATTTCTTTTTGTCTTGGAGTCCTTGGATTGGAATGGCATGCACAAAGCGAAAGCTGCAAATGCTTAATGGATGCTTCTTTTGTGCAGCACAAGCGCCCCTCTCTCCCTCTCTCTCTCCTCTCAAACTTACTGTAATCAAGAAAGACTTTCGAAAACTTCGAGGCTTTTGAGAGAGAGAGAGAGTTGTGAGTTGTGAGGAGTAAGAGACAAGGCGTGCATTTGATTTGTATTGTGTCCATATCTGCTTTCTACAGTGAAAATGGCTCCCATTCTAAAGGGATAAACTAGGATATTATAGTTAATGCGAGCCCTAATCCTACCAGGTGGAAACGGATGATAAGAAAGGTTAGAACAGATTATACTTTAACAAGGTGAATGGTCTCGGATTAATTAGTTTAAAAGATGGTTATGGGACATTGTAATGCTCTCAAACTGTTAAGTTGCCAGCGCGTGGGTGTTGATTAGTCTTCCCCGTGCCCCAATCTCATATGCAAGATGGGATTGTTGCACGAATCATCATAAGTATAACACACACATTATGAATAGGAAGATATAATTCGATATTGTTTGCTGAACTTCAGTAGAGATTGTTCTTTGTGCATATATGTACGTGCTTTTGTATGCATGGTGTTGATTTACGGAGAAGAGTTCCAAGCGTGCCTTATATGACAAGACATGCTCTTTATCAGATTTATCCTAAGGCGATTTTGCATGATTTAGAGACTTGATCATATGGATTATAAGCCGAAGAAATTGTGCTGGGTCTTGTTAATCAAATTTGGCAGAAAAAAGGAGGAGCGGCTCGAAGGAGTTTTGAGAAAAGAGACGACGGTCGACAATCAATACAGGCCTCTAGTCATGAACTCATTACTATTCTTTTCTTTTCTTTTTCCTTAAGTAAGTACGCCAAAAATTGTAAAACCTGTCATAACCATGCATGTAATTGAGTTTTAAAACTTTTAAATAGTGCAATAAATTTTAAAACTTGTCAAATTTGTACTCCAAAATTAGTACACGTGCGATAATTTTATCCTGCTATCAAAAGCCCCAAACTAGTACACCTATGACAAATTTACCCTGAACAATTTTTTTTATCATCAAAAGCCCAAAACTGGTACACTTATGACAAATTTACCTCGAACTAATTTTTTGACCACCAAAAGCCCCAAATTGATACACGTATGATAAATTTACCCCAAACTAATTTTTTGACTGTCAAAAACCCTAAATTAGTATACTTGTGATCAATTTACCCTCCGTTAAATTTGATTAATATCATAAAAAAATCACAAATTGGTAAATTTGTGACAAACGGAGGGGTAAAATCCCAAATTGGTATACCGGTCAACTACCACGTGTCATCAAACTTAGCAATTTGACTGTAAAATTTAACGGAAACTAACGGAGGGTAAATTTATCGCAAATGTACAAGTTTGGGATTTTTTGTGATAAAAAAATTAGTTCAGTGTAAAATTATCATAGGTGTACCAGTTCAGAGTTTTTTGTGATCAAAAAATTAGTTCGGGATAAAATTATCACAGGTGTACCAGTTCGGAGTTTTTTGTGGTCAAAAAAATAATATAGGGTAAATTTAATTTGTCACAGGTGCACTAGTTTTGGATTTCTCGTGATATTAACCCTTTTTTATTTAAAATGTAAACCAAGTCTCAAAACTTTTTTTTGTCAAACCTTGATTAATTTTCAATTAAGTGAGATTAAAATGTAAAAAATGCTAAATAGTACTAGACATCGGCGTTTTGGCTCAAGGTGAGGATGCCATAGCTTCGTTGGCTCGCCACCATTGCGTGACTCAGGCGAGGGTCACCGGCAAAGCAAGGGGGGGTGCCACTGCCCCCTTCAACAGCCCGATGCTCTAGTCTATTTTTTAAAATTTTTAGATTTTATCTTTTTTTGAAATTCTGTAGATTGAAGAACAAAACATGAATTGAAGTTCAATATGTTTTGAAAGATTGAAAATAAGAGTATTTCAACACCTTTGTGAGGATGTGAGGCATTTATTGAATGACATTCGAATGGCCCTTGGCCGAAGGGTATTGGGTTTTAATATATTTATTAGAACAATTTTTTAGTAAAAGTTGATATTAAATGATAATTGTTTATGATCCTCGGCCCAGTTATCATTCCGGCCTATTTGCCACGTCTAGATGCCTTAATTTCTGATCAAGACGCCATTTAAGTTACTAATAGCATTCCAATTCTTAAATGTGGGATTGTTGAGTTACCTGTTTGCCATTTGTATGATAATGCTTGACAATAAGAATTGTTGAGCACTAAAATATTTATGCATAAGTTTATATTTGGCTCAAAATTTTCGTTGTTTACAAATGCATTTAAGGAATTACGTTTTAAATAAGCCATGTTAGTGATGAGCATAATCTAAACTACTTTCTAGTTATCATATTTCAATCTTAAACTCAAAAGGAGAGAAAAAAAAATCTTTGATTTTCTCTTTATACGTTTCCTAGTATTTGAACTAAATATAAATAGTTTTTAACCAAAAAAAAAACTAAATATAAATAGCATATAGAAATTGGGAGATGATAGAATGTAAATGAAAATGCCTTCTCTAATTTATCCATTTATTTAAGTTCATAAGAGATGAAATAATCATATGATTCCTCTATATTTATTTATAAAAGTTTAAATCCAATAGAAACTAGCTAATGACAGACCATTGATTTAAAAGCTTAGTGGTCAATGTGCGCCACGTGGCAAAACTATGCCACATGTCACACCACGTGACACTTCACTTTACCTCTGTATTTGCCACGTGGCAAGTATGAAAGTGATCGTTCTTTCAACAGACCTTTTCAAAGAACGGACCCTCCTACCAATGTTGCCGTCTTCGTATAAGAGTTTACAGTTTCGGTGTAAATTTTCTTGCGATAATTTAAGGCACGGGTATGGAGATCCAGCTATTATTGTTCCCAGGCAGAAGTCCGCCAATGCCTCAACCAATTATGACAACCATACGGTTTAAGTTTAAGAGTAATTTAATCGATTTTTAATAATTATCGTCGAGACTCGAATAGCTACTCTACAATTCTTGAGCTAGAAATCATCGAACGACCCAACTAGCTGCCCAACCATCGACTTCTAACTACTTTTCGTCACTTTTGCCACACATAGTTCCATCTCTCTCTCTCTCTCTCTGCTTGCCCTCTCTTCCTGTGTCAACATCCCATTTCTCTGTCTCGCTCCTTTCTAGCTCGTGAAGAATTATTGGATACTTCACGTGAGTGCGCCTCATATGTTCTTGGACAATTGAATCTTTGAGAATTCATAATAAAATTGGACATGAGTTCCTTCAGATAATGGTGGTATAACGTTCATTTGGCATATGCAAAAATGGTAGCTTTTATTGTTCTGTGACCTAAACATTCAGTCACTTTTATCAACCATTGAATGATGCTTCTTGAAAAAAAATGATGCTTCTTACATCGTACTCTTTTGTGTCATCTCTCATCAAACATAGATACATTGACATAATGATTTGGCATCACTGTAGCATAGAAATTCCCTTGCAATAATTGGGTGTTTGTAAAGAACTTTGGGAAATGAATTCCCATCCCTTCGATAATAATTAGATTAGAACAAGAGTAAATCACAATCGTATAAATTTTAATGTTTTTTTGTGTGTTATCACATTTTGAATAGGAGATACGATGAAAAGTAGGTAATTTCGATCCATTACGACCTGAGGATCTATCCTGTAGTAAATTAAGAACCGCATATATCTTCCTTCACATTTCCACATGAGCCCCAAATGTCTGTCTTCTTGTCAACAAACAACATGATTCCCACCATGCAACCACATGTGTTCATACATTAACTTCCACGTTAACAACATCCTCCCTCTTCTATCTGTGAAGTATTTTATGCATCGATTGCAATTGATACGGTGTGATCAACAAATTATATGACCCATATTATATGCATCCCAATCAACTTTTACTTATGAATTTTATTTCTCTAACATTGCACTGGCCAACTTTTCCACTTATCATTACCACGTGATATGACAATTACAAGATACCTTCTCTTTCTTTCTCATTTCATATGCCACCTATGAACGACGCTCCGTGATATTTGTACTTATTTGCCCTATTTGGTGATGCATAATTACTAGAAATTATGTTGAGTAAGATTCCCGCACACACAACATTTCCCTCTTCAGATGATTTACCAACCGAGCCACCTTTTGTTGTGCTCTCATAAATTTCAATTGGATAATCCTTCTTCTTTTTCCTCGTGTTTGATATAATTGAAGTTGTGAGTACTCCTCTATATATAGGTAAAATGATACAAATGGTCCATAAACTTTATCTAATGTGCAATGTGATCTCCGAACTTTCAATTTGTTCAATGTAATCCCTGAACGTTTAGTACATGTTCCAACTAGTCCCTGGACCATATGAAAATGTTTAATGCTGTCCCTGAACTAAAAGTTGAGGAACTATATTAAACAAATTGAATAATTCAACAAATTGAAAATGATTTATCGAATAATTCAACAATCTCTAATCACATACTAAATCAACGAGTCGTGTAATAATCAACGTCCTACAAAAGCGCGGGAAAGAGTACAGCCTTGAAACATGGGACCGTTAAAAGCCGTTGATGATCGTTCCTCCCTCGCGCTCGTTCCAACTTCCTCCAAGTACAGCCTCGGACTCTGCAACTCCAAACGCATCGACCCACACCGACACTGTCCCATGAAATTGTCTTCCCAAAACTGGCGTTCAAGAGCAAGAACCATGGAGCGAAAGGCCATGTCTCTCCTCCGCAATTCCAAGAACCTCGGCCACCTCCGACAAGCGCACGCCCTCGTCCTGAAAACCCGTCTCGATGCCGACAACTACGTCGTCGCCAGGCTCTTGCGGACGCTGCTCGCTCATTCCTCTGCGCCCGGTGATCTGTTGCCTTATGCTCGCTCCATTTTCGACTCGGTCTCGTCCCCCGATGCGTTCATTTTCAACACCATGATGCGCGCTAATTTGATTTCCCAGAGGCCCCAGGAAACCTTGTCTCTGTTTCTCCGAATGCGCCGTCAAGACGGAGTCTTTTGCGATAGTTTTAGTCTTTCTCTGGTGGTTCAGGCGTGTGGTAGGTTGATGGATGGTGATAATGGTCGAACGGTGCATGCTCAAGGGATGAAAATTGGGTTCGAATCGGATTTGTTTGTTCAAACTGCTTTGATTGAGATGTACGCGAGACTGGGTTCTGTAGAGATTTCGAAGAGGATTTTAGATGATTTGAAGGAACCAGATTTGGTTTCATACAATGCGCTGTTGGCTGAGTATGTGAGGATTGGCGAAATTCAGTTGGCACGTGACTTGTTCGATAAAATGCTTGAGAGAGACTTGGTTTCGTGGAATACCATGATTCATGGGTACGCCACGCTCGGTGATGTTGTGGAGGCAAGAAAGCTGTTCGACAATGCCAGGCAAAGAGATGTAGTTTCTTGGAGTTCCGTGATTGGAGCTTATGCGAGGACTCGGCAGTCTAATGAGGCGTTGAAGCTGTTTCACGAGATGCAATTAGCAAATGTGGTGCCGGACAACGTCACGATGGTCAGTGTATTGGCTGCCTGTGGAGACATAGGTGCACTAGGAATGGGCAAAATGATTCACGAGTACATACAGAGAACTAGGATTGAAGTAGATATGAAGCTTGGCACTTCACTTGTGGACATGTATGCGAAGTGCGGCGACATAGACAGCTCATTGTGTGTATTTAATCGAATGGACAGAAGGGACATCCTCACATGGAGTTCTGCCATTCTGGGGCTTGCTAACCATGGATCTGGTCAAGCAGCTCTTGAATTCTTCTCCAAAATGATAGCTGAAGGAATTAAACCCAATGATATTACCTTTGTTGGGGTTTTGAGTGCATGCAGCCACATGGGCGTTGTTGATGAGGGATGGACATACTTCACATGCATGAGTGATGTTTACGGCATTACTCCTGAAATTGAACATTATGGTTGCATGGTCGATATGTTCGCTCGTGCAGGGCGACTTCAAGAGGCTAGGGAGCTTATTAGAAGGATGCCATTCGCGCCAGATGCTGCTGTTTGGAGGGCCCTTCTTGGAGGTTGCAGAGTCCACAAGGACACTGACCTGGCAGAAGAAGCCACAGTCAATCTTCTTGAATTGGAACCACATGCCGACGGGAATTACGTTCTCTTGTCAAACATGTATACCCAAGAAAAGAAGTGGGACAAAGTTATTCACGTGAGAAAAATGATGAGGAATGTAAATATTGAGAAGGTTCCTGGCAGCAGTTCCATTGAAGTGGACAATGCAGTTTATGAATTCGTTGCCGGCGATAAGTCACACCCATGGACGGAGAAGATTTACCAAATGTTGAGTGAGATATTCAAAAAACTGAAGCTTGCTGGGTACAAACCGCTAACTTCTTTAGTTTCACAAGATCTTGATGAGAGACAGAAAGAGATTGCATTGGCACATCATAGTGAGAAGCTGGCTATTGCTTTCGGACTTCTCAGTACAACTCCCAGAACTCCGCTTAGAATTGTTAAGAACTTACGAATATGTGATGATTGTCATTTGGTCATAAAACTTATCTCCGAGATTTACAACAGGGAGATCATAGTTAGGGATCGTAACCGCTTCCATCATTTTCTTGAAGGTTCGTGCACTTGTCGGGAGTATTGGTGAGGAAGGAGGAGCGCAAGGAAACTTTTTTGACATTCAAGATACCTTGATAATGGTTTGTCACACATCAAGAAGCCATAAATGAGCTTGTACATAGCTCAGTCTTCTCTTTGATTTGAATCACTTACATAGCTCCGGTCGTCTTATCCTCATGATGCTGTTTGTAAAATATGCAGATTAATGTAACGGAAAAACTTGTACTTTGGGTGCTTTGTTGGCCAGGAGCAATACTTTTTGTCTCTTATTGTCAGGAGTTGCATGCATTTGTACAGGAGGCAAAAGGCCCTTCCAATATTTAAAATGAACTTGTACGTGCTTTTTTACGTCTCGCTCTTGTTACTGAACGATCAGCAGGAAACTGAGTTCACTAAAGCTACTTCTGGAGTGATGCAGATGTAGAAACGCAGATACCGTGAGATTTGCCGAGAAAGATAGCCAACTCATGTCAATTTCACAAGTACAACAGCCTTTTTCTTATTGCTGAAGACTTCATTGAGCAAGAACTGAACTTTGACAAAAGAATTCACCTTCCCTGCTGCCAGTACATTCCCTTACCCAATACTAACATCTTATTATTGCAAAGATAGTACCAGTACCATATGTAATCGGAGTTCTCCACGAATCAGCTAAATTAACACACCAAGGGCAAAACAGAGATTCAAAGAGTAGCGCAAGAATATACTATCTGCTTCATTCCCGAGCAGACGTTTAGAAAGACCTCTTTTCCTTCCAGATTTAAGTTGGGGATTTTATGACAGTGTAGTGGAAGTTCTAAACATTGCTCCCTTGATCCTATAGAAGTAGAATTTAAGCTAATCATCAAGCTAAACATGAACTACAACTAGTACAAAACTTTACAGATTTCACTCGTCAAAACCTACAGGTTTCACCACCACGCAGAAGAAGTTGCCATAGCTCGGTTCATCCAGTGGAGATAAAGAGCTCCATCCCTCTCTTCGATTCTATACTTCTCGTTATATTCCCTTAACAGATCTCTGATAGCATCAGTAACTGCAGGACTCAACGGGAACTGTTGAAATCCAGCCATCCTAAACCTTGACCTCCATTTCCCCAAAAGTTCGTGCCTTTCGACCCTTTCCGTGCCCTCACAAGCTATCATGTTGACTATGTCCCTGGCGACGCAATGCTGCTCCGCACTGATCCTTTGCTTGTCATCCCGTGGGCGCGCCACATCAATTGACTCGAACATAGCTGTATAATAGTCCAAAGTCTCTGTGAACCTATAAAAGAATGGTGACGTGTTGGTGTTAGACTCTTGCTCCACGAGGGTGACCACCTTTGGGGATAGACTCTTAACCAATCGTAGCAGCCGATCACGGTGGTTATGGGTACTGACGCTTTCATCTGGCATATGATGCAAAACATAGGGAAAATTCACGACTATAGCTTCTCCAGGCCGCTCTCCGAGGTCCTTTCGTTCGACCTCACTTCCACACATGGCGGCACTGTGGAACTCAAATAGCACTCCACATGACTCAGCAACCTTGGCTAGCCTCTGCCCGACAATGCTGAGCCCCCCTCCGCGCGCATGAGCTGACTGGGAGTCATCAACACCAGTGATGCGAATAAGAGGGGGCCCACCCACTCGTCCTGCAAGAGCCTGGATAAGAGTGACCCACTGGCTTCCTTGAGCGATCTGGAAGTCAATTATGTGGATTCTTGACTCGTACTTTATCGCTTCCCCGATCACGACATTTGCCGACTGGTAGGCAAACTTCCAGTATGGACAAATCTGATAGAGGATGTGCATGTAAGACATCAATTCCGAGCTAGTGGGCTCTTTGCACTTGAGCTTTCTGTAGATTATGCTCCCAGATGATTCCAATCTCGCTTTAAGCCCTTCCAATAAGTAAGCACCCAACCGTTGGATTGGATCTCCCGAGACAGATACAATCCTCTCCAACAACTCCATCAAACCAGCCGTCTTAGGCATGTCAGCTTCGGCAATTGCTTGTGCGCAGACAATGAGCACTTGCTTCAAATCCAATCTAGGGTTCATCTCTATAATCTGATTTACATCCCACTGCCCGGTCGATGTGAATTGGTGGCTCCCACTATTTAGGCAACAATTGCAGCTATCACTGAAATCAGATTCAGGTCCAAGCAACGAATTTTCCAGCTCCCTCAGCTTGTCCCACATCTGGTTGCCACCACAAGCCACTGAAGAACCGCTGATGGGTGACCCATAAAGATTGTCGGAAGAATGTTGCGCATCTGACGCAAACGAGTGTGAACCTTGAGTCGAAAAGGGACTCCTGTTGGACGCGACGCTCACAGCCGAAGGGGAATCGTACGAAACAAAACCGGAAACGGCTGGAGCAGATTCGAGGGTGAAGAACTGCTCATTGTAAGCCTGAAAGGTGAAATTAGTCCCTTGGCTGCCAATGTCTGGACTGACATTGTTTTCCACGATCTGAAAATTAGGCATATAATAAGGGTCGATGTCTTGCACGGGTTGATGGTATAACCCATGGATGCCAGCCGAATTCTGGTGGTTCCCAGATGTTTGCATTTAGGAGGATTCGAGGTGATTGACTTGCGGATAATACTGGAAGCTTTCTAGCAGAATCTTTTATGTAATCCACAACATCACTCAGGCCATGAGAACAGACATGGCAATCTCAAAACCAGTGATCTGGTTTCATCGCACCGTAGAATTCCTTAAATACGATACGCAGCAGCAAAGTGATTCCTCGCACCGATGTGTAAATTTCGCAATATCTGAAACCACCGGGGGGAAAAGGTACGGTGTCAATTACAATCATTGATCGTTTCAAACACCTCATCCACATATATGAACAAAATCAGTATCCATTCTCTTCTAGTAACTCGTGTAGCTTATTAAAGGCATAAACGAGTAGGGACTCAAAATCAAAAGTAAGTAGAAGAACAATGCATCAATCCCAATTACACAAATCACATGAAAGATTAGAAAAAAGTTACTACTTTAGCCACCATGTTCATTCCTTAGTCTCTGCCATCGTTGACACAAACAGTAAAAAAGAACCAAAAAAAGAGACAGAAAAGGCATCTTATAGCGGCTGCAAAACCTACCGTGGGACGGGGGAAATTTTTTATGTATATGAAATTCTGACCAACAACAGGTTCCACTGAACAGCTAGCCCAGCACTTTGGATCAAAAAGCTAGAAATTTTGGCGTATAAACCAGATCCCAACAGAAATCAACCCGCCAATTTGATAAACAGAGAACTTAATTTTGATTCCCCAACCTAAATCACCCATCAGATGGTCAAAGGAAGCCAAGTTCATGCAAAAGTTGCAATCTTCATGAGCCATATCAGCTGAGAAAACACCTCCCCAGAATTCTACGACATACCCATCTTACGAAATCACGAAAACAACATTCCGGCTCAATCAAGAATCCGTCAACCATGGAAAGATGCAAATTTTGTCCGGGAAAATCGTACAAGAAGAGTACTTCACGGGGAAAAGACAGAAAGCCCTCACGTATCTTCGATGAACATCACAACCATCTTTCAAATTCGTACTCCATCAAGAGCTCAAAAGACATAACAAATTGCTTACCTGAGCCACAGAACTCTCGGTTCACCTCAGCTCAGCTGCCTTACTCTTCAAGAACAAGAAACCACCAACTTGCCCGTCCCTCTCTTTCTGCTCTGTCCATCTGTCTGCTCTCTCTCCCTCTCTCTCTCTCTCTCTCTCTCTCTCTCTCTCCTAAAAGTATGCATGTGTGGAGTTCCATACCCAACTTATAAGGCTATTACCCACATTAAAAGAATTGCCCTCTCCGGGTCAACAAAATTACACTGCCACCCGATGGAGGGGGCGGAGCGGGAGGGACACGAAATCACGTCAGTACCCCTGGCAAGAAGGATATATTTCCATTTCCGGTGTGGGGGTGAGCCGCGTGCGTGGGAACTTCGCTTTCATTGTCACAAAAACAAACCCTTCGGAAGTGACGTGCCGACTGTAGCAGGCAGCTTCCTCGGAACCCCATGAGCCCCCCCGCGCGGCCTGATCGTCCTTCCTTTACTCGTTTCCAACTGTCGAATCTGTTTGTTCTTTGCTTGCGGGTGGAGTGGACCTTTTAGGCCAAGTGTCCCCTTTGGTTTTTGGTCGTAGTGGACTGGAAGATTTCGACCAGTTTCTGCGGAAACTGTCAAAATTTAATAGCTTTTCAGAGTAAATTTAGCTAGTGGGGTTAGTGGTGATCAGCTCGTTTTTTCTTGGGAATTGTGGACTTTTTCCGGAGGGTTACTTTCCGTCAGCATTTGAGAATTCAAATGAGAAGCTTTTTATCAGACAGACATGGTTGACTTCCAACGGTTGATCCGGGGGGGCAAGGAAAGGAATTACAGATGGGACAAATTGGGCATGCGTGTTTGTACTTCTCACGTGCGTCCTAAGGAACTATCTTAAAGAAGAGGGGCATGCTTCGTTCGGGGCAACTTGGTGATTTTGTTCGTGTGGTGATATCTTGACCTTTGAATATCATGGACATCCTTAGACTTTCCCAACTCCCGCAAGCTCCATAATTGTAGTAGGTTTCATACGGGTCTTGTCCAATGATTATGCGTGTCCGACTAATCCATCTGCTAAAAAAAAAATCACGTATATCGAAGTTTGGTCAAGAAAGAAAAAAACAAAAGAGCGATGTTGATGTTAGATAGCTAAGAACCCAAGACCCTTTAGGTTCAGCAGCCGGGTGGCATCTCGGTCGAAATTTCCCAACCGCCCGGCGACCTGAGCACCATCTCTCTCCGATCCGATCAAAGACAAGCCTTCCACGCCGGTACTTCAAACAAAGGATTAATCTCTTGCGGCATATCTATCAAATGCTCCATCATTTACCGGAGTCGGGATCGATCCACTCCAGTATTCATGATCGTTTTTAAAAGACGCCACCACTTTAGATGTTTCAGGAGCCTAAAGGTCCAAAAACTGATGTCACAAGCAAAAGTCCAAGGCAAGGTCGGCAAAGATTGGGATTCCAGGAAACATGGGTTAGGTCCGATCCCGACACGGAAACCTGTCCGAAGCTCCCTCCCGGATCGGCAGAAGCTCCTTCGCGGTCAAAGATTTAGACGGGAGTGGAACGGGCGAGACTGGAAATTGACCGGGGGAGCTCCGTGTCGGGAGGGGGGAGGAGGAGGATGATGACAAAACGAGGGGCGCGGCTTTGAGGACGCGGTTTTCGGGCCGGGACGCGTCGAATGGCACTTTCGTGATTATAGGGCGGGTCCGGGGGCTCTTTTCCCTAACGAGCGCGTCCGCCCGCGCGCGTGCCCGCGCGCACGCGCCGCATTCTTCGAAGCAGCTCACGCGCCTCGACTTTAAAAAATTTTTGTTAGGAAGGAGCAACGGATAACAGTTTCCCCCTCCCTTATAATATTTTGTAATTGTACGCTCTCTTTTTCTTTTTTTATATATATTTACGCATCGATGATAATGACGTGGAAATTCATATTTATTTTCGGGTCGCCGGCTCTAGCCTGCGAGATACGACCCGAAAAAAATAAATATTTTCCCGCAAAGTAAGTGGCGGGCGATTATTTGTATGAATTTCTCGTGCCTATATCGTGTTAAATCATGCTTATCGCATTAGGGAAACAAGGGAAGCAAGAAGCTGAAAATGAGTTTTCATTTTTATTCAGCTTTATCCATGGAACAAGCAACGGCAAGAGTTTCCTCCCCCGTCTTATAATCTTTGTAATTATACACTTTTTTTTTCATATATTTACGCGGCGGAGATGACGGCTTTGAAATTCATATTTACTTTCGGGCCGCCACGATATCGTCCCGTAAAGTAATCGGGGGGGAGGGGAGGGGGGGCCGCGATTCATGCGGTTCCTCGTGCCGACGCCGCGTTACATCGTCCTTGTCGCATTTTGAAAACGTGGACAAACATGTCGGGATTATATTAAAATAGCATCCCGACCTATTTAATCCGACGGCCGTTTTTTGGCCGAATCTTATTTAGACAGGCGGATCGGTCGGCCTCGAACTGCACACGAAACTTCCGTTCTCGCGATTGAACTCGCGACGAAACTCGGCACAAATACTTAAGGACAGGATAAATTAGGAAAATGTTCGTTCGATTAAAACATTAGTAACGCCTAAACTTTGGAATAAGGTTTCATGTTGGGTACCAATAATGCGTGCTTCGAGAGGATATGACGTGACGAAATTGAAGAGAGAAGGGCCGGCCGCAGTACACGACGGTGCCGCCGGCGTTTTCAAATCGTCTCCCACGGAACGGGCCAATGGGGGCCCGCCACGTCACGGTTCGTCGGCCCCACCGTCCCAGGCGTGCGGTGATGATGACGGTGGCGATGATGATGGTGGTGATGACCATGGTGGTGGTGATGATGTGGCGATGGTCGGTCAGGATCGTCGGGCGCTTCTCTTGGTCAAAATGGAGGGCGTTGATTTGGCAGCGCTTCGGTTTTGATTTCAACTTGTACGGTCTGATTGTATTTCAATTGAAGGCATAATTCCACAAAATGAAAAGTCACCTAAGCTTAGGTCCGATTTCGCTGTCGACTTTCGTCTTAGTCCCAAACCATGCGTCCACAGATCGCCGCTAGTTTGTTTCTACGCAAGAATCGACGTCGGGGGCCAATTAGATGTTTACCGTTAGAGCCCGGGTCGATCGTCAACGGCCCCCGCCTTATAAGGAATAACGGCAGCCTCCTGATGTTGAGAATTTCGAAGGAACCGACGGCGGTTTTCAGACGCGTGGGTAAATTTGAGACTAACGTGAAAGTTGGGAATTTTCTTCTTTTTTGAGCAGAAAAAAAAAGTTCGAGGCAAAATCGGGACCGGAAATTAGCCCTATGTTATAGTATCTTTTGTAATCGATGCGCTTTGATCCGAAATCCAATCAATATTCCAATCAAAATCTAGCAAACTTTTAGCATGGGCATTGCTTCTTCTGCATTCCCCGGACAATAAACCGAATTCCGATAGAAATGTATTGGAATTTGAGAGTTCAGTGCATCGGGCGTTAAAGTCGAAACTCGGCGATGTAGTCGAGAAATCGCCAGAGTTTAGCGGCCGCGGCGAGATTTATCCTCGATCGTCTTATTCTTTAAATGGACCCGGTAGAAATTTATGTAGTTCCCTTATTATAGGGGCACTAAAATATTTATATATAAAAAAAAATGTTGGACCAAAGCAAATCCTTAAATTATTTCGTCCGAACACTATGAGGGTAAATTTTTAGGGCGAGGGAAGAAAAACTATCCCCCGACAAGAGGGGCCAAACGTGCGGGCACCGATACGTGAAAATAAGGGACGCCTCCGTGCAGCTCGCCGTCGACATGCTAGTAAACAGGCGGCAGAGGTCCCGGTCAGTAAGAGTGTCAGAATCGAACCTAAAAATCGAACCAAGATACGAACCGAACCGAACCGAACCTAAAATTTCGTGCATTTCGGTTCGGTTTCGGTTTCAGTTCGGATCATCAAAATAAATCAAATTTTTCTTTTCGGTTCGGATCGGATCGGATCAAATCGAACTAAAATAAACACTTCGGTTTATGGCTATTTTGCCCCCTCTCTCTCTCTCTCCCCTTCTCTCTCCTCTCTCCTCTCTCTTTATGCTTAATGAACTTGAAACCGAAAACTGATTCGAACCAAACCGAACCAAGCCGAACCAAATCAATTTTTCGGCTCGGTTCCAATTCGGTTAGGTTCAAATTCGATTTGGTTCAAGGGGCACCCTTAATAGTTCGGTTCGATTCAGTTTTTTTGAAAAACCGAGCCGAGCCGAACCATTTACGCCCCTACCGATCGGTACCATCTTGCTACCTTTGCTCTGGTGGGGCATCCTGTGTAATCACCGCCGAGGATCTAAGCCAGGTCCCGGTTTACGCACACAGAGATACTAAAACTATACACATATAATTTGATTATAGAGAGTTGGACGCGAATATGTTACCGCGATGATTCCGAAATCGTACGGGGAGTGATTGGGGTTGCAGATCCTAGGGAATCGATGACGTGAGAACCGTGGACACGATTCTCACTCAATCATATGCCAACTCAGAAAAAGCGAAGGAGAAGAATCATTACTTTAAGCTTATTAAAGAAGAAAGCAAGAAAGCCTGAGGAGAGCTTGGGAGAGATTGAGGATGGTGCTTTCTTGCCAGTAGTGGTAAGTACATCGTCTTACCCGATTAATCTCCCAACATTTTCCTGGGAAAATCCGAATGCTTCCCTGGATCTCGCCGGGCCTCGTGTGATCCCGGCTCACCAAAACGTACGTCCGTGCGCGCGCCAGCAAAACAATCCCGAAAAAAGCGAGGGCCAAAGTTACCCGATTAATCTTGACATGCTGTACGGATGTCGGTTCGGTCCTGAATACCATGCCAGTCATCGCCGGCCGTCCCATGTCATATCAGCAATTTCCGGCAAAAATCGGTCAGAATGACTCCATTGAAATGTTACACAAAAATTTAATGTTAAACTGATAAAATTCGAATAATCAATTTAGGATCAATTAGGAATGTGCATGGTCCGAGTGGGTGGTTCCTACCTCGGAACCGTGGACCGCCCGCTACAGGACCTGTTCCAAAAATTGGAACCGAGAATCGGACCGCCGGTCCGATCCGGTTCTTGGGCAGGTCCATGGAACCAGTTTCAACAAGTTTTCCTAGATAAATAAAAAAAAATTATGTGAACCAATATCGGATCAACAGAACAAAAGGAAAAGAACATAACTTTGCATACAATTCCTACACTATGATCGATTATATTAACCACATCATCCATAAATCAAGTGGGTACCCATTAATTATTTAAAAAAAATGACCAAGGTATCTCAATTATACAAGAGCTTCATACATAATAACAAATTTTATCTTTTTTTTAAAAAAAAAAATTTGTCAAATTTTTTTAATTAAAAAATAAATAAATATTATTATTATATTACTAGTCCGGTCCGGGTGGGCGGGTGGGCGGTTCCACACCGGTGTTGAGAGTAAAGGCTGCAGCCCAAAGGCGAGACGGCCCGGAACTAACACCGTGGCCCATAGGGGGCACAATTGTAATTTCGGAGGAGCGAAAACCCTAATCCTCCGTGACCAAAGTATATGAGAACTGAGAGAAGAGCCCTCCAAAATACGACGTCTTCTTCCTCTCTTCTTCTTTATTTTTCTGTCTCTGTGTCTGTGTATACTGTGATGATGGAGAGCTTTCAGATGAATCTCTACAGAGTATAAAGAAATGGCTATGGTGATGAGGTTTTCTATTGATCTGGTTCTTGCGTAGTTTTATCTCTTCATTATTTTTTGCTTCTCATGGTATCAGAGCCTTTCTCTGAAAGCCCTGTACGAAGAGTCATCGCATCGTCAACAGGCTCGTCATCGCCGGAACAATTCGGCTCTTCCGAACCAGTGCAACATCCGACATGATTTTCCTCACTGGAGTCGAGATGGCGCACGTTCTCGAGCGCTAAGTACCCATCAACCTCGTTCAAAAGCCAAGGTTGCTTCGGACGAGGAAGCCACGACCACGGAGGGAAAGCCGACACCGCGCTCTTCCATCGCTCGGCGAAGGCGAGAGCAAACGCACACATGGCAGCGAGAGTTCCAAAGTTTCCATTTCCCATTCATGTAAATATTTGCAACTTCGTTACAATCAAGCTTGCTGAGGACAATTTCCTCCTTTGGCAAGCACAGTTTCATAGATTTCTCAGAAGTCAGGAGCTCATTGGGTTTATTAACGGTGAAATTAAATCACCACCACAGATGGTACGTGTTGAAGTTGAGGGAAAGGAGATTGAAGCTCAGAATCTGGATTATGCAGACTGGATGAGGACGGATCAGTTGATTTCATCTTGGATAAGTGGAGCTGTTTCAGAAAACATTTTGGGCATGATCATCGGACTCGAGACTTCTTTCGAGATATGGCAGACTTTATGTAATCGTTTTAGTCAGAAATCAGTGGCTAGGGAGTTTGAATTAAGGGGCAAACTCCAAGCGTGCCAAAAGCGGGATCGATTGTTGTCTGATTATCTCAGGGAATTTAAACTAATTTGCGATCAGTTAAACGCAATTGGTAAACCCGTGGATGAGATAACGAAGGTTTTTGGCGTTTTGGAGGGGTTAGGCTCAGAATATGAAAATTTTAGAACCACAATTTACTGCTTGAAACCTCAACCTGACTATGATGAGGTCATTTCACAGCTTGAGAGATTTGAGGCAAGGCTGCAAAATTACTCCTCTAATCAGTTTAACCCCAATTTGGCATATTATGGGCAGAGAACTGTTCAGGGTGAACAGAACATGGATTTTAACGGTGGGTTTAATTCATTAGATTATGCGTTTGTCAGTCAAAAGGGGAATAGTCGGTTTTATGAAGGCAGAGGTGGAAGGAGTAATGGCAGAGGACGTGGCTATGACAATGGCAGAGGCCGTGGTCTTGGTTATCAAGGGAGAAATCGGGGCTACAGACCCTATGGTATGAATCAGGAGGCACAAGGGTTCAGACAACAGAATTTTTCTTATGGCTCAGGTCAAGGGTTTAAACCCTATGCAAGTTCTTCACAGAGGTACCAAGATGTTAAGTCCTACCCCTCACCCAATTCACCTGAGAAAAAGAATTATCAAGAAGAAAGAGCACATGAGAATGTGAGAGTTGCTTGTCAAATTTGCAAGCGTCCAGGACATGACGCACTGAGGTGCTGGTACAGATTCGATAACTCCTTCCAGAGTGAGGAAATCCCAACTGCACTTGCCGCCATGCGTCTTGAGGACCCAAAGGGAAGTGAATGGTACCCGGATACGGGTGCCACAGCTCATATCACTGCAAATCCCGGTATAATTCACAACCCTTCAAAGTATAATGGTAATGATAGTGTTATGATAGGTGATGGATCATGCCTTCCTATCACATTTACTGGTAATGCTTTCCTTCATACTGAGCTTGATATATTACCCCTTAATGACGTATTGGTAGTTCCGGAAATAACGAAAAACCTTCTATCAGTCTCAAAGCTGACCGATGATTATCCTTGCGCTTTTGTTTTTGACAAATATGGTGTTTATGTCAAGGACAATCAAACCAGCTCGGTAGTGATGCTCGGAAGGAAAATCGGGGGACTTTACAAAGTCGATCAACAAGCAACTGAGGCTCTTTTTACTCAAAGACACAAGGCAGTGGGTGAAGAAGTGTGGCACCAGAGGCTTGCTCACACTAATGCACAGACACTTAAAGTTCTGCAGAATCAGAAACTTATTCAGTGGAATAAACAAGCTCAGGCTGTGTGTGGGAGTTGTCGGATTATAAAGAGTGCTAAGTTGTCATTTCCTTTATCTGAGTCTGCAACCAATTTTCCTCTAGAAAGGATTCATTGCGACATTTGGGGTCCATCGCCAGTAAAATCCTTTCAAGGTTTCAGGTTTTATGTCATGTTTGTAGATGACTTTTCCCGTTATAGTTGGGTATATCCAATGAAGTTAAAGTCGGAGTTTTATGATATCTTCATTCTCTTTCAAAAATGCGTGGAAAATCAATTCGATCGCAAAATCAAAGTGTTTCAAAGCGATGGAGGGGGAGAATTTACTAGTACAAAATTCCAGAAACATTTGCAGAACTGTGGTATAAAGAATTACATATCATGTCCATATACCCCGGAACAAAATGGGGTTTCGGAAAGGAAACATCGCCATCTCGTGGAGCTTGGGTTGTCTATGCTTTATCACACGAGAATTCCACTGATTTATTGGGTTGATTCATTTTTGACTGCAAACTATATCATCAATCTCCTTCCAACCCCAAATCTACAGCTGGACAGTCCTCATAGTAAGATTTTTGGGCAAAAACCGAGATATGATTTTCTCCGAGTGTTTGGTTGTGCCTGCTATCCTTGTCTCCGACCGTATGTGCAACACAAATTTGATCCCCGTTCTCTCACTTGTGTGTTTCTTGGTTACAGTGAGAAGCATAAGGGGTACCGTTGTCTTGTACCAACAGATGGGAGGATTTATATCAGCAGAAACGTTACATTTGATGAAGGTCTCTTTCCATTTGCTCAGAAGCTGAATGCTGTGTTCCCTCACTATACGGTTTTGTATAAGAAATGGGTTGAAGAAGTGAAGTTCATGGGATCTGATAGAAAATCACAGCCAAACAATATTGCACATGATAATTCGGGTCTTTTACAAGATAATGATGTCCTTGAGATTGGACAAATCAGAGTACCTTACAAGGAAACACCTATGGCACAAATGTCTCCCACTACTGAGTTGGAGAACATGTGTGGTCATGAACAATATGAAGAAACTCAAGCAACTAACAGTTGTGAGCCACCTGTATCGGATGCGATGCCTTCTGAGCAGCCAAGAATCACTTCTACTCACCAAATGCAGACACGGCTTAAATCTGGGATTGTCAAGCCCAACCCGAAATACGCATGCCTAGTTGAATATCGGGTTCCTGCAGAACCCAAATCTGTAAAATCAGCACTTGCACATGAAGGTTGGAATAAGGCCATGAGAGAGGAAATGAATGCCTTACATGAGAACCAAACCTGGATTTTGGTTCCACGCACTGATCAAATGAATGTAATCGGGTGCAAATGGGTATTTAAAACCAAGTTAGCCGCAGATGGGGGCCTTGACAAATTAAAGGCACGCTTGGTAGCTAAAGGCTATCACCAAGAAGAGGGGATCGATTTTCTTGAGACATTTAGTCCTGTGGTGAAACAAGCGACAATTCGCATTGTCCTTTCGGTAGCTATGGTGCAAAAATGGTCGATACACCAATTGGACGTCAAGAACGCCTTCTTGCATGGTACGCTTAATGAAACGGTATATATGGAGCAGCCCCCAGGATTCTCGAAACTCTCTAATCATGTGTGTTTGCTCCGAAAGTCTCTGTATGGTTTGCATCAGGCTCCGCGTGCATGGTTTGAGAAATTCAGCAATTTCCTCTTGGAATCGGGCTTTTTCTGCAGTGCTACTGACCCATCTCTTTTTATCTTACACAAGGGTCAAGATACAATTTTACTCTTGCTATACGTCGATGACATTGTGTTAACTGGAAGTTCAAATCAGCTGCTCATTGAGTTGATCAAATCTCTTAGCTCCAGCTTCCACATGAAAGACTTGGGTTGTTTACACTATTTCTTGGGTATTGAGGCCAAGTACACATCTGAAGAATTATTTCTCTGTCAAACAAAATATGCCATTGACCTCCTGGAACGAGCAAATATGAAGGAATGCAAGCCCATCTCCACACCCTTGTCACTAAAACCAGTTCACAACTCTGGTGATGATGTTTATCTTGACAACCCGTTGGAATACAGAAGCTTAGTGGGCAGTCTGCAATATCTAACGATAACTAGACCAGATATTGCGTATGCCACGAACGTGTTATGCCAGAAAATGCAGACTCCAACAGTGGGTGACTTAAATACATTGAAGCGAGTCTTGCGCTATATCAAAGGGACTGTTAACTTGGGACTTTTCATTCACTCAAATAGCTCGTTGAATTTATATGGTTTTTCGGATGCCGACTGGGCTGGTTGTGCCGATACGAGACGCTCCACTACGGGGTTTTGCACATACCTTGGTTCGAATATCATCTCTTGGTCAGCAAAGAAACAGAGCACAGTGTCACGGTCATCGACTGAAGCAGAGTACAGAGCACTCGCCTCTGCTACTGCCGATCTTACATGGATTGCATTTGTCCTGAGAGACATCGGGATTCACTTAACCTCACCGACGGTATTGTTTTGTGATAATCAATCTGCAATTTCTCTTACATCTAATCCTATCTTACATGCTAGGACAAAACATATTGAAATCGATTTCCACTTCGTCCGTGAGAAGGTTTCATTGGGTTTACTCAATGTGCAATACGTTCCCAGCCATCGTCAAATTGCAGACATTTTTACCAAGGCCTTGTCCAGATTTGATCATTGTTCTCTTAGAATCAAACTGGGTTTAGGCTTCAAAACCACACCCAGTTTGCGGGGGGATGTTGAGAGTAAAGGCTGCAGCCCAAAGGCGAGACGGCCCGGAACTAACACCGTGGCCCATAGGGGGCACAATTGTAATTTCGGAGGAGCGAAAACCCTAATCCTCCGTGACCAAAGTATATGAGAACTGAGAGAAGAGCCCTCCAAAATACGACGTCTTCTTCCTCTCTTCTTCTTTATTTTTCTGTCTCTGTGTCTGTGTATACTGTGATGATGGAGAGCTTTCAGATGAATCTCTACAGAGTATAAAGAAATGGCTATGGTGATGAGGTTTTCTATTGATCTGGTTCTTGCGTAGTTTTATCTCTTCATTATTTTTTGCTTCTCAACCGGGAACCGGGAACCAATCCAAACAGTTGCGATTCCAAAAAATTGGAACTGAGAACTGGACCGATTCCTTTGAAAACCACCGGTTCCGAGCCATCCGGGCAGGTCCCGATTCTTTTGCACGCCCCTAGGATCGATAGGATAATTTTCGCTGAGAAGACTCCCCAATTGATTGAACAGGAGCAAAGCACGTAGGGGAGACCCTTGGTGACTTGACGCGGATGCTACATAAAAGTTAAGAGGATCGAATTTAAGGCAAAAGAGAGAGAATCAGAAGGCTATCTTAAAACAAAACGCGGGCCGGCAGCACCCTTATCTTGACGGTGTCCCTCGACATGGCAAGAGCTGCTTTATACCCTTTATAATATCAAAAGCATTTCTTCCCATCCATGCACTGTTCAATTCAGCTTTTTACGTGATGAGTGGGGTTGGGACTGTTTAGTTGGCTCATCGGTATATTAGGGAGCTAACGGAGATACTCTTAATTTAATCGGGGATCGATCGGGTCCGATGCAATCGCAAAGTACACTTGTAACCGTGATGAAATGGAGCCAGGAATAGCTATCGAATTAAAGGGGGTGGAGTGCACGTTGCATATAATTAAAACACGCGAGGGCATTCTCAAAATTCTCCGACTTTCTCTTCAATGAACTGAGGATTTTGTCGACGTCTTCTTGAATCCCTTCTTGAGAAGGTGCCAAGTCATCTATCAACTCTGAAAGGATCCGATAATCACGCGCATCACCACTTACAGTGTCAAAGTACTGTGTAAAAATTGGAGCTTACCACGAGTCCGTAAAAACTTATCGAGAAAACAGCTAAGCTCTTCACCGTCAACTTTGAACCTCCCCAACAAAACGCGGTGCGCGTCCAACGTGTCGGTTTTTGTTACGACCCTACAAAGCGGCGATCATAATCAATTCTTTTTCGTTCATTAATCACGCTTTATACAACTGTGAGAACGATTCATGGCGAAGACCTCCTTAATCACCACAAGTGTCTGTCTGTCTGTCTCTCTCCCCCTCAACGCGAAAGAGACATCGAGGAACAAAAGCAAATGTCCATATAAGTTCAAAAACAAGTCGAAACTTCTGTGGTTGTGCTCGGATTGCGTCACCCATTAGACGCGTGGGGACATAAACTAATGCCTTTGGCTGCACGATGAAATCTTTTGGCCCATAATTTGATTATTTTGGAGCCTTTCTTTAACTTGCTAAAGCCGAGATATCACTCTCTTTCTAGTTGTCGGGGTCCCCATGCCCTAACATATAATGATTGTCCCAAGCATTAGGACATCACTTTCACCTTCAATTTGGGGACGTGTGAAGAGTAATTTAAAGGGCCAAAAAGTCTCGCCCCCCCTCCGACGTCATGTTCATGTGGGTGGGATGAGCTGACAAGTTTTCCTTTTGCATTTACCCTTTCGAGCCAATCGCTTTTGAGTCGTGACCGCAATAGTGAATCGGGTGTTGCCCACTTCTATCATCTTTGTTTTCCACACACTAGAAAGTAGAAAAGCTGCTTCCTTGAACGTGACCCTAATTGGTTCCTCCCCACCGTTGATTGCGACTTAGAATTTTCTTTCGACCTCGACCTCGACGCAATTCGCGAGGAAATCCCATGAGTTCGAAGGCAAGATTCTGATGAGCTATGAAAACCCTTCCGTTTTCGGGACGAAGCAATACCTTGAAGATCAACCTTTCTCACTTTCGACCTCAGGGTCTCGAGGAACATCGGACATATTCATGTGTGGAGTCGACACGAACAGCGATGGGACCGCAGCATTGGTTCCGGGATGCTGGTGTCGTTGTGTTTTACCCCGTGCAAAAGGGTTGGATTAACCACAAGAAGATGAAGCATTGAATGATGTGCTCAAAACATGCCGAAAATGATGAATAAGTCATTGGGTCATAATGGGCCCTTTTGTGAATATCTCTTTAAATTTGACTTTTCTCGCTTTCGATGATAAGATTTTAATAAGCTACGAAAAGCCCTTTTATTTTTCGGGATGAAGCGATGCCTAAAAGGCCCGACCTTTCTCGCTTTAGACGTCACGGTCTCGAGAAAAATCGGATATATTCATGTGTGGAGTCGACACGAACGACGAGACGCAGCATTGGTTCCGGGATGCTGGTGTCCTTGTGTTTTACCCCGTGCAAAAGGGTTGGATTAACTACGAGAAGATGAAGCATTGAATGATGTGTTCAAAACATGCCAAAAATGATGAATGAGTCATTGGGTCGCAATGTGCCCTTTTGTGAATGTCTCTTCAAATTGGACTTTTCTCGCTTTCGATGATACGATTCTAATAAGCTCCAAACAACCCTTTTGTTTTTCGGGATGAAGCGATGCCTAAAAGGTCTGACCTTTCTCGCTTTCGACCTCATGGTCTCAACGAAAATCGGATATATTCATGTGTGCAGTCGACACGAACGACGACACGACAGCAGCAATGGTTCCGGGATGCTGGTGTCCTTGGGTTTTACCTAGGGCAAATGCCTCGGCTTAAACCGCAAGAAGATGGAGGGAGCATTGAAATATGCGTTCAAGATGCCAAAAACGGTGAACGTCATTGGGTCGCAATGGGCCTTTCTGTCGAATGTCTCTTCAAATCGGACTTAAACTCTCATCACGGGCCTTCTTCCTCTTAGGAAGGAACTACTAGGGTTTCGGCTCATGGAAAGAGACCTTGGATTCGGACTTTCTATATAAACGACCCCTCACGCCATCGTTTGTCAATCGTATGAATGCTAGCCGATCTTGGGTTTCGCTTCTTTTGTTGGTACATCCGTGTTTTCTCTCTCTTTCTCTGTTTTGTTTTTGGAAACTCTGCGAGGAAGTCCTCTGAACTGCTTGATGCAGATTACTGAATGAAACGCCGCAGATTAATCATGGACGGCGTCGAGGTCGTTCTCTTCGTCCGCCAATTTTTAGTGGGGGCGTTTCATATTCCATTGGTAGTCTTTTGTGAACTCCAAGCGTATCTTTCTCTCAAATTCTTAGAAAAAGATCGAAACTTGCTTGACATAAAGTGCAGACAGACGAGCTGTGTGTTTTTTTGTTTGTTATGGATTATACGTAGTGTAAGCATTTCGGATGGCCTATGACGAAAGCATCTTGATAAAACACACCATCTTTCGGGACTGAATGGCTTTTACAGCCTTGCTGTCATTCTGCAATTCTGAGGCCTCCCCTGTTTGAATAACTTTTTGATCCACTGGAATAAGTTGCAGAGCAGAGCATCCAAATTTGAGTTCATTTGGTCCACTAGAAGAAAGATGCAGAGCATCCAAATATGAGTTCATTGTTTTCGTAGGATGTCCTAAAATCACTTCCTGACAAAAATGTAGCTAAATGAACTAATAGATATAACAAAATTCAATGAATTAAGGGACCCAAGATTAGAGGTTCGATGTGAATACACATGATCTAATGAGTGAGATGGAATGGACTCGTTTGCACTGCAAAAATTGGTCGAAAGAAACGGATTGAAGCGAACATGAAACAGGAAAATAAAACATACAGAGCTGATGAGGTTTCTGACATGAACTGAGCGTGGTTATATACAAAAATCTTACAAGAGCCTTTTGCAAGTTCGGTATCAAAAGGTTGCAACAGGTGAACATTACAAAAGGACCCTTAAAAATCAAGCATTCCCCATTTACATAACCCCATCCCAAGGGCACAATACTAACATCCGTCTGGATAACCATAACATCATGTCACAAATACAACAAGTACTACAATTGCCAATTTGCCGCAATCGGTAGAATAAATACCCACCTACGCCTATGGTTTTACCCACACTGGACCTTCTGAGGCTGAGATTCTAGGACTATTCTTGTCGTCTCAATGACAGCTTGCCCGCTCACATAGTGCTGCCGGCAAACGGGCATGTATACATTAGCGCCACCAATTACTTCCGTCTGCGTCTCGCCAGTCTTTCTGAGGGTGAAGAAAGCACGTTTTCCACAAAGTTCACATCGGGCGGTCAACTTGGTGACAGAATCAGCTAGAGGTATAATGTCAAGCACAGAACCAAAACTCCTCCTGGCAACCAAACGAGCCCAACCACAATGTAAGGAATTTTATGACATAGTATATTATCATTTAACCAAGGCATTGATCAAAAGAAAAGGTGAAGAGAGAGAGAGAGAGAGCGAGAGACAGAGAGAGAGGTTACTACCTCAAATAGTCACCATCCAGCCCAGCAACCACTAGAATCTTGCCATCACGATCAGCAGCTTCTTGGCAAAAGTCATAAAGGTCTTCAAAAAATTGAGCTTCATCTATACCAATGACATCTAGCTGCAAAAATGAATACACATAATCTAAACTTATTGGAAGAAAGGTCCTTAGAGTAGAGCCTTGATGATAACCAAGCACATCAGCTTTTATAAACAAGAGAACTTCCAAGCATCTTTTGAGTAAAAAAATATATATCGTAAATCATCAATGGATAATATACTTCATGAATTGCCATTTGCCACTCATTCTGCAGCGAAGATATGTTTATTCAACTAATACTCTTCCTTTGCAATACCTGATCATAAGCATTAAGGCCAAATGTTTCTTTGAATGAAGACAAATCTTTCAACGCCAAACATGGGAATTTCACCCCATCATGAGTCACGATAGAATCCAATCCATATCTTGTATCCTTGCTAGATTTGATAACAGCTACGCTTCTGCACAAAAAAGACGGACAAAGGTTCAGAACACAATTCAGTGAGGGACAACAAAGATGCTTTTGCACCAATGCAAGTTCAGATATTAGAATTCGTTCTGAATTCCCTTAGACATTAAGAGCATAGTAAGTGCAAAACTTAGGCAGACGCACCTAGTTGTTGGGTTTATGATAAAAAAAAATCCACTGAGAATCCAAAAAACTACGTTGATCTAGTGAATGGAAACTACTTTGTATATATATGGGTGCACTCTAAGCACTTTACATCCACACCACATTGGCACAGCATGTTAGTCAATCTGCCAAGGCCAAGTTGATGGCAGAGTATTTGGATGATAAAATAGTTTTATATGCAAAAAGAGACTGGACATCAAAAAGCTCTTGACATTGATTGAAAATGCAATGACCAAGTATAATCAACCATCAGCCGATAAATTTTGAATGCACCCCCTCATAACTCACGATCTGCAACATTTCCATAAAAAACTCCATTGCCGATACACCCCACCAGCATGGGGGGCAGAAAGCATGATACAGAATTAAAAGCTCCTTCTCTCTAAGTTAATTACCATCTAAGTCAGGCACAAATCCAATATCCTTCAAGATGCATGTCACTTGTGTAATCATCTCACAAATCTCTCTGGATGTCTCATGACAGTGGTCACCCTTGTGGAAAATATGCATCTTCTCTTTCACTTCAATTCTGCTATGAGCAGGCTCTTTCATCATGCCTGTATTCTTCATTACTTCCCAAACCTCTGCGACCTTATCCCATGAACTGTGACCATCCATGGCACAACAATCTTTGACAATAAGACAACGTAATATTCATTATGTGAATTGGCTATCCTCTTCCTATCGCCCCCAAAATACCAAAAGGCTACCAGCTCATAGAAGTACTGAGATCTATCCAAAATCCAACTTTACAGAGAGCGCAACAAGAAACAAGCTCAATAACCGCGGACAAATTTACAAGCAGCACGACGGACTCACTCAAACTCTACAAGTGTAAGTGCCCATTTCCGCTTTAACATTACCAGCCAACTATCCAGAGCCAGCCTCAAACATTACTAGCAAGAAAGCTAGCAACACTCAACACCACAGAAAAAAAACCAATAATACAAGATAAAACAGACAGAAAAGTTCAAATACCTCCCACTGCTGCTCTCCAACTCGATCCTCCGGAGAAGGCCGGTGGTCTTCCCAGCGAACATGGGACCCACGATGACGTGAATCTCGCCGGAAGAAGGCGAGCGCGGAGCACCCATTTGCGAGCTCCGATGGAGGCAGCGAATGGGGGGGTTGTCCGGGCATGGTCTGGGCCGGAGACCGCGAAAGTTCGAATTTTTAAGCGCGAAGATGGACGCTTTAGAGGATGAGAAGCAGGAGAGGGGAAGAGAGAAGGTGGGTCTGGACAGGCGAGGGGAGAATGCCGCGAAGGTTGGGGAGATGAGAGTCTTCATCCTCAGTACAGATGACATATGCAGAGAGAGAGAGAGAGAGAGAGAGAGAGAGAGAGAGAAAGGTTTTGGTTTGGTCGTGTCGGACAGTGGGTTAGGGTTTTAGGATGGAGGGAAAGCAAGAAAGAGGAGGAAGAAGAAATTCTTCGATCATTGCGCATATATCGCGCATTCCGCCCTATCAAAATCACTACGGATTTTTTTTTTCTTATTGAAAACGAGGGTTGATCGGTTCTAGGTCAGGCCGATTCTACCTTAGAATCAAGAGCCCGATCAATCCGCCCTAATAAAATCACTATGGATTTTTTTTTCTTATTGAAAACGAGGGTGGATCGATTTTAGATTAGGCCAATTCTACCTTAAAATCAAGAGCCCGATCGGACTGATTGGTCCCGGTCCAGATCCCTAGTCAGATCGGTCCGTTGTAAGGTTTTCGCAATTTCCTTTTCTTTATTCTTTGAAAGAAAATGAAAATTAGAAACAAAAATAAAACCAAATCAGTCCAATCCGATTTGGGCAGTTCAATTTCGCACTTGAAATTAGGAACCGGATCAATTATTCCCAATTTCAAATTTTTGGAACTAAAAACCTCTCGAAATCAGCCGATTCAATGCGGTCCGGTCTGGTTCTCATGAACAGCCCTATTGGAAACATGATGTTTCCTCGATTGTTCTTTCTCATCCATTTCAATCTTTACATCTTGAATGGACAAATTTACCCTCAACAATTTACATATGTAAGATGCTTAATGACATCAAATTAAAGGTAAAACTGTAATAAAAATGAGTTGCTACTAGATCTTATTCCAAACTAGCTACTTAGCTCGTGCTTTGGACGGGCACGTTTGTACACATATTCGGTGCCAATTCATTTGATATGATTGTCTATTCGATTCCTTCCAATAGTAAAACCAAAACTCGAGGTCATCTCTTTATATTCATTATAAAAGATAGAAGCAGTAATTCACAATATAAGAAATATAACGCTCATAATAGCTATGTCTATCCACTTTTTTGTAAAAGAAAGTTCTATTTCAATTTTTTAAGTGGATTCTTTTAATGGAATTATCTCAAATGTTCTTGTCAGTTGTAGATATTATATCCTACAATTGGTAATTAAAATAAGTGAACTCCAAAAAGGCATAAAATAAAGCTAAATGTCGATATGCTTTGTCTTCGGAAGTGTTATCTTTTTGGAAAATCATTTTTAATAATTCATTTAAGGTTTAAGATAAATGGATTTCGAAAGCAAGAAATAGTACTAAATAAGCCATGGAAACCATTTTTGGAAGAAAAAAGTCCTGTATTTTTCCAATTTCAATTTAAATTAAAAATGTATTATTCAAAGTAAACTAAAGACATTAATTAAGCTTACATAGTTTCTAGTATTTTAATATTTATGTTTCTTAAACTCGAGGGATTGTCTCTATTAAGTGCAGATATATTCACGCTGTACTTTCAAAGTAAAAATAATTTCTAGTACTAATATACAGTTTTTTTTTTGAAATATCCATCTTAAGTTAAGGAGATACACTAATTAATACTTTTTATTGAGTCTGTTGTATTATTTGCATTATATAAATTCATTTTCTGTGGGGGATTTATTCACTTATTGAAATACGCTATGGTCTTCTCTAATAAGAAACAGTTTGATTTTCTTCATTCCTTGTTTAAGATATACATTTCTCAATTTTTCAATATCTAATATTACTATAATATTTAAAACTTAGGTATTCTTTTTCCAAAGTACATGAAATTTATTTTACACTTTTGTTTAAAATTGGGTCAAGACCCTTTACTAAGAAGCAAGAAGATAATCAAAAGCACAAAGACTGCGTTTGGTCGTCCGGATTTCTAAATAGGACAGGACTAAATAAGATAGGATAAGAAATCCTGGGATTTCTTCATATTCTGTCCACTGTTTGGTGGACTACGGATTTAAAGTCGGATAAAATTATTTTTATTTTTATTTTTTGCTATTCATAGGTTCGGAAGAGTTGGTGAAGGGAAAAAAGTCGAGAAATTTTTTTGGTGAAAGCACATAAGGTGTGAGGATGAAGATGATGGCGAGTGGAGCGTAGGGTTTTTGGAAAAATAGATATTAGAAATCCTATCCGGATCTATCCTACCTCCCCCCTTGGATTTTTTTATCCGGGTTATATCCGGTATATATCTGACCTTATCCTATCCTGGACCACCACCAAACACAGGATAGGATAAAACATATCCCATCTTGACTTTTATCCGGTCGACCAAACGCAATTAAAGAGTTAAAAGAGAATAGAAAAGTATATTGCAGAAGGTTAGGATGAAGCAAACCTTCAATATAATCCACAAATCTAAGAAGATAGTACACAAGTCACGGTGGCCTCATTCGGGCAAGACTGGGCGACCGGCCATGGCCGGTGGCTGGTATCTGGTCACCAGCCGAAGGTAGAAGAAGAAGGAGGAGGAGGAGGGAAAGAAAACAAGAAAAGAAGGAAAAAAGAAAAAAAAAATCAAAATTTTTTTTAAATCAAAAAAATATTAAAATATTATTCCTGTCAGCACCGACATGCCACGTAAAACTAAGAAATTAATAAAATATGACTACGTTAGATTTCCGCTGATCCAAATCGGAGCTAGCACTTAAGTGATCATTTTTTGAAAAAATAACTTAAGTGCTCCAAAAATAACTTTTGACATTAAAGTGAGCGTCGTACATAAATTTTGATACTTTTGGTGTGCTTCCCCCTCAAAGTAACACTAAAAAGTGCATTCATTGCTTGCAACAATCATCTTTCCGCCATTCGGTATCAACCCTAGTTACATTACCATCACTCCGCCCTTAGCACTACTAGCCGGTCCATTAGAAGCTAATCCACATCTTCGAGTCATCTAACATTAGAATCACCTCTGCAACTCTTAGAGGTCCTAATTGCAAAGCCACCAACCACTTGAACTCGATTCGTCAACGTCCCTTAACTGAGGAATTCATGTAAGAATCTGCAGGAACGTGTGTAGTCCTGTCTTTAAAGAGGAAATATAGTCACTCTTATAGCATCATAATTATCATACACAAAACAGTCCATGCTACATATACAAATTGCCGCTAGACAGACCATTTTGCCAGCTTAATGTATGATCCCTAAGCTATATCGATGTTTTTTTGCCACAATTGTAATTTCTCTGCTAGAGTTTCATCCTAGAAACTAAGGGCAAAATCAGTTGAACTTGTCGCAGGAGGGTCCCATAAAGCCTCTGCAGAAGTTCGGCAAACTGAATCCACGATATACCTTACTATCGACCCAGAAATAATATACTCTTCACGAAGATGGCCATCCTCGACCATGAAAGAAGCATGTTGCTGCATTACTTTGTCTTCCTGTTCCAGCAATAATGGCTGTAATTGTACTATTGGTCACCAACCGTCCCTCAACGTGCGTTCTTTCTCCAGAACATACATTCCTTCTTTGTATTTTTCACTTTCTTCATAAGCTTTCTCCTGGAGATAAATAACCATTGAAAAGGGTTTCAGGGAAAATCCAACAAAAGAGTAAGATTCATGAGAACAATAATTCCCTTCCAAATGAAGTTCCCATCCCTCACTAAATTGAGAACAAGCGGAAACTATAGCCAAAGCATGCTGTGCTCTAATTAATGTACTATGCACAGACTTAGAAAAATCCAATTTAGCTGAAGCGTCTGCTTAAAAAGTCGCAAAATTTCGACTTTTGAATGCAATTCCCATTTCTTGAAGTTCAGAGAACTAATTAATGTACTATGCACAGACTTAGAAAAAACCAATTTAGCTGAAGTGTCTTCTTAAAAAGTTGCAAAATTTTGACTTTTGAATGCAATTCCCATTTCTTGAAGTTCAGAAGAACATGAGGTAATCTCTTCCTCCACAAGGGCTGGTTTCATGCACAATCGAGCAAGCTAAAGCATCCTAGACCATGACATAGAATAGTAAGTTAAAACTCACATATCTCCATCCCAGTAACTGTTGGCAAGAGCTACAATAAATATCATTCACGGTATGTAATCCGCTAGATAAATGACGTTGTTCCTCGGGTCCAATGGAGATGTTTACCCTGTAAAATTGAGCAACAGCACATTACAACATATAATCTGTTTCTTTTTATGATGCAAGCATTCAATCTAAGCAATGAAGTTAAAAAGAGCAACTGTCCAAATTAAACTACAAAAAGTTGGGTGTCAAGTTACGATGGGAAGCAAAAACAAGTCAACAAAAACTTACTTTTCCTAGTTACAAGAAAAAGACAGTAGTTTACACATATCAAGTTTCCCATAGTTAAACAGCCAGTGAAAGCATTACCAGAGAACCAACTGAATTCCAACATTATTACACACTAAAACTGCACAGCATAATAATGCGACGGCAAAGCTAAAGGCCTGTCAAATTAGTTCCTGATAGCAGCACATAGACGCCAGTCTACTATACGGGGGCAGTTATCCAGAGAATGGTGGGAACACCATTTCAAGTGAAGTAAGTTATCACTTGCTTCGACATCATTCACAACACAACACAGCACTGAGTCATCTTCCTGTAAATAATCGCTTGTTTACAGACTCCACAGAGCTAATGTTTGCCAAACGAAAGCCTGCTCCTTGCGAATAACACTAAAGATACTGCCACTTGTTCACAAAACTCGACTAGTTTGCTTACCACGAAAAGCGAGTACGTTAGAAATGCATAGTCTCTCTCTCTCTCTCTCTCTCTCTCTCTCTCTCTCTCTCTCACGAGCGCGCGCACACATGCGCACACACGCACAGAGACACAAACGCACTCAAAGACCAACCGGTTATTTATGGATCACCAATTCAAAGCTACCGGAAGCAAGTACAAAGAAACGATCATCGATTACCAATGCCCCTCAAACATCAGCCAATCATACCCATCAATCAAAACAACAATCCTTCAAGATCGTCCACTGTCCAGGCCAATGCCCCAAAGCACAACAGCCGCAATTCGAAAACATGCACCCCCCCTCACACGATCACCAAAACCACCACCCAGAGGAAATAAAAATCCCCATCCTTGCCAACCATCAGCCCGGAAAAAAACACAGCGGAACACGAAATGGGTCAACTCCGAATCACACCAAAAAGCCCGCAACGCCGGAAATGGAATCCGGAAAGGGGACTCACACTCTGGTCATGAGGTACGCGAGGCCGTATCGACCGCGGAATTCGTTGGAAGAGATGTCGTCGTGGGACGCCGAGTCCACCCTGCAGAACCTGCACTTGAATATCTTCTCTCCGCTCAGGTGCTGTATGTACAATCGCCCCATGCCTGCTGGGTTTCGGATTCAATGGGAGGCGCCTAAACCCTAATCCCCAAATCGACGAACGGAACGGGCATGTGCAGAGACAAATCTTCCGATTTTGGGCCCCTCCCAATTTCCCATCCCCCCCTTTATGTCGTCGTTGTTTCTTCAGGAGGACCCGTCGACTTTAAAGTGAGAAGTTTTTCCGATCGGAGGTGGAATTCATGGTACGTTCGCATGGTTTTTCTTGTTCTTAATTTTATTATATGACTTTTATTTTTGTTCGCGCGATTTGATACGCCTGGTCGCTATGAACTTGCTGGGCAAGCAAAGCCGAAAGGGCTAAAGAATATCGAGGACAGTAATTCTAGAGATAAATCAAACACATCTTCATCGTTTTTGATCCTCTCGTGGAGGGTCTCCGCGGGCCAAAACCTAGAAGGCTTTCTTTGCTTATTGGGTGCGCAGGCCGACCCGGTTTGCGATATTCGTTCGAGCAGAGCCCGAGAGAGGTCGGGAAGAAAAACGGCGCGTCTGACAAATTCCCCAGCGAGAAAATCTCATGCCTACCCTTTCAGCCAAAATCAAATCCCGCTTCTTTGCAAAGGAAGACGCTTTTAATGAGAGCTCCCGTGCCGCATGCACCGAAGGTGATAGCTCGAATGAATCCCCGTCTCGTGATGTTATCCTTCAAGAAGAATAGAGAGACAGTGGCAACGTGCAGTAGACCACCGCCGCACCCCTCTCGGAATCCACCATCAAAAACAGGTTTGGAGCCAACTTTTTCGGGCCCGTATCATTCATTAGCCTGCACCGGCTCCGTTTGGTTCGATTCGCAAATTCCAATTTTTCAGAAGCGGAATACACAGGCCGACCCGCCGGGCACATGCACACTCCTACGTCCGACATAGCTCAAGAAAAGGAAGAGAACCAAGTGTTGCAGTCACTACAAATGAAAGCAACTTGAAGCATCGCACAGAACATTAAGGAGCTGTCGCATCTCAATGACAGAATACAGTTCTGGCTAACCCAATCGTTTATAACAAGATGCAAAGGACCATCCTCGACTGTGGTTGACACCGTATATCAGAGCAAGTACTGCTTCGTTCCAGCATTGCGCGATAGAGCCTGGTACGGTGTGTGACTTGGAATTTGGCAGAAAAAGGATAAGCAAGAGTAGCAAGTGGCATAGCAATATCATTTTACCTCTATACAGAGCAGAAAACTTTCATATGTGGAACAGTGGTAGGACACTAAAAACATCCAATGAAATCTTGATTCTTGAGATATCAACAATAAGTTTCATCTGTTTTCGTCGTCCGGATCAAGAATATTTACATGAGATATTCCCTCCTCGTCACCTTAAAAGGGAATTACAACCGTCTTCAAGTCGAGTCTCTTCTACAGATCGTATAAAATATGAGCATTTTCTTCCTCGGGTAGCTTCGTAGCCTCTTACGTAGAAGACTCGCTCTTCCAAGTACTATTTCCTCATTAAGCTGCAAGCCTAACATGGCATCGAGCAGAAACTGTCCATATGTTAGGCATAAAGACTAATGAGGAAACTGTACTTGGAAGAGCAGATCTTTTGCGTAAGAGGCTAGTAAGCGACCGGAAGAAGAAAATCCTCATCATTTTAGACAATCTGTGGAAGGGACTTGACTTGACGGCAGCTGGAATTTCGTTTCAAGGTAACAAGGAGGGAATTGCTCATACAAAAGTTCATCATCCAGATGGCAACGACAGATGCACCATTAGTATGAACTACAGATTGCTCCATACATTATACATCCACCACAGGTCATGTACATTCTCTCTCCCCTCATACCTCTGCTTCAACCATCATAAACCCCCAAAAAAGTGAAAAAAAAAAATCAGTATTTACTGAGCATTTCGACCAGGGGAGAAAGAAGAAATCGTGTGAACTAAAAGGCTAAAGCTTTTAACCTATGTAAAATCCTAAGCAGAACAACACCAAGCTTTTCTGGGTGCTGCGTCGGTTTCCTGATTACCATCACCCTGTAAAACAACAGTCTTTCCATTACCCACCCATATTGGATCCTGCTTCTTCAGTTCTTGTGAAGCGATGACTTTCCGGCTTAATATTCGGTATATCTCTTCAACCACCGTCTTGAATGCAGCAACAACATTCGAGGAATCAAGGGCTGAAGTTTCCATGAAAAACAAGCCTTGAGCTTCTGCCAAGGCTTTTGCTTCAGCGACTGTCACTTCCCTTGCATCCTTAAGATCGGACTTGTTACCGACAAGTATAGTCACAACATTCATGTCGGAGTGAGCTGTTAGATGATGAAAGTACTTTTAGTTCTCAATAGCACATATTAATCCAAGCATTTTTTTTCCATAGCCATAAGAGATGTGGAAACAGAACACCTTATGCATATATACAGAATAAGACTTCTAGTTCTCAGTAGTGCATATTAATGCAAGCATTCTTTTTTTTTTGTTTTCCATAGATTTAAAAAAATGTGGAAAGAGAACAAATACAAGCAATTATGCTACGAGTGGCATTAGTTTTAACTGGCCAAAGATGTGATTATTTACACGGAAAGAGGATAGAAAAAACAGATTACAATGTTCTAAGAATAAACGAAAATTCAATTTCTTTACGAAAAGGAACAATGTAGATGAACTAATTTGCTAGCATAAAGCTTCAGGATTAGCACCAGAAATTAATGGCCATCAATTTCCACCACACACATTTTTCCAATGACCAAAGACTAGTTTCCAAGCCAATGCACTCAACAGGAAGAGAAGAAAGAAAAAGTAACCAGAGCATAAGCATATCAAACTATATATCATTCACTTACTGTGAAGTTCATTAAGCCATCTACCAACGCTATCAAATGTTTGGCGTCTGCTAATATCATAGACCAAAAGAGCTCCAACTGCTCCTCTATAATATGCAGATGTAACAGCCCTGAATCTCTCCTGGCCGGCTGTATCCCAAATTTGCGCCTTCACTTCCTTTCCATTGATGTCCATCTTCTGTGTTTGGAATTCTACTCCTATAGTTGACTTTGAATTGGGGTAAAACTCATCCCGGGCAAATCTTGCAAGTAAGTTTGATTTCCCAACAGCTGAATCACCAATAAGAACTATCTTGAACAGGTAATCCTCCGTCTGCTCGTCTTCACCACGAAAAGCCATCTTTCTCTCGTCACAGGTTGGGTATCTATGCAACCATAACAAGAGCATATACTCTGATAATCTGCAAAACAATCAGGCAGCTCAAAATCATAGTCGAAGCATTTTCTGTCCGCAAGAGTAGAGTAAAAACTAAATTACCTCAAAAAGGGCAATTCAGGCAGATTAAATAGGAAACTTCCAAGCCAGGCAAGGAATATGCAGGAAAAAGCAGCGAAACATTTACTTGAAGGCTCAGCATAGGGGAAGTCGATCTGAGCTCCTCTCTGAATGCAAATGTTGGACCAGTGTCTAGAGTAATATGACTTGCAACTCCACTCAAGTTTCTTCACACCATGCAATACTGCTGGAAGCTTTCAAAGAGTCGACTTCAGAGCTGGTCCAAACGGTCAATCTCCTGCAGAAAATTAGCTAATCAGAGTCCAGAAAGCCTTGCATTGATATTTATAGAGAAGATAATTGCACCATGTGCTCTAAAAGTTTAACAATGAGAGCTATCCACTGGATGTTCTGCCGCTCTGAACGAGTGTAAACCGACATAAACAGATCGCTAAAGTAAGCTAAAAGCTGAGCAGGATCAGCATATGACACGCATTTGAGCCTTTCGCCAAAACTCCCAAGTCTTTCCCCTCCTGCAACGGAGAATTCGGAGTAACAGGCTCCGTTAAACTGATAGACCGGGGTGGCCCCTATTAAAGCTCTGAAATTCTCCAAAAATCTAACCATCTCCCTCAGAAAACAAAGGTCAAAGAACCCCTAAGATCACGACGCCATTCCTCTCCTGAAACGAATGCACCTCCCTCTCTCTGCCAAACTAGGAAAAAAACTTGGAAATGGCTCTCAGCTGTACGGCAGCTTTCGAGACTTGATCATCAGAAAAATCAGCACTTTACTGCAATCACGAGCGGGCCGACGTCGCACTCCGATCTCTCGACGACAAGTGCAACGCAGATCTCGTCGAGCCCGACGCGAAACTACCCCAGCAAAGAAAACCAAAGACAAAAAAAAAAAAACAAAGACGACCCGCGAGAGAGGTTTCGGGAGCTTTCAGAAAAAAAAAACCCCACGAACAAACCAGCAATGTCGACTCCGAAATAGCAAAAGCGGCGTCCTCACGCCATCGCCGCCGCTTGCGAGGAAACAAGATCAATCAAAAACGAAAGCTTGCAATCAACCAAACCCGCGGGGACCCAAAAGAAGACGCCGCCCCCAATGCACGCCCGCTCAAAACCACGGCACGGACTACCGAAGCATACCGATTGCGAAGATCACACTCGCCGCCGCCGCCGCCGCCCTCCTCCTCCGCCTCCCTTCTTCCGGCGAGGACACGATCGGGACGACGCCCCCACCGCTTCCGATCGCCAATGCGGGACCGGAGACGGATCGCTCCGATCGAATCTGGGAGGGAGGTTAGGGTTTGGGCATACGCGGGGAGAGGGAGGGAGAGAGAGAAAGACCGAATTTGACCAGACGGGGGACGGTGTTGCGATACCGATTGGCCTTCGCAGTATTCGAACCAGATCCGATTCGATCGATCGATCGATAGATGGACGGATGACGATACGCTTCCGTCGCGACTTTATGGAGAAAGAGACCACGACCACGTTCCCACATCCCCCCCACCTAAGTCCCTCCCCCCCAGTTAAGGAACCAAGCCCCAGATCTTGGATTGTCCTAATTCCTACGTCCTTTGGTCTTATTAGTTTATCCCTCCGACGAATGATTTGGACAAAAAAAATCTTGAATGGATCCAACGCCAGGAATTTCAATTCGCATCGTCTATATGCCGGTGAGTCCGGGGAGTTCGCGCCCGTTTTCCCCGAGACACTAACCGTTCACAGCTCAAATTAAACACGAGATGATCGCATCAGATGGTCGGTGAACATTGGCTCGATCTGTAATGTCGTCCTCGGATCTTTAATCCGTTCAGTATGGTCCATTGACTTCCGATAAATGCTCAATCTTTAGTCTTTGGTTTCAACCTAATCTCTGGATTATCTAGTCCATGGACTAAATTGAATATGTACTGAAAATTCATGAATCATATTAAATAAATCGAAAGTTCAGGGATAACATTGACAAAATTAAAAGGTTAAGAACGGCATTGCACGTTGAGTTAAAATTTACAAATCATATATGGCATTTTTCCCCGTCCAACATTTATTGATAGCCAGCGTTGAATTTCCGAGCTCTGATTAGGATTGTCGACATTTGGGGGCTGCCCCTTTAGTTTGGACAAGTCCTTGCTCCCATCGCCGAGGGTTCCACAATGTCGGCACCGCATCGCCGGAGCTTTCCTCGGTTCTCCCTTTTTTTTTATTATAAAAATTGCTTTGAAATAATTATATTACAATGTGTTCATCAAACCATACTTTATTACTGTTATTTCAAAAATAACTTTCTTTAGAAGATTTTTACTATTTTCTGTCGATATCACAATAAGGCCGTGTCGAATCCAAAATTTCTCTCAAATAATATAATTAACATATTTCTTTTTATCTCTCGGGTTTTTTCAATATATACAAACTGCCTATATTTCATATTTGGATAATCCCAATTCTCGATTTTGTTTCAACTTTATGTTTGTTAGTTCAAGATTTGTATTTGCTATATCTGGTTGAACCCTAATTTATTAGATGCAAAGAGGTCGATAATTAATATTTTTTTTTACGAGAATAAGGTAAATTGGCAACAATGCATAAAGTTACAATTTCTTTTTTGAACCGAAAAAATAATTGAGTGATTTTTTTGTACTTCTTCTATAATTATCGCGAGGTTTTTATATTCTTGCGCAACCATGATCTAACAACTACCATTTTATCAAATCATACTATCATGTGATGTCTACACTTAAATCACTTATGTTTGATTTAAAATCCAATTAATTTTAACGTCAGTTGTCTAGATTCTGTGCATGTGAATCTCTGAATTAAAAAGTTATATTCTTTCATATCAAATTTACACATTACATATCTATATAAATAAAAATGGGGAAAAAGTACACATAAATCAATTCCCACATCTATTATCAATTATTATGTGATCTATTTTTTTTAACTTTCCATGTATAGAAATAGAAAGATATAGCCTAGAAACGGCATCTCTTAGGTCAATGACACTAAAGGGATATTAAATGAATGCCGATTTGAAAACAATATTCAATACAATTAAAAAGAATCAAGCGGAATTGGATGGACGATCTTATAAGGATGGAACTTCAGTGAATTTCCCCGCAATTAATAGCCTTATTAACTTGTGCCAAACAGTGTCTTCATCGATCTACACACGACATATTAGCAAATCTAATGGCGAGAATCTCGACTGTTCGTATCTATCCATTGCATCGTCAACAGCCATCGAAATCCCAATCAACATACAAATAGATATGGCCATTCCTATCCATAAATATATGGTTTTTTCCCCTTCCTTCTACTTGGAGGATATGAACAAGAAAATGAAATTAAAACTCTGGCATGCAATAACACGAGAGCAGGGGACATTTTTTGGGTAACACTGAATGTGGTTTGCATTGAGTAGTTATGATGAACAGGCCATTAAATACTTTGGTGCAGCTAAAAGCATTGGTGGGGAGGGTCCAAACGGCCTATGTGCACTGCTGCCAATGGCTGAACTGGACCATGTGCACTGCCCCCCGTTAACTTTCTTTGGTCCATTTTTTGTCAGAGCAAGTAGCCCAAATCTTCATCCTCTAGGGTTTGCTCCTCATTTGAAAATAACACCCCAACAGAACCCAACAAGAACAAAAAAAAAATCGAATTTAATTCTGTTGGCATCTTCCTTTGCCAAATAATGTGTACTACAAAAAAATAATAATAATAATAAAAAATAGGCATCATTGTGGCTGATGGAGTTGAGAGAATTTGGTAGCGGTTAGCATGCCTGTCCACCCGATACATATGAGCTGTTGAACTAGTCTAATGCCGCCTGCGATTAGGGGTGTGCAAACGGAACCGCCCAAATTGGGAACTGCCCGGACCAGACCGAACCGACACTATTTGGGCGGTTCTACGGGGTGCCGGTCCGATTCCAGATTCCTAAAAGTGGAACCGGTGTCCGAGCAGTCCGATTCCCGGTTCCAAGGGGGAATCGGACCGATTGGACCGGACCAATATATTTTTTCTTCAAAAAAATTAATAAAATGTAAACTAAATCTAAAGTGAAATTTATTAACATAAATTCTTTGATAAAAATTAGTAAAATGTGAACTAAACTCTAAGTGAACTTCATTGATATAAATTCATTGATAAAATTTAGTAAAATGTGAATTAAATCCTAAGTATTTGACCAAAAAAAAAACTAAATCCTAAGTGATCGGTTCTATTGGATCGGACCGACGGTCCGATCCGGTTCCCGATCCTAGGACCAAACGGTCTGGTCCACGGTTCCCAAAATTGAGAACCGGTTCTCCCGGTCCGATTCCCGGTTTCACTCGAAATCGGACCGGACTGGGAACCGATCACTCCTACCTGCGACCCACCTTGCCTAAGGGTCGATATTGCACTTCACACCCCCCGATGGGCTCAAGAGGCTCGCCTGTCATTGGGATGAGCTTCAAACAAAAATTCTAGTGTGTTTGAAGATAATAAAAGTCAGGGTTAATTACTAAAAATCCACTCGAACTTTGGTATTGTTGCATAACCGGGGAAAATTGTCCAAAAAGTCATAAACCTATTGCACTTTTGCCAATTCAATCCTAAACCTTTTTAAATTTGCCAATTGAGTCATAAACCTTTACACTTCTGGTCAGTTGAGTCCTAATCCTTTACACTTTTTGTCAGTTGAGTCCATTCGATCAATTTTGATCAGAAATCGCTAACGTGGACGGCGGTCGACTAAGTGGCACTGATGTGGACATTTTTAAGTGACATTTTTAATATTTTATGAATTTTTTATGGTTCTTTTCTTCTTCTTTTTTCTTTTCTCTGTTTTTTTCTTTTGGGTTTGGAGTTGGCAGGAATCCACGTCAGTAATTTCTAATCAAAATTGGCTAGATGGACTCAACTGACAAGAAGTGTAAATGTTTAGGACTTAATTAATAAAAGTGCAATAGGTTTAGGACTTTTTGGACAATTTTCTCACATGACTGTCTCCGAACTGTGAAAATTTGCATACTATCCTTCAATTTTGGCATCATTGCACAATGGTCCCGAAACTTTAGTTTTTGTTGCAGTAATTAGTCTTTTTTTTTTGTAATCTCTATAGCCGTTAAGTGTTACCCGAATATGAACCAATTTGTTTTTCTCGATGAAAATAAGCTCTATCAAGTTTTCTTAACTTCATCAACCATACATCCTCTCTATTTATTTAACTTTGTTAACCATGTAGCAGACATTATTTTGGTCTAAAAAAAAAGAAAAAAGAAGAAGAAACAATTTTCAAGTAACATTTAATGGTTATGTGGAGTAGAAAAACAAACGAGTGCAGCCAAAATAAAAGTTCATGGACTTTTTAAAGTCAGGAAATGTGACTTTGCAATATTGCCAAAAATGTGGGCTTGGGCATTGGGCTCGGCCCGGTCCAACCAGGCTTAACGATTGGGCCTGGAAATTTCAAAAGCGTGGGCCGGGCAGGTTCAAAAATGTCATCCACCAAAAGAGAACAAGCCCAAGATGATCTGCTCTTGATCCATTTGGTGTTTCAGCGTAATTAAGCTTGACAAAAAGAGGAAATCTATTAAATTGCGCGAATCAAGTCAAATTGTATTGCTCTCTGTTATTTTCATTGCGGATGAATCAGTTGGCAATAAAACAAAAAGGTTTGACAAGATCAATGGTCCTTGAACTTTCGCCGATTATTCAGTCTCATCCTGAACTCTTTTCCCCTCGTTTGCATCTCTACATTACGCCTTTGCTTTTCATATTGGTCCTTTAAATTAAGAATGAACAGAACTGAACGGCGAAGATTGCCATCCTCTCTGACAAATAGGGACATCAATTTCCACCAGATATATCCGCATTGCTCCGCCCCAAATGGGGCGAGCGAAAACCCGTAATCCGTAGTTTGGGATGGGAACGGGTCAAAGTTTCGTGCCCCACATTCGGGGCGGGGCGGGGCGGGGCGGGGTGGGGCTGAATTCATACCCGCCTCGCCCCACTTCACAATTCGTCATTGTTTGACATATTAGGAGTCATATTTTCCTTAGGCCTTGTTTGAGTTTTTGGCTATATTGTTTTATTTTCCCCTTCAATTGTTTCCTATTTCGATTAATTTATACTAGTTGCATAAGATGCCAACGTTGCTATTAAGGGCAACTTGATGGGATTTTAATTCTCACTTAGCAATTTTTGTCTTTTTCGGTTTACTCCCCGGCTGTCGGCCGTGCCGGGGTTTCCTGGGTTATCAAAAAAAAAAAAAACATGAACTCCAACTCCAACATGGTTTAGATTCCAATGGAAGGAGGGAAAGAAACTAAAGGACAGCACAGAATAATAGGCGACAGACCAATTTCACTCGGGTATCAATCCGTCTAACCATGATGTTTCATTTTTGCGAGTTATTTTTTTTATTAATCATCACATCATTTATATCTCATCGTGCATCACAAAAACTTAAAAAAAGATTGAGAAGTACTGAAGTAACAAATCAAATCAGCATGGTGATAGTGCATAATCATCTATGAATCGGCGTGAAGATGATCCGCAATAATTAGTCTTGGACAGTTTATTTGTGAAAATGTATGTATAGCCAAAAACGGACCCCATCTCAAATCGGTTCAAGTTTTGATTATTCAAGTTGACTCTGTAGTAATAAGATCCGCCAAGCGTTATTTGGCCACTCCAGGAGCAACCGTTCATGGTCATCAACGAGCTGATCAATTGGAGATTTTTTCCCGATTTGTTTTTATCCAATTTCCATGTAGATCAAAGTGTTATCTTTTATCTTTGAACTTCCACCATGATTACAGGTGGTGATATCTCTATGTAAACTATATAACATATCAATGAGAAATGTGCTTCATTGGCTCAATTCTTTGTTTCTTTTGAAAAGAAACTCGCTCCACACCAATTCATTATACTTATAATCTCGTCAAGTTAGTCCGGCTCAAGAAATACAACCGAAAAGATCGACTCTAGTTTTTCGTTTTTGTTTTGGAGGAGGATGTCTTTAGTCCATACATTGGTAATTTGCTTCGCATTGTATATTGAAATGTATGCAATGTTGGCACGAGCTTTTTTTCTTCCAAGAGTAGATTAGGACGATGCAAGTGGACAGGTCCAACCCCACCAAACAAAACCCTAAAGATTACCGCGGGGGCGCTCGATGAAAGTCAAGTTAGGCAGGGTTGGTCTAAGTGCTGGTAAAAGAGCAAAATTTCATCATATCGAATGAGAAAGGTCACATGTCGGGTCACATCTCCAAGGATGATGCCTTTCACCTTTTGGAATCGATCTATCTCCCGCCATTCGAACATTACTTCAATGTGGAGTCCGCTGAAGAAACTAATAAATATAAAAGTAGATTTTATTACGATTTTAACTTTCGATCCACCGACTTTTCCTGTAACACGAGTAATCGATTCGATACTTATGTCATTAGGCCCGCTTAATTAGTGTCTCGAGACGATCGTGGCAGACATCTTTTTGTCGAATAACACGAGGACGGCATTTGATTCATGTTGTGACGGTCGAAATCCATGAGCCATCTTTCTTGTTTCAGATTGTAAGTAATGACTATGACATTTTGAGAATACGATTCAAACTCGATGCGAAGAAAATCTTAAGATGGAAAAGTAAATATTTATTTTGGTGTAAGTAGCGGGCCCCAACACTAGACTTTTTATTCCTATTCTTACCTTCCTCCACCGAGAACATTAATTATTTTGAGAATAACTCGTGTTTTGGAAATATTTATTAAATATTCATTCGAGAAAGAATTGTAATTTATAATGTATTATCAATTTGATGTCATGTGTAATCATTACATTGAAAATCAAAACATTAACGAGACCAAACCCTTTTACTTTTGGGTAGCTATTGCAGCAGTTTTGAAACTACGGTAATGTCATCACTTTCTTGAAAATTTGTGCTGGCATCATTTTATGTAGTGGAAAGAGACAGACCTTTTTTTTTCTAGGATAATGACACCTTGTACAATTTTTTTTCGGATCAAAACCTTATACAATTGAGTACTTAATTTTTTTCTTAAATTCAATCAAGCTTCTTCGTTTTTCAACTATGAATTAAAACGAGTCCCTATTAAGATGATGGACATAAAATGCCAACTCGAATACTAGCGTTAAATTGCCTTAACTTGGACCTACACTGTTAAATAGTTGTTAACTATTCGCATGGGCATCAATGCGACATCTTTAGATGATGCGTCATCCACAGAGATATAAAGAGCAACTCTAATCATTCAAAACGGCACACAATCTCTCTCCTCATCACCTGAAGTCTAATTGGAGACGACACAATCTCTGCTAAGTAAGCGAGTCAAGTCATCAATTGTAATTAGATTTAACTGAGTATGCGAGCCGTGTCAGCAAAATCACATCACATGACAATTTATTTGACTTAGGTATTTACGATGTGATTACCTTCTTTATGATTAACAAGACAATAGTGATACTAGCTCACACCAGAGCAGATGTCTCTGTCACTTTTCCGCCTTTCTTTTGGTGTAAGGATTTTCCTGCAAAACATCTATTAAAGCAACTGGTTTTTTCCCTAAATCTCTCTCTAATCAAAATGTTTTTTCCCATACTTATTGGAGACACAATAATAACAAAAAGGAAAGTATATGACAAGCTTTTGAAGTGCGCTCCAAGGACCATGTTAAGCAGTTGCAATGTCGATTTAAGTAAGAGCGTCTTGTCATACTTTTAGCTGTTCTACTTTTTGCAATCCTTTTTAACTACGAAATATTCAAAACCTTTTGAAACATACAGCATTCACATTGAATAGCAAGTGTATTGAAATTTCCATACTTCCTCAAAACTCCAAATGGAAACTTTCATTTGCAAAAATTCTGAAGGGGAGAAAAACGACAAGTAACTAGCGACGACAAATGGGTCACGGCACCATCGTCATATTGCGGGTCCAAAATGAACACAACTTATTCTTAACGTGACCAAAGAATTTTTAAGATTTTCTTGCAAGAAGATAAATTCCAGCCACACTCCATTTTCTGTGCGCTCACAATGAATGGCGCAAGAATTCATTAACCGGCGCAAGGAATCATGCTTCTTTTCCAAGTCCATGATGCACTAAAAGAGGGTCACCAAACCAAACCGGCGTTGGACCCACCCGAGCGGGTCATTAAAAGTTTCCATCTTGATCCAATTCAAATCTCGATATCATTGGTACGTAAAACTTGCTAAGGGTATTCTCTCTCTAGTCGAAAAAAAGTTACGAGGCGGGGGGATTAGGGGCATGAGAATTCCAACCACACTCCATTTTCTGTGTGGTCATAATGAATGGCACAAGAACTCATTAACCGGCAAAAGGAAAAGTGCTTCTTTTACCCGGTCCATGATGCACTACGAAAAGGGTCACTAAACCAAAACCGACACGACCCGCAGCCTCAGGCAAAAACATTAACATGGGGTCCTGAAGAAGAGACACGTAGACATCATCCTCCCACCGACACGCTTTATCAGGTCACAGGCACACGGTACAAAAAACAAAAGAGGACGACGAACTACTACATCAGGCTCGAGACTCGAGGCTGAGGCCGTCCAACAACAGCGAGACCACACACCCCCAACCAAACCCACAGCAAAGGCAAAAGGCGCGCGCACCCGTCGTGCCAGCTAACGAGGCAACCAATAGAGCGACGACGGAGCGAAAGGGGCAAATAAATGTAGGAGTGTGTCCAAAAGAGTGGTTGGGGAGGGCGTTCTTGGACTGGCTGTTGGTTACCTGGCATTTAATACACAGTTTCGCGTTCGTATCTTTGGCAATGGGCAGGTCTCAATTGGCAATGTATGCGGATGCAGTGGATGGGCATCAAGTGAAATGACACGAAATGAAATGGAAACCCCGTCTCTCACTCTCTCTCTCTCTCTCTCTCTAGCGTGTGATCTCTGTAAAGCTTCTCACCAAAAAGATAACCAAATGGAACCAGTCCTTTACCTTGCATCGCATCACCACCCATCATGGACACCGAGATACACTTTCAGATCACGATTCAGTGCAATGAATTCGCCATCGCGATTCAGCATCGCAGACACGCTGATATCATGCCCCACAAGTAGCTCGATAGCAAAGAACTCGCGCACGTACAACAGCAGCCTATTGGGACATCTGAATTAACATGGGACTGTGGCCGTGCATGCGGAGGACCCGTGAAAGTTCAAATGGTCCCGAGCATTTACGTTCTGCAAATTAAGGGGAAATTGAAAGAATAAAAGAAAGAAAAGAAAGTGGGCATCTCTCGTCTTTCTGTCAATTTCTTCCAGCCTTTTTTTTCTGGCTACATCGTCATACAAGCCGTGTGCTTTCAAGAAAGCCAAGATTCCGGTAATGAGAATGACGTCTTGTTCACATTCTCTTGTTCTATACGTTCCAGAAGGAATACGAAAAGCATGTATTTGTATTGTGAAAAGTCCCGAAGCCAGAATAATTACTAATTCTTCTTCACTAATCAAGAAGGTGACGGCATCATATGTTTTGACAAAGTACGAAGTCATCCCCCAGGACAACCCAAAGCAAACACGAGGAAAACGACCCAGATGGGATCTCTCTTTACAAACCCAAAATCCACAAGACAAACATGTGTTCCACCAATAATACCTGGTCAACAATATCAAAATATAATCTAACAGTCAGTCTGATGCTCACTCTAGGCTTATAGCTTAGCTTAAAAAGCTTCTCCTCCTAACTAATGATGATTTTTCCTTCTACAATGATTCCAGCAGCTTCTCAACCATGCTATACAAATCCACCACCCAAAAACACTCCCTATTTACACATCACAACACCCAAAGAACTCTTCGTATAATTACCTCTCCTAACTGGGGACGACGGACAGCCTTCAGGGACTCGAAGACGAAGCCTCTTGTCTCGGTTCTCTCAAGTACCCAAGAAGTGTCTCAGCCTGTCCAAGAGAAAAAGAACCACCCAAAACAAGAAGCTCAATTTCAGCAAACCCAATACAGGCACGAAAGTTGAAGATGTTCTCTTAAGCTTTGATAGCTCACACTAGATTTGGAAATTAAATGGATGACTGAAAGGGGCAAAAATCACTGGGACAGAGAAGTTCAGGCTAAAGTTCACTGTTATCTTAGTCGGATACCTTGAAAAGAAACCGAAGAATGTCGACCAAATCATCAAAAAGAACTTCTCTTTCCCTCATAAAGAACTCGGTACTCACTCGAGTTTAATTTGGAAAGAGAAGCAAAACAATTATACTTTGACCAAGTTGATATCAACGCTTCGAATGTCAATCTCGGAGTAATTTTCGTCGATAGAACACACAAAAGAATGGATCTTTTTAACTTCGATCCACAAGAAAAGCCATACCTTATGCTTGGCCTTGACACTGCCGGTCTGAGACAGAGCAACAAGAGGAGGAATCCCACCTTCCCTCACAAGCAACCCTCTGTTCCGGACACTGTCACCACACAGCTGCAACAGCGTCATCACTGCAAACTCCTTCCCCTTCACCGACCCATCTTCAATCACTTCCACCAGCGCGGCCATCCCGCTCTCCTCCACGATCGCCTCCTTCCCTTCCTCGATCCCCGTAAGGCTGCTCAGCACGACCATCGCCTTCTCCGCCATGCCGGTCCCTTGCTCGCCCACCATCTGCACCAACGGCCCCACGGCGCCGGCGCTCACCGCCCTCTCCTTGTTCACCTTGATGGTGCACAGCTTATACAGTGTCGTCAATGCGTCCTTCTTCCCTCTGTTGGATCCGTTCAGGAGCAACGCCACCAGCGGCGGTATCGCGCCGCAAGCTCCGATTGAGCTCTTGTTCTCTTCGACCAAGGCGAGGCTTAGCAATGCGCATGCCGCGTTCTGCTTCGAGGTTTCGGTTCCGGTTTTGAGCACGTAGACCAGCGATTTTATCGCGCCGGAGCTCGTGATCAAGACCTTGTTCTGCTCGTGCAGGGAGAGGTTGAGCAATGCGGTGACGGCGTGCTCTTGAGTCCACGGATCTGTCGACCGGAGCAGGGGTATGAGCGCCGGAATCGCGCCGGATTCCCCGATCAGAGCTCGATTGTCGGACCGATTCTTCGCGAGCAACCTTGAGGCGAAACCAATTGCAGAGAAGAATCAGAGGAAAAAGCTCAGTTTTTTTTTCTTCGACAGTGAACTTGAAGATGCTAATCTTAAGCAAATGAAGGAAACACTTGGAATCTCTCCAAAATTGAGAAAGGGTATAACGCGCAATCGCATCGAATACTCCATTAAAACCTGAGTTTTGCAGCAGCTGAACGCTTCACGGCCAGCGACGGCGACTGCAATCCGTCCACGCAGATCTTGACCGTCGGCTGGAGATCCTCCGGCGAGATGCTCTCGATGATCTCCGTCGAGAAGCTCTCCCGCTGCAGGAACCCCAGGCACGGGGAGAAGTCCTCCGGATTCAGATCCGCCTCGGCCCCGCCGCCCCCGCCGCGTCCGTCGCTCTCCGACGCCGGCAGGCTCGCGAGCCGCTGCAGCTCCCCGGAGATGTCGCTGCTGCACGCCGAGAAGTCGCTGAAGGCCTGGGAGAGCTCCAGCAGCTCCTCCTCCGACGCCCCGGGCCTCGACGCCCGGGCGGCGGCCCCGGCGGCGGCGGCGGCCGCGGCGACGCTGCTGTAGCGGGCGGCGAGCTCGCCGAGGCGCATGTCGACGACGGAGTCGGTCAGGTTCTCGGAGACGAACTCCGGCCGGTCGGCGGGGAAGGAGCACGCGCTCTCGTCCCGGTAGAGGTTGGAGCGGACGGTCCGCATGGAGCGGCCGGCGTGGCGGTGGATTTTGGAGGTGGAGGGGGAGAAGTCGCGGGGGAGGGGGAGGCGGGTGGAATTGGACTGAGAATCTTCCAGAGAAACCATCGCTGGAACGACGCCGCCGCCGCCGCCGCTGCTCTTCTTCTGCTTCTTCTTCTTCTCCTTGCTGCTGCTGCTTTCGCAGTTCCGGTATGAAGGTTTAGAGCATCGATGGAGGTTTCGAGCTCGTTTTCATGGCGGAGAGAGCAGAGCGGAGGGAGGAATAAGAGCTAAGCTGTTGAAGGTGATGATGCTGATGATGACGACGACGACGGCCATTATTTTGATTTTTCATTTTCGGCTTTTTTTTTTTGGGGGGGGGGGGTGGGGTGTGCCTCACGGTGGGGGGACGCTAGAACGACCGGCTGCGTCGGGTACTCGGGTCACAGCTGTGACGACCGATGCGATTCGATTGGTGGGCCAGGCCTGATCGGACGGTCCCTCGAGGGGGATGGAGGAGGGTCAGGCAGGGCGGTTGGGAGATCTGACGGGAGCTGTCCATTTTTTAAGTGGGCCCCTTCCGGAGAACGACGTCGTGCGCGTCGTCGTCGCTTCGATTAGCGAACCTTTTGGCGAAAAGCGAGGCCCCGTGAAACATGCAAAAGGTTTAATCTTCCTCTTCTTTCTACCCTTTAATCGCCATGATAATCTTTCGTCCAAAAATGTTGACCTCGGTGTTTGACTTAAAAAGGCTATTTCTTTAATTTCCTTTTCCGTCGTATCGTAAGAGAGAAAAAAGGAAATAATTCGGGCTCCGTCCGTCTGTTTCGCGAAAAATGAATGATCTAGTAAATATTTTTTTTCCTAAAAAAAGTTGTTTGCATCGCTTGAAATAATTAGGTAATAAAAAATATTTTAATTATGGACAATAATTTGTGCTTAAGCATCTTTTTGTGAATGATGCAAGTATTTTTCAATCGTTCGTTTTTGCAAGCGATAAGAGCGATCGCTTTTAAATAAAATGTTTCTAGAATCATTTATTTTCATTAAAACAATCGGAGCATTAATCACATCGGATCTTGTATTAGCTTATCGGTTCTAGAACAAAAAATCCCCAAAAATTGGTACGGTGTGAAGCGGTAAATAATTCTAGTCATCCGTCGGAACCCCATCCGTCAGTAAAGAGTCCGCCAATCATCATTAAGTTTTCGAGTGAAAGTAAATTCGATTGGACATTTTGACGGGCTATCCTGCTGAAGGTATCGAACTTCTACTGCTGCGCTGGTAATAAATGGCATCGGAGCCCACGAATCGATTGGTGGTCAGCTCTCAATATGTTATCTTATAGCGAGTCCTTGCACTTAGGTCCTTGCACTTTTCAACCCCCAGAAGAAAATTTAATAAAATATCAATATAATGTAAAATGATAAAAAAAAAAAAGCGTTGGTGGATTGGGTTGCGTTCCAGGTCTTTCCTCTTCCGATTCTTCTCGACGTCGATATCAACCATTTTTGTAAATCCCTCCTTTCCTTTTCTTATGATGCGGTAATCTAATGCGCTCGGTCCACTTTAGTTGTTGAGTTAGGCGGCTGCTTCCTCGTCGTCAAAAGCGCGAACGCCACTGCACGGCCCGCCCTCGCGGTATGGCTTTCTTCGATGTCCTGTGACCTTTGACCCGACGCGAGCGAATTAAAAAAAATTTTAGGAGGGCTTGTCATTACACGCCCCGCGTACAGAACGCCCCCCCCCCCCCCCCCGGATTATCATTTAATTACGCGATTAGTAAGCGAATAATCGCAATTGATTATAGGGCCGGAAGGTGTAACGTGATCGCTGCATGATGAGTTGTCCGCCACATAAAGATTTGATTATTATGGCATCTTAATTGGATTCAAAAAGAGACTGTTTGTCCGGGCAACTTAAGGGCACACACCGGAACCGAACAGCACATCGCCGTCTTGTCGAATGTGCTTTTAAAATTTCTTTTTTACGTGCTCATGTCGAGAAGTTATTTAGGATAAGTGTTCGCCCAATAACCCCCCATCAAGATTATTTGGAGATCTCGTGAATACGGCCGGCTCGGCTCGATCGTTCGGGATACGTGTTCGTGAAAAATCTAGGGTTAGCCGACACCGAGGGTCGGGAGAGGCGGCCGGTCGAGTCCCGCTCGAACCCTAGAGGATCGTGATCCGATTTGGGATTGCCGAGCGGGATTGCGTTTCCATTTTCGCGCGATTCTCGAGCATTTCCGGCATTATTTTCTCTAAGGTATTTAAACTTAATCGAGTAAGTACGTTATCTATCTCCCTATTTATATATAAATCGATGAGTTAGAGTATCGCTTGGAATAGGTTTGGGGTTTCTTCTTGAACGCGACCAAAGGGAGGCGAAACGAAATCCTCAGGAATCGTTCCCAGAACTCAACCATTCTCCTTGAATTCTTGAGAATTCTGGAGGAAAGGCTCGTCGTTTCTCCATATTTTAAACTCTTCCGACTTCTTGGGGATTTCGTTTCGCTCTCTTTGGTCTTGTTCGGAATCTTTCGCCCTACATTCGGCAAGCTTTCGTTCTATTCTCGACAATGGCGACCCTCGACCTCGGTCACCAGGTGAGCACAGATCTAGAGTTCCAAGAGACGTCGAGCAATGTTTTCGTGAGGGCAAAACCGAAACCCGAAATTATTAGCGATGGCAAGATTGGGAGAAAAAAAAAATCATCGAACCCCCGATTAGCATTACATTGGAAGCGTCATATTTTTCGTACGGCGCTTACTTTAGTATCAAAATGTTACGACAGATCACTTAAGTGCCACATCAGAGGAAAAAACGATCACTTCAGTGCCTATGTCGATAAATTTCGACGAAAAGTCCTATGCACGCGTCTTTTTTTTTTGTGTAAGAAAAACAGGAGAAATAATCTCGACCCTTCAAATAATTGGAGAGCTTTGTGTGGACCGTGGGATTATCTCCCTCTTCTTCTCGAACTGATTGGAAATTCTAGGTAGAAAATCGACAATCCAAAACGTAGATTTCTACAATCAACTTCATCTTTGTATTCATCATCTTCTTCTTATCACTCATCGGAGAGATTGATTTTCTTCTTCTTCTTCCTTGCCGTTTTGTGTGCAGCAAATCCGAAGCAAAGCCGCAGAACGAGTTGTTCGGGAACGAGATTGATACTCCACCACCTTGCAGGCATTTGGTAAGATACAAGGGCTTTCTTCTCCGTGATGTTGCGTTCGTGCATGTCGTCGTTCTCTATCGCAAATTGCGATTCGATTTGCCCCAAATTGCCTCGGTTCGAATTAGGGTTTGAAGAAGAGGGGGAAATGGCTGGATCCGTCCAAATTGTGGTGTAAATTCGGGGCAAATATGTTTAGTGACGTTGTTTAGGGTAATTATGTGGACTTAGAGCCCCAGCGAGCCATGTCGGTCGAAAAAAATGTCAAAGTATTGCTATGTCAGGTTTCCGGCATCCCAAATTAGAGTTGACATATAAGTGATCTTTTTTTTTTTTTTAATGAAAGTGGCACTTAAGTGATCTGTAAAAAAGTATAGACGTTAAAGTGAGCGTTGCACGAAAGTTACGACATTCCTAATGCTCTTTTCTCGAAAATGCAAAAATATCTACCAACTTTGGCCTAAAAGATTTTGAAATCATATGTTGTCAAACACCTCAAACCTTACCTTTGAAGGCCCGACATCCTTTGCAAATGCCGAACCAAACGCACCCTATAAGATTATTCGAGTAAAAACCGATTACACTCGTACCGCTACCCTTCACCGGAGTAAAGTAGACATAACCTTATCATTCACTAACCTAAGTTGGATGATTCGTCTGGCAATTGAAGAGTGGCGATGTGTGTGAAACTTGTGATTGTAATGATAAGCCCACGCGTATTTGACAAGCATACGGTGTCACCGGCCACTCTGTTGGAAGAAATGAATAACGAATGGCGTGCTTCAACATAACCATCGCGTCACGCCACTCCAGTATGAAACCATGGCCCTTTTCTACTTTTCGTATCTCTCTTTTCAGAAGGAATTCAAACGTTTGATGTCGGAAACAAAGTGGACCACTTTATAAAAGAGACCCCATAAAGTGATAAATGGTGCCACTCGGGATTTATCCAAAATCTTCTGCTCTGTTCTTGCGAGACTAATCATGGTTATGCAGACCTAAGCAAGTTCATGGAAGCGACACGTTCTGAGTAATTATCGACGAGAAAAGTTACGCAACCTTATAATCAATATTACGATTTTTCAATGGCCGGTCTGTTTAGAATATTCAAATATTAAAGCGCGTACTCCTCGATAATGACCTTACAAAGCCTTTCATGGTATCGAGCATGACATCGAGAGTTCAAATTAACAGTGTTTCCACGAAATCTTTCGTCATTCTAAAAAAGAAAAAAGAGCACATTGTCACAATTTTTTGGCGTGAGACGAACTTAATCACAACTCTTTCTTCTTTAATTGACGCAAAATTATAGAGAGCACACGATGAAGATGCTACGTAAATAGAAAAAACAAAAGCGGGATTTTTTCAATATTTGCATGTGGGTTTTGAGTTCAATCCTAGTAATTTAGCTATTATTAAAAGAGGAGATTAGGGTTTGTCCCGTGCTCATCCTTTTGTTAATAGATATTAATAAAGTTTTAATAACTCATGGGGAAAATGATTTGTGAATTCTTTTGGTCAGTCTTAGGGGCTGACACCTGCATAAAGAAGAATGCTGGCGAGACTCTAATGTTTGAAAAGGACGTGACCCGAAAAAAAGGTCAGCGGAGAAGATCAACTTGAACAAACCCCAATTTAATAGATGGCCCAAAAGGAAGGAAAAAAAACCATATGATACAATTTTTTTGATTTTATATTGTTTCAAGTGTATGTGAAAGAGAGAGAAAAAGGTTGGATGGACAAGTTCGAGTAGACAAGCACAGTTCATAAGAAGCTGGAGTTTGACCATAATGTGGTTTTGGATTGATGTGCCAAGCTAAGATTTCTTGGTTGACCACGGATTGGGTTCTTGTTCAACAGATTTCAAGCCACGTTGATTGTGCATTGCCACAAGATGCCACCTTTTCTCCTCGATTTCATGCCCACATTCTTTGGTGCACCAAATTAGTCTCTAACTTGTCAATTTGATAGCCTCTTATCCTATTAATCTTGTAAGCCGCAACCTATGCCTCTAGTTTAGTTTATGTCCAAAAGTCACTTTCAATTCACTATAATCGAGTCTCGGTTTGATTAGCATGTACTGATTTCGTCCTAGAGATGGCGACTGATCGTAACAAATCAAGTTTTCGCCTCGCCCGAGTCGCAATCTGATATGGGGTTGCGGAACGGGATTGTGTTTCCATGTTGACAATCCTCGAGAATTTTCACCAATATTTTTTCAAAAGTACTACATCTTAAACAAGTTAGTACGTGCATTATTTATCTCCCTATTTATATATCTATTTGTTGAAGTATAGCTTGGAATAGGTTAGGGGATTCTTTTCGAACGCAACGAAGGGGAAGGGAGATGAAATCCTCAAGAGTTGGTCACGGAATTCGACAATTATCGATGAACTTCTAAAAGTTCTAGAGTAAAGACTCGTCATTTCTCCGGATTTTAAGCTCTTTCGATTTCTTGGAGATTTCGCCTCACTCTCCTTTGTAGCGTTCGAAATCCTTTGCCCTACGTTCAGCAAGCTTTCATCATGTTCTTGACGATAGCAACCCTCGACCTTGACCTGGGCGGCCTGGGCCTCGGCGAACTCGACCTGGATGGCCTCGGCCTCGGCGACCTCAACAATCAGGCAAGCACGAATTTAGAAGAGTTCCAAGAGAGACAACAAGAAATGTTTTCATGTGGTCAAAACGGGAACCCGAATATATTAGCGAGGTCAAGATTGATCCGTAAGAAAGAAATAATTTCGGTCCTTCAAAGAATCGGAGAGCTTCACATGGACCGTGGGAATGGCTCTTCTTCTTCTCGAAATGCTTGGATCCTTGTCCCAACCCTGAAATCCCCCCAGATCACATGAATGCTAAACTGGAAATTCTAAACAGGAATTCGACAATCCGAACGTAGATCTCTACAATCAACTTTGTCTTTGTCTTCATCATCATCTTCTCCTTATTACTCATGGAGAGATCGATCTTCTCCTCCTCCTTTTTCGTTTTCTGTGGAGCAAATCCGAAGCTGAGCTTCTTTGGAGCGTCGAAGTAGTCGAAATCGATGGGGAGGTGGGAACGAGGAGGAGGAGTGGAGACCAGACCGAGCTTTGCGAGTAGTCGAAGCCGAAAGGACGAGTTGCTTGGGAACTTATGGAGGAGGTCTTGCAACATTATTATTGGCTCTAGGTACTCCGCCACCTTGCAAGCGTTTGCTAAGGTACAGAGGCTTTCTTCTTCGTCGATGCCAGCTTTGTACATGGCGTCGTTCTCTGTTGCGAATTGCGATTCGATCTGCCCCAAATTGCCTCGGTCCGAATTAGGGAGAAGAGGGGAAGTGGCTCGATTTGTCCAAATTATGGTGTAAATTCAGGGCGAACATCTTTAGCGACGTTTTTTACGGTAATTATGTTGATTCAGCGTGCCGGCGAGCCACGTCGATCGAAAAAGAGGTTAAAATATTGCCACGTCATATTTCTAGCATCCCAAATCGGAATTATCACTTAAGCGATCATTTTTTTTTATCAAAGTGGCACTTAAATGATTTGCCCAAAAGTTTTGACATTAAAGTGAACGCCGTCAAAAAATTGTGGCACTTCTAATGTCCTTTTCTCTCCAGAAAATGCTAAAATGTCAATGTCAAAGCTAATGCCAATGTTGGCTTAAAAGCTTTTAAAATTATATTGCCAAACACCTCAACTTTAACACCGAGCCTTTGGAGGCTCAACATCCTCAATAAATGCCAAACCAAACGCATCCAATAAGATTCTTTGAGTGAAACCGATTAGAGTCGTATTACTACCTCCGTTAGAGTAAAGTAAACATAATCTTATCATTCATTAACCTAAGTTGGCTGATTTTTTTGGCAATTAAAGAGTGGTGATGTGTGAATTGGCGATTGTAATGATGAGGTCGCACGTATCTGACAATCATGGTATGCATATCAAATTGCGTGCTTGAACATAAACATGGCGTCACGCCACTCCATATACGATGGCCCTTTTTATCTCTTTTCAGAAGGAATTTAAAAAATTAACATTTGAAATAAAGTGGACCACTTTACAAAAAGAAACCCCATCAAAGTGAAAATACTGCCACTCGGATTTATCCAAAATCTTTTGCTCTGTTCTAGTGAGCCTAATCGTGATTTTGCAGACCTAAGCAGCATCATGTGGCACTATAATTAATGAAAAATTATACAATGTTAAAGTCAATATAATGCTTTTTCAACAAAACACTATCTTGTTAGAATGTTCAAATATTAAATCACGTATTCATAAAAAATGATCCCACAAAACTTCTCATGGTATCAAGCATGAGGGGTCATGAGTTCATATTAGCAGTGGTTTCACAAAATCTTCATCATTCGAGGAAAGGGAAAGGACAAAAACGAGCTTAAATGAAGCTCTTTCTTCTTGTTTTTTTTTTTTTCGAAAGGCTCTGTCTTCTTCAATTGAACTTATTAACGCCTTCAAATGTTGGAATTATTGAGAGCACGTGGCGGAGACGCTGCATAAAAGAAAAATAATAAAAAAATGGGAGTTTTTTTTTCGATTTTTAAATATTAGTTATTTGGTTCAATCCTAGAAATCACCAATATTTAAAGGAGGAGATTAGGGTGTGTCGATGCTCATCCTTTGTTAATATATTTGTAAAGTTTTAATTAATTTCTTTTGGTCAAACAAAGTTTTAATTCATTCGTTGGTTAGATATTTGCGATTTTTTTTGGTCAGTATTGGAAGCTGACACTTGTGTAAAGAAGTATGTTTGAAACGGATGTGACCGCAAAAATATGTCAGCGGAGAAGCTCAACTTGAACAAACCCCAATTTAAAAGATGGCCCAAAACAAAATAAAAAAAACCATATAGTATAATTTTTACCTGATTTTATATTATGGTTGTCAAAGAGATAGAAAAAGGTTGGATGGACGGTTCAAGAAGATAAGAACAGTTCATAAGAAGCTGGAGTTTGACCAAATGCACCCTATAAGATTCTTCACGTAAAATCGATTACTGTCGTATTATTACCTTCATTGGTGTAAAGTAAACATAATCTTATCATTCATTAACCTAAATGGGCTGATTTTTTTGGCAATTAAAGAGTGGTGATGTGTGAATTTGCGATTGTAATGATGAGATCGTACTTATCTAACAGACATGGTATGCATATCAAATTGTGTGCTTGAACATAACCATGGCGTCCCGCCACTCCATATACCATGGCCCTTTTTATCTTTTTTCAGAATGAATTTAAAAAATTAATATATGAAATAAAGTGGACCAGTTTACAAAAAGAGACCCCATCAAAGTGATAATAGTGCCACTCGGATTTATCCAAAAATCTTTTGCTCTGTTCTTGTGAGCCTAATCGTGATTTCGTAGACCTAAGCAAGTTCAAGGAAGTGCCACGTCCTAAGGAATAATTAATGAAAATTATACAATGTTAAAGTCAATACAATGCTTTTTCAACAAAACATGTATATGTTGCACAAATAATTCCATCATGTTAGAATGTTCAAATATCAAATTATGTGTTCATCGACAATGATCTCACAAAATTTTTCATAATATGAAGCACGAGAGGTCATGAGTTCATATTAATAGTGGTTTCACAAAATCTTCATCATATGAGGAAAGAAAAAAAAACAAAAATGAGCTTAAATGAAGCTGTTTCTTCTTTTTTTTTTTTCGTCGAAAGGCTCCGTCTTCTTCAATTGAACTTATTAACGGCTTCAAATGGTGGAATAATTGAGAGCGCGTGGCAGAGACATTGCGTAAAAGAAAAATAACAAAACTAAAATGGAACTTTTTTTCAATATGTAAATATAAGTTTTTTTAATTAAATCTTAACAATCACCCATTGTTAAATGAGGAAATTAGTGTGTCTATGCTAACCATTTTTTTAAGGGATAATGACACAAAAAATCTCTAAACTTTGGTCGAATATGTAATTTGATTCATGAGCTTTTAATTTATTTAATGTAGTCTCTGAACGTTAGCCTAATGTTCAATTTAGTCCTTGAACTTTTAATCTGTTCAATGTGGTCTTTGGACTTTTCGTACATGTTTAATGTAATCCCTAAACTATATGAAAATATTCAATGTAGCCCCTGAACTTGAATTAATGGAAAGACTATATCGAACATTTTCAAATAGTTCAAGGACTAAATTGAACATATACTAAAAGTTCAGGAACCACATTGAACAAATTAAAAATTCAGGGACCAAATTGAATATTAAGCTAAAGTTTATGGACTATATTGTACAAAGTAAAAGCTCAAGGATCAACTTATACATTGGATTAAAGTTCATGACTATTTGTATCATTATCCATGTTTTTAATATATCTATAAAGTTTTAATTAATTCATTGGGCAGATATTTGTGTTTTTTTTTTGTCAGTATTGGAAGCTGACCCTCGTGTAAAGAAGAGTGTTGGCGAAACTCTAATGTTTGAAAAGGATGTGACCGCAAAAAATGGTCAGCGAAGACGCTCAACTTGAACAAACCCTAATTTAAACGATGGCCCAAAAGAAAAAACCATATAATATATTTTTTTTCTGATTTTATATTATGCTCGTCAAAGAGAGAGAAAAAGTTTGGATGGACGGTTCAAGAAGATAAGAACAGTTCATAAGAAGCTGGAGTTTGACCAATGCGGTTTTGGATGGATGTACCAAATCAAGATTTCTTGGTTGATGGCACATTGGTTCTTGTTCAACAGATTTCAAGCCACGTTGATTGTGCATTGCCACAGGATGCAACCTTTTCTCCTCAATTTCATACCCACATTCTGTGGTGCACCAAATCGGTCTCTAACTTGTCAATTTAATAGCCTCTTATCCTAATAAATCTTGCAAGTTGCAACCTAAGTCTCTCATCTAATTGGCATCGAAAAGTCACTTTCGATTCACAATAATTGAGTCTTGTCCGATAAGTATGTTCTCATTTCGTGCTAGGGATGGCGACTGATCATAATAAATCGAGTTTTCGACTCACCCATAGTCTCACAGGGATATGTTCGGAATGTTTTTGGATTGGAGGATGAATTTGGGGCTGGTGGTATGTGACATTCCGGATTTTGGCCTATTTTTGGAGTTTATAAAACGTGTAATTCGTCAGTGCGCTTATAATGGAATTTCGCCCGAGAACTGATCACTCTCGGGTTCTTGTTTTTAAAAATAGAAATTCTGCTAGAATCGCACTCGATCGAATTTAATCGTTAATTTAGACCCTGAACTTGGCAGTCGATTTCCGGGAGTTTTGGGACGAAATAAATTGGACGGTGTCGATATTTTTGTGGCCAGCATCGCATCGAGATTGTTAAGAATAGTGGAAAAGTGAATTTTTGGACCGGGTGCGAATTTGGACTGGTAGACCTCCCTCGTAGTGTGATTCGGGGTATTTTATTTTGACTGTGTACCCTAGAATATTGTCGGGCTTTATTATGGATTATTAGGCCTTTTTCCGGACTTAGATCGAGACCGATAGGTTGATTTTTAATTTGGACCGTGTCCATTAGTTCGCACTTAAATTTAAAATTTTAAACTTTTCTCTCTCTCTCGGCCGACCCTCCTCTCCCGCGCGTGTCCCCCTCTCTTTCTACCTTTTCCTTTCTCTCTCTCTCTCTCTTTCCCCTCCCCCTATTGCCGTGCACGCTACCCCCTCCCCATGCAGCTGTCCCCTCCCCCCTGCATGTTGTCCCCCATCCTGTCCTCTCTCTCTCTCTCTCTCTCCCCTCTCTTCTCTCTCTCCTCTCTCCTCCTTCTTCTTCCTCTTCTCTCTTTTCTCTTATGGTTTGGTCGCCCCCGCGTTCCCCCCCTGCTCGTCGGTTCTGCTCCGCCCGACCAGGCCACGCCGCCGAGCTCGCCGCCGTCGCAGCCCGCCGCGCCGCGCCACCGACCAGCTCCGCCGCGTCGCCCGCCAGCCACCCCGCCCGCCTTGGCTGCTTCCCCCTCCCTCCCGCGCACGCGACAGCGAGCTGGTCGCCGCTGCTCGCCGCGCCCAGATGCCGGCCCAGCCCGCCGGCGTGTCGCCCGGCCGCCGCCTCCGCCCCGTCGCCGTCGCCGCCGCCCCCTGCAGCCGCCAGTTTCCCCCCTGGCCTCTCTCCCTCTCCCGGCCAGCAGCCCCGACGAGCCCGAGCCAAGCCAGCCCGTCGCCGTCGCCGCTCGCCGGCTCGCCTCGCCGGTCCCCGCGCCGTCGCCGCCCCGTCCACCGGCCAACCAGCCCGTCCGGCCACCGCCCCTCAGCCCCTCAGCCCCCTCTCCCTCCTTCCTCTCTCCCCCTTGACCGCCCGACCAGCCACTTCCCACCCTTGCTCAGCCCGTCCGCCGGTCGCCGTCGCCGCTGCCGCCGGTCGCCGTCGCTCGGCCAGCCGCCGGTCGCCGTCGCCGCCGGCCAGCCGCCGCCGACCAGCCCCGCCGGCCAGCCAACCGGCCGGCCAAGCCCGTCCCCGGCCGTGCCCGTGCCCGTGCCCGCGCCCGTAGCCCAGGCGCATTGCCCATTCGCGCGCCCGAGCGCCTCGGGCACGCCGTGCATTCGCCGCGCCCGCGCACTAGGCACGCCGATCGGCCATTGTGCCCACTTTGGCCGGTCAGCGCGCCCGTGTGGCCCGTGCCCGCGCCCGGTCAGAACTTCTCCCCCGGGCAATTTTTGGCCCGAGCCGACTTTTCCCGGGCCAAATTTTGGTAAGCGACTCCCTAAACCCTACTTAGTATTTTGGGTATTTCATTGACTAGTTTCGGGCTAGAACGGCTAGGGCGAGCATTAATTTAGTATTATGGTGTTTTATTTATGCAATTTAGATTAGATTAAATAGTATGCCTGATTAGTGAAATTGTGCATGACCGACTTGAACGTCGGGTTGGTGGATGAGGTGGCGACTGTGATTTTGGACTGAGTGTTGGGTATGAGTGATTTGATGTGACTTGGCGTGAATTTAATTGAATTGAGTGGCGTGTGCCTGCCTGTGAGAGATTAAGCCCGGATCGATCGGAGGGCTACGGACTTGGGACGTATTGACGGCGGTCCGTGTGAAGGCATGAACGGCCGATGGGCCAATTGGAATACGGACTTGGGACGTGTTGACGGCGGTCCGTGTGAAGGCTTGACTGACCGATGTGCCAAATGGATGCGGGCTTGAGACGTGTTGACGGTGGCCCGTTTGAGGCGTGATTGGACCGGGACGTGTTTACGTCGGTCGTTGGAAATTGTTCGAATATCGTGGCTTGGGACGTGTTGACAGCGGCCACTGGAAATGAATTGAATGATATGGCTTGGGACGTGTTGACGGCGGCCATGAGAATTGATTGAAATGTGAGGCTTGTGAGCCTGTGAGATTGAATTTGAGGCGCAGTGGCGCGAGTTGTGAGAAAGATGTTCGGACACGCATGTGATTTGAGTGTGATTGAAATGGCTGGTTGCGTGTAACTGTTTTGGCTGGTTGAGCGTGTGACTGTTTTGGCTGGTTGAGCGTGTGACTGATTTGGCTGGATGAGCGTGTGACTGATTGACTGGTTGAGCGTGTGACCGATTTGGCTGGTTGAACGTGTGACTGAGTTAGTTGGTTGAACGTATGATTGCTTGGCTAGCTTGGTTGAATGCGAGTGAGATCGCGTGTGTCGGATGACTGTGGTACGTTGATGATTTGTACTTGCATTATCATGTTTAGACTAATATGCAGGGTTGGCACGTGGTTCGAGACGAGGTAAGCCTTTCATGTGCAATTGACTGTTTCGACTGGTAGTTTGCATGTTAGACTGGTCTGGGTACGCATTAGCCTAGGTTAGGTTTAGGTTGTTGCTTATTGAGACTCTGTCTCACGGTTATTATATAATCACTTTCAGATCTACGACCGTGATGGAGTTGGAGAGACCGCCGGAGTGCTACAGGGATTGAAGGACAGATCAATTGCCCTGTATATTTTTGAGTACCCTTTTGTAGAGAAGATAGGCCTGTCAACCACCGTCCTCTTTTGAAAACTGTGGTTAATTTTGGAAGCCGGGTTGCCTTTTTTTGTAATATTGGAGGATTTAAAATGTTTGGTGTTTATTAAATTTCGATGTCTATTCCTTAGTCATGTTTTTAATTGTCTGGGTTGTTTTTATTTATTTTTGCGCGTGCTAAATCTCTGATGTTTGGGTTGGGTCGGCGACGTATCTGGGACGTCGCATTCAATGTTCGACCATCGAGGGATGTCGCGGGCTCGTAGGGTGCGGGGCGTGACATGGTAACCATGTAGGTCTGGACCATTCTTGATATTTGGATCTAACATGTACCTTCAAATTCAAACTCGGCTTACTGTACAAATATTATTAGTCTTTTTATACGAGTTCATTATAATATTAAATGAATTTACTCAGCAAATTGAAAAAAAAATACAAATAGTTGGTTTTCGAGCAGGTTCCAAGTTTAGTATAAGTAATTAGAACAAGAGGACAGCTTCGGATGTTTCTTGGGGCATGGGATTACACATTCATCTTGCTACCATTCTTATGTTTAACGGTTAAGAAAATGACGGAATCAATATAAATTTATAAAATATAAATTTAAGGACGGAATTGAGAGAACTTTTTATTTAATCGAAAGAAAAACGAATAGTTGTTTCATTTTTTTCGAAAGATGACAAGACAAAAATTAAAGTACTTCCTTTACCAAAAAAAAAAAGTTAAAAAAATTAAAGTACTTTAAACATCGATATGTTATTAATTTCATAAATTTGACCTTATTTGATATCAAATCGAAGTCAAATCCGAGATGCTAAAAGTGAGAGAGAGAGAGTGAGAGCAAGCAAAATACGTAGCTCTAAAAGCCGCCTCAAACAGAGGATGAGCCTATGAGGTTGGAATGCTTCCTAATCCTCTAGTGTCCCCCTACGAAAAGATAGATATCCCCCTCAATTATTGTGATCAGGTTTTTATTCAATTTTTTTAGGAGATTCTTTTAACCAAAAGTGTTTTCATTTTTTCTTTTTATAATTCACAAAGCCAATGACTTTTTTAGTCTATCGAAAACGAGAGACAGGACTACCGACATGAGAGTGACGAGTCGAGTGACGAGAAAATTATATAAAAAAATTCTAAATTTATTGTATTTTTATCAATTCGGTTCTAAATATTTCAATTGTGGTAATCGAGTCCTAACTAGTGACTTTTTCAGTCAATTGCAAATGAGAAAGGACTGCCGACCTAGGAGTAATGGGTTGAGTGAAGGGGAAAATTATATAAAAGGTCTTAAATCTACTGCTTTTTTATCAATTTAATTATGGCAATTGAATCGTAAAGATGGTATTACTTGTTTCGATAATTCACAGAGCCAATGACTTTTTTAGCCCACCGAAAACGAGAGAGGATTGCCGACAAGAAAGTGATGGGTCAAGTGATGGGGAAAATTATACAAAAGGCCTTAAACTTATCGTACTCTTATCAACTCAATTCTAAATATTTTAATTATGGCAATTGAGTCCTAAAAATGGCATTATTAATTTTGATAATTCACAAAATAGTGACTTTTTCAACCAACCAAAAATGAGAGAAGACTGCCGATGAGGGAGTGATGGGTCGAGTGACGGAAAAAATTATATAAAATGTCCTAAACTTATTGTACTTTTATCAATTTAATTTTAAAAATTTTAATTATAATAATTGAATCCTAAAAATGGTATTTTTTGTTTTGATAATTTACAAAAGGCGACGACTTTTTCAGTCGACCGAAAACGAGAGATAGAGAGAGAGGACCACCGACCAGGGAGTGATGGGTCAGCGTCATGTCCTATCCCGCTATCCCATCGCCCTGTTTCTGTCACGAGAGTGAGAGTTGCGAGCAACGTCGCACGGTGACACGATCATGTGTAGGGTCTCCATTTTGGTGGAGAACAACCCAACTTCACCTCTCATGCAACCCTCCAAGTCGTACTGATTTATGGTTCTTCTCTAGGTCCATGAAAGCACCCCTCATCTAATAACCTCCGAGAAAAATTGAAGGAGCAACTGATTCCATGGGACCACCAGGAGATCTTATCGAAACCCCCTCTCGGGATAGATTTTATTTTTTGTGTGGGGGGGATAATTTACATTCAGTGTGTGATTTCACATCACGGGAGCCCGGCAGCATAATACAGGAGAGGGGCCCGGAATTATAGCCACAAAACATGAAGACCTGGCCCGGACAATAAGGAAAAAAGGACGGATCCGATCTCACGTTCGATCCTGCGGTTCGAGGGCTGAGATTTCTCTCACGACTTGAGCTTTGTCTGCCTCGAACTGTTCGTCCTCTGTCAGGAAAAAGACAGAAGTGGGTGCGATAAGGCTCCGGAGCTTGTTCTGTGACGTGCCGAATGCAAGAGGATTGAGGAAAAAGAGGAGGAAGAGGGGTGCGGTACCTTTGTCGAATTTGAAATCGGCAAATAACCGAAGAAGCTTGCTTCGGTTCGCGACGAGTATGCTGATGATCCCAGGAGGCTTATTTTGGTTAGCAACAAATAGCTGTGAAGATTCAGAGTTGTGAGTGAGCAAGAGACCTGGCGGGTCAATATGCCAAAGTCGTGATTTTTGGGGTGTTCCCATTGTATAAATACCTTGAAGACATGAAATGCTTCCATCTGTATGCTCTTGCTCGACTCCTGCAAAGATGTGTGCACCATTCATTCACCGAATAGTTTTAGCTCTCAGGAAAATACTGTCATGTCTAAGACTTAGCAATAAAAGCACAGACTCAAATTTCCCTTTCTAGATTACAGAGTTGGCCACGCATTGAAGGAGAAAACCATGGATCCCTCTGAAGTTCATTTAATTTGTTCTGTTAAGAGTGGATGTGAGCTTCATGTTCTAAAAAAGAATGACTCATATTTGATTAAGTGAAGAGATCTCGATAACAAAAAACAAAAAAAGAAGAAGAAGAGATCTCGATAGACAAATACCCTGAGAAGATTCATGAGAATCATCAAATTATCCATCGAGCTCACATAACGCGTCATGACAGCTGAGTTAGAACGATCCAGCAAAATATCCCCAAGAAGCTGTCAAAATGAGTTAATAATTAGCATATGAACTTGGTCAAGGCTCCACAATTAAAGAAAAAATAACCCCAACTTAAAGCATACATGGCAAGTGAAAAACCTTGAAAACCTTATTGACCAAAGATCTATAACTTCTCTCTACATAGCCTGACACAAATCACTGATCCCTGAATGAATAAAGGAAAATTTGTTTGGCTAACCCCACGAAAATTAAAACAAAGGACCTTTTTAAATATTTTAAGAAAACCTTTCAGCTGATTATGAAACAACATTATACATCTTTGTAATGGTACACAAATTATATGGTTCCTCCATCCGCACCTAGAGACAAATCAATATCCCGGATTCTCAAAAGCCTATGCCCCAAGGACTAACTTCGTGACATGTATTAGGAAAAACTATCTTTGAGGGGACTAGACAAGACAACCAGAGCAGATCTCTCAGAGCAATTGATGATCTATCACAGGAAGAAGAAGACGAGAAACACCAATGACCATGCTCGCAGAATAATAGTGCCAATCAATTTGCACACCAAAGGCCTAATGACCATAAGCTGAGAGAAAATGTGAAATGTATTTTTACGTCTAGAAGAAAGCAGTACAAGACCTACATGAACCATATAGACCACAAGAATTAAAAGTGCTGCCTATACCAGTGATTGCCCCTTTTCCAATCCTCCAAACCTGGCTGTTAGAATGGAAAAGGCTTGCAACTTTCACATGAATAGTGGTCAGAGGAATCTTTGCATTCATCTGTAAAAGTGTCCTATTTTGTTGACTTCAAAAATATATCCCAGTAACCATCAAATTTACCTTGATAGCTTGTCTTCTGGTAATGTAATTGGAAGATTGCAATAGCTTGGAGTTATAATCAGCGAAAAACTACAAGAAGAATCAACAGTAATCAAATCAGGTAGCAATTACATAACAGAAAGCCAAAATTCCAAATAAGAACAATCAGCAAAAGAAGTGGGAGAAAAGGTCATTCACATTCACATCAATAGAACTCCTGATGGTATGTTCATATGGTTAAAATTGCTAACCTTGGGGGGTTTGAATCAAACAGCTGATACTTAAAATATTACAAATCATATGTATACATCTCTATAGATTTCAAGAACACCCACTGAGTGAGTCTAAAACATGCCAAGCACATGTTGCCCATACCTCTCTTTAGATCTCAAGAACACCCACCCACTGAGGAGTGAGTCTAAAACATGGCAAGCACATGTTGCCCAGGTCAGAATAAACGTGTACCAAAGAGAATTATGAAATCAGATGCTTGGATAAGAGTATGTCCAGCGTGCACGCCATAAACAACGTCAAAACTTGCATTCCACATCTCAAATATTACTACTCATCTAAAGAATAGACATCCTCAATATGCTCTCCCACAGAAGGACTGAAATATACTTCTACAACACCTTCAAACAGGCTCAAAGACATACTAGAACAACAGCCAGCACCACCAAGCCTTGTTTTAGTAAATGTGGTTAGCTATATGGAACCCCATTATGCAAATGCACTCTATGTTGTGTTTAGGCTAAAAAGGAAGATAAATAGAATGAAATAAATTACACAGAACAGCATGAGCATGCATGTTGATCAGTTTATCCAATGGCAATACATTTGAAAGACAAAAAGTATAACTCTAAAGGTACATGCACAAAAATGAAACAGAGATGACATTACTCACCCAGTCATAATTTTTGGTCAGAAATTCAGCCACAGTAGATTTATGCCTGGTCAACAGTTCCTGAAACCAAATGCTAAAAAAGGTTCACAGAAGTGCAAGTGTAAGCTCACAGGTCTTGTCCAATCATTTGAACAGGCAATAAACAACCAGTCTGAATGGATGAAGCAATTAAATGGCAACGAAAACTACGGATGCGCACTTGACTAAGAGAGAGATCCAGGTAAAGTTTTGACCTTGAATGTTGCAGCAGCATCTGCAGCAATATCAAAATTTGGAAGCTGTATAGAGTCAAAAAACTTCTTCACATGCTCGGATTCTAACACATACCTGAAAAATATTACGAGAAACTTTGCTAAATCAAGGAAAGATGCCTATATTTCAAGAAAAACCATTTTAAGAAAAGGTAGGACATAAATAACATCTTTGAAAATCTTAAACATAACAAAAAGGGTTAATACCACGAAAAACCCTAAACTGGTATACTTGTGACATATTTACCCCAAACTATTTTTTTGACTATAAAAAATCCCAAATTGATACACCTGTGACAATTTTACCCCGCACATACCACAAAAAATCTCAAACTGGTACACATGTGACAATTTTATCCCGAACTAATTTTTAATATTATTATTTTTTATTTTTTTGAATTTTTTCTTTTTTCTTTTCTTTTTTTTTTCTTCACCTTCAACCTTTGGCTGGTGTTTGTTCTGACGACCGGCCAAAGGTGGAAGCCGGCGAGGGCGACCCTCGCTTGCCTCGAGCGAGGGCCACCCAATGCCGGCAAGGGCCGCCCTCGCCCGACGTAGGCGAGGGCCGCCCTCGCCGGCTTCCGCCTCTGGCCGGTCGCAGGTTCGGCAACCGGCCAGAGGTTGAAGATAAAAAAAAATAAAAAAAATAAAAAAATTCTAAAAAAATAAAAAAAATACTATTAAAATTTTAATTCAGGGTAAAATTGTCACAGCTGTACTAGTTTGGGGGTTTTTGGTAGTCAAAAAAATAGTTCAGGATAAAATTATCACAGGTGTACCAGTTTGAGGTTTTTTATGGTCAAAAAAATAGTTTGGGGTAAATGTGTCACAAGTGTACCAATTTAGGATTTTTCGTGGTATTAACCCTAACAAAAAAGAAAAAAATCGCTAGCTAGCTTCCATCAAATTTATTCAATAGACTTGAGATCAATCAACCATCATCAAGACACGGGAGGGGATCTAAATCCGGACTCTGATTGAGTAGCCCAAGAATTCGATCGAAATCAACAAATTTGAGAAGAATATTCCATATAAGACAGCACCCTACAGTAGGCACTTCAACATCCATTTATGCAACCACTGAACACCCAAAACATATGATCTAATCTTAGTACTACAAGAAAGTATTTTCAATTATGCTATTGTTCAATGAGATACACACAGAAATAGATGTTTCAGAGGAGTCGGAGAAACTGCTATAGTTAATCAAAGCAAAAGCAAAAATTTTGAGGTGAGTAAAACCAATTTCATCAATCTAATATACTCATTATTCAAAAGAAGATCACAACTAATAATAACCTTACTCTCTCTTGGAAAAAGAAAGCACTGTTCATTTTATGAGTATTTTAACCTCAAAGTATCCAAGATATGCAATGCTGTTCATAATTTGGCAATGATATGGCTAATTATCACGACTTGAGAGGAGATTAAATTGTTCACAGCAGATGAATAGCCTCAACTACCGTGAGCAAATTTAAGTAAACCCAAGTTTTTCATGCTCACCTCGCAACACTCTGGTGACGAATGCACTCCCTAAGCATTGCACCATAGTGCAGAGCCATTTCTGTGTCATCATAACTAGAGCAAACAATATTTATAAATCAGAGGCTGCTACTGGTGGAGAAAGAGAAAAATGCTGATAGATGGACAAAGCTCAGTAGAGTCCCAAGCAAAACTGAAATAGCAAACTGCTCAAAATAATGGTTTTGAAGAACTCTACCAGTCACCTTCTACTGTCAAAAATAAAACAGCTCCTGAAACTACTCAAGAGGTATCCAAACTTACCAACTTAATGGACTAATTCCAGTTACTTCAGAATATAAGAACCATATGGTCATCCACTCAAATAAACTCTCTTGCCAGGATCATGTTCTAGGCGAAATTTACATAGTAAAAGAAATTCCAGTTTGCAGAAAGCTATAAGCTCGACAGTATTCGTGGGACGGTAACATCTATTACTATTTCAGTGCAAGAAATGGCATAAACACATAGTTCCACAAACATGTGGAGAGCTTTCTAGCTACAGACATGGCAACAAGCAATATGGAAAAGTTGCGAGCACATGGACATTCTAAGAGTTGGAAAACTTTCTTCTGATAATGAAGCTTATCTAACAAAAAGCGCAACCTATTCCCTAAAAAACATAAAGAAGAAAGTAACCACAGAATTACAGTACCGAAACTCTACAGACTGAAAAGGTAGCTTACCCTGCTACCAGAGTATCCAAAAGGTCAAAGTTTGCTTCCAAATAATCAGACGCAATCAATCGTGACTGAACTTGCTGCCTTTGAAGATTTGCGACAATCTGAGTGGCATCTTTTCGAGCCTGCACAAAATTGTCCTTCTCATTGATCACTGCAGAACCAAGACAACTGACAACGTACGCTAGAAAAATGTCCCACAAAATTGGCCTCAGAAGCAATTTTTGAAAGATTCAGGCAAGATTACCTCCAACTTTAACTTTGGAAGGCAATGAATCACTAGCCTCAATGTGTCTTCTCTGAAGAACTCTTGTGTCAACTGCGCACAAGCTTCTGCGACTGGCTCAGATTCACTATCTCCATAAAGAATTGACTTCATCTCCCTTAAATTTCTGTACAACTCCTCCACCTGGTAAAAGTATTAATGCATTAAAAAGGTCATCTTCTTAGCAGATAAAATATACAAGACTCGTGACAACATATTTCATCCACCATAAAGAGTTGTGCGTGCAGACTGTGAAGCATCGGGAGGAACTTTTAGTCCAATCCCCAACATGCTATGAACAGATTTTACATAGAAATACAAAACCGGAATTTCAGAGTGTTTCACTTGGCATTGGCAAGTTACATAAATAAAGGCCATCCAACCGATTTCTCATGTTGGGGGCAAAACTAGCGAAGGTAAAGCAGCATAAGCTTCAACCCAAAAAGCTCCTCAAGACAAGAGATGGTGATACGCAAGCTCTCTCACAATCGAAAATCTCCGCTTCCGAGAGGCGCGATGTGTATTTTATAATAAGATTCACAATGCTATATTGACTGAAGGTAAAATACAATGCCTCCACTCCTTATCCAACATGACCATGCAATTCCAATATAAACAATGTGAATCGCCAACAAATCTATCAAAAGTATCCGAATTCAATCCAAGGACAGAACGAACAAGTCCCTCTCAGCTAAACTCTGATTCAACCATCGATTTCTTTTCACGCCACGCCATCACAAACATCAGATTTTCTAAGCCCATACACCACCCGAACCGAAATCAGACGACAGAGACAAAAAATGAGAAAGAACAAAAAGAAGAAAAAACAGGAACAAAGCCGGACCTTCTCCTCGCGCTTGGCCTCGCGGGCCTCGGTGCCGCCGCCCCCGCCGCCGCCATCGACGTAGGCGAGGAGCTCCCGCGTCTGCCGGACGACGTCGGCCGGAGTCCGGGGCTTGTTCTTGAAGATCCCCTTCATCTTCGGATCCGGGAGGAGCGGCGGCGGCGGCGGCTGCGGCTGCGGCTGCGGCTGCGGGGTCGCCGCCGGCGCCGGCTGCTGCTGATGCTGCGGCGACGAGAGCCGCCGCCGCAGCGACGCCGGCGAGGACCCGCCGCGGGCCTCCGGCGGTCGGGAGATGCAGATTCCTATCTTGCCTCACCTCTGCAATCCCCCTCCCCCTCCCCTCTCTCCCTCTCCCCTAGGGTTTCCGATCTCCGATCGCAGCGCCCGAGGTAGGAGGGAAGGAAACAGTGAGCGCAGAGAAACACGGGGAGCTCCTTGTTAATTTTTTTTTTCCTAATAATAATAATAATAATAATTATTATTATTTTCAGCATTTTTTTCCCTTTTTTTTCATTTTTTTAATTATTCATGTGTTGACGGAGACGACCGGTCGCGCGGGATTATAATTAGTTTAATTATTATTATTATTATTTTAAAAAAAAAGATCCAAACCCGGTTTGCTTCGCGTGGGACGCCCAGCGCCAGCGGACGGTTTTGGCCGTTGTTTCCTAGGCGCGGTCCGGCGTGGCGGGATCGGATGCGGGCGAGCGCACCGTAGCGAAATCTCGTGCGCGGTCGAATCCGTCGATTTCATATCTCGTTCCGTTTTTTTTCTTTAATAAATCATTGATAAGGTGCCGATGGGAACCATGACGATAACTATAGCAAAATCAGAGAAAAACCCAAAAAAAAAAAAAAAATTCCAACTGCCTTTCCCAGCGAATCATAAAACAATTGCGTGCCGTATCAATCTGTCAAAATGGATCATAAACTCGTATTTGATGAGTTATATTGTTACATTGGTTACTTATATCTAGTAAATGGATTTAGATGGTAAAACCCAAAATAACGCGGGTGTTAAATGGATTCGCAACTTACTTACACCCAACCTATCTTCATAACTCTCTCTCTCACGCTTTGCTTATCCGCGCTCTCACTTCAGTTTAGATACGAGTTTTCCTTTATTAGGTATAGGGGTATTAACAAATATGGATTGAATTGGATATGAGTTGGGTTATGTATGATTCACTAGATATGTATTGCAAGAAAATAAGGTAAAATGGGTTAAATGAATTAATTTAGGACAAACCACTTTCGACTTGACCCATCTGTTTGATATATCTAGTGCTATAACATGATATCGCTTGATTACAACAGAGGCTCTTTTTTAACATCACTCTCACACCAACGTCTTGTAATTCTCAACCACCGCCGACTCGCTCCCCCCCGCACGATGACCCGGCCGGCAGATTGTGCTGGGCACGGCCCGAGTCTCTCCCCCCTCGATCATGCTTCGGAGCCGGCGATCAGCCCCGTGTTGCAGGCCTCTATTCCTGTTGAACTCCACTATGGCGAGCTCCCCGATCTCCTCGACGAGAGGGTCATGGAAATCGTCGATCGGGTTCCACGCCCCGACGGCGAGTGCCGAGAGAGGGAGGACGGCGAGGAGGAATAGAGGACGAGACGGAGCTGGTGTCCCGTTGCGGTGGTTTTGCTATGGTTTTGCTTGGCGAGTGTTGCCTGTAAATCGCTGGTGACATGGTGTTTTGTAATCGTCGCGGGGAGGCGTCGGTTGAAAGGAAAACCGTTGGGATATTGCCTCCTTTTTTTTTTTCTCTAATTTCTTTTTCTTGAGATAGTTTCACGTTTGCAATTTGTCAGCCATGCAAAAGTAATTTATCAAAGCGATGATGCTCTTGAAAAGCACAGACCTTTTGTCTTCGACAAGACTTTATTTCAATGTGCATTTATTTCATCGGAAATTTCATGATAAAAAAAATATTTTCCATAAAAATCATATTCAAAGAAAATATTTAGTCTTCGTTTGTCTGGTGATTTAAGGGAAACGATTTCCTTTTCGCCGGAGGAGGAAACCGTTTTCCTGCAATTTAAGCTCGTTGTTTTCGTTCCATGAAAAATATTTTCCGCATATTGATTAGTTTTCTGTCAATCGAATACCGAAAAAGTCGAAAAATAATCTTTAAAAAACTGTTTTTTTTTTCAAACTAAAGGACCCTCATCGACATATATGGATCAAAGATGGGCGATTAACTTAAGAGGGAGCCGATACTCCTCTTGCGGACCTCGGATTTTCTCTTTAAGATTCACGTGTGGCCAAAGAGAAGTTAGTAGCGTTCCCTCTTTTGGGGTTATATCTTTTTTGTTCCGCTTTGAGATAGGTCGAAGATGGGCCATTTGTCCGCCATGCTAGACTTTATTTTAAGGATTTTAGCAGCTTTCATTGCCAGCCTTAGATGTAAGTTAGACTTTCGTAGCCAATTAAATTACATTTTCATAGTTAATTAGCTCACGCGTGAATGACTTCAATTACATAATTACTTCCAGGTGACGATTGCTTAAAATTCACCCACATCGTGTCCACTAAAATATATATATATATATATATATATATATATATATATATTCCAGGATGATTTTTGGTCTAAGCAAAATAGAACGTAAGAGATGTTTTAGAAGTGAAAAGTGCATCCATGCATAAGGCAACGGACTTACTTCCTTCAATAAACCACTGAATAATATATATTGCATACGTCATTAGAGGACCCTCCGACACTCTAGTCAAGACGGTGTGAGCTTCATAGCGAGGAACGAAATTGACAGAATTATGGCTGGTCAATGCAAAAAATCTCGTGTCTCAAATGGTTATTTCTGAGGTAGTCATATTTACTTTGATAATGTAGGTTTTTTTTTCCAGTTTTTGAATATTTGGAATCTAACTAGGGATGAGTCAAAGGAACCGCCTAGACTAGAGTGAACTAGCTGGGTTTGGGCGATTCTCAGGAACACTAATCCGATTTTCAGTTCCAATCTTTTTGAATTGGTTATTTTTGCTCTAATTTCCAATTCCATGGGTGGAACTGGCCACCTGGACCACTTGGATCGGACCGATTTTCTTTAACTTACAAATTTGAAAAAACTAAAAAGCCCTAATCCTTCACAAATCATCCATCCACAGCATGGGTCGCTCGCCCTAATTCACGATTGCTCGACTCTCCGACGGCAGGCACCACCCACTTGCCGGAGTTGTTCGCGTCACTCTCGCTCAATGCCTATTCTCGCTTGACTTTCAGTCACTCTCTTCTTGCTCGACTCTGAGATGCCACCATCTCGCTTAAGTCGCTCGCGTCCCTCTCTCTTGACACCTCCATCTAGCCGTCTCATCTCGAGTCTCGACTCTAGCCTCCCTCTCTTGGTCTGTTTTTTTTTTTTCCGATCGTGATTGCAGTCGTATCTCATCGAGGTAAATATCCAATACTCTATTCTTTTTTCCATTCCTGATACACCATTTTCGATGATGTGTCTAGATCTCGTCTTCGAACTGATCACGCGCCTGAATGAAATGCATTACAAATCTGAGAAGTAACTCGGTCCCTTCTTTTGTCGCCGAACGCTGACCCTTTGTGAGATCCGCTTCTTGTTTCGCTTTTTTCGTCTCTCTTGCGGGAGATTTTCGTGGGTATGATTGGTTGGGTTTTACCCCGTTGATTGTGCTGAGTTTGCTGGAGCTTGAGTGAGGCTGAATTGATTACCTTCGAGCTTGATTACGTCTCTTGCGATCGGTTTCGTTGGTCCACTTAGGAACCGGACCGGACTAGTCAGATTGATCCAATCCGATTTCATGACCAGGCGGGCCAATTCCCGATTCAAAAAATGAGAAACCGGCCAGGAGCCGGACTACCCGGGAACTGATCATCCCTGGGGTAAACGGCTGGCTTGTTATCCACGTCTTTGCCGAAGAGTTGGATGCATGGCTGTGCAGGTCTAGTGACAGAAACTCGACACATGAGCGCATACTTTATTTTCCACGTTCCACTAGCAAGGAGCTTTTACACATCACGCAACATACACATTACGTTCCTCGCTGATTCACATAAAGTTTGGGCATGCACAAAAGGCTCTTTAGACATCTTTAATAGGGTTGAAAGACATGAGCTGCTTGAAGTGCAACCACGGCTTCTCCCACACCGACGCCTCGTAATTCTTGACCGCTGCCCCTGCCGAATCCTTTGCCGCAAGGATCAGCCGGTAGTTTATGCCGGACACGACTTGGGTCTCCCCCTTGATCACGTCCTGGAGCTGCAGGTCGGCGCCGTGCTGCGGGTCCTTGTTGAACTCGGCGACCGCGAACTCCCCGATCTCCTTGACGTGCGGGTCGTGCACGTCCTTGATCGGGTTCCACTCGCCGGCGGCGAGTGCAGAGAGGGGGAGGACGGCGAGGAGGAGGAGGAGGAGGAGGAGGAGGAGGGGTGGGAGTTGACGCCTCATGGTGGTGGTTTTTGTTGCTTTGGGAGTGTTGGGTACAGCCGCTGGCGTTTGTCGCTGGCTTTATAACTGTCGCGGGGTGGTCGGTGGACGTGAAAACCGTGGTAATATGCCGTTTGTCAGCCATGCGATGCCAATTTAGAAAAGTTTTTCGTCGACAAGACTTGGGTCAAAGATGGGCGATTTTTTGTGCTATCAGATAATAATTAATGTGAGAGAGGATTTTCTCCTTAAGATTGGTAAAAAAAGAATTTTTTTTTACGTTTTCCTTATTTTGGGGTTCATCTTTTTGTTTCTTTTGAGATTGGTCAAAGATGGGCCATTTGGACACCATGAAAAAATGCTAATTTATAAGTGAGCTGATGCAAGCAGATTTTTCTTTCAACAAGAGTCTTTTTTAAGGATTAACGTTACAAAAAACTCCAAACTGATACGATTGTGATAAATTTACTTTAAATTAATTTTTTGACCACCAAAAATACTAAACCGATACATCTATAACAAATTTATCCTATATTAGTTTCTATTAAATTTTACTATCAAATTACTAAGTTAAGTGACATGTGACACTTGACGGATGTACTAGTTTAGGGTTTTACCTTTCGTTTGTCACATATATTTGAGTTTGTGATTTTTTTTATTAATCTAATTTAACGGATGGTAAATTTGTTATAAGTATACCAATTTGGAATTTTTAGTGATCAAAAAATTAGTTTTGGATAAATTTATTATAACCGTACCAGTCTGAGGTTTTTTGTGATATTAATCCTTTTTTTAAGGACTTTTGGTGAAGGAAATAATTTATACTTTCATCATTGATTAATTAACGTGTGGACAAATTCAATTACACAACTATCTTTGAGCGCATATTTCCGTTCAACTTATGATGAAAGTGGAAAACGATTTTTACTCTTGGAGAGAATGTAATTAAGAATGAACTTGCATATTCCGGATGCAGTGAGCCCATCTGCGCAATCATCCTTGAATCAACAGTATATGGGATTTTCACCTTAGTAAAAACCCTTATTTATTTGCAATGGGTCTAAGATATGTGCTATTTGTCTGCCAGGCAAGATTGACACATCAGTGCGTCGATGCTCCCGCAAAGCACTGATTTTCCCTTTGAGTTTTTGTTAGATCCATTCTTGGTGTAAGGATTGAATGATTTACTAGGATGAAAATATTAGCCCTCACACCATTGTCCCGTCCACCTTACCCTACTATGATGCGAGTGGAGAGCTTAACGTACACTAGTGTACAATCACACATCTCATCTTGAGTCTGTCTTTCATAGACTAAACAAGATTTCCCGAGACCAAGGATAGACTAAACAAGAGGGTTACGAGGAGGATTTGAGGTCTCATGGCTGTTGTTTCTTCCTTTCTTGACAATGGAATTGATGGTTGCTTGGCAGCAGACTTGCTGGTTTTATAGGCTCTCTTTTTGGTCCTAATAGGGAAAAATCATAAGATTTCTGGATTGACACCATGGCTCCTAATGCAAATTTGGTAAAACCGATAATTGCTTTTTCATGACTATTATTTATTTTGTTGCCATGTTATCACTATGTTCTGTCAAAGTTTGCGATCCTATATTTGGTCTTGAATGTTCAAACTAGTGTTTACACTAGGGGTGTAAAAAAACCCGAGCCGACCTAGCCTGACCCGAAATTTTAGGGTAGTGTGGGGTCAGGTCTTATTTTTTCTAGGTATGGATTTTAGATGTGGGTATTTATTAAATCAGGTCGGGCTGGGCTTTTTTTGACCTAACACCAAATACAACCCTTCCCCCCTCTCTCTCCCCTTCGCTTCTTCTCTCTTTGGTGGCCGTGAACTTCTCTCTCTCCCCTTTCGCTCTCTCTGCTCCTCCCCGCCCTCGAGTTCGAGTTCGTGGCAATGGCGGTTGTGAAGTTTGCCAACATGGCCATGGTGGCCTTCGTCCTCGCCCTCATGGCGCTTGCCGTGATAGCCTAGGTAGAGGCCCCAGCGCTGTAGCCTTCTTCTCTTCGTCCCCTTCCTTGGAACTCTCCATCCAGTTTAGCCTTGATCGCGGCATAAGATCGGAGGACGACCTGATCTTCCTCGTCGATCCCGGACAGCCCCAGGTTCCGGCATATCTGATCGATCTCACCCTTGCCCCCCTCGACTCGGAATCTCGTTTGCTCGAACAAGTCCAACGACCGTGTGTGGAGCGAGGTCAAGGCGGAGGACGAGGAGTCCTTGGGTGAGTGCGACGACGAGGACGCATCGTAGTCGTAGTGCTTCGCCGCATTCCGACGCTCAAGCCGCCTCTTCGTAGACCCCCAATTTGTCCCGGACTCCATCGGCTTCACTCTAGAGAAGAATCGAGGCATGTGGCAACCACATAAGGCTTAGGGTTTTGGGACCTTAAACCCAACCCATACCGACTCGACCTGACCCTATTCTTGGAGTATATGTTGAACAGGGTCTTGGGTCGAGTCGGGTCGGGTCGAGCCGGGTCGAGCGTGACCCTGTATACTTCGGGTCGGGCTGGGTATCATGAAAGCCCGACCCGAGCCGACCCATTGACACCCTTAGTTTACACTTTCGAAAATCCACTCAACATATCCATTTCCTTAAAAATTCCAATACCTTAAGCTGAGGCGACTATCGATAGGCATGCGGCCCTACTGGTAAAGGGATTGAGGGTGGTAGGGACGCTAATAGTACACGGGCGGGGTTTGACTCCCACGCTCTTCAAGAGGCAAAACAAAATTAAGAGAACGAGGAGAGTTAAAAAAAGGACAGACAAAAAAAAAAGCTAAGACGACCAAAAATTGTTGTTAAATTCGCAATGCTAGCGGCCACAAGGCTTGCATGTATCCTCCATGTCATGTATATATATCGATAAAAAGGTACATGATTCTTTTTTTTTGCTGACTTAGGAAAATAATGTGAGAGTCCTCATCATGATTTTGGCCCAACAAATGCTGACGTGGCAGATCAAAAATAATGTGAGAGTCATCATAATTTGCAATATCAATTATTTTTTCTTTGTACTACACAAAAATTTAGGCCTAATTTCAGAAAAAAAAAGCACCAACTTTTACCTTGAGTAACAATTGAGGCTCAAACTTTTTTTGTCTCATTAAAAAATGACTAATTTTCACTTAAATTCCAAATTTGGCCTGAACCATTTGAAAATTTTACACCATGGGGGCTAGACTTGGGATTAGAGTAAAAGTTAGTGCTTTTCATCAAGATAAAAAAAGTTCGAGCTAAAATTGTCACTTAAGATATTGTTGGTACTTTTTGTTTTTTTTGAATTAGCCCAAAAACTAATATGATAAACTTAATAGTTGTTTCATCCTTGTATTTTTGCAATATCAATGTTTTCATCCTTGCAACTTTCATGTCCTGGACATCGTAAACTTTTTACAAACCTCTTCCTATTATTAAATGTTGTTTGCACACTTTCTTGCAATAGTTATAGTCTCATTTAGAACCAAAAATAAATTAATTAGCTAAGAGTATTCAGAACTTTGGCTCATATTCTGCTATATTTTATTTATAATTAAGCAAAGCCTACACCAGAAACATGAGGATAGAAAGGGATAAAGATCGATAATCATCCGAAAACACCGTTATCCGACCTGAACCTCACTTTAAACCGGACGATATCCGGCAAGAACAACTGGAAAAGCAATGTCGATTATCATTTGTAATCCTAGTCTTGCGTTCGTCGCATCAAGTTGCTACCGGCCGAGAGCACGGCGACATCCTCCACCCCATGGCTACGGGGGCGAGCTCGTTTTCACTTGGATGCATATCCTTGCCTGCCTATCTATTTCCTCAGTTACTCTCTGTTGAACTCTCCTTACTCTATTCCTCTCTCCCTCTCTCTCGTCGATGCTTGAACATCGGCTGTGACAGAGGTCGATGCTGCGCCCCAACAGCTCGTCATTGTCAAGAAGACGACCGAGCCGACATAAATAAGCGAACAATAGCATTTTGTCCATTGAATAAAAATATATTGTTGTCATCCATTGCTTAATTACCATGGATTTTTGTTTGATATTTTTCGACCCATAGTTGAGGTTGAAATCGGTGTTGGGTTTTCCATGAACTTTTCTCCAGCATTCTCGACATACACTAGCCCATTTCACGCGAACCGTTAGAACGAATTAACCTCGGACTGGAGTATTTAATAGTTTTACTTCACTAAGACCTAATCTTACTAAGGCGAATATCAAAACAGGTACGGACAAATCCAAAATTTCAGGGAACAAATCGAGAATCGATTATATATAGTTACACCACCCAATTGCGAAATTTGTAATGATACTCGACTTTTACATCCCTCGAGAGCAAGATGCAAGAACCAATAGCTACACAGATTGGCAAAATTACAGTCTCGTGGACAGAAAAAGTTTGGAAAGTACATATAACGAGAGATTAAGCAGAATTTAAAACAACATATTTCTTGAATACGTAATTAATTAATTAATTGATTGATTGAATAATGCCATTTTGCCAAGGACATCATGCGTAACACTGAAAAAAAACAACTGTAATTTGAGCCAAAAACCACAAAACAAGAATAACAAAGTTCGATTGAAGCAACGAGTTTGGAGAATCGATATCGCATTATGAATTCTGGCATCATAGTTTAGTCTATTTTGCAATAAATTCCTCGAAATGTGAAGCGACATCACATTGTGAAGTTGTATGATGATTTCAAAAAAAGCAAAATTGAAATAAAACTTTTTGTACGGAGAAACTTTCGAGTCGGGAATAGCCGCAACGATTTTAGGGTAACGCATCGAATTACACCTTTTATTCCCTATTCGATTAGCAGAAAAGAGAGAACTTAGCAAGTTTCGCCATCGAAGGACAAAAGCTCCAAGGACTGCTGCTTCGGCTTCTCCAATACGAGGGCCGCATAACACGGTGACGACGGTTGGGCCAGGAGGAGATGTAGTAAGTACTTGGTGCCGCCATCGGCCTGAGTCTCCCCACTTTTGATGTCTTTGAAAACCAGGTCGGTATGGTTCCGGCTGTTGAACCTGGTGACGGCGAACTTGGCGATCGCTTGGATGTGTGGATCATGCACGTCCTTGATCGGGTTCCACTCGCCGGTGGAGAGCGCGAAGAGGGGGAGGACGGCCAGGAGGAGGAGGAGAAGAAGGAGGGGTGGGAGTTGATGCCTCATGGTGGTGGTTTTTGTTGCTTTGGGAGTGTTGGGTGCAACCGCTGGCGTTTGTCGCTGGTTTTATAATCGTCGTGGTGTCGGTGGACATGAAAACCGTCATAATATGCCGTTTGTCAGCCATGCGAGGCCAATTTAGAAAAGTTTTTCGTCGACAAGACTTGGATCAAAGATGGGCGATTTTTTGTGCTATCAGATAATAATTAATGTGAGAGTGGATTTTCTCTTGAAGATTGGTTAAAAAAGAAATTTTTTTTTTACGTTTTCCTTATTTTGGGGTTCATCTTTTTGTTTCTTTTGAGATTGGTCAAAGATGGGCCATTTGTACACCATGAAAAAGGCTAATTTATAAGTGAGCTGATGCTCTTATTAAGAGCAGATTTTTCTTTCAACAACACTTTTTTTTAGGATTAATATAACGAAAAACTCCAAACTGATACGGTTGTGATAAATTTAGCTTAAACTAATTTTTTAACCAACAAAAACCCTAAACTAGTATATTTGTGACAAATTTATCTTATATTAGTTTCTATTAAATTTTACTATCAAATTACTAAGTTAAATGACATGTGACACTTGACGGATGTACCAGTTTGGGGTTTTACCCTTCGTTTGTCACATATATATGAGTTTGTGATTTTTTTTTATTAATCTAATTTAACGGATGGTAAATTTGTTACAAGTATACCAATTTAAGATTTTTAGCAGTCAAAAAATTAGTTTTGGATAAATTTGTCACAGCCGTACCAGTTTGAGGTTTTTTGTGATATTAATAATTTTTTTTATACGGACTTTTGGTGAAGGACAGAATTTATACTTTCATCATTGATTAATTAACGTGTGGACGAATTCAATTACACAACTATCTTTGAGCGCATGTTTCCATTCAACTTATGATGAAAGTGGAAAACGATTTTTACTCTTGGAGAGAATGTAATTAAGAAATGAGCTTTGCATATTCCGGATGCAGTGGGCCCATCTGCGCAATCATCCTTGAATCAACAGTATATGGGATTTTCACCTTAGTAAAAAACCTTATTTATTTGCAATGGGTCTAAGATATATGCTATTTGTCTGCCAGGCAAGATTGACACATCAGTGCGTCGATGCTCCCCCAAAGCACTGATTTTCTCTTTGGGTTTTTATTAGATCCATTCTTAGTGTAAGGATTGAATGATTTACCAGGATGAAAATAGTAGCCCTCACACCATTGTCCCGTCCACCTTACCCTACTATGATGCGAGAGGAGAGCTTAACACTAGTGTACAACCACACATCTCATCTCGAGTCTGTCTTTCACATACTAAACTCGAGACCACGGATAGACTGGATACCAAATTTGTGACCTTTGACTTGCGAACCATGTACTAGACCACGTGACATGGTGTCATGAACCTTTTTCGAGTACTCACAACCTACATTACCTCATTTCACTTGAGTCATTAGATCGGGCTAACGCAAGACATGAGTATCTGATAATTTTCCCTCATAAACTCCTAATCTTACTAAAGAGGCTATCGAAACAGATTTGTACAAATCGATCTAACGTGAAATGGTATTGTAAGCTAGGCATGAAATATTTAAAGGCTCATGTGAAATGAGCTAACATATTTTGGAGTATCGATTAGGAATAATGACACAAATAGTCCTTGAACATTTGAAGTTGGTAAATGACACAAACAGTCTTTGAATATCGATGATTTCTCATCAAACAAGAAAAACTATGAGGGAGAAATGAATAATCCCAACAATTCAATTCAGAGTTACCACTTGGTATACGATCAATTGATGACCTCTTGACATCTCGAATTTGAAGAAAGCACAAGAGGGAATGGTACTTACGAAGAACCATCCATATTGGAGATTATATCCGCCGATTCCTTCATTGTATTTGCACGTGATATGCATGTCGATATTCCTGCATGCATTACAAGTGTCTTGTCAACATGAATGACACATAAGATGTCCTTAACTTAAAGAATTAATGTAGATCTAAAATTAATAAATAGAGGAGAAGTTTGTTCTTTAAATTGGTAAATGACTTTTAACGAGACTTCTCCCATAAGTGCAAGAATCCGTTTAGGTGTGGCTTCTTAAAGAAAGCAAAGAATCCGTTTAACATCTACACAGAAATTAAACGTTAACAAACTCCTTAAACATCAACATGAAATCTTCCACAAAGTCAGATGTCTTTCAAGCAAGTCACCCACATGTGACTATTCAGACAAGCAAGTCATCAAGGATCTTTCACAACAGGGGACAAATAGAATAATAGATACCTCGTCATTTTTTCATTATATAGCTTGATCATAGAATTACCAAATAAAAGCTTAATCAAGAGTATACATAGAAAATCAAGATAACACAAGCATAATACTCGGTTGCCAAGTTGTGCCACGGCATCAACAAAGTGTTGATGATTATTAATATTGATAGAACCCTAAATGGACACCAGGTATGCACGAATTCCTCATAGTATCATTTTGTATTTTACAAAATAGTCTTAAGATTACTTGGTTCAATCGATTAATCCCACTCCAAATATCAAGTGATAAGCTTTCCAATACTATCAAAATCATAGTGATTAGATGTGTCATGGAAAAAATATGATAACTTTCCACCGCGGCATTACGTTTGGCCTAAATTTTGGATATTTGCCATTCTAACATATTTTTGAAAATCGAATCGCATTTTCAAAAGTTCGGATCAAAAGCTTTCTGTTGATATAAAAATCGAGTTAACAACAAATCGAATTAAACATTATAATCGGTTGAAAACATAATCATCATACGACTTACTTACTTGGCCGCCAAGTTGTGCCACGACATCAACAAAGCTTAGAAGCTTAGGTGTCCATTTCATTCTTTGCGTGGCTGCATGATTAATTTCCCTCTACTGGAGCCCATTGTGTCCTATGGGTCTAATGTAGTAGAGGAAGTGGGTTTGATTTTTTAGACCGTGAGATTAAAGTGGAGGAAATGAATACTAGCCTATTTTTGTTGAGCTGATGGTAAGCAATTTAGGAGAGTTATTAATACTGATCGAACCCTAAATGAATAACAGGGTATGCATGAATTCCTCGGAATAACTTTTTTATTTCACAAAATAGTCTCGAGATTACTTGGTTCAATCTATTAATCTAACTTCAAATATCAAGTGATAAGCTTTCTAATACTGCCAAAATCATAGTGATTAGATATTTCATAGACAAAATATGATAACTTTCCATTGCGGCAATCCGTTTGGCCCAAATTTCGAATATTTTCCATTCTAACATATTTTTGAAAATCGAATCACATTTTCAAAAGTTTGGATTACAAGCTTTCCGTTGATATAATAATCGAGTTAACAAAAAATCGGATGAAACATTATAATTGGTTGAAATTTGGTCAAATAGGTGAAGCGATGAATAAGTTAACTTCTCCATGTTGTTGTTTTAGTGCTTCCATCCTCGACTACTTTTTCTGCATATGGTAACATCAAATGTACTGAAATTAGCTTGAATAGGCCATAGCTTATTGCAAACAGGATGCAACGATAACTTCATCTAATTTGGAGTTGAAATTATTTGCATCTTTGCCCACTAGTAGTAAGAAGGCATGCACCTTACTAAAAGCCATGGGAGCACCCAACCTCATACATTGCAAAATCCTAGATATGACAGCTGGATAGAGTAACGAAGCACTTTTAGCATTTCCGCACTTAATCGTCTTGATGTTCTATTAATGAGTGATCTCGAGAATATAATCAATAAGGGAAAAGTTTGATATACTCAAGACTTCTCGTCGTAACAGATATGGCACATCATCAAAATTATTGAGGATATTTAAGTCAAATTTGCAATAAAGATTTGAATATCGGAATCTTCGCTCTAACAATGTTATTCCAATCAATCAGAAAGCTCAAGTGCAAACAAAGAGTTTTCCTCCAACTCTTCACGCATGTGCAGTTCGAGAGCTTCCCAATCTCTAGTAGACAGAAAAAAAAACATTTTGTCATAAATAAAGCAAAAGGTTTAACTATTGACGAATAAAGAGAGATGAAGATATACAAACGCCAAATTTTATTGGAAGACCAAATTTATAAACAAAAGAATCCGATTGATACAAAAAATAGAATAATCATATCGAAAAATTCCTATGTCAAGTCAGATACAATATTTTTCAAGAATATCGACAATTTCTCAGCAAACAAGAAAAATTGTAAGGGAGAAATGAATAATCCCAACAATTCAATTCAGAGTTATCACTTGGTATATGATCAATTGATGAACATCTCGAATTTGAAGAAAGCACAAGTGGGAATGGTACTTACAAGGAACTATCCATATTGGAGATAATATCCCCCGATTCCTTCATCACGTGATATGCACGTCGATATTCCTGCATGCATTACAAGTGTCTAGTCAACATGGATGACACAAAATGTCCTCAACTAAAAAGAATTAATGTAGATCTAAAATTAATAAAAAGAGGAGAAGTTTGTTCTTTAAACCAATAAATAACTAAGAATCCGTTTAGATATGGCATCTGAAAGAAAGTAAAGAATTCGTTTAACATCTACATAGAGATTAAACATTAACAAACTCTTTAAACATCAACATGAAATCTTCCACAAAGTCATCTTTCACAAATAGAGAAATAGATGCCTCCTCATTTTTTCATTATATAGCCTTCTCTGTAACTTGATCATAAAACTACCAAATAAAAACTTAATCAAGAGTATAAATAGAAAATCACAGAAAATCAAGATAACACAAGCATAATCATCATATGACTTACTGACTCAGCCGCCAAGTTGTGCCACGGCATCAACAAAGTGTTGATGAAGCTCATGTGTCCATTTCATTCCCTACTTGGTTGCAGGATTAGGTTTTGGGGCCCATTGTGTCCTACGGGTCCCCTAGATCCATAGTAGAGGAAGCGGATTAGATTTCTTAGACTGAGATTAAAGTGGAGAAAATGAATAGTAGCATATTTTTGTAGTAGAGGAAGTGAGTTAGATTTCTTAGACTGAGATTGAAGCAGAGAAAATGAATACTAGCATATTTTTATTGAGCTGATGGCATTGGAGTAATGCTCACCATTACCACAATAGGAACAACAATAGTAAAAGCAACTAAAAGGTCCTATGCCAAGTTAGCAATTTAGGAGAGTTATTAATACTGATAGAACCCTAAATGGACATTGGGTTTGCGCTAATTCCTCGGAATATCTTTTTGTATTTTACAAAATAGTCTCAAGATTATTTGGTTCAATCGATTAATCCCACTCCAAATATCAAGTGATAAGCTTTTCAACACTACCAAAATCATAGTGATTAGATAAGCCACGGAAAAGATGTGTTAACTTTCCACCATAGCATTCCGTTTGACCTCAATTTCGGATATTTTCCATTCTAACATATTTTTGAAAATCGAATTGCATTTTCAAAAGTTCGGATCACAAGCTTTCCATTGATATAAAAATCGATTAACAAAAAATCGAATCAAACATTATAATCTATTGAAAACATAATCATCAAATGACTTATTGACTCGGCCGCCAAGTTGTGCCATGGCATCAACAAAGCTTTGATGAAACTCAGGTGTCCATTTCATTTTTTGCTTGGATGCATGATTAAGTTCCTTCTATTGGAGTCCAATGTGTCCTATGGGTCTAATGTAGTAGAAGAAGTGGGTTTGATTTCTTAGACCGTGAGATTAAATTGGAGGAAATAAATACTAGCCTATTTTTGTTGAGCTGATGGTAAGCAATTTAAGAGAGTTATTAATACTGATTGAACCCTAAATGAACAGCGGGGCATGCATGAATTCCTCGGAATATCTTTTTCTATTTTACAAAATAGTCTTAAGATTACTTTTTTTTTGCTAAATTAGTCTTAAGATTACTTGGTTCAATCCATTAATTAAACTTCAAATATCAAGTGATAAGCTTACTGCCAAAATCATAGTGATTAGATATTTGATAGACAAAATATGATAACTTTCCATCATGGCAAATGTTCAATCTAGTCCCTCAACTATATGAAAATATTCAATATAGTCATTCCATTAATTCAAGTGCAGGGACTACATAAAATATTTTTATATAGTTCAGGGACTAAATTAAATATTTTTTATATAATTTAGGGACTATATTGAACAAATCAAAATTTTAGGAACCATATTGAACATTAAGCTGAAGTTCAAGGACTATATTGAGTAAATTAAAAGTCTAGGAATCGAATTGCATATTGTGCCAAAGTTCAGGGACTGTTTGTATCATTTTCCTTATCGGTTATATTGAGTAGTATTTACTAGTTTTCCCTATGAAGACCTAATCTTGCTAACTAAGGCAAATATAAAAACAGATGTGTACAAATTCAAACTTTCACTAGGGAACAAAGCAAGAATTGATCGTATGTGAGCTACAATGCTCAATGCGAGATTTGCAATGATACTAGACATTTAGATTTCTTGAAAGCAAAATGCAAGAACCAATAACCACACCACAGATTGGCAAATTTATAATCTCGTGGACAGAAAATGTTTGGACAGTAATTTTAAGGAGAGATTAAGCAGAATTAAACAGCGCATTTCTTGAATACATAATTAATTGATTGATTAATGCCATTTTACCAAGGATATGATACATGACACTGAAAAACAACTGTACTTTAGCCCAAAACCACAGAACAAGAATTCCTCTCCCTACAAAATTTGGTTGCCCTCCTTAGTTCCGTTGAAGTTCAAACTTTGGAATAATAACACAAATAATCCTTGAACTTTGACTTAATGTATAATTTAGTCCACGAACTTTTTCAATTTAGTCCGTGAACATTAGTCTAATATTTAATGTGGTCCTGAACTTTTATTTATTCAATGTGATCCATAGACTTTGGGTAGGTACATGTTCGTTGTAGAACTTTTTTATATAGTTCAAGGACTAAATTGAACACGTACTAAAAGTTTAGGAGTGACATTGAACAAATTAAAAGTTCAGGAACCACATTGCACATTTGGTTAAAGTTCGGGGACTATATTGAATAAATTAAAAGTTAAGGGACCACATTGCACATTGAGCTAAAGTTCGGGGATTGTTTGTATAATTTTTCCTTAATGAAATATTAGAAAAACGATTACTGAAAAGGCATCATTAGCTTAGTATATTTCGCAATAAATTCTTCAAAAGTTTTATATTAAATTGATATAACAATTTGACATTGTTTAAACCTTTTGAGATTAAGGATCACTCTAAGCTAGCGTCACTCGAGGACTAGTCGTGCATCACCGCCGGTTTATAGTTGAGTCATCGCTTGCCGGTCGCGCGGACACCTTGATTATCAAAAAAAAAAAAGGATCACTCTAAGCAAAATCGAAACGAAACTTTTCGTACCCATAAACATTCAAATCTTGATCGACAGTAACGATTTTACGACGTCGTATTGAATCGCAACTTATTTTTCTCGTGGGATTAGCAAGAGACATAGCTCTCACATTGGAATTCTATGGATTAAACTTGGCAAATCTCGCTTCCAGAGAATGAAGCCTCCTGGCAGTGCGGGTGCTCCTTCCTGTCGAGGACCATCGTCTTGTAACAAGGCGACAATGTCTGGTTCATAACAATGTGCAGCAAATACTTGGTGTAGATTCTACTGTCCTGAGTTGCCCTTCTCACGATGTCTTCCAAGACCAGGTAACGGTGGTGCTTCAAATTGTCGAAGTCAACAGCGACGTTGGCGATGAATTGGACTTGCCGATAAATGGCAAGTCCTTGATCGGCACCCAGGGTGCAGCCGGGGGCTTCCCGGCGGTGGCGGCAGCGACGGCCAAGAGAGGGTGGGCGGCGAGGAAGATCGTTAGGAGTAAGATTTGAGGTCTCATCGTCGTTGTTTTACTTGATGATGTTAGATGACAGATGCTTCTTCCTTTTTTTTCACAAGGTAGTTGATGGTTGCTTGTTGGCAGATTTGCTGGTTTTATAGGCTTTGCTTTTGTCCCTTTATATGGAAAACGTATAAGATACTTATTTAGGCAATGCGAGTTTTGGCATTGCCAAAGATTGTTTTTTTATTACTGTGATTTTATATTTATTGCCATATTTTGTATTTGTCTTTTGCCGAAGTTTACAATCCTATAATTTTTACTATGGATGGATCTAAGTAAGTCCATAAACTATTTCGTTTGAACTCTAGGACGTAAATAATGGGGGTATTTCACGAGGGAATGGAAAAAAACTTTTTCTCCAATTAGAAGGGTTGGACGTGTTGGCACCGGCATGTAAAAATAAGGAACGCAGTCCCATCAGTCTACCAAGTGTATACACTTGGACAGACAAGGCAGCCCCAATCGAAAGGAAACTTCCCTTGCTATGACGAGGTACCTCTTGCTAACCACCACCAAGGATCTAAGGCAGGCCTCTAGTTATCGAGAGATGTTCATGAACAATTAATATTAATTAGCTAGGGACGGAGTCAAGTGCGATGGCCCTACTTTTTCAAGAAAAATTACAAATAAATCTATCGATATTCCGAAAAAATTCAAAATAATTTTATAAACTTTTTATGTTTGGTTGGACAATTTATGAGAAGTGGTTCAACCTACTGCCGGAATTTTGACTATGTAAAATGGGATTTTTTCTATGTAATTTGCGTGACATGGGCACCGATTTTGTAGCCAATTAGCCAATTATCAATATACTAAAAGTGCGTAATTATATAAATACATATTTACATTTATACAGTGGTTGTCCTAGATCATGTCACGGTGGAGCATTGGAGTTTCCACAAGATAAATCAAGCGTCGATACTATGTTTTGTGAGAGACTGATGCGTTTTCACTAGAGATACGTAAAATACGGAGATAACAACATTTGTTGTCCTTAAGCTTTCTTTAAAAAATTCAAAGTGGTCTTTGAGCTTTTGTTCCGTGTGATTTTATTCTCAAAACATTTAAAAATCCACTCGAGTAATACACAATTTGGATCAGGACCATGCGATACATTGATTTTAATTTATAATTTTGTGATAACTTAACTTAGGTGATAAATTTGATGGACATTTCGCAAAAATAACAAAATAACAAAGCCTCACAAATACTGTCGATTGCTCGAACTGATCCTCTTCTGAATACTAGCATCATAGATTAATCTATTTCACAATAAATTCTGCCAAAATATAGATTGATATTACATTCTAAAGTTGTATGATAGCTGTATACTTTTTGAGATGAACGATTACTCCGGGCGAAATTGAAATGACACTTTTTGTAGCTGGAAACATTCGAGTCTCAACCAACTGTAGCAGCGATTTTACGATATCGCAAATTTTATTTCTCGTTCGATTCTCAACTGTAAGGGTTACTCTGAAGCGAAACCGAAATGGAACTTTTCGTACCGGGGAAACATTCCAGTCTCGACCAACTGTAATGATTTTACGAGATCGCATCGAATTGCAACTTTTATTTCTCGTTCAATTCTCGACCAACTGTAACGACTACCCCGAGCACAATCGAAATGGAACTTTTCGTACTGGGGAAACAATTGAGTCTCGACCAACCACAGCGATTTTACGATATCACATCGAATTGCAACTTTTATTCTCGTTCGATTCTCAACCAACCATAATGGTTACTTTGAAGCGAAATCGAAATGGAACTTTCGTACTAGGGAAACAAACCGTGGCCATTTTATGATATCAAATCAAATCGCAACTTTTATTTCTCGTTCAAATCGAATAGCCTTTTCGGATCGATTTCTTTGTGTTAAACTTTAACAAATCTCGCCTTCAAAGGACAAAAGCTCCCAGGAGTGTAGCGACCAGGTCTGCACCTGAACCACGGCCTTGCAACGCGGTGACGACGGCCGGTCCGTGAGGAGGTGCAGGCGATACTTGGTGGTCACGTAATCAACGTCCTAAGTCTCCCCTCTTACGACGCGTTTGAAAATCAGGTCGGTGTGGTTCTTCCGGTCGAACTCGATGACTGCGAACTGGGCAAGCCCTCAGACGAGCTCGCTGTGCACGTCCTCGATCGGCTTCCGATCTCCGGCGGGGGGACCTCGGCCGATGGCAGGGACGGCCGAGAGAGGGAGGACAACGAGGAAGAGGGTTACGAGGAGGATTTGAGGTCTCATGGCCGTTGTTTCTTCCATTCTTGACAATGGAATTGATGGTTGCTTGGCAGCAGACTTGCTGGTTTTATAGGCTCTCTTTTTGGTCCTAATCTGGAAAAATTATAAGATTTCTAGATTTACACCATGGCTCCTAATGCAAATTTGGTAAACCGATAATTGCTTTTTCATGACTATTATTTATTTTGTTGCCATGTTATCATTATGTTCTGTCAAAGTTTGCAATCCTATATTTGGTCTTTAATGTTCAAACTAATGTTTACACTAGGGGTGTTAAAAAACACGCGAGCCGACCCGACCCGAAATTTTAGGGTATTTTGGGGTTAGGTTTTATTTTCTCTGGGTATGGATTTTAGATATGGGTATTTATTAGGATCGGGCCGAGCCATGCCGGGTCGGACTTTTTTGACCTGGCACCAAATATAACCCTTCCCCCTCTCTCTCTCCCCTTCACTTCTTCTCTCTCTGGTGGCCATGAGCTTCTCTCTCCCCCCTTTCGCTCTCTCTGCTCCTCCTCCCCCTCGAGTTCGAATTCGTGGCAATGGTGGCCGTGAGGTTTGCGAACATGGCTGTGGTGGCCTTCGTTCTCGCCCTCATGGCGCTTGCCTTGACAACCCAAGTCGAGGCCCCGGCGCCGCAGCCTTCTTGTCTTTGCTTCCTTTCTTGGGACTCTCCATCCAGTTCAGCCTCGATTGTGGCAGGCGATCAGAGGACGACATGATCTTCCTCGCCTCCCACGCCGCTGTCGGGATAGCGAAGTTGTCGATCCCGGACAGCCCTAGGTTCCGGCATATTGGATCGATCTCGCCCTTGCCCCCTGCAACCCGAAATCTCGTTTGCTCGAACAAGTCCAACAACCGTGTATGGAGCGAGGCCGAGGCGGAATACGAGGAGTCCTTGGGCGAGTGCGACAATGAGGACGCGTCGTAGTCGTAGTGCTTTGCCGCATTTCAATGCTCAAGCCGCCTCTTCGTTGACCCCCAATTCATCCCGGACTCCATCGGCTTCGCTTTAGAGAAGAATCGAGGCATGTGGCAACTGCATAAAGCTTATGGTTTTGGGACCCTAAACCCGACCCGGATTGACCCGACTCGATTCTTAAAGTATATGTTGAACAGGGTTTTGGGTCAGGTCGGGCGTGACCTTGTATATTTCAGGTCGGGCCGGGTATCATGAAAGCCCAACCCGAGCCGACCCATTGACACCCCTAGTTTACACTTTCGAAAATCCACTCAACGTATCCATTTCCTTAAAAATTCCAACACCTTCAGCTGAGGCGACCATCGATAGGCATGCAGCCCTCCTGGTAAAGGGATTGGGGGTGGTGGGGACGCTAGTATTACACGAGCGGGGTTTGACTACCGCGTTTTGCAAGAGGTAAAACAAAATTTAGAGAATGAAGAGAGTTAGAAAAAGGATAGACCAAAAAAAAAAAGGCTGAGACGACCAAAACTTGTTGTTAAATTCGCAATGCTAGCGGCCACATGGCTTGCATGTATCCTCCATTTCCTTAAAGTAGAGGATTCTTTTTTTTTTGCTGACTTAGGAAAATAATGTGAGAGTCCTCATCATGATTTTGGCCCAACAAATGCTGACGTGGCAGATAGAAAATAATGTGAGAGTCCTCATTAGGAAAATAATGTGAGAGTCCTCATAATTTGCAATATCAATTATTTTTTCTTTGTACTACACAAAAATTTAGGCCTAATTTTAAAAAAAAAGCACCAACTTTTACCTTAAGTAACAATTGAGGCTCAAACTTTTTTTTTGTCTCATTAAAAAATTGCTAATTTTCACTTAAATTTCAAATTTGGCCTAAACCATTTGAAAATTTTACACCACGGAGGCCAGATTTGGGATTAGAGTAAAAGTTAGTGCTTTTTATCAAGTTAAAAAAAGTTCGGGCCAAAATTGTCACTTAAGATATTGTTGGTACTTTTTGTTTTTTTTTTTGAATTAGCCCAAAAACTAATATGATAAACTTAATAGTTGTTTCAGCCTTGTATTTTTGCAATATCAATGTTTTCATCCTTGCAACTTTCATGTCCCGGACATCGTAAACTTTTTACAAGCCTCTTCCTATTATTAAATGTTGTTTGCACACTTTCTTGCAATAGTTATAGTCTCATTTAGAATCAAAAATAAATTATTTAGCGAAGAGTATTCAGAACTTTGGCTCATATTCTGCTATTTTTTATTTATAATTAAGCAAAGCCTACACCAGAAACATGAGGATAGAAAGGGATAAAGATCGATGATCATCCGAAAACACTGTTATCCGACCTGAACCTCACTTTAAACCGGACGATATCTGGCAAGAACAACTGGAAAAGCAATGTCGATTATCATTTGTATTCCTAGTCCTTGAGTTCGTCGCATCAAGTTGCTACCGGCCGGGAGCACGGCGACATCCTCCACCCCATGGCTACGGGCGAGCTCGTTTTCACTCGGATACATATCCTTGCCCGCCTATCTATTTCCTCAGCTACTCTCTGTTGAACTCTCCTTACTCTATCCCTCTCTCTCCCTCTCTCTCGTCGATGCTTGAACATCGGCCGCGACAGAGCTTGACGCTGCGCCCAACAGCTCGTCATCATTAAGAAGAGGACCGAGCTGAGATAACCAAGCGAACAATAGCATTTTGTCCATTGAATAAAAATATATTGCCGTCATCCATTGCTTAATTACCGTGGAATTTTGTTTGATATTTTTCGACCCATAGTTGAGGTTGAAATCGGTGTCGGGTTTTCCATGAACTTTTCTCCGGCATTCTCGACATACACTAGCCCATTTCACGCGAATCGTTAGAACGAATTAACCTCGGACGGGAGTATTTAATAGTTTTACTTCACTAAGACCTAATCTTACTAAGGCGAATATCAAAACAGGTACGATCAAATCCAAAATTTCAGTGAACAAATCGAGAATCGATTATATATAGTTACACCACCCAATTGCGAAATTTGTAATGATACTTGACTTTTAAATCCCTCGAGAGCAAGATGCAAGAACCAATAGCTACACAGATTGGCAAAATTACAGTCTCGTGGACAGAAAAAGTTTGGAAAGTACATATAACGAGAGATTAAGCAGAATTTACGACAACATATTTCTTGAATACGTAATTAATTAATCAATTAATTGATTGAATAATGCCATTTTGCCAAGGACATCATGCGTAACACTGAAAAAAAAACAACTGTAATTTGAGCCAAAAACCACAAAACAAGAATAACAAAGTTCGATTGAAGCAATGAGTTTGGAGAATCGATATCGCATTATGAATTCTGGCATCATAGTTTAGTCTATTTTGCAATAAATTCCTCGAAATGTGAAGCGACATCACATTGTGAAGTTGTATGATGATTTCAAACTTATGAGAAAAGCAAAATTGAAATAAAACTTTTTGTACGGAGAAACTTTCGAGTTGGGAACAGCCGCGACGATTTTAGGGTAACGCATCGAATTACACCTTTTATTCCCTATTCAATTAGCAGAAAAGAGAGAACTTAGCAAGTTTCGCCATCGAAGGACAAAAGCTCCAAGGACCGCTGCTTCGGCTTCTCCAGTATGAGGGCCGCGTAACACGGCGACGACGGTTGGGCCATGAGGAGATGCAGGAAGTACTTGGTGCCGCCATCGGCCTGAGTCTCCCCTCTTCTGATGTCTTTGAAAGCCAGGTCGGTGTGGTTCCGGCTGTTGAACCTGGTGACGGCGAACTTGGCGATCGCTTGGACGTGTGGATCATGCACGTCCTTGATTGGCACCCATTGTCCGTACGCCAACTTCCGGCTGACGGTGGCGATGGCCGAGAGAGGGAAGACGGCTAGGAAGATCGTTAGGAGGAGGATTGGAGGTCTCATTGTTGTCGTTTGTTTTCCCTTTGATGATGGTGGGTTTGTGCAATTGATGGTTTGCTTGTAAGCAGATTTGCTGGTCTTATAAGGGCTTATTTTGTTCCTAATATGGATGCTTATCGGATTGACAACTGGACACCGTGGCTCCTTGCAGACTGAAAATGCAAATTTGGTAACCGAAGAATTGTTTCCTTCTAATGACCATGATTTTAATAGTATTGCCATATTTGACCATCTTCTGCCAAAGTTTGTGATTCTATAATTTAATGATGATTACAGGAATGTTCATTGGCTAGCCACATATTCAAGTGGGATGGCCCAGCTTTTTCAAGAAAATTACAATTAAATCCTGTGAAGTGAGGGAAAAGTGTCTGAAAAGTCTTAAATTTTTTGACGTAATATCAATTCAGTCGTTCCAGCAAATTTTAGCTAGATATTGCTAACATGGACGACAACCGTTACTTGGCATGATCGGTGCTGACGTGGATAACTTTGAATAATATTTTGATATATTTTTGTATTATTTATTTATTTTTCTTTTCTTTGTTTTCTTTTCTTTCTTCTTATATTTTTTTCCTTCCCTTAATTCTTCCTCCGGCCGGTCGCCAGACCTCGGCGATCGGCCAAAGGCCTAGGCCAACGAGCCTCGCCCTCTCGGGATGGCTGCATTGGTGAGGGTTGAGCCTTGCCTTTGCCGGATCTAGGTAGGGTCAAGCCTTGCCATGGCTGGGCGAGGTCAGAGGCCTTGCCAGTGGCACGGCGAGGCACAACCTTGCTGGCCCAAGCCTCTAACCAGTCACTGAGATCCGGCGACCGATTGGAGGAAGAAGGAAAGGAAGGGAAAAAAAGAAAAATAAATAAAAATATTAAAATATTAAAAGTTATCTACGTCATCGCCACGCGGCCGTTCATGTCACATAGGTTGGCTATTGTCCACATCAACAATATCTAGTCAAAATTGACTGGAAAGACTGAATTAGCACTACGTCAAAAAGTTTATGACTAAATTGATACAAAATAATAGGTCTTTGATTTTTCTAACATGTTTCCCTGAAAAGTGGTTCAACCTATTGCCATAATTTTGACTATTCGTAATTAGAAGTTTCCTATATAATTTGCGTGACTTGGACACTGATTTTGTAGCTAGTTATCAATACCGGGAGGGTGTAGTCATATATATAGAATGATCAGGCTGTAACCATATATATAGAATTGGGACATCGTTTTTAGTAGTGTCGGACATGTTTGCCGCAAGCCTTGCCTAGAAAGGTTGGCGATGACTAGACTGTTATGTCAGCAATTTCTGATTGAAATTAGCCGGATGGACTACGTTGAAAAATTGTTAGAAGGTTTAGAATTATATCGACTAAATTTGAAAATTTAGAATTGAATAGACGGCCTTACAAGAAACGGAGGAAAAAAGATTTTGCTATTATAGGAAGATAACGTTACAGTCCACATCATTATTTTAACCCGATAAATGCTGACGTGATAGTCCGCATTAGAAAGATACACGTGATCTAGCGATACACCCATTTGAATGATTCCACTGAACAAATTTTTAAAATTTTAGGGATTAGATTAATAAAAAAAAATTAAAAATCACATTGAACATCGAAAAAAGTGTTCTGAAGCCACTCACATCATAACCCATAAAATGCAAAATCACGACCATGCGATGCATGGATTATGATGAATAATGTTGCTATAACCGAACTTAGGTGATAAATTTGATGAATATTTTACAATATCAACTTTTTTCTTTGTATTACGTATAGTCTTATTTACAAGTAAAATCAAGTTAGCTCAAATATAATCAATTAATACCAATCGATCACTAATGCAATGTAATTAACACATGATACACATTTATAATGTTCTATATAGATTTTACGCTAGTCTTGACAAGGACGATAGATAACTAGTCGTAAGTTTGACAAGAGGACCGTCGAACAAAGTTAATTTTCAATCTTTTCCGTTGAAATATAAATTTACTGTTGTTGATGATTGAGGTTGAAATTAATACATTTCAATTTTTGAAACAGGTGGTCAAATTATGTAAATAACTCAAAAGCTCTTACATGAAGTTCTGACTTTAACTAAATATTATTTAAATAGAATAAAATAGATTATGATTTTGTCCCTCAATTAGTATAACAAAAGTTGAAAATTGGAGGAAAGTAGGGGTGATGTACACCTAATTGTTGTTTTCCTTTTAGAACTTAGACATTTGCTTATGTTAGGTTAATTTCAACTGGTAAACAAACCTTTGAATAATTCGTGCTGTGTTGATTAATTACGATATATCTCGTGCGAAGAGAATTTGTCTCTGCTAACATCTCAGTGGGTCTACAATAATTAGCTAGCCAATGTCAAACCTTCGAGTTGCAGGTAACGTGAATTAGTTTTGACTTCATTCGAAACATTCCGTAGAGGTACATGAGACCCGTAGGGCAACACCGAAAAGGAGTTGCTAAAGCCACTCACACCTTCTTATTCATTTTACTTGTATAAAATGGCTAACATGAAAAATGTGAGAAATTAATTCGAAAACAGGGGAAGTACTTAGAAATTAGTTTTACTAATCCATATAGGGTCATATTTTTCTTTACCCATCTGATCAGGGGTTACAAGTTCCAGATACGATTTAGATGCCAAATTAAATATAATTTTAATATGAGCGATGTCCATGATTTCAAGTTTGAATCCACTGATCAAAAGAGTGATTGGATGAAATTTTTGTTAACCTTGATCGAAGGAAAATACGGCCATTTTAGAATTGGGATGTCGTTTTTGGTAGTGTCGGACATGTTCGCCGCAAGCCTTGTCTAGAAAGGTTGGTGATGACTAGACCGCTATGTCAGCGGCTTCCGATCGAAATTAGCCAGATGGACTATGTTGAAAAATTGTCAAAAGGTTTATAATTATATCGGCTAAATTTGAAAATTTGGTATTGAATTAACGGCCTTACAATAAGTTTCTCTTATTATTTTGACCTAAAAAGAAAGGAAAAGAAATAGAGGAAAAAAGATTTTGCTAATATAGGAAGACAACATGACAGTCCACATTATTATTTTAACCCAATAAATGCTGACGTGATAGTCCGCATTAGAAAGATACGCGAGATCTAGCGATACACATATTTGAATGATTCCATTGACCAAATTTTTAGAAGTTTAGGGATTGGATTAATAAAAAAAATTTAAAAGTCACATTAAACATCAAAAAAAGTGTTCAGAAGCCACTCACATCATAACCCATAAAATGCAAAATGAGGACCATGCGATGCATGGATTATGATGAATAATGTTGCTATAACTGAACTTAGGTGATAAATTTGATGAATATTTTACAATATCAACTTTTCTCTTTGTATTACGTATGGTCTTATTTACAAGTAAAATCAAGTTAGCTCAAATATAATCAATTAATACCAATCGATCACTAATGCAATGTAATTAACACATGATACACATTTATAATATTCTACATAGATTTTACATTAGTCTTGACAAGGAAGATAGATAACTAGTAGTAAGTATGGCAAGAGGACCGTCGAACAAAGTTAATTTTCATTCCCCGTTGAAATATAATTTTATTGTTGTTGATGAATGAGGTTGAAATTAATACATTTTAATTTTTGAAACAGGTGGTCAAATTATGTAAATAACTCAAAAGCTCTTACATGAAGTTCTGACTTTAACTAAATATTATTTAAATAGAATAAAATAGATTATAATTTTGTCCTTCAATTAGTATAACAAAGGTTGAAAATTGGAGGAAAGTAGGGGGATGTACACCTAATTGTTGTTTTCCTTTTAGAACTTAGACATTTACTTATGTTAGGTTAATTTCAACTGGTAAACAAACCTTTGAATAATTCGTGCTGTGTTGATTAATTACGATATATCTCGTGCGAAGAGATTTTGTCTCTGCTAACATCTCAGTGGGTCTACACTAATTGGCTAGCCAATGTCGGACCTTCGAGTTGCAGGTAACGTGAATTAGTTTTGACTTAATTCGAAACATTCCGTAGAGGTATATGAGACCTGTAGGGCAACACCGAAAAGGAGTTGCTAAAGCCAGTCACACCTTCTTATTCATTTTACTTGTATAAAATGGCTAACATGAAAAATGTGAGAAATTAATTCAAAAATGGGGGAATTACTTAGAAATTAGTTTTACTAATCCATATAGGGTCATATTTTTCTTTACCCATCTGATCAGGGGTTACAAGTTCCGGAAACGATTTAGATGCCAAATTAAATATAATTTTAATATGAGCGATGTCCATGATTTCAAGTTTGAATCCACTGATCAAAAGAGTGATCGGATGAAATTTTTGTTAACCTTGATCGAAGGAAAATACGGCCCTATTCTTGCCACAAAAAAAAGCTTTTCTTTTCCAATAAAGTGGTCATGCTGTAATCATCAGAATTTTGGAGTTGGATATACAAAATTTGCAACCAAAAGAAAAAATAAATTGAAGTAATTTTGAAAATACAATAACAAAATTTGAGATGACTGTGAGCCGAGCTCCGATCACCCAGGTGGGTGGGCTTGGTCTAGACTCTAAAGTCTACCACGAAAAAGTCAAATTCATGCCAACTTGAAATTTTGTGCAACTTTCGTATCACGGACAGGCTAGGATACGTAAGTGAAAAACGGCTATGATTATGTCATCTTACAAGAAACTACCAAACGTGGGGAGATGGTAACCTAGTCGAATTACGAGTTTAAACATAACAAACTTACTAGGTAGCTAGTTGACAGTGTAAAATGCGATTTTGCCTCAATAAAATGACTAAACACGCTAATAAACAACAGCGACGGTCTAGTTCAATCGGCGAAACAATTAATTTTGCAGGATCAAACTTCCAAGTTTTGATTTTTCAAGTCATAAGCTAGCGGTTTGGTCTAGACTCTGAAGTCTCCCATATAAAAGTCTAACTCATGTCAACTTGAAATTCTGTGGAACTTTCATATCACTAACTTCCATATCACAAACGGATTAGGACAATAAAGTAAAAAACGACTGTGATTATGTCATCTTGCGAGGAACTCCCAAACGTCGGGAGATGGTAATCCAGTCGAATTACGAGTTTAAATATAGCAAACTTACCGAGTAGCTAGTTGATGCGATTTCGCCCGAATAAAACGACTAGACATGTTAATTGATAATAGCAACGGTCTAGCTTAATAGCGAGGCGACTGGATTCTTTTTCGAAGTCCAAATTTAAATGAGATTAGTATTCCACGGGACCAAACTTCCAAAAGTTTTTGATTTTTCAATTCATAAGATAGCGGTTTTGGTGTGATGTCCGCATGTCATTATTCTGTTTAAATGTAATTCTTTCTTCTGATAAGAACAGGAGGGGAGCATATGTTCGCATGGACCGAGCAACAATGGATATGCTCCGAGATATATTCAAATCCCAAATATTCTTGATCAATGATTTCGTGCGGATGACCTCATGACGTGGACGGTGCGTATTCCCAATGTTAGAACCCTTTTGCTGCATCAACCTTTGGCTTTTTTTGGGAAATAAGAAGCAACCTTTGACCTTTAATATGATCGAAATATCACTAATTTTTTTACTAATTCTAAGTAATTATCCGAAATCAACCTAAGTCTTTTCACCACTAAATTTTTTTAAAGAGAAATATCCATTAGATATGATACCCTTTAATTATATATATATATATATATATATATATTTGAAAAGATTATAATGGTTAGATATAAAAAGATTAAGCCCGTCAAATGGATGAATCAAGTCGAAAATTATTCTATTCAAATAAACTTATTTAACCTGTTTTGACCCATTTTCATGCAATAGAAATCTGTTTATACATACTTGATCCAACCCATATTATTAAAGTACTTTCACATTTAACCCAACTTAGGAAAACTCGGTATGAAGCGAGATGCGGAATCAAGTGAGGGTGAGAGAGAATTAAGAGAGAGTTATGGAGGTGGATTGAGTTTAATTAAGTGATAAATCCATTTGACATTCATATTTGGTTAGGTTTTACTATTTTAAACCCATTTACTGAATAAACTAGCTCATATAATAACTTAGCTCATACGAATCATATATGGATTAATAAATGGATTTATAACCATTTTGACAAATCTAAGAAGAATTAACAAAAAACCACAAGCTTCAAGATGTATGAATTCATGCTTATTAAGTTCTTAACCTTGTCAAGCAATCCGAGAATCGTAACACAATAATTACCCTCATTTATGGCGACGCAAGTGCATATGCCGGGAAATTACTTACCTTAATTTTGAGAATGGCTAATTTTTAAGATCGATGAGATGGAACACAATTTTGAAAGTCCGAGTCGGTAATAAGTTAATCTTCTCCAATCATGTACTATAAGCAAAGCTGTTTTACCTTTTAATCGGCCAAAAAGGTCACCTAACCAGGCATGCGCGAGATTTATTTGAAATTCACCTTTGATCGTAATAAAAAAGCTAAAAAACTAATTCCACAAAGAGAAAAAAAAGATTATCTAGTCGTATTAATGCTTACTTATTAAATTCTTAACATAACACGATAATTACCCTCATTTATGGCGACAACAGATCCATACGCCGGGAAATGACTTAATTTAATTTTGAGAATATCAGATCGTTACGGTCAATGGTATCCAATCCAATTTCGGAAGTCGAGTCAATAGCGAGTCGGGTTTTTCTCCAATCATGCATCGTAAGCATAGCCGCTTGACCTTTTTAACCTTACGCAAGTTCTTGCCCCCCATTAGGCGCCCCGGAAAACTTAATCCGGAACTCGAGCTTTGGCCGCAACGGAAAGACCAAAAACGGGATCCTCGAACTGGGATAAGCACATCGCCATATACGGTAAAATATCACCCGTTTTTTCCTAATCTAAGGAATGATTAATTAAATCTTGCCTTAAGAAGCACCAAATTAAAACTAAATTTTGGGGGTCGGCACAAAAATAAATCGAGGTGACTTAACCGGTGGCACGTGTGTGGTGGCTAGCACGTGTCACCCCAGGATTTACTCCCTGACTGTCGGCTGTGCGGGTTCCCTGGGTTACCAAAAAAAAATAATAATAAATCGAGCAACAAATTTATCACATTCACAAAAACACAAAACAAAAAAGGCAAGGGGCCTCACGGAACCTCCCGCACCGAAACCCTCCCCCCCTCCCTTTTTTTATTTTTTATTTATAATTATTCCTTTTTTTTCTGGTCGTTGATTTCCTCTTAGCGTAAGAAGACAGTCTAAAACTCTCTCCCTCACACCCCCGAACCATTGATGACTCTCGCTCTCGCTTTCGCACTCGCCGAATCGCTTCTCTCTCCGCCGCCGCTCGCCGCCTCCGCCGATCGCCGCCGCCGCCTTCCTCCGCCGGCTCCGCTCCGCTCGGCCGCCAGCCGCTCTCGGCGTTTCTTGGGGCCGCGCTCGGTCGGTGCGTTCCTCGGGGGTTCTTGCTTCTAGCTCCGCGGCGCCTCCTCCCGATCAGTGAAATTCCAGGGTTTTAGAGGGTTCCCCCCCGCCCCGCCCCGCCCCGGCGATCTCGCCGCCGCCCGCCCCGCCCCGCCCCGCCAGCCACCTTGGCCTTCCTCCCGCCGCGGCGACCGGCGTCCACGGCGGCGCGTGGGCCGTTGATGTCTTCGCTCGCCGATCCCAACCCCGCGAACGACAGCCGCCGCCTCGCCTCCGCCGCCGCGAAGCGCAAGTTGGACGATTATGCCCCCGCGGCCTCCGACGACGACGACTTCGCGGCCGATATACTCAGCATTCGGATGCGAAAGGACGAGCTGTACTCGGTCCAGCACCCCGCGTTCGCCCCCGCCAGCAGCTCGAGCTCCGGGAGGGTCCCGTGGCCCCTGCCGCACTCGCCGCTGCCGTCTTCTCGGCTGGCCTTCGCCTCGCGGCTCCAGTTCTTCGTGAGGATGATCTCGGAGGGCAAGACCCTGGTTTTCCAGGCGAATTCGAGCGATACGGTGCAATCGATACACGACCGGATTCAAGTGATCACCGGAATTCCCGTCAGTGAGCAGAGGCTGATTTACAGAGGGAAGCAGCTGCAGTGCGAGAAATCTTTGGCCGACTGTGCAATCCAAAACGATGCCGGGCTGCACTTAGTCGGCCGAATGCGGAGCACGGGGCACCCGCAGGCTTGGCAAATCATCGATGACATGATCTCGCTTGTCTGCCGTCTTTGTAAAGGTGAAACCGTGCCCTATGCTCTTAAAACTATTAAGACTAGGATATCGGAGTACTTGTCGATGACTCCTAAGGACGATGGTGATCCAGCTACTGGGCATCTTCAGATATTTATGTCGTCCTCTGCGCCTGCGGCGCTTGTCATGCTCTACATGTCGCCAATTAGGGGTAACAAGGAATGCGCCGACGATTCAATTAGGCATTTCCTTGAATCATGTATAAATGAGTTGCCAAAGTCTTTGCGATCGCGCTGTGCACCGATAGTGCTGGAGTTTTGTAAGTTGCTCAGGAGATTATCTTCTGATGACTCGTTGTACTTATCTTGCCGGAGTAGTCTTGGGTCGATGTTGGAGCTTATTAAGGTTTCATGGATATCCGAACATAGCGAAAGTGTAAAGAGAGCGATTTCTATACAAGAGATATTCCCTTTCGTTAGTGAGCTGGCAGAGAGGTTGTCCAAAGATTTGGAATTGTCCCTTATTTCAGCAGCGAGTGTGGGGACCTGGAGCGACGTCCTTGATTTCACGATGTTCTTGCGCCCTTTGCGGACTGCAATTTCCGGACACAAGGGTTTCAAGCATCCAATCTCTTTGCCTTTGAAAAAGAAACATCACGATGTTCTTATGTGTACTGAAGAGGTTGAATTACTTTATCCGATCTACGAGGAAATGCTAAATAAGATGCATAAGTGCCTTTTCGGAATGGAGGAGCGCTTATCTGCAATGGTAAGTGGGGAAATTGATATTGCATATCCAGGGTGGTCTCGTTATCTTACTATTTTGAAAGAACTGAATGCCATTTCTAAACTTTATCTGGGCCTTGAAGAACGATTTTGGACAATTTTGAGCTTGAGGACGCGCGCATTGTGTACGCTAGTTGTCCGTTATGCGAAGCGAAGTGATGATCACAAATGGCTTCTTGAACACAAAGATATCATGGATTTTGAGTCTAGGAGGCACTTAGTGATGATGATGTTCCCTGAAGTGAAAGAAGATTATGAAGAACAACATGAGATGCTGATTGACAGGTCTCAGTTGTTGTCAGAATCATTCGAGTATATAGCTAATGCAGAAGCGGAATCTTTGCATGGGGGTATATTTATGGAATTTAAAAATGAGGAAGCAACTGGTCCTGGCGTCTTGCGCGAGTGGTTTGTTCTGGTTTGCCAAGCTATTTTCAATCAACAAAATCCTCTTTTTGTAGCATGTCCCAATGATCGCAGAAGGTTCTACCCAAATCCAGGTAATATTGCATAGCGATATGTGTGATTTTGTTTAAGAATGCTGGTTATTGTCCTTGGTTTTGTGAAAGCAAAAAAAGTGGATGATGGATGGCTTATCATGTCAGATATTTTGTATGGATATGGAGTTTAGAGTTTGACATATAATTAGCACTTATAGCTATAGTATGTAGAGTGAACGAGTGGGTTGGTAGCTTTAACTGTCCTGTTTGGTTTCCACCCGACCAGAACCAGAACCAAGAGTTTCGGATTAGAAAAGTTGAACAAACAGCACAGCAGATGGATGAACTGCCGAAACACCCAGTCTGTTAGGTTCAATACACAGGTTTAACCCATTTTCTTTGCCTTCCTACCGTTGCTTGTTTGATATTTCCGTCTCTGGTTTCTCTTGCTTCTTCTGCAACTTTTGAGAAACAAGCACCCACAGTGGTGTGTACTGTGTCTGTGTGTGTGTGTGTGTGTGAGAGAGAGAGAGAGAGAGAGAGAGGCAAATGGCCAGAGATTGTGTCGCTGATGACTACTAACTATTGAATGAACTATGGTGGCTAATATATTGAAGATGACGATAAATATGTTTAAAAGTCTTTTCTTGTAGGAAGAAGAGGAAGGCTAAACTGTTAATCTGAAGGTAATGGTAGATTACGACACTGTTGCTTTTGAGGAATGGGAAGTGGGGGTCAATTCTGCCAAGTAGATAATGAGTAAAATTTTAGAGATTACCTTGCCGAAGGACAAAATGGTAAAGATAGTTAAAAAAGTCAAACCAAATGGGCAGTCAAGTTTGATCTTCGTTTAATTAACACTGACCTGAAACCAATCTATTCGAACTGAATAAAATGAATTTGGTCTGAACAAGGCCATAGTTTAACAAAAAAATTGCAATTTGGTTTTGGAAGTATGGGTTTTCAGGCAACCTGGTTATTTGGCATGTTGAACACCCTCTCTTTGCAGGCCACACAATTATTCCTTGTGACAAAGATAAAGTCTCAGAGAACTAGAAACACAATGGAGTGAAACGTCATAGTATGGATCATATGGCTGCATGTTGTCAGTTAAGGCTTAATTGTTGGTTTTATTGCTGTACAAAGATAAAGTTTGATTGAAGTAATTGGGGGGTTGTGTCAGCTGGAAAGTAAACTTTACAAAAGCAAGATTGTTCCGGTGGGCAGAGTTGACTTATACTAGTAATGTTGCCTTAGGAATTCGGGGTTGTTTACTTGGAATCTTTCGTTTGAATGAACTTGAAGTCTTAACGAAATTGCATGCTAGATGTAGAGTATTCAAATCTCATACAAGTAAGAGGAAATTACAAAACCCCTTGAACTTTAGGATGGTACACGTTTACCCCTAAACTTTCAGCTGCAATGTATTACTCTCCTTATTTCATTTATTTTACTCAATCCAACCTACTTGCAAATCCTCCACTTTGCTGCATCCGGTGGCTTCGAGCGCATCTTTGTCCACTGCTCCTCCTCTTCCACAGTCTCAACTGCCTTCCCCTTCAGCCTTCGCGGCCGGTCCCCGTCTCAATCCTCTTCTACCTCCGACAGAGAAGCTGTTCGAACCATTTGCTTGAAACTGGTTTTTTTTTTTTTCGCTCGAGATGGGGATGGCCGACTCATCTGATTTGGTGGCTCTGTTTAACTGAGCTCGATATGAATTTGGACGGGGATTTATTAATCATATTGTAGATTTCTTTATGGATCTGTGTCTCCAGTTTTTCTATTCTTCACTAATTCTTATTAGACGTGTTTGGAGGCTTGAGGATAGTTTAAATGAGAGCTTGTAGGGGCCCTTGGTCAGTGCTGTTAATGGTGGTTCTGGTTCTCTCTTGTGTGCTGCATAAATGGGGAAGTCCCATACCGATTCCATAGCACCACAAGTGCTAACGGGTGAGCAAGTCCTGCCCCCCTCTCTCTCTCTGTCCCACCCTCTCTCTGCGGGTGTACATGCGTGGCGAGCGCGTCTGCTGTTACGTGCAATTTCTGGAGCCATGGGGCTGTGCTTTTTTTGGGGAGAGTGCGAGCTTAATGCGACTTGAAGCGAGGAAGAGTGGTACCCATTTGGTACCCATGAATACTGTGTACGGATCTTTAAGTAAACATGCCAATTGTTTGACGAAATTCCTGAACTTTCTCTGCTTTTGAGGCTGGTTGTTTCTTCTTCTTAGGGGTCTGTCTCCTCTGATGTAGGGTCCGATGGAGCATCTAACTGTTCAGGGAAAGTGAATACTTTCTAATTGAGGATAGTGTGAATTCTGGAACCATGGCTAGCCTTTTTAAAAATTCAAGCTAATAGATAGGCATGATATGTTTATGTTCTTAATTATTCCTCTACATTGTTTAATTTACTTTTTTAATTTGATGTGAAGTTTTTATTTAAGTAACAAATAAAAGTGGATTAAATAGGGTGGGTATTGATTTTCTTAGATTGGATTAAATATTAATGTGCTTTTGTAATATGGGTCGGATCGGGTATGGGTCATAACATTTGCATTACATGGAATTGGGTCAATAGGGGTTAGACCATTTTCAACCCGATCCGACCCGACCCAACCCGACCCACTCATTTGACAGCCCTAAATATTAAATATCAGAAAGATAAATATCAACAGTAATTTTAAAAAATAGAATTTGTTAAGAATACATAATGAGTATCCAATTTTTGTCTTTTGACCATTTTATTATTGAGGCATTTTTTCCTTTTTACTTAATCATATTTCTTTTTCTTAAAATTTTTTATCAGTTCTATTAAGATTTTCATCAAAGAATCCTTAGTTAGAATGGATAATGGTTGTTGAAAGTTGAGGAATAAGCTTTTACTACTCCTAATGATCTCAAAACGATGAATAAAAATTGTAGATCTACTGAATATTGAATTAGCATTTGATATGTGCACTTCTCTTTTTCGTCGTGGCTGATTTTCTTGTAGCTTGTTGTTCTTCGTCATTTTGGGGAATTTTTTTATGCTTCATACCTGAATCCATGTAGGTGTGGGTACGTAAAAAGTTTCTTAGGGTAATTGCTGGGCTGTTGATAGTTATTAAAAAAGATAATACTTGTGAGATCTACTCATGTGGTGGTCACCTTGCCCTTCTGTTATTACTGTTCTGTTACCTTTGTTCTGAATGTCTTCTCAGTATTGACAATCAACACTTGAGTGTTTTGCAATTGGAATGTTTAGGATGATTTATTTCATCTTGCCCTCTGTCTCTACATATAAGTCCTTTATTCGACATTGGTCATGATGATTACCTGAGTTCTGTTGTTTTACTGGTATGCAGCTTCTACGGTGGAACCCTTGCACCTCAAGTATTTCAACTTCTATGGCCGAATGATAGGCTTAGCTCTGATGCATAAAGTACAAGTAGGGATTGTTTTGGATCGGGTATTTTTCTTGCAATTGGGTGGATACTCTATTTCTCTGGAAGACATAAGAGATGCAGATCCTTACATGTATAATAGCTGCAAGCAGATTCTGGAAATGGATGCTGAATTTATTGATTCTGATGCTTTAGGACTAACATTTGTCAGAGAAGTTGAGGAGTTGGGATTGAGGAGAGTTGTGGAACTGTGCGATGGTGGGAAGGGCATGGTGGTTAATAGCAAGAATAGGAATGATTATGTTGATCTTCTTATAAAACATCGGTTTGTTACCTCAATATCTCAACAGGTCTCGCATTTTGCACAAGGTTTTGGTGATATTCTTAGCGAATTGAGGTTGCAGAAGTTCTTTTTTCAAAGTTTAGAGCTTGAAGATATTGATCAAATGCTACATGGGAGTGAGAATGACATTTCTGTTGAAGATTAGAAGGCACATACCGAGTACAATGGTTACAAAGCTAGCGATCCTCATATAGTCTGGTTTTGGAAGGTACGTGCCTGTGTTTGTGAATTTTATCATTTAATTTGTTACCTTTTGAGTCAATAGTCTCTCTCTGCATATGGCAGTTTACTTGAATGCCATCTGTTTTGTCCCTTTATTATCTTTTTTCTCAGTCTTTTCATAGCTGTGGGCCTGTGGCACCTCATAATTTGTTGTCTTATTATGTAAATTTTTGGATCTCAAAGATGGAGCTGGACTTGGATCCTAATTGGAAAGGGACATTACTATGTCTAAATCCCTTTAGACATCATGCCTAAAGCTTATGGGCAGCACTGTTGGGTTCTTTTAAAGCATCATAGTAACATAATTTTAGGACACAATTCAGAAGCAAAGAATGGCTTAAAATTCAGTAAACTGCATTAAACAGTAATTTCTTAGTTGGAAGAACATCATGTTTATGAATTCTGCAAAAATTCGACTCTAAATCGAAACAAGAAACCTTGAATTTGAGGGGGATAATGACATAAATATTCCCTGAACTTTGGTGCAATGTACAATTTGATCTATGAACTTTTAATTTGTTTAATGTAGTCTCTGAACTTTAGTCTAATGTTCAATGTGGTCCTTGAACTTTTAATTTGTTAAATGTGGTATCTAAATTTTTGGTATATGTTCAATTTAGTTTTTGAATTATATGAAAAATGTTCAATGTAGTCCTTGAACTTGAATTAATTGGACCGACTTGTGGCGCCGTGCTGCGGGTCCTTTTTGAACTCGGCGACCGTGAACTCCCCGATCTGCTTGACGTGTGGGTCGTGCACGTCCTTGATCGGGTTCCACTCGCTGGCGGCGAGCGCAAAGAGGGGGAGGACGGCGAGGAGGAGGAGGAGGAGGAGAAGGAGGGGTGGGAGTTGACGCCTCATGGTGGTGGTTTTTGTTGCTTTGGGAGTGTTGGGTGCAACCGCTGGCGTTTGTCTCTGGTTTTATAATCATCATGGTGTCGGTGGACATGAAAACCGTTGTAATATGCCGTTTGTCAGCCATGCGAGGCCAATTTAGAAAAGTTTTTCGTCGACAAGACTTGGGTCAAAGATGGGCGATTTTTTGTGCTATCAGATAATAATTAATGTGAGAGTGGATTTTCTCTTGAAGATTGGTTAAAAGAGAAATTTTTTTTTACGTTTTCCTTATTTTGGGGTTCATCTTTTTGTTTATTTTGAGATTGGTCAAAGATGGGCCATTTGTACACCATGTAAAAGGCTAATTTATAAGTGAGCTGATGCTCTTATTAAGAGCAGATTTTTCTTTCAACAACACTTTTTTTTAGGGTTAATATCACGAAAAACTCCAAACTGATACGGTTGTGATAAATTTACCTCAAACTAATTTTTTGATCAATAAAAATCCTAAACTAGTACACCTCTGATAAATTTATTTTATATTAGTTTCTATTAAATTTTACTATCAAATTACTAAGTTAAATGACATGTGACACTTGACGGATGTACCAGTTTGGGGTTTTACCTTTCGTTTGTTACATATATATGAGTTTGTGATTTTTTTTATTAATCTAATTTAACGGATGGTAAATTTGTTACAAGTATACAAATTTGAGATTTTTAGTGATAAAAAAATTAGTTTTGGACAAATTTGTCATAATCGTACCAGTTTGAGGTTTTTGTGATATTAATCCTTTTTTTTATAAGGACTTTTGGTGAAGGAAATAATTTATACTTTCATCATTGATTAATTAACGTGTGGACGAATTCAATTACACAACTATCTTTGAGCGCATGTTTCCATTCAACTTATGATGAAAGTGGAAAACGATTTTTACTCTTGGAGAGAATGTAATTAAGAAATGAACTTGCATATTCCGGATGCAGTGAGCCCATCTGCGCAATCATCCTTGAATCAACAGTATATGGGATTTTCACCTTAGTAAAAACCCTTATTTATTTGCAATGGGTCTAAGATATATGCTATTTGTCTGCCAGGCAAGATTGACACATCAGTGCGTCGATGCTCCCGCAAAGCACTGATTTTCTCTGAGCTTTTATTAGATCCATTCTTAGTGTAAGGATTGAATGATTTACCAGGATGAAAATATTAGCCCTCGCACCATTGTCCCGTCCACCTTACCGTACTATGATGCGAGAGGAGAGCTTAACACTAGTGTACAACCACACATTTCATCTCGAGCCTGTCTTTCACATACTAAACAAGATTTCCCGAGACCAAGGATAGACTGGATACCAAATTTGTGACCTTTGACTTGCAAACCATGTACTAGACCACGTGACTGATCCCTCATGGTGTCATGACCCTTTTTCGAGTACTTACAACCTACGTTACCTCATTTCACTTGAGTCATTAGATCGGGCTAACGCAAGACATGAGTATCTGATAATTTTCCCTCATAAACTCCTAATCTTACTAAAGAGGCTATCGAAACAGATTTTTACAAATCGATCTAACGTGAAATGGTATTGTAAGCTGGGCATGAAATATTTAAAGGCTCATGTGAAATGAGCTAACATATTTTGGAGCATCGATTAGGGATAATGACACAAATAGTCTTTGAACATTTGAAGTTGGTATATGACATAAACAGTCTTCGAATTTCTCAGCAAACAAGAAAAACTATGAAGGAGAAATGAATAATCCCAACAATTCAATTCAGAGTTACTACTTGGTATATGATCAATTGATGACCTCTTGACATCTCGAATTTGAAGAAAGCACAAGAGGGAATGGTACTTACGAAGAACCATCCATATTGGAGATTATATCTGCCGATTCCTTCATTGTATTGTATTTGCACGTGATATGCACGTCGATATTTTTGCATGCATTACAAGTGTCTTGTCAACATGAATGACACATAAGATGTCCTTAACATAAAGAATTAATGTAGATCTAAAATTAATAAATAGAGGAGAAGTTTGTTCTTTAAATTGGTAAATGACTTTTAACGAGACTTCTCCCATAAGTGCAAGAATCCGTTTGGGTGTGGCTTCTTAAAGAAAGCAAAGAATCCGTTTAACATCTACACAGAAATTAAACGTTAACAAACTCCTTAAACATCTACATGAAATCTTCCACAACATCAGATGTCTTTCAAGCAAGTCACCCACATGTGACTATTCGGACAAGCAAGTCATCAAGGATCTTTCACAACAGGGGACAAATAGAAAAATAGATGCCTCGTCATTTTTTCATTATATAGCTTGATCATAGAATTACCAAATAAAAGCTTAATCAAGAGTATACATAGAAAATCAAGATAACACAAGCATAATACTCGGTTGCCAAGTTGTGCCACGGCATCAACAAAGTGTTGATGATTATTAATATTGATAGAACCCTAAATGGACATCGGGTATGCACAAATTCCTCATAGTATCATTTTGTATTTTACAAAATAGTCTTAAGATTACTTGGTTCAATCGATTAATCCCACTCCAAATATCACGTGATAAGCTTTCCAATACTATCAAAATCATAGTGATTAGATATGTGATGGAAAAAATATGATAGCTTTCCACCGCAGCATTACGTTTGGCCTAAATTTTGGATATTTTTCATTCTAACATATTTTTGAAAATCGAATCGCATTTTCAAAAGTTCGGATCAAAAGCTTTCTATTGATATAAAAATCGAGTTAACAACAAATCGAATTAAACTTTATAATCGGTTGAAAACATAATCATCATACGACTTACTTACTCGGCCACCAAGTTGTGCCACGACATCAAAAAACTTTGAAGCTTAGGTGTCCATTTCATTCTTTGTGTGGCTGCATGATTAAGTTCCCTCTACTGGAGCCCATTGTGTCCTATGGGTCTAATGTAGTAGAGGAAGTGGTCCTCGGAATAATATCAAGTGATAAGCTTTCTAATACTGCCAAAATCATAGTGATTAGATATTTCATAGACAAAATATGATAACTTTCCACTATGGCAATCCGTTTGGCCCAAATTTCGAATATTTTCCATTCTAACATATTTTTGAAAATCGAATCACATTTTCAAAAGTTTGGATTACAAGCTTTCCGTTGATATAATAATCGAGTTAACAAAAAATCGGATGAAACATTATAATCGGTTGAAATTTGGTCAAATAGGTGAAGCGATGAATAAGTTAACTTCTCCATGTTGTTGTTTTAGTGCTTCCATCCTCGACTACTTTTTTTGCATATGGTAACATCAAATGTACTGAAATTAGCTTGAATAGGCCATAGCTTATTGCAAATAGGATGCAACGATAACTTCGTCTAATTTGGAGTTGAATTTATTTGCATCTTTGCCCACTAGCAGTAAGAAGGCATGCACCTTACTAAAAGCCATGGGAGCACCCAACCTCATACATTGCAAAATCCTAGATATGACAGCTGGATAGAGTAACGAAGCACTTTTAGCATTTCCCCACTTAATCGTCTTGATGTTCTATTAACGAGTGATCTCGAGAATATAATCAACAAGGGAAAAGTTTTATATACTCAAGACTTCTCGTCGTAACAGATATGGCACATCATCAAAATTATTGAGGATATTTAAGTCAGATTTGCAATAAAGATTTGAATATCAGAATATTAGCTCTAACAATGTTATTCCAATCAATCAGAAAGCTCAAATGCAAACAAAGAGTTTGCCTCCAACTCTTCACGCATGTGCAGTTGGAGAGCTTCCCAATCTCTAGTAGACAGAAAAAAAAACATTTTGTCATAAATAAAGCAAAAGGTTTAACTATTGACGAATAAAGAGAGATGAAGATATACAAACGCCAAATTTTATTGGAAGACCAAATTTATAAACAGAAGAATTCGATTGATACAAAAAATAGAATAATCAGATTGAAAAAATCCTAAGTCAAGTCAGATAGAGTATTTTTCAACAATATCGACAATTTCTTAGCAAACAAGAAAAATTGTGAGGGAGAAATGAATAATCCCAACAATTCAATTCAGAGTTATCACTTGGTATATGATCAATTGATGAACATCTCGAATTTGAAGAAAGCACAAGTGGGAATGGTACTTGCAAGGAACTATCCATAGTGGAGATAATATCCGCCGATTCCTTCATCACGTGATATGCATGTCGATATTCCTGCATGCATTACAAGTGTCTAGTCAACATGGATGACACAAAATGTCCTCAACTTAAAAGAATTAATGTAGATCTAAAATTAATAAATAGAGGAGAAGTTTGTTCTTTAAACCAATAAATGACTAAGAATCCGTTTAGATATGGCATCTGAAAGAAAGCAAAGAATTCGTTTAACATCTACACAGAGATTAAACATTAACAAACTCTTTAAACATAAACATGAAATCTTCCACAAAGTCAGATGTCTTTCAAGCAAGTCACCCGCATGTGACTATTATGACAAGCAAGTCATCAAGGATCTTTCACAAATAGAGAAATAGATGCCTCCTCATTTTTTCATTATATAGCCTTCTCTGTAACTTGATCATAAAACTACCAAATAAAAACTTAATCAAGAGTATAAATAGAAAATCACAGAAAATCAAGATAACACAAGCATAATCATCATATGACTTACTGACTCGGCCGCCAAGTTGTGCCACGGCATCAACAAAGTGTTGATGAAGCTCATGTGTCCATTTCATTCCCTACTTGGTTGCACGATTAGGCTTTGGGGCCCATTGTGTCCTATGGGTCCCCTAGATCCATAGTAGAGGAAGCGGATTAGATTTCTTAGACTGAGATTAAAGTGGAGAAAATGAATAGTAGCATATTTTTGTAGTAGAGGAAGTGAGTTAGATTTCTTAGACTGAGATTGAAGAGGAGAAAATGAATACTAGCATATTTTTATTCAGCTGATGGCATTGGAGTAATGCTCACCATTACCACAATAGGAACAACAATAGTAAAAGCAACTAAAAGTTCCTGTGCCAAGTCAGCAATTTAGGAGAGTTATTAATACTGATAGAACCCTAAATGGACATTGGGTTTGCACTAATTCCTCGGAATATCTTTTTGTATTTTACAAAATAGTCTCAAGATTATTTGGTTCAATCGATTAATCCCGCTCCAAATGTCAAGTGATAAGCTTTCCAACACTACCAAAATCATAGTGATTAGATAAGCCACGGAAAAGATGTGTTAACTTTCCACCACAGCATTCCGTTTGACCTCAATTTCGGATATTTGCCATTGTAACATATTTTTGAAAATCGAATTGCATTTTCAAAAAAGTTCGGATCACAATCTTTCCATTGATATAAAAATCGAATTAACAAAAAATCGAATCAAACATTATAATCTATTGAAAACATAATCATCAAATGACTTATTGACTCGGCCGCCAAGTTGTGCCATGGTATCAACAAAGCTTTGATGAAACTCAGGTGTCCATTTCATTTTTTGCTTGGATGCATGATTAAGTTCCTTTTATTGGAGCCCAATGTGTACTATGGGTCTAATGTAGTAGAAGAAGTGGGTTTGATTGCTTAGACTGTGAGATTAAATTGGAGGAAATAAATACTAGCCTATTTTTGTTGAGCTGATGGTAAGCAATTTAAGAGAGTTATTAATATTGATTGAACCCTAAATGAACAGCGGGGTATGCATGAATTCCTCGAAATATCTTTTTCTATTTTACAAAATAGTCTTAAGATTACTTTTTTTTTTGCTAAATTAGTCTTAAGATTACTTGGTTCAATCCATTAATCAAACTTCAAATATCAAGTGATAAGCTTACTGCCAAAATCATAGTGATTAGATATTTGATGGACAAAATATGATAACTTTCCATCACGGCAAATGTTCAATTTAGTCCCTCAATTATATGAAAATATTCAATGTAGTCATTCCATTAATTCAAGTGCAGGGACTACATAAAATATTTTTATATAGATCAGGGACTAAATTAAATATTTTTTATATAATTTAGGGACTATATTGAACAAATCAAAATTTTAGGAACCATATTGAACATTAAGCTGAAGTTCAAGGACTATATTGAGTAAATTAAAAGTCTAGGGTCCAAATTGCATATTGTGCTAAAGTTTAGGGATTATTTGTGTCATTTTCCTTATCGGTTATATTGAGCAATATTTACTAGTTTTCCCTATGAAGACCTAATCTTGCTAACTAAGGCAAATATAAAAACAGATGTGTACAAATTCAAACTTTCACTAGGGAACAAAGCAAGAATTGATCGTATGTGAGCTACAATGCCCAATGCGAGATTTGCAATGATACTAGACATTTAGATTTCTTGAAAGCAAAATGCAAGAACCAATAACCACACCACAGATTGTCAAATTTATAATCTCGTGGACAGAAAATGTTTGGACAGTAATTTTAAGGAGAGATTAAGCAGAATTAAACAAGGCATTTCTTGAATACATAATTAATTGATTGATTAATGCCATTTTACCAAGGCTATGATACATGACACTGAAAAACAACTGTACTTTAGCCCAAAACCACAGAACAAGAATTCCTCTCCCTACAAAATTTGGTTGCCCTCCCTAGTTCCGTTGAAGTTCAAACTTTTGAATAATAACACAAATAATCCTTGAACTTTGACTACATGTATAATTTAGTCCACGGACTTTTTCAATTTAGTCCGTGAACATTAGTCTAATATTCAATGTGGTTCTTGAACTTTTATTTATTCAATGTGATCCATAGACTTTGGGTAGGTACATGTTCGATGTAGAACATTTTCATATAGTTCAAGGACTAAATTGAACACGTACTAAAAGTTTAGGAATGACATTGAACAAATTAAAAGTTCATGAACCACATTGCACATTTGGTTAAAGTTCGGGGACTATATTGAATAAATTAAAAGTTAAGGGACCACATTGCACATTGGGCCAAAGTTCGGGAACTGTTTGTGTGATTTTTCCTTAATGAAATATTAGAAAAATGATTACTGGAAAGGCAACATAGCTTAGTATATTTCGCAATAAATTCTTCAAAAGTTTTATATTAAATTGATATAACAATTTGACATTGTTTAAACCTTTCGAGATTAAGGATCACTCTAAGCAAAATCGAAACGAAACTTTTCGTACCCATAAACATTCAAATCTTGATCGACAGTAACGATTTTACGACGTCGTGTTGAATCGCAACTTATTTTTCTCGTGGGATTAGCAAGAGACATAGCTCTCACATTGGAATTCTATGGATTAAACTTGGCAAATCTCGCTTCCAGAGAATGAAACCTCCTGGCAGTGCGGGTGCTCCTTCCTGTCGAGGACCATCGTCTTGTAACAAGGCGACAATATCTCGTTCATAACAATGTGCAGCAAATACTTGGTGTAGATTCTACTGTCCTGAGTTCCCTTCTCACGATGTCTTCCAAGACCAGGTAACGGTCGTGCTTCAAATTGTCGAAGTCAACAGTGACGTTGGCGATGAATTGGACTTGCCGATAAATGGCAAGTCCTTGATCGGCACCCAGGGTGCAGCCGGGGGCTTCCCGGCGGTGGCGGCAACGACGGCCAAGAGAGGGTGGGCGGCGAGGAAGATCGTTAGGAGTAAGATTTGAGGTCTCATCGTCGTTGTTTTACTTGATGATGTTAGATGACAGATGCTTCTTCCTTTTTTTTCACAAGGTAGTTGATGGTTGCTTGTTGGCAGATTTGCTGGTTTCATAGGCTTTTCTTTTGTCCCTTTATATGGAAAACCTATAAGATACTTATTTAGGCAATGCAAATTTTGGCATTACCAAAGATTGTTTTCTTATGACTGTGATTTTATATTTATTGCCATATTTTGTATTTGTCTTTTGCCGAAGTTTACAATCCTATAATTTTTACTATGGATCGATCTAAGTAAGTCCATAAACTATTTCGTTTGAACTCTAGGACGTAAATAATGGGGGTATTTCACGAGGGAATGGAAAAAAACTTTTTCTCCAATTAGAAGGGTTGGACGTGTTGGCACCGACATGTAAAAATAAGGAACGCAGTCTCATTAGTCTACCAAGTGTATACACTTGGACAAACAAGGCAGCCCCAATCGAAAGGAAACTTCCCTTGCTTTGACGAGGTACCTCTTGCTAACCACCACCAAGGATCTAAGGCAGGCCTCTAGTTATCGAGAGATGTTCATGAACAATTAATATTACTTAGGTAGGGACGGAGTCAAGTGCGATGGCCGTGCTTTTTCAAGAAAAATTACAAATAAATCTATCGATATTTCGAAAATTTTCAAAATAATTTTCTAAACTTTTTATGTTTGGTTGGACAATTTATGAGAAGTGGTTCAACCTACTGCCGGAATTTTGACTATGTAAAATGGGATTTTTTCTATGTAATTTGCGTGACTTGGGCACCGATTTTGTAGCCAATTAGCCAATTATCAAAATACTAAAAGTGCGTAATTATATAAATACATATTTACATTTATACAGTGGTTGTCCTAGATCATGTCACGGTGGAGCATTGGAGTTTCCACAAGATAAATCAAGCGTCGATACTATGTTTTGTGAGAGACTGATGCGTTTTCACAAGAGATACGTAAAATACGGAGATAACAACATTTGTTGTCCTTAAGCTTTCTTTAAAAAATTCAAAGTGGTCTTTGAGCTTTTGTTCCGTGTGATTTTGTTCTCAAAACATTTAAAAATCCCCTCGAGTAATACACAATTTGGATCAGGACCATGCGATACATTGATTTTAATTTATAATTTTGTGATAACTTAACTTAGGTGATAAATTTGATGGACATTTCGCAAAAATAACAAAATAACAAAGCCTCACAAATACTGTCGATTGCTCTAACTGATCCTCTTCTGAATACTAGCATCATAGATTAATCGGGAAAAGTGCCAAAAAAGTCATAAACCTTTTGCATTAGTGCCAATTTAGTCCTAAACCTTTTTTTGGTGCCAATTCAATCCTAAACCTTTTTCATTTGTGCCAATTTAGTCCTAAACCTTTTTTTGGTGCCAATTTAGTCCTAAACCTTTTAAATTGGCGCCAATTCAGTCCTAAACCTTTTGTTTTTGTGTCAATTTAGTCCTTCCGGTCAATTTTGACCGGAATTTGCTGACGTGGACGCTCGTCGGCCGGCGGCCAGTCACCGGCGCTAACGTGGCGCTGACATGGACAACTTAAATAATATTTTAATAAATTTTGAATTTTTCTGTTTTTTTTCCTTTTTTTCTTTTTTTTTCCACTTTTTTTCTTTATTTTTTTTTCTTTCTCTTCCTCTGGCCGGTCGCTAGTCCGGCGACCGGCCAGAGGCCAGCGGCCGGCGAGGTCGAGCTCGTCGGCCACTGGCGAGGGCGGCCTCGCCCAGCGAGGGCGAACCTCGCCTTGGTTGGGCGAGGTCGGGCCTCGCCAGATCCGGCGAGGTCGGGCCTCGCCATGGTCGGGCGAGGCCCGACCTTGCCGGATCGCGGCAAGGTCGAGCCTCGTCCGACCAAGGCGAGGCTCGCCCTTGCCGGTGGCCAGCGAGCTCGACCTCGCCGGCCAGAGGAAGAGAAAGAAAAAAAAAACAAAGAAAAAAAGTGGAAAAAAAAAGAAAAAAAGGAAAAAAAACAGAAAAATTCAAATTTATTAAAATATTATTTAAGTTGTCCATGTCAGCATCACATCAGCGCCGGTGACCGGCCGTCGGCCGGCGAGCGTCCACGTCAGCAAATTCCGGTCAAAATTGACCGAAAGGACTAAATTGGCACAAAAACAAAAGGTTTAGGACTGAATTGGCACCAATTTAAAAGGTTTAGGACTAAATTGGCACTAAAAAAAGGTTTAGGACTAAATTGGCACAAATGGAAAAGGTTTAGGACTGAATTGGCACCAAAAAAAGGTATAGGACTAAATTAGCACTAATGCAAAAGGTTTAGGACTTTTTTGGCACTTTTCCCTAGATTAATCTATTTCACAATAAATTCTGCCAAAATATAGATTGATATTACATTCTAAAGTTGTATGATAGATGTATACTTTTTGAGATGAACGATTACTCCGGGCGAAATTGAAATGACACTTTTCGTAGCTGGAAACATTCGAGTCTCGACCAACTGTAGCAGCGATTTTACGATATCGCAAATTTTATTTCTCGTTCGATTCTCAACTGTAAGGGTTACTCTGAAGCGAAACCGAAATGGAACTTTTCGTACCGGGGAAACATTTCAGTCTCGACCAACTGTAATGATTTTACGAGATCGCATCGAATTGCAACTTTTATTTCTCGTTCAATTCTCGACCAACTGTAACGACAACCCCGAGCACAATCGAAATGGAACTTTTCGTACTAGGGAAACAATTGAGTCTCGACCAACCACAGTGATTTTACGATATCACATCGAATTGCAACTTTTATTCTCGTTCGATTCTCGACCAACCATAATGGTTACTTTGAAGCGAAATCGAAATGGAACTTTCGTACTGGGGAAACAAACCGTGGCCATTTTATGATATCAAATCAAATCGCAACTTTTATTTCTCGTTCAAATCGAATAGCCTTTTCGGATCGATTTTTTTGTGTTAAACTTTAACAAATCTCGCCTTCAAAGGACAAAAGCTCCCAGGAGTGTAGCTACTAGGTCTGCACCTGAACCACGGCCTTGCAACGCGGTGACGACGGCCGGTCCGTGAGGAGGTGCAGGCGATACTTGGTGGTCACGTAATCAACGTCCTAAGTCTCCCCTCTTACGACGCGTTTGAAAATCAGGTCGGTGTGGTTCTTCCGGTCGAACTCGATGACTGCGAACTGGGCAAGCCCTCAGACGAGCTCGTTGTGCACGTCCTCGATCGGCTTCCGATCTCTGGCGGGGGGACCTCGGCCGATGGCAGGGACGGCCGAGAGAGGGAGGACGGCGAGGAAGAGGGTTACGAGGAGGATTTGAGGTCTCATGGCCGTTGTTTCTTCCATTCTTGACAATGGAATTGATGGTTGCTTGGCAGCAGACTTGCTGGTTTTATAGGCTCTCTTTTTGGTCCTAATCTGGAAAAATTATAAGATTTCTGGATTGACACCATGGCTCCTAATGCAAATTTGGTAAACCGATAATTGCTTTTTCATGACTATTATTTATTTTGTTGCCATGTTACCATTATGTTCTGTCAAAGTTTGCAATCCTATATTCGGTCTTGAATGTTCAAACTAGTGTTTACACTAGGCGTGTAAAAAAATCGAGAGCTGACTCGGCCCGGCCCGGTTCCAAATTTTAGGATATTTTGAGGTTAGGTTTTATTTTCTCTGGATATGGATTTTAGATGTGGGTATTTATTAGGATCAGGCCGGGCCATGCCGGGCTGGACTTTTTTGACCTGGCACCAAATATAACCCTTCCTCCCCTCTCTCCCCTTCGCTTCTTCTCTCTCTAGCAGCCGTGAACTTCTCTCTCCCCCTTTTCGCTCTCTCTGCTCCTCCTCCCCCTCGAGTTCAAATTCACGGCAATGGTGGCTGTGAGGTTTGCGAACATGGCCGTGGTGGCCTTCGTCCTCGCCCTCATGGCGCTTGCCTTGACAGCTCAGGTCGACGCCTCGGCGCTGCAGCCTTCTTCTCTTTGCTTCCTTCCTTGGGACTCTCCATCCAATTCAGCCTCGATCGCGGCAGGAGATCATAGGAAAACATGATCTTCCTCGCCTCCCACGCTGCTGTCGGGATAGCAAAGTCGTCGATCTCGGACAGCCCTAGGTTTCGGCATATTCGATCGATCTCACCCTTGACCCTCTCGACCCGAAATCTCGTCTGCTTGAACAAGTCCAACGACCGTGTGTGGAGCGAGGCCGAGGCGGAGTATGAGGAGTCGTTGGGTGAGTGCGACGATGAGGACGCGTCATAGTCGTAGTGCTTTGCCGCATTTCAATGCTCAAGCCGCCTCTTCGTCGACCCCCAATGCATCCCGGATTCTATCGGCTTCGCTTTAGAGAAGAATCAAGGCATGTGGCAACCGCATAAAGCTTACGGTTTTGGGACCCTAAACCCGACTCGGAACAACTTGACCCGATTCTTGGAGTATATGTTGAGTAGGGTTTTGGGTCAGGTCGGGTTGGGCGTGACCTTATATATTTCAGGTCGGGCCGGATATCATGAAAGCCCAACTCGAGCCGACCCATTGACACCCCTAGTTTACACTTTCGAAAATCCACTCAACGTATCCATTTCCTTAAAAATTCCAACACCTTAAGCTGAGACAACCATCAATAGGCATGCAGCCCTACTGGTAAAGAGATTAGGGGTGGTGGGGACGCTAGTATTACACGAGCGGGGTTTGACTACTGCGTTTTACAAGAGGCAAAACAAAATTCAGACAATGGAGAGAGTTAGAAAAAGGATAGACCAAAAAAAAAAAAAGCTGAGATGACCAAAAATTGTTGTTAAATTCGCAATGCTAGCAGCCACATGGCTTGCATGTATCCTCCATATCATATATATATAAAAGTAGAGGATTCTTTTTTTTTGCTGACTTAGGAAAATAATGTGAGTCCTCATCATGATTTTGGCCCAACAAATGCTGACGTGGCAGATAGAAAATAATGTGAGAGTCCTCATAATTTGCATTATCAATTATTTTTATTTTGTACTACACAAAAATTTAGGCCTAATTTCAAAAAAAAAAGCACCAACTTTTACCTTGAGTAACAATTCAGGCTCAAACTTTTTTTTTGTCTCATTAAAAAATTACTAATTCTCACTTAAATTCCAAATTTGGCCCGAACCATTTGAAAATTTCACACCACGGGGGTCAGATTTGGGATTAGAGTAAAAGTTAGTGCTTTTTATCAAGATAAAAAAAGTTCAGGCCAAAATTGTCACTTAAAATATTATTGGTACTTTTTGTTTTTTTTTTTGAATTAGCCCAAAAACTAATATGATAAACTTAATAGTTGTTTCATCCTTGTATTTTTGCAATATCAATGTTTTCATCCTTGCAACTTTCATGTCCTGGACATCGTAAACTTTTTACAAGCCTCTTCCTATCATTAAATGTTGTTTGCACACTTTCTTGCAATAGTTATAGTCTCATTTAGAACCAAAAATAAATTAATTAGCGAAGAGTATTCAGAACTTTGGTTCATATTCTGCTATATTTTATTTATAATTAAGCAAAGCCTACACCAGAAACATGAGGATAGAAAGGAATAAAGATCGATGATCATCCGAAACACCGTTATCCGACCTGAACCTCACTTTAAACCGGACGATATCCGGCAAGAACAACTAGAAAAGCAATGTCGATTATCATTTGTATTCCTAGTCCTTGAGTTCGTCGCATCAAGTTGCTACCGGCCGGGAGCACGGCGACATCCTCCACCCCATGGCTACGGGCGAGCTCCTTTTCACTCGGATACATATCCTTGCCTGCCTATCTATTTCCTCAGCTACTCTCTGTCGAACTCTCCTTACTCTATTCCTCTCTCTCCCTCCCTCTCGTCAATGCTTGAACATCGGCCGCGACAGAGCTCGACGCTGCGCCCAATAGCTCGCCATCATCAAGAAGACGACCGAGCTGAGATAACCAAGCGAACAATAGCATTTTGTCCATTGAATAAAATTATATTGCCGTAATCCATTGCTTAGTTACCATGGAATTTTTTTGATATTTTTCGAGCCATAGTTGAGGTTGAAATTGGTGTCGGGTTTTCCATGAACTTTTCTCCGGCATTCTCGACATACACTAGCCCATTTCACGCGAACCGTTAGAACGAATTATCCTCGGACGGGAGTATTTAATAGTTTTACTTCACCAAGACCTAATCTTACTAAGGCGAATATCAAAACAGGTACGGACAAATCCAAAATTTCAGTGAACAAATCGAGAATCGATTATATATAGTTACACCACCCAATTGCGAAATTTGTAACGATACTTGAGTTTTAAATCCCTCGAAAGCAAGATGCAAGAACCAATAGCTACACAGATTGGCAAAATTACAGTCTCGTGGACAGAAAAAGTTTGGAAAGTACATATAACGAGAGATTAAGCAGAATTTAAGACAACATATTTCTTGAATACGTAATTAATTAATTGATTGAATAATGCCATTTTGCCAAGGACATCATGCGTAACACTCAAAAAAAAAACAACTGTAATTTCAGCCAAAAACCACAAAACAAGAATAACAAAGTTCGATTGAAGCAACGAGTTTGGAGAATCGATATCGCATTATGAATTCTGGCATCATAGTTTAGTCTATTTTGCAATAAATACCTTGAAATGTGAAGCGACATCACATTGTGAAGTTGTATGATGATTTCAAACTTATGAGAAAAGCAAAATTGAAATAAAACTTTTTGTACGGAGAAACTTTCGAGTCGGGAGCAGCCGCGACGATTTTAGGATAACGCATCGAATTACACCTTTTATTCCCTATTCGATTAGCAGAAAAGAGAGAACTTAGCAAGTTTCGCCATCGAAGGACAAAAGCTCCAAGGACCGCTGCTTTGGCTTCTCCAGTACGAGGGCCGCGTAACACGGCGACGACGGTTGGGCCATGAGGAGATGCAGGAAGTACTTGGTGCCGCCATCGGCCTGAGTCTCCCCTCTTCTGATGTCTTTGAAAGCCAGGTCGGTGTGGTTCCGGCTGTTGAACCTGGTGACGGCGAACTTGGCGATCGCTTGGACGTGTGGATCATGCACGTCCTTGATTGGCACCCATTGTCCGTACGCCAACTTCCGGCTGACGGTGGCGATGGCCGAGAGAGGGAAGACGGCTAGGAAGATTGTTAGGAGGAGGATTGTAGGTCTCATTGTCGTCGTTTGTTTTCCCTTTGATGATGGTGGGTTTTTGCAATTGATGGTTTGCTTGTAAGCAGATTTGCTGGTCTTATAAGGGCTTATTTTGTTCCTAATATGGATGCTTATCGGATTGACAACTTGACACCGTGGCTCCTTGCAGACTGAAAATGCAAATTTGGTAACCGAAGAATTTTTTCCTTCTAATGACCATGATTTTAAATAGTATTGCCATATTTGACCATCTTCTGCCAAAGTTTGTGATCCTATAATTTAATGATGATTACAGGAATGTTCATTGGCTAGCCACATATTCAAGTGGGATGGCCCAGCTTTTTCAAGAAAATTACAATTACATCCTGTGAAGTGAGGGAAAAGTGTTTGAAAAGTCCTAAATTTTTTGACGTAATATCAATTCAATCATTCCAGCAAATTTTAGCTAGATATTGCTAACATGGACGACAACCGTTACTTGGCACGATCGGTGCTGACGTGGATAACTTTGAATAATATTTTGATATATTTTTGTATTATTTATTTATTTTTCTTTTCTTTGTTTTCTTTTCTTTCTTCTTATATTTTTTTTCCTTCCCTTCATTCTTCTTCCAGCCGGTCGCCAGACCTCGGCGATCGGCCAAAGGCCTAGGCCGGCGAGCCTCGCCCTCTTCGGATGGCTGCATCGGTGAGGGTCGAGCCTTGCCTTTGCCGGATCTAGGTAGGGTCAAGCCTTGCCATGGCTGGGCGATGTCAGAGCCCTTGCCAGTGGCACGGTGAGGCACGACCTCGCTGGCCCAAGCCTCTAACCAGTCACTGAGATCCGGCGATCGATTGGAGGAAGAAGGAAAGAAAGGGAAAACAAGAAAAATAAATAAAAATATTAAAATATTAAAATATTATTAAAAGTTATCTACGTCATCACCAGGCGGCCGTTCATGTCACATAGGTTGGCTATCGTCCACATCAACAATATTCAGTCAAAATTGACTGGAAAGACTGAATTAGCACTACGTCAAAAAGTTTATGACTAAATTGATACAAAATAATAGGTTTATGATTTTTCTAATATGTTTCCCTGAAAAGTGGTTCAACCTATTGCCATAATTTTGACTATTCGTAATTAGAAGTTTCCTATATAATTTGCGTGACTTGGACACTGATTTTGTAGCTAGTTATCAATATTGGGAGGGTGTAGTCATATATATAGAATGATCAGGCTGTAACCATATATATAGAATTGGGACATCGTTTTTAGTAGTGTCGGACATGTTTGCTGCAAGCCTTGCCTAGAAAGGTTGGCGATGACTAGACTGTTATGTCAGTAGTTTCTGATTGAAATTAGCCAGATGGACTACGTTGAAAAATTGTCAGAAGGTTTAGAATTATATTGACTAAATTTGAAAATTTAGAATTGAATTGACGGCCTTACAAGAAACGGAGGAAAAAAGATTTTGCTAATATAGGAAGATAACGTTACAGTCCACATCATTATTTTAACCCGATAAATGCTGACGTGATAGTCCACATTAGAAAGATACACGTGATCTAGCGATACACCCATTTGAATGATTCCACTGAACAAATTTTTAAAAGTTTAGGGATTAGATTAATAAAAAAAATTAAAAATCACATTGAACATCGAAAAAAGTGTTCTGAAGCCACTCACATCATAACCCATAAAATGCAAAATCACGACCATGCGATGCATGGATTATGATGAATAATGTTGCTATAACCGAACTTAGGTGATAAATTTGATGAATCTTTTACAATATCAACTTTTTTCTTTGTATTACGTATAGTCTTATTTACAAGTAAAATCAAGTTAGCTCAAATATAATCAATTAATACCAATCGATCGCTAATGCAATGTAATTAACACATGATACACATTTATAATGTTCTATATAGATTTAACGCTAGTCTTGACAAGGAAGATAGATAACTAGTAGTAAGTTTGACAAGAGGACCGTCGAACAAAGTTAATTTTCAATCTTTTCCGTCGAAATATAATTTTATTGTTGTTGATGATTGAGGTTGAAATTAATACATTTCAATTTTTGAAACAGGTGGTCAAATTATGTAAATAACTCAAAAGCTCTTACATGAAGTTCTGACTTTAACTAAATATTATTTAAATAGAATAAAATAGATTATGATTTTGTCCCTCAATTAGTATAACAAAAGTTGAAAATTGGAGGAAAGTAGGGGTGATGTACACCTAATTGTTGTTTTCCTTTTAGAACTTAGACATTTACTTATGTTAGGTTAATTTCAACTGGTAAACAAACCTTTGAATAATTCGTGTTGTGTTGATTAATTACGATACATCTCGTGCAAAGAGAATTTGTCTCTGCTAACATCTCGGTGGGTCTACACTAATTAGCTAGCCAATGTCAGACCTTCGAGTTGCAGGTAACGTGAATTAGTTTTGACTTAATTCGAAACATTCCGTAGAGGTACATGAGACCAGTAGGGCAACACCGAAAAGGAGTTGCTAAAGCCAGTCACACCTTCTTATTCATTTTACTTGTATAAAATGGCTAACATGAAAAATGTGAGAAATTAATTTGAAAACAGGGGAAGTACTTAGAAATTAGTTTTACTAATCCATATAGGGTCATATTTTTCTTTACCCATCTGATCAGGGGTTACAAGTTCCGGATATGATTTAGATGCCAAATTAAACATGATTTTAATATGAGCAATGTCCATGATTTCAAGTTTGAATCCACTGATCAAAAGAGTGATGGGATGAAATTTTTGTTAACCTTGATCGAAGCAAAGTACGACCCTTTTAGAATTGGGATGTCGTTTTTGGTAGTGTCGGACATGTTTGCCGCAAGCCTTGTCTAGAAAAATTGGTGATGACTGGACTATGTCAGCGGTTTCCGATCGAAATTAACCAGATGGACTATGTTGAAAAATGGTCAAAAGGTTTATAACTATATCGGCTAAATTTGAAAATTTGGGATTGAATTAACGGCCTTACAATAAGTTTCTCTTATTATTTTGACCTAAAAAGAAAGGAAAAGAAATAGAGGAAAAAAGATTTTGCTAATATAGGAAGACAACATGACAGTCCACATTATTATTTTAACCCAATAAATGCTGACGTGATAGTCCACATTAGAAAGATACGCGAGATCTAGCGATGCACATATTTGAATGATTCCATTGAACATATTTTTAAAAGTTTAGGGATTGGATTAATAAAAAAAATTTAAAAGTCACATTAAACATCAAAAAAAGTGTTCAGAAGCCACTCACATCATAACCCATAAAATGCAAAATGAGGACCATGTGATGCATGGATTATGATGAATAATGTTGCTATAACTGAACTTAGATGATAAATTTGATGAATATTTTACAATATCAACTTTTTTCTTTGTATTACGTATAGTCTTATTTACAAGTAAAATCAAGTTAGCTCAAATATAATCAATTAATAACAATCGATCACTAATGCAATGTAATTAACACATGATACACATTTATAATATTCTACATAGATTTTACATTAGTCTTGACAAGGAAGATAGATAACTAGTAGTAAGTATGGCAAGAGGACCGTCGAACAAAGTTAATTTTAAATCTTTTCCGTTGAAATATAATTTTGTTGTTGTTGATGAATGAGGTTGAAATTAATACATTTTAATTTTTGAAACAGGTGGTCAAATTATGTAAATAACTCAAAAGCTCTTGCATGAAGTTCTGACTTTAACTAAATATTATTTAAATAGAATAAAATAGATTATGATTTTGTCCCTCAATTAGTATAACAAAAGTTGAAAATTGGAGGAAAGTAGGGGTGATGTACACCTAATTGTTGTTTTCCTTTTAGAACTTAGACATTTACTTATGTTAGGTTAATTTCAACTGGTAAACAAACCTTTGAATAATTCGTGCTGTGTTGATTAATTATGATACATCTCGTGTGAAGAGAATTTGTCTCTGCTAACATCTCAGTGGATCTACACTAATTGGCTAGCCAATGTCGGACCTTCGAGTTGCAGGTAACGTGAATTAGTTTTGACTTAATTCGAAACATTCCGTAGAGGTACATGAGACCTGTAGGGAACACCGACAAGGAGTTGCTAAAGCTAGTCATGCCTTCTTGTTCATTTTACTTGTATAAAATGGCTAACATGAAAAATGTGAGAAATTAATTCAAAAATGGGGGAAGTACTTAGAAATTAGTTTTACTAATCGATATAGGGTCATATTTTTCTCTACCCATCTGATCAGGAGTTACAAGTTCCGGATATGATTTAGATGCCAAATTAAACATGATTTTAATATGAGCGATTTCCATGATTTTAAGTTTGAATTCACTGATCAAAAGAGTGATGGGATGAAATTTTTGTTAACCTTGATCGAAGGAAAATACGGCCCTTTTTTTGCCACAAAAAAAAGTTTTTCTTTTCCTATAAAGTGGTCATGCTGTAATCATCAGAATTTTGGAGTTGGATATACAAAATTTGCAACCAAAAGAAAAAATAAATTGAAGTAATTTTGAAAATACAATAACAAAATTTAAGATGACTGTGAACCGAGCTCCGATCACCCAGGTGGGTGGGCTTGGTCTAGACTCTAAAGTCTACCACGAAAAAGTCAAATTCTTGTAAACTTGAAATTTTGTGCAACTTTCGTATCACGGACAGGCTATGATAAGTAAGTAAAAAACGGCTATGATTATGTCATCTTACGAGAAACTACCAAACGTCGGGAGATGGTAACCTAGTCGAATTACGAGTTTAAACATAACAAACTTACTAGGTAGCTAGTTGACAGTGTAAAATGCGATTTTGCCTCAATAAAACGACTGAACACGCTAATAAACAACAGCGACGGTCTAGCTCAATCAGCGAAACAATTGATTTTGCAGGATCAAACTTCCAAGTTTTGATTTTTCAAGTCATAAGCTAGCGGTTTGGTCTAGACTCTGAAGTCTCCCATATAAAAGTCTAACTCATGTCAACTTGAAATTCTGTGGAACTTTCATATCACCAACTTCCGTATCACGGACGGATTAGGACAAGAAAGTAAAAAACGACTATGATTATGTCATCTTGCGAGGAACTCCCAAATGTCGGGGGATGGTAATCCAGTCGAATTACGAGTTTAAATATAGCAAACTTACCGAGTAGCTAGTTGATGCGATTTCGCCCGAATAAAACGACTAGACATGTTAATTGAGAATAGAAACGATCTAGCTTAATCAGCGAGGTGACTGGATTCTTTTTCGAATTCCAAATTTAAATGAGATTAGTATTCCACGGGACCAAACTTCCAAAAGTTTTTGATTTTTCAATTCATAAGATAGCGGTTTTGGTGTGATGTCCGCATGTCATTATTCTGTTTAAATGTAATTCTTTCTTGTGATAAGAACAGGAGGGGAGCATATGTTCGCATGGACCGAGCAATAATGGATATGCTTCGAGATATATTCAAATCCCAAATATTCTTGATCAATGATTTCGTGCGGATGACCTCATGACGTGGACGGTGCGTATTCCCAATGTTAGAACCCTCTTGCTGCATCAACCTTTGGCTTTTTTTGGGAAATAAAAAGCAACCTTTGACCTTTAATATGATCGAAATATCACTATGTTTTTTACTAATTCTAAGTAATTATCCGAAAACAACCTAAGTCTTTTCGCCACTAAATTTTTTTAAAGAGAAATATCCATTAGATATGATACCCTTTAATTATATTTATTTTTTTTTGAAAAGATTATGATGGTTAGATATAAAAAGGTTAAGCCCGTCAAATGGATGAATCGAGTCGAAAATGATTCGATTCAAATGAACTCATTTAACCTGTTTTGGCCCATTTTCATGTAATAGAAATCTATTGATGCATACTTGATCCAACCCATATTATTAAAGCACTTCCATATTTAACTCAATTTAGGAAAACTCGGTATGAAGCGAGATGCGGAATCAAGTGAGGGCGAGAGAGAATTAAGAGAGAGTTATGGAGGTGGATTGAGTTTAAGTAAGTGATAAATCCATTTGACATTCTTATTTGGTTAGGTTTTACTATTTTAAACCCATTTACTGAATAAACTAGCTCATATAATAACTTAGCTTATACGAATCATATATGGTTTAATAAATGGATTTATAACCATTTTGACAAATCTAAGAAGAATTAACAGAAAACCACAAGCTTCTAGACGCATGAATTCATGCTTATTAAGTTCTTAACCTTGTCAAGCAATCCGAGAATCGTAACACGATAATTACCCTCATTTATGGCGACGCAAGTGCATATGCCGGGAAATTACTTACCTTAATTTTGAGAACGGCTAATTTTTAAGATCGATGAGATGGAACACAATTTTTAAGCGAAGCTGTTTTACCTTTTAATCGGCCAAAAAGGTCACCTAATCAGGTATGCGCGAAATTTATCTGAAATTCACCTTTGATCGTAATAAAAAAGCTAAAAAACTAATTCCACAAAGAGAAAAAAAAAGATTATCTAGTCGTATTAATGCTTACTTATTAAATTCTTAACATAACACGATAATCACCCTCATTTATGGCGACATCAGATCCATATGCCGGGAAATGACTTAATTTAATTTCGAGAACAGGAGATTGTTACGGTCAATGGTATCGAACCCAATTTCGGAAGCCGAGTCAATAGTGAGTCGGGTTTTTCTCCAATCATGCATCGTAAGCATAGCCGCTCGACCTTTTTAACCCTACGCAAGTTCTCGCCCCCCATTAGGCGCCCCGGGAAACTTAATCCGGAGCTCGAGCTCCGATCGCAATGGAAAGACCAAAAAACGGGATCCTCGAACTAGGATAAGCACATCGCCATGTATGGTAAAATATCACCCATTTTTTCCTAATCTAAGGAATGATTAATTAAATCTTGCCTTAAGAAGCACCAAATTAAAACTAAATTTTGGGGGTCGGCACAGAAATAAATCGAGCAACAAATTTATCACATTCACAAAAACACAAAAAAAAAAAAAGGCAAGGGGGGCCTCACGGAACCTCCCGCACCGAAACCCTCCCCCCCTCCCTTTTTTTATTTTTTTTTATAATTATTCCTTTTTTTTCTGGTCGTTGATTTCCTCTTAGCGTAAGAAGACAGTCTAAAACTCTCTCCCTCACACCCCCGCACCATTGATGACTCTCTCTCTCTCTTTCGCACTCGCCGAATCGCTTCTCTCTCCGCCGCCGCCGCCGCCGCTCGCCGCCTCCGCCGATCGCCCCCGCCGCCTTCCTCCGCCGGCTCCGCTCCGCTCGGCCGCCAGCCGCTCTCGGCGTTTCTTGGGGCCGCGCTCGGTCGGTGCGTTCCTCGGGGGTTCTTGCTTCTAGCTCCGCGGCGCCTCCTCCCGATCAGTGAAATTCCAGGGTTTTAGAGGGTTCCCCCCCGCCCCGCCCCGCCCCGGCGATCTCGCCGCCGCCCGCCCCGCCCCGCCCCGCCAGCCACCTTGGCCTTCCTCCCGCCGCGGCGACCGGCGTCCACGGCGGCGCGTGGGCCGTTGATGTCTTCGCTCGCCGATCCCAACCCCGCGAACGACAGCCGCCGCCTCGCCTCCGCCGCCGCGAAGCGCAAGTTGGACGATTATGCCCCCGCGGCCTCCGACGACGACGACTTCGCGGCCGATATACTCAGCATTCGGATGCGAAAGGACGAGCTGTACTCGGTCCAGCACCCCGCGTTCGCCCCCGCCAGCAGCTCGAGCTCCGGGAGGGTCCCGTGGCCCCTGCCGCACTCGCCGCTGCCGTCTTCTCGGCTGGCCTTTGCCTCGCGGCTCCAGTTCTTCGTGAGGATGATCTCGGAGGGCAAGACCCTGGTTTTCCAGGCGAATTCGAGCGATACGGTGCAATCGATACACGACCGGATTCAAGTGATCACCGGAATTCCCGTCAGTGAGCAGAGGCTGATTTACAGAGGGAAGCAGCTGCAGTGCGAGAAATCTTTGGCCGACTGTGCAATCCAAAACGATGCCGGGCTGCACTTAGTCGGCCGAATGCGGAGCACGGGGCACCCGCAGGCTTGGCAAATCATCGATGACATGATCTCGCTTGTCTGCCGTCTTTGTAAAGGTGAAACCGTGCCCTATGCTCTTAAAACTATTAAGACTAGGATATCGGAGTACTTGTCGATGACTCCTAAGGACGATGGTGATCCAGCTACTGGGCATCTTCAGATATTTATGTCGTCCTCTGCGCCTGCGGCGCTTGTCATGCTCTACATGTCGCCAATTAGGGGTAACAAGGAATGCGCCGACGATTCAATTAGGCATTTCCTTGAATCATGTATAAATGAGTTGCCAAAGTCTTTGCGATCGCGCTGTGCACCGATAGTGCTGGAGTTTTGTAAGTTGCTCAGGAGATTATCTTCTGATGACTCGTTGTACTTATCTTGCCGGAGTAGTCTTGGGTCGATGTTGGAGCTTATTAAGGTTTCATGGATATCCGAACATAGCGAAAGTGTAAAGAGAGCGATTTCTATACAAGAGATATTCCCTTTCGTTAGTGAGCTGGCAGAGAGGTTGTCCAAAGATTTGGAATTGTCCCTTATTTCAGCAGCGAGTGTGGGGACCTGGAGCGACGTCCTTGATTTCACGATGTTCTTGCGCCCTTTGCGGACTGCAATTTCCGGACACAAGGGTTTCAAGCATCCAATCTCTTTGCCTTTGAAAAAGAAACATCACGATGTTCTTATGTGTACTGAAGAGGTTGAATTACTTTATCCGATCTACGAGGAAATGCTAAATAAGATGGATAAGTGCCTTTTCGGAATGGAGGAGCGCTTATCTGCAAAGGTAAGTGGGGAAATTGATATTGCATATCCAGGGTGGTCTCGTTATCTTACTATTTTGAAAGAACTGAATGCCATTTCTAAACTTTATCTGGGCCTTGAAGAACGATTTTGGACAATTTTGAGCTTGAGGACGCGTGCATTGTGTACGCTAGTTGTCCGTTATGCGAAGCGAAGTGATGATCACAAATGGCTTCTTGAACACAAAGATATCATGGATTTTGAGTCTAGGAGGCACTTAGTGATGATGATGTTCCCTGAAGTGAAAGAAGATTATGAAGAACAGCATGAGATGCTGATTGACAGGTCTCAGTTGTTGTCAGAATCATTCGAGTATATAGCTAGTGCAGAAGCGGAATCTTTGCATGGGGGTATATTTATGGAATTTAAAAATGAGGAAGCAACTGGTCCTGGCGTCTTGCGCGAGTGGTTTGTTCTGGTTTGCCAAGCTATTTTCAATCAACAAAATCCTCTTTTTGTAGCATGTCCCAATGATCGCAGAAGGTTCTACCCAAATCCAGGTAATATTGCATAGCAATATGTGTGATTTTGTTTAAGAATGCTGGTTATTGTCCTTGGTTTTGTGAAAGCAAAAAAAGTGGATGATGGATGGCTTATCATGTCAGATATTTTGTATGGATATTGAGTTTAGAGTTTGACATATAATTAGCACTTATAGCTATAGTATGTAGAGTGAACGAGTGGGTTGGTAGCTTTAACTGTCCTGTTTGGTTTCCACCCGACCAGAACCAGAACCAAGAGTTTCGGATTAGAAAAGTTGAACAAACAGCACAGCAGATAAATGAACTGCCCAAACACCCAGTCTGTTAGGTTCAATACACAGGTTGAACCCATTTTCTTTGCCTTCCTACCGTTGCTTGTTTGATATTTCCGTCTCTGGTTTCTCTTGCTTCTTCTGCAACTTTTGAGAAACAAGCACCCACAGTTGTGTACTGTGCGTGTGTGTGTGTGTGTGTGTGTGTGAGAGAGAGAGAGAGAGAGAGAGAGAGAGAGGCAAATGGCCAGAGATTGTGTCGCTGATGACTACTAACTATTGAATGAACTATGGTGGCTAATATATTGAAGATGACGATAAATAGGTTTAAAAGTCTTTTCTTGTAGGAAGAAGAGGAAGGCTAAACTGTTAATCTGAAGGTAATGGTAGATTACGACACTGTTGCTTTTGAGGAATGGGAAGTGGGGGTCAATTCTGCCAAGTAGATAATGAGTAAAATTTTAGAGATTACCTTGCCGAGGGACAAAATGGTAAAGATAGTTAAAAAAGTCAAACCAAATGGGCAGTCAAGTTTGATCTTCGTTTAATTAACACTGACCTGAAACCAATCTATTCGAACTGAATAAAATGAATTTGGTCTGAACAAGGCCATAGTTTAACCAAAAAATTTCCATTTGGTTTTGGAAGTATGGGTTTTCAGGCAACCTGGTTATTTGGCATGTTGAACACCCTCTCTTTGCAGGCCACACAATTATTCCTTGTGACAAAGATAAAGTCTCAGAGAACTAGAAACACAATGGAGTGAAACGTCATAGTATGGATCATATGGCTGCATGTTGTCAGTTAAGGCTTAATTGTTGGTTTTATTGCTGTACAAAGGTAAAGTTTGATTGAAGTAATTGGGGGGGTTGTGTCAGCTGGAAAGTAAACTTTACAAAAGCAAGATTGTTCTGGCCGGTAGAGTTGACTTATACTAGTAATGTTGCCTTAGGAATTCGGGGTTGTTTACTTGGAATCTTTCGTTTGAATGAACTTGAAGTCTTAACGAAATTGCATGCTAGATGTAGAGTATTCAAATCTCATACAAGTAAGAGGAAATTACAAAACCCCTTGAACTTTAGGATGGTACACGTTTACCCCTAAACTTTCAGCTGCAATGTATTACTCTCCTTATTTCATTTATTTTACTCAATCCAACCTACTTGCAAATCCTCCACTTTGCTGCATCCGGTGGCTTTGAGCGCTTCTTTGTCCACTGCTCCTCCTCTTCCACAGTCTCAACTGCCTTCCCCTTCAGCCTTCGCGGCCGGTCCCCGTCTCAATCCTCTTCTACCTCCGACAGAGAAGCTGTTCGAACCATTTGCTTGAAACTGTTTTTTTTTTTTTTCACTCGAGATGGGGATGGCCGACTCATCTGATTGGTGGCTCTGTTTAACTGAGCTCGATATGAATTTGGACGGGGATTTATTAATCATATTGTAGATTTCTTTATGGATCTGTGTCTCCAGTTTTTCTATTCTTCACTAATTCTTATTAGACGTGTTTGGAGGCTTGAGGATAGTTTAAATGAGAGCTTGTAGGGGCCCTTGGTCAGTGCTGTTAATGGTGGTTCTGGTTCTCTCTTGTGTGCTGCATAAATGGGGAAGTCCCATACCGATTCCATAGCACCACAAGTGCTAACGGGTGAGCAAGTCCTGACCCCCTCTCTCTCTCTGTCCCACCCTCTCTCTGCGGGTGTACATGCGTGGCGAGCGCGTCTGCTGTTACGTGCAATTTCTGGAGCCATGGGGCTGTGCTATTTTTGGGGAGAGTGCGAGCTTAATGCGACTTGAAGCGAGGAAGAGTGGTACCCATTTGGTACCCATGAATACTGTGTACGGATCTTTAAGTAAACATTGCAATTGTTTGACGAAATTCCTGAACTTTCTCTGCTTTTGAGGCTGGTTGTTTCTTCTTCTTAGGGGTCTGTCTCCTCTGATGTAGGGTCCGATGGAGCATCTAACTGTTCAGGGAAAGTGAATACTTTCTAATTGAGGATAGTGTGAATTTTGGAACAACGGCTAGCCTTTTTAAAAATTCAAGCTAATAGATAGGCATGATATGTTTATGTTCTTAATTATTCCTCTACATTGTTTAATTTACTTTTTTAATTTGATGTGAAGTTTTTATTTAAGTAACAAATAAAAGTGGATTAAATAGGGTGGGTATTGATTTTCTTAGATTGGGTTAAATATTAATGTGCTTTTATAATATGGGTTGGATCGGGTATGGGTCATAACATTTGCATTACATGGAATTGGGTCAATAGGGGTTAGACCATTTTCAACCCGACCTGACCTGACCCACTCATTTGACAGCCCTAAATATTAAATATCAGAAAGATAAATATCAACAGTAATTTTAAAAAATAGAATTTGTTAAGAATACATAATGAGTATCCAATTTTTGTCATTTGACCATTTTATTATTGAGGCATTTTTTCCTTTTTACTTAATCATATTTCTTTTTCTTAAAATTTTTTATCAGTTCTATTAAGATTTTCATCAAAGAATCCTTAGTTAGAATGGATAATGGTTGTTGAAAGTTGAGGAATAAGCTTTTACTACTCCTAATGATCTCAAAACGATGAATAAAAATTGTAGATCTACTGAATATTGAATTAGCATTTGATATGTGCACTTCTCTTTTTCGTCGTGGCTGATTTTCTTGTAGCTTGTTGTTCTTCGTCATTTTGGGGAATTTTTTTATGCTTCATACCTGAATCCATGTAGGTGTGGGTACGTAAAAAGTTTCTTAGGGTAATTGCTGGGCTGTTGATAGTTATTAAAAAAGATAATACTTGTGAGATCTACTCATGTGGTGGTCACCTTGCCCTTCTGTTATTACTGTTCTGTTACCTTTGTTCTGAATGTCTTCTCAGTATTGACAATCAACACTTGAGTGTTTTGCAATTGGAATGTTTAGGATGATTTATTTCATCTTGCCCTCTGTCTCTACGTATAAGTCCTCTATTCGACATTGGTCATGATGATTACCTGAGTTCTGTTGTTTTACTGGTATGCAGCTTCTACGGTGGAACCCTTGCACCTCAAGTATTTCAACTTCTCTGGTCGAATGATAGGCTTAGCTCTGATGCATAAAGTACAAGTAGGGATTGTTTTGGATCGGGTATTTTTCTTGCAATTGGGTGGATACTCTATTTCTCTGGAAGACATAAGAGATGCAGATCCTTACATGTATAATAGCTGCAAGCAGATTCTGGAAATGGATGCTGAATTTATCGATTCTGATGCTTTAGGACTAACATTTGTCAGAGAAGTTGAGGAGTTGGGATTGAGGAGAGTTGTGGAACTGTGCGATGGTGGGAAGGGCATGGTGGTTAATAGCAAGAATAGGAATGATTATGTTGATCTTCTTATAAAACATCGGTTTGTTACCTCAATATCTCAACAGGTCTCGCATTTTGCACAAGGTTTTGGTGATATTCTTAGCGAATTGAGGTTGCAGAAGTTCTTTTTTCAAAGTTTAGAGCTTGAAGATATTGATCAAATGCTACATGGGAGTGAGAATGACATTTCTGTTGAAGATTGGAAGGCACATACCGAGTACAATGGTTACAAAGCTAGCGATCCTCATATAGTCTGGTTTTGGAAGGTACGTGCCTGTGTTTGTGAATTTTATCATTTAATTTGTTACCTTTTGAGTCAATAGTCTCTCTCTGCATATGGCAGTTTACTTGAATGCCATCTGTTTTGTCCCTTTATTATCTTTTTTCTCATAGTCTTTTCATAGCTGTGGGCCTGTGGCACCTCATAATCTGTTGTCTTATTATGTAAATTTTTGGATCTCAAAGATGGAGCTGGACTTGGATCCTAATTGGAAAGGGACATTACTATGTCTAAATTGCTTTAGACATCATGCCTAAGGCTTATGGGCAGCACTGTTGGGTTCTTTTAAAGCATCATAGTAACATAATTTTAGGACACAATTCAGAAGCAAAGAATGGCTTAAAATTCAGTAAACTGCATTAAACAGTAATTTCTTAGTTGGAAGAACATCATGTTTATGAATTCTGCAAAAATTCGACTCTAAATCGAAACAAGAAACCTTGAATTTGAGGGGGATAATGACATAAACATTCCCTGAACTTTGGCTCAATGTACAATTTGATCCATGAACTTTTAATTTGTTTAATGTAGTCTCTGAACTTTAGTCTAATGTTCAATGTGGTCTATGAACTTTTAATTTGTTAAATGTGGTCTCTAAATTTTTGGTATATGTTCAATTTAATTTCTGAATTATATGAAAAATGTTCAATGTAGTCCCTGAACTTGAATTAATTGAAAGAGCACACTGAAATTTTCATATAGTTTAGGGATTAAGTTGAATATGTACCAAAAGTCAAGGGATAACATTGAACAAATTAAAAGTTCAGGGACTATATTAAACATTAAGCTAAAGATCAAGGACTACATTGAATAAATTAAAAGTTCAGGGACCAAATTGCACATTGAGCATAAGTTTAGGGACTGTTTGTGTCATTTTCCCAATTTGAGGTAAAGTAGAAATAGTAAATTTACTAAAATCCTAGCAGACCTCTAATTTTCATAATGTTACTGATCTAAAATTAACTAGCTAAAGCATGCAATCAGCAATGTACCATCAAAATGCTCCATCTTTTTGGGGACTTGAGTAGATAAGTTAATTAAACATAATTAGCTTGTCTAATTTGTGGCTGCTTCAATTCCGCCCATTGATGATAACTTGGCCTAGAGTTTTGGAAGTGGTCAATTATTAGCTTCATACAATTAATTCTTATTGTCGTTAAACTTGCAGCTGGAACCAAAAGTTGGTCAGTCTGAGCATACTCTGGGAAAATTTGATGAATGAAACTTCTTGTTTAAAAACCCTTGAACTTAGATTGTGTCACAAAATCAATCTGCTCAAATTTGCTTAGACGATCACCACCACATGGATGCAACCCTCTTTTCTTCTGTCCAGCATTATCTTAGAGGAACATTTTAAGCCATCTGATCAAGTTCTCCACACCAGAAACACATGTTGTCCTGCTAGGTGATATGGTAATCACTTGCTTATAAATGGTAAGTTAGCCAATTCCTCCTGCAAGTGCAAGGAACAATTTCATGGTACTTATCTTTTATAGTAAGCAACAACAATATTAAGTAAGAAGCTTTCTTAGATTAGCAAGGGTTGTATTTACATAACTAGGTTTGCAGGTGCGTTCTCCTAAAATATAATCTGTACAAATGCTCTCTTGACTATCTCAAGCATGAAAATGGTTCTCTGTGTTTCTTAGAGTCTGGACTCTGCAGGGAGGAAAGATTGGCTTGCCTTAAATGGCATCAGATTTTTATAAAACAAGAAAAATGAAAATTCCTGAGGTTTAGGCCCCTTGACTCACCGCACAAGATGCATTCTGGGGGCTAGTTGCCATGGGCGATATATTATGGGCAGGTTGGGATTGTTGGATGCGTAATGTGTCTGTACTATTGTATGGGTTTTAAGTTGCAGTTTTCTTTGGGTCGGACTTGTAGAAATTTTCCTCCAATAACACTCCAGTCATGGTAATTTAGTGCTGAATTATTGTAGAATAGGAGTGATGAGATGCAATTTTGCATCACAGGATCGAAATGTAGGTCCCGGAGACACTTCATTACTTTGGTGAACCATTCTTTAGATACAGTTTGAGAGACCTAGTTGATACCCTTATTGGCATAAATTCTCTTCACTAATTGTATACGTTGTAAAGAAAACCGTATTCTTTCTGCATTACTTTCTCTTCAATTTCACATCCTTAAGTAAATCCAATGCAGATTGTCAGCGAAATGTCACCGCAGCAGAAAAAGAATATACTTTTCTTCTGGACATCAGTGAAGTATCTGCCCGTGGAGGGTTTTCGGGGTTTGGCGTCTCGCCTTTACATATACAAGTCCACGGAGCACCTGAGCCGCCTACCATCATCCCATACATGCTTTTACCGTCTGTGCTTTCCGCCTTATCCCAGCATGGCCATCATGCAACAGCGCCTTTCCATCATCGCTCAAGAACATGTAGGCTGCAGCTTCGGTACTTGGTGACAATTCAGTTTCATCATCATTTTGGGTTAGGAAAAAGTCCTTGATTGCACATAGAAGATTCGGATCTGTCAACTTGTACAGAGTATAGGGCATCATAACCATCTGATCTATCATTGGACACTTAAAGAGGGTGTTGTAGATATCATGTCTTGTCCGTCGTCGTCTTCTGTCGTTGAGGTCTTTGTTCCCCCTCTTTTAACTTGTTCATACATATATTTATAGATGCAGGGTATAAATAAAGTTTGGATGCTGGATGAAAAGGGAAGCTCCACCCTTTGCGGGACTTAGTTTTTCTGGTAAAGATGGTCGCTTTGCATTGACATGTAGATATACAGAAAGATTTGACTGCAATACATGTCTCTCTCTTTCGCTCTCTCTCTCTCCTGCCCTTGCGGTTTGGTCTGGATGTATCTGTGGAAATGACTTTGGTATTTTGATGAAGGGGACTGTGGAAATTAACCCTTTTCAGAATTTTTTCATCATTCATCATATATGTATAGGCTATCGTTGAATGTATGTAGTCGTGCACCATATGTATGCATAGAGCTAGGGACATACAGGGCTTAGACAACAAAAGCTCCGAGAGGTCGCTTCAGAGGAAGATCTGCCGTTCTCATCTCGTGTGGGAGAAAGAGTTTCGGGGTAAAAAACATTCAAAATAGGCAGAGATCCATAAACACGAACCATCTCGGGTTTTGGCTTGTGCATTACCTGTTGAGCTTTAACTATATTTCAATGTTCGTCATATTTTCTTTCATGTGGCACGATCCTAAGGCATTACTAAGGCATTACAAATTAAGGTTAAGGTTCCGTTTGTTTCGTGGAAAATGAGTGATTTGCAAAGTCTTATTTTATAAAAATGATTGCTTGTATCGTTTGAAATAATTAATCAATGAAAAATGTATTTGTTATCGATAACAATTTATATTCAAATGATTTCGTCGACAATGAAAATATTTTTCATCAACTCATTCGATTTCTGCAAAATAAACGGAGCTTAAGGGAGGGAACTATTTCAACTTCTGGATTCTAGTTCTATCCTGTAGTGGTTGGTGAAAGTTGGAATCGCACATAGTGGCTGTCTTGCCTATAAATGTGCATTTGCTCGAGCTGAACAAAAAAGTAGTGACATCTTATTGCATTCAACCAAATTCATCGCACGAAAGTCTTCATCGACTTAGCAACTTGATGAGCAAAACATTCATATTCATATAGGAAAGGCACTTCGAGGGAAAACAAATGGTTTCAAAAGAAAGATTTCACTTAGTAGTGTTGAGAGAGAGATTTCCACAAATATTTTTTGTCTTGTAAAGAATAATATTTTATAGTCGACCCTTCTTCCGCCAATTTCTTGTCATTTACATCCGAAAAGGACTTGTAAACTCGCTATCGAGGCTATTTTTTATTCATCTTATCATCTTGAGACATTTGAAAGGGCTTTTGCCAAATACAATGTCTACGCACCTGCTCAACGTCAATAAAGTCACGCATTAAAGAAGTCATATGAGATGACCCTTACATCAAAAGATAAAATGGGCGCCAATCAATCGCATTGCTTTTATTCAAGCGTGTCATGAATTTTGGCCCCCATTTGCCTAACATCGACAGGGAAAGCATAGAGATTAGAGAAGTCAAGTGGGAGTGGGATTCTTCTTTAGTAATCAATGGCATCCAGTCCACCTTTTTTTCCTTGAAACTATACGAGTGACAAGCCCTAAATTTAGACCAATTGCTTGTGCAAATTCCGGTCCTCTCTTAGAGCTCAATTAAGAGTGTCTCGCCATCAGCCAAAAGCTCAAAGCTGCCTTAAACAGTCGAGCAACCGAGAAGTGTGGCGGCGTAATTGTTCTATTCTCAATGCGAAGAACGGAACTAGAAGAGTGGACAAGAACCGGCTACCTAAATGATTAGATTGAACTGGCTAAACCGCTATGCCTCTTCAATCCCATGTTCGAATTACGATATCTTCGGCTCCACATAACTTTAGAGGTCGCCCTCGATCCTTGTGGATGGAGTTTCATCTTGAGTCGACAGCAGCTTCTTGAAACCTCATCAAATTGCTTCCAAAACCAACACCCGATAAGGCATTCTAGGGTACATTAACATCACGGAACTAGGTGCTTGTTGGGGAAAAAAGGAAGAGAAAACAAAACAACTAGGAGGAAGTAGAAGAAGAAACAGCAAATTTCATTATTCATATCTCATCACACATCGCTAGTAACCACATAAAACCCTCCTTGGCACCAACTTCGCACCGTCCCTTCAACTGCAATCCTCCAGCCATCACCCCCAAAATAGCACAGCAGCCTCGCCCCAAATAAAACAATTGTCAGCCTTTCTTTCTTGCGGTGGAGGTGGATGCTGACGTGGCTCCAAGTGGGCATCTTCTGATTCTAGACTCGATCAAACCATAGTAACCACAACATGGTCTACTCCATATTTAATATAGGAAGAAACTAAACCAAGAAAAACATAACGAGCAAAACCTTACCAACTTCGCATGCAAACCTAGAAACCCAAGAACCCCATTATAACTAAAGAGTAGAAACACCACCACATTCACTCATCTCTCCCTCTCGCACTCTCTTCTTGAAAAATGGTGATGATATCTACTCGACTTCCTCAAAGGCAACTTGAGTGCCAGATCATTCTTACTCCGCCGCCGGTGCTTCCACCTTGACCGGAGCGGCAGGGGCATCCTCCTTGGCAGGAGCGGCAGGAGCTTCCTCCTCGGCCGGAGCGGCAGGAGCTTCCTCCTCGGCAGGTGCAGCGGGCGCGACCTCCTTGGCAGGAGCCGCTGGGGCTTCCACCTCGGCGGGAGCGGCCGGTGCCTCCTCCTCGGCTGGAGCAGCGGGGGCTTCCACCTCGGCAGGAGCAGCCGGGGCCTCGGTGATGTCCAATTCCCGGGTGGTCTGCTCAGCAACAGCTGGCTCTGTTGGCTCTTCAGCCTTGGTTTCCTCCACAACTTCCTTTGTTTCAACTTCAACCGGCGCGTCGGATTCTTCTGCGGGAACCGACTCCTTGGCAGCCGGCGCCTCAACAACGGGTTGCTCTGTTTCGACGGGGGAGGCCACTTCCTCCGTGGGTGCTTCCTCGGTCTTTGTCACCTCAGGTGCCTTATCCTCAGGCAATGTTGTAGCTGGTGCAACCTGTAATCAAATGATCATCAATTAGATTTCCAAATCTAAACTTCTACAGATAAAAAAACATAATGGAAGATGTAAAAGAGTGCTTTTAGGCACTTGTTAAACCTTATTAAGTTTGCTTTGAAAATTTAACATTTACTATTTTGAAGTAGATGACTGTAATTAAATGGCGTAATTCTTCCATTTTCAAACTGTCAAATATGTACTGCACTATAACTAATGGATGTATTACGTTTTCCGTCATTTTGATTGCCAAGGCTCTTGATCTACTTGTTACAAACAGTGACAAAGAAAATGAAGAACCGATTAAGTATCATCTCAGTCAAAGTACACTAGGATGTTTTGATCTGCGCTATTCTTTATGTATGATATGTAGTTCTAGTGTCAAATAAAACATGTAAGAAAAAGGATTCAAGATAGGAGGCAAGCTAGTTTATTTTCGCTCCTTTGTTTCTCTCTTTCTTGTTCAGTGATTGACCAGCTAGACTGACGACAAGCTAATTGAAAATCTCATGGCATGAACATCCCGACGGTTTGATGGGTTCTGATTTATGAGATCTAGAGATCAGTTCGATATTGTGTACGCCGAGTATATAGCTAGCACAATCGATCACCCAAAACGTTTTTTGATAGATTTTGTTGAACACTTAGCTAAGATCATATATATGCTCATCAACGATCATCAGAGGCCATATATGTTGACTTTACAACTTACTCTATGGACAAATGGGGGCGATCAAGCAACTCAAATGCGAAGAATATAATACTGAAACTAAATAACAATCACTGAAGGGCCAAAAATTTGCTGAAAATGCGAAAAGGTCGATGAAATCAGGCATCCGATCGATCATCATCAGCAACAAATCAATAAAGAGTAGATCAACGCTTATTTCGCTTGGATTTTCAACCATCGAAGATGAGCCAAACCCCATAAGCTAAAAGCAAATAGGTGTATGTATACCTCAACAGAAGCCATATGGAATGAAAAGCAAGCTAAAGGAATGAGCAGGGAGCAAAGCTGATGGTATCAGAGAATGAATATATTGGGCAAATGAGAGCTGGTTTTGTGCTGCTTAGTGAAGAGATGATCAGCCTGAGGGGGTATATATAGTGCCTCAAATGACTTATTTCATATTAATAAATTGATGTGAGAGAAAGTGAGAGCTGGCTCATGAGGGCTATGAAGAATCTTGGCCTATTGATGCAGCATGTTACTTGACACCAATCAATGGACATTACAGCATGTCTAGTTGTAAATGTTTTCCCTTTTCACCTAAAGTATTATTTTTCTGATAAGGGTTTATTTATTTTGATAATAGTTTATAATAACAAACTTTAGAAAAAAGGAAAAAATCCCAAAGGGGAGTGCCAAAATTTCATATCAGCATCATGCAACCTTTTTTTCTTTAGTGGGTTTCTGTCTGTTTGCTGTGCATTGGTCTTGTAGGACACTGGACCATCATGCTCTCATGTTCAAGGATTTCCATTAGCTTACCAAAATCAATCTGCTGTTAATCTTTTTCTCCCTAAACCTACCAGGGTGAAAGTGAAACCCCACCCGATAGGAACTGATATGTAAATTTGCAACATATTATATTGATTAGTTTGGTACACCCTAAAAGAAATCGGGAATTAACATCCTGAAATTCCCTCGATTTCTTAAAACACATGATTTGTACTTTTAGTCAGAAAACGAATAAAAATCCTTCATCAGTTTTGCGACTATGCAAAGCCGTAGATTCTGGGGCAAATATTTTTATGGAAATCACACTAAATTGTATTTACAAAATTAGACCGTACAAAACACGAGCTTGTCATTTGAATGAATCAAGAAATGGTACATTTAAAATAAGCTGCAGCATTTTTTTTTCAAAACTTTGATTTTTTTTTCCTTTCCTATTTTTCAATATATGCTGAGTTGGCATCTAATCGAGAATGGAGCAAGAAAAATTAAACTCGAATCATGTATAACATGTCCATCTGAATCGAATCAACAACCTAACGTAGCATAAATTGTGCAGTTCATCGAGATACCGAAATTAAGTGGTCTACATAGGCACGATGTTATCTACGCAAGGCAATAATCAATCTACAAATCTTGATTAAAATTAGAATGGTTTAGGAATGACTAAGGTAGACTGTCGAGGTCAAAATTAACTAAATGTTCTTTTAAAAGGGGATTGCTTTTTCTTGAACAGGTGCAGAAACATTTGATCGACGCTTGGGATGGCGCCAAACAAAAGGCGACGCCCATTTGTTGGGGACCCACCAAGTGCCAGTAACCCCTTTGATCATCATCTCGATCAAGAGCAAAGCATAGGAGTCCTCGAAGCATGCGAGGTCGGCTCAAGCGAGTACTTCCCATCTCATCCGACGGTGCACGTAAGTTAGATTTGTATAAATTGATCGTGATCACCGTTCAAGAAGCACCATAGAAGGGCCCACGATGCCCGATACGAGTCATCAATTGTGATTTGCTAAAAAGGGTTGGGTTGAGTCCGGAGCATAAACTTTTCGCCTATGACAAACGGAGGATATTGGGAAGACTCACTTGAATAAATAAGATCTACGGCCAGTTAAGAATTGCGAGAATCCTATTCAAATGGAGAAAAAAAAATACAAGTATTGATCATGGATTCTAGATCATCATAATAAATCTAGACATCATTGTTTTCCCAATGGCTCTTATTGCTAGTACCGCGCACAAAAATCGATGGCGGGGGCACGGGATAATGACAAGTTTGAATCTTGGATTGCTGTGTTGACATATCGATGATATATCTATTTAATCAAGCATTTTCATTTTAAAAGGCACACATTATCGTGCGATACAGGCACAAATTAGATAGGTACGTCTATGATCTCCCGAGAAATCGCTCACCGGATCAACGGATCACAATCCGTGGAAATTACAATCAAATTAGGGTTTACCCTATGTTGCATGCTTTTTGCTATTCTCTCACCTCATTAGCCGTCCTGTGTTTTTCTCTCTCTTAGCCGTCCTTTTCCCTGCCACGATTCGCTCTCGAGCTGCTCAAAGAAAAGGGCCAAGTGAACCGCCCTTCCCAGAGACGAAAGCCCGGCATGGGGCCCCACCGACCAGATCAGATGCGTTCCCGGGCAGGACTCCTCGTGAGCGCGGGCCCACCTCGGAGCCGTCTGATCCGCCACGCAAGATCGCTGTCAGCCACTCCGATCATGCCGTCGCAAGCTCCCACCGCGCGAAAGGACAGGGTCGTTCGAAGGCAACTTTCGTTCCCTGCGCAAAAAACCAAAAGTATGAGGAGAGGAATACATCCGCATGCCCTCACACACATCAGTATCAGAGAGATTCAAGGTGGGGATGAATGAATGATGGATATGGATGGCGTTTTTCGCTTTTGTTTAGTGTCTGCTACAGATTCGAGTACAATGATGTCCTTTGAATTTAGTCTGCTTCATATGCTGTGTGGATCTCCAGTGATTCCCCAGCAGGCCTTATAAAAATGTCTTGGCATGTGTGGCGGTGCAGGAGGGTCTGTGCGCGGGTGATCTGATGTGGGTTTGTCGATGCCTTGAATGATGGTGGGTTGAAATGAAAAGAGATCTGAACTTGGAGTTGGCTAAGATCAGCACAAACTGGACAGGATGAAGTCCATTTGGCTATGTTAAACATAAGTCTTTTTAACAGTAACACGTTGCGAAGAGATGGTGGAAGTCGTTGGTGGAACTAACATTGATTCGGTTTATTTGATCTACACATTCATTAAAAGAGGATCGGCAAAGTTATCAAGAATATGGATGGAGGTGTCGATGTTAATTCTTTTTCTCCTTTTCTTCTATTATGGGAATCGGGTTACCACATCGAATCACGACTTCCGATGTCAAAAAATATGCTATATATTCAAGACAATTAACATATTACGATGCATATATACGCATGTACTACAAGCATAGGTTATGGTAGCAATAGGTAGTTCAGGAGGAGCATAATGAAATTGCTCATATGGAGGTTTAATCATGGTTTATGCAGCATTTTCAATTGGAGTTGCTGAATTTGTATTGAATCCTTCTATATCTCCAACCCTGGTAGTTTAAGTCCATATCATGCAACTGTTTTTGGTGAAAATAAATGTCCCATCTTCTGTAGCATGAGCCGTACCCATTTGAAGCTAGGGCAGTAAAAAAAAAAAAAACACAACCCAAAACCTACAATCATATATGTCACTCTGTAAAGTGTGGGAAAAGAAAGTTACCTGAAGTTTTTGGACGGTGGAGGAAGCCCCACCAAATGGGGCCCAACGGCCATGATTTGACCCATTAACCTTGATTTTCAATTGATTCATTGATGTCGCGTCCAGCGCCCAATATCAGACAACCTGGTCTAAATGGCTTGTTATATATGTTTTTTCTTTAACGCCCATTCATCAAAGTGAACATGGTTAAACTTGGCCTGCTAGGCTGGGAGGAACACTTTAAGCTTTTGGGAGTGGACCCACAAAGATTGAATAATTTGGAGGCTGATGTGACAGGGTAAGCCCTAATGGGTCCCAGGAATCAAAAAGTTGACAGCATACTTAGATACTCCCTTTTGAATACAAATGCTTGTCCATTTGCCCAATTTATATCTTCAAGTTTGCTTTGCATTCACTAGCCGACCACGTTAGAGAAGACCCCAAGAAAGAACTTCTGTACATGGTCCCCCAAAACTAAAGAAAGAAAGAACTTCTCTAGATATTGAGAAATCATCACCTAAAAGAAGGATTGGACCTCAATAAAACGAATTACATGGACTTGGGTGGGATGTATTGACAGGTTTCTAGGGTTAGAACCGGACGAGCTGAGCGTGTTAACAGTAGCACGTTTTCCGCCGCGATGGATTACTTTCTGCCGTCTTTGAGTGATTTGAGAAGTGTGAAAACGGGTTTGGTTCCCCGAGCAGGGTAATGCAATCCTTGTACTGAAGTTTTCAACTTTTTGACTAATGACGCTGCACGGCATGGATTTTTCACGACAAGCGCTATTGAGCCATTGATTTTAACTCCAAAGGGGAGTGCAAAGAGCGGACAACCTAAGGAAGTGTAAAAGCTATCAATCAATTGCAAACTTCTAAACCGGCCACGCCGAAGCTGGCCCGGGGCAACTTGCTTTGTCTGCGGCAACTTTGCTTTAGCTAAACAGCGCGAGTAAAGCGCGCATTGTGCAAGTATCTTTTCTCCCTTTCGCGCTCTGATTGAGCGAACTTCCCGTCCCAGTGTCCGTTGAGAGCTGGTCATAGTGATTGTGGGCCTTCTGAGACCAAATTGTACACCAAAGCCGCTCATCCGAAGATTCGCTTATCAGGAAAAGGACTTCGCCGGCCTTGTTGGTCTTCGTGCTTTATTAATCAGTTCCCACAGACGCCTCTAGAGTTCCAATCCAAGGAGATCAGCTCCTTTTTTGATGGTGCAGAGAGAGAGAGAGAGAGAGAGAGAGAGAGAGAGAGAGAGAGAGAGATGGACGGAGCTGTACTATGATGGTACTCAACTAATGACTTCTTTTGGAAGAGACCAATTGGCGCTGCATAAGATTTCTGATTTCTATGTCTGAAATTGCAAAAGAAAGATGACCATTATCCTCTAATCCGTAGAACTGATGAGAACTTAATCATACATCATTTGAATACAGGGATTTCAAAAAAGATTAGGACCACAGCGAAAATATTCCTATATTAAAGAACAGATAATCTCAGAACAGACAACTACAAAGATAGTTGCCTCTATTTCCTATCATCAATGAAGCCTCGGGGCTTCGCAGCTGGCTGAAACATTCTCCCTAAAATCAAACATGGGATGATGGCCGACGAAGTAGAAAAACACTGCAGATGCAGGCATCAGTCAGTGGACAAGCTTCCTCAATACAGCTTCAGCATGACGCTCGAACTTGGGCATCGTCCAGTCATGCTGCACTATGTCAAGGCCGTCTTTCTCAGCACCCAGGCTCTGAAACACAGCAATGAAAAGGGCCATCTATAAGCAAGTATTCATCATGCATGTTAATAGAAGGGGAAAAGTCCCATTTCCAAGTAGGTAAAATTACACTTGCTATACTATGACCATCATTAAAGTTTCGCACACCTTTTGGAAATTACACTTTATATCTTGAAGTGGACACTACTAATATCTATATCAGCCGAAAAGCAAGTATGCAAATTCAATTTTCTCCTCAAAAAATAAAACAAAAAACCAAAAGGATTACTTAGCCGCAAAAGAGAAGACCAGGCGCAAAAGGGAAACAATTTTACAGACATTCATAAAAGACATGACAAAATCATGAGATGTGAGAGCTAGGCTTTGATTGGAAGCCAAGGGGGAAAGACAATAAAATGGAACTTTTGAATTTCCTTTCTAACCTTCCAAAAACAATTAAAGTTATTTAATTTTCCATACCCACCCCCTACTTTTCTTCACCTCCCCTCCTTCCCAAAAAAGCATCAGTTATCGTAGATGAAATGAATGAGGAGTGAATCGTGGCCAAATACCCCGATAAATACTCCATGAATGAGGAGTGAAAAGTAACACCATCGAAAAGCGACAGCAACTATTATCAGCACATCAAACAATGATAGCTATTGCTAAAGCAGAAGCCAGTCAACACAAAACTTGCACCCCCTCAGCACTAAAGGATGAAAACAGAAATCTAGCTGAACCACTATAGAGGCTGATGGATTTGCTGTCAAAGTCAGCGAACCATGTGATATGAAGATAAATTTTATGACTGGGAAAATTACTTTTAACACAAAAGATGTACAGCATAAGGACCACATTCACTGTCAAGGATGCTGCCAAGTAGATAATACTGAAGAGGAAAAAGGCAGAGGATAGCCGTGGCACACATCTAAGAACTAATGTCCAACAAAGAAGCGAGAAAGCACATTTGGACCAATTACCCTGGTAGGGTCGAAGCCAAAGCCAGTCATCTGCATCATACGCTGTGTATCATCAGTAGCTGCAGCAAAAGCATCACATCAGCATATTTGATAGGGCTATGATTAGAACCAAACATAGTCCAAAAAAGAATGTCATTGGACTAATGCTAACCATTTTCTTCTCCCAAAATGAGACTAAATAGACCTCTTAGCCCAAAAAGGTTAAGAAAGTACCTGATAGAAAGAAACAAAATTATTAAAACACACGATAGATGAGACAGATTATTTAATTTGATAAAAACAATAAACATACCACGAGCGACTGCTCACGTAGCTAACATCAACAGTACTTAGATCAATCCCATTTTGCAACATTGACCTAAACCTTTGAGTGAGTGGAAAGGGAATTTTGGCTGGAAAAAGAACGATTCAGTCATTTATAGCATAGTACTATCAGTCTGTAAAAAATACATATCCATATGCATAGAACAGTATGAAGAACAGCGAGCAAAGATAGTAGATCCCATTGAGGTAATTGCTACATTCAAAGCTAAGGGAAAAGAATGGACCTGCCACAAAACCGGAGAAGAAGAAGTTGACCCATGCAAAAGTCAGAGTCTGGATAAAAGAGGCGCAACCATTAGACACTCATCTGGTTACAGGAGCCAAACCAGAAATCCAGAGGAGTAAACTTGCAATACCTGGGGTATGATCATAGACAGGTTCTTCTTCATCATATCCATAGCCATATTCGGATCGGAAAACATTTGAGCTTGAGCATTCTGAGCCTGGCCCTTCGGCACAAATAAAAGACCATTTTCCTGCCCCGCCAAAGAAATAAATGGAATAAGCTACAGGCTAAATTAGTCAAATGCAGCTAACCGAAAACATCACTCCACAATGTGTCAATCACGGGCGATTTACATGTTCGAAAAACCTAAAAGAAGAAGAAAAGAGACCCAAGTGGCAGCGGAAAAACTCAAGGCCATCAAATATCATCAATCAACCATACAAATCTACTCAAATTAGACGGCGCAGCAATCGTAGAGACAAACTCATCAATCGGTCATTAGACCAACCGCGAATTAGGATCTGCAAAAATCAGTTTTTTATCGATCAAACATGAAAACCAGCCAGAGCAGGAACGAGGGCAAGGGATTAAAATGCGTAATGCAGGAAACAAATTTATAAGCCCCAACACTCGAGCACAAGCTGAGCTCAGAAAAGCTTAAATTTGCTCAATTTAACATTCTCGAGCACGATCTAGGCACAACAAATCGCACATACACGATAAAGTTGTCATTAAACAAATCTAAGAGATCGATAGGTCGAAAGAATCACGCAGACCTCGTTGCTGTAGTAGAACCTCCGAGCGCGGAACGACTTGGGCGGGATGAAATTAGCCGCGGCGCGCAGGTTCCGAGCCCTAACAATCACCTGCCTACAAGATCGAGCACCCACGAGGAATCCCGACCAAAATCAGGAGGACCCAATTGAGCGTCAGCTCCTACGGACTACAAATTCACCGGAAAAACCGATGGGCGACGATGGAATCGATAGAGAGAGAGAGAGAGACAGAAGCAGACCCTTCCTTGACGAGCTTGGCGTCGGGGGGCTGGGAGGAGCGCATGAGCTTGGAGACGAAGTAGCGGAGGACGCCGATGAGCACCATCACCACCGACAGCGGTATCAGCACCCAGTCCCTGATCGCCGTGTCCAGCACCAGATCCTCCGCCATCTCTCTCTCTCTCTCTCCTCTCTCCTCTCTCTCCCTCTTCTTGGTTTGCGTTTTTTGACTCGCTGAGGATGCAAGAACGAGCGAAGGAGAGAGCGTGGGGGCGGTGTACGAGAGGCAACACGGATCTGGGCTCGGACTGGGCCGGTTTTTTCGATTCCGGTCGGACCGGCCCTCGGTCAACTAAGCTCCGAAATTTCTTGGTTCCAAGCCCCCTAACCTAATCGATCCAAAGAACGATTGTTTTGGGCCAGAGAAAATTTTTTTGTTTTAATCACGAGGGTGTCTTTTTCCGGTGTGTATCTGTTCCTCGAGCGGTCTGGTTCCCCGTTCTTTGGAATCGGGAATCCGACCGCCTGATCCCGGGACCTGATCGAACCGGTCCAATCAAACCAGCCAAGCAGTTCGGGCTTTCTAGGCCCGAAAGACAGAGCAAAACAGGGGTGGCTCGGCAAAATTGACAACGGCGGCGATGAAGGCTTCGTGGGGGTTGTAGCGGCTGCTAGTGGACGCCGGGAGACATGGGCACATTGGCAGGAACGGTGGGCAAGCGCAGCTGCACGTCAAAGAATGATGGGCAACGATGAACGGGACGCGAGCGGCGATGAGGAAGGCCGGATGCGGCTGCGTCATGGAGGGCACGTTGACAAGGCTACGGGGTCCCATTGGACCTGCCGAGCTGCTTTGTTGGTGTAGGCAAAGCGGCGGTGGAGCAGTAGCGATGCTCCGAGACACAAAGCAGGGATTGGACCGGATGTTCATCGGAGCGGCGCGAGTGTTGGCCGAGGATCATGAGTGGTGGAAGGTGGGGCGACGGTGGCTGTGCGGTGGCCATGAGCGGGTTAGTGAAGGCTCTGCGATGGGTTTTCTTCTCTCCTCGCTCTCCGTTCTGTGTCCCTAGTGAACGTGGGTGAGAAGAATGTGTTATACATGCGTGATTGTGCTGTTATTCATGAAATAAAAAAAATTAAAAATAAATAAATCAATCTGGTCTTGTTCGGGCGATCCGGTTCCCACTTGGAACAGGGAATCGGACCGAACTGGCTAGTTCGGTCTGGTCAGGGTGGTTTCCAATTCGGGTGATTCTATATGCTCACCCCTAGTCTTTTTTTTTATTTTTTATTTTGTCAAAATGACAAGGGACTTGTTGACGAGCATACGAAGGACACTCAACGGTAACCCGTTACAATTATTTAAGAAACATCAAAGCACGTTGAATATTCAGAGCTTGTTCTTTGATTAACGTGTTGCTATAGGACAACAATTTTCAAGCGACCACAAATACTTATATTTCGTCAAACGCCCTAAGTGCCTTTTCTCGACAACATCTTGATTATCGATAATTGGTTTTCAAATTGACCCACCAAAGCTAAATTGTTTGGCATAGGTTGTTTGCGTCAGCTCGATGGTTGATTCTCTAGTTTAATGTCTTTTCTGACCCCCATTGGTATGTTAGCATCATGATCAAATCTCCCTCCCTGCTGGGCAAGGTTTAATCTCCCTCCCTGCTGGGCAAGGTTTTGTAATAAGGTCATGGACCATCATGCCAATTGATCACCTTATCATCAAGCTCTGTGTTTCGATCACTATTGGATTGAAAACCAACCTTATTCGTGATCTTAAGTGACTTTTCTTCAAGACTTTATAGTTGAAAAGAGATGCAGATTTGCAATTTGTAGTTTGATGCAGGTTAAAGGAAAAACTACATGACAGCAGAATGTTGGAAGGCAAAGTAGTGTTTTGCAGCTTTAGCACAGAGAAGGGAAGATCCCTAACTTGTCACTGATGCATAGTGATGATGCTTCATTCTTTTCCTATAGAAGTACCCTCAGTTCCATATTCAACCATTCTGCAGATTCCTCAGTGTTTCTCTTGCTATTTAAGTATTATTTGCACGATTTTCTTTCCACCTGAAAATGGGTTTAATAATATTCCCTCTCTCTGCCAAACTGTGCGGCAGAAAATTAACTTTAAGCTCCCATCCATGTATCCCTCAACCAAGTCATTTCCATGGCCTTCATATTCAAAGTGATCCTCTCACTCCATATCATAACTCGATTCCCAGTTATCGTCCACCCGGATTTTCGAATAAATCATGGATTTTCAGGAGGAAAAAGGACCTGCTGGTAAAGCCATTAGCCGCTAACAATTCGTCGTCGTTGGGAAAGGAGGAGGATCACCAGGCTCTTGAAGCCGTCCTCAAGCTTTATGCGGCGATAAAGAACAAAAATCTCCGCGAATTGTCAGATATTCTTGGAGACGAATGCGGATGCATCTGCAATTTCATCCCGTTTTGCCGGGGGTTCCAGGGGAAGAAGGTAAATCCAAAGCTTGGTATTTAGAGGATCATAAACACACTTCAAAGTTCATGGCTGTATTTAATCATCTCCTTCAGTTCATAACAAGAACTAATGCCCATGTCTAGTTTCTGTTATATTAAATTGTAAAATCTGTCTTAGAAATGGCATTTGTTCTGGTGGTGTATTCATCTCTAGATTGGGTCCCTAGCGTATGATCTTCGTGTTATTCAATTTTTTTTGCAGCAAGTTCTGGCGTTTTTCTCCTCTCTCATCAGGACCTTGGGGAATAACATCGAGTTCGTGGTGCAATCGAGCACCCAAGATGGAATGAGCGTCGGCGTCACATGGAAGCTAGGTATGCCCTCGATTAGGTCCTACCAGTTGAGATACCTGCCTTCAAATATGACTTGCGAGCTCATATCTTGCTTCATGAGCATATAAGCAGAATGGAACAAGAAAACTATGCCTCTAGGAAAAGGTTTCAGCTTCCACATATGCCAGATATACCAAGGAAGAGTGGTAATAAGGTGAGAAGCTGGAAGAAAGTTATGATTAATTCCTGTGTCTCATTTTTATTATATAATTTATACTTTTCTTATAACTTTTACTATTGTTGGTAACTACTTTTCAGGAATGTAGAGATGTTCATGGAATCATTTTCTCACATGGAACTCTTCAGATTGGTATGAATTCTACAATTTATCATGGGACATATGTCTTTGCAAATGTATAGGTGATATCTTAGTCCTATTTTTCGCTTTTCTGATTGCTGCTTTGCCTTGTTTTCTTGCAGAGGATGCTGGGATTTCTGATGAGCATGTCAGAGAAGATGAGTTGCTGCATGTCTCCCAAGAGGGAATCAAAGAGGGCAGGGTTCATTGCTTTGCTTGCTCTGCTTTCTTTAGCAGCAGTTTTTGTATTACTTCTGAAGCTCATATTTCAGTAGACAATGCAAAAATAAGAGAGATTCTCAATTTTCTCTCTCTTTCTTTTTCGTTCTCCTTTCCCATTGCATCAGAAGGAACTAAAATCTCAATTTTTTTAGGGGCACAAGGGACAATAATGAAAAACTAACTACTGTGTGCATTGTTCTCTCTTATTCTACTACCAAATTGAAGTTTAAATATTGCTACATTAAGCTTCTTAATGGGAAAAAAGTTAGGACAAATAATAAATTGACATCTTAATGAAACATTATATTCACATTAGCAAATTTCGTCCATGCACGTAATGGAAGAAGGACCACATTGTACCGAAATTTGAAATTTCAAGAACTCAAGAAAGCTTAGGAATGTCAACATTGGATTCAATAGAAAATTACTCCACCGTTCACGAATTAATACACTTCTAATCTGAGAGTTGAGATGGCTCATTTTCTTTTTACCCTGTGATAGACAGCGTTAGCATCATTTTCCCTCCATTTTGGGATTATCAGTGATGATTACTGATGACCTTCCCTTGATTATTGGACCCTCCCAACTCCCCCGGCGGCTTTGGGTTGGGTCAACAATCATGGGATTAAACCACCTATGTAGACAGCAAGCATCTGTTGCAGTTGTTCTATTAAAATCCAGTTATAATTAAGGAAGTTGAGCTGCCATCCTAGGATCTTACTATAGAGTCCTCCAATCTTTCAATTGGAGAACGGAAAGGGAAATTTATTTCAATATCAAAACTAGAATTAGAAATGAGTGCATTAAAAATATTAAAACATACATAAGTAACATTTGATTTTGGAATTTCGTACTGTGCAACTAAACCATAAAATTTATGAACATTAGCAACCGACACGACCATTTTGATTTTTTTACTCTCTCCTACACGAGACATTAGCAATGCAATCAAACATGTCAAATGATGTCGCTTTCATGAATCGAAGCATGAGGCGTAGCGGTGGTGCAACATTGGAGGCTTTGGCTCAACATTGGCTTAATTACAAGAGCTATGGCAGGAGCCGAGGCATCGTAACTACCATCGAAATTAGTAACTTTAGGTTCACACAACCACCATGAGACTTTACAAAGGGCTCTTGATGGCTAATTTGACAGGTTAACCATTAACCTCTATCTGTGGGGACTATAAATTTTGATGGTTCAAGAAATTGAACATAAAGATTTTTTTTTTGCAATAAATCAAAAGAAGTTGGAGATTGAGAGAGTGTGTGTCTATATATATATTTATGTCCTTTCTCGACTTGATTTGATTAGATGGCCTAACTCTTCCATAATTAAACGTAAGCACTTGATGATGGTAGTTGCTAAAGGATATGTGGCTCACAAAACTGGTAAGAGACTGAACTCTCTATCCTTGGGGGAAAAAAACCAGAAGATTCTTATTCTTACGTAGATGATGTGAACCGACAAATGAAAACAAGAAGATCAATGTCCCAACTTAGTGTGAATCTCACGGATCTAACAATAAGGACGTTCTCATGCTTTTAACTCACGAACTGATGGTTGTGGGCTCAATTCTTGCCCCAAAGAACTAACATGGAAAAACGACACAATTGGACCCTGAATTTCGACTTAATGTGTAATGTGGTACATGAATTTTTAAGATGTTCAATGTAGCCTCTGAACTTTGACCCAATGTGTATTGTGGTTCTTGAATTTTTAATTTACTTAATGTAGTCTTTGGACTTTTGATACATGTTCAGTTTAGTCCCTATATATGTGAAAATGTTAAATGACTACATTAAATATGTACTAAAAGTTTAGGGATCACATTAAACAAATTAAAAATTTAGGGATCACATTGAATATTAAGCTAAAGTTCATGAATTACATTATACATTGGATTAAAGTTCATATCCCAACTTAGATTCTAATTGGGGGGGGGGGGCGGCGATGGGTTGTAGTATTAATTCTCTTAAGATAGCCAACAAATTAGGGTTGTGCTACCGAACCATAAAATAAAAATTGCAACAAGCATGTAAATCAATCATTCCATTGACAACTTGATACATCCCACTTCCCACACTACTTGTCTGAAAGAGTTTCTCATATTCTTATCCTTTTTTTTTATTGTGAATCCGAAGATAAAGTCCTCGTATGTTATCAACAAGATGGCTATTTTATGCTGCTTGGAATGGCCCCATTTCATTGAAACTTTGGTAATTACAAAGCACTCCCGTGCTCATGATTTCGCGAGAAACATGCGTAGGAGGAGCTGGCTTTGTGCATTGAACAAAAGAGTCCCACCAAAACCCACGATGTGAACCAAATTGCTGTAGAATGTGACAAGATAGCTCCAAGGAATGTGGCAGGACAAATGTTTGTCTTGTGAACAAAAAGTCAGCACAAGCCGAGAGCAGTTGACTATTCGTCTTGTGAGATTGGGCCTTCATGCAATTTCGTGAAAATCGGTGGGCGAAACTGTTAATAATTAAAAGGGCGGGGAGGGTTGAAAATAATTTGTGTGAAATTTATTGTTTATAAATTTGTCGGGAGTTATTATAATCACATGGATAAGTTATTGACAACATATAAATTTTTGTGGTTTTATACGACGAGTTACTAGCTAGGTCGATGTGTTGCTAGTTAACGGTTCGCTCAAAATGAATTTTTTAAAATTGGAGAAATAATTATTGAAAGAAAGAAAGTTTCTGTGCCTGACGGGAAATTATAAATCATGTGTAAAAAGAATTACCTATTGATATTTGTGTACTTATTTTTTTAGAAGTAATTACTCGTCGACTAATGTACGGATTATATTGATAGTACGGAAGTTATTTGTCCTGATAAAAAGTTATCGATTACATGAAAAATTACTAGTTATTGATTATATTGATAGGTTCATAATTTTCAATATGAAAATTCATTGACCGCAATGAAAGTCACCTATTATAATCATTTGATGTATTATCCCTACATGAAGAAATTACTAATTCTTGGTAAATTCAAATTGGAAGATACTTTTTATGGGTAAATTACCAATAACATACAAAAGTTGCTAGTATCATAGACAAATGCTTCTTTTTTCGATATGAAAGTTAAGAGCACCGAAAAAGATTATTAATTAGATGCTTATTTTTCATTATGAAATTACTGTACTTGATAATTTAAATTAACTTTCTCATAACGAAAAAGTAAAAAAAATATATGGGGGAAATGTGAGGTTCTTAATGACATTGATAAGCTACTTGTTGATAAGATAGAAAAATTCGCTAGCATTATAGATCCGTGATTCTTTTCTTCAATATGAAAAGTTAATAACAATGATGGGAATATCGTATAAGAAGACGATTTCTTTCCATAATAAAATTGCTAATTTTAATTACTCTCTCATATTGAAAAACGCTGGACATACTTATTTCTTTATGCTTATTTTTCTAAATTAGAAGTTTCTTAATGACATATATAATCTGATTATACAAGCAAATCATGTGGTTGATGTGTCTTTTGGACAGATTTAAATATACTAAATTTGGGATAACTGCAAAAAGGTAAAAAAAAAGTCATTTTTGCCATATCGACAATTACTTTCCATAATAAAATTGCTAAAATTGATAATTTTTATTATTTTCTCATATTGAAAAACGCGTGACGCACTTATTTCTTTATGCTTATTTTTCTAAAAATTAAAAGCTTCTTAATGGCATAGATAAGCTGCTTATTCAAGCAGATCATGTGCTTAATATGTCTTCTGAACAGATTTAAATATACTAAATTTGCGAGAACTGCAAAAAGGTAAAAAAGTCATTTCCACCATACCAAAAATTCAAAAAAGACAAGGGTTAATATCATGTAAAACACAAAATTGGTACACTTGTGACAAATTTATCAAAAATTAATTTTTTATTGCTAAAAACCCCATACTAGTATATCTGTAATATATTTACCCTCCGTTAGTTTTCGTTAAATTGAATTAATATCCCGAAAAATTACAAATCGATACACTTGTGACAAACGAAGGGTAAAATCTCAAACCGGTACATCCGTCAATGGTCACGTGTCATTAAACTTAGCAATTTATCAGTAAAATTTAACGGAAACTAACGGATGGCAAATTTATCACATGTATGCCAGTTTGAGATTTTTGGTGGCCAAACAATAAGTTTGGAGTAAATTCTGCAGAAGTGTGCCGGTTTGAGATTTTTCGTGACATTAATTCAAAAGGGTAAAAAAGCCATTTCAGCCATGTCGGGAATATAAAAAAGGGGAAAGGAAAAAAGGGAAAGGGAAATCAGCTGAGGTGGGGGGGAAAACAGAAGGACAAATACCAAAAAACAGAAAAAGGAAAAAAAAAGGAAGAAAAGAAAAAGGAGGAGAGGAGGAAGAGGTCAAAAGGGAGGGGAAAAAACCAAAATGATGACCGAAATCCAAGGCGAAACCCGCTGGGGGGGGGGGGGGGGTTGGCTCTTGCGTGGATGTGCGCGTGTCGTCGTTCCCGTTGGAATCAACCCCGCTCCCCTCCTCCATTCTTGGCGTGACCGAGTGACCCTCACGATCTCTCTGTCTGTCTCTCTCTCTGTCTCTCTCTGTTTGCGAGCTCATTCACTCGCAATTCCGCATCACCACCACCACCACCACCACATGACCATTTCCTTCTTGGAACTTCCCTAAACAGCAACCCCTCCTCTCTCGCTCCCCTCTCGTCCCTCCGTTCCGTCCCCCGCCTCTCTCTCTCCCTCCTCTGGGTCCGCGCTCTTGGGTTCTCTTTAATTGGTCTGCATTTGCCTTTCTTGGATTCTTTGACCCAAGTCCCTCTTTCCCATCTTTTCTCCTTCTTCTTCTTCTTCTTTTGATTTTCTTGGGGGGGCGTTCTTTCGTCTTTCTCTTCGAAAGCAAGGATCTTGGTGGGTTCTCGCTGCGTTTTTCCTCAGTTGCTTCCGACCCTTTTCTCGTCTTCTCGAGTTGGTGAGCGAGTGCCGGAGGGTGATTGTGTCCCTGTGTGCGTCGTTTGGACATTTTTCTTTGTGGGTCTTGTGTTTTGGATGCGCAGTTGATGTCTTTGGCGGTTGGAGTGGCTTCGAGTTCCAAGAACATGGGATTTGATGAGAAGAGCAGCAAGTCCAAGGGAATTACGGAGGCGAAGACACCTCCGAATGAAGAGAACGAGGATGAATTGCGAGGAGAGAAGGTCCACAGGACCATGAGCGAGAGCTCCATATACGCCACCGAGGACGATGAAGAGGAGGACGCGAAGAAGATTGACTTGGGTCCTCAGGTCACTCTCAAGGAACAGTTTGAAAAGGATAAGGTTTGAGAAAAAAAGACTTCTTTTAGGCCTGTCTTGAAAGTTGCTGGGGCGTGAGCTTTGTGGGTTTTGATGTTGATGTTTTGAGAATGGGATGTAGGATGATGAAAGCTTGAGGAGGTGGAAGGAACAGCTTCTTGGAAGCGTGGACTTTGATTCTGTTGGAGGTAAATTTTTGATCACCCAAAGAAAAAAAAAGTTTACAAGCCATTTCCTGATTTGACTGGCAAAAGGCATGTGAAAATGAACTAAAATTGGGTTATCTATAATCAACAAAAGTTTGACAGAACTGAACAGCTAGCTTATGAAGTTTGTAATTTTCTTAAATATAAAAGGGAAAAAAAGTTCCAAAAGATTGTTTGTCCCAGATTGCTGATCAATGGAGTGCATAGATGGGTACAATTTTGGTTAATGTATTTGAAAGTAAGCAGATCTGTAAGCTGGTTTTGTCTGTCATAGTGTACAATAAGATTTTATTTTCGAACTTGTTTAAAGCTGGAATTTCGGGTTGCAACTTACAAATGTTCGAACTTTGATCATATAGGAGACGTTATATGGAAAAAAAAGTGCAACAACGTAAAATGATTCATACAGCTGACCAAACTTAGTGGGATGAGGCTTAGTTGTTTTTCTTTGTTAAGGTTAAAATGGTTCTTGAAGGTAATTTTTTTGGAGTCTCTTTTTAAGATTCCCCTAGGTATGTGTGAATGCTTCAAAAGGTGGAAATATACTAGCTATAATCTCTCTAGAATTAAGCTCACGAAGTTCATAGGATGGCAGAGAATTTGTGTCTAGAGAAAGGACGAGGTCTAAAATTTGGTTCCTGTATGAGGTAAGGCGTTCATTCTATAAGGAAGTTTATCTTATGAATCTTTTAGTCTTGATGCGAAAGATCGGTCTTTGCTTGAGAAAGTGGACTCAGTATGTGCGTGAGAGCTGACGAACAAGAATGAAAAAGAAGAATCTCTTTTAAAGTAGCTTTCAAAGCGAGCTTGGTTGGGGGAATCTGTCTGATCTGAAGAGCAGTTCTGGTTCTTCACTGTTAGTTGCGTCTGTTTCTCACCACGCTGGATGGTGGAGTACAGAGTCTTGTGTTTTAGCTTTCTGCTTGTCACAATTTTTAAGTGAACGCTCAAATTTCCCTTGAGTTCCAGTTTACCATCGACGCCATTACTGAGATTGTTATATTTTCTGAGTGTTGTTTCAGCAAATGAAATCAAGTTTGAGATGAATGCTCTGTTAACGTTTTCTTGATGTCCTTAGCAAATTGAATGATGGCTTTGGAACTGCATATTTCTGGTCGATCAAGCTTGAGATGAATGCTCTGTTAATGATTTCTTGATGTCCTTAGCAAATTGAATGATGGCTTTGGAACTGCATATTTCTGGTCAATCCACAGCTTGAATGATGACTTGATTATGAACTCCTTTCTTCTAATGGCAATCCTAATTCAATTGTCACTGATCATTTTCTTTTCATCATTCCTTCAAAATGTAGAAACACTGGAGCCAGATGTCAAGATCGTGAGCCTTGCAATAATTTCTCCTGATAGACCTGATATAGTACTGCAAATTCCTGAGAATGGAAAACCCAAAGGCTTGTGGTTTACTTTGAAAGAAGGCAGCCGTTATAGCCTCAAGTTCACCTTCCAGGTCAGCAACAACATTGTGTCTGGTCTCAAATACAGCAACACGGTATGGAAAACCGGTGTTAAAGGTAGCGCCACGCCCCTCTTTTCTCAACCCTGGATTTCATGGTTTGTAAATTAAGCTCTGTTTTCTTCTCACCTTGCATTGTCTTATTTTGCAGTGGACAGCACAAAAGAGATGATCGGAACTTTCAGTCCACAGCAGGAGCCCTACATGCATGAAATGCCTGAAGAGACGACACCGTCTGGCATTTTTGCTAGAGGGTCGTATTCAGCCAGAAGTAAGGTTAGTTCAGCTACTTCTACTTTTGCCTTGATATAATGCACCCACAATGGTAAATGAGTTATGTTTAAAAGATGATGGAGAGTCTTAGATTATCGGTGCTAAATTCTTAAGTGATGGAGCATCTTGACACACACTCTTAGACTTCTTTAAAATCTGAAGATTTCCGAGCCTATGATTCACTTGTGCGGATGACAGCTTGTCAGTTTACTATGTGCAATTTCAAATTTCAAATGTCAAATTTCAATAGTCAACTTGTGCAGCTCCTTCCCGTATCGTTATTGCTAAGTTTCCTTGCATGTAATTTTCATAGATCATGATCCATAGATAATTGTAAGGCATATCTTCTAATTCAAACGTAATATCTGGGAGAAGGGAATTTAAATGTTTATAGGTTTTGGAGCTCGAAGAATTGTGCAACAAGTAGATCAACTTTGTTCTTTCAGATATTTAGTCAGCAAAAAGAGGCACGGCATTGGCCTTCAACATTTAAAACGTGCCTGTTCTGAATCACTGGTTGACAACAGCCTTCCATTCATATTTGTCACCAAGATCAATCTGTAGGAATGAAAAATTAGTCAGTTTTTAGCTCGAACATTGATGATTAGTGCGAGTTTTTATTTTTTGAAAACTTGATCGCTTAATGAAAAAATCACTGTAATTATCATCTCACCAATGATTCCCATGTTTTATTGTTTTTACCAATTTCCTTTCTGCTTTTATTTTGATCTCTAGTTTGTTGATGATGACAACAAGTGTTACCTCGAGATCAACTACACTTTTGACATCCGAAAAGACTGGAATTCGACTTCATGAAGCACTGTCCAACTCTATCAAACATGGCCCTGGTCTTGCTTGTTTCGCAGGTTGATATATCTGATGTATTACCATAGCTGTGTAACTTATCTTCAGTTTCGTCCTGGATGGTCATCTAGACAATTCGAGAGAAGATATTTGTTCAAAATTTTATTGGCATGAAGAAAATAGGTTTGAAGAAAGAAGCTGCTGTTCCTTATGAGTAATTTCGAAGTGGTGCATCTGAGCATTTTCTCAGTCTCTGTTTCTCTCGGTCTTAATGAGTATTGTGATCATAAGAACTAGTTGTCAAGAGCAATGTGTGTTTTCATCGTCTATATCTTTTGGGTATCTTTTAGCTGATTCAGTGTGCAAGGAAGTGGTGAAGTAAAGGCCTCTTTGCTACTGTATTTGCTTCCTTCACATGAATGAAGTTGCTCAAATTTGTTAGTTTGGAGCCTGTTTGCTGCGTTCTGGGATTCCAAAGTAGGTTTTTACTCTCGGAAAGGAGATAGTTTGTGATGAGAAGGAGAAGACCTGCATGACTCGTATGATGAAATGATGCAGGGTGGAAACGGAATAGATGAAGGAATGGAATGGGGAGAAAGAAAGGAATGGATGGGAATGAATATTCTAATATTTATATTTGTTTGTGATAGGGAAAGAATATGAGGATCCAAGAAAAGAATGGTAGACGTTAAATATGTTATTGGGAAGAAGTATGGGATAGTGAAAAAAAATAAGGGTACATTCTGAAAACCACATTTTTTCTAGAGGAAAATGAGGGAATGGCCAATGGCCATGCCTACATGTAGAGAAAATAATGACAATTCGCTTCTGCTATAATATATACGCCTTTGCTGTTTTAGAGGTATGATTGAAATCCTGTTATCATATTCATACAACTGCAATGTGCAAGGGCTGTTTCAATTGAGTCTGTTCTTGAATCTTGCCCCTCTATGAAAGCAGCCCAAGATCTGCAACATGTTAGTTCAGACTCAGAGTTTGGATCAATCTTTTGTTGCACAGAATGCCTAACGATCTTTACACACTTAAATTACCAGTCTTTCATGCCTGCTCTCAAATTTCAGTATTAGTGTTATTATTTTTTCCCGAGGACTATCAAAGGGATAAAGATTGTTAGTTGGCTCCTCTCTATCCTTGGCTATATTATAAAAGCAGCCACCCATGGCATGCTTTAGGTTTCGTTGATTTAACATAGAAAATTGCCAGTTCATCGCATGAAAAGCCAAGCACGAGTGCTGCAAGGTAATACAATTGAATAAGATGCCGATCATTTCTGATTCCTGAACAAAAAAATAAGGCACGTTATTAGCTTGCTCAGATGAGAAACAATATTTAAAAGCAGGCGAGCGGCTTCCTGCGCCTTGCTTATTGGAAGACACAACTTACTTTTTCTTGTCAATGTTGACTTTCAAACTCGTGCAAAGCTCTATCACCTTCGGCCGTGCAGCGAAAAGACTGAGTAGCAGAAAATTGAGGAACAGGGAAGACCAAGAGAGAAAGAGAGAAGATGGAAGGAGAGATGTACAACTTCTTCAAGGTATGCATCACAGCTTTGATGTCTCTGTGCTATTGCTACATATTGGGCAGGATCATCCCAAAAGGTACCAGTAGACTCTTAGGAATGCTACCCGTTGTGGCTCTCTTCCTTTATCTTCCTCTCAATCTCTCTGCTGTGAATCTTATAGGCCAAACTAGTTTCATCATTTCATGGCTTGGCAACTCCAAGCTTCTGCTCTTTGCCTTTGGCAAGGGGCCATTAGCTTCAGATCCTCCCATCTCTCTTCCACGCTTCTTGGCCATTGCTTGCCTACCCATCAAGATCCAAAAGACCTCGCTTAAAGAATCGCCACCGAGGACACACGACAACAAAGATCACACACATCTAACTCAAAATGGCGATCATAAAGAAAACCCACTTCTTCAAAATCCTGAAAACATTAGACCTAAAACTATCTTCCTGTTCTTACCCAAAAAAAAAAAAAACTATCTTCCTGCTGAACTATCCCACAAAAGCTTTGCTTTTTGTGATGCTATTACGTTTATATGACTATGGCGACCATATCCATCCAAATCTGATCTTGTTAGTCTACTGCTGCCACCTATACCTTGCCCTTGATCTGATCTTATCCCCATACAAGCCGCAGCTCGAGCAGGCTTCGGAATGGAGCGGGAGCCGCAGTTCCGTGAGCCGTGCCTCTCGTCTTCACTTCAAGACTTCTGGGGGAAGCGGTGGAACCTCATGGTCACCAACATCCTGCGATTGACTGTATATGAGCCAGTCCACAACGCTGCGTCGGCGGCTGTTGGGCGCAAGTGGGCGGCGCTGCCAGCTGTGATGGCCGCCTTCCTGGTGTCGGGGCTCATGCACGAGCTGATGTTTTTCTACATGGGGCGTGTGAAGCCCACTTGGGAGGCCATGTGCTTTTTTCGTGCTCCACGGGGCGTGTTTGGTGATCGAGGTTGTGGTGAAAAGGAAGTGCGGCACGAAGTGGCGGTTGCCGAGGGCTTTGACGGGTCCAACAACGGTGACATTCGTAATGGTGACAGGATCTTGGCTGTTTTTTCCGCAACTCCTGAGGGATGGTGTCATCAAGAAGGCATTGGAAGAGTATGCGGCTGTAGGCGCGTTCATTAAGGACCTCGGTCGAGCTGTGATGTCTCGGATTCTATGAATTTGTTGATACAATAATTCATGATTCTAACTAATCAGAGAGTCGGGAATATTACCAAGTAGACATTCTTTGCCTAAATTTGATCGAAGAAAATGGGAGGTAATATTTGGGTTAAGGTCTCTTTCGTTTCTTAATGTGAATTTCGGCATTGATTTTCTTTTTGGCTCTGTTATTCCCATCTCTGTTTCAGGCAATACAAGATGATCTTTATCATTCTCTTCTTCTTTTCTTCATTCTCCACTAGCGGTTGAGGACATGATTTGGTCGTAGATCTTGAGGACTACAAAAGTTTTTATATATAATGCAATTTGCTACTGCCAGAAGCCTAGTAATTGCTATTTGTTTTGTATCCATGGGAATTAGGGATTGTTTTTCTTTGTTTGGCAGCAGAGGTTTGGTCTCTTAGAAAGCCCAACTTATCTGTATTGATTTACGACGGTCCGTCTCGCTACAAGTACAACATGGTCTTATTATTTTTTCGGGTGCATAAAAGAGGACTCACTGCTCGTAAAATGCAGAAACTAAGCTACTATGCAAATTCCAAAAGCTCTTTCGACACAACAGCACCTACAATCAAATTTACTAGCTTCAGAATTGAAATAGACTGTCACTGAGGCACTTTCAGGATTTTTTCTCCGAACTCTAGTTGACTTTTTTTTTATGTCACTTCGAATTTGAGGGGATGTTAGAGATATTTTAGATTATTTATGATATTTTAGATATTTAGATTATTTTGGATATCTTTTTGATTGATTGTAATTGATATTGTAATATTCTATTACTATAGGTAGTCTTCATGTAAAGCCTATAAATAGGTTTATCTATTTTTTATTATCACATATAGAAATATATAAAAAATTCTTCAATGCTCTTTTCCTGTATATTCTTAACTAGTTTCAAGCTCAACTTATTTAGTTTGATTAAACTCCCAATCCACCCAAAGACTCAATTCTTGAGTCTCATCACATTCTATTAACTCCAGCGTTTGCAGCCAAGTAAGCATACTGTCTCTGGAACGTCACTGATGTAAATGTACGACAACCATAAGATTCTTGGAAAGGGCAAACTTCCGATTCCAGAAGGAAGTCGACCTTTCAAATGTCGAGTCATGACTTCAACCATTTGCAGATTCTCAAGCATTCCCATGGCACTAGGCAACTCCTGTTCATTGTATGGTTGATTCGAAGTACTCAGTTGAAAAGAGTAACTTGCGTAACGAATTCAACTTCCATGTGTAATCTGGTTGTTTCTTCACTCGATGACACCACCCTAATGTCAAGCACTGAAGTTTATCGGGGACTTTGATTTCATTGGCCAAATCTTCAAGATGATGGCGACCACTGATATTCAAGTCAATTAGATAGTTTAACTTCTTGATAGAGCTGTCAATTTTCCGAGCCTCGCCAGGGGTGGGCAGGGCTTGGCCTTGCTAGTGGCCGGCGAGGTCCACCTTTGGTTGGTCGTTAAGGTTCGGCGACCGACTAGAGGAACAAGGAAGGGAAAATAAAAGAAAAAAAGGGAACAAGAAAAGAATAAAATAATAAATAAAATATTATTAAAAATTATTTACGTCAGCACTAGCCGGATCACATAGGACGATTGACATTCGCGTTAGCAATTTCCGGCTAAAATTAGCCAGATGGACTGAATTTGTATAAATGCAAAATGTTCATGACTCAATCGGCATAATTGTAATAGGCTTGTGACTTTTTTTGTGATTTTCCCTTAATAAACTGACAATTGATAACTCCCTAATGAGCAACAAGAGGCAATGGTCGAGGGAGGGGCTTGGTTTTGACGTCTTAGGCCCTGCCGAAGCCCGACCTTAAAAGCACAGACCAATTAAAGAAGCGAAAGCCTTGGAGGCAAAACAATAGGCCGCATCATACGACACAGATAAGGTGCCCAAGGTGGCCTTTATTCACGGCCAACAGTGATACCTTCTGGTTCTGATTTGCTAGACGCCATTGGGGTTAATTACCTTTATGGGCAAGTATACCCTCCAATGCATTTTTGAGGGTTTCTATGCTCTCTAGCTCTGCTTTTAGCCAACTTCATTGTGACTTGATGGCGTGCGTCCTGTGGCTTCCTCCAGAGAGGGGCCTTTCTGTTTTCCATCAGGGAAGCAGCCGAGACTCAAACTGTGGAAGCTCAGGCATTTGAACGACACTCCCCCCAGCCTTCTCCTTGGCTTTAAGTCCTGTTCCAGTCTGGGGCGACTTTCCTGTTCCTGTTCCTGTTTAAAGTGCCTTCGCGGTTCCTGTTCCTGTTTTGAGTGACTCTCTTGTTCCTGTTGCTGTTCCTGTTTGAAGTGGCTTTTAATCAAACTGTAAAATCTTAAATAAGTATTTGAGGTGCTTTTGGAAAACGCCGCTTACTTGGCCAACCCCAACCACATGCAAATTCAAGTCACACTCAATTCCATCCAGGACATTAGTCACTTGATTAGTGGATAGGTGGACCATATAAACCGTGTTCTTGAAACACCTCTTTCGGCAAAATTCTTTTTGAGTTGTTCAATCAGTATCTGATTCCTTTAATGTTCCATCTTCCCCGTAGAAATCGCAAATCACCACACTCATCTCCATAGTTAACAGTATCGAGGAAGAAATGCACAATAAAGGGAATCATATTACTTAAAAAAGTACCTACGCAATACAATTCGCTCCGTATAAAATGAAACGAACATTTTAATGAGAGATTATGAGCTATTTTGTATTTCTTCTAGACATTGCAGCTATTCCAATCGTTTGTGATGAAAACTGACCTTCTCCCTTAGACTTGCAGCAAATATAGAGTTTTCTCATATACAAAAAAGGAAAAATAAAAGGAAAAATAAAAGAAAATGAGAAAGCACGAGCGAAAAATAAAACGAACCTGCGTCAACTGAGTTTCAAAATAAGTGAGACCAAATTCAATTCATGTTCGTTGATTTTTTTCGATTCCCTACAAACGTTGCAAATCCGCCTACAAGCACGTTTTTGGATAGTTGGGTCAAGAAAACCGAAAAGACAAAAAGGGAGTGGTTCGGCTCACCTTATACTGCTTGAAAGATTGGATGGAGCCCTCGAATCCTCCCTTAACCTCACGTAGTTTCCTGCAACTGGAGATCTCTAAGTGGCAAAAGTCTGGCAATTTGGTGGTTGATACATCAATCAACCGTTCCAACAATTGGCAATTACTAAGTATTAACCGGCGCAAAAACTCCAACTCGTCGAGGCCCTCAACAAATTGTAGGCTTTTGCAGTATTGGATGACTAAAGACCGTAGGTTTTTTAAGTTTGGTAAACCACGAAGACTTTGCAGCAAAGGACAACTCCAAACTTTGAAGACTTCCCACGATTCCACTGTATCGACAATTAAGATCTCGCTTATCTTATCAAAACCCTGCAGTTCGAAGCTTTTCAACTTATTTAAAGCTCTCAATGGAAGGATTAGTCTCCCTTCGCAGGTAATCATCTCATTAGCAGACTCATTATTATCACGCCCTACTTCCCCCACATAAACTAGCCTTTCAAAGGACTCGCACCATTCAATAGTCAAATCCTCCAGTGACTCGAAAAACCCAGAAAATTGGATCTCAACTAGCTTTGGACTTCTTCCCACCACTACATCTTTCAACTTGCTCATGCTTGATAGCGTCAATCTCTGGAGGGGTACACAGAGTTGCACAATCAACTGTCGTAGATGTGGAAGTTGAAGCCCTTCGAGTTGAAATTCTTGCATTGGAGACCTACAAAGCTCGAAACATGACAAATTTCTCAGGTTCGGAAAGATTGACACAATAGGATTAAAATTATCGAGGCCTAGCTTTTGCAGAGACAAAGGAAGTTGGGGACAGGTTTGCATGTCCATTCCAAACATATCAAGTTGGTGAAGCAGAGGAAGGGAAGCAAACTCAGCAGGAGCAGGGACATTCTGAAGTCTTAAGCTCAATTTAGTCAGTTTGGATAACCTCCCAATCCACCATAGCTCACCGGTACAAAGTTTATCTCCTCCTTCTCCACTGTCATTTAGATCCAACTCAACCAAATTAATCAAGTTCGAGAGATCCGGGATTACCCGCAATGATTTAGATGACACACGTAGATGGGTTAGACTTTTTGGGAGTGCCGGCAACTCTTGAATCTCCTGACAATCCATCAACTCCAATCTTTGCAAGCAGGAAAGCATGCTAACAGTCTTTGGAATTTCACTAACATGAGTATGTGATAGATTTAGGATTCTTAGAAAGGACAAACTTCCGATTGCAGAAGGAATTTGACCTTTTAATTCGGGACAATTGACTAGAAGCACTTCCAGTTTTTGAAGCATTCCAATAGCACTAGGTAACTCCCATGAATATGTTGAATCTAATCTGTCAAAGTGGTCTGAAAAGTACACCTCACGTAATGATTTCAACTTCCATATGGATTCTGGGAGTTTCTTCATTTCACATCTTTGTGCAAAGAAGTGCTTCAGATTCTCTAGGTCCCCGATTTCTTCAGGCAAACCTTCAAGAGAACAACAACTATGAATCTTCAAGTCAATCAAACGCCTCAACTTCCCAATAGAGCCATCAATTTCCCTCAATCTAGAACAACCATCGAAAGTAAGCCTCTCTAAGTTCGGCCATCCAGAAAAGTCTGGTGTTCTGGTTATATTATGACAGCTTTCGAGAGAAAGAACTTTCAAATGTTGTGCCATCTGTCAAAATGATTGCAATATTCAATGATTCAACAATCAAATATTACTTTGAAAAAAAATAGAATAGAAATATAAATATTATGCACCTTGATTAAACTCTGTAGTTTTGAATCATCTATGAAGTCATTGTGTGAAAGTACAAGAACAACCACATTCTTTAAGTGCAAGTTGGTTGGCTTAGACGTTCGAGGAGGATCACTCCAAAAAATCCATCTTAGATTAGTAAGACAATTTGTTAAGTCACCAACAAAGGTTCCCCCTTTTAATTTGAGATATCTTAGATCTTCAAACCTTCCAATCTCTTCGCTTGTTATTTCCTTAAGATTACTTTCGCGTAGATCAAGATCCAGTGCTTGCACGTTCTTCTTCATCTGGAAATGATTGTAAGGAACGGTGGCATTCAGTATTCTTTTTCAGAGGAAAAAGATTAAAATGGGAAAAAGAAGAAAGAATAAAGAGCATCCTAGTGCAGCATAGAGGAATTTCTAGTAGAGAAACTGTTAGTTTCCTCCGAGGTACTTTACCTCCATTGTTCTTATTGCACCAAGGACCTCATTGTGGATGCATAACCTGCTACGATTTCCGGGATTCATTCGATCTTCTTCACGAACAATTTCTCTTCCAAGAACTCTAAGTTGATCGTGCATTCGAAACATGTTATTCTCTGCAATTTTTATCAAACACCTATTGTTTAGGACATCAACCCCATCCGTTCGGAGAAGCCCACATTCTTCCCACATGTAAATTGCATTTGTCTTATCCTCATGAATAAAAAAGCAAGCAATATCGAGGAAAATTTGTTGTTGCTCGAAACTTAAGGCATCATAGCTGATCTTCAACTTTTTATAAACATTAGTGTGAGGTGCTTTCCTCAACTCCTCCAACGTCTTTACCCATTCGTCTTGTGGTTTTTGATAGAGGAGTGAACCAATTACTTCAAGAGCCAATGGAAGCGTCCCCGTAGTAATTACAATTTCCTTGGAGAGATCATTGTAATCTTTTGAAGGAGAGTTTCTATCAAATGCATGCTTGCTGAAAAACTGAAGAGCGTGATCAATACTCATCACCTCCATTTCATACTCTAAAATTTGATACTCTAATCTATAGCTCTGCAGAACATCTTTATCTCTAGTTGTAATCAATATTCTTGATCCTGGATACAAAGTACCATTTCCAATTAATTTCTTCACTTGTTCACTGTTATCAACATCATCAAGTACAATAAGTACTTTCTTATTGTGAAGTGCTTCTCCAATCCTTTTCATTCCAAAATCAATTTCGTCAATACTCCTTGTTCCTGCACTAACGCCAATTTCGGTCAATAACTTTTTCGGCAACTCAACTAAGCCAATACTTGATGACTTCGCTCGAACATCTTCAAGAAAACAACAACACTTTCCAAAATGAGAAGAGAATTGGTTGAAGACAACCCCTGCAAGAGTCGTTTTACCAATACCCCCCATGCCATGAATTTGAATGAGCCGCACATCGCCAGAGTCGATGTCAAACAACTTACTTACTGCTACCACTCGATCATCAATTCCAACTAAATGTTTAGTCACTAATCTATGTTTTGTCTTCAGCTTTTCCACGACCTCCTCGACTACTAATTTGATTAGTTTGCCGTGACTGTCAAAATAGAAAAACGTTTTAGTGGGGGAAAAATGCAAACTCATGGTTAACTAGCTAGAAGTGATGCAATTCAAGCACTGGATATGGTGTATTCAAGACGAGAAATGTTTAACGTATTGAAAGATTAAATGATTAGAAAAAAAAACACAGTATTTCGTTATCCTATTCTTTTTCCTCCCACTGCCCACAATCTAATATTAATTTAGCTACCTAGCTATTAATATCATCATTCACCCATCATAAGACGACCTTGTGAAGCAGTTTCACATTTTTTTTTTACAATTGTAGCTATTAATAAAATCGTTTGCCCATTATCATTTAGTATAACTGTAATAGGAGCCAGGTCTCAATCATGTCGGAATTTTTACGTCTATGATCAAGTGTTAATAACATTGGGGAAACAAGCAATTTTAAAGCAGCTAGCTTACCCGTTGTACTTCTTCACTTCCCACCCCTTTATCGCACCAACTTCCTTGAGAGCCTTTCTCCATGCATCCACTTGCTCATTGCTCAACTCCTTTTCGTGCTGCAAACTTAGGATGGCATCACTATAAAATGCATTTTTCAACTTAACATCATCAGGTTCCACATCGAAAAAAATCGGTAGGATCTCTTTATTATCGTCCGATTTGGAGGTGTTTGCCAAGATCCGCGTGAGCTCGCTGAGGCACCATTGACTTGAAGCGTAGTTTTGAGAGAAGACGGGCATATAGATCTTGGAATTGTCAATCGCTTGCTGTAGCGATCCATCAATCCTTTCACCTACATGAAGCTCTTCGTCATCTCGAAAGACACAGATTCCAGCATCGGTCAAGTTATGGAAGAGGACGTCGGTGAATCCCTCGCGAGTGTCGGGTCCTCTGAAGCTCAGAAACACTTGATACTTGCTTCCCGATAACGTTCCTTCATGGGAGCTTGCCATTGCAGTAGTTTGCTCAGTTCAGCAGATCTCCCTCTCTCTGGCCCGATGTTCTTCACAGAGAAAACGACGCGTTATGAGGAATAGTGGATTAGTTATAGGAAAACCAATCAAATGCTAATAGGTCTAGGAGAAAATGGTTGCGAACGAGTTACTACGTTATTCTCTCTCTACCCTCTTCACCACTCCCATCTATTCATCTTATCTCATTTATGTCGACTGTCGTGCATCCAGTTGCAGGCCCCACATGCAACTGGGTCAAAAGAACGGTGGTTATGGCATGGCAATGACATGCGCGGAAGTCTAGGAATTCAGACTTTCATAACCAAAGATGTGGCCGACAGTGCGAAGCCAGGAAAAGGCCAAAGTTGCCCAGCTTTCCAGACGAGTTTTGGGGTCCTGTCAAGAAAAAATCTGAAAAATTTCCTACTGTTGATAAATTTCTCCCGTTGGCAAATTTCTAATACTATTATTGTGAGTTATAAGCTATCAATTCTTTTTAGATTGTTCAAGCGTTGTTAGTAAAGTACCAGACTACAAAAAATTTACTAACATCTCAATAAATTAAAATTACCAATTTCTTTGAAATTTTAGCAATATGGGAACCTACTAGAAATTTATCAAAATTCCATTTAATTAGAAAGTTCTAATTTCTATGGCATTTCACAAGTTTGGTTAGTAGATTACCAATACTATAGATGATTTAACAACAAATTTTTTTTTATCAATTACTAAGTTAACAACGTGCAAAATAATTAGTATGTTACAAACTCCACAAGCTTAGCTAGTAATCTAAAAAATATTATCATGATTTTACTGATGTTTAATTGGTTATTGAGTAACATTTTTTCACTATGTAAATTGTTATTTGCTGAAGCCTGTATTATCATTCTACAACACGTCTTTCCTTGAGTGGAGAGTGAGAGTGAGAGTGAGAGCAATAAGGCTTACCTAGGTCAAGCAGTTCAGTTCAAGGTCTAAGTGCCGTACGGTTCATGATCTAAAATATTAACCCGTGACAAGTAACATCAGAACGACGTTCTTGTGGCAGTGGCTCCCAACTCCGATGTCATCAACACCGTCCAAGTTGCCCATGAGAAGGTTGCTCAAAAGAAGCGCAACCGTGGGAAGGCTAAATGGACTAGTTCGAGGGATGTCATGTACGCTTTTGATGAAAGTTAGTACCTTTAACTCGTTTGTAGCTGAGTCTCTCCAACTCATTGGTGCTGAAGTTGCTATTTGGCCCTCCAGGCTTCACAATGGTCTCCTGGTTGATAGTACTTAATGGACCACCAATTATCTCCCTCAACCCTATAACTGTCCATTGGTTCAAAAACAAGGATTAAAACTGAAAAAAATAAGTAACCAAAAAAAATGTTAAACAAACTCTTTATTCAAATTACCGTTGAGATATGTGTTTCCAATATTAGAACATATAATACATACACTTAAACCTGTTTTTGATCATTGGTGATAGAGAGCTGGCAATTTCTGACACGAATGAACACGTTTGTACATAATTATGTGGCAAACCTGAAAGTGACATAAATTGACGTGAATTTAATGTATGTAAATGTTATAGCTTAATAAGCAAAAATATATTGTTTTTCAGTTACGCGACTTAACACGATTACGAAACCTGATTAAGACGCATGAATAGAATTGCCAGCCCTTGTGATAATATAATATTAGTGCTGAAAGCATGTCAAAAGTAATCAAGCCTTTGCCATTGACCGAATGTTTTGTGAGTAGAACGTGGCTACGTCAATACGTATATTTAAAGAAATTATATAAAAACCATTAATATTCTTTTAATTCGCGAGTGGTGCCGAGATGTTAATTTCCATATTTGCAATGAAAATAGTGCGTAAAAAAATTTCTCTGTGTTTGTAGATGTTTGGTATTTATATTGCTCTATTCAATTGTTTCCCATTAGGTTTGCATAACAGGGGAAATTATTTTGTTCCGCTACGTTAATCCAATGCTATTTGGGTTGTCATTGTTCTCCCAACATAATGCTTGCCTACTACCATTTTCTTCCTACAATACATGTTTTCATATTACTTTACAACCATAAATGTCCGTCGAATTTCTTTTAAACAACATAAATATAAATTTGAATCTTCAAATAATGATTACTTAAGTGAATGCAACAAAGTATGGGATAAGAACAGTATGAGTGCAATAACTTTTGTACGGTACTCATTTGAGGGCCATAACTTTTTTTTTGCTCACTTAAGTGTCACAAATTTAAAAAATTGATCATATAAGTGTCATCGGTGATATGTCTCGTTGGAAAATCCAACGTGAATGCCGATCGTTCTACGTGGTACGACGTGGATAATTTTTATAAGTTTTTTCACTCACTTAAGTGCCACAAATTTGAAAAATCGATCACTTAAATGTCACAAATTTTAAAAAACCAATTACTTAAGTTCCGTCGATAATTTGCCTGGCCGGAAAATTCACCACCGGCCTTGCCCAGATTTGGCGAGGGCCTTCACGCCCTCACCCATGGCCGACGAGGTCACAATGGCCCCAAGCAAGGCCATTGGGGCCTCAGTGAGGGGGTGAAGGCCCTCGCTAGATCTGGGGGAGGCCCTTCACAACCCCACCGACCGCGAGCACGGTGGTGACTACAGGCGAGGTGGCCTTGCCGTGAAGGCCCTTGCCCGTAGTTGGCGATGGCCTCGCCTAGGGCCTTCGTGGCCCAGCCGGCCGAGGGCAAGGCCTTTACGGCCAACAAAAAAAAAACAAAGAAAAAAAAGGAAAATAAAAAATAACAAATAAAAAATCATTTAAAAAATTCAAAAAATTAACGTCTCAAATAATTGATTTTACTCCGATGTGTCATTTAAGTAAGTGAAAAAAAAATTATAGCACTCAAGTGAGTACCGTACGAAAGTTATGGCACTTATGCTGTTTTTATTTCCAAAGTTCGTGTTAAAATTACAGTATTCTCACATTGAGACCAATCTGTAAGGCCACGTTCTTCGTCTTCTGGGGGAGACTACCTGATACGTGCAAAAGAAGCTCTTACACTCATCCGTATGGATTAATTAGTCCAAGTAAAGGTTGGATTGTCTCACGTTGTCCAAAAGAAAAAAAAAATGTGTGAATTTAGCTACCGATGCTGAAGTGATTTAAGAACTTAATGACTGCAGGAGTTGCTATCAGTAAAGGTTGTGTTGGGACCTCTCTCTGTCAATCATTGACGGACTAGTAACAGGAAACCAATCAAATGCCATGGGTCTGAGAGAAAATAGTTAGAGCAGAAAGTCGTAATAAATCACGACGAAGACCATAAAGTCAAGTGCTCCTGGTACTCATCTTCCTGGAAACTTCCCGCGTCTGAGCAACCTATAGTTGCTTCGCTTCGTCGATCGATATCTCTCTCCCTTCTCCTGTCTTCCGGTATCATACCGGTGAGCATTTTCACGTTTCATCCAGATTCCACGTCATAGAACCTATTTATTAAAATAAGTTCATCATTTTTTAGAACTTAAAATCTATTTTGCAACCTATTTTATCACAGATTTCAGGATCGATTTCAGGATTTACCTAGTTCCACTTGTATTACTAATTGAACGATTGCATTGAATTATTATTTTTTATGACAACCACTTGTTGCTACAATTCACTGATCACAACTTATATGTAGACACATGAAGAATATAAAATATTAATAAAATTGAAGTTTAGATTAATAGTTGCAGATTATATACTTATCATTAGGATCGCGCGAAGACATATCAAGAAATATACAAAAACTTATTACAGGTTCCAGCATCCATGTTCTTAGAACCTGAAACTTATCCATCGAAATAGGTTTTCTAATTTTTTTAACCTAAAACCTACCCTGTATACTTTGAAACTCTTAAGAGTCCCGTTTTCCGATTTCAGATTCTACTTTGAAATCTTGCTCACCTCGTGCTGGTATGGCTGAAGAAGATGCTTTCGGTCGTAATTAAACAGAGTAAGTTTACATATCAAAGGTCCAACACCATTTGTGAAAAGAAGAAGAATGGCTCTCTTTCTTTTCTAAAAAGTTTGAAATTATTATATGACTCCTTGGAAGACCGAAAAGCAAAAGTGCTGGTGGTCGATGAGGACGAGCAAATTGCTATATGGCCCACAATAAAAGTAAAGTTGGTCAACAAAAATCCCCAAATTACGCTGATTGACCTGCACGAGCAATGGCTTTTCCTCAACACTACTGGATTAATTATCTCTGTAGTTTTATATTTGTTTTTTTTTGAAGGAAAATTTTATGTTTCGGTCCAGTTTGATTTTCCTTCGTGTTAGAATCATGACATCTACTTTTCCTCTAATTTTTGAGAAACAAAACATCAAAATTAAAATACAATTTTTAATTGAGACAATAACGTTTCTCTCTGCTTGTCGACTTATGAACATCCGATTACAGATTTTGTATGTTCATGTTGGCTTCTAACATTGCAAGTATGAAAGTCAGGGTCGCTTTTTCATGAGTTTTGGTAAAACTCGAAAGAGGGATAAGCAACTCTAAGAACTCTGCTTCGGCGCTCATTGGTTGGATCTTTGTCTCGAACTCGTTGTACTGAAGTGGCTGCCACTCTAGGCTTCACAATGATCTCCTGGTTGATCTTAATGGGCCCCTAATCATCTCAACCTTGTCACCTGCTGAGCGGTTCAAAAACAAGGATTAAAACTAAAACAAATAGGTAATTCAACAAAAAGTAAAACTAACCTGTTATTTAAATTACCCTTGAGATATATGTTACCAATGTTATGCACGTATAATCCGTACCCTTTAACCTGTTTTTGATTATTGGTGATAGCGGATTGGCAATTTCTGACACGAATTGACATGTTTACACGTAATTATGCAGCAAACCCGAAGTCACAAATTAGCACGAAATTAATAATAACCATTTTTTCAATTCATGTAAGCCATCAATTGTTGATGACTTTTCTCTGACATTTTCAAGGAGGCAACAACACTATCGAAAGTGGGTAGAAAGTTGATTAAAGATGGCCTTAAACAAGATTTGATTTACCAATACCCTCGCGCCGTGAATTTGAACGAAAAGCACACCGCCAAAGTCGATGTCTAACAATTCTCTTATGGCTACAACTCAATCACTGATCACACCAACGACCCATTTGATTAGTTCGCCTTGGCAGTCATGATGGAAACTCATTTTAATGAGGATAAACCAAATAACAATCTAGTAATAACTTTCATTCAGATACCATTCCATCAGACTGTGACACTATCTCATCTTTTTGGTTTGTTTCCTAAGAGTGATGTTATTCAATTGCACCCTCTTAAATACACAATCATCGGATATCTAATGGGACATCAACAATCAAGAAGTGTCTTCTCAAAGGCTCATATTCGATTTAAGATTTTCTTAGTTATTGCTTTTGATAACTTAACATTAGTCGTCTGATTTTTTGTGTGAGCCTTACGTTCCTGATCCTGTTGTTGACACCTAAATTTTACCGACAATCATTTAGTCGTAATTTGCATAGAAAATTAGGGATTAATTTTTAATCCCTAAACAAAAAATATTTAAATTGCATAGGTTCATTTTTAATTTAATTGCATTTGCATCAAATTGGCGACGGCAAACGAACTTAAATTTTATCGGACAAGACTCGGCTCATTCGGAATGCTAGCGCCGGAAATTTCACGTCACGTGGGCTTGGTTGTTTTAATTTGAATTTAGCCCAGGTTAATTCAGCCTATCTAAGTTTAATTAAGAGCCTAAGCCCAAGTTTAAGCCCATTAGGACATTAAGCCCATTTAATTTGACCTAGATTAATCTATATAAACATAACTAGGTCAGAATTAGAGGAGAGAGCTCACACAATTTTCAGAGCATACAATTTGATACACAGTTTTTTTTAGAGAAAGAAACCGAGGGAGATTGTGGGAGTTTTTCTTTTTTCTTCCGAAGGTACAATTCGCGAGGGTCAAGGGGAGAGAAAAAGCTCTCCACGTTCTGAGTCCAGGGGGGACACACGGCCAGAGAAAGAAAAGTCAACGAAGAAGGGGACGTTCTTGAGGGACCACACTACTTCACGGGCAAAGATTTCACGTTCTTCACCACGAGAAAAAGCAAAGAGAGTGAAGAAGGTTCAGAACATACAAGGAAATATTAAGGTAGAGAGAGGAACACGTGTTGCTGCCCTACGTTGCTTCCCAGTCTCACCAGCCTCCTGACGTCCAACAGCAATTAGTCCACCAGAGGCAACGGCGATAGCCACGCTTCAAACCAGGCCATCGCTACTGCTTCGTCCATCGTTGAACCACGTCATCACCCGGTGTTTTTGTTGCGCCTATAAAAGTCCCTACTGGACCACGCTTTCTTCTTTGCAAGTTTCCGGGCGTCCCTAAAGTCTTGACGAGCTTCAACAGTTGCTGCTCGTCGCTCTTCCAGTCATGCAGCGGACACTTCTGGCTAATTGTCACTGACCACGTGAGCCGAGCCCATTGACCGCACCGCATCGTCATTGCCGCGCCCGCCGCCAGACACACCATCCCGTGATCCGCAAGCCCGATCCGGCACCGAGTTCGAATTTGGAAGATATCCGCAAATTAGGTAAGACCATTATCCGAATATTTTTTTAAAATATTTAATTTCCTAGTTTTTGGGTATTTGAATATTTCGTGAATATTTTGGTGGATAGCTAGATATCTTAAGGTAATTTTGTGATATCTGCAATATTCAAAAAATACCCGAAATTGGGAAATTTTCCTAATTTGGCAACGTATCTGGACGACTATCCGACCTTATCCCTAAGGTACGATACGCGGCGATACGGAAAATCGTTATCTTGTCCATAATCACTTGGATACGATAATAGATTTTATTCGCTTTCCAAATTTAAACAATCAGCTTTCCGTCGATATCTATAACCCTATAGATATGACCGTTAGTTTGATTTCTTTGCCTAATTTGAATTTGATAAGAACTTGCAGATTGCGTGGATTGGTTTTGATCGTGGTGGTTATCTATCTGTTTGATTTATTTCCTTTAAAAAGAAAATTAAAAAAAAAGATTAGTTAGGATTTGAATTGATCTTATTAGAGGATAATGATGCATATTTAGGATAGGTTTAGAATAACTTGCTTTGAATAAATCGATGGGATAACTTTTTAATTTAAATTAGGAATTAGAGTAATTTATTTCCTAGTTTAATTTAGATATTATCCTGATTTTGATGGTTCATTTTAGGTTGATTTTAATTTCGAATTTTGATTAAAAAAAAACCAAAAAGAGTGTTCTAGAATAGGTTAATTTGTGTTCTTTAGTTTATAATTGCATGCTTAGATAATTGGCATTTTTAATTCCGAATTTTATAAAAATACCAAAAATAAATCATTTGCCCGTCATTAGAATTAGGTCACGTCGTCGCATGGCATATAGTTTGCATGTTAGGCTGCATTAATCGCATGTTAATTTTTGCACGTCATTACATATAGGTTAGTTTTCATTTAAATAAGTGAAAATCCAAAAAAAACATTGAGTGAACTGCTTGTTAATTAGAAATCGTATTAGGATTGTTGATATGATTTTTTAGCTAACCATGCAGATGCTTACGTTGCTTCGAGGTAAGTAATTCTCCCAATTTTGCAATTTATTTAATGTTTTGATTATTGGGTGTTACTTTGGTGGTTTGCGCACTCGCATGAACACCTCACATGTTAGTGATTAGGCTATAAAATGGATCCAGACTGCATGCAAAACATTTTCCTGAAAAGAAAAGGTACCGAAAGGGCGTTAGACTAGATCTAGCGTAATCAAGTCCCCGAACTTAGAATCTCTGGTTCGTAGGAATAAAACATATCTCCCTATGTTTTATTTAGGTTTCTAATCGACCTACCATAAATAGATTAGTGGCGACTCCAAGCATGAAAACATTTGCACGTTAAGAACTTAAACCCTAAGTTGCGAATTGGTAGGGCTTGGGAGGGCCCGGGTTAAGTTTAATCTTAATAATCCATTAGCCTGAGAGGAAAATTTAGGTCGCAACAGCTTGGCGACTCCGCTGGGGACTTGAGTTAAAACTCTTAGTGGACTTAGGCCAGTTTTTCTTTTCAAAAGAGTATTTTTGCTTGGCAGCGAGGATCCCAGGTACGTCCCTAACATTTTAGGTGTTAAATGTTTTTGCAGAATGGGAGGTATAAGGGGAGGCGTGATTGTTAACCCTTGTTATGCAGGGAGGTGTTTGGATGTATGGTTTATTTTATGCACGAAGCGCTGTATGATATAACATGCTGTGTATGCCTTACATTTACACTACACCACACACACTACCCGCTGTCGGACCTGGGCGGCATAGGTTTAGGATGGTGCTGAGAAAGTGGACACCCCGACCAAAACCATTTGGTACGGGTCGCCCTCCTCGGTCCCGAAATGTTTTTTTTACGGTGTCATTGAGTTACCACCACGGTTGCACCCTTTGCAATCCGGGTCGGCTCCTTGACTAAGCCGGAGACAGGGGAACCCCGGCCTAACCACAACCATGACTGGTTTAGCCCGGTAATCCTCGCGTCTCCACTTTGCAAGCCAGAGTCTAGATAGAAATCGAACCTCACATTTCATGCGCGTGTCTATGTGATTGCCATTTTCCTACCCGGTGAAGTAAGATTTCTTCAACTCTTATCTTGCAATTTACTTATATTTCGCTTTTCTTTGGTCGGTCCATAACATTAGGTCGGTCGTGAGTCTTGGTCTATACACTATGAGAGTAGCAGACATCCGGATTCTTGACACTCCTAAGAACGAGCTCCGTGCCTGGTGGAGTTTACTCAGTCCGACCAACCGCAAGCTAGTCGAGGGTCACGTCGGGAATCTGCTCCCCCTATTGGAAGTCAAAGTCCGTACCGGCCTTGTTCGAGCATTAACCCACTTCTGGTGCCCCGAGACAGCCACCTTTATATTCGGTAAGCATGAGCTCACCCCGACTTTGGAAGAGTATAGCGTGCTCATTGGAAAACCTTTGGGATCGGAGTTAGTTACACCACCTTTGGGAGTCGATTCCACATTAATGTTATCAGAATTTTTGAATGTTGGGAAAGATGAACTGGCAAAAGTTTTGAAAGCAAATCGTGGAACATGTCCTTTCACATTCCTCAGTCAATGTTTTGAAAGTGCCACACCTTTTCAGAAGGGCAGAGTCTTTTTGCTAGCATTTTTCGGGTTCATCATTTTTCCTTATTGCAAGAACGCGTGCAACCCGTCAATTGCATGGTTGGTACAACAAGTCTGTCTTGAAAAGAATTTTGTCAACACCATTTTAGCCGAAACTTTCATTTCTCTCACTAAATTCAAGCAAAATGTTGACAAAACATTCCACGCACCCCTCGAACTTTTGCAAATCTGGTTTTTGTCTCACATAAAAGGGTGTGATAATTTATTCAAAATATCCGAACTCAGTGATTTGTGTCATCCCGTCTCAAGCTATAAAGAAAAACAAGAAAGCACACCGGATTATCATTACTCCGAGTGGATCATTTTCATGAAAAATGCTAGACCCCAAGGTTTTCAATGGCATGCTAGTTGGTTCAAGGTCGAGGAAGCTCGACTTACGTGTAATGGTGTTGGACCGGTGCCACTTTTGGGCTTCACGGGAGCGATCGAGTACTACCCCGCCAGAGTGTCTCGCCAGTACCAGATTCTTCAGGGACTCCCCCGGCGTTACAACCCGAGCTCCTCCGTGTTGATTTCTCCGACCAGGGTGAGGATCATGAAGGGACCGTAGCTCAACTCATAAGGATGTGGAAGAAATGTCGTCTCCTAAAGATAGCCCGGCCCGAAGGAGAATTGAAGGGGGAGCAGAAGTCCTACTTCGCGACGACCAAGTACATCCGTCGGCACAAGATCCCTCAGGAGTTACTCCCGAAGATACCCAAGGTGCCCCTCAAATCCGCCAATCGCTCCGAGAACAACCGTCTCAAAAGGAAGGTCGAAGAAGCTGAAGAAAAGGCAGCCAAGATAGCCCGAGCTTACGAGCAATTGAAGAAGGATGTCATCCCCCATATGTCTATAGATCAAGCTAATCAAGAAACTTGAATTTGTTTTCATTTTCCGTTTAGGTTTGCTTAGGAATCGAGTCATTTGTCTTTAATTCGATTTAATTTCAAGTCACTGGTCGATGTAAAAACTTTCGTCATTTCAATAAAGAAGTCTTTTCAATTCAAACGGCTAGACAATGTCATGGATCGGCGTGCGATTTTGCTCGACACTTATGTATGCCCTGTTTCATTCTGATCTGAAACTAGGTAACTACGGACCGATCACGTTCCCCTATTCGCACGCGGTCAAGAGCTAGAATGGCCGATCAAACTGAGTTACAGGAGCGCGTCGATAGTATGCAAGATCAGATCAGGCAGCTTGCTGTTGCAATGCAACAAATGACCGCTGAGATTAAGGCTCTTCGGTCGATCCCTGTTCCGGCACCCCCTGAAGTACCAGCCCCGAAGCATGCAGGTGGAAAGAATGTTGACATTGAGGAAGATGATGATATGCCTGAATTAGAAGATGACCCCGTCCAGGTTGTCGTCAACAAACATAAGCCTGATGAACGAGTCAGTAAACTGGAGGAGAGAATCAAGCAGCTGGAAGGCTCACATGATTCACCTTCAATAGACTTGTCTCTGTACTCACAGATCAAAATCCCGAAGAAGTTTAAGATGCCGGACTTCGATAAGTATAATGGCACCACGTGCCCGAAAGCTCACCTGCAGTTGTATCACGTACAAATGACCTCGTACGTTGATAACGAACTCCTGATGATCCATGCGTTCCAAGCCAGTTTGACGGGCCCTGCTTTGAACTGGTATCTTATGAAGAATATAAACAGCCTCAAGACTTGGAAAGAGGCTAGCGAGGCGTTCCTGAAGCAATACCGGTTTATTACAGATATCACTCCCACCCGTGATGACCTCGAGCGTTCCCAAAAGAAAGAGACTGAATCCTTCAAAGATTACGCCATCATATGGCGAAATTTAGCTGCCCAGGTTGTCCCAGAACCTATTGACAGTGAGCTAAAGAGGATGTTCGTCAAGACTCTCCCATTCGAGTACCGCAATCGGATGGTAGCCATTCCGGCTGATGATTTCAACCAACTCATCCCTATAGGCGAACAGATCGAGATAGGCCTCAAGGATGGTTGGTTTGTGGAGCCGTTCTCGTCAGCCAAGAGATTTAGTGCGAGGAAGGAGAAAGAACCAGCAGCTCAGATTAACGTGACCTATAACCAACCGAGCCGGCGGAATACTAATCCCGCCCCGGCGATTCAAGTAGCAGAAGTTCAACCACAAAGCACGGGTCGTCAGCCCTTCCAGAGGAGGAACGATAAGAGGCAATTCACTCCCCTCCCAGGGTCGTTATCTCAAGTATTGGCAGTGCTCCGAAAGAAAGGTTTGCTTACCACCGAGCCAAAGCGACCTAATCCTGAGAAGTTCTACAATTATGATCCGTCCAAGAAATGTGACTATCATATGGGGGAAGTGGGGCATTTAACTGATAACTGCATTACTCTCAAGCATCGGATCCAGAGCCTTTTGGACACGAAGGCGTTTTCGTTTCAGCCCGCTAAGCCGAATGTTCAGAGTAACCCGCTCCCTGGCCACGCGGGCAATGTGAATGCCGTATTCAGTTTCGATGCTGGTCGAATCAGGAACATCAGGGTATACACAACCGAAGTCTATGGAGAACTGGTGAAGGCTGGTTATTACCCGCCTAATGAGGACGTTTCCTTGGCTGTCATGAGAGAAAGAGTCTCAAGGATGGTGAGTGCTGGGATGATTGTTCACGCTGACCACACGGGCATCGTTTCCACTATCTCTGAAGTCGTCATTAACTGGGACGAGGAGTTCGCAACATTAAATTCCGGGGAGGATAAGCTCGGTCCTTTGCCTGAGGACATACCTCCGCTCGAAGACGCGACTGATGATGAAGAAATTGTAATCAACACCCCCACAGCTGATGAAGCAGTAGTGATCGAGATTCCTCAGCCGTATGTATACGCCAACGATAAGGCAGTCCCTTGGTCCTACAGTCTCGATGTGGATTTAGTCACCAGGTCCGGGCGTGTATATGGCCAAGCAAATGCTCAACCCGCAAAGCCTGTCACTGATGAAGAAGCCAAAGAGTTCCTGGCTGTGATTAAGGCCAGTGAGTACAACATAGTGGAGCAATTGCGCAAGATGCCCGCGCAAATCTCTCTTCTTGAACTTCTCCAGACATCCGTTAAACATCAGAAAGCCCTAATGAAAGTGCTGAGCGAAGTCCATGTTCCTGAGACGATCAATCACGAGAGATTGGAAGAATTTGTGGGTTCCATACTCCTCAAAGACCTCATTGCCTTCTCGGATGAAGAATTCCCTCTAGAAGGCAGAGGACATACTAAGGCACTCTACATTTCTGTCAAACATAAGGCCTCGCACGTAGCCCGGGTGTTAATCGACAATGGTTCGGCTTTGAATATCTGTCCTCTCGCAACTCTACACCGCCTCAAAGTTGATCCTTCAAGGATTAATTCCGCGAAAACCTCCGTGCGAGCCTTTGACGGAACAAAGAAGGAAGTGATGGGAGAAATCTACCTCGACATACAGATAGGGCCGACAGTGTTCAACATCCTATTCCAGGTTATGGACATTCCCACTGCGTTCAACTTTCTGTTGGGCCGTCCATGGATTCATACTGCCGGAGCTGTGCCGTCTAGTCTACACCAGAGGGTGAAGTTCGTTGTTGAAAGGAAATTAGTCACGGTGCATGGTGAGGAAGAGCACCCAATCTATCATGCGACGGCCATCCCCTACCTCGAACCGGATTGCAAAATCGAATCGAGCTACCAGTCGTTTGAGCTTGTGTCGACCATACATGCGGCTAGAGGATCGTCACCACCCGTTCCTGAAGTGTCAAATGCCGCAGTAATGGTTGGGAGAGTAATGGTGTCTCGTGGCTTTATTCTGGGCGAGGGCCTCGGCAGGGATGGTCAAGGTATCCGCCAACCAGTCGAAGTTTCTCAAAGACCCCGCACTTCTGGGTTGGGGTATCAGGGGTCAGCTACACCAAACAACGTGAGACGTGGTCGAGGTCGAGGAGTTGAGCATGATAGACAGCAACCCAATGAAGGGTCAAACGATGAAGAACGTGGGCATGGAATTACCCAAAACAATGAAAAGCTTGGGCGTGGTAGGTTGCTTCTACATATCCGCACTACATTCCCAGGTCCTCCAAGAATGATGCATGAAGAGAAGGAGGTGATCGACACTTTAGGGCAACCGAGTGGCAAGTTCGATTATTATGTGAAATACTCAGCGCCCCCAAGCTTCTATGTTGATCCCTCTGATATTGTCCCAGATGGATGGGGAGGTATGGATGATCCAACACCTCTAAAGACAGAAGATCCTGATGATGTAATGGATGGAATTTCTATCTTGTTCGATGATTTCTTCATCGGAGCTATTGAGAAAGGACCGTTGGAGGGAATGGGCACTGGCCCACAAGAGTAACACCTTTACTTTTTTTCGCACACTCCCCTGCGTGGGGATTTTACTGTTTTTTAGGATTTGCCCCGTCTCGGGTGCTGCTTTTTAGGACTTTTCATTTCTAGCATTTGATTGTTGCAATTTCCATTCCAATAAATGTAATTCATTTTGTGATAATCAATGAAATTACAAGTTATTATTATTATTTTTGAGGGCATGTTGAGGTACGTCAAACCAGCTCGGTGATGATATCCAACCGATAAAAGAAAATATAGTCCAAGGAGAATTCTGAGGCCTGGGCTTCTTCATGCTTCCTCGTGTTGAAACTTTTTCAAAAAAAAATCACAAAAAATTTTCAAACAATTTTAAAAAGAAGAGAAAAATTTAAAAAAAAATGCAATGTTTAGCCCTGTTTGTCCTTTTGAATCCCTTACTTTATGTTTCAGGGGCAATCTTGTGACACGTGAGGGTATGGGAACGGTCCAATCTGATGAATTATGTGCAGCCGAGCTTGATCCCAATGACACCGACGAACTCGACGATTCCTCAGATATTCAGCGCGATCTAGAGCATCATGAAAGACCCAAAGTTCTGACGGTAGACCAAACCATCACCGTCAACTTGAGTAATTCCGGAGAACCCAAAAAGGTGAAGATAGAGACAACCCTCCTCGAAGGTGAGACGAAACGCTTGATCCAATTGCCACATGAGTAGGTAAGTCTTTCAACCAAAAAGTGCGTCAAAGACATTTTGAGGTAAACGATCTAGTCCTAAGGAAGGTACTGCCAGTCTTTCCTGTTCCTGGGGGTAAATTTGCCCCAAACTATATTGGCCCATATGTGGTTAAAAAGGTGCTTCCCGGAGGTGCCCTGATTCTCGCAGAAATGGACGGTCGTGAGTTCACCACTCCTGTTAATTCTGATGCTGTGAAGATGTATTACCCCTGATAAGATCTAACTTTGCAACAAAAATTTTCAAGTGTTTGGTTTTATATTCTGAATTGCAAACATTTCATTGATGAATAAATGGTTTCAATCAATTTAAAGACGGAATGTGTGCATTGGCTTTAAATTCTGCATGGTTATTTTGTCAGTCTGCGTCATCGACTTCAAAAGGGGAATCTGTTTGAACAATCTGAAAACTCATGTGGAACGAATTGAATATGTTGAATGAGGTACATCGGGATGATGAAAGGCAAGCTCTATCCTATACACAGTCCCATGCACTAATCCCCAGTGAGTTGTGTGAAAAAATTCCATGTCTACAAGGTAAAGGGTTATCTCGCAAAAGGTACGGCAACCGAAGTGACGAAAGGCAGTTCATTTCTCTATCCCAAACACTACAGGTTATCCATTGTTTCGCCACTTTGAGCCTAAACACTTGGAGAAATCGTTTCAAATTACCCCTGTCAAGAACTACCCCACATTGGGGTAAACTGGAGGTAAGTCAGCGTTATAAAGTGAAAAATGAATAGAGATTTTCTTGCTCTCACTTGCATCAATCTTCGAGTGTTGCTTTTTCAGAAGAATTTATACGAAGTTCAAGTGCCTTAGGATGACGAAGAGCATTTCTTTTTCTATCCTATACACACTTTATCCTTTGCTAAGCCCAATTGAGCCTACAAATTCATTTCTTAAACCCAGTTAGTGATCATCCCCCATACTGGGGCAAGGTAAAAGCCATCACTGTCCACGCAGCATATTTGGAGGGCCAATAGAAGACGAAGACCCTGAGAGTTCAAATGTTAGTCATTCGGTCAAAACAAGCTAAAGTGTGGCTGGGCAGTGTATTCATTATAGATAGTGTATGTCAAAAGTCAAAAATGAAAAAAAAAAAAGGAAGAACTAGGGGGCATGAAAAAGCAGTGTGCCTGGTAAAAGCAAGGCCAATGCCCGAAAGAAAAAAAAAGAGAAAAGAAAGTCGAAAAAAAAAAGGAAGAACTTTAGAGGAAAAGTGTCAAGATAGGACATCTCAAAGTCATGAATCCCAGTGGAGCAGTGGTCTTACAAGTCTCAAACAAATCAAGTGGTGAATTCAAGCCCAATGGAACGTCTACCGAGAAGACAATCCCTGGCGAAAAGGAAGACTGGTGACAATACCGAGATGATCACCAACTTATTCACCCTATTTATACACATTTTGAGCCTAATGATCTTTTCATTTCTCAACCCATGAGCCTAGCCTACGTTACGTTCTTTATAAAGTCTCTTCAGATTATGGCACTTGAACTAACGTATGATTCGGATGTTTATAAGCTTAGCTCGAAGAAGTGCGAGCAAGTCCATTTCTATCCAATTTTGCAGGGTTCTTGACTTGTAAACCCGGAGACAGTTGCGGAGTATTGTTCTTTCAATAGCCTCGACTCAAAGAGTCCCCTTTTGCTAAGCCATTGACCAAGCCAACGTTACAGTCCTAATAAAGACCTCTCAGATTGGTAAGGTCGTACCATTTGCGAGAATACTCGGACCCTTGTCGACATGATGATGGTGAGATAGAGTGAATTTCATAAATTAGCAACTTTTCAATGAGAGTGAGTGAAAGCCCTTTCAGACTGGAAGTCCCTCATTTAACATTTTCAAGACACCTACTTGTGAGTTCGGATTGTCTTATTATAATTTTCCCCAGTGAAATTTAGTAATGCTGATTTGACAAAATCGTCATGCATGAAAACCAGTTCAATTTATAGTACATGAGTATATATGTTCTTGATTGCCCATGAATGCATATTACTTGTTGTCTATAACCGTGTCTAGCAGGAGACACGCACTCAAGAGTCAGAGATATCAATAGGTAAGTATATCTCTACCCCTTCAGGTGCCTGTGTTTATCCAGGTATTCATTCACCTGTTCGAGCAATCGATAGGCTCCATATCTAATCAGTTTTGTTGCAGTCACTCGACGTCTTCGACAATGTCCAGACGTCTATATATTTCCCATCGAGTGCCTGAGGAGAAATCCAGGTGTCTCATCCGAGTATCCGAGGAGAAATCCGGATATCTCACCCGAGTGCCTGAGGAGAAATCCAGGTATCTCATTTGAGTATCCGAGGAGAAATCCGGATATCTCACCCAATTGCCTGAGGAGAAATCCAGGTATCTCATTCAAGTATCCGAGGAGAAATCCGGATATCTCATCATGTTTTTCATTCGAGTGCCTGAGGAGAAATCCAGGTATCTCATCCGAGTGCCTGAGGAGAAATCCAGGTATCTCATTCGAGTATCCGAGGAGAAATCCGGATATCTCACAATATTTCTCAACCGAGTGCCTGAGGAGAAATCCAGGTGTCTCATCCGAGTATCCGAGGAGAAATCCGGATATCTCACCCGAGTGCCTGAGGAGAAATCCAGGTATCTCATTTGAGTATCCGAGGAGAAATCCGGATATCTCACCCAATTGCCTGAGGAAAAATTCAGGTATCTCATATCTCATCAGATTTTTCACCCGAGTGCCTGAGGAGAAATCCAGGTATCTCATCCGAGTATCCGAGGAGAAATCCGGATATCTCACCATATCTCTCATCCGAGTGCCTGAGGAGAAATCCAGGTGTCTCATCCGAATAACCGAGGCGATATCCAGGTAATTCGAATTACCCTTCGTGTGTCCTAATTGAATTGCAGGTCACCAGCGTTCATCAGGCGATACCTTTGGGACAGAGTTCAAATATTTGCCAAACAATCTCAAGAAGTATGGCAATGCCTCAAATTACTTCACCACTCAAGTTAGGTGAGTAACTCCAGGTATGTTTTATTCACGTCAGCATGCATCATTTCTTATTGCATTTCAAAATGGGACTCATATTCCCACAAAAAATAACATTCATTGCATTTTCATGATCAAAATTTAGGCATCATTTAATCTTTGAATGCAACCTCTGCGAGCTCACCTTTAAAGAGGGGCAGCTGTTGACACCTAAATTTTACCGACAATCATTTAGTCGTAATTTGCATAGAAAATTAGGGATTAATTTTTAATCCCTAAACAAAAAATATTTAAATTGCATAGGTTCATTTTTAATTTAATTGCATTTGCATCAAATTGGCGACGGCAAACGAACTTAAATTTTATCGGACAAGACTCGGCTCATTCGGAATGCTAGCGCCGGAAATTTCACGTCACGTGGGCTTGGTTGTTTTAATTTGAATTTAGCCCAGGTTAATTCAGCCTATCTAAGTTTAATTAAGAGCCTAAGCCCAAGTTTAAGCCCATTAGGACATTAAGCCCATTTAATTTGACCTAGATTAATCTATATAAACATAACTAGGTCAGAATTAGAGGAGAGAGCTCACACAATTTTCAGAGCATACAATTTGATACACAGTTTTTTTTAGAGAAAGAAACCGAGGGAGATTGTGGGAGTTTTTCTTTTTTCTTCCGAAGGTACAATTCGCGAGGGTCAAGGGGAGAGAAAAAGCTCTCCACGTTCTGAGTCCAGGGGGGACACACGGCCAGAGAAAGAAAAGTCAACGAAGAAGGGGACGTTCTTGAGGGACCACACTACTTCACGGGCAAAGATTTCACGTTCTTCACCACGAGAAAAAGCAAAGAGAGTGAAGAAGGTTCAGAACATACAAGGAAATATTAAGGTAGAGAGAGGAACACGTGTTGCTGCCCTACGTTGCTTCCCAGTCTCACCAGCCTCCTGACGTCCAACAGCAATTAGTCCACCAGAGGCAACGGCGATAGCCACGCTTCAAACCAGGCCATCGCTACTGCTTCGTCCATCGTTGAACCACGTCATCACCCGGTGTTTTTGTTGCGCCTATAAAAGTCCCTACTGGACCACGCTTTCTTCTTTGCAAGTTTCCGGGCGTCCCTAAAGTCTTGACGAGCTTCAACAGTTGCTGCTCGTCGCTCTTCCAGTCATGCAGCGGACACTTCTGGCTAATTGTCACTGACCACGTGAGCCGAGCCCATTGACCGCACCGCATCGTCATTGCCGCGCCCGCCGCCAGACACACCATCCCGTGATCCGCAAGCCCGATCCGGCACCGAGTTCGAATTTGGAAGATATCCGCAAATTAGGTAAGACCATTATCCGAATATTTTTTTAAAATATTTAATTTCCTAGTTTTTGGGTATTTGAATATTTCGTGAATATTTTGGTGGATAGCTAGATATCTTAAGGTAATTTTGTGATATCTGCAATATTCAAAAAAATACCCGAAATTGGGAAATTTTCCTAATTTGGCAACGTATCTGGACGACTATCCGACCTTATCCCTAAGGTACGATACGCGGCGATACGGAAAATCGTTATCTTGTCCATAATCACTTGGATACGATAATAGATTTTATTCGCTTTCCAAATTTAAACAATCAACTTTCCGTCGATATCTATAACCCTATAGATATGACCGTTAGTTTGATTTCTTTGCCTAATTTGAATTTGATAAGAACTTGCAGATTGCGTGGATTGGTTTTGATCGTGGCGGTTATCTATCTGTTTGATTTATTTCCTTTAAAAAGAAAATTAAAAAAAAGATTAGTTAGGATTTGAATTGATCTTATTAGAGGATAATGATGCATATTTAGGATAGGTTTAGAATAACTTGCTTTGAATAAATCGATGGGATAACTTTTTAATTTAAATTAGGAATTAGAGTAATTTATTTCCTAGTTTAATTTAGATATTATCCTGATTTTGATGGTTCATTTTAGGTTGATTTTAATTTCGAATTTTGATTAAAAAAAAACCAAAAAGAGTGTTCTAGAATAGGTTAATTTATGTTCTTTAGTTTATAATTGCATGCTTAGATAATTGGCATTTTTAATTCCGAATTTTATAAAAATACCAAAAATAAATCATTTGCCCGTCATTAGAATTAGGTCACGTCGTCGCATGGCATATAGTTTGCATGTTAGGCTGCATTAATTGCATGTTAATTTTTGCACGTCATTACATATAGGTTAGTTTTCATTTAAATAAGTGAAAATCCAAAAAAAACATTGAGTGAACTGCTTGTTAATTAGAAATCGTATTAGGATTGTTGATATGATTTTTTAGCTAACCATGCAGATGCTTACGTTGCTTCGAGGTAAGTAATTCTCCCAATTTTGCAATTTATTTAATGTTTTGATTATTGGGTGTTACTTTGGTGGTTTGCGCACTCGCATGAACACCTCACATGTTAGTGATTAGGCTATAAAATGGATCCAGACTGCATGCAAAACATTTTCCTGAAAAGAAAAGGTACCGAAAGGGCGTTAGACTAGATCTAGCGTAATCAAGTCCCCGAACTTAGAATCTCTGGTTCGTAGGAATAAAACATATCTCCCTATGTTTTATTTAGGTTTCTAATCGACCTACCATAAATAGATTAGTGGCGACTCCAAGCATGAAAACATTTGCACGTTAAGAACTTAAACCCTAAGTTGCGAATTGGTAGGGCTTGGGAGGGGCCGGGTTAAGTTTAATCTTAATAATCCATTAGCCTGAGAGGAAAATTTAGGTCGCAACACCTGTAAAGTTCCAAAAAAACACCAAGCATGTAGAAAACAAAAATTTAGAAGAGAACGATGGAACTTACACCAAACAATTTCGGATTTGATTTTTCTTGCTAATTCTATGTAATCACGGAGTGTATGAATCTAACAGAAAAAATCGTAACGCACATCACTCTCAAACGTACTTTTCATGCACATGGCGAGGTGCTATGTGTTGCCCTGTGTCATGATACGGAAAAATTGACTTGATTGATCCCTACATGAGATTAGCAATCTTTGAATTTTGCTAATCTTGTAGGTGCAAAACAAATGTGCAAACATTTACGCATTGCAGATTAGCATTTTATTAGCTATGTTCAAGTGACAGAAAGTAGAAGTTGGACGCTGTAAAACTAATAGAAGTAAATACTAAGCATCGCTTACCGGATGACAGAGGTGTCTCCAGGAGAAAAAGGAAACAAAATATAAATAGATCTTCAAATAAAGGGAAAGTGAGCTTTATATTCTATTTTTCTTTCTTCATTAAATGTAGACAAGCGCTTCTAGTGAAATCAGGAACACTAACGAAAGCATCACCAGAGCGAGGGCCCCTATGACACCAGGATCCTCGTTTGCATAATTTACCTTGTGGTCTTAAACAAAAATCAAATGTAACAGGTATACACTATACAGTTAGCATCATAACATATGCAAAAATCAAATAAAAGGAAAAGAGGATTAAAAGGAGAAGCACTTTAAAAGTAGTCGACCTTCAAATTTCAAGTCCTGACTTCAATCACTTCCAGATTCTCAAGCATTTCCATGGCACTAGGCAACTCCCTTGCCTCGTTTGGAGATGAATTTGATTAGAAGTACTCAGTTGAAAAGTGCGACTTACATAAAGATTTCAACGTCCATTCTTCGCTTGACGACTCCACCCTAAAGTCAAGGACCGAAGATTCATGAGGCCTCCAATTTCTTCGAGCAAATCGTCAAGATGCTGGCAACCATTAGTATTCAAGTTGATCAGAAACTTCAACTTCTCAACAGAACTGTCAATTTTCCTCAAATTGGAACAATGCTGAAAAGTAAGCCTCTTTAAAGTCGAGCATCCAGAGAAGTCAGGCGTTGTGATTATGTGAGAACAATGAAGAAGAAAAACAACTTTCAATTTCATTTAAATAACGAACACAGCCATTCATAAGATGAACGATCACATATCTGTTAAAAATAGAATAACAAAAGGCATGATGCACCTTGATTAAGCTCCATAGTTTTAATCATGTATGAAGTCATCTGAAAATTAAAGAACGGCCACATTCTTTGAGTGCATATTGGTAGGGACCCAAAGCCAGAGCTCAAAAGCAAGACTAATTAAAGAAACAAATGCCTTGTAGGCAAAACAATAGGTTACAAATACGGTATAGACAGGGTGGCCTTTATTCCCGGCCAACAGTGATAGCTTTTCGTGCGCTTCTATACACTCTAGCAGCTCTGCTTTCAGCCAACTTCCGTTCTGACTTGATGGCAAGCGTCCTCTAACTTCCTTCGGAGAGGGGTTCTCCAGTTCTAGCTTGCCATCTTTACGTGCAATCAACATCACATTATGTTGAAGCTCAGGCATTGGAACGATGCTCTCCCCAGCCATCTCCTCTGCTTTAATTCCTGTTTGAAGTGGCTTAAAACAGGGAAGGATGCAGTGGAGAAAACTGTTGAAGTGCAGGCATTGGAATGACACTCCCCCGCGGCCTTCTCCTCGGCTTTGATTCCTGTTCCTGTTCGAAGTCGCTTTCCTGTTCCTGTTTGAAGTGGCCTTTAATCAAACTGTACAATCTTATTTAAGTACTTGAGGTGCTTTTAGAACGCACATCCTACTTGGCCCACCCCAAACCCATGCAACTTCGAGTAACACTCAATTCCATCAAGGACATAGGTCACTGGATTAGTAGGTGGGTGGACCATGTAAGTTGTCTCATAAAATACCTCCGCTAGCAAAGTTGTTTTCAGTGGTGCAATGAGTATCTGATTCTTTTATTGTTCTATCTTCATTGTGGACATTGCAAATCACGAAACTCAACTAGTTAATGGTATTAAGTAAGAAATGCACAATAAAGTGGAGTATACTATGTAAAAAATACACTTAACTATACAGTCGCTCCATATAAAATGAAAAGAACATTTTTTTTAGAGACTTCGAGCTATCCTATATGTTTCTTCTACGCATTGAAGTTTCTCCAATCGTTTGTTATAAAACTGACCTTTTCCTGTAACTTGCTGCACACATGGAACTTTCTCAAAGCAAAAAAGGTAAAGAAGAACTGAAAAAAGAAAAAAAGAAAAGAAGATTATACGAGCAGAAAATAAAACAAACATGTGTCGAGTGGGTTTTAAAAACAAATTTGATTGTTTTTAGATTTACCACAATTACACAATTATTGCAAATCTGCCTAAAGGTTGATTTTGTGTTTTTTTTTTTTTTTGGTTAAAGGTTGATTTCGCGTTTGTGGATGCCTGCGTCAAGAAAACTGAAAAGAAAAGGAGAGAGAATGGTTCAGACTCACCTTATCTAGTCAAGTTCTGAAGATCAGAACCTCGAAACCTGCTCTGTGTTACTTGTTGATTCAATTAGTAAGTCTTCATGTACATCATACAGGATTGAGTATAAGTAATGTAGGAGTTAACAACAAAGAATCATCCTATGTTAGAATTAGTAGAAAAAATGACTCTACTTCACCTGAGTTAAATTGGTAGACCACGCGAGTTATGCTCTTAGAATGCGTTCTTTGCATATGATGAGCAAAGTGTCTAGAACACGTGAAACAAATATATGATTCTTTTAGCTTCCTATCTTATCTAGAGAATTGCAAAGTACCAATCTTATCTCCAAAGTATAAGTAAGAAATCGATATTATATCAAGTAAAGATACAACTTATCTGAACAATTCACTCCTTATTCGAAAAGACGATATTTGCTGATGACATCTTTATTGGTCTGATAACAATACTAAAACTGAAACACTAAATCAAATGTTAACTACGCGAGAGAGAGAATGTTCAGTAAGACTCACCTTACGCTGCTTGTAAGACCAGCAGGAACCCTGAAATTCTTCCCTGCAACCGAAGATATATATGTGACAATCATTTGGAAATTTGGTGTTTGATGCATCGATCAACCTTTCTAATGATTTACACGCCAAAACTTGTGAGATATCCAAAAACTCCTACTCGTCGAGGCCCTCGATAACCCTTGGACAATTGCATGAATTAATGAAAAAAGACTTGAGGTTCTTTACGTTCAGCAAACCATGAAGACTTCGCAGTGTACGACAATCTCAAACCTCGAAGTGTTCCGCTGATTCCAACGAACAGACATCTTCAATCTTGTGTAGTTGCCCGCAAGATGACAGCAAGAAACTTGCAACTTATTTAAAGCACTAAATGGAAGGATCAGTCTCACCTCACAAGTAATCAACTCATTAGCAGACTCATTAAGTATCGTGCCTTGCTTCCCTCACATAAACTAGCCTTCCCAAGGACTGGCAACAGACAATAGACGATGCCTGCAGTGATTCGAACACCCAAGGATACTCAATCCCATCTTGGCGAAAGCTCAGCCAGACATCTTTCAGCTTCCTCATGCTCGATAGCCTGAATCAGTGGAGGTGTTCACAGTTTTGCACAAGCAATTCCCTTAGATGTGGAAGTTGAAGCTCATCGAGTTCATATGAATGCACTGGAGATCTAGAGAGCTCTGAATGCGACAAATTTCTCAGGTTTAGATGGAGTGACTCAATTAAATGGAAATCAACAGGGCTTAGCTTTTGCAGAGACATGGGAAGTTACTGGAAGGTCTGAGAGGAAGGGCAGCTTGACATTGTGAAGTCTCAAGTTAGTCAGCTTGGATAATCTCCCCATCCACCATTAAATCACCGATACAACATTTGCCTCCATTTCCTCCACTATCATGTAGAACAAACTCAACCAAATTAGTCAAGTTCGAGAGATCTGGGACAACATGCAACTATTTAGATTCCACTAGTTGATGGGTTAAACTTGTTGGAAGTGCCAGCAACACTTGAACACTTGAATCTTATGACATGCCATCAATTCCAATCTTCACAGGCAAGGAAGCAAGCCAATGGTCTTTGGAACTTCACTAACATGCGTACGTGATAAATCTAGATTTTTGGGAAAAGGCAAACTTCTGATTCCATGAGGAAGTTGACCTTTTGAATAGTAAGCATTGACTTGAAGTGTTTCCAGCTTATGAAGCATTCCAATATTACTTGGTAACTTCACAAATTTGCTGAATAAAAATCCCAGCCAGTTGAAAAGTGCACCTCACATAAAGATTTCAACTCCCATATGGATTTTGGGAGTCTCTTCACTCCATCACATCGATGTACATTGAAGTGCTCCAGTTTCTCAAGGTCCCCTATTTCTTCGGGCAAAAATTCAAGACTAGGACAATAAGCAATCTTCATGTCAATTAGACACTTCAACTTCCCAATAGAGCAGTCAATTTCCCTCAAATTGGAACAGTGGTCGACATTAAGGCTCTCCAAATTCGAGCATTCAGAGAAATATGGTGTTCTAGTTATTTTATCACAACCCTTAAGAGAAAGAACTTTTAATTTTCTTGCCATCTGTCAAAATGAATGGAATAGTCAATGGATGAACAATTAAATGTTACTTTCAAAGAAATCGAATAGAAATAAGCATATTACGCACCGTGATTAAGCTTTGTAGTTTCAAATCATCTATGAAATCATTGTCTGAAAATTGAAGAACGACCACATTCTTTAAGTGCATATCGGTTGGGTCAGACATTGGATGAGGATGACTCCATAAAATCCATCTTAAATTGGTAAGACTATTTGCTAAGTTACCCATGAAGGTTCCCCCATTTAATTTGAGGTACCTTAGACATTCGAACCTTCCAATCTCTTCACCTCTAATAACGACCTCAGGATAACTTTTGCGTAGATCAAGATCCAGTGCTTCAACGTTTTTCTTCATCTGTAAAGGAGAGCAAAAAATGAGTGGTATTCAATATTTTATTGGAGAGGAAAAGGATTAAAATGAGAAAAGAAGAAAGAAAAAAAGGGCATCCTCGTGGAATGTAAATGATTTTCTACAAGAGAAACTATTAGTTGTCTCCAGAATTGTTTTACCTCATTTGTTTCCATTGCACCAAGGATCTCCTCACAATTCCATAATCTACTCCGCTCGCCGGGATTTGTTTGAGTTTCTCGATGAACAATTTCCCTTCCAAGGTCTCTGAGTTGATCGTGCATCCAAAACTTATTGTTCTCCACAATCTTTACCAAAGACCTTCTAATGAGAACATCAACTCCAGTATACGGGAAAAACTTAAGATCTTCCCACACGTAAATTGCACTTGTCTTATCCTCACCAACAAAAAAGCATGCAATATCAAGAAAAAACTTTCTTTCCTCTAAAGTTAAGGCATCATAGCTAATCATCAACTTCTCAAAAACATCCTCGGGAGGTGCTTTTTTTAACTTCGCCAACGTCTCTTTCCATAGTTTTTTCGAATCTTTGCGATAGAGGAACGAACCAATTACTTCGAGAGCCAATGGAAGTTTCCCAGTTGCAGATACGATTTCTCTTGAAAGATCATTGTAGTTGTCTGAAGGAGAATCTTCGTTAAATGCATGCCTACTGAAAAGCTCAAGTGCAGGACCATCACTCATCACCTCCATTTCATAATCAAAAATTTGATAATTTGTTTGAAAAGCATCTTTATATCTAGTTGTAATAAATATTCTAGATCCTGAATACAAATTACCCCGTCCTACTAATTTCTCCACTTGTTTGCTGTTATCAACATCATCGAGTACAATGAGAACTTTCTTGTTGCAAAGTGCATCTCCAATCATATTCATTCCATCATCAATTTCGTTAATGGTCCTTGATCCTGCATGAGCACCAATCTCAGATAATAACTTTTTTTGCAGCTCAACTAAGCCATCAGTTCTTGATGACTTTACTCGAACATCTTCAAGGAAACAACAACACCTTCCAAAATGAGAAGAGAGTTCGTTGAAGACGACCTTGGCAAGAGTCGTTTTACCGATACCCCCCATGCCATGAATTCGAATGAACCGCACGTCACCAAAGTCGATCCCTACCAATTTTCTCACTGCCGAAACTTGATCATCAATTCTAACGAAATGTTGAGGCACCAATCTATGCTTTGTCTTCAGTTTTTTTACAACCTCTTCAACTACCAACTTGATTAGTATGCCATTGCTGCCATAATCGAAAACCATTTTAGTGGGGGGAAAATGTGAAATCACAATTAAACTAGCTGGAATTGATTTTATTCAAGCACCGGAAAAACAACACAATATTCGGAAAATTAATGGGAGATTAACAATAAGGAAATGATCTTCTAAGAGTCCTCATTGGACATTAACATCCCTCCATAACATACTTTTTATGCACGTGGCAACTCGTGCTCCGTGGCATGACCCGAAATTTGACTTGATTCCAACATGACATTAGCAATCTTGGGATTATGTTAATAACGTTCACGCAGAATAGATGCATAAATATTTAGGCATTTGAAATTGACATTCAATGATTTATGCTCAAGTAATGACTATAGAAGTTGAACTTGGTGTATACAAGAGGAGAAATGTTTAACGTATTGAAAGATCAAATGATTAAACAGGAATGTGCATGGCATTTCATTGTCCCATTCTTTTTCCTCCCAGTGCCCCCAATCAAATATTGATTCAGCTACCTAGCTATTAATATCATTATTTGCCCATTACATAACGTGACCTTGTTAAGCAGTTTGCATATTCTGATGAACGGAGCATAGGTTCATCGTTTCGTGTTACCATGATTATAGTCCCACTTCAGTCCTACTGAAAATTTTCACCTCTATGATTATGTGTTAAGAAAATTGGGGAAACAAGCGATCTCGAAAGCGGCTAGCTTACCCTTTGTACTTCTTTGCTTCCCATCCCTTTATCTCATCGACCTTCATGAGAGCATTTCTCCACTCATTTACTTGCTCAATGCTCAACCTCTTCTTGCGCTTCAGTTTTTGTATGGCATCGCTATATAGTGGAGTTTTCAGCTTAACATCGTCGGGTTTCACATCTAAGAAAATAGGTAGAATCTCTTTTTTACCCTCTGAATTGAAGGTGTTTGACACGATCTGCTTGAGCTCACGGAGGCACCATTGGCTGGAAGCGTAGTTCTGAGAGAAGACAGGTATGTAGATCTTGGAATTGTTGATCGCTCGCTCTAGCGATCCATCGATCGTTGCACCGACAGAGAGGTCTTCGTCGTCTAGAAAGACACAGATTCCAGCATCATCCAAGCCATGGTAGAGGGAGCTGGTGAATCCCTCGCGAGTGTCCGGTCCTCTGAAACTCAGGAACACTTGATAGTTGCTTCCTGATGAAGTCCCTGCATTTGAGCTTGCATCAGTAGCGGTTTGCTCAGCTCCTGTCTCCGTGTCCGTCTCTCTCTCTCTCTGAGATGTAGAGTTTTCCATGCTCGTAACAGAGAAAGAGGCCGCGTGCACGGGTAATCAGGAACTTGGAAATGATAGGAAAACCAATGAAATGCTAGGGTCGATGATAAGATGGTGGTTGAGACAGAAAGTCGCAATTTTGACGACGAAGACCATAAAATCACATGCTATTGGTCGATGAGAAAAATATTACTAAAGATGCGGCCAAACAAGTGGCCGACAGGGCCAAAATTGCGCAGCTTTCGGCACGAGTTGATTGTCCAGCTGCCGTGGGGATGCGATTTGCACTCGCGGCTACTTTATTCTTCCGAATTTTATTTTTTTCAATTTCTCTCTCTTTTGTTTATGCTTTAATACCTCCATCTTTTGCATACTGTTTTAGGGTCCTGCTAGTGCTAAAAATCCATGGCCTATTGGGCTGGAACCACCAGTCTTTAAGCTAAGAGACTGGAAATGCTGCCCCCTGATACGTGTAAAAATTCAAGTGAAGGTTGGATTGTCTCACGTTGTCCAAAAAAAAAAATGAATGAATTTAGCTACGGAGGCGGAGGTGAAATAAGAACTTAATGACTGCAGGAGCTGCTATTCAGTAAGGTTGTGTCGGGACCTCTCTCTTTCAATTATTGAGAGACCAGTAACAGGAAACCAATCAAATGCCATGGGGTCGATGAGAAAATCGTTAAAGCAGAAAGTAGAAATAAATCTCGACAAAGACCATAAAGTCAAGTGCTCCTGGTACTCATCTTCCTGGAAACTTCGTGCGTCTGAGCAACCTATAGTTGCTTTGCTTCACCAATCGATATCTCTCTCTGTCTTCTCCTGTCTTCTGGTATACTATCGGCGAGCATCTTCGGGTTTCGTCCAGGTTCCGCGTCCTGGAACAGGTTCATCATTAATTTGAAATCTATCATGCATATCTTAGAACCTATAATCTATCTTGTCACATGTTTCAGGATCGATTATAGAGTCTACCCAGTTTCACTTGCATTATTAATTGAATGATTGTAATGAATTATTATCTTTTAAGACCACAACTTATTACTACAATCTACTGACCGCAACTTATATTTAAATGCATGAACAATACAAAACATTAACAAAATGAAAGCTTAGACTAGTAATTTTATATTATACACTTATTATCAGAAGCCGTAGAATACTGCAGGATCATGCGATAACATAAACCATGAAATACACAAAAACTTATTATAAGTTCCAGCTTTCACATACCTAAAATTTGGAACTTACTCGTCAAAATAGTTTCTTTAATTTTTTGAACCTATAACCTACCTTGCATATTCTGGAATTTGGAACAACTGGTCCGTTCTCCGATTCTAGATTTTATCTAGAAACCATGTTCCCCTATTGGTATGGCTGAAGAAGATGCTTTCGGTCGTAATTAAACAGAGTAAGTTTACATATCAAAGGTCCAACACCAGGTGTGAAAAGAAGAAGAATGGCTCTCTTTCTTTTCTAAAAAGTTTGAAATTATTGTATGACTGCTTGGAAGACCGAAAAGCAAAAGTGCTGGTGATAGATGAGAACGAGCAAATTGCTATATGGCCCACAATAAACGTAAAGTTGGTTGACAAAAATCTCCAAATTGGGCTGATTAGACTGCGCATGACAATCACTCTGTGTCAAGAATCTAATTCTGGGGAAAAATTATTCTTTTTTGTTCTGTAATCGGAAATAATTTCTAAGTATTTGAAGGCGTTTGGTAACTATCCAAAATTTTTGTTTTTAGAATAGAAAAAAAAAAGATTAGAAATGCGTTTGATAACTACACAGAATTTATTTTTATTGATAATATTTTAATAACATTTTGAATTTTTTTAATAATTATTTCTTTTTTTTTCTTTTTTTTCTTTCTTTCCCCTTCCTTTCTTGGCCATAGCCATCGCTAGCGCCAGTGACGGCGATCAGCCATAGGCCAGGGCCGGCGAGGGCACCGCGGCCCTCACTGTCGCTAACCCAAGCGACGGCGAGGTCGGCCTCGGCGAGGTCGGCCTCGCCTTGGCTAGGCAAGGCTGCGAGCCGCCCTTGCCCAGGTGGCGAGGGCCGCAACGCCCTTGCCGGCCCTGGCCTATGGCCAGTCGCCAGTGGCGGTGGCCAGCGGATGACGGGGCCAAAGAACAACAACAACCAAAAAAAAGAAAAAAATCAAGAAGAATCAGTTTTGAAAAAATTGTTTTAGAATTAAGAATCTGCTTTTTTTTTATTCTTGATTCTGTTCCAAAACTGATTCTGAGCACAATTTTGCAAGAGATTTGCAAAATTGTGCCATGGCACAAAAAATTTAACAAACAAATTTCTGTTCCCAAACTTATTCTGGGAGCAAAAGAATAAAATCAATCACTATTTGATAAATTACCAAATAGGCCCTTGACCTGCACGAGCAATGGCTTTTTGTCAGCACTACTCAATTAATTAATCTCTGTAGTTTTATATTTGTTTTTTAAAGGAAAATTTTATGTTTTGGTCCAGTTTGATTTTCCTTCGTGTCAGAATCATGAGATCTACTTTTCCTCTAATTTTTTAGATCAAAACATCAAAATTATAATACAATTTGTATTGAGACAATTTGAGCTAACGTTTCTCTCTTGCTTGTTGACTTATGAACATCCGATTACCGATTTTGTATGTTAATGTTGGCATCTGACATTGCAAGTATGGAAGTCAGGGTGGCTTTTTCATGAGTTTCGGTAAAACTCGAAAGAGGGATAAGCAACTCTAAGAAATCTGCTTCGGCGCTGCTTGGTTGTAGCTTTGTCTCGAACTCATGGTACTGAAGTGGCTGCCACCCTAGGCTTCACAATGATCTCCAGGATGATCTTAATGGACCACCAGTCATCTCGACCTTGCCACTGCTGAGTGGTTTAAAAACAAGGATTAAAACTAAAACAAATAAGTAACCCAACAAAAAGCAAAACTAACTTGCTATTTAAATTGCCCTTGAGATATACGTTACCAATGTTATGCGCATATAGTCCATACTCTTTAACCTGTTTTTGATTATTGGTGATGGAGGATTGGTAATTCCAGACACGAAATGACATGTTTACACATAATAACATGGCAAACTCGAAAGTGTCATGAATTGGTACAAAGTTAATCATAACCATTTTTACAATTCATCTAAGCCATCAATTGTTGACAACTTTTCTCCGACATTTTCAAGGAGGCAACAACACTACCCAAAGTGGGTAGAAAGTTGATTAAAGATGACCGTGAACAAGATTCGCTCTACCGATACCCTAGTGCCATGAATTTGAATGAACCGCACACCACCAAAGTTGATGTCTAACAATTCTCTTGTTGCTACAATTCGATCACTGATCACGTCAACGACCAATTTGACTAGTTCACCTTGGCAGTTATGATGGAAACCCATTTTAATGAGGGTAAACGAAATAAAAATCTAGTAGTAACTTTCATTCATGATACAATTCCATCAGACTGTGACACTATCTCATCCTTTTTGTTTGTTTCCTAAGAGTGATGTCATTCAATTGCACCTGCTTAACTACACATCGGATAATTAATGGGATATCACCAGCCAAGAAGTTTCTTCTCAATGGCTCATATTCAATTTAAGGTTTTCTTAGCCATTGCTTTCGATAACTTCACGAGTCATCTGATTTGTTGTGCAAGCCTTACGTTCCTGATCCTGTAAAGTTCCAAAAAAACACCAAGCATGTAGAAAGCAAAAATTTAGAAGAGAACGATGGAACTTACACCGAGGGATTTCGGATTTGATTTTTCTATCTAATTCTATGTAATCATGAAGTTCATGAATCTAACTGAAAGAAATCGAAAGGTACATCACTCTCAAACGTACTTTTCGTGCACATGGCGAGGTGCTACGTGTTGCTCTGTGTCATGATACGGAAAAATTGACTTTGATTGATCCGCAGGGAAGGGAGGGGAGCTTATTTTGTCGCTCATTACCTAGGAGGGAGCCCTAAACTGATTTATAAGATTTTGGATTCTATATTTGTGTAAGGCATTTTAAAGTCGTGAAGGTTAATGAATCCAAACCAGACAATATTACACAGTATAGACCCGGAATGTTATAAATGGTATCAGAGCCAATTTCCGATCGCGTGTGGGGCCACAGCAAAAGCGTTGTACCTATAAGGGATGGAGAGTGTGATAGCCCAGGCGACTGTGCATGGGAAGAAGGGATGGCGGTGCGTCCGTACCTCGGTCCTCAGACGTGTGCAGGGAAAGGAGGGGGATCCTCTCTTGTCTCACATCGCCTAAGAGGGAGTCCTGGACTAGCTTATAAGGCTTAGGATTTTATATCTGTGTAACGCGTTTCACACAAACTTCCTTTGTACTGAAAACAAAGCCTTGAGGGGATGGGGCAAGTGAGTCCTGCACCCCAAAGAGGACAATATTGGGCTCAAAAGAGGGATGGCGATGCGTTTGTGCCTTTACCCCTAACAACGCGTTTTAAAGTCTTGAGGGTCAGTGGATCAAAAATGGACAATATTATACGTATAGATCTGGGGTGTTATAGGTGATATCAAAGCCAATTCTCGATTGCGTGTGGGGCCACAATGAGGGCACTGTGCTCGTAAGGGTGGAGAGTGTGACGGCCCAGGAAATGGTTTGTGGGGGAGGAGGGATGGCGGTGCATCCATGCCTCGGTCCTCGGACGTGCGCAAGGAAGAGAGAGGGAGCCTCTCTTATCCCACATCGTTTAGGAGGGAGTCCCGAACTGGCTTATAAGGCTTAGGGTTCTATATCTGTGTAACGTATTTTAAAGTTGTGAGGATCAGTGGATCCAAAGCGGATAATATTACACAGGGTAGATCCGAAGTGTTACATAGACGTTGTAAAACTAATGGAAGTAATAATACCAAGAGTCGCTTACTAGATGACAGAGGTGCCTCCAGGAGAAAAAAGGAAACAAAATATAAAAAGATCATGAAATAAAGGGAAAATGAGCTTTATATTCTATTTTTCCCTTCTTCATTAAATGTAGACATATGATAGCGCTTCTAGTGAAATCAGGAACGCTAACGAAAGCATCATCAGAGCGATGGCCTCCATGGCACCAGGATCCTCGTTCGTATTAATTTATCTTATGGACTTAAACAAAAATCAAATGTAACATGTATACACTATACAGTTAGCATCACAACATATGCAAAAATCAAATAAAAGGAAAAAAAGATAAGAAAATAGAACTTTAAACGAAGTCGACCTTTCAAATTTCGAGTCCTAACTTCAATCACTTCCAGATTCTCAAGCATTCCCATGGCACTAGGCAACTCCCTTGCCTCGTTTGGAGATGAATTTGATTAGAAGTACTCAGTCGAAAAGTGCAACTTACATAAAGATTTTAATGTCCATTCTTCGCTCTACTGACACCATCCTAAAGTCAAGCACCGAAGATTCACGAGGCCTCCAATTTCTTCGAGCAAATCTTCAAGATGCTGGCAACCATTGGTATCCAAGTCGATCAGAAACTTCAACTTCTCGATAGAGCTGTCAATTTTCCTCAAATTAGAACAATGCTGGAAAGTAAGCCTCGTTAAAGTTGAGCATCTAGAGAAGTCAAGCATTGTGATTACGTGAGAACATCGAAGAAGAAAAAGAACTTTCAATTTCATTGCCATTCGTAAATAACAAACGCAGCCATTCATAAGATGAACGATCACATATTTGTTAAATATAATAACAAGAAGTATGGCACACCTTGATTAAGACCCATAGTTTTAAATCATCTATGAAGTCTTCTGAAAATTGAAGAACGGCCACCTTTTTTTAGTGCATATTGGTTGGGGCCTAAAGCCTGAGCTCAAAAGCAAAGACTTATTAAAGAAACAAATGCATTGTAGGCAAAACAATAGGCTACAAATACAGTACAGACAAGCTAGCCTTTATTCCCTGCCAACGGTGACAGTTTCGAGTGCTTCTATACACTAGCTCTGCTTTCCGCCAACTTCCGTTCTGACTTGATGGCGAGCGTCCTCTAACTTCCTTTAGAGAGGGGCTCTCCAGTTCTAGCTTGCCATCTTTACCTGCAATCAACTTCACATTATGTTGAAGCTCAGGCATTGGAACGACACTCTCCCCAGCTCTGCCCTCTGCTTTCATGCCTGTTTGAAGTGGCTTTTAATCAAGCGGGAAAAAACGGGGGGGGGGGGGGGGGGGGGAGGGGGGGATGCAGTGGAGAAAACTGTTGAAGCTCAGGCATTGGAATGACACTCCCCCCAGCCTTCTCCTCGGCTTTGATTCCTGTTCTTATTGGAAGTCGCTTTCCTGTTCCTGTTTGAAGTGGCCTTTAATCAAACTGTACAATCTTAAATAAATATTTGAGGTGCTTTTGGAACACACATCCTACTTGGCCCACCCCAACCCCATGCAACTTCGAGCAACACTCAATTCCATCAAGGACATAAGTCACTCGATTACTGGATAGGTTGGACCCTGTAAGTTGTGCTCTTGAAACACCTCCCTTGGCAAAATTGTTTTGAGTTGTGTAACGAGTATATGATTCTTTTAATGTTCTATCTTCATTGTGGAAATCGCAAATCACCAAACTCATCTCCATAGTTCAAGGTATTAAGTAAGAAATGCACAATAAAGTGGAGCATATTACGTAAAAAGTACGCTAGACTATACAATTCGCTCCGTTTAAAATGAAAAGAACATGTCATTAACAGACTTTGAGCTATTCTATATGTTTCTCTTAGACATTGAAGTTTCTCCAATCATTTGTTATAAAAACTGACCTTGTTCTGTAGACTTGCTGCACATATGGAACTTTCTCAATACAAAAAAGGAAAGAAGAACTGAAAAACAAGAAAAGAAAATGAGATAACACGAGCAGAAACTAAAACAATCTTGTGTCAAGTGGATTTTAAAATAAGTGAGACCAAATTTAATTCATGTTTGATTGCTTTTGGGTTTACCACAACTATTGCAAATCTGCCTGAAGGTTGAATTCGTGTTTGTGGATGTTTGCGTCAAGAAAACTGAAAAGAAAAAGAGAGAATGGTTCGGACTCACCTTATCTAGTCAAGTTCTGAAGATCAGAACCTCCAAACCTGCTCTATGTTACTTGTTGATTCGATTAGTAAGTCTTCATGTACATCATAGATGATTGAGTATAAGTAATGTAGGAGTTAAAAACAACGAATCATCCTACGTAAATAGCTCTCCTGAGTTAAATTGGTAGACCACGTGAGTTATGCTTTAAGAATGCGTTCTTTGCATATTGTTGAGGAAAATCCTAAATTAGTTTTGAAGAAAGACAAAACAATCATTTTCTGACCACAATTATACTTAAGTTATTTGATGCAGATAAATACTGAGTCATCAGACTTAGCCGGATTTTGTTATCAGACTCAAAATTTCTCGTCAAATTCAATAAGTGTTATTTTTTGCAAGTTTATGTAGGACAATCAAATTGATTTTATAATCGATATCTCAAGATATCCTAGTTGGCAATAACAAAATCGTTCCTTAAATATGAAGAACTACACTTATAGAAACCTTGATTTGATGGTATGGAAAATCAAATCACCTAGAGATAATGATTCTTCTTCTAACGGATATGCATATTCTTTTGGGAAGATTCTCCAACGGTTTGATTTGGAGATCAATCCTCTGAAGACTGTCCAACGGATAGATTGGAAATAGAGGAATATAAAAGGAGTACAAACGTCATGCAAGAAGAAAAATCAGAATCGAGAATTTCAAAGTCTGAATAGAGCTTTGATCTTACACACTTATGATTACTGTATTCCACGTTGTTACTTTCGAAATAAAATTACTTGAGTGAAGAGTGTACGTGATAGTGCAATCTATCATTTGAGAAGTACTGCTCTTATAATCTCTTGGTGATTCAATAGTGAAACATAGCCAACAAGCTACCGGTGTGGAGAGTGGACGTAGGCTTGATAAAGCCAAACCACTATAAAGATTTGTGTACAGTATTCTTTATCCCTAAACTTTCATTTATTATTGTTGACATTATACTGCATACATATCTGTCGAACGAGTTCGTTAAACATCATCATAGTCATCAGATGCAATTATCTGACAACAATTTATATACAAGTTTGTCATGCGCATCCATATGATATTGACCATACGAGTTGTTAATCTCGACTATATTCATACCACACGTTTAAATCATCCAATTTGGTAAAAACACTTATTCACCCTCCTCTAGGTGATAGCACTAGCCTTAACACATACGATGAGCAGTGTGTCTACGACAATTGAAACGAATATATGATTCTTTTAGCTTCGTATCTTGTCTATGAAAATTGCAAAATACCAATCTTATCTCCGAAGTATAAGTAAGAAATCAAAATTATTTTAAGTAAAGATACAATTTATCTGAACAAGTCACTCCTTATTGAAAAAACTTATGAAACAAAAGGCACTTTATTTGAATAATAAGAAACTAAACGATGACATTTATTCTGGATTAATGAAGAACTTCCACTTATTTTGTTACCATTTGACCTTTTCTCCCGGCTTATCCAAAATTTTGAATCTTTCTCAGGGACGGATAGGAAAAGGAAAAAAGAAAAAGAAAAAAAGGAGTAGAAAACGAGAAAAGGAAAGTGAGAACACAATTGGGAAAATAAAACTTGCAAGTGTGCCAAATTTCAGATTGGTGTCAAAACTAGTGAGATCAATTGGAATACATCGTCATTTGCCAATGACATCTTTTTTGGTCCGATAACAATAAGTAAACTGAAACACCAAATCAAATGTTAACTATGTGAGAGAGAATGTTCAGTAAGACTCACCTTATGGTGCTTGTAAGACCAGCAGGAACCCCGAAAGTCTTCCCTGCGACCGAAGATATATATGTGGCAATCATTGGGAAATTCGGTGCACGATGCATCGATCCGCCTTTCTAATGATCCACACGCCAAAACTTGTAAGTTATCCAAAAACTCCTACTCGTTGAGACCCTCGACAACCCTTGGACAATTGCATGTATTGATGGGAAAAGACTCGAGGTTCTCTGCGTTGGGTAAACCATGAAGACTTCGCAGTGTACGACAATCTCAAGCCTCGAAGTGTTCCACCGATTGCAACGTACAGACAACTTGAATCTCGTGTAGTTGCCCGCAAGATGACAGTAGGAAACTTTGCAACTTATTTAAAGCACTCAATGGAAGGATTAGTCTCACCTCACAAGTAATCAACTCATTAGCAGACTCATTAAATATTGTGCCTTGCTTCCCCCACATAAACTAGCCTTCTCAAGGACTGGCAACAGACAATAGACGATGCCTGCAGTGTTTCGAACACCCAAGGATACTCGATCCCATCTTGGCAGCCAGACATCTTTCATTTTCCTCATGCTTGATAGCCTGATTCAGTGGAGGCGTTCACAGTTTTGCAAAAGCAACTCCCTTAGATGTGGAAGTTGAAGTCCATCGAGTTCATATGCATGCACTGGAGATCTAGAGAGCTCTGAATGCGACAAATTTCTCAGGTTTAGATGGAGTGACTCAATTAAATGGAAATCATCAGGGCTTAGCTTTTGCAGAGGCATGGGAAGTTGCCGAAAGGTCTGAGAGGAAGGACAGCTTGACATTGTGAAGTCTCAAGTTCAATTTAGTCAGCTTGGATAAGCTCCCCATCCACCATTAAATCACCGATACAACGTTTGCCTCCTTTTCCTCCACTATCATCTAGATCCAACTCAACCAAATTAGTCAAGTTCAAGAGATCCGGGACAACATGCAACAATTTAGATTCCACTAGTTGATGGGTTAAACTTGTTGGAAGTGCCAGCAACACTTGAACGCTTGAATCTTATCACAAGCCATCAGTTCCAATCTTCACAGGCAAGGAAGCAAGTCAACGGTCTTTGGAACTTCACTAACATACGTACGTGATAAATCTAGATTTTTTAACCTCCAAGCTTGTTTACCCAGTATAGCTTTGTTGAACGTGAGCAAGTCTCTAAAGCCCATGCCTCCCTCATCTTTCTTGGTCTTTATAATTTCCCACTTTTTCCAGTGCATTCCAGCTCTTGAGGTGCTATTTTTCCACCAAAAATTAGCTATTTTCTGTTTTATGGCTTTACAAACAGAGATAGGGATTTTAAATATGGACATGGCATATTATGGCAATGCTTGGACCAAGTTTTCAGCAAAATTTCTTTCCCAGCCTTTGACATCAATTGTTCCTTCCAACCCTCCAGTTTAGAATTTACTCTCCCCAAAATCCATGCAAACATATCTTTTTTAGAAGTACCCCAATCAGATGGAATTCCAAGATATTTCCCTGTATGGCTAATCTCTGGAATCCTCAATTCCCTTACCATGTTATCCCTCAATGACTGTGGGCATCCTATACTGAAAAAAATCCTTGACTTGTTCAGGCATGCTGAAAAAGGAATAAGACCATCTTGGGGATGGCAAAGTCTGCTGGTGGGGAGGGATGCCATTGCAAATTCAACAATGTGGTCTATTGAAAACGGGCAGAGAGTAAATATCAGGGAAGATAAATGGTTAAAGAGGGGAGTGATTAGAGGGCTAGCAAATGTTAATGAACCTAAGAAGGTAGCAGAATTGATAGATATTGCAGAGGGCCAATGGAATGAGCAAAAGCTTGAAGAACTCTTTGATGAGCAAACAAAACAAGAAATTCTGTCCATTCCAATTCAACCACAGGAAACAAATGATGAATTATTCTAGAAGGGAACAAAATCTGGATGCTACACAGTAAAAAAATGGGTATAATATAATCAGGCAAGAATCGAGCAAGAAATTGGCAGAACAACCCTCATCCTCTACTCAAACACCCAGAGCACCGTGGAACTTTATATGGAATCTAAAGGTATGCACAAAAGTGAAAATTTTTATGTGGAGTACATGTCAGAATGCATTACCAACGAAGGAAAATTTGTGGAAAAGGAAAATAGTACCTGATCCATTGTGCACTCTATGTCGAAGCGAAATAGAAACAACAGAACACACTTTGTTGCTCTATCCCTGGATCCAACAGGTATGGTCTAACCTAAAACTCAAATTATCTGTTTCAAAGCAGGGGATAACTCGAATAGAAGTATGGTTAATGAAGTTTAAAAAGAAACAGAATGGATTACCATATCTAGAAATGGTGGCGACTACTTTGTGGCATATCTGGAAATCCCGATACAACTCGATCTTTAGAGGCCAAAATCCAAATGCAGAGGAAACTGTAAAAGCTGCGCAAGTGATGGAAGAAAATTATGAAAAATGGGGGATTTATATGGCAAAAATAGGGAACGGAAGAGAAGGGGTAGCTTCACCAACCTGGATTGCACCGGAGGGAGGGAGGCTAAATATCAATGTTGATGGCTCGCTTGTGGAGGGATCAACCGACGGTGCGATAGCGTGCATTTGCCGGATCACACCGGGGTTCTCATCGATGTACTCACAAAATCTGTCAAGGCATCCTCGGTGGCTCAAGTTGAAACACTAGCTGTACTAGAGGCAATGAGATTTGCAAAACACTGAAGTTTGAAGGAAGTTATAGTTCAGTCAGATATACTTGAACTGATTCGTATATTGTCGGGTGCAGATCAAGTCAATTGAGAGATTTGAGTGCTCATTAAAGAATGCAGGGACCTTCTTGTGGACCTCCCTTTGTTGCAGTTGGAGTATTGATTAAGGAGTTCAAATTCGGTTGCAGATTGGGCAGCGAAAAACCACCGAAACCAACTTCTTCCACTGAACTGGCTGTCTTCCCCACCCCCAGCCCTATGGGCCTTACTTTGTAAAGATGCCCCGCATCTGGGCTTAGCTACTCTATCACGTTTATGATATAAATAAAAATCTACTTTGGTTGACCAAAAAATATCTAGATTTTTTGGAAAAGGCAAACTTCCGATTCCATAAGGAAGTTGACCTTTTGAATAGTAAGCATTGACTTGAAGTGTTTCCAGTGTTGGAAGCGTGTATCGGAAGAATCGACTAACCTGTTCGATGCACTCCAAACAAAATTTATAGGATCATACGTTGAATCACCAGCAAACGATAAACGAATCTACTACACGTTAGTCCGAATACAATCACAAGGAAAGTATTCTTATTCCACAGCGTTAATGCCGATTGTCTTCTGAAAGTAAAATAGAATCCTAATGCGTCAAGAGAGAGTGTTCAGAATTTTTTTTTTTTTATTCTTTTTCATGTACCGAAGAAGTTATCTTAACTTTCATTAAGAAACTCTCATCGCACCTCTTCAAAAAGTGCCTCTTAGACGCATCTCTTCAAAAGGTGTCTCTCAGACGCACCTCTTATTAGAGCAAATGGTGTTCCTTGGACACACACATCATGGGCGGACCGATGAAAAATAACATCTCCCACTCGCACATAATGGGCTTGATGATGCTCTATCAAGAACATGAGGCATTCAACATTCATCTACATTAGAAACAATTCATACTGACAAGAAAGCCGTGCGACGAGTGAGTATATCTGCACTTGGGAGCTCTAATTATGCACCTGTTAGGGACAACATAATGGCTATAATCCCAAAAATAAAAAAACAATTGATGTCTCACAGTGCCCTAGACATATTTTCTTACATTAGTCCAAGTATACATATCCCTTAAAGGCCATACTTGACTTTTCTCAAAAACACAATGTATTTACAATTATTTCCGAAAGCCATTGAAGGTGAAATAATTGGTCGACCAGTAAACACATGTGATTGATGTAAAACAACAATAGTCTTCCTTCGTACTCATGTCTCTCTCCATTTCGGAACAACTGCTTTCCCAGACATGTCCCATAAAGCCATATCTATTCATGACCCCCGGTAACATGCTAAAGTAGCAACATTGATCTTCTATTTTGAGAACATAGTCAGAAGTAACATAGAGCACAAAGTAAGGTAAATTATAAATTACCTTAAGGACTCACACGATGAATAAATAGGGATAATTGTATTCATCTTCCTTATTGGTCAAATAAAGCACATGTAGTATGAATTACATGCTATAGTGGATTTCTCTTTCTATAAGAGCGTATGTCATTTATTAATCATATCCACTATACAAATCTTAGCCTAAACACAGTCACATGCTTCTCACGTACTCATGTTTAGCCTGAGTGCTATATCAGCTCGCTTTCCACAGCGCCCAATTTAGTACTCGCATCCGGCTACCGTCAGGCATACATAATTGTGAGACTATCATGTTTGGTCTTATCACATACGAATAACAGATCTCATCTTGATTCCGATCAAGACGACATTAAATCGTTTTCTGTACTAAACTGCTCTTCCAGCATTTATAGTACATATCATCTCATCTCAACCCGCTTACTATAGCGTTTGAGGTGATTGCTCGTGTGAGTGAGCCAACCATTGCCTGGTGACATACCTTTCAATAATATGTGTGTTTGTGCTAGTCTCATAATATTGTACTAATCGATAAAACATCAATTCATTAACAAATAAGTACAATACATATACACACATAATCCAGTGATCCTCAACAATATTACATATCATAATCACATTTTACGTAATCCTAGAGACATCCTGTGGGTCAAGAACACGTCTCTTGTAACAGCCTTCGTAAATGGATCAGCAACCATCCTGTTGGTTGAAATATATTGCAAGACTACTCCCTTCTGCACTATTATATCTCTGATGAAGTTATTCTTTATGTCAATGTGCTTCGTCCTACCATGGTACTTAGAATCTTTCACATAGGCAATGGCTGCTTGACTATCGCAATATACTATCACTGATCTTGGGACATCAATGACAATGGCTAAATTTTCCAAGAAACGTTTTAGCCATACTGCTTCTTGCACTGCAGCAGAACATGCAATAAATTCTGCCTCCATCGTAGATAAAGCTACGCATGTCTGTTTCTTGCTATTCCAAGAAATTGCCCCATCATTAAGCAAGAACACATATCCTGACGTCAATTTATGGTCATCTAGGTCTCCTCCCCAATCAGCATCAGAGTATCCTAATAAGCGTAAATCACTTCCTTGATAGCAAAGTCGATAGTCCATAGTGCCTTTCAAATATCTCAAGATCCTCTTAACTGCTTTCCAGTGTGCTGGACCGGGATTTGATTGATATCGGCTCACTAACCCTATAGCATGATATATGTCGGGTCGAGTACACATCATAGCATACATCAAATTTCCGACAACACTAGCATAAGGAACAGTTACAATTTATTTCTTTTCTTCTAGAGTCTTAGGACACATTTTAATACTCTGGCCTTCGCCTTACATGACAAGGATATCAATGGGATTACAGTGCTGCATATTGAAGCGTTCAAGAATCTTCATTATATAAGACTCTTGTGACATAGCAAGGAGTTTCTTTGATCGATCTCTTTCAATCTTAACTCCCAATATATATGCAGCTTCTCCCATATCCTTTATTTCAAAATTGGAAGATAACCATTCTTTTATGGTTATAACTAAACCCTTGTCATTCCCAGCCAACAGAATATCGTCCACATAAAGAGATAAAATCATAAATTTATCCTCAGACCGTTTGATATACACACAGTGATCCTCTTCAATCATCGTGAACCCAAAAGAAGTTATGGCTCGATGAAAATGAAAATACCACTGTCTAGACGATTGCTTAAGGCCATAAATTGAGCGATGAAGTTTGCAAACTTTATGCTCTTGACCTTCAGCAATGAAACCTATTGGTTGTTTCATATAGATTTCTTCATCTAATTCTCCATTGAGAAATGCTGTCTTTACATCCATTTGATGTAATTCTAGATCTAAATGTGCATCAATGGCTAGGATAAGGCGTATGGAGGCAAACCTTACAACTGGTGAAAAAATTTCCTCATAGTCTACACCCTCTTGTTGAGTATAGCCTTTTGCCACAAGGCGAGCCTTATACTTTTCAATGGATCTATCCGCCCTTCGTTTAATCTTGAAAATCCATTTGTTTTCAATAGCCTTGCGATTGGTTGGCAAATCAACCAAGTCCCAGACGTGATTTGTCCTCATAGACTCAATTTCGTCTTCCAAAGCTTTTCTCCATTCTTCTTTGTCAGGAGATGAGAGTGCCTCTTGAATTGTTTTAGGCTCCGCATCGTCTTGTGGAGCAATCATAAATGCTTCCCCTTCAATCTCAAATCGACGATGGGGAATACTTTTACGATTACTTTTACGCAACTGAACTTCTTGAGAATTCAGTTCGTCAGGCGACGCTACACTCCCACTAGGTCTTGTATGTTGAGGTAAATCTGTATTTCCCTCAATAACATTGATGGGTGTGTTATCGGGATCTTCCATTTCATGTAATTGGAAGTCCTTATCGATCTCACCTCTACTAGGAAAATCGTTCTCTAAGAACGTGACATCTCGTGACTCCATTTCAATCACACTTCCATTAGCATGTTCACCTATGAACACGTACCCTTTGGAGTGTTCGAAGTATCTAATAAAGATACACTTCTTCCCTCTAGGGCTTAATTTGCCATGTTTATGGGAAGAATCATGAACATATGCTGCACACCCCCAAGGTCGTAGATTACTTAAGTCTAGTTTTTTACCGGTCCACAATTCATAAGGGGTGGAAGCAACTGACTTAGAGGGCACACGATTAAGTATATAGACAACAGTGAATAACGCATCTCCCAATATGAGACAAGGAGATTTGCCTACGCCATCATAGACCTAACCATTTCCAAAAGGGTTCTATTCCTTCTTTCTGCAACCTCATTTTGTTGCGGAGTACCAGGAATAGTCAATTGTCTTATAATTCCCTTTTCATCACAATGAGCCTTGAATTGTTCAGATAGATATTCACGTCCGCAATCGGTTCTCAATACCTCTATTGTTTTGTTCAACTGATTCTCTACCAAAGCTATAAACCGCCTAAAGCAATTCAATACTTTGGACTTATGGGAGATCAGAAAAAAACATTACCGAAACGTGTGAAGTCATTTATAAAAGTGATGAAATATGAGGCTCCATGCCTCGCCCTCATATTTAAAGGACCATAAATGTCAGAATGTATAAGTTGCAATGAAAGTTCAGCTCTGGTTCCTTTATCAAATGGTTTTCTAGTTGTTTTTCCCACTAAACAACGTTCATAGACGGATACTTCAACATTAGCGAGTGACCCCAAAAGGCCTTCTCTTGCTAATCGTTTCATTCTTTGTAACCCAATGTGATTCAGTCTAGCATGCCAAGTGCTTGCATCAATCTCCACATTACTAGAAGATGCAATTAAAGAAAACAACCATCAACATTAACTTTGTACACATCATAGTCAATGTCTAACACCATAAAACCATTCAATATATAATCAGAACCGTAATAAACTGTTCCAAACAAAATATTAACACAATCACTATGAAAATTAAAAACATAACCTAAGCTAAGAAGAACAACTATAGAGACCGAGTTTCGTTGAATATCTGGAGCATAAAGGACATCATATAGGAATAGGTTTCGACCACTACAAAAGGTTAATTTACATGTGCCGATACCCTTCACTTCAACTCTTGAGTTATTTCCAACATATATCCATCTTCTTCGAGGCTGTATTCGATGATACTTCATAAATACTCCTCAGTCACTAGCTACGTGGGCTGTTGCTCCTAAGTCTATAGTCCACATTGGATGAGATTCAGCAAGCATTATGTGCTAGAAACAAAAGCATTACTCAAAGTGATGGAGTAACGTGGTACCTTTTTCGGCTCAGTGCATTCACGAGCAAAGTGGCCCAGTTTGCCACAATTGTAGCACATCATCTTGGCATTGTCCTTCTTCCCGCCGCACTTCTTGCGTCGGAAGGTCTTGGCTCTCTTGGGTGCCTGATCAGTCTATTTTCCTTTATTGTTGAATTTATGGTTCCTTTTGCGCTTAAAGCCTGAAGCTTTGCCCGAACCTGATTCAGCAACATAAACATGGGTAGAGGATTTTGCAGCTTCTAGGCGCTCATCTTCTAATTCTAAATGACGCGCAATATCGTCAAAAGTGGCGATATTCTCATTGTGCGTCATATTGATTTTCATATGTTCCCAGCTGTCAGGAAGAGACCTTATAATGGCCTGAACTTGCTGTTCGTCAGTTAAGGTATGACTTGCCGACTTTAGCTCACGTATCATATTTGACATCTCCCGAAGATGCTGCCTCATCGATAGATTTGAGCGTTTCCTGTATGTGTCAAATTTGATGGTGAGTCTCCTCAACTTAGTAGCAGACGTACTCCCAAACTTATCTTTCAAGACAACCCACATTACTTGAGCTTTGTCATAACTTTCAAACTCACATATGAGATCATCTTGCATATAGCTCAGCAACGTGATGCGAGCAATGCTATTTTTCTTTTTCCAAGTTTGAAAAGCTTCTTGATCTCTTTTGTGTTAAGCAGAAGTTCCGTGCTTAGGTTCATCCATAGTGTGGTTGAGGGTTTCCAAAACCTCTTGCTCCTCAAGGATATATTGAACTTTTCGGTGCCAAAAGTCATAATTGTCACCGTTCAACTTCTCACCCTTATTGAGGTCAGCCACAATGGTCTTGAATGCCGAAACCATAATCACTATCTTCTACACATTGATATAATAAACGCAGAATCAGTTACTAGCACATTTTCCTCATAAACACACATATTTTAATTTGCAACAAAGACAAACTAAATTAATGATAATTCAACAAAAGACACCAAAATGAAAGTTCACGATGTTCCCAATCAGTTTCGGCGTACAATTATTCTACTATCATTAACTTGTTTAATTTGTACAAATTTTAAGTTTTAGGTGAGAATTTCTTATAATTCTACCGACCAACGAACTCCCACTAGACTAGATAATTCACAAAAAATATCTAAAAAACAATGATCACATCCTTTCTAGCAATCATATAGCATGGCATGATGTAAATTAACAAATAGAACATTTATGCAACAAATATAATCAACAGCGAAATTCATGACGTAAGGATCTCCAGCCATTGTTTTAATATGCTCAAAATTAGGAAATTGCATGCACGTTAAACCATATAAATATGCTATCAATGAATCATGCTCTACATAATCTTTATGTGATTATTTACATGTAAGCCAGCTTCTGCATTTCCAAAATCATAGGGAAATACATGTAAAATGCAATAATACCCCAAAAATACACGTATTTAGGGTTCTGTATTCATTTTCATACCTTTAAAAGCCTCAAAACATATAAAATAACTATACCACAATGTAGAGAATTTCAATACGAACACAACGGTACCAACCACAGCCCAATCGGAGCTTGTACGCGCCCACACGCGTTTCCTAAGTGCGCGGCGCGTGTGACTCACGCGCCTGCCCAATTTGGGCTTCGGAAGCTGGTCCAACCGGTTTGACCATTGACCGGTCCGACCGGTCCGACAGTTGACCGGTCAGACCGGTTAACCGGTCACGGGTCTCCGAATCGAGTCATGGGTAGGGTCACGAGTCGGGTCTTCGGTCGGATCAGGTCGCCGATAGCCGGAGATGATCGGCCGACAAGATGACATCATCAATGATGTCAGCGTTTCGTTACCAACAGTTTTGCTGATGTCAGCACGCGCCGTTTGGCCGACGCGCACGTGCCATTCACGCGCTGGTAAGGCCAGCGCCTTGGGCGTTTGGCTCCCATGCGCCACGACTTCTGGCCATGCGTGTGGACACGTCCGGCGTCTTCTGGCGGCGCTCAACCCACCGTTCTGCTCGTCTCGATGAGTTCTTCGATTTTACATATTCAAAAATTATTTTCTCCACATAAAATTTTTCGAAAATCATCCGAACAAAATGGTCGCCCGTAACGATTAAACCTATTCTTTGTTTCAATTCATGTTCGTCGATTCATCCTGCAATTCCCGAGCAATGAACATGCAGATAGTATGAAGTTCATCATCATGATCTCCATATCAAATAGCAAGCGAAAAAAATAATCAACGGGAAAACAAGGCAGAGATAATAACCGAGGCTCTGATACCAATATTGGAAGCGTGTATCGGGAGAATCGACTAACCTGTTCGATGCACACCAAACAAAATTTACAGGATCGTATGTTGAATCACCAACAAACGATGAACGAATCTACTACACGTTGGTCCGAATACAATCACAAGGAAAGTATTCGTGTTCCACAGCGTTAATGCCGATTGTCTTCTGAAAGTAGAAACGGAATCCTAATGCGTCAAGAGAGAGTGTTCAGCATTTTTTTTTATTCTTCTTCATGTACCGAAGAAGTTATCTTAACTTCCATTAAGAAACTCTCATCGCACCTCTTCAAAAAGTGTCTCTCAGACGCACCTCTTATTAGAGCAACTGGTGTCCCTTGGACACACACATCATGGGCGGACCGACGAAAAATAACATCCAGCTTGTGAAGCATTCTAATATTACTTGGTAACTTCATGAATGTGCTCAATGAAAATCCCAGCCAGTTTAAAAGTGCACCTCACGTAAGGATTTTAACTTCCATATGGATTCTGAGAGTCTCTTCACTCCATTACATCGATGTATAGTGAAGTGCTTTAGTTTCTCAAGGTCCTCGATTTCTTCAAGCAAAAATTCAAGACAAGGACAATAAGCAATCTTCATGTAAATTAGACACTTCAAATTCTCAATAGAGCCGTCAATTTCCCTCAAATTGGAACAGTGGTCAACCTTAAGGCTCTCTAAATTCGAGCATGTAGAGAAAGATGGTGTTCTAGTTTTTTTATCGCAACCCTTAAGAGAAAGAAGTTTCAATTTTCTTGCCATCAGTCAAAATGAATGCAATATTCAATGGATGAACAATTAAATATTACTTTCAAAGAAATCGAACGGAAATAAGCATATTATGCACCGTGATTAAGCTTTGTAGTTTCGAATCATCTATGAAGTCATTGTCTGAAAATTGAAGAACGACCACATTCTTTAACTGCATATTGGTTGGGTCAGACGTTGGATGAGGATGACTCCATAAAATCCATCTTAAATTGGTAAGACTATTTGCTAAGTTACCCATGAAGGTTCCCCCATTTAATTTGAGGTACTTTAGACATTCGAATTGTTCAATCTCTTCACTTCTGATAACGGCCTCAGGATAACTTTTGCGTAGATCAAGATCCAGTGCTTCAACGTTTTTCTTCCTCTATAATGGAGAGCAAAAAATGAGTGGCATTCAATATTCTATTGGAGAGGAAAAGGATTAAAATGGGTAAAGAAGAAAGAAAAAAAGAGCATCCTCGTGGAACGTAAAGGATTTTCTAGAAGAGAAACTATTAGTTGTCTCTAGAATTGTTTTACCTCATTTGTTCCCATTGCCCCAAGGATCTCCTTGCAATTCCATAATCTACTTCACTCTCCAGAATTTGTTTGATTTTCTCCATAGAACAATTTCCCTTCCAAGATCTCTGAGTTAGTCGTGCATCCAAAACTTATTGTTCTCCACAATCTTTACCAAAGACCTTCTAATGAGAACATCAACTCCAGTATATGGGAAAAACTTAAGATCTTCCCACACGCAAATTGCACTCGTCTTATCCTCACCAACAAAAAAGCATGCAATATCGAGAAAAAAATTTCTTTCCTCTAAAGTTAAGGCATCATAGCTAATCATCAACTTTTCAAAAACATCCTTAGGAGGTGCTTTTTTAAATTTCGCCAATGTCTCTTTCCATAGTTTTTGCGAATTTTTGCAATAGAGCAACGAACCAATTACTTCGAGAGTCAACGGAAGTTTCCCAGTTGCAGATACAATTTCTCTTGAAAGATGATTGTAGTTGTCTGAAGGAAAATCTTCATTAAATGCATGTCTACTGAAAATCTCAAGTGCAGGATCATCACTCATCACCTCCGTTTCATAATCTAAAATTTCATACTTTGTTTGAAAATTATCTTTATGTCTAGTTGTAGTAAATATTTTAGATCCTGAAGACAAAGTACCCCGTCCTGCAAATTTCTCCACTTGTTTCTTGTTTTCAACATCATCGAGTACAATGAGAACTTTCTTGTTGCAAAGTGCTTCTCCAATCCTATACATTCCATCATCAATTTCGTTAATGGTCCTTGTTCCTATCGGAGCGCCAATCTCGGATAATAACTTTTTTTGCAACTCAACTATGCCATCAATTCTTGATGACTTCACTCGAACATCTTCAAGGAAACAACACCACCTTCCAAAATGAGAAGAGAGTTCGTTGAAGACAACCTTGGCAAGAGTCGTTTTACTGATGCCTCCCATGCCATGAATTCGAATGAACCGCATGTCGCCAAAGTCAATCTCTACCAATTTTCTCACTGCCGAAACTTGATCATCAATTCTAACAAAATGTTGAGGCACCAATCTATGCTTTGTCTTCATTTTTTTCAAAGCCTCTTCAACTACCAACTTGATCAGTTTGTCGTAACTGCCATAATTGAAAACCATTTTAGTGGGGGAAAAATGTGAAATCACGATTAACTAGCTGGAATTGATTTTTTTCAAGCACCGAAAAAACTACACAATATTCGGAAAATTAACGGGAGATTAACAATCTGGAAGTGATCTTCTAAGAGTCCACATTGGACATTAACATCCCTCCATAACATACTTTTTATGCACGTGGCAACTCGTGCTCCATGGCATGACCAGGAATTTGACTTGATTCCAACATGACATTAGCAATCTTGGGATTATGTTACCAACGTTCACGCAGAATAGATGCATAAATATTTAGGCTTTTGAAATTGACATTCAATGATTTATGCTCAAGCGATGACTATAGAAGTTGAACGTGGTGTATGCAAGAGGAGAAATGTTTAACGTATTGAAAGATCAAATGATTAAACAGGAATGTGCATGGCATTTCATTGTCCCATTCTTTTTCCTCCATGTGCCCCCAGTCAAATATTGATTCAGCTACCTAGCTATTAATATCATTATTTGCACATTATATAACGTGACCCTTTTAAGCAGTTTGCATATTCTGATGAACGGAGCATAGGTTCATCATTTCGTGTTACAACAATTAAAGTCCCACTTCAATCCTACTGAAAATTTTCACCTCTATGATTATGTGTTAAGAAAATTGGGGAAACAAGCGATCTCGAAAGCGGCTAGCTTACCCTTTGTACTTCTTTGCTTCCCATCCCTTTATCTCATCGACCTTCATGAGAGCATTTCTCCACTCATTTGCCTGCTCAATGCTCAACCTCTTCTCGCACTTCAGTTTTTGTATGTCATCGCTATATAGCAGAGTTTTTAGCTTAACATCGTCGGATTTCACATCTAAGAAAATTGGTAGAATCTTTTTATTACTTACTGAATTGATAGTGTTTGACACGATTTGCTTTAACTCACGGAGGGACCATTGGCTGGAGTCATAGTTCGGAGAGAAGACGGGCACGTAGATCTTGGAATTGTTGATCGCTCGCTTTAGTGATCCATCTATGATCGCACCGACAGAGAGCTCTTCCTCTTCTAGAAAGGCACAAATTTCAGCATCATCCAAGCCATGGTAGAGGGAGTTGGTGAATCCCTCGTGAGTATCGTATCCTCTGAAACACGAACACTTGGTAGTTGCTTCGCAACGAAGTCCCTTCATTTAAGCTTGCCACAGTAGTGGTTTGCTCAGCTCCTGTCTCTCTCTCTCTTTCTGAGATGTAGAGTTACCCATGTTTGTAACAGAGAAAGAGGTCGCGTGCACAGGTAATGAGGAACTAGGAAATGATAGGTAAACCAATGGAAAGTAGGGGTGAGCACGGTTCCAGAGTAGAATCGGGAACCGAAAAATCGAACCGGCGGGTAAGGTTCGGTTCCCGGTTCTAGGATAAGCGGTTCCAGTTCTCGGTTCCAATTTTTTAGGAACCGTCGGTTCCGGTTCTGGTTCCCGGTTCCGGAACGGGAACCGGAACCGACACTCTTCCTAGTAAAAAATAAAAACCTTGAACTTTTCTTCACAAATTTCTCTCTCGGTTGCTCCTCCGTTGCGCCCTCTCTCCCACTCCCCACACCCACGAATCGACGAGACCCTCTCACCTCTCCTTGCTCCGTTCGGCGTCCTCCTCGGCTCTTCCTCTGTCTTCATCAACCACGGTCCGGCTCATTCACGGCGGATTTCCGAGTCTAGGTTTTTTTGGTGACCAATCGAGTGGCCTGTGGCTGGAGGCGTAAGAAGGGAGCGAGCAAGGACAAGAGTAAGCGTTAGTTGACGCCCGCGCTCCCTCTGCCCACTCCTCCCCTCGCCAAGGCATGGGCTTGAAGCCCTCGACTTTGATCATCGATGCGACCTCGAAATTTGACGTCTTTTCTTTGGGTGGTGTGGTTTCGGTTTCAGATTGGGCTATGCCAACTTTCGGTGACGGCGGATAAAGAGAGGAACATTGCCCATGCTCA